>OZ022312.1:0-1287305 GCA_963989215.1 Hedychridium roseum | reverse complement strand
CTGGGAAGTAATTACAAATTAATAGACAATACTGTAAATTCACAATATTTATACAAATGATGGTCGCAACACTTATTTTTATATAAGAAAAGATGGTATTTTTCTCAACATATTTCTGTGTAAAAATTACAAATTTACACCAATTATAATGAAAACTGTGCAGTTATTAAGAAAATAAAAAATAGCAGTTGGCCAGTTCTCGGCGTTTTCAAAACAACAACCTTTTAGGCGGTAAATTACCTTTAGCATACATTATCTTATTTGCTCATAAAAAACTGTTTTATCCAATTCTTCGATAAATTTGGTTCTAAATAAAACTGATTATTCGTAATTTAATAATACATCCAAAAAGACGACAATATTTACCCTTTTAAGGGGGGTTAACTACCCCTCATACGTTGACAGTTATGAATTTTCCTTACACAATGATTGTTCGAACTTCCGTATTCAGCTACAGAATTTCAAACTGAAATTTTCATGTTTGTTTGTTATAAATTATAGAAATTCTCTTCAGGTTTAATTTATCTTTTTAAAATTTGGTTGGGAAACGTATATTTACCAAAGGTTGATTCTTCAAGTGTTTTGTTAATTGATCCGTGGAGTGGACATTGTCCAAAAGTTGTGAGAGAAGCAGCACCGTCTAATAAACAAATTAACTTGAAAATAAATCCGAAAGGCACAACTGGTAAAATTCAACCATTAGATGTGTGTATGGCTTTAGAATATGGAAAAATTGTGTAAGACACTTTTCGGACGGTGTAATATTAGGGAATGAACGTTTACATTTGCACTTCAGAAATAACATTATCAAACTGCAATCTTAGTTCATAATTGCATTTTTTGCATAATGCATATGCTCTGCATATTCAGTTGATTCAGTTCATATTCAGTTCATATTTAAAAACATGTGCAATATATTAAGGCATATGTGCTATGATGTGATTTTACGGCAACAGTAATATTTATAAGTATAGAGATGTAACCAAACTCATTTCCAGGCTGGAAAACCGAAATTAATAAACTACTACTACTATTAAGACATATGTTATTTGTCTTGTTTATGCATTTTTTTATGCTCACGTTGAATATCTATGTTAAAATAATTTAATGTATCATCTATCTGTAAATTCATTCCATATAGCCATAATAACACACTTCCGAGAGTGATAACATGTAATGTATACTAATTATAGGCCACAATAATTGTTTTCACAACTTTGAATTACTCGTTGAGCGTCGGATATGCAGTTTGAAATTCAGTCGACATTCCAGATTCGAGTGGTAAAGTCAAATTAGTTTGACCCTATTAAAAATTGAGTGAATTTATTAAAGTGTTTCTGAATATTTAAAAAATGCATAAAGCTCGAAAGTGTAGATTAATAAAAAGTTGGATCGATGGCGATCCCAATTTTGTTATTGACGAAAATAATGAAAAAAATATTTATTGTGAAATTTGTAATAAGAGTGTGAAATACGAAAGAAAATCGCAGTTAGCGCAACATATGAATACACTTAAACACAAAACACATGTTGAAGAACGAGATGATTCACTTAAAAGAGAAAGTGGGCACCAACTATCGAATTAAAAAAAGAATGAATTCTACAAAGATTTAACGCGAGCAATGATTGCCATTAATATGCCGTGGAGTACGTTAAATAGCCATACATAAAGAAATCGTTTAGCAAAATACGTTCACGGGTCATTCGATTCCAGACGAATCAACATGACACAAATATTACTTAGACATTTGCTATAACTCAAGCATTCAGAAGATTAGGGAAGATATAGCCGAACATATCGCGAATTTAATAGTAGGAAAACTTTGAAAGTGACACAACAAGACCGTACTTATTGTGTTTCAAAACAGTAGAAGAAATCAATCATGCAACTGTATCACGCTGTGTAAATTCAGCCTTAAGAAATTGTTTACCAAATGGTGGTGAAGAAAAAGTTCTTCCACTTACAAATGGATGCAGCGGTCAAAGCAGGGAAGAAATTGAAATTATTTTATGCAAACGTGATACATGTTACTTGTTAATATATCAATATCATCTGTGAAGGAAATGATCTTAAAAGCACCACTTCGTATTTAAGCGTATGGGAAAATACAAAATATTCCGTTGCCACCAGAACCTATATTAACCTATATTAATTAGATGGGGTACGTGGATTGCAGCTACATTATTTTATGCCGAATATTTCGATAAAATTAAAAATGTAAGTAAAATGTAATCATTTGATATCAAGAACTTGTTTTAATAAACATATTTATTTTGTTTTTTATGTTAATCGGTGGTTGAAGATTTTTACGAAAAAGATGCTGCTGCAATTAAGATTGCAAAAGATGTGCTCCAACACGAAAAACTCGCACAAGATTTTGATGTTTATGAAAACTTATTTTAGCTATTTCGCGACCAAAATGGAGAAATTAGAAGCAACAGATTTACCGCTAATCAATTCAATAGAAATATACATGAGTTACATTAATCGTTTAAGCAACGTACTTGGTGATTGCGGAGAAAAAATCAAAGAGAAAACAAGGGGTACTATGGAAAAAAATATAGGATTATCTACATTTATAAAAATCTCAAAAATGATGACTAACGAATTCATTGAAAGGCCAATAGAAGTACAAGAATGTTGCTAGAGTAAATTTAAATACGCACCCGTTACCTCCTGTCATGTGAAGCGTTCATTTTTCGCATACAAGTTTATTTTTATAGACGAATGTCGCCAAATAATACCTAAAGATGCTTTGAAAAGATGCTTGTAACATATTGTAAGTTGAATTATAATATATCAGTTAATACCTAACATTCCAAACATTTCGTGCATATTTGCGTATTCGTTCGTGTATAAATATTCGGAGTCTAATAATGAGCTATCTTCTTCAAGATACGTAAATTTATTGAAATACTCATGGTACATGAATGGTTATATTGATCATAAACCAGACATGTTCGAAAATGGGAGTTTTTATTGAGCTTCGATAGAGTGTAGACGTGTTTACGAACCGCTCTCTGTTGTTGTTATCTTCTAATCTGATATAACGCGAGTTCATCAAGGTTACTGTCACTTGAATATTATAGTGAAAGGTATAGATTAACAAATTTGCCATAGTTCATACTGCTGCAATTAAAATTACACCAATATGGCCCCCTCTGGGGGAGGTATAGTGGAAAAAAATACCCCCATCTCTCAACCTACAGAACCCAATACACTCTCATTATCTAAAACCTCTACAAACACCTTACAACTATGATAGTGCAGTTATAATAGATTCTATTGAAGGATGTACCAATGACGATTACTTGGACGGTCTCGAATTCCTAACAAATCTCAACAACGTTACCGCCATATCAAAAATTTGCCGAAAAAAGGTACATGTACAACTAATCAACAAAAAAAAACTGCTAGTGAACTAATAAACCATAAAGTAAGGTGAAAGATTTCCTTCTTAGTATATGACCCTACATGAACTTGGATAAAAGAGTCGTCATCTCTAATGTCTAATGAAAGCACTAAGCGACATAGGTATTGAAATAGTTTCTCAAATAAGTCCTCCTCGTGCAAGCACCAACAAGCCTGGAAGAGCACACATATAATCACTGAGACGTCAATTTTATATCAAAGAACATGATGAAAAATCCTTACCGGAATCTGTAAAACTTACTTACGATGGAACAGTGTATTGGACTCTCCTACCTACGGATAATACCTCATGCTTTATTTGTAAACAGCAGGGACTGGTCAAAGCATGTAAACACGCAAATGTATCAAGAGACAACTAATATACTCTAACCCACTCTAACCCATTCTAAATACAGGTGAAAATTCTCTCGAATTTCCGTCCTCTCAGCTGCCATCGTCAATAAACACTGACAATCATGAAACTCTTTCGTTTACACCTACTAACTTGTCTATGGAATCACCATCCAAGTTATCAAAAATTAAAGACCTCGAAGCCCAGAACAAATTCTAAACCAAGCTAACTTTAACAAAAATATCATTAACCCATTAACTGCCAAATTTTTTTTTTTAATTTTTGGCCGGACAAGTTATATTCAGGGTGTTTCTATGAAGTGCTGCCAAACTTAAGGATCGTACAAATGAGGTAAAAGCAAGCAACTTTTGTTAACATACCTATGGTCTCCGGTCATTATTGTCCAAGGTACAGCCCTTTGAATATCCGCCTACATGTAGGCAACGTGAATCATATTCGGCTGTCCTATGAGCTCAACGTCACGGCGAAAGTCATCAGCTCAGTACCGTATACATGGGACACAGCTGACTAAACCTTTTTCCTCTTTATTTTTTCGAGCCGAGGAAGTGTTAAAATTTTCCGAACTACTTTAAATCACCGAACTATTGGAGAAGAAATTACCTATTAAAAAAGCCGAAACGACTAAAATATTCGAGAACTTTTTTAATGGCTTACTTTATTCAACTCAAACAATCGAACCAAATAAATTCCGAATACGTGCACATTCCTAAAGATCAATTGCACTGAAGAATACACTGCACAAAACTGTACTTATGACAATTGTGCAATACGTCGACTTCCGACGGTCATACACGTTTCGCCCCGTTAGACGATTGAACTGCGGACATGAGTGACTATCCAAAAGATCGCAAACAAACACACTGCTCTTTCGTAGCTGCCACACAGTCTGTTACACTGTCAGATAACTATGATGGTGTGAATGTGAAAACATCTGCTTGCTTCCGACGCGCCACGCGCCACGCGCCACGCGCCACGCGCCGGCGAGGTGACCGTAAGTTCGGGCACAATACAAATGCAAGTTTGTTTTGAAATATGATCTATTGCCTCGTTCTTTCCGACATTCGTTTCTGTTCGGTAACGCGGTTAAGACATCGTGCAGCGAGTTTCATTGTAATATTTCGGAGTCATTCGTGTCCGCAGTTCAATCGCTAACGGTACGAAACATGTATGACCATCGGAGGTTGACGTATTGAACAATCGTCATAAGTACAGTTTCGTGCAGTGTATTCAGTGCAATTGGTGTTTAGGGATGTGCACGTATTCGGAAATTATTTGGTTCGATTGTTTGAATGGAATAAAGTAAGCCATTAAAAAAGTCCAAACGATTCGAATATTTGAGGAGCCCTCGTAAGTTTCCGAGTTACTTGGAGATAAATATTCAACATGTAAATATTTGAACTATTAGTGTGGACGTTTCTAAGTTAGCATTATGACCAATAAACTTCCTCGAAATAATTACTTTCCATTTACCAAGTGAAAAATTATTTTCTAGTGCAGGAAACGTCGTCACCAATAATTCGGATATTTACGAATAACTCGAAAGTTGGAAATCTATTGGAATATGTAAACTTTCCGAGCTGATCATTTAACCACAAGTAACTCGAAATTTTATGAGTTCTCGAATATTTTTGTCGTTTGGACTTTTTTAATAGGTAATTTTTTTCCCCAATAGTTCGGTGATATAAAGTAGTTCGGAAAATTTATTTCAATGATAAAAACATAAAACCCGGTGATATAGAATTGATGAACACACAAGCAAAACTGTAGAAACGGTAAAGTTCCTGGGTATAACTTTTGATTATAAATTTTCATTTGCCTTCCAAATCCAAACAATGCAAAGGAGATGCCTAAAAGCTACAAACATCATGAAATACCTAAGAGGAACTTGGTGGGGTCCTGATCCAATGACGTTAATAATTGCGTACAAAAGTTGTGTACGGTCCGTGATAGATTATGGCTGCTTCGTATACTTCCCTTCTCAAAAATACTTAATCCAAAAATTAGAAAAAATACAATATGCTGCCGTAAGAGCAGCACTCGGCTACCGTATAAACACCGCCACTAATATTAGAAAATAGTCTTAGGTATTATGCGAGACTAAAAAGAAGTCCAAGACGGGACAAGATTAAAATCCTAAATTCATACATAGAACAGGTCTTAGAGAACAACGTTCATTCTCGTTATGACATACATTCCTTAGATTATAAAGTTATACTCCAAAATATAGAAATTGACACACACTTAGGAATTGTCCTACAGAGAGCAAAAGATTCAAATACATTATTAAGTGAATTTCTCGAGAACGAAAATTTGTGTGCTTGACATATACACAGACGAAAGCAACATAAGCAATTCCAAATCAATGGGTATTTCTAGCCAACGTCCCGAACTCAATACTGAAATAACGCAATCGTTAAACGACAACTTATCGATATTTACGGTTGAATGCATTGCTATCAAAAATGCTATTTTAACACATTGCATGCGGGGAACGTATTTTTACGTTTTCTGCAGTCTGTCACTGGAGCGCGGGTCACGTAAAATTACGTTTTCAGTAGATTTATGCTGGAGAGTGGGTTCATATAAATACGATGGGCATTGTAAGTGTATGTGGTGTTTGTGTTGCTAGGCAACCGTTTTCATTGTTCCTTTCTAGAGGTTTAGTTCTTTTCTCTTTTAGCTTAGATTTCTTTGTAATTTTATTAAATGACCAAACACCCGCGAAATTCACGAGAAAATGCCCGCTACACGCGTAAGTCCGCGGCGAAATATACCCGCATGCAATGTGTTAATAGCTCAAAAAAATCCACATCTCAAATTTGCCATTATTTCCGATGCTAAAAGTGTTCTGCTTAGTCCCAATACACCTAAGGTAACAACGAAAACAAATCCTCATATCCTAGAAATTAAAGAGTCATACTATAAGCACTGGCACATGAACACAGGGCTCCTTATAAAGTTTATCTGGATACCGGGACATAAAGGATTAGAGGGTAATGAGAACGTGGACCAATCGGCTAAACTAGCTACTGGCTTTGAAACCACCTGTAGAGAAACTATTCCCTACACAGATCTCTTACAAGGGACATTTCGGAAGTGTCCTCCTCCGATTTTGATGAAACTTTGCATACTTGTAAAGAATGCAAAAACAATCTACACGTATTTTTTTTAGCTGCTGTAAAACGGTTTAAGGGAATGAAATTACCCCTTAAAATTTGGGGTGCGGAAGGTTATCTCGGAAACTATTGAATATAGACAAAAATTTCATTTCAGAAAGTTGCACAATTTTCTATGAAAAATAAAATACATTAATTGTTTTTACCAAAAATTGTTTAGAAAATTATTTTTTAAATATTTTCATCATTATTATAAAAAATAGTGATTTTATTTATCGAAGAAAAAAGAAAGGAAATTTTAAGCCGAATTGAGCCATATAAAAATTTATATAATTCTATGGCGCGGTTTAAAAGATACAGCAGATAAACTATTTATATCTGACGTTAGTGGTGGCGAAGACCGCTAGCCAGTATGTATACTAGCGCGCTACACGTAGTTATTGTAGATAAGGAGATAAAGAAATTTTCATATTGGTTTTGAAATATTTTATTAAGGAACGTAATTGTTACATATATGGTTCTCTTAAAAAAAGTGACGCAGACATAATGGTTTTTTGCACCAACCACATGATATGATCGCTACCCACTCGTAAGTAATGTAGTAAGTAATGTAGTAGGATAATGAGTACAGTAAACACACAGCGTGGTTCAGGCGGTGAAAAACAAAATTCAGTTAGCGTTTGAAATCGTTCTGGGCGTGAATCAGTGTACCTAATCCTATACCATGAATATTTTAAAAACTCTGTAAATCGTCGCGACGAAAATTGGTTATGGATTAAACTTTGTAATTTTAAAATATTATTCCTTTGGTGCAACTGCGAGTTCTGCGCATCCGCAAAATCGCTCTGTAAAAGCAGAACTGTGTCAGAAAATTTTTTGATAAATGATTTCCAAACGCGGAACCCGTACACATCTAATGGTTGCAAATACGGCGTCGTTCCCTTTGGTATAGTGAGAAGTATGACTTCCTTCTCTACCGCCAAAGCAGCTTCTTGTACAATTTGTCCGCTGTGACCACTCCATGAACCTAAAAGTAGCAGGTTTTTCTCAACGTTTGGTAAATACACTTCTTGCAGCCACTTTCTGAAGTGATTTGTCGTCAATTTGCCTGATTTGGAAGCCATAACGTAAAGATTGGGTGGACTAAATAAGGTTTGCTGTACACGTGGACCAAACTCGACTGCAGGTTCTTGTAAAACTATGAACAATGACGATAAACGTCTTTCGTCAGCCGATACTGTTGGCTGAATAGTATAACTATGCGGCATTGCTGGCACCGATTGCACTATGATTTCCACGGATTTTACACATCATTCAGCCAAGGTGCACCCAGAATGTACTTCTAAATTAAATCCACTTTGATCAGAGTTAAATACGTTGGATATACCGTATTGTTCCGTATGTTGTTTTACCGACGCAATGAAGTTCTCGTCTGTCTGCTGTATTCCTTCATGAAGTTTTAATGTTGTCGTAAATCTACTTTACGTTACTTTACGAGATACGATATTATACGCTTTTTTAAATCTCCAGACCCATGTATTGCTAGCGGTAAATGTACGCAACTCTTCTATACATATTGTTTGCTTCCAGTGCCCAACGTCGAAGGTCTATGTCATGAATGATGTGCTTTGATTTTAAAGCATGTTGTAGCTTTGCATATGTGTAATCAGAAATGCGAAGTAACTTATCCAAAAGTGTGCCATGCTTTCCTACTTGTGCTTCCCATCTTCGCAATTGACGAATGCTTTTTACTGCTCTATATCTATTTCGAACAGTTTCAAATTTTAGATGTCTTTTCTTACTGCTTTTCCAATAATTAACTGCTTCTTGTTTATAATTTATGTCGACAGCATCATGCGATAATGGACATATTTCATCATAGTCAGATTCTTCCGATAAGTTTGGTTCGTCATGAAGCCAGAACGTGTTGACGATATGATCGTCATTTTCACAGGATTTATCAATATCTAAATACGTATCCTCTTCAAATACCGAAAGTAGTGTCGGCCATACAGAGAGATATAATATCCTACAGAGTTTCATTAAATTAGACTCATCTACAATGAATACACTGTACGTATAGCGCGTTGGTATTGCTTAGCGCTCTCCGCCACCTCGAACGTCAGATAAAAATAGTTTGTCCGCTGTATCTTTTAAACCACTCGGTGGAATTTCATAAATTTTTATATGGCTGAATTCGACATAAAATTTCCTTTCTTTTTCCTTCTATAAATAAAATCACTATTTTTTATAAATAAAGATGAAAATGTTTAAAACATCATTTTTTACAACAATTTTTAGTAAAAACAGTTAATGAACTTTATTTTTCATAGAAAACCGTGCAACTTTCTCAAAAGAAATTTTTATCTATCCTCAATAGTTTCTGAGATAACCTTCCGCACATGTGGAAGAAGTTAGCGTAGACATTTTTGAAAAATATAAAAATTTTTGTTGTGCTGAGTTGTGCTCGACTTGTGCCATCATGTGCCGTTCGATTTTTTTTTTTAACATAATTGTTCGTAGGCTGGTTCGGGATAAACGCGGAGTTGGGATTTTCGGCACCAACGGAGAACTTTTTAAGACTTTTTATTTTCACCGCACGTATACAAGGAGCCGCGACAACACAATTTGGTTCGTTTATTGAGTCAACGAAGTCGAAAAGTTGGAGCGCAAGGTACCCCTTTAGTGTTTGACCGGGACAGGAAAACCACACGAGAGCTCGTACGGTCAGAAGGCACGCGAGGAAAACTGTAGGTCGCTCGTCACCTTTGGAGCGGGGATGACCGAAATCCCTAATTACGGGAAGCGCGCAGGTAGATTTGCTTAACCATTAGTCACGCGGAACACTAACGTATGGCATCGGACGATACCGTCCTCTGGGGGCGGCATGTAAACATACTCGCATCAGCTGAGATGCGAGACTTTTGTGGAGATCCTAAACAATAATAATTATAAAAGTTATGCCGACGTCAAAATTTTGAAAAGAAGTTAGTGTGGACATTTTTGGAAAATGAACAAATTTTTATTATGCTGGGTTGTGCCCGATTTGTTCCGTCATGTGCCGCTCGTAGAATTTGATTATTTTGAATAGCAAAAAAGTTACGAGGTTTTGAAAATTTATCTCCCTCAATTTTTTTTTTTTTAAACTTTGTTTGTGCTGGGTTGTGCCCGATGAGTGCCGTCATGTGCCATTTGTAAAATTTAATTATTCTGAATAGGAAAAAAGTTATGGGGTTTTGAAAATTTATCTCCCTTAATTTACGTAAAAATTAATGGACAGTGGGTAAATTTCAATGACAGTTCGAAAAAGGGATTTGTTTGTGCAGTATCCGATGAAAAAAGTATACATGCACACTTATGTGTTTATGTTATTGAATAATAAATATTGAAAAAATAATTATTTATGTTTGTAATATAATTCCCGATGAAAGTAAATTGTTGTATATTATTTTATTAGCACAAACCCTCATAAATTTACTCTATTCAAAATAATTGGATTCTACAAACAGCACGAGTTGAGCACAACTCAGTACAAAATTAAAAAAAAATAAATAAATTGAGGGAGATAAATTTTCAAAACCCCGTAACTTTTTTGCTATTCAAAATAATCAAATTCTATGAAAGGCACATGACCGCACAACCTAGCACAACAAAAATTTTTTTATTTTTCGAAAATGTCTACGCTAACCTTTTTCACATCTTCCGCACCCCAAATTTCAAGGGGTGATTTCACCTCGCAAACCGTTTTACAGCAACTAAAAAAATACGTGTCGATTATTTTTGCATTCTTTACAGGTATGCAAAGTTTCATCAAAGTCGGAGGGAAAGACCTCCGAAATGTCCCTTGTTAGTTAATCATAAGATAAGTGCAATAAACCTAACCAACGAAAGCGTTAGAATGGAAGCTCTATCGAAAGGTAACAGCTACTTCAAAATATTTCATAACGAAAAATGACATCCATGGTTCTACAGAATAAAACTTAATAGTAGTACCATTGTAACAATTATTCGATGTAGATTGGATCATTATAATCTTACAGCATCCTTAACTAAAACTGGAATCTTAAATAAACCTGCTTGGCGTTGTAATACGGCAATTCAAGATTTAAATCATATTGTTTGGCAATGCCCTAAGTACGATGCTGCAAGATTAGAATTCATAAAAATTTGGAAAAAATTAACCTCCAATTACCTTTTGAAATTAATGCAATTATAGCTTAACCAAATGTACCAGCGTGTAAATATCTTTGCAAATGTTTCGTAAATTGTGATTTAACTGTATGACAATATACAATGCTGTAATATTTCTTAATATGCATATACAGGGTGAGTCAATAAGGATTGCCATCTGAAATTATTCGTTATATACAGTTTTTATCGAAAAATGTTGTACATAAAATACGCTGCATTTAATGGAGTTTATCGAACGAATGAACGTAAGGTTCATTTACTCTCAACATATTTCCGTCATTTGTCCGGTTCAAGGTCAACTCAAAGTCATTTTGTTATAGGTCATTGAATTCATCCTCTCATCAGCTGTAACTCCATGTAAAAAAAAATATGTGATTCCATTTAAAAAACTCAAGATTATTTTCATACTTCCAAAAATTAAAAATATAAAAAAATCATTATGCATTCATTCGATAAACGCCATTGAATGTAGCGTATTTCATATACAAAATTTTTCGATAAAAACTATAAATAAGGAATAATTTCAGATAGCAGTTCTTATTGACTCACCCAGTATGTAAGTCCAAAAAGGACTTCAGATGTTTACATAAAAAAAAAAGTTCGACAATCCCGTTGATTTTAGTTTCGAGAATGAATGTAACATTAGGTGCGAAATTGAAGGATTCTGTAATTTTGCAATTATAAGATGCTCATTGTGTAAGAGAATATGTTTGAAACATTTTTGTCACGTTTACCACTATTGTACGGATTACCAGAAGTAATAACTATCGAGATTACTGTAAAAATGCCTATTATAAAAGATAAAGGTCTAGCGCAACTCTACGTACGGGGGTAGTTAATCCTTATTCCTTAAGAGGGTAAATATTGGCATCTTTTTGTTTGTGTTGTAAAAATTGTAATAAGAAATGTTATTTGACACCAAATACA
Organism: Hedychridium roseum; assembly: GCA_963989215.1. Taxonomy (NCBI): domain Eukaryota; kingdom Metazoa; phylum Arthropoda; class Insecta; order Hymenoptera; family Chrysididae; genus Hedychridium; species Hedychridium roseum. The sequence goes on along the minus strand of OZ022312.1, from coordinate 1,275,286 downwards.
CTTATCAGAAACTTATAAGATAATGTATGTCATTTATAACCAGGAAAATGAAAAAGCGACGATCCTACGCAGTATCACGTCTAAAACTACAGAATTCTTACCTCAAATTCATAGAATGTCTGTGGTTTATAAGAAATACGCGTGAAAATTACGATTTAAAATTCTGTAGCGGAATGCGATAGTTCAAACGATCATTGTGTAAGGAAAATTCATAGTTGACTATGTATGAGATTTATTAAATGCCGCATTCTTAATATAGAATATTTATGTATATATTGTATTCTAACAACACGTGTTTCAGGTAGTATGTACAATTACCTGCCATGTTGCTAAAGAGGAATTACACATTTCAATTTCATTTTATTTCCGTTACTGTTCGGTTTTCTTCTTTATTATTGAAGACGTTCAAATTCGACAACATTGGCTAGTTTTATGTTGCCTATCATGCGTAACAATGCTATCAAGTCCTTGAGTTGGGGGAAAAAGTAAAACCAGTTGTAAAAGTAAAACCAGTCGTTGGAAAAGTAATATACAGAGTGTCCCACGTAACTGGAACAGGTTATACCTCCTAAACGGTTGGGAAGAGAAGATGTTATAAGTGAAAGTTAAATGGTATCAGACGGTGCATATGCAACTAATTTTCTGCACTTTTGTGCATCGGTTCATCGGAAAAATGCAACTGCACTTTTTTTTTAAATGGAAACCTACGTTTTTGACTTCACCAATCGATGCAGTTTCTTGTGCTCTATATAAAAGCGCTAACATACTTATGCCCTAAACTTATTCGTTAGTAAATTATCGAAGCTAAAAGTTCTCTGAATTATTTCGGACTCTCGGCAAATCTTCCAGAATATCTACGTTATGTTCCATTACAGTGTTTGTAAGCTTAAAGCGGCTGCTAATACTAGTCACTTTAAGATTAAGATTTCCATCAGTAACTATTCACTACCCGTGTGCGATCGTTTGCCCACCCAGTGTTTCGAAATCATGGCATTTACGAATAGTGAAGCAATTGATATGTTCGTTCGAACGTAACGTAGATATTCTGGAACATTTGCCGAGAGTCCGAAATAATTCAGAGAACTTTTACCTCCGATAACTTCCTACCGAATAAGTTTAGGGCATAAGTATGTTAGCGCTTTTATATAGAACACAAGAAATTGCATCGATTGGTGAAGTCAAAAACGTACGTTTCCATTAAAAAAAAAAGTGCAGTTGAATTTTTCCGATGCACCGATGAACAAAAGTGCAGAAAATTAGTTGCATATGCACCGTCTGATACCATTTAACTTTCACTTATAACATCTTCTATTCCCAACCGTTTAGGAGGTATAGCCTGTTCCAGTTGCGTGGGACACCCTGTATATGGGCGTGCGCGGTTAGAAGGATAGGATGAAATGCGAGTTTTCTCGGTGCGGAGAGGATTGTTCAATTACAGTGCAGGACTTGCTATCGTTAACTAGCACTGTGTTACGTCTCACGGACGCAGCCCCTCTACAACTATTATTGTTATTATTATTATCATATTATAATTATCATCTAGATGCATAGACAAAAACAATGGCTACCAAATTCATAAGGCCCATCCTCACCAGATCCAACCACCACCACAACACCACACTACCTATACCACAACTACCTCCCACTCTCTCTCTCTCTCTCTCTCTCTCTCTCTCTCTCTCTCTCTCTCTCTCTCTCTCTCTCTCTCTCTCTCTCTCTCTCTCTCTCTCTCTCTCTCTCTCTCTCTCTCTCTCTCTCTCTCTCTCTCTCTCTCTCTCTCTCTCTCTCTCTCTCTCTCTCTCTCTCTCTCTCTCTCTCTCTCTCTCTCTCTCTCTCTCTCTCTCTCTCTCTCTCTCTCTCTCTCTCTCTCTCTCTCTCTCTCTCTCTCTCTCTCTCTCTCTCTCTCTCTCTCTCTCTCTCTCTCTCTCTCTCACAAAAACCCTCAGTCGTTATCTAATAGTTAGTACATTCTTACTTAGCAGATAGTTTTTGTTAGTCAGTCTTAGGTTTAGTTAAGTTTTAGCTTAATTTTAACATTACTGCAAACCATTTATAATACAAAGATAGTAAATTGCTCTTCGGCTATCACGACATACCGCAAACAGTATAATAAATCAACAAATAACTCAATAACAAAATGCCTATCTTAATATTTAACCCATCAACATGGTATCACGGTTCGGCTTGTAACCCACTGCCTAACTGGCATTCGTCACAACGATAGCACAGCGAAAATGGAGTGGTGTACATGTAATGCAAGACATAAATACATAGATTCCAAAGGAAATGCTTACGTAAATATGAATTGAAATTTTCCTCGATTTAGTACAGTCCACTCGACCAAGTTTCTCGTTGAAAGCATTAATCATAATCGCTAGGCCAGAATTAAATAATATCAGAGATAGCCTTCTTGATGAGAAAAAGTAGGATCCCCATTAATAATTCTTCTGTTCTATTTACATAGCGATAGTGATACATACACATTGACATAGTGATTTGCATTAATATTCAGGCAGCGTGGTAATAGTCGTGAATATATTGTATTATACAAGCATACCGTCTATTGTTGAATAGAGAGATAGAGAGATAATCAGAGAAAGTGGCGGATCCATGCCTGAGACAGGTGTATTTAAAATAAAATAAGAATTCTTTGTAGTAGCTGTTTAACGGAATGCCACGACGAAATAGCCATACGCCTAACAATATTACTCTGTACTACTAGTAATTATCGGATTAATCGATTAATCATTCTCTACTGACTTAATGTATTTACCATAGCTGGTAAAAACATACTGTGTACCTTCAATTTGGCTAAGTTATAACATCTTTTCTATACTGAATCAGCAACAAAGTAAAACGTAATTCGAATTGCACATGAGTATTCGGCCATATAACAATACTTAATACTTAACTGAACTGCCTTTGCAATTTATAAGATAATTCACTCGTTTGGGAACATTAGAAATAATTTGAAGTGACCCGACAAACGTAGAATTATTAGCGAAGAAGAAGATACAGAAAGATGTACCTGTTGACTAGGTCTTTGCTCTTGCTTTTATCGTTCATAAGTATTACTATAGTTTCGATCATCTGTGACACGACAATTGAGTCTTTAATAATCCACGGTGGTTTGGGATTTTTTTTAAGACTGAATCTTGTCCTGCATATTGTTTAGCCAAGAATTCTCTTAAATGTAATACATACACTTTTTTCTATTTTTAACTTCAATACTTCATTATATTATGTTTAAAAGTATAATTTGTTTTTCCCTTTTATTTTCCGATGATTTGACTTGGAAACCGGTTTAGCATCAAGTCGGAGTATCGAAACCCTACTGTACCTCAGGATTCGACATTCAAACATCGTGTCTCTCTATAAGGATCCGCGCCGATGAACATTAAACATAAATCACTCTGCAGTAAATTGCATTTCAGGAAAGCATCGAATGTAAGAAAAATGTAGAGTATACCCTAGTCCTATACTCAGATAATATTTATTAGATGGGTGAGAACATGGGTTGAACCAGGGTACAACCGATGCCGCGTAATAAGTCGGGACAAGCCATCTAATTTATGAGCCGTGTGACTTTGAAGACACACCAACCAATGGCAGCAGTAATTTCAAATTGTACGGATATCAGGGATACAGTGTGACTCACATGGTACTGTTTTACGATTGGCTTATCCTTACGATTTCGTTCAGGTAGTGATAAAATTGCTTCATCAAAGTCGTTGACTAAGAATTTCACCAAGGTATCGTTTTCCGAGGCAGAAATTGTGCCGAGGCAATGATCGTCCGCATCATCTACATGTGTGGTCAGATCTAACGTAATAAGATAGTATCACGCGCGATACTATATCAGTTGGCTGTAGGCAATACGATAGTTGCTCGATCTTTCACATAATACTCCTATGCAGTATATTTTTCACCAACAATCACTGAGCCACTCTCGACATATTCTGTCTCATATTCTGTCTATTGCGCGGCGATGGTACTGATTTTACATCTGCAAACTTAAATTATTTTGGATTCATTGGTTTCCCAACTTTCCTCACGGAACAAAACAAGTGTTATAAGTCATGAAATTAGTATTAGAATGAACTTTATCAACTGTTATGTCTAATTGTGACTGTATATGTGGAAAAACGGAGAGTGAAAAATTGTGCAGAAAAAAAGTAAACTCGGCGTCCAGATAGATTGCAAACAGTATGCACGTATATTATAAAGTTTTTTACTCAATGCTCCACTCTATAACCGGTTTACGGTCCGAAGGGACGTTTAACACTATTTTACAGTATATCTTCTTACACATTTTTTATGTGAGAAATATACAAATAAATGCCGCGTATAAGGTCTTTCTCATGCTTTCCTATGCATATCGTGACATTGCAGACGGTCACGTATAGTTAGGCCGATAAACGGCAAGGTCAAGAGACACATGCGCATAGCTGCAGGCCAACATTAAATGCGTCCAGAACGATATTTCTATCAAAATCTATAACGGTTACATTGGAAATGAATGAACATTAATGCAGATGGAATTTACCGGTGTCGGTAGAGTGAATGACCAAGTGGACCGAAAATGTCGACAACTTTGCCAAGTCATCCTTTGGAATTGTTTGTAGAAGGCACGTTACAAAGTTTCGTAAGGAACAGGAGAATTCGGTAGATAAGGAAGCACATGTAACCGTTGCTGAGGCAAAAAACGTTCCACAGCATAGGCACGCACCTCGTGAAACGGCGCCACATTGTCGTGCAGCAACAATTCATAAAATCTGCATGTTCGTCTGCCGAATGGTTTTTCAGCCCCAGAATCATAAAGAACTCTGGTCGAACACTTGTTCCACGAATTTTTCTTAGACGGGAAATGTGTGCACGGTAAAAGTTAGAATAGCTTTAATTATTATCTTCAACGTAATGACGAAGGTCAATGAAAAATTACTATTACTACTTAAAAAAGCTGGCATATAAGTATAGATATATACGTAGTAAATAGAACTTCCTCCTAAAGCAAAGAGAATATCGACAGGAAATGATCCATGTAATCGACGGGTAGATCTACCGTTAAATATTCTGAAATGAAATGGTAATTGACAATAGGAACGAGGTAGGCCGATATCGACTGGCTTTCGGCAATAGCCCAACTGAAGAGCAGGGTCGCGCGAATAGAGACGTAACGGCCGAACGCACACCGCGAATCTCTAGAGCACACACACACTACTTGAATGACAGAATATTTACTTTTACTTATTCTCACAGCGCAATATCTTTTATGTAAATTACCTGTTCAAATCATCCCTCCTATCTGGATGCGTGCTGCTAAAATAATGAAAAAACCGGCTAATTTCATCAATTTCAACGAAATTACTCGGCACATTCAATCGATAAAAAATGTAAAATACTTAGTGTTTCTACTTTGAAATGAATGTATACTTTTGCTGGGATTCTTTATTGTCCTAGATGCTAGCCGGAAGATGAAAATCATGGATTTTCTATACATCTGGAATATTCTTGATAATGCCTTTTTTTGCTAAAGCTCTCTTGGGAAAGTTATTTGATAGTGGACTAGAGTAAATGCTGTAAGGAGCTAAAAGTATGGCTGGTTTATGATGCGTTCCTATCTGAGGGAATCCTCGAGATGTATGAACAAATGCAGCCGGCCGTAGTTTGAAAAAAGATGATAATTTGGTCTGATGTGAAAGAACGTATGGTAAGCCACGCGACACATGACACGTGAGTTTGGATTGAGAGTGACTGCCATTACTCACACTTATTGACACCCAAGGCGATATCGGCGAAATGCACAGTGCGAAGGACAGCTTCGGTCGTAATATGAGGACCTACTGGAGCAAAATCCGGGTCGTCGACGTCGAAGCACACGCTCTCCTCAAATTCCGTCATCGCTCCTTCCATCTTTTGCAAAAGGATGCCAAACGACTATTGACCGTAGAGTCTATAATCAACGACTAAACCTTATTTTCGGCCAACTACCATCGACAGCAACGGCTTTACCTTGGCGCTTGCAATTATTATGATTACAAAAAGGACCAGCGAAATTCGTACACAGTATAATATAACACCACTACCTTCTATTAATATTCCAAACTTTTAAACAGAATATATGTAAATAGGAATAACATAATAACGATGTCGAGTATTGTGCTCGTATTGATACATTTATATGACGAATTTTCCCACAAATAAATTCTCCATCAGTAAATACCAGTTGTGTATACTACTTGATAAACAGGCGCCAATATACACGACTAACGCGCGTAATCTTAAAGAATAATCAAATATTATTCAAGTTCACTTTTCACCTCTTTTGTCTTGTTCTCGCAAGACCTGATATTTAAATAGACAGCTATAGACTTGTACATGTCATGTACACAATTGTCTGTGCGTAGAAGAATATACGAACGAACGACAATTTAATAGTATCGTAACAATATCGTGACAAGAAATTGCCAACGAAAATTTTTCTTTCACGTTTACTTTTTTAGAAATATGAAAAAATTAATAATATTAGTGCATCACTGATAAGCATGAAAATGAATATTTTTTTATATTTATGATAGTTTTAATATTTTGAAATTTACGTTATAATTTTAATGCCGCAACTGGGGAGGAAAGGAGAAGAACCTACTCAACGATAATCACTAGACAGACGCGGAATAGAAAGACAGGAAGGAAAGGAAATGTGTGACGAGCGCTTTGGACTATTACTCTTCACCATAGAACAATGCTGAGAAAGCTTCACTGTTGAAAAAGAAACAATTACTAACAATAAGGTATTTGTCTAAGCTAATCGGAAATATCTACACAATATGCAATATAAATACTTTATCGAGTTACACATGAACATTCTTTTTATGCGGTATTGCAAGTCACTTGGAAAACCGTTGCAAACGATGCGTTACTTGCATACATACATGATACATACGATATGCCCAATTGTACACACGTAGCAGAAAGCATATACATATGTGGAAAAGAAACGTGCAAGGTAAGTTCATATACGTTTCGTGACACCATTTAAATAACGAGAAACTATTAAACTAAATTGCTCTTTTCCAAGTACACATTTACAGAATGAGAAAGTTGCAGAACGATTGGAAAAAAATGTCCACATCTTTCTTCAAATCATAGCATTGCTGTTTAAAAAATGTGAGAAGTCCTGAATGTTAATTTATGGGTATTTGTTTCAAGTTTTATAGTGTCAACTATCCATCAAGTTTATTCACTCGGCTAAGACGATGATGAAATACGATGAAATGCAATGAAATGCGATGAATCGGTTATATCGCAGGGATTTCTATTGTATACCTGTATCACGGTTGAAACGGTTGACGAACTGATGAGTAGAATTATGTAGTTGCTTGATAAAAGTTGGTCGGTGAACTTGTTAAACGGTATTCTCGGAAGATTGTTTGAAATAGTTGGAGGAAAGAGAGCATGCAAGAACTGCACGTATTGATGGCCGATTGATGTCGACGCTACTTTCGATCGAGCTATCTCACGCGGGAAAATTCGTTGTGCGCCTTATGTTACGTGCAAATCTCACAGGATAGAAAATATGTGGCGTGAACCGGCTGACGTGCGGCTCCAACAACCTCTAACACACGCACAATGCAGTCACCGTTAGGGAGCACTGCCGTGTATTTTTCTACTTCTCCTCTTTTCCCCTTTCCCATGGTCGAACCCCTTCTCTTCCGAACACTCCCCTACACTACCTAACCTCAGTTTCCAATTCCATACGCGATTGTATATACGTATGTGTTGTGTGTGTATATATGCAAGAGGCATTCAGCTGGGCAATGAACGCGCGATTCTTACAAGAGCAGCTTCTATTGTCTTCCAATATTGTATGCTCTGTGCTGTATTATACAGTAACTAACGTATAGATCTGCTCTATTCTTACCATCTCAATGCTCCGTAGCAAACATCGTCTTTACCGCTCATTATAAAGTTTTTACCAATTTTCTGGATAACCCTACAGAAAAGTATAATTCAAACTTTATTCGCGACTACAATACATTTTTTCAGGGAAAAATTGCACCCGTGGGCAGATTTAGATACGGGGGCCACGGACCTGATCGTCGCGGAATTCAAGGCAGCCAGGAACGCCCTGAGATACGCCATTAAGCGTAGTAAGGAGCGTTGCTGGGCGGAATTGTGCCGGTCGGTCGATGATGACCCGTGGGGCCTACCATATCGCATACTCAAGAAGAGGTTGAGCCGGACCAGAGGAGGGCTGGTCCAACTAGACGAGCAGAAACTGGCAAAGGTCGTGCAGGACCTATTTCCCACTAGGCCCGCTAGGGCGAGTGGGGTGGAAGAAGAAGGGACAGGCGAGGAACACACTCCACTCAGGATGGAAGAGCTGGAAAAGGCAGCTAGAAGACTCCCCAAACGCAAGGCCCCGGGATCAGATGGCATCACGAATGAGGTCCTCTCAGTTGCCATCCGGGAGGCACCGGAGCTGTTCAAGGATGTGTTCGATAGTTGCCTAGCGAGAGGAGAGTTCCCAGCGGTGTGGAAAAGGCAGCGCTTGGTGCTGCTACCTAAGGGGCCAACATCCTTTGAACCCCTGGGGATGATAGACACGGCTGGGAAGCTGTTTGAAAGAATAATCCTGAACAGGCTTGAGGAGGCGTTGGCAACCAGGGGCGGGCTAAATGATAGGCAGTATGGCTTCCGCAAGGGGCGATCCACCCTTGATGCCATTAACGTGGTCCTAGATACGGTCAGCAAGAGATTGGCTGGTACACTCAGAGCCACTGGAGTCTGCGATGTTATAACGTTGGATGTTAAAAACGCCTTTAACTCCGCGGGCTGGGATCACATCCTACAGGCGCTACGAGCAGTGGAAGGATTTCCGAAGCGACTGCTAAAGATGGTCAGTAGCTATCTTAGCGATTGGGAGTTGCTGATCAGGCATGCCGGGGGCGAGAAAATGGCGATACCCCTTACCGCCGGGGTACCGCAGGGGACGGTCCTAGGGCCGTTCTTATGGAACGTCATGTATGACGGGCTCCTTCGCCTACGACTGTCCGCGGGCGCAGTGCTCGTGGGATTTGCGGACGATGTAGCCTTGGTAGTGCAAGGGAAGACGGTCACGGAGGTGGAGATACTAGCAAACAGTGCGATACGCAGGACCAGTCGCTGGATCACATCCAAGGACCTGCAGCTGGCTCCTACTAAATGCGAAGCTGCGGTATTCAACAGGAGGAGAGTTGCCCCGGAACCGAGGTTCGTGCTCGACGATCAACTGATAGCCGTCAAGCCTTCAATCAAGTACCTGGGAGTGTGGCTGGATTCCAGACGGAACTTCAAACCGCACTGCCTGGCAGTGGCAGAGAAAGCAGCCGCCTGGACAGCCATGCTGGCTGGGCTGATGCCTAACGTTGGGGGGCCTAAGCCCAGCAGAAGGAGGCTACTATGTAGTGTGATCCATTCGGTAATCTTGTATGGAGCGCCGCTCTGGGCGGGGGCGGTGGTGGGCACACCTAGGGCCAAACCCTACTGGCGGTGCAGCATAAGGCTGCGCTGCGGGTTGCATGTGCCTATAGCACGGTGTCGCTCAACGCGGTGCTGGTCGTGGCCTCCATCCCACCTGTAGACCTACAGGCCCTGGAGAGAAGGGAGGCGTGGATGGCTGGACGAGGAGCCGACTTGAGCGAATGTGGCAGCGACGAAGAGCGCGCAAAGAGGATTAACACAGCGAGAAATGCTGCACGCCCTGAAGCAAAACGCAAACTAATGGAAGGGTGGCAGCAGCGGTGGGATAAAGATGACAAGGGAAGATGGACGTGGAGGCTCATTCCCAAACTTGAGGCATGGACCACCAGGCAACATGGCGAAGTGGGGTATCATCTTATACAGGCCCTCACTGGCCATGGATGCTTCGGGTGGTACCTGTACAAGATGGAAATAAGCAACGCCGCAGAGTGTCAACACTGTGGATACCCACGGGACGACGCGGAACACGCGCTCTTCTACTGCCCTGTGTGGGAGGGAAGAAGGCGCGAACTTGAGGAGGCCATAGGAACAGAGGTTTCCACTAACGGCGGCTGGCAAAAAATTTCTACTCACGTTGAGGCCATCGTGAGGGGAAAAATACAAGAAGCAAGGCATCGACAAGCCGAAGAAGACAATGATGAATAAGAAGCCATAGGAGTGCGGTGTCACCACCAGGAGTGACTGGACAACTTGCCCCTCGAAGTAATGCTTAATTGCGGTTCCGGGAGGTAAGCGTGAAACGAGGGGGGTTTTTAATTGGTAGGTCCATTGGCCTCAATGGGAATCCAACACTACCTGGGACATCTCCCAGGTGCCTATGAAGGTTTTCCCTCCTCGCCTCCCCCCCAAAAAAGGGAAAATTGGAAATCAATTTAACAATACAAGTTCTATCGAACAATGAACATGAAAGTGTTCATAACTAATCCCTCATTTATTAAAATTAATAAAAGTTAAATACTGAGGATACCTCAGCGGGGTTGAGCTTTGCCAGGTTATTGAACATATAATATCTGACAATTAGTCTTTTACGTTCATAAATTTTCGACATAAATTTTTTACGCCCTACTTATTTGGTATTTGTATGCTGAACGCGTTAACACGTACTTCCTGTTTAGTATAAAAAGGAGAAGCATGGTTTCGTTGTATCACAAAACTTTTCATTTACATCGCATGACGCGGAGCCTCAGAGCTTGCACATACACGCATCATATGTATATATATGCGCAAAATTTATGCTGCTTTGAATTTTTCGGCTAAGAATCTTGGGACGAAAAATTGTTTAATTTGATACTGTAAATCAGTACCTTTGCACTTTTACAAACAAAAAGGCAAGCAATTTCAATGAAAAAAAAATGGAAAAACGTCATTACAGACCAATTGAAAAACTCGTCCTTCTCCTCATCCCAGATCGACCTCGAAAAACAGCATATTATCAAGAAACAAAAATCAGGAACTTGCATACTCGGAGCTTTAACGAAAATCACTTTTGTGGGCTAATTCATCACGACAGCAGAGTGACGCCTTTGTACGTATTGTTAAGCAATTTAACCAGTCCATAAACATAATACATAGGTGGTGTAGCGACCAACACTAGAAATCTCGAAGCCTCTTATGTTAAACGTATCATTATTAAAACAGTATTATTTCGGTGTAGGACATGATTCATTTCTTTTTGATAAAGAAACATGTTTTTTAATAAATGAATTTTCGAATAATTTGTTACAAATGACACAGATTTTACAATGCTTATGTACAATCAGTTAAAATATTTTAAAACATCTTTTTTTATAAATGTTTACACAGAATTGTCTGCCATGAATACATAAAATTTGTCATTTTTGCGTTATTTTTCTTATTCTTATTATGTAAACTTATTTTAGACATACATACTATGTACCAATGACAGCTATATAGTAGCACAATTTTCTCAGCTGATGGATGTATGCACATATATCACAGCAGATCCCATACAGCTTCAAAATGGCCCATACCCTGTGCAAGTATATGATAAGTAAATAAAGTTTGCTTTAACACAAACAAGTTTCATAATATAAACATGGATGAATTTGAAATAATTTTTCGTCAATAAAATAACGTGGAAGATAATTAAACTATACATCAACATTGCTGTTGTCAGGTATTGTCTTACAACTATCGTTTACTAGAGAAACGCAAATAGAGCTTACTAGGATTTGGTGGGGCTAATCTAAAGACATCCGGTGGTGCATAACGTGGCGGAAATGGTCGCACTGGAGCCATAATTGGAGGTCTACCACGTCCTAAGGGAATCGGACCTCGTAATGGCATTATGGGCCTGTACATGACTGGCCTTGAAGGAAAGTCCTATTGGAATATCATGAGAATACCATTTGCTTTAGAATATATAACGATAATAGTGTTCTAATGAGGATAGGAAAAGATGAAAGGCCGAACGTACACCATAGTAAATTGGAACCGGAACAGTTTCATAATAGTGTGCCGTAGGAACCCCATGTTCCAATCTAGACCAATCCCTTTCTCTAGTATCACGTGAATGATCGCGCGATCTTCCTCTGTAGTCAGGAGATGATCTCTCTTCTCGGCTTGATCTGTATTTCCAAAATTTCGTGTAAATTGCGGAGTACGCGTGTTATGGTACAAAGGACGCGCAAGAAATATTAAATGTATTGATATATCACTACCACCTACCACTTTCTTAAATAAACCTTCATCTTTTTATATGAAAAGTAGCAGGTTGAGATGAATTCAAAACACTCCACATTTGTCGTGTGTACTAATCACTAAGTAAACACCTTTTAAAGTTTAAACATACAATTCCGACAGAAACATTGGTATTATTCTTGACTTACTTACTGCACTGACTATTTAAAATATTCAAATTATTAATTAGTAACATCGATGCGTCTTTAAAGGCGTTCCATTAATGTACGATTAAAGCATCAAAGTAAATCGATGAGCAGTAGTTGGGCAACCGGCATTGTAAGGTTGTGATGACATTTTCAAAATTTATAACAAGATATCTGTATATTTACTCAGCGGAATAGTACAAATATGGAATGTTTTCAATTCTTCATGACATGTTATTGATCTTTTCTACGGATAAAAAATGGAACCCAACTAATAAAATGCATAAAACATAATTTAGGCCATGACATGAAGTGTACTATCCAGCATATGAGATTAAGCTAATAAGCTAATTAAGTACTTATCGTCATTGTAACTTACTTCCGGGAGTCTAATTCCCATTTTCTGTAATCTCGTTCTCGCGACCGCGAACTATCTCGTGAAGATTTCCCCCTATGTGTATAATCCTTCTCAGTAGCGCGCGAAGAAACACGACTTTCTCTAGATAAACCGCTATACTTTTCTTTGTATTCCCGATTTTTATCCTTGCTGTTATCCCTATGAATGTCAAGTAAATACATCGTACATCAGTACATAATTATATTATTATAGCTTTGACACATGATATCGAACACATAAAAGAAACATAAAATCTCACCTATCCTTTCGATCACTACTGCGATAATCGGATCTATGACTTCGAAGTTTCGAATCGTCATCCCTAAAAAAGATTGATCTACTTATAGAAATTACATTTTTCCGGTTGACCTATAATAAATAATTACTTAATAAAATACGGTTAGAGAATTTTCTTTAAATTACATCGGTAACACTTATACTAAAGCAATACTCAAATGAATTTAGTAATCGCATTTCTTTAGCACTCCAATTTTATACGTACGTAATAATGTACGTAAAACTTTACGTATATTTGAAATTTAATATATTTGAAATCCGTATAAATTTTCGTATAAAATTCAAAATGAAATTACACGGTATATGCTACAATGTCGAAGCTTTATACATCTTTGAATGTTTGCTCATTTGGATAAAAGCAATGTTAAATCCCATAGGCAAAATCTCTTATATTAAATGAAATCATGTAATAAGCATCGTCCCATTTAGCCAGATAAAATTATTATAGGCAATGCGATTTTCATATCCATATTAACTGAGAACTCATAGCATTGGCTCTCATTAGATACTAAAAGCTTTGATACTAAAATGCTTAAATAATTCTAACAGATGTCCTGCCTATGTACGATTAAGTTCATTTTCAATACATCCTTTCTTATGACAATGTCATTGTAATGTTGTATTCGATTATGTTCTAATCAATGCGAATCTTATAAACATACGGCGTACGTGTATGGCAGATAATACACCTTTTCGCGAGCATGGTATTGTTCATCGTGAAATAACACGTAAACATAATTAGTTATAGTCATTTTTAGCAACGACTGAAATGTAAAAATAAATGTAAACGTAAATGTAAAAGATAAATAGCATGCCCTTAAGCATCCTACGAGGTATTCATTTACCTTTCTATATGTAATAGTTACTGGAAATAAGAAGATATTCATATTATTATTGAAATCGTGAATGACGTGTCTTAGCCTACACATAAAACAATTAGTAATCGTTGTTAAAAAGAAATGATGAAGAAGCAATGGTAAAAAATAAGTCTATGAGACTACTGTAAAATACTAGCTTCAAATAGTTATAAGATATTATTTTAAATGATATAATGTGACTGTGTTTTGCACCACTATTAGTTCCTACTTACCTTCTGATAATGTTTTAACTTATAAGTAAAAAAATGAGATAATGCCTGCATTAAAGTGCACACTTCAAAAATGTAAAACAAAGAATAGAATAGAATGCAATGTTATTATCTGTACGTAGCGTAAGGTTAGAATAACAGCGATCATTAAAGACAAGACATATACAAAACAAGCGTGCAAAAGGCACGCCTACCACCCGGTTATACATCGGGTTCCCAAGGAATGCACGCAGGTCAGTCTTTTGTTCTTTTATAGTCAAAAAAGATTGTAATTTGAAAGTTGCAGTAGTATTGAAAGATGAAAGCAAAGGCACTTTTTATAATGCAAGCAAGTCCATAATGTCATAGCGTAAGATCCTATTCCGAGTCCAGTACGAATTTTCTTCTGGTCGTCTTTGGAAAGCATAAGCAGTAAAGCTAGAACAGAATACAGTATGATAACACACAAAACAGTACATGCATAAAAACACTCATGAAGAAAGCATCAATGGAAAGTGTATTAATTGAGAGAGGCGGTGTATGAAGTAGTGTAGCTCAAATTCGAACAATTTTTTGGGGGCGGATAACGGTACGTTTATCCATAAAGAATATTTAATCAACGTAAATTTATATGAATTTAGAAAGTTCTCAAAATTCTTTAGTTTAGTAGTGCGAAAATATAAATGACAGGTAAAAGAAATGTGGAATTAACATTTAGTACATTGATGTGCACATTTTGTGGGAATAAGCTATATATACAACATAAACCACAGTAGTGTATTCTGTATGAAAATTAGTATGATTGTACTAACTACTGTCACCTGTGCAAAATATCCTACAGTAAGATACGAGATAAAAGTGTGCGTCCAAGCCATACACTGTTTTTTAGCCTGTAACCTTGTAAATCTTTGGAAATCCTTTGTTGGATTGTTTTTGTAAATAGTTTCGTTTAACAATACACGAATGGCACCATAACGCAAATCAATATTTGTTTGTACAAATACTTATTATATGAATGATGTCACAAGTACAACTTTGCTGCGTAATTAGCATGTGTTGCATTGTTTATATAACCACAATACTCAGTTACATACAATATCAAAGTGAGGCATCGTTAGTGCACAAATTCCATGTGATACACTAAGAGTTCATGCCAAACTTTACATATATGTAAATCATATCCATATTTTCATTTATATCCATATTCGTAATAAATAACACAATATAAGTAAAGAGCATTTAGAAGAAAAATTAATCTATCATCACGCAGACAAATATTGTCAATAGGCGTGCAAACCTGGAACGTCGGGAAGATGAAGGCTGGGGACTATAATCACGCTTTCTTATAGGGCTTAAGGAAACCGAGCGTCTCTTCGATGACTTGAATATTTTTGCTGAAAATACGAATAAAATATTAAATACAATTACAATATTACAATACTTTATATACATGTATGTGCATTGGATGAAGTAATAAAATAGTAAATAATATATATATATTTCATTATATAATGGATATATAAAGCAAAATTCACACCTGGCACTTCTTCATCTATCGCTATAACTGTCCGGTGCTCTTTCACTTCTGTTTTCATTGTTGCTTTCTTTAACTCGTCCCTTTCAAATATTGGTTTACATCCTTCTCCTATTATAATGTATAAAAGCTCTTATTGATTGACTCGCAATCTGGGATAGGTATGCAATGCGCAGCAATCAGGTGATAGCCGTAGATTACAATGTTTAAAAAGTTTATTAAATAGTTGAAATATTCTGCACAAAACACAACTTTTCTTTGTTTTTTAACTTGCCCAGGTTTAAGTAATTGTAAGCCACATGAATTGTATCATGAACATTAAACTGTTACAATAATGTGTTTTGTCTTTTGTAGGCTTATACAAAGTAATATACTCACTGATGCACTTACAATATCCACTAATTATGAAACATAAGTTGACTTCTACATTGTTGGCAAACATGAGTAATAATTAGGTGAAAATATTTCAAAAGTGTTTCAGTATCTTGAACAACGCAGAATGTTGCAAACTATGATTTATATAGTTTTGTGGAATCCAATTGCATCAAGTGATAATGTAACAGCAAAATACAGTGATGGCTTACAATAAGTGTAACTGACATGTGAATGGAACATCACACAAAACAAGTAATCAAAGTAAGCTTGTAACATTGTGAAAAATATTTCATTTGCAAAGAAATAAATCTTGTCTACCATAGCAAATGTTATTCAATAATAAAATTTCACCAGAATCTTCATGAAATATAATCAAGTGTTTCGCTGCACTGTCAGCTACCACTAAACTAATGCACACATAATCTTAGTGCAATATTGTAAATTAACATTAAGTCTTTGTCAATATTTGTAATTATAATTTGAAGTATTTATCGTTTAAGATAAGTATTCATCTTTATAAACTATAGCACAGATTATAATTTTTAACACAACACACACAAACCACGTGTATAGACAATGATTGCATTAGGTCACATATTCACTGATCACATTATTCAATTAATAATTTCATTCTTTTTTTAAATCCTCTCTTATTGAAATGCATTATTTATCTTTTACTGGCATATTTTATATTCTTTCAATCTTCTAGATGGAGTATTTTATTGTAAACCTCACTTATAATCTTTACTGAAGAAAGTTACTTCGAAACTGGTTCTTTATTTTCAAATTGTAGAACTTTATTTTCAATATCTGCTTTAATCTTCCTCTTGTAGTTTGATGTTTAACCTCTTCAAGGACGATTTTTTAATTTTTTTTATGCTTTTTAATTATTTATTGTCAAATTTTTATTCTTTATATTCATGAAAGTAATTATAATTATGAAAAACTAAATGTCCACATACGTGACCAAGGCTGTCAAGAGGTTAAGATGTATTTATCTTTACATTAGTAATGTAACATTTTAACAGCTTACAATAGGATTATATACCAAGTTTTTTGCACTATGTTCCTTTGAACTTACAAAAATAACAACATACTTTTATTTTGTACATATTAAATGTATTGAATACTCATTAACTCATGCAGATAAACACATAAATTTCTTCTTTTTGAAGCATCTTGTCCTGGTGTCTTTTTACATCTGCATTTTCTTAGGACGTATGTTACGCCATGATGTATTCACAGTATCACATATAACACCGATAGATAAACTATAGCACAGATTATAATTTTCAACACAACACACACAAACCACATGTATAGACAATGTGATTGCATTAGGTCACATATTCACTGATCACATTATTCAATTAATTATTTCATTTTTTTTTAAATCTTCTCTTATTGAAATGCATTATTTATCTTTTACTGGCATATTTTATATTCTTCCAATCTTCTAGACGAAGTATTGTATTGTAAACCTCACTTATAATCTTCGTTGAAGAAAGTTACTTCAAAACTGGTTCTTTATTTTCAAATTGTAGAACTTTATTTTCAATATCTGCTTTAATCTTCTATATCTGCTAATCTTAGGAACAATTTTTTAATTTTTTTATGGTTTTTGATTATTTATTATTAAATTTTTATTCTTTATATTCATGAAAGTAATTGTAATTATAAAAAACTAAATGTCCATGTACATATGTGGCCAAGGATGTTAGGAGGTTAAGATGTACTAAAATAGTCAATAACTTTACCAGGAAGAAACATTAATAGACATGCAGAAATATGTTTATCAGAATAATCAATCTTATAGTTCGTTGATTAACAAGTTTACTTTAATTTAAAGATTTTTAATTTTTTGAAAGTAACCCTAGATTGGGTAATCCTAGATTGAACCATTTTTTAAGCAGGCAACAAGCAATAGAAATGTTATGCAAAGCAAATTAGTAACAGCACACATAATAAAGGAAGACGATCTTACGTGTAGTTGATAATCAATTGATCAAACGATTATCCAACGCTGAAATCCTGGAGCGCTAAATGCTGAATTAACCCACAATAATTAGATATATATACATATATATACATATATATATGCTTGTACTATTCAAAAGTGAAATTCGTAAATATATTATGGATTGCATCTAAAATTTCTTCTTATTTTCTAATGAAGAAAATATAGGAAATCTTCAGCCGTTGTCACCATGTAAAAATCCATAATACCGTTAGAATTTACAATAAGTATAAGACGTGCGCTTAAAATTTAGCAAAAATCGTGTGTGGACATTGTCAAAAGAGAGTTGCTATATACGTGATCTTGCATCTTGGCAGCACATTCTGATGAATGCATAGGGATCGACATTGTGATCTTCACTGTTGATACAATTATTTTCCAGTAGTCTTGCTCAGCTATAATCTTGTATTTTCATAGTAATAGTAAAGTGAACGATATATTACCCTTTCTCCTTACTAGTAGAACATCCTCTGGGTTCACAATATCCCGCTGAAGTTTACTCGTACTTCCTTTTGCTGGAATATCACGATGTATATCTACTTTAATTCTATGCAACTCAGTTACACTGATCTGTGTACCTTCTGGGCCTTTAAATAATGGTACACTACCACTGGACTTGTCTAACCTAAAGCACAAAATGTTATTAGACATAAATTGCCATGGAAAAATAACTACTGCCTTTAAAACACATAGACTGTATAAGAATATAAATTGAAACATAAATGAAGCATATCAATTTGCTTCATAATATCCAATATAATGGGAATATGAGAAAACAGGAGCTACAGATTTCATAGTTAAATATAAAAAAGTTAACCAATAAGACATTTAAGTGTACATGCATTAGATATGTGTCATTCATATATTTGTTTATAAAATTGTAATTCATGCCATAATTACTTTTGTGACATGACAGAGGTATGTGATTTTTGCCCCACAGAACTATGTCTCTGCAGGCATTCCGCTGATCTACTTCGGCTCTTGCTCCGTGTAGATGACAATCTTCGTCCATGCTGCCGCAGAGCTTCTTCTCGTTTCAATTCATATTCCATGATCATTTTTTGTTTTCTCCTTTCATGTTCTTCTTCCAGCTCTTGCTGTCTTTTCCATTCCAACCGACGTTTTAACCTCTCTTCTTCTGATCTTGAATATGTTACTTTATGAGAATCTTCACGTCTAGATGATCTCGATTGGTTATCATTCTTATAATGAATAGACGACTTTTGGTCCATGCCTAAAATGTGAATTACAACATAAGAATTATCCCTGTACTGCTTTATACATAATATAATTTTAGAAACCCTGTGTACTTCATTCTCCTAGTAGTATAGTTATTACATTTGTATCTAAAAATTATATTGTATTATCATGAATATCATGCCTAATAATACGATCTATGACTGAATATTTAAACATACGCTACTAAAGCAATGCATATGGAATATATAGAAAATATGCTAACATAAATACGAGTCTATAAAAACTCGTTTACGTTACCGTTTTAATAAAATGCTGATAAACTGATGTAATAAATTATATAGTGTCGTTAATTCTCACTGAAAAGCACTTAACACTATTTCATAGATACAAACGCATACATATGAAGCACGTAAATTTGCTTAGACGCATTAAATAAAAACACAAATAACACAAATTACAAGCAATTTCAACGCTGACAAGACGCACGCTACCTTAGTAAAGCACAGCGGCCAACGCGCATAGAGGACGCTATAAAACACTACGGTCATGGACATAGGAACGCCTATGATTTGCACTCAGGCTTGCACCAGGGGGGTGTAACCATAGACATAGGAATATACGCTAGGCCATGGAAAGCCGTGGACATAGGAATTCCTATGTCCATGCGCTAAGCAAGTATCTCTTGTGGCGCCGCCAGTTGGCGGAAAATAACAACTCTAAGGTGACAAATGGCTTCCATACCACATGTCAACTTGTGTCGAAATGTTAACAGTGCTTACTGAAAATTCTTTAGATAATAAAAAAATGTCATCAAATCACAATTGTTGTGTCGTGGGGTGTAATAGTGTTTAGAGAAAAAGTAATGGTGTACATGTTTATACTTTTCCTAATCGACCACGAGAGTCAGAACGAAGGAAATATTGAACAAGTGTTGTCCGTCGTAACACGTAAACCGCTCTCTTGTTTTGATATTCGACTAATGCTTTTTTCCAAAAGGATATGAAAATATATAGATTTCAAATAAAACAGAAAGAATTTGAATTAAATACTTGTTAGTGGTTGATTTGTCACAATTAATCTTATATTTGTTCCAGTTCAGATGGTAAGCCATGGAATCCGAGTAAAAATTTAAGAATTTTTGTCAATTGTCGCATACCATCTTGAAGTGTCTTGTGTTCGTGATACTTATAAATATTGAAGACACTTTCTTTTTGCAAATGAAGTAATTTCGAAAACAATTCGCGACAAGATGCTTCTTTTCTTTGCTTAGTGTTCTCGTTCTTCTTTCTCCTGAATACAAGTTTTTTCAGCTTTCAGCATAGCGATCATCACACATTTTTCTTGTCGATGAGCGTCTGATACATTCTCAACATTTTCATATGTATAAAATGTCATATCTGGAATATTTCCTTTCTTGGAAGGGAATAGAGTCTCAATCGTACATCCCTTTACATATTTTCGGAGCTGCTGCTCTGGCGGACGATTCCAGATCATCTGTTCATCTGTTTTTGATGTTGTGTGCTGTTCATTTACGAAAACACACAATGCAGCAGCATGTTTACAAAAAAGTACGCCTACCTTGCACGTACAGTGTGCACTTAGTACAGAGCGCCCATTTTTTTGATCTATCTGTAAAATTATGCATTTTATTGTTTATTATTTGAATTCTCAAAAATTGTGTTATTATTTCCACAGTGTAAAAAATTTTGACTTACCTCTACGGTTGGAGAATAAATATTTCCTTATTTTAAAGTCCTTTGAGCACTCGGCGTTTCCCTGAATACCGAACCACTAATTTTTCGATAATTGTCATCGATTACTTCTTTCACATCACCCACGTGAAAACTTTTCAGTAATTTTTCATCTTTTTTGATACTGTTGGGACGAAAAAAAACCCGTTTGTAATTACGTGAGTCATTTTATTTGATTTTTCTTGTATAATTGCTTGACAGGTTGTGGCACGCGCGCCTTATGCTGTCCGCCTAATGTTGCGCGTAAGTGCCATAGGGCGGCGCACCAATCAACTCAGAGTGATACTTGCCTAACGTATAGGGACGGAGTATATCGTTGCGGGAGGGTCGTCGCGGTAAGTGGCGCCTACTTTTGATTGGCTGTTATTCTACGCAAGCGCAATATTGCAAAATTATCGTGTGTTGCCCTGAGTTTATGCGGCGTCCATATTGTTTCTTATGGTTTTAGCCATTGGTTTTAGCCACAGACTTCTATATAACACTAGAAGTCTGTGGGTTTTAGTCGCCGCCATGGACATAGGAATATTCTATAGAAGTCTGTGATAGGGACGGAGCGTAAAGTCCTAATATAGGCGAGGAGGGTGAAGCCGAAATGAGGGACGGGCCCCCACTTTTTGGCGCCTACTTTCTATTGGCTACGGTTGTGCGCATGCTTAGTACCGCTTAATACGAAACCAAAATAAAAATCATTTCTTTGAATGTCGGTAATTTGCAAGAAATTTCTATTTTATGAAAGTAATGGTAGAACAGATAAAACATAAAGTATTATTTACATTACTCTTGATACCATATAAGACAAGCAATAATGAAGGTTGTTTTAATACAAATTGTAGAACTGTTTAGATTGAGAACGACATTATAAATTTTGCTAAATAATATAAATTTTGTTAATAACTGTCTACGTTTGTTTGACTCATCTACACTATTTAAAGCTAGATAATGTAATCTAATTTTAACATATTTATTTACGATAGCACGTATCAAGTGTGTCACAGGATTTTCTAAAAATTCATGATACGGTCATGATCTTTCAAATTTTCAAATAATTTCATACTAATAAAGTATATCAACATTTCATTGGTGAGGTAGGTGTCCGTATACTTCTTGATAAAAGTATCGCCTTTATAAAAAGCGCGTCTAATTATTTTCTCACAGTTTGTTTATATTACTTATCACGATGTACAGTATCGCTTCTTCAATAACCCGCCGAAATATACCAGCTACTCCAAACTCACGCCAAGCACTAAACCACACTAAACCCATCACTAAACCATAAGAAACAATCTGGACGCCGCATAACCTCAGGGAAAAACACGATAATTTTGCATTATTGCGCTTGCGTAGAATAACAGCCAATCAAAAGTAGGCGCCACTTACCTCGTCGCCCCTCCCGCAATGGCTTCCCCACCGCAACGATATGCTCCGTCCAATATTTCTATGTCCACGGTCGCCGCAACTCAATTCTTCTGTCACTAGACTCGCGTGGACGCCTAGGGAGAAGTGCTGAACAAACGTGCGCGCGGTTATTACGAATATAGAGATGGGAAATATGAACACTGTCTATCCGATAAGCCCTTTTCGCTAGAGAAAACCTACGTACTTTAAGCAGATGCGCTAGTGAAAGCGTGTCTTTGCTTGTGTAAGCGCTAGGAGTAAGAGATTCCTCGTGAATCGAGTCAATCGGAAGCACTTCAGGATTTGAAAGAGAAAAGAATTTACTTGTTGTCCGTCCAGAGGAAGCGAGTTTAAATGTGTACATATATTGTGATAAAATGAAATGTTACAGACGGCACTACAAATTGGTAATAATTTAGTACAACAGCCGTTCGAACGTGGTGTATAATACAGCTATTTGTATAAACGTAAAATAATTGAATTAAACTTACATCAGTTGTATGGTTCTCGTTGATAAAAAGAAGTTTCGATCTTCAAAGCTCAGCCCACTGGGTGCCGGGACACACGAATTTGTGAAAATGATAACGATTTAGAAGAGAAGATGCAGTGACTTTTAGAGCTTGTTAGCGAAGAAAATAGGTGCGCACTGAGTGGATACTGGCTTGTTAATGATAATTGAGTTGGTAAAATGACAAAGATCTTACAGAGCGAAATAGAAAAGAGGTCCGAACTGGATGAGAGCTGACTTGTTAATAATCCTCTTTTACTTTTCGAATTTAATTGTACGCGCGGTGAACTAATGTAGCGTGGTGGGGCTCGTAGAATTTCGTCGCAGTCACATTCCTCGCCGGTTGAGAGGAAGTTTACGTTTAGATAATTCCTTTGATTTTTGACCGAGGCGAGGAATGTGATCTGCCTATTTATGTAAAAAGATTGCATCGATGAGAAGGCATGTCAAGTGGGCGATTGAGGAACGTGAGAAAGCTACGCTCGTCAACCCTCCACGGATATAAGATTATTACCATTATTTCGTAATTTCATTACTCATTACTTATTTCTCATTACTCTTTTTGAATAGTGCCACTTGTGAAGGTGAAGAAAAAGAAACTAGTGTAGTCGTATCGCACGTAGTAGATGATTCTGTGGTTAATTCTATGATTTGAGAAATCTTGAAAGAAAAAATATGACTAGATTTCTTGGTCTAGTGATTTGCTATATGCGGATGTAACAGTTGCATACAAGTCAGTGAGAGCAAGCCCTAGTGCAAGTCATAAGCGTTCCTATGTCCATGGTGCTAGTCAGTGCTAGTGTTTCATAGCGTCCTCTATGCATGGACATAGGAATACTCCTATGTCCGGCCATTGTGCTTTACTAAGGTAGCGTGTTTCTTGTCAGCGTTGAAATTGTTTATAATTTGTGTTATTTGTGTTTTTATTTAATGCGTCTAAGCAAATTTACGTGCTTCATATGTATGCGTTTGTATCTATGAAATAGTGTTAAGTGCTTTTCAGTGAGAATTAACGACACTATATAATTTATTACATCAGTTTATCAGCATTTTATTAAAACGGTAACGTAAACGAGTTTTTACAGACTCGTATTTATAAGCCGATATGTTAGCATATTTTGTATATATTCCATATGCATTGCTTTAGTAGCGTATGTTTAAATATTCAGTCATAGATCGTATTATTAGGCATGATATTCATGATAATACAATATAATTTTTAGATACGAATGTAATAACTATACTACTAGGAGAAAGAAGTATAAGCGGTTTCTAAAATTATATTATGTATAAAGCAGTACAGGGTACAATTCTTATGTTGTAATTCACATTTTAGGCATGGACCAAATGTCGTCTATTCATTATAAGAATGATAACCAATCGAGATCATCTAGACGTGAAGATTCTCATAAAGTAACATATTCAAGATCAGAAGAAGAGATGTTAAAACGTCGGTTGGAATGGAGAAAACAGCGAGTGCTGGAAGAAGAAGTTGAAAGGAGAAAAGAAAAATTGATTATGGAATACGAGTCGAAACGACAAGAAGCTCTGCAGGAGCATAAACAAAGTTTGTCACGTACACAGAGCAAGAGCCGAAGTAGATCAGTGGAAAGCCCGCAGAGACACAGGTCTGTGGGGCAAAAATCACATACAATTTTATAAACAAATATATAAATGACACATATCTAATGCATGTACACTTAAATGTCTTATTGGTTTACTTTTTTTTATTTAACTATGAAATATCTGTAGCTCCTGCTTTCTCATATTCCCATTATATTGGATATTATGAAGCAAATTGATATGCTTCATTTATGTTTCAATTTTTATTCTTATACAGTCTATGTGTGTTTTAAAGGCAGTAGTTATTTTTCCATTGACAATTTATGTCTAATAACATTTTGTGCTTTAGGTTAGACAAGTCCAGTGGTAGTGTATCATTATTTAAAGGCCCGGAAGGTACACAGATCAGTGTAACTGAGTTGCATAGAATTAAAGTAGATATACATCGTGATATTCCAGCAAAAGGAAGTACGAGTAAACTTCAGCGGGATATTGTGAACCCAGAGGATGTTCTACTAGTAAGGAGAAAGGGTAATATATCGTTCACTTTACTATTACTATGAAAATAGAAGATTATAGCTGAGCAAGACTACTGGAAAATAATTGTATCAACAGTGAAGATCACAATGTCGATCCCTATGCATTCATCAGAATGTGCTGCCAAGATGCAAGATCACGTATATAGCAACTCTCTTTTGACAATGTCCACACACGGTTTTTGCTAAATTTTAAGCGCACGTCTTATACTTACTGTAAATTCTAATGGTATTATGGATTTTTACATGGTGACAACGACTGAAGATTTCCTATATTTTCTTCATTAGAAAATAAGAAGAAATTTTAGATGCGATCCATAATATTATATATTTATGAATTTCACTTCACTTCACTTTCACTTCAATTTCACTTCATGTTATATCATATATATATAAATATGTGTATATATATAAATATGTAATATATATATATATATAATATATACAAACCAAAACATAACAATTATGTTAAAACTATATGAAAATAGCCGACTTTGGAAAATGGTTGACTTCTCTGCGTTTTTTTCCAATTGAATGAAATGTACACGGCGCCATAAAAGCCGGAATTTTCTAATATTTAAATATTTCAAAAATCGCTGAAACACGTAAAGAAGTAAATTGTTTGGGTTAGTCTCAGTTCAAATTTCACGTGGATATGTTGATTTTTTAAAAAGTTATTCCGAAATAACAGGTGTACATATACTTTAAGTAACCATTGTATGTGGACATTAGGTTTTCATAATTATAATTACTTGAATATAAAGAATGAATATCATGAATATCAATAATATAAAGAATGAATATCATGAATATAAAGAATAAAAACTTGACAATAAATCATTAAAAAACATTAAAAAAAATTAAAAAATCGTCCGTGAAGATGTTAAACATCAAGCTACAAGAGGAAGATTAAAGCAGATATTGAATATAAAGTTCTACAATTTGAAAATAAAGAACCAGTTTTGAAGTAACTTTCTTCAATGAAGATTATAAGTGAGGTTTACAATACAATACTTCGTCTAGAAGATTGAAAGAATATAAAATATGTCAGTAAAAGATAAATAATGCATTTCAATAAGAGAAGATTTAAAAAAAAAAACGAAATTATTAATTGAATAATGTGATCAGTGAATATGTGACCTAATGCAATCATTGTCTATATATGTGGTTTGTGTGTGTTGTGTTGAAAATTATGATCTGTGCTATAGTTTATCTATCGGTGTTATATGTGATACTGTGAATACATTATGGCGTAACACACCTCCTATGAAAATACAGATGTAAGAAGACATCAAGACAAGATTCTTCACAAAGAAGAGACTTATGTGTTTATCTGCATCAGTTAATGAGTATTCAATACATTTAATATGTACAAAATAAAAGTATGTTGTTATTTTTGTAAGTTCAAAGGAACATAGTGCAAAAAACTTGATATATAATCCTATTGTAAGCTGTTAAAATGTTAAATTACTAATGTAAAGATAAATACATCTTAACCTCTTGGCACCCTTGGCCATGTATGTGGACATTTAGTTTTTCATAATTGTAATTACTTTCATGAACATAAAGAATAAAAACTTGACAATAAATCATTAACAAACATAAAAAAAAATTAAAAAATCGTCCTTGAAGATGTTAAACATCAAGCTACAAGAGGAAGATTAAAGCAGATATTGAATATAAAGTTCTACAATTTGAAAATAAAGAACCAGTTTTGAAGTAACTTTCTTCAATGAAGATTATAAGTGAGGTTTACAATACAATACTTCGTCTAGAAGATTGGAAGAATATAAAATATGTCAGTAAAAGATAAATAATGCATTTCAATAAGAGAAGATTTAAAAAAAAAAACGAAATTATTAATTGAATAATGTGATCAGTGAATATGTGACCTAATGCAATCATTGTCTATATATGTGGTTTGTGTGTGTTGTGTTGAAAATTATGATCTGTGCTATAGTTTATCTATCGGTGTTATATGTGATACTGTGAATACATTATGGCGTAACACACCTCCTATGAAAATACAGATGTAAGAAGACATCAAGACAAGATTCTTCACAAAGAAGAGACTTATGTGTTTATCTGCATCAGTTAATGAGTATTCAATACATTTAATATGTACAAAATAAAAGTATGTTGTTATTTTTGTAAGTTCAAAGGAACATAGTGCAAAAAACTTGATATATAATCCTATTGTAAGCTGTTAAAATGTTAAATTACTAATGTAAAGATAAATACATCTTAACCTCTTGGCACCCTTGGCCATGTATGTGGACATTTAGTTTTTCATAATTGTAATTACTTTCATGAACATAAAGAATAAAAACTTGACAATAAATCATTAACAAACATAAAAAAAAATTAAAAAATCGTCCTTGAAGATGTTAAACATCAAGCTACAAGAGGAAGATTAAAGCAGATATTGAATATAAAGTTCTACAATTTGAAAATAAAGAACCAGTTTTGAAGTAACTTTCTTCAATGAAGATTATAAGTGAGGTTTACAATACAATACTTCGTCTAGAAGATTGGAAGAATATAAAATATGCCAGTAAAAGATAAGTAATGCATTTCAATAAGAGAAGATTTAAAAAAAAAAACGAAATTATTAATTGAATAATGTGATCAGTGAATATGTGACCTAATGCAATCATTGTCTATATATGTGGTTTGTGTGTGTTGTGTTGAAAATTATGATCTGTGCTATAGTTTATCTATCGGTGTTATATGTGATACTGTGAATACATTATGGCGTAACACACCTCCTATGAAAATACAGATGTAAGAAGACATCAAGACAAGATTCTTCACAAAGAAGAGACTTATGTGTTTATCTGCATGAGTTAATGAGTATTCAATACATTTAATATGTACAAAATAAAAGTATGTTGTTATTTTTGTAAGTTCAAAGGAACATAGTGCAAAAAACTTGATATATAATCCTATTGTACGCTGTTAAAATGTTAAATTACTAATGTAAAGATAAATACATCTTAACCTCTTGGCACCCTTGGCCATGTATGTGGACATTTAGTTTTTCATAATTGTAATTACTTTCATGAACATAAAGAATAAAAACTTGACAATAAATCATTAACAAACATAAAAAAAAATTAAAAAATCGTCCTTGAAGATGTTAAACATCAAGCTACAAGAGGAAGATTAAAGCAGATATTGAATATAAAGTTCTACAATTTGAAAATAAAGAACCAGTTTTGAAGTAACTTTCTTCAATGAAGATTATAAGTGAGGTTTACAATACAATACTTCGTCTAGAAGATTGGAAGAATATAAAATATGCCAGTAAAAGATAAATAATGCATTTCAATAAGAGAAGATTTAAAAAAAACGAAATTAATTGAATAATGTGATCAGTGAATATGTGACCTAATGCAATCATTGTCTATACATGTGGTTTGTGTGTTGTGTTGAAAATTATAATCTGTGCTATAGTTTATAAAGATGAATACTTATCTTAAACGATAAATACTTCAAATTATAATTACAAATATTGACAAAGACTTAATGTTAATTTACAATATTGCACTAAGATTATGTGTGCATTAGTTTAGTGGTAGCTGACAGTGTAGCAAAACACTTGATTATATTTCTTGAAGATTCTGGTGAAATTTTATTATTGAATAACATTTGCTATGGTAGACAAGATTTATTTCTTTGCAAATGAAATATTTTTCACAATGTTACAAGCTTACTTTGATTACTTGTTTTGTGTGATGTTCCATTTACATGTCAGTTACACTTATTGTAAGCCATCACTGTATTTTGCTGTTACATTATCACTTGATGCAATTGGATTCCACAAAACTATATAAATCATAGTTTGCAACATTCTGCGTTGTTCAAGATACTGAAACACTTTTGAAATATTTTCACCTAATCATTACTCATGTTTGCCAACAATGTAGAAGTCAACTTATGTTTCATAATTAGTGGATATTGTAAGTGCATCAGTGAGTATATTACATTGAATAAGCCTACAAAAGACAAAACACATTATTGTAACAGTTTAATGTTCATGATACAATTCATGTGGCTTACAATTACTTAAACCTGGGCAAGTTAAAAAACAAAGAAAAGTTGTGTTTTGTGCAGAATATTTCAACTATTTAATAAACTTTTTAAACATTGTAATCTACGGCTATCACCTGATTGCTGCGCATTGCATACCTATCCCAGATTACGAGTCAATCAATAAGAGCTTTTATACATTATAATAGGAGAAGGATGTAAACCAATATTTGAAAGGGACGAGTTAAAGAAAGCAACAATGAAAACAGAAGTGAAAGAGCACCGGACAGTTATAGCGATAGATGAAGAAGTGCCAGGTGTGAATTTTGCTTTATATATCCATTATATAATGAAATATATATATATATATGAGCAAAGTTCACTTTGGGGATCCAGTCTAAAAGCTATTCAGAACTCTTAAAAAATTAATTATATATTATATAAAACCGAAAGTAACCCGAACTATACGTTTTTTTGTGAACTTTTTCAAGAAATATAAACTAACGTATATTATGAGATCTCTCATTCGAAGTTGCTTTCGAAGACTTGTATATACTTCCATTAAATGATAGCTATGAGGACATGTACATCAGTAAATACATATGCAAGGACATAAAGGAAAATCAAGGTAATACGGGAAACCGGAACAGGATTAATTTTCTAATGAAAGAGCGATTTTTACGAAAACATGGATAAAAAATTATATTCTTTGGTATGTATTTCATTGTAACTCATAACATTTATTACAAAAATTGCTTTTCGTAAGAATATTATTAAATCTTATTTTTTATGCAAAGTAACAAAGTATTATATTTTTAGAATTTTGATACAAAACAAAGAATCTTTTTCGATTTCACAACAGCGCAAATAGTGCTTTTGTAAATCATACATATCTCCAGCAAACCATTTTTGATTTCAACTTATTAACGCATTATGATACGTTAACGGACTTTTAATAGACAATTTAAAAAAAAATTGGTTCTTTATCCATATTAATAAAAAAATAAAGATATATTTTTCCATTATAAGAAAACAAAAACCGGAAACAAATCTTATTTGTTATTATTAATTATTTTTTTCTGTGCCTATTCTCAATTACGGTATTTTACGTTAAAAGAGCTTAAACCTCTACAAAATGAAAAACGGACAGCTTAAAAGATTTTTTTGTTAATGAAAAAAAAAAACATACATTTTTTTAACCGCAATGAAAAGGAAATCCGAAACAATTTTTATTTATCTATAGACATTTTTCTTTTCTGTATATGATGCCATGATCGCAATTGCGGAACAGTACGGCCTCTCAAACTGTCGTTCGCAATAATAACATCCTGCATTTCTTTCCCGGATGGAAATTTACCACTTTTTAAGTGAAGTTCAAAAGCTGATAATACAACAGTTCTTTCATCATTTGACCATCGTTTCGGAGTCGAATAAGTCATAATAGATCTTTGAAACTCGATTATACCCCAAGCTGGAATAATTATTGCTTGATTCTTGAACTGTGATCTCTTTATCACAATCATCAGATTCATCTGACGGATCATCAAAACCTTGTGCTGTATTAAATATTATAGAAATTTTTACAATGTCAGTTTCTAATACTGGTTGACGGTATATTTCTTTGTGTATTTTTTCATGGTGACCCATGAAGTTTGCAAGATCAGATACTTGGCCGTCAGTAAGATTGAAATTGATGCATTTTGTAGCAATATGTTTCCGAAGCTGTGTTCCGCGCAAAGCGTTTGGGATTTCTACACCACATTTAATTGAATATTCCCTCATCAAATTGCAGGCTCGAAGATATCTACAGGGATCTTTATCGTTTGATGGTAATCCAAACAAATACAAATTATGCTGTGGTACACCCGCGTTCTCCCTATATTCGATTAACTAATTTAAGCAGTCTAACACTTCCTTGTCAATCAATACTGGCACACCGCGACCAAGTTTTCCATGAATTTCAAATCGGACATATTTTCGGGCCAGCTTTTTCGCTTCTTCTGACAGCGTGTTATAGGCTTCTTTGTCCGCCATTTGATCAATGCCGCGATAACTAGAAAAGTCATCAAGATATAATCTTTCGATTTCACCCGGTCGATGACGATTGAAAATTTGTAATGACAGCAACGTTGTTTCGGCTAGTTTCTTCCATGTATGATAAGAAAATATTTTTGTCAGCTCCGAAAAATACTTGCATCATTCAGTTTTAACGGACGTATGTAGTTTTTTTTATATCCTCAGTTGTTGGAAGTATTATTTCCTTTCGACGATTATTTTGAGTTTACATTTCGGCGACAACTCTATGAATGTTCGTTCCGTAGTCTTCAACCAAAAGTTTCAAAAAGTCTCCAACTCTTTTTTGTTCATGTTCTAGTTCTTTTTTAATGTACTCGGAACGCAGCAATTCGCCGACGTGCTTTAATAAAATACCAACATTTGAAGCAACGGCCGGGTGATCAAAAATTCTTCTTTCAGCGTTAAATCCTGCAACGTCTCATACGGTATCGATGGCAGCGTCGTAATATCTTGGTTGGAATATATCCGCGAAAGTTTTTATGCGATTATCGATATGCTTTATAGAATTTAAAAATCGACCAAGAAGTCGCAATCTAGCCCGAATCATTTGATAGTGATGTTGATGTGTACCGTATTTTTGACATTGTTTATTTGCATACAAGACCACCAATTCGTCATATCGTATGGAGCGTACCACATCATCTTCACGCATGTATGGGAATATATATTTTCGGGTATCGTGACTGGCTCTTTCATGCAGTCGGCCAGCAACTTTCCTGCCCTTTACGAAATTTTTTGCAATATACAGAAAAGTGTTTTTTTTCCGAAAAGAGTTGTAGAGTTATCCACACGTAGATCCCGATCATCAGGAGCTGACTTTCCATACTTGCCATCGGACGTTATGTTAAGTGACTTTGAGAAGTCCGGCTTTTTTGTCCTTTCAAATGTACGGTCGTCATGATCCATGGAACTATTATCCGAACAAGCTGATTCTTCATCGGTTGGCTCGTAGTTAACGTCCTCAGCATCGTCTAAATCCAATCCATTATTTTTGTCTTCTGTGAAATCCGATATCGTGGCCTGACTTTCAAAGTTACCCAATAAGTCCACATTATTTGATTCGCACATCGTCGATTGCATTATAGGATGATTTGAATTTTTGTCTCTCATATCAAAATTGTAATTCTCTGAAAGATCATGACGACCAGTCTTTGCCGAACCTTTGATCATTATCTTGTGCAATGGCAAATTAACAATTTCTGTTTTTATAATTTTGTGCACTGAATTTATATTTGATTTTTTTTCGCTATTATCTTTTATACAACTTATATTCTCGCTACGATTTATGATTGTCATATCATTTTCTTTGTTTTTCAAACTCTAGTATTTTTTCTTCACATGGAGTTGATTGTAATATAGGCAGGCTTGTATTCCCAAAAGAATTAATGACATATCCTATTGATTGATGACCTAATGTCAAATCCTTTTCAATGACTTTCAATTCATTAATATTTTCTGTTGACATCTGAAACTCGTTGACGATTTCTTCTTCGGTAGACAATTTAGTAGGAGCGTCTATTGATATTGGCATGTTTTCCAATTGAATGATATCAGTATCATTCATTGGTGTTTGGTTATCCGCATTAAACCATAATTTTCCTTCAGTTTCGAGTTTGCAAATTTCTTTTTCCATTTCAGAAATGTTAGAAAAAGACGATGGTAATTCAATGTTGTTTAGACTCAGAGTATAAGTTTCATTGATGTTTATTGCTGCATAGGAAGATA
The DNA here is from genome assembly GCA_963989215.1 of Hedychridium roseum. Taxonomy (NCBI): domain Eukaryota; kingdom Metazoa; phylum Arthropoda; class Insecta; order Hymenoptera; family Chrysididae; genus Hedychridium; species Hedychridium roseum. The sequence continues at coordinate 1,242,446 of OZ022312.1, read as the reverse complement.
GGCTTCCATTCCTTTTTTCTTCAAAGTTTGGCTGCAATTCAGTGGTGATTGATACACACGTACTTACGCTGTTGTCGTCTGAATTTACTATTTTCAGTTGAATAAAGCGTGAAGAATTATCTATATAAATAAAAATGTTTTTTTATAAATGTAAGTGAGAGCAAATAAAAGAAAAAACTTATAAATTCATTATTTATAGGGAGAAGATAACAAAAAATTTATATCATATCGATAAAATAATATTCAAATTAGAACTTTTCTTGCCAAAAAAAACTTGTTCATTAACGGAATCTACTGAAAACGTGTTTATGTACGCATCCGAATTACTCCAAGGCAAAATGTTTTCGACAGCGTTGTACAAGGTCAGGAAGAAGAGAGTCGATCGAAGCTAGTAGTAGCCTAATACGTACAAGGCCAGATCTAACGGCCCAATATTTTAATACCAAAGACTGGAGGGCCATACGGGACTTGAAAACACGACGAAAAGGAGGACTACTAGCCCTGTATCTTGGCCGACTCGCTTTTTCCTATCCGTTCAATTATTATTTAAAAAGTAACGGACGAAAAATAAAGAAGTAAACGTTACAGCGCATACAATTTTGGAATCTCCATTCTTGATGATTTCTTTTAGACGCTTTGGCATACGTTGTTATTTCATGTTTTTTATGCGCATCCAATTATTTTCGACGCATGTGGTCGCATTCTCCAAATTCGCTTTTATTGGTCTTAAAGTCGTGTCATCACCCACAACCAGCAATTTTACTTTTCGATTTTAACTAGGAAGAACATCCCAAAATGCGATAACATTTTACTTACGGTGTAACGCTAACACACGTGCCGCATACTTCTTTTTATCGATGTATTTTACAGAACATGTCTTCTTGTGCACGAAAACATGTTTTAACTCACATACAATATACAGAATATCGTCAGTGAATAGAACTAACGCAGAAATCTTAATGGATTTCGTTGCACACTACTTATTAAATTTTCAGTGTAATCCGCATAAAACACTGAGGAAACGATCTTTCGCGACTATAAGAATACCGGCAACCACGGCCGACAACCAAGACTGTATGAGCTTTACAAGTGACAATCGTACGGCTTTATGTTTTCATTGAGGGGAAGCACCAAAATACAACAATGACAATGATGCAACAAACAAAACCAAAATTTCATTTCACTGCAGCAACGTCACCTATGGGTACTTCTTGTGAATACAAAAACAAAAACATATTTGTAGCAGATTGGAAAACCATATTAACTATCTAAACAATGAATCTTTGTTTGAAGATTCATTGTTAATATAATAATTACAGAATGTTACTTCAAGAACAAAATCTTTGTATGTAGATTGGCTGCACTGAGTCCTCAAAATCAATGTTTGATACGTTAGTATATTTTATAGACTGTCCCTAAACTCAACGAATTATTAAAAATATTATGAGGATTGTCTCTGAAATAGCAGAAAGTCTCCAATCTATACTTTGTATTGGTCAAAAAGGTCTTGAAGTATCCTTTCTATACGCAATATGGAGATATGTATTGTATGACATCGTGGCTAATTCAATCGTAGAATCTTACGGCGGATTTTCAACATTTTATTGAAAAAATCATTTTGCGTTTTCATCAAGCTTACAAGAGAGGACGCGGGAACCAGGTTCTCAATTTCATTAAACGAAATTGTATTTGCACGTCTTAAACCTTAACAATGATCTCCAAGCTGGCCATTTGAATGCAATCGAAGTTTTCAAGAACAAAATTCGTTTTGAAGGCGTACAAAAGTATTATTTAGTACAAAAGTATTATTTTACGTCATATATTGACAGAACGTTAGCGTGGGCATGTGATTATTATCTATGCGATGTCCATGGAAAATTCGCGTTCGATAATTTGCTTCTTATTTTATTCTTTTTTTTTTAAATTTGTTATCATGCACCCAAATATAAGAAAACATGATTTTGAAACAAGTCAAAATTTTTTTTTCTAAAAAAGAATCGTTTTTGCACTATTTAGTTTCCGAAAAGCACATCGACGACAATATTTAGCAAAGGTTATTATATAGAGTTTAATTTACAACTATTCGAAATAATGGAAATTTTTATTTTACTCGACGGTTCTTGTAACTGCTTTTATTCGTAGGTATGAAAATATCATAGCAAAATTGGCGGTTTATTGATTTTACAATGACATAATCAATGAAAATAATTGGAATGATTCGAGTGAATATATCACGTAGGTATATGAGTTATAAAGAACGCTCGAGAAAATAAAAATTTCTATTATTTCAAACAGTTATACTATTATTTCATAACAACAGTTAAACTATTATTTCAAAGTTCCTGATTCAATACTGTAGATTAACATATTCTAGCTTCAATTACGCCAATAGTATTTTTTAAAGAAATAAATGTCGCAAGAAGACATTTAAGTAATTTTATTTTCAACTGAATTTAAAAAACTGCTGCTATACAAAAAGAAAACTTTCTTATAAAGTTAGAAGTGTAAATTGTGAAAGAAATCCGAAACATGCTGATAAAAGAAGGAGGAAAGATAGAGTTGGTAACGGAAATCAAAGCATAATATACTGGAGCAAAAATCATGCAGCCTTTAATTTTAATTTTTTTTACATCAAGTATTTGGAATCCGAATATTCATCTACCTCTATTATTGTATAGAGTGAATTCATAAAGTGAAGCTTTTTTACATTACCAAATACATGTTCATTATGATTTGTCGAGATATTTTTGGAATAGATTAACACTCTGTTGGATGGGCCATATTTATTGTTCTTAACGTCGTCTGAACATAGAGCATCATCTTTATTTTCTGCAATTTCTAATATCATAATAGCCTAACTATTAAAAGCATTCAAAAACTTAAATTTTTGTAATTTCTACATCGTCAATTGCAATAATTAAGATAATTAGAATTATTATCTGATAGATTAAAATTGGAGTCCTTCGGTGAACCATAACAGTTTATTAATATGTCTTATTTGTTTAAAGGCTGTGCTCACTGTTTTTTCAATTAGCAATAGACAATGGTAGGCCAGTAGTGGCCATTTGTGTATATTTTGCTTATCTTATTCTTTTCTATTTTGAAAATTTCGGCAAGAAGTGTTGGAAACGAACTTCAATTCCAATATACTGATATTTGAAGGTTTTATCTATGAAGAGAACAGGAATATTAAAGAAAAAGTTAAAAAACATGTGACCTCATAATAATACTAAAAGGATGTGAAGTAATGCGAAAAGTGCTAAGTCACCCACAGAAAACTTTGGGGTATTTCATAAAATTATCAATTAGGATTTACTGTCTGAAATAATGATGAATCCTCAAATAATAGAAATTACAGAATGAAGCCTTTTTATATATATATATATATATATATATATATATATATATATATATATTATATTCATACAGACAATTCTGTGTAAACATCTATAAAAAAAGATGTTTTAAAATATTTTAACTGATTGTACATAAGCATTGTAAAATCTGTGTCATTTGTAACAAATTATTCGAAAATTCATTTATTAAAAAACATATTTCTTTATCAAAAAGAAATTAATCATTTCCTACACTGAAATAATACTGTTTTAATAATGATACGTTTAACATTAGAAGTGTCGAGATTTGAACTGTTGGTCACTACATTACGTATCTGTTATGTTTATGGACTGGTTAAATTGCTTAACCCATTAGCTGTTACGGTATATGTAAAAGTCACAAAAAATGTCCAAACGATTCGAATATTCCAGTCCTCGCAAGTTTTCGAATTACTTGGAGATAAATATTCAACATGTAAATATTGGAATTATTAGTGTTGACATTTGTAAGTTAGCACTATTAGCAATAAACTTCCTCGGAATCATTACTTTCCATTTACGAAGTGAAAAAATATTTTCTAGTACAGGAAACATCGTCACCGATAATTCGGATATTTACAAATAACTCGAAAGTTGGAAGTCTATTGGAATATGTAAACTTTCCGAGCTGAACATTTATCCACAAATAACTCGAAATTTTATGAGTTCTCGAATATTTTAGCCGTTTGGAGTTTTTTAATACGTAATTTTTTTCCCAATAGTTCGCTGATTTAAAGTAGTTCGGAAAAATTTAGCACTTCCACGGCGTGAAAAAATAAAAAAGAAAAAGGTTTAGTCAGGTGTGTCCCATGTATACGGCACTGAGCCGATGACGATCGCCGTGTCGTCGACCGCATCGGACAGCTGTCGGCAGCTAAATATGGGGCATGTTGCTTACATGTTGCCTACCTGTAGGCGGATTGTACCGTCAACAATAATGACCGGAGACCATAGGTATGTTAACAAAAGTTGCTTGTTTTTACCTCATTTATACGCTCCTTAAGTTTGGCAGCACTTCATAGAAACACCCTGTATATACAATGTTTAATTTAGACAGTATGGTTTATTGTTTGCCATTAGAAGAAGCGGTAAGGATGAAGAAATGTATACCAGAAGGACCTGCGCCGATGACGACCACAGTTTTATCGGAGAACACTTCTGGAATTCTGTAATCATGGCTATGCAACTGACCCCCTTTGTACACATCATTACCTTTCAGTTTTGGAATTCTGGGCTCGAAGTAATGACCATTGCAAACCATTACTGCGTCGAAGGACTCCACGATGGTCGTATCATTTACTAAATCTCTGATCCTAATCGACCATTTACGGTCGCTGTTATTGGGTTCTACTAATTCAACGTTATGGAGAAACTGCACAATTCCATACTTAGTCATTTAAAGGACATAATTCTTTTAACGAAATATGAAAGCTCTAGGCTATTATTAATTCAAATAGTTAAATCTGTGATTTCGAAAACTTACGCGGATGTAAGACCGCAACTTGTAATGCTCGCAATAGGATTCAAGGAAGTTGAGTATTTCACTCCGAGTCAAATAACTTTTACGACCTTCGGGTATCGGAAAGTCAGGATATCCCATGACTTCTTTTGGAAGATTTGTTCTACGTAAAAAGAAGGAAATTATAATTAACGTTAAAGTATAATTACTACTTAAAATGTTCTTTTACAATAGTTGGTTTTTCATTGACCAATCCTGTTGCTGTATATGAATTCGCGCTCAAAAAAATTTTTCCCTCTTTATACTTATTTAATACAAATTGAATGTAATATTTTTCATCCCACACCTCTGGATAATTCCCTTTTTACCTGAGACTTTTATATATGCTAGTGTGAATCGGCAAACCAAATTGGTCAAGACCAGTTTCTACTCTGTAAACCCAAGTACCGCCAATTTGGTCTGTTTTTTCATAACAAACGATTTCGTCTTTGCTGGTACTAGAGGCACAATTTCTAAGGGCCGCTAGTCCGGCAGCCCCTGCACTAATTATCGCAATTTTCATTGTCTTCGGATACTTTCTCTAAACCACAAGAATGTAAAAAGATTAATTTTCCTGACTATGAAGGCACAAATATAATTTTTAGTTGTTTGGAATATTTAACAAGTCTCTAAAATAATTTTATCAGAAATTAGTGGAAAGTTAGATTCTGGAAATGAACTTTAAAACATAAGGCAACCGTACATTTCACTGGAATCACGAAATAGAGGCATTTATTTCGATTATAACAGAATGGGAACTGATTAGAAATGTGAAAGGAGCAACAGGTACAACCGGCTGTAAACTTGGTCGGAAGACCACTTTATAGCTTCCTTATTACCTACGATAATTCTTCAATTTATAACGTTTTTGAATAGAAATAAATGACACATGACATAATTTTCTTCATTATTAAAGTATACTATAAATATTTTCGTACATGGTTTACAATTTTACGTATTTCAACAAATCTGATGTATATGTTACCGTGAAAGACCGAAATTGGAGAATGTCGGAGACATTCACCGGTGAATGTCGACATTACATTATAAGATTTAGAATTGTGTTACATAAAATGTTAACTAAATCTAGATGAATAAACCGACATTCCTTACGTTCCCTATGATAGACATTTGTTATTTATGAAGAGATATTTTATCAACAGTACATATCCATACCCGAAAAAAATAGAAGCTTCCAAGTACGCTTTCTTGACAACACTTCTCACCTGTTATTATTTAATCTGGAGTGTTTTGTATTATAACTTCTAAAATCAGATACTTAAGTCGTTCTTATTGGATTTCACTTTTACTTTAAATGATCATTTTACTGATGCTCGTATCTCGACTAACGACAGAACACTGCTCAGCTGAATAATCCACTCAAGTCATTGTTCGAATGGTAATAAAGTGTATCGTTTCGAGACGGACTGATACTGATAACGAGGTCGTCTTGTATCCCACGTGTTTACCATAAGCGTTAAAATATATGTGAGATGTTTGCTGCAAGTTTACTTGTAATCATTATATACGACCTTCAACCTTCCTTAACGTCATTTCTACTTTTAAACACCCATGGAATCTGTTGTGGGTTCCAGATTACCCTGAAATTTTTTCTTGGTGGACGGATCATCACAAGTAATAACTATCGAAACTGCTGTTAAATTGCCTCTTATAAAAGATTAAGGTCTAACGCAACTCTACATATGGGGGGGTAGTTAACCCTTATTCCTTAAGAGGGTTCATATTGGCATCTTTTTGTTTGTGTTGTAAAAACTGTAATAAGAAATGGTATTTGGAACCAACTACACTTATTAGAAACTTATAAGATAATGTATGTCATTTATAACCAGCAAAATGAAAAAGCGACCATCTTACGTAGTATTACGTCTAGAACTGCAGTGTTCTTACCTCAAATTCATAGAATGTCTGTGGTTTATAAGAAATACGCGTGAAAATTTCAATTCAAAATTCTGTAACGAAATGCGACAGTTCAGACAATCATTGTGTAAGAAAGATTCATAACCGACTATGTGTGAGGGGTAGTTTACGCTGTTGCGAATCCATTTGTAAAAATATTATGCATAGTAAGGTCCACTAACATGTAATTACTTCCCTCTTGGTTTATTAAGTAATTCTAACTAGTTGTGAAGAAAAAAGCAAAAGATGGTTTTTAGTGGTGTACTTTGGGGGTAGTTTTCACCCCTTAAACTTGCTTATGGCCACGTGCAAAAAAATATGTGTCATATTTTTTGGTGTACTACAACATATTTCAAAAGAAAAAAAATCGGTGAGGTACACCTTCGGTAGTTTCCTTGTCAGTAATATGTAAGTAGAATGTTAACAGTAAACTGCTGTCAATAACATCAAGTGGATTTGTAAGTATCAATCGTGCAGCACTGCTGGCTTTAAACTTTTTTAATGCGGTTCTGGCAAATGGGACGCTTAAAAAATCTAAATTTAGAAACTGTTCATGTATTGCCATCAGCATTCTTGTTTGTTGCATTGTAAATCCTTACTCTGGAAAAAGTAATCGCGGGCGATATAATTATTTGCAATGAACATGCTACATAAGTCTTATTAAATACTGCGTTCATAATATAGAACATTTATGTAGATATTGTGTTACAATAACACGTATTTTAGGTAGTATGTATAATTACTTGCCATATTGCTCAAGAAGAATTACTTACACGCTTCAATTTCATTTTAATTCCGATAATGTCCGGTTTTGTACTTTATTATTGAATACGTTCGAATTCGACAACATCAGCTAGTTATATGTTGCCTATCATGCGTAACGATGCTGTCAAGTCGTTGAATTGTGCGAAAAAGTGTTGCGTTTGTCCATCCAACTCGTTTTGTCGTCTTTCATCGATCTTTTTGGTGAAATTTGATGAAACTTTGGTCAAATGGAAACTTAATGAAATTTCTAGTAATAAATGAGTTTCTAGAGAATTTCTAGTATTAAACTTATTAATTCAATCTATTTGATCGTGGAAACTGGGCTTCATATTTTCCTAAACTTATTGTGTTATATCTTTCATTTGTTATTCGTGAACAATAAAAAATAGTATAGAAGTTAGAAGAAAGAACAAGGGAAAGAAGGAAATGCCGTGAAGGTTGAATAAACTGATGAAACGTCTTCTGTAAGCTGTGGTAATTAGTATTGCCATGCAAATTTTGCAGCAGCTAAACACACAGACATTCTACCAGTGTGATATATTATTGTGATTTCTGCATTATCGTTAAAAAAGTCATACGCAAAGTGTCCTACGTAACTGGAACTGATTATACTCCCTAAACCGTTGAGAATGGAAGATGTTATAAGTGAAGTTAAACGGTATCAGACGATGCACGTGCAACTAATTTTGTGCACTTTTTTTTTAAATGCAAATCTACGTTTTTTGCTTCACCAATCGATGCACTTTCATGTTCTCTACATAAAAGACTTATGCCCTAAACTTATTCGTTAGCAACTTATCGAAGCAAAAAGTTCTCCGAATTATTTCGGACACTTAACAAATATTCCAAAATACCTACATACATTATGTTCCATTACAATGTTTGAAAACATGAAGCGGCTCTTAGTACTAGTCACTGTAGGATTAAAAAAAAAAACAAGATAGAAAATAAAATAAGAAGAAAAAGTAAGATTAAAATTTCCATCACTACCGTTTTCAACCGCTTCGCTGTTCGTGAATGCCATGATTTTGAAACACTGACTTGGCAAACGGTTGCACGCGGATAGTGATTAGTTACTAATGGAAATCTTAATCTTAAAGTAACTAGTATTAGCAGCCTCTTTATGTTTACAAACATTGTAATGGAACATGACATGGGTATTCTGGAACATTTACCGAGAGTCCGAAATAATTCAGAGAAATTTTAGCTTCGATAACTTCCTAACGAATAAGTTTAAGGAATAAATGGGTTAGTACTTTTATCTACAGCACATTCGTCACAACGATAGCACAGCGAAAATGGAATGGTGTACATGTAAAGCAAAACATAAACACATAGATTCCAAAATAAATGCCTACGTAAAAATGAATTAAAATTTTCCTCGATTGAGTACTGTCCACTCGACCAAGTTTCTCACTGAAAGCAATAATCATAATCGCTAGCCCAGAATTAAATAATATCAGAGATAGCCTACTTGATGAGAAGATGTACGATCCCCATTAATAATCCTTCTGTTCTAATTACACAGCGATAGTGATACATACACATTGACATAGTGATTTGCATTAATATTCAAGTAGCGTGGTAATAGTCACGAATATATTATAGAAGTATACCGTCTGTTGTTGAATAGGAAGATAAAATAATCAGAAAAAGCGGTGGACCCATGTCTGAGGCAGATGTATTTTACTAAAAATAAATAAGAGTTCTTTGTAGTAGTTGTTTAACGGAATCCCGCGACGAAGTGGCCATATACCTAACAGTATTACCCCGTATCGCTAATAATTGTCGGATTAATCGATTAATCATTCTCTACTGACTTAAAGTACGTACCATAGCTGGTAAAAACATACTATATGTATATGCACCTTTAATTTGGCTCGGTTCTAACATCTTTTCCATACTGAATCAGCAACAAAGTAAAACGTAATTCGAATTGCACATGAGTATTCGGTCATATAACAAAACTTAATATTTAACTGAACTGTCTTTGTGATTTATAAGATAATTCACTCGTTTCGGAATGTTAGAAATAATTTGAAAAGACCCGACAAACGTAGAATTATTAGCGAAGAAGAAGATACAGAAAGATGTACCTGTCGACTAGGTCTTTGCTCTTGCCTTTATCGTTCATAAGTATTACAGTAGTTTCGATCATCTGTGACACGGCAATTGAATTTTTAATAATCCATGGTGATTGGGAATTTTTTTAAGACTGAATTTGTCCTGCATGTTGTTTAGCTACGAATTACCTTAAATGTAGTGCATACACTTGCTTCTATTTTTAATTCCAATACTTCATTATACCACATTCATATACCAATATTCATTATATATTTTGTTTAAGAGTATAATTTATTTTTCCATTTTATTTTCCGATGATCCCACTCGGAAACCGGTTAAAATCAATTCGAAGTATTGAAACCTTACTATACCTCAGGACTCGACATGTAAACATCGTGTCTCTCTATAATGATCTGCGCCGGCGAACATTGAACATAAATCAATCTGCAGCAAACTGCATTTCAGGAAAGCATCGAATGTAAGAAAAATGCAGATTGTAAACTAGCCCTATAGTCAAATATTATTTATTAGATGGGTGGGAACATGGATTAAACCAGGGTACAACCAACGCCGCGTAAAAAGCCAGGACAAGCAATAATTTATGACCCGTGTGACTTTGAAGATACACATACCAATGGAAGCTATAATTTGAAATTATATGGATGTCAGGGATACAGTGTAACTCACATGGTATTGTTTTACGATTGGCTTATCCTTACGATTTCATTGAGGTAGCGATAAAATTGCTTCATGAAATTCGTCAACTAAAAATTTCACCAAGATATAGTTTTCCGAGGCAGAAGTTGTGGCGAGGCAATGATCGTGCGCATCATCTAGATGTGTGGTCAGATCTAACGTAATAAGATAGTATCACGCGCGAAACTATATCAGTTGGCTGTGGACAATACGATAGTTGCTTGATCATACTTTCACATGATTTTCCTATGCTGTACATTTTTCACGAACAATCCCTGAACGATTCTCAACATATTTTGTCTCATATTCTGTCTATTCCGCGGCGATGGTACTGATTTTACATGTGCAAACTTACATTATTTTTTATTCATTGGTTTCCCAACTTTCCTCACGGAACAAAACAAGTGTTATAAGTCATGAAATTAGTATTAAAATGAACTTTATCAACTGTTATGTCTAATTGTGACTGTTAATGCGGTAAAACAGAGAGTGAAAAAATTTGCAGAAAAGAAATAATCTCGACGCCCAGATAGACGGGAATTTGTGCACGGTTAAAGTTAGAATAGCTTTAATTATTATCTTCAAGGTAATGACGAAGGTAAATGAAAAATTACTGTTATTACTTAAAAAAAGCGGCATATAAGTATAGTCACGTACATAACAAATAAAATTTCCTCCCAAAGCAAAGAGAATACTGACAGGAAATCATCCATATAATCGACTGGTAGATCTACCTGTTGGCAACGGGACCCAATAACTCCCGATATTAATATAAATTATATGTGTTATTCTTATTTGCATTATTTACCTTATATTGTTTTACTTCTATTTCTCTATGTGTACTGTTATTTGCCTTAATTTTGTAAGGATAGGGCTATAATGATTTAAATAACATAAGGCGGAGACGTAAGATTTGGAATAAACTAGTGATTATTAGGGCTGCTAGGATACAACGGTTTTGGAGGCTTAAAACTACGGAACGTCTATACTGTTCGGCGATCTGATCGGGACTAACTCGCAGGGCATCACGAAAGTGATGCCTATCCTAAGGACAAAGGTCCGGCGCATCCCTTGACATGCACATAGCGTCCCGTCGGACCACCCCGTCAGCTAGCCAACTCCTTTGGGCCTGAAGTGGGTGTCGCGCCGGACCCGCCATGTGCATAGTGTCGCACCAGGCCCGCCATGTGCGTTAAGGCCCCAGCCGTAAGTGCCATAACTCTAGGCACCCCGACGGCTAGGCGCCGAATCGCCTTACAGTTCGTCGCCGAAACTGTGCGAGAGATTGAGCTTTTGCGCAGGGAAAGGGACGTAGCCGCGCGCGAAGCCGAACTCTTAAGACGAGAGGTGGAGATCTTAAGGATGTCTCCCAGCTCGGTAGGAGAAACACCGGTCCGCAGCAACACCCCGAAATGGAAAGAGCTAAAGGACATGGTCAGTGAGTTCGATGGGAACCATGCAGACTTTGAACGGTAGGAGAGACAGATCAAGTTTTTGCTCGCCTCTTACACGTTGGACGAGTACGGGTCCAAAGCGTTGGTGCGCAGCAGATTGTGTGGGAGAGCCTTAAAATGGTACCACTCAAGGATCGATTGCGTCGATCTAAGCTGCAAAGATCTTATGCGAGAACTTCGAAGAATGTACGGACAGCGGGCCGACCCGCTCGTCGCACGGAACGAGCTCCAAGCGAGGGTTTGGAAAGCTGGAGAGCCGTTCGCAGATTATATGCACGAGAAGATGTTGTTGGGAAACCGGGTGCCAGTCCCTGAAGACGAGATGATCAGTTACATCATCGAGGGCATCCCCATTCCGGAGCTGCGAACGCAGGCGAGGGTGCAGCGGTACGGGTCAGTAGATGCCCTGTTGACCGCGTTTATGAACGCTCCGCCGCCGAGAGCTACAGCCTCAGCTACGCGGAGGACCGACGGCGGCAGCGGAGGAAAACTGGCAGGATGGAGGGCAGAGTGCTTCGCGGAAGACGACTCCAACGAGGTGTTACAACTGTAACGCAACTGGGCATGTGGCCGCAAGTTGCCCGGCACCGAAGCGGGAACGCGGATCCTGCTTCAAATGCGGGAAATTGGGACACCGAGCGGTGCAGTGCGATTCTTCGGAGGAAGATATCAATTACGTCACGGGAGAACAGCAGGAGAGCGACGATTTCCGACAGCGGATAGCCTTGCTGATATCCGATGAGGATGGTGAGGTTAAGATGGAGTTTAACGCGCTGATTGATTCAGGCAGCCCGATTTGCTTCATCAAAGAGAGTTACATTCCTGGGAAATATGTAAGTTATGACTCGGTTTTGGAACGGTTTCGCGGTGTAAACGGTAGCAATTTAAGAATCATAGGATCCGTCGAGGCAACTATTATGTTTGGTTATGAGAGATACGATATTAAGTTACGAGTTGTCCCCGATGGAACTATGAGAAACCCGATTATACTAGGACGAGATTTTATGAGATTAGCGAAGCTGTCGTTGATGAGGAAACAAGAAGTCGACGACATTATGAATGTCAAAATCGACGAGGTCGACTCCCGTGTAGCTCTACGGGACTTACAGGTTAACCAAGAAGTCAACGAGATCATGAATGTTGAACACGACGAAGTTGACGCTCGGGTAGAATTACGAGAGTTACAGATTAATGAAGATCTTCCGGTCAAGATTAGGACGCGAGCGCGCGAGTTATTTGAAATAGATTATGCTAACGCGGAAAGGTCGAATGACGAACTAATGAACACGATAGATGTCAACGGGCAGATCGCCGTGCCTCGAGACTTACCGATTCTGCGCGAAAAGACGAGCGAGCGAACGCGGAAAGCGCAGGCCGCGAATAAGCAACTATTTGATCGCAAGCATAAGGCCGCGAGAAAGTGTAGCGTAGGCGATAAGGTCCATGTTAAGAATTTTGATAATTCGCCCGGGGTCTCCACGAATCTAATCCCGAAGTTTAAGGGTCCCTACCAGACCGAGGGTAACATGCGACCGTGGACTCCGGGATAGTATCAAATAGATTTAGTAAATATTGTTGTTGAGATTAGCTTAAGTTTTACGATAGAACCCTATTTGTATTTTCCCTGTATGTTTTGTTATGTCAATAGTTGTGTTATCATTTTATGTTCTGATATGCCAAAATATGATTATGTTATTATGCTTGTGATTATGTGATTATGTTATTATGTGATTATGTTTAGTCGTGGCAAGGCATGTCGTTATGATTTAAGCTAGGTTACCGTAGTGTTAGTTGGGTGTAAATCGTCGTTTAGATTACGGTTTTATGTTATATGCCTTGCTCTGTTGCGATTAATCGGGACGATTAATAGTCAGGATGGCCGAACTGTAAGGCGATTCGGCGCCTAGCCGTCGGGGTGCCTAGAGTTATGGCACTTACGGCTGGGGCCTTAACGCACATGGCGGGCCTGGTGCGACACTATGCACATGGCGGGTCCGGCGCGACACCCACTTCAAGCCCAAAGGAGTTGGCTAGCTGACGGGGTGGTCCGACGGGACGCTATGTGCATGTCAAGGGATGCGCCGGACCTTTGTCCTTAGGATAGGCATCACTTTCGTGATGCCCTGCGAGTTAGTCCCGATCAGATCGCCGAACAGTATAGACGTTCCGTAGTTTTAAGCCTCCAAAACCGTTGTATCCTAGCAGCCCTAATAATCACTAGTTTATTCCAAATCTTACGTCTCCGCCTTATGTTATTTAAATCATTATACCCCCATCCTTACAATTTCTTTGTATTATTGTTTGTATTATTTCATTGTATTATTATTTCTGTTACTTCGTATTATAAAGTGCTCGGTTCTAATTGGTGGACTAACGTTATAGTGGGAATGTTGTTGTTATGAACGGGGAGGGTTTACCCCTCGACGGCATCGCCTACCTTATATATGGGGGTGTACTGGTTAAGTGTCTGGCTGGCTAGGATCTAAGTGAGAATCGGTCTCTTTTACGGAATATCGTATGATTAACGCCACACAGTGGTCGCGCCTTTTCGCTGGTATTCGCTACCGTACCGTGAGCCTGGCCGTCATGGGGTCATCTCTTGAGGAGACTAGTGGTGACGGTGGTCACTCAGTTGTCTGAACTTTATAATCAGGCCCACGGGCGGCTAGCGTACAAACTAATGGAGTCCTCGGAAGTAACCCTAGTCGCGACCCTGTGCGAAGGGACAGGCGACAAAGGTTATCGTTCGATGTGTGATCGAATTATATTTTGATGCGCGGATGGTGGCATGTTTCGCGCATGACACAAGTCCGGAACCAGTTAATGGGCGCGAGAGCCGGCCGAGTGGAATCAGTCGATATTTCGTGACAATAGCGCGAAGACCCCAGTACGCTTTCGGTCGCGAAATGCAATTCTCTAAATTAATCACAACTTGACAGAGAAGTCATAAAGAAAAATATGAATATTGATAATAAACCACGATTGGTAAATAAATTTTGTTGGATCAACATAAGGGTTGTTTTATCATCTCCACTTCCTTCCATTCGGTAATCCTAGAATACAGCATAACGCAGCGGGTGGCATGGACGCGCTGATTAGCAAAGTCGATGTTGGGTGGTTACCTTTCAACGAATAAGAGAAAGTACGACCTTCCCCATCGAGCCACTCGTTACTCGACAATTAGGGTGGGGTGTAGTGCCATGCTGTATGGTGACGGAAACGTCTATTATCCATACAGCGACGAGGTCAGGCACACTACCGTTGAATATTCTGAAATGAATGGTAATCGACAATAGAAATGAGGCAGGCCGATATCCACTGGCTTTCGGCAATAGTCCAACTGTAGGGCAGGGTCGCGAAAGCAGAGACGTAACAGCCAAATGCTCACCGCGAATCTCTAGAGCATACACACTACTTGAATGACAGAATATTTACTTTTACTTATTCTCATAGCGCAATATCTTTTACGCAAATTGCCTCTTCATCCCTCCTATCTGAATGTGCGCTGCTAAAATAATGAACAATCCGGCTAATTTCATCAATTTCAACGAAATTACTCGGCACATTCAATTGATAACATATGTAGAATACTTTGTGTTTCTATTTTGAAATGAATGTATACTTTTACTGGGATTCTTTATTGTTCTAGATGCCAGCTGAAAGATGAAAATCGTGGATTTTCTACACATCTGGAATACTCTTGATAATGACTTTTTTTTAAAGCTATCTTGGGGAAGTTATTTAATAGTGGACTAGAGTAAATGCTGTAAGGAGTTAAAGGTGTGGCTAATTTATGATGCGTTCCTATTTGAGATGACATACACCACTACCTTCTATTAATATTCCAAACTTTTAAACAGAATATTTGTAAATAAGAACAACATAATAACGATGTGGAATATTGTACTCGTATTGATACATTTATATGACGAACTTTCCCACAAATAAATTCACCGTCAGTAAATACCAGTTGTGTATACTACTTGGCAAACAGGTGCTAATATACACGACTAACGCGCGTAATCTTAAAGAATAAACAAATATTCTTCAAGTTCATTTTTCATCTCTTTTGTCTTGTTCTCGCAAGACCTGATATTTAAATAATCAGCTACAGACTTATACGTGTCATGTACACAACTGGGTGTGCGTCGAAGAATCTACGAAGGAACGACGATTTAACGGTACTGTAACAGTATCATGACAAGAAATTGCCAGCGAAAATTTTGCTTTCACGTTTACTTTGTTAGAAATATGGAAAAATTAATAATATTAGTGCATTACTGATAAGAATGAAAATGAACTTTATTTTGAACTTTATGTTATAATTTTAATGCCGGAGGAAAGGAGAAGGATTTACTCAACGATAATCACTAGACGTGGATTAAAATGAAGGAAAGAAAAGGAAATATCTTACGAGTGCTTTGGACGATTATTCTTCACCGTAGATCACTGTTGAGAAAGCTTCACTGTTGAGAAAGAAACAATCACTAACAATAAGTTATTTGTCTAACAAGGAGAAGGCACGATGTTGGGATCGTGAACTTGCTTTTTTCTTTTTTTAGCAAATAGTAATCTAATAGGACAGTTACTTTTTTTGTAACTGTAACGGTAACGATAAATTATATTTGTAACGAAAAAAGTAACTTCGTTACATTTTTCGGTAACGAGTAACGAATTTAACCGTTACTTTTATCGTTACTTTTTTGAATTTCTTGATTTATTTAAAGTATTATTCTTACCATTACGCGTGACAAAATTTTAATCTTAACTATAAAGCCAAAAGTAAATCGGTCAATCGACATTCAAATATTCTTATTACATTGTTAAGATGCTTGAATGTGATTAGCCGACTTACTCACAGTATATAAACGCGCTATTGCGTTCCATAATTGCTGTCAGTACTGAAAATCTATAGTGCACGTGACGTATTTACTGTCTTTTTATACAGAATATTACAAAGAACCGACTTGTATAAAAAAAGTAGATGAAATCAACTTGCAAATCTCCAAATTGTTTTTTATGTAGAAAAATTTAGTTTGATCCATTTTATGTTCCCCTATGAAACTATAATTTTGATGTGAAACCTCTTTTTATAAAAAATGTAGAAAAAATGAAAACATTAAAGTTCTACAATCTATATATTTTTCATTTATTATCTAATTTTGTTATCTAATCATTCAATTATCATTGATTTGAATTATTTAACCAACTATAATTTTGGCTATAATTTTGGAATGTTTAGCGTTAGTGGTTCTGTATTAAGGGGGGAACCTGGTGTAAAATGAAATTTTTTAGCCTATTTTTTTTTTGCTTGAATCGATAGGAGATTTTCTCAGGTATACGATAGAAAGTGATCAGAGGTGTACCTCTACTTCCAGAATACAGTGAACGGGGCGGAGCGCCTCGGATAGTCGAACGCTCGGTCTTTTTAATTCGTTTTAATCCGACTGTGTTAAAACCTATGCTAATCTATACTAGTAAGAAAAAGAAGAAGAAGAAAGACCTGTTCTATGGTCCTGGAATCGCAGATTAGCAAAAAGCCACAGTAAGTTAAAATGAATTACGATTTTTCTGCTACTCAAACTATAAATACATTTTTCTCGAAACGTCTAATTTCGCACACTGTGCAACGTAGCTCAAAAACTGATTACTCGATCTTTATGAAACTTGGTATATATATTCTATAAACAACTGGCCTCAGCATGACGAGCTCCGATTTTTAAATTTTGCACTTAAAATATAGTTATTAACAATTATTCATAGCAAAACATCCGCGTTTTTTTCAAAACCTCGCCATATGTGCGATTTTGAAGATTATAAAAAAAGGAGAACGTCATGCTGAGCGTTGTTGCATAAACTAACGGTCCCATTTTGATTTTTTTATTTCAGATCATTTTTGTGCCTTGTACACTGCACGGCGCATTTGCAGGATGCCATTTTCATGCCGTCATTGTACCATTGTTATTAACAATTAACACTTATAAAAAATATATTGTTTTACATTAGGGGTTTACATTAGGGTTTTCTCCAAAGGGTTTTCCTACGAGAGTAGAATAAACATTGACAGATTACGAGTTTTCTTTCTCCTTACATTGGTGTATTTCCTTTTATATGAAACAATCAGTCTTACTGGTTGTACTTGCATCATAATATGTACTAATTGACTTAATTAGTTGGTATTTTTCTTATTAACAGACGCATAATGATGGCTGGGTCAGCGGTGACCCGGTTGGAACGGAGCGTGTGCTGCGTCACCACTACTACTACTAAAAGTGTAATCCGATACTTCTAGAGGTGGCCTCCGGTTCAGCATACGAAAGACAATCGCAGTAAACGGTCAAAGTATTTCTTAACGGTTATGTGATGTTCATTATTAAGAGTGATATAGTATTGTTTAATTTTTGGTCAGTTTCATTATTTCAGTGTTTTTAGCTTTTTAGCTTTAACTATCACGTAAAGAAATACAAGAGACAAAACTGCTTATACATATGCTGTCAATTGTTCAAGTTAGGTATAAAAAGTAACAAAACAATTGATCCAGGATTTAAAAAAATTGGTGTGGATTTTAAAAACTTTGAAGAGGCTAACAATTTAGTAACGAATCCCAAGCTTGTCAAAGTTGGACTAAAAGCTTATATTCCGTACAGAAATATTTGCAGGAATGATATCATCAGAGGTGTTGAATATGATTTTGACATTGAAAATTTATATATGGAAGGAACGTGTGAAACAAAAATCATTGATGTTACTTGCATGTCTAAAAGTGTAAAAGTAGAAAATACCTGGAAGAAAGTACCATCAGAAAATATTTTAATAACCTTTGAGGGTGAAATCCTGCCTGATAGCACAAAAATATTCACTTGCTATTCACTTGTCTCCTGGAATGTTTTTCCTTACGTACGTAATATTAAAATCTGTTTTAAATGTTATAATTTTGGACACACTAAGGTACAGTGCAACAAAGAAAAAATCTGTTTGAATTGTGATGATAAATATCATCTGCAGAAGGCTGTAGAAGCATCAACTTCTAGGCCTAAATGTAAGAAACCAACTGTGTGCATAAACTGTAGTGTAAAATATATACCTACATCTCTTACTTGTCTTAAATATAAAAGCAACAAACTGGCTATGGAATTGAGTGCTAAACACAACATATATCCGTATGAGCAAAAAAATGTACAAATTATTCAATGATTGCCGGAGAGTGGACTCTCCTCCACTCTCTTCTTCTCAAACCAACAGAGATAACAACACAAACACAAACAACTCTAACTCTCAACTAGACTCGATATTCAACGCACTAGGTTCACAAATCAAAACAGAATTTCCAAATGGTCTTCAAGCTGAAGATGGCAAAATGATAGAAGATACATATACTAATTAAGTTAAGTTTCCCTCCAAATACAGTAAACTAAATCCAGAATTTGTAAATTCTAAGAGTCCCACTGATTCATGTTTGAAAGAAACCCTTATCAAATTGAGACGATTTTAATCCAAGGGTATTAACTCCCTCATAGGAAAATTATTACAAAGAAAAATAAAAATTACTATTATTGATAAGAAAACAGATGTATTCTACAGCAATTTCCACAGATTATTAGTTTAAACCTGAATATCTTGAAAACATTTTCATAATATTTTTTGTCTTTCATTTCCTCTTCTCTTCTACAGGGTGTCTCGGGTTTTAATGGACACACTTGGAGAGCACATTCTACATGCGAAAATAAGAAGAAAATGTTATTTAAAGTTTGCTCAGAAACGCTTTATTACAAAGTTACAAGCAAATAAAGCTAGAATTGATGACGGCGAATTTTACTTTACTGAATATCGAAAGGTTGAATATGTTTATCTTATGTGTATATTCATGTCATGTTCACTATTTTTATATGATTTACTATTAGTGTTGACTAGATTAAGTGGCACTAGATTAAGTGGTAAAGTAAACTCTTTTCAATGCTTTCTTCCTGACTGAATCCTATCCGAGCTCTTGGAAAGACTATTTCACTTTTTTATAGGCAAGGCTAGGGGAAGAGGTATTATACAAATTTCGATATCTTCTTCTGTTTGTAAGTTCTTTCAAAAACTAATTTGTAGAAGATTTAATGCTTAGCTGTCTAAGAGTAAGTTAAATTATAATTATCAATTTGAATTCAGAAAGAGATTCTCACTGCAAGATAACTTAGCCATTTTAACTTCTATCGTAGAGCCAACAAATCTGAAAAATGTTGAACTTCCTGTAATCTTTCTTGATATTAAGGCAGCTTTTGATAATGTTATACCACACAAACTCATAAACTCACTTATTGAAAGCGACTGTCCACTAAAATCTGTTCTTTCATTAAGGACTATATCTTTCCGAGAAATACTAAGTTTATAAGGAAATACCTTGATCCTTCTTTCTCCAAAATCTCTCTGGGGGTTCCACAGGGAGGAGTACTTAGACTGATTTTGTTCAATTTCTATGTTAACAAATTATCTAGATCAATTCCTAGTGAGGTGTTACTTTTACAGTTCGCGAACAATTGTGTCCTTATTCCAAAACCTTGAACAAACTTCATTTGATCAGAGCAGTTCATGCTATTAATAATGATCTGGAATCTCTAATCTTTAGCTTATCTATCCCTAAAACCAGTTTTATCAACTTTCACAATCCAGAGAGTAAGGGAAACTTCTGTTCGAAATGCAACGATGAAATAACAGTTTGAAATAGTAGAAAAAAATCGAAAAAGACGATTAAATTCGTAGGTGTCGTTTTTGATAATCATTTAACTTACAAGGAACACATCAAACAAGTAATAAATAGTTGCAAAAAGAAACTAGGCATATTGAGGTATTTAGCATCTAGTTGGCGGGATAGCGATCCAAGTACTATCTTAAATATCTATAAAAGCCTGGTCAGAGACATCATTAATTACAGCTTGGTTGCTGTTTCCAGGTTTGGCCTGTCTACAGAACCGAACAGACTCACAACCGTACAAAACAAAGCTATGCGTATAGCATTCGATTACAGAAACTCTGCACCTATAGGGGTAATGCTTGAGGAGACAAATTTGGTTGACATTGGTTTCAGGGGACTCTAGGATTCTCTAGGATCATTGGATTGTAGGACATAAGTACATCTTTAAATGGTTTAGTAATAGGGATTATCCTGTGATACTGTTTCTTGATAGTCATCTTAAGGTATATTCTATGTTCAGTATTACTAAACCTAGTTTAAAAAGGACCATTCTTTTACATGTGTATTCAAAAAACCTTTGCTACAAGGACCAAATTCTTCTCAAACAGAAACCAATTAACGCTTCAAGTTACTCTTACAATTTTCAGAAACTTCCTGTGGAGACCAACTTTGGTGTTAGTATTAAGGATGATGACGATTTTCAAAAGAAATTCCCTAACATTTATGAAAATAAACATTTTCATCATCCTCCTGTGATTTTTTATACCGACGGTTCGATCTCCACAGGTAATCGTGCCACAGGAGTGGCTGTGTACTCCTCTTTAGATATAAGTCTAGAATATTGGTTACGTCTTATCTGTGATATACAGGGTGTTTCTGTCATGCTGGTCCAAACTCAAGGAGCGCATAGATGACGTAAAAATAAGCAACTTTTAATAATATACCTGTGGCGTCTGATGAATATTGGCGAAGTTACACTGTATACACTGCAGAAAACTATGCTCTGTGTAAAGCACTTGAATGATCTCAGTAAACTGATTTAACCTCCATACGCGAATGTACAGGGTATGACAAATGTACCGGAACAGCCAAAAGATCTCGGAGGGGGTAAATCGGAAGGGAAATTGTTTTTAACAAAAGTTGTAGGATTTTTTCCTGGCTATCTGATGGTGACCATGGATTTCACCTCGAGAGGTGAAGGACGAGAAGTCTTAGACCCGGCGACTAAGCTCAAGGAGACTTAATCCCGCACAAAGTCTGAAGGTGCATTAAAACCCAAAGAATCATAGCAACTGTTCAAAATGTTCCCCACCGACAGTTTTACAGTGTACTAGACACATATAAAAATGATCGATTGCACTTCATATCATTTCTGGAAGTATTTGAGCACATATATCTATTATCCGTTCTCTGAAATTATTCAAATCATGGGGTTTAGTGAAGTACACCTTGCTTTTTACGTAGCTTCAAAGAGAATAATCCAACGGAAATAAGTCGGGCGACTTCGGGGGCCATTCAATTGCTCCCCGTATACCTATCCATCGATTGGTAAAAGTATTTCTCAAGTGATCTCTCACAATTGTTCAGTAGTGTGGGGGCACTCCATCTTGTTGATACCAAACATCATGAAAAGCCTCACCAGCAATCTCATGATTTACTAGAAGTGTCTGGTCTGTCAGAAATTGCAAGAATTTTTCACCATTCAAATTTCCATCAATGAAAAAAGATTGAACCACTCAATTGCAAAAAAGTCCTGCCCAAACATTCAACTTCTGAGGATGCTGTGTGTGAGCTTCGAGCAACCAATGAGGATTTTCATCGTCCCAATATTGAAAATTATGATGATTTACTTTACCAGTGATTTCGAAGATCCCTTCGGTTGAAAAAACGATGTTGTACAAAAAAGTAGGATGTTAATCAATTCTTCCTGTCATAATTTCGCAGAATTCGACACGACAATCAAAATCATCTTCGTTCCACTCATGGTAGAAATGAATTTTGTAGGGGTGAAATTTTGAGAGTTTTAGGTTTCTGCCAACTGAACGATTACTTATGTCAAGCTGTTGTGCCGCTTTCCTAATGGCCAATCAGGGATTCTCAACAAATGATTGGATTTCTTCTAATTGTTGCTCTTCTGTAATCTGGCACTTGGGCCTTCCAGATTTTAGACAATTCTTATTAGTCCCCGTTTCTTCGAATCGGTGGGTGGTACGAGAGACAGTAGATTTTGAAATTTCTTCGCCTTCGTTACGGAAGGTTCCATTAAAAAACAATCTCACTTCATCAAACGACCTTTGTCTATTCCTCCAACCTATCATCATTAGAAGCGAAATTCTCTCTCGCTCTGTAAGCGAAGCCATTTGGAATCACAAAGAAGTCTAAAATCGTCAATTTGAGCAAAATTTAGAGTGAAAAAATTTACTAACTATCCTTGAAAATGCTTTTGGAAGAAGCCAACTTCTTAAGTGGATGACCTCCAATTATTCTGAAAAGGATTATCGAACTAGCAATCACTAAATCTGATGAGAAACTTCGAAAGCAACACTTGGAAGGATTTGATGCAGCTAACACTGAAGACGAACACTCATTGAATGACTGGATAAGAACAACTGACAATGAGTTACAAACGCTATGTTAACTGATGCGAGAAAATGACGGATTGAATTGATCATATTCTACTGTCTTGTACAAAATCGTCTGAAAAACATGCACCATTGATTGTTTTCCAATGAAACCTTTCGTAACGAAGGCGAAGGAATTTCAAAATCTATCTAATCTTGACCTAGAGTTTGACCTTCAGGGGTCAAATCGAAAAGTGTTGAAGGTCACTTCTGATCGTAAAATTTCCCGCCCTTTCCATTTCTGGGGTCACAAATGGTGGTTCCTATTAAAAAAAGCGGATTTGGCCTTGAAATGACTTTGAAGATTAAGGTCGAGGTCAAATACAAGGTCACTATCAGATAGCCAGGAAAAAATCCTACAAATTTTGTACAGAACATTTTCCCTTCAAGATCTACCCTCTCCGAGTTGTTTCGCTGTTCCGGTACTTCTGCCACACCCTGTATATACATATGTGTTGTGTGTGTATATGCAAGAGGCATTCAGCTGGGCAATGAACGCTCGATTCTTATGTCCGCTTCACACTCGCGCGCGAATTCTTGCCGCGAAATGCGGCACCATTCTTGTCGCGGCACCAGGAGGGCCAAGGTCCTAATGTAGCTGCCGTCGCCACGTATACAGGGTGTTTTCATGACGCTGGTCCAAACTTAAGGAGCGCATAGGTGAAGTAAAAACAAGCAACTTTTATTAATATACCTGTGGTCTCTGATCACTATCAAAGTTACAGTCGTTTAAATATCCCCCTGTCTGTAGGCAACGTGACCTATATTCAGCTGCCGACAGCTATCCGATGCGATCAACTTCTTGGCGATAAGTCATCGGCTCAGTGCCGTATACATGGGACACAGCTGACTAAACCTTTTTTCTTTTTATTTTTTCGAGCCGAGCCGGTCAACGTCTTGGCGATACGTCATCGGCTCAATGCCGTATACATGGGACACAGCTGACTAAACCTTTTTCTTTTTTCTTTTTTCGCGCCGAGGAAGTGCTAAATTTTTCCGAACTACTATAAATCAGCGAACTATTGGGAAAAAATTTACGTATTAAAAAACTCCAAACGGCTAAAATATTCGAGAACTCATAAAATTTCGAGTTACTTGTGGATAAATGTTCAGCTCGGAAAGTTTACATATTCCAATAGATTTCCAACTTCCGAGTTATTCGTAAATATCCGAATTATCGGTGACGATGTTTTCTACACTAGAAAATATTTGTTCACTTTGTAAATGGAAAGTAATTATTCCGAGGAAGTTTATTGCTAATAATGCTAACTTAGAAATGTCAACACTAATAATTCCAATATTTACATGTTGAATATTTATCTCCAAGTAATTCGGAAACTTGCGAGGACTGGAATATTCGAATCGTTTGGACATTTTTTGTGACTTTTACATATACCATAACAGCTAATGGGTTAAGCAATTTAACCAGGCCATAGACATAACAGATACGTAGTGTAGCGACCAACACTTGAAATCTCGACACTTCTAATGTTAAACGTATCATTATTAAAACAGTATTATTTCAGTGCAGGACATAATTCATTTCTTTTCGATAAAGAAAAATAAAGTTTGCTTTAACACAAACAAGTTTCATAATATAAACATGGATGAATTTGAAATAATTTTTCGTCAATAAAATAACGTGGAAGATAATTAAACTATACATCAACATTGCTGTTGTCAGGTATTGTCTTACAACTATCGTTTATTAGAGAAACGGCAAATAGAGCTTATTAGGATTTGATGGGGCTAATCTAAAGACATCCGGTGGTGCATAACGTGGCGGAAATGGTCGCACTGGAGCCATAATTGGAGGTCTACCACGTCCTAAGGGAATCGGACCTCGTAATGGCATTATGGGCCTGTACATGACTGGCCTTGAAGGAAAGTCCTATTGGAATATCATGAGAATACCATTTGCTTTAGAATATATAACGATAATAGTGTTCTAATGAGGATAGGAAAAGATGAAAGGCCGAACGTACACCATAGTAAATTGGAACCGGAACAGTTTCATAATAGTGTGCCGTAGGAACCCCATGTTCCAATCTACACCAATCCCTTTCTCTAGTATCACGTGAATGATCGCGCGATCTTCCTCTGTAGTCAGGAGATGATCTCTCTTCTCGGCTTGATCTGTATTTCCAAAATTTCGTGTAAATTGCGGAGTACGCGTGTTATGGTACAAAGGACGCGCAAGAAATATTAAATGTATTGATATATCACTACCACCTACCACTTTCTTAAATAAACCTTCATCTTTTTATATGAAAAGTAGCAGGTTGAGATGAATTCAAAACACTCCACATTTGTCGTGTGTACTAATCACTAAGTAAAAACCTTTTAAAGTTTAAACATACAATTCCGACAGAAACATTGGTATTATTCTTGACTTACTTACTGCACTGACTATTTAAAATATTCAACTTATTAATTAGTAACATCGATGCCTCTTTAAAGGCGTTCCATTAATGTACGATTAAAGCATCAAAGTAAATCGATGAGCAGTAGTTGGGCAACCGGCATTGTAAGGTTGTGATGACATTTTCAAAATTTATAACAAGATATCTGTATATTTACTCAGCGGAATAGTACAAATATGGAATGTTTTCAATTCTTCATGACATGTTATTGATCTTTTCTACGGATAAAAAATGGAACCCAACTATGGAACCCAACATGAAGTGTACTATCCAGCATATGAGATTAAGCTAATAAGCTAATTAAGTACTTATCGTCATTGTAACTTACTTCCGGGAGCCTAATTCCCGTTTTCTGTAATCTCGTTCTCGCGACCGCGAACAATCTCGTGAAGATTTCCCCCTATGTGTATAATCCTTCTCAGTAGCGCGCGAAGAAACACGACTTTCTCTAGATAAACCGCTATACTTTTCTTTGTATTCCCGATTTTTATCCTTGCTGTTATGCCTATGAATGTCAAGTAAATACATCGTACATCAGTACATAATTATATTATTATAGCTTTGACACATGATATCGAACACATAAAAGAAACATAAAATCTCACCTATCCTTTCGGTCACTACTCCGATAATCGGATCTATGACTTCGAAGTTTCGAATCGTCATCCCTAAAAAAGATTGATCTACTTATAGAAATTACATTTTTCCGGTTGACCTATAATAAATAATTACTTAATAAAATACGGTTAGAGAATTTTCTTTAAATTACATCGGTAACACTTATACTAAAGCAATACTCAAATGAATTTAGTAATCGCATTTGTTTAGCACTCCAATTTTATACGTACGTAATAATGTACGTAAAACCTTACGTATACAGTGGAAGCCGCTTATTAGAGACGCCGGATAATAGGAACAGACGCTTATTTGAGAAACAAGGCGAAAAACAGAAATAAACGTATCAAAACAATGTAGTTTACTTCGTTTATTAGAAACAGCATGTCGGTTTATTGGGACAGAAAGGTTAATAATCGGCGGTAATCTATAAAGGAACGCCGTGCACGTGCGTTTGGGTGGCTACCCGTTTGATTTCTTTTCCTGCGCGGTGATGAGCATTTCGTTTTATTGATGCCGCCACAGAAAAAAAAGAATCAGTACGAGACGTTTGCGCAAATTTTATACGGCAGCAGGGCATTAGGAAAATACGGCAGCAAACTCTTGATCGTTACTTTGAAAGCGACAAAATTTCCTAATGAGTGCTGAACACAATTTGAACTTACAGATTACCAAAGTTCCAAAAATACCATAAGGTAAAGGCACCAGTAGTTGACCAGTTAAGACAAATTTTTATCGTAAA
Source organism: Hedychridium roseum (assembly GCA_963989215.1). NCBI lineage: Eukaryota > Metazoa > Arthropoda > Insecta > Hymenoptera > Chrysididae > Hedychridium > Hedychridium roseum. The sequence continues at coordinate 1,215,600 of OZ022312.1, read as the reverse complement.
TGGTTGTAACTTTGTGTATACTTATTATATAGTGGGGTTCAATGCGTGAAAATGTTCTTTGAACTTCAGACATCATATAACAAAGCATACTTTTTCGAAAAGTAAAGCGTGACAAAAAATTATAAACGTTTATCGACAGGGTATCACTGCATCAGTAGTTGACCATTTGTGACTCTAAAAAAACCAGTAATTGACCTTTCTATGCGTTAGTATTTGACCACTTATATTAGAGCCAAAATCAATAAAAGCAATCAATTTAATATGATTTATTTACATCAGATACAAGAAAAAACAAGTAATTGAACAAATACAAATAAAAAGAAGATAATTTCTGAAAATTAACAAACAATAAAGTTAACTATAATTCCATATTGAATCTATTTCAGGTATAGAATAAATATTTCGCGTTTTGCTCGTTTTAACAGGGTCATTAATATGAAAAAGTATATTTTCCCATTCACAGTCTGACACATCGGGTGTTTCTGGCCATTTCCACAATCGACCATGCTTCTGCATAGAGGATACAGTCGCTTTAGTGTCAGTAACACTAAGGATTTTCCCAGGAAAATATTCACCTTCGTATACAAATATTACATGCTTATTAACTTCTTTATTAACGCTTAGCAATTTATTTTTTTTCATTATTTCACTCCTTTCCAATGTATTCTCCTCCATAGGGGTTTCGTGGTCTTCACAATCTATGAATTCAGGTATTTCAGAACTAGAGTCTGAACTCTCAGATGAATATTTGAAAATTTTCTTTCCTTTTCTTCGTTTCGGTTGGTGTGCTTTGTGCTGTTTAGCTCTTTCCTTTTCTTCCTTATTTCTTTGCCTTTTTGCAGCTCGCTCTTTCTTTAATTTTTCATTTTCTTCTTTCTTCTTTATCTTGTTTAAAATAAATTCTTGAAATAATTTCCCGGATACAATAGATGGCATTTTTTCTTTTGGTACATTCTTCTTCTTCTCTGTGTTTTTATTTCTAATACCTGAATAATAAAAGTGTTTTTCAAAAAGGCTTGGGATTGTTTGTAAAGTACTAGTAGAGGGAACATTATCTGAATTATTTGTATTGTTTGGATGCAATTCAGGTGAAGGACTAACATAGTTTGGAATAGCATTATTATTTTGACATTTCTCACTTGGATGATCTTCCTCTACAAATGACTGAGGTGGAATAATATCTCCATTCAAAGAGTGTTCATCTTCAGCGTTTATATCAACAGATAATACTGCTATTTCTTTATTTACAGATTTCTCAGCTGCAGACAATTTTCCTAACTCGATTTGGGTTTTTTTCCATAATATAAATAAGGAAGTGTCATGTGGATCCCCAGACCATTGTTCAGACGAACATCGAAAAGTATTAAGCTTTTCACATTCGATATTTTCGTTTAAAAATTGAAGACATTGTTGTACGTAATTTATCCGCGACAATTGTGTTTCCTTACTAATCTCAATTTCATTTTGTTTTAATGGTATCTTAACAGCTAGCGGGTTCCACGGATATAAGCCGCATTTGCGGAATCCATTACTCAGAATACTCTCATTTACAGTATTATCTATCACTTCTTTAAGAAGATTTGGAAAATCCTTTTTTTTCAATATTGGATGATCAACATTCTGGAGTCTCCACTCGTGAACCTTTTTTTTCCAAGCTTCTTTGACAGCCTTGAAAACAGCAACGTCCAGGGGTTGTAATAAGTGGATAGCGTTGGGGTAGAGGGCCACCAAAATAATACCGTTCTTTTCGCAAAATTGGCTTGTTTGCAGACTTAAGTGCGAAACATGCCCATCAATAAAAAGAATTATAGGCAATGTAACTTTGATTTTTAGTAGCCATGGATGAAAAATATTAGCAATAAACTCGAAAAATGCTTCGCAGGTCATCCACCCCGAATCGCTTTTGCCTAAACCCCATTCGTTCGGAAAATTATTAACAATTTCTTGCGGTGTACGTATGTACTTGAACAAGATCGTTGTAGGTGCAACTAAGCCACTGGCACTGCATGTTATCAAGGCTGTTACACATTCTTTTTCGTCAGCATTTACTTGCTAGTAAACAGTTTTAGCTCCCTTCTTCGCTAATACTTTATTACCTTTTGGATTTAGAAAAAATGCTGTTTCATCAGAATTAAAAATTCGAGATGGGCTATCTAAAATATTTTCAAAATTGTGTTCCTTTAAATAATTATAAACTCCAGAAAACCATTTTTCTATTGCAATATTAGTAACCGCTGCGCGTGAAATGGTCAAGTTTTGGGAAACCCTTTTTGACACCGTAGGGTTTCGGCGTAAAAATGCCTTTAGCCACGTTTTCCCGGGGCGACCGTTTTTAAATAGATTTAAACGTTTTTTTTCTATTATGAAGTTCTGGACACTAGTTATAAGGTTCTCAGATGTTACTGGGAATCCCACAGCAGCCATGTTTTCAATCCATTCACATATTTCTTTTTCTTCTAATTTGCTTAAAGTTGAAGGAGGTCCCATGCTTCTTTCTATAGGTGATTTACCTTCTACTTTATATTTAAGGGTTATTCTTGGCACCCCGAATTTTCGTGCAGCTGTTCTGATAGGCGTTTTCCATAACTTGACGTCTTCTATCGCCGCTTTTATAGCTTCTTCAGAATAATTTCTGAAAGCACCCTTGATAGGCGGCATCTTCAGTTCAGTAAGTAGTTTAATAATCTATAAAATTTTTGCATATGTAAGTACATTTTACCATTTTGTCAACTTTAATAATATTAGGTAGTGATTTAAGATAATACGAATTAAATGTTATCAATAATTGACCGCTGATTATGTTAATAGTTGACCGTGCGGTCAACTACTAAAATACGTTATACTATAAAAGTGAGCATTATGTTACTGGTTTCTAATGAAATTATATGTAACATGGATATAATATAATTGGTATTTAAAGTTGGTTAATTTGTGCTAGTAATTGACCATGTATGTCAACTTCTAAAATTAATCAGAACGCTATGATTCGGTAGTTGACCTACCGGTTAATTAAGTTTTTGAAAGTAGGATAAGAAAAACAATCTGCTTAATACATACAAAATTTAATGACAATTAAATTGTGAAAATTTCAAGCATAAAGATTCAAAACTTTAGAAATTACTTACCGTCAACTGCGCACGGTTTCTTAATGATAATGTTAACAAGGTTATAGTGTCGAGCAATACGATTGACATTACCAAGTTAATCGTCCGTAGTTTTGATAAACAGTCCGTATCCAAGGAAAAAGATATGAGCATCGCGTCGGTAAAGGACGTAGCGCGTCTATCTTATTTGTTTTCAGAGGCATTCATTTATAAAAAGCTTATTTTTAACGTTTTAATTGAAAGTGGTCAACTTCTGGCACATGGTCAATGACTGGTGCCTTTACCTTAGTTCTTTAAAATTTTATAATGGTCATATTGTATAAATATTAAGTATATTATGTAGATATTCACATTGATTAAACTATGTTCTTGATCAATTTTACTACTTATTCTTATGACCATATGAATGTATGTCCATACATATGAGTAATTCTTGAAATTAAAAATAAAAATCGCTTAATTGAAACAGCCGTTTTATTGGGACAAATTGATTTCGCCCAACGTGCCCCAATTAAGCGGCTTCCACTGTATTTGAAATTTAATATATTTTAAATCTGTATAAATTTTCGTATAAAATTCAAAATGAAGTTACAGGGTATATGCTAAAATGTCGGAGCGTTATACACCTTTGAATGTTTACCCTTTTGGATAAAAGCAATGTTAAATCCGATAGGCAAAATCTCTTATGTTAAATGAAATCATGTAATAAGCATCGCCCCATTTATCCAGGTAAAATTATTTATAGGCAATGCGATTTTCATATCCATATTAACTGAGAACTCATAGCATTGGCTCTCATGAGATACTAAAAGCTTTGATACTAAAATGCTTAAATAATTCTAACAGATGTCCTGCCTATGTACGATTATGTTCATTTTCCATACATCCTTTCTTATGACACAGTCATTATAATGTTGTATTCGATTATGTTCTAATCAATGCGAATCTTATAAACATAGGGCGTACGTGTATAGCACATAATACACCTTTCCGCGAGCATGGTATTGTTCATCGTGAAATAACACGTAAACATAAGTAGTTATAGTCATTTTTAGCAACGACTGAAATGTAAAAATAAATGTAAACGTAAATGTAAAAGATAAATAACATGCCCTTAAACATCCTACGAGGTATTCATTTACCTTTCTACATGTAATAGTTACTGGAAATAAGAAGATATTCATATTATTATTGAAATCGTGAATGACGCGTCTTAGCCTACACGTAAAACAATTAGTAACCGTTATTAAAAAGAAATGATGAAGAAGTAATGGTAAAAAATAAGTCTATGAGACTACTGTAAAATACTAGCTTCAAATAGTTATAAGATATTATTTTAAATGATATAATGTGACTGTGTTTTGCACCACTATTAGTTCCTACTTACCTTCTGATAATGCTTTATCTTATAAGTAAAAAATGAGATAATACCTGCATTAAAGTGCACATTTCCAAAATGTGAAAAAGAAATAGAATAGAATGCAATGTTATTATCTGTACGTAGCGTAAGGTTAGAAGAACAGCGACAATTAAAGACAAGACATATACAACACAAGCTTGCAACAGGCACGCCTACCACCCGATTATACATCGGGTTCTCAAGGAATGCACGCAGGTTAGTCTTTTGTTCTTTTAGAGTCAAAAAAGATTGTAATTTGAAAGTTGCATGTAGTATTGAAAGATGAAAGCAAAGGCACTTTTCATCATGCAAGCAAGTCCATAACGTCATAACATAAGATCCTATTCCGAGTCCAGTACGAATTTTGTTCTGGTGGTCTTTGGAAAGCATAAGCAGTAAAGCTAGAACAGAATACAGTATGATAACATACAAAACAGTACATACATAAAAACACTCATGAAGAAAGCATCAATGGAAAGTGTATTAATTGAGAGAAGCGGTGTATAAAGGAGTGTAGCTCAAATTCGAACAATTTTTTGGGGGCGGATAACAGTACGTTTATCCATAAAGAATGTTTAATCAATGTAAATTTATATGAATTTAGAAAGTTCTGAAAATTCTTGAGTTTAATAGTGCGAAAATATAAATGACAGAATGAATATAAATATAAATGAAATAAAATATAAATATGAAATAAAATATAAAAATAAAATATAAATGAAAAGAAAATATAAATGGGAAAATAAAATATAAATGAAAATATAAAAAAAAAATGTGGATTTAACATTTAGTACATTGAAGTGCACATTTTCTGGGAATAAGCTATGTATACAACATAAACCACAGTAGTGTACTCTGTATTAAAATTAGTATGATTGTACTAGCTACTGTCACCTGTGCAAAATATCATACAGTAAGATACAAGATAAAAGTGTGCGTCCAAGCCATACACTGTTTTTTAGCCTGTAACCTTGTAAATCTTTGGAAATCCTTTGTTGGATTGTTTTTGTAAATAGTTTTGTTTAACAATATACAAATGGCACCATAAGGCAAATCAATATTTGTTTGTACAAATACTTATTATATGAATGATGTCACAAGTACAACTTTGCTGCGTAATTCGCAAGTGTTGCATTGTTTATATAACCACAATACTCAGTTACGTACAATATCTAAGTGAGGAATCGTTAGTGCACAAATTCCATGTGATACACTAAGAGTTCATGCCAAACTTTACATATATGTAAATCATATCCATATTTTCATTTATATGCATATTCGTAATAAATAACACAATATAAGTAAAGAGCATTTAGAAGAAAGATTAATCTATCATCACGCAGACAAATATTGTCAATAGGCGTGCAAACCTGGAACGTCGGGAAGATGAAGGCTGGGGACTATAATCACGCTTTCTTATAGGGCTTAAGGAAACAGAGCGTCTCTTCGATGACTTGAATATTTTTGCTGAAAATACGAATAAAATATTAAATACAATTACAATATTACAATACTTTATATACATGTATGTGCATTGGATGAAGTAATAAAATAGTAAATAATATATATATATTTCATTATATAATGGATATATAAAGCAAAATTCACACCTGGCACTTCTTCATCTATCGCTATAACTGTCCGGTGCTCTTTCACTTCTTCTGTTTGCATTGTTCCTTTCTTTAACTCGTCCCTTTCAAATATTGGTTTACATCCTTCTCCTATTATAATGTATAAAAGCTCTTTTTGACTCGCAATCTGGGATAGGTATGCAATGCGCAGCAATCAGGTGATAGCCGTAGATTACAATGTTTAAAAAGTTTATTAAATAGTTGAAATATTCTGCACAAAACAAAACTTTTCTTTGTTTTTTAACTTGCCCAGGTTTTAGTAATTGTAAGCCACATGAATACAAAGTAATAAACTCACTGATGCACTTACAATATCCACTAATTATAAAACATAAGTTGACTTCTACATTGTTGGCAAACATGAGTAATGATTAGGTGAAAATATTTCAAAAGTGTTTCAGTATCTTGAACAGCGCAGAATGTTGCAAACTATGATTTATATAGTTTTGTGGAATCCAATTGCATCAAGTGATAATGTAACAGCAAAATACAGTGATGGCTTACAATAAATATAACTGACATGTGAATGGAATATCACACAAAACAACTAATCAAAGTAAGCTTGTAACATTGTGAAAAATATTTAATTTGCAAAGAAATAAACCTTGTCTACCATAGTAAATGTTATTCAATGATAAAATTTCACCAGAATCTTCATGAAATATAATCAAGTGTTTCGCTGCACTGTCAGCTATCACTAAACTAATGCACACATAATCTTAGTGCAATATTGTAAATTAACATGAAGTCTTTGTCAATATTTGTAATTATAATTTGAAGTATTTATCGTTTAAGATAAGTATTCATCTTTATAAACTATAGCACAGATTATAATTTTCAACACAACACACAAACCACATGTATAGACAATGATTGCATTAGGTCACATATTCACTGATCACATTATTCAATTAATAATTTCGTTTTTTTTTTTAAATCTTCTCTTATTGAAATGCATTATTTATCTTTTACTGACATATTTTATATTCTTCCAATCTTCTAGACGAAGTATTGTATTGTAAACCTCACTTATAATCTTCATTGAAGAAAGTTACTTCAAAACTGGTTCTTTATTTTCAAATTGTAGAACTTTATATTCAATATCTGCTTTAATCTTCCTCTTGTAGCTTGATGTTTAACATCTTCAAGGACGATTTTTTAATTTTTTTTTATGTTTGTTAATGATTTATTGTCAAGTTTTTATTCTTTATGTTCATGAAAGTAATTACAATTATGAAAAACTAAATGTCCACATACATGGCCAAGGGTGCCAAGAGATTAAGATGTATTTATCTTTACATTAGTAATTTAACATTTTAACAGCTTACAATAGGATTATATATCAAGTTTTTTGCACTATGTTCCTTTGAACTTACAAAAATAACAACATACTTTTATTTTGTACATATTAAATGTATTGAATACTCATTAACTCATGCAGATAAACACATAAGTCTCTTCGTTGTGAAGAATCTTGTCTTGATGTCTTCTTACATCTGTATTTTCATAGGAGGTGTGTTACGCCATAATGTATTCACAGTATCACATATAACACCGATAGATAAACTATAGCACAGATCATAATTTTCAACAAAACACACACAAACCACATATATAGACAATGATTGCATTAGGTCACATATTCACTGATCACATTATTCAATTAATAATTTCGTTTTTTTTTTTAAATCTTCTCTTATTGAAATGCATTACTTATCTTTTACTGGCATATTTTATATTCTTCCAATCTTCTAGACGAAGTATTGTATTGTAAACCTCACTTATAATCTTCATTGAAGAAAGTTACTTCAAAACTGGTGCTTTATTTTCAAATTGTAGAACTTTACATTCAATATCTGCTTTAATCTTCCTCTTGTAGCTTGATGCTTGACCTCTTCAATGACGATTTTTTAATTTTTTTTATGTTTTTTAATGATTTATTGTCAAATTTTTATTCTTTATATTCATGAAAGTAATTATAATTATGAAAACCTAATGTCCACATACAATGGTTACAAAAAGTATATGTACACCTGTTATTTTGGAATAACTTTTTAAAAAATCAACATATCCACGTGAAATTTGAACTGAAACTAACCCAAACAATTTACTTCTTTACGTGTTTCAGCGATTTTTGAAATATTTAAATATTAGAAAATTCCGGCTTTTATGGCGCCGTGTACATTTCATTCAATTGGAAAAAAACGCAAAGAAGTCACCCATTTTTCAAAGTTGGCTATTTTCATATAGTTTTAACATAATTGTTATGTTTTGGTTTATATATATATTTATATATAAACCAAATATAATATATATATTTATATATAAACCATAAACCATATATATAAACCATAACAATTATGTTTTTTTCCAATTGAATGAAATGTACACGGCGCCATAAAAGCATATATATATATATATAAAAACAAAAACATAACAATTATTAAAAACCAAACATAACAATATATATATCTATATATATATGTATATTCGTGTGAAGTGAAATTGAAGTGAAATTCGTAAATATATAATATTATGGACCGCATCTAAAATTTCTTCTTATTTTTTAATGAAGAAAATATAGGAAATCTTCAGTCGTTGTCACCATGTAAAAATCCATAATACCATTAGAATTTACAGTAAGTATAAGACGTGCGCTTAAAATTTAGCAAAAACCGTGTGTGGACATTGTCAAAAGAGAGTTGCTATATATGTGATCTTGCATCTTGGCAGCACATTCTGACAAATGCATAGGGATCGACATTGTGATCTTCACTGTTGATACAATTATTTTCCAGTAGTCTTGCTCAGCTATAATCTTCTATTTTCATAGTAATAGTAAAGTGAACGATATATTACCCTTTCTCCTTACTAGTAGAACATCCTCTGGGTTCACAATATCCCGCTGAAGTTTACTCGTACTTCCTTTTGCTGGAATATCACGATGTATATCTACTTTAATTCTATGCAACTCAGTTACACTGATCTGTGTACCTTCCGGGCCTTTAAATAATGATACACTACCACTGGACTTGTCTAACCTAACGCACAAAATGTTATTAGACATAAATTGTCAATGGAAAAATAACTACTGCCTTTAAAACACACATAGACTGTATAAGAATAAAAATTGAAACATAAATGAAGCATATCAATTTGCTTCATAATATCCAATATAATGGGAATATGAGAAAGCAGGAGCTACAGATATTTCATAGTTAAATAAAAAAAAGTAAACCAATAAGACATTTAAGTGTACATGCATTAGATATGTGTCATTTATATATTTGTTTATAAAATTGTATGTGATTTTTGCCCCACAGACCTGTGTCTCTGCGGGCTTTCCACTGATCTACTTCGGCTCTTGCTCTGTGTACGTGACAAACTTTGTTTATGCTCCCGCAGAGCTTCTTGTCGTTTCGACTCGTATTCCATAATCAATTTTTCTTTTCTCCTTTCAACTTCTTCTTCCAGCACTCGCTGTTTTCTCCATTCCAACCGACGTTTTAACATCTCTTCTTCTGATCTTGAATATGTTACTTTATGAGAATCTTCACGTCTAGATGATCTCGATTGGTTATCATTCTTATAATGAATAGACGACATTTGGTCCATGCCTAAAATGTGAATTACAACATAAGAATTGTACCCTGTACTGCTTTATACATAATATAATTTTAGAAACCGCTTATACTTCTTTCTCCTAGTAGTATAGTTATTACATTCGTATCTAAAAATTATATTGTATTATCATGAATATCATGCCTAATAATACGATCTATGACTGAATATTTAAACATACGCTACTAAAGCAATGCATATGGAATATATACAAAATATGCTAACATATCGGCTTATAAATACGAGTCTGTAAAAACTCGTTTACGTTACCGTTTTAATAAAATGCTGATAAACTGATGTAATAAATTATATAGTGTCGTTAATTCTCACTGAAAAGCACTTAACACTATTTCATAGATACAAACGCATACATATGAAGCACGTAAATTTGCTTAGACGCATTAAATAAAAACACAAATAACACAAATTATAAACAATTTCAACGCTGACAAGAAACACGCTACCTTAGTAAAGCACAATGGCCGACGCGCACAGAGGCATGGTCAATAGAAGTCTGTGGTCCATGCATAGAGGACGCTATGAAACACTAGCACCATGGACATAGGAACGCTTATGACTTGCACTAGGGCTTGCTCTCACTGACTTGTATGCAACTGTTACATCCGCATATAGCAAATCACTAGACCAAGAAATCTAGTCATATTTTTTCTTTCAAGATTTCTCAAATCATAGAATTAACCACAGAATCATCTACTACGTGCGATACGACTACACTAGTTTCTTTTTCTTCACCTTCACAAGTGGCACTATTCAAAAAGAGTAATGAGAAATAAGTAATGAGTAATGAAATTACGAAATAATGGTAATAATCTTATATCCGTGGAGGGTTGACGAGCGTAGCTTTCTCACGTTCCTCAATCGCCCACTTGACATGCCTTCTCATCGATGCAATCTTTTTACATAAATAGACAGATCACATTTCTCGCCTCGGTCCAAAATCAAACGAACTATCTAAACGTAAACTTCCTCTCAAGCGGCGAGGAATGTGACTGCGACGAAATTCTGCGAAGTCTCGAAGCTCCACCCACGAGCCCACCACGACACACTAGTTCACCGCGCTGCAATTCAATTCAAAAAGTAAAGAAGCTGAGCACTTGAAATCTAGCCTTCCATCAGTACGGAGCTCTCCTAATTTAAACTTCAAATTACCAAGTCAGCTCTCTACTAGCTCAGACCTTTCTCAATTTTTCGCTCTACCAATTCAATTTCACTCAGTGCGAACTCATCACCTTTTACAATTTCGTGTATCCTGACACCAGTGGGCTGAGTTTCAACCTATTCTTCTGCCGACAAGAAGCATCAATCTCTGTATGTCTGACTCAATTATATTACTTGTCAACAATTCATTGTAACCATTTGCAATACCTTATTACAATATATGTATACATTCGATTGCCTATTCAAGTACTCACGTTTCTTTAGGAAACCCTACATAAATCATATCATCTTCCAAACTCGCTTCCTCTCGACGGACAACAAGTAAATTCTTTTCTCTTTCAAATCCTGAAGTGCTTCCGATTGGCTCGATTCAGGAGGAACCTCTTACTCCTAGCGCTTACACAAGCAAAGACACGCTTTCACTAACGCATCTGCTTAAAGTACGTAGGTTTTCTCTAGCGAAAAGGGCTTATTGGATAGACAGTGTTCATATTTCCCATCTCTATATTCGTAATAACCACGCATCCCTTACGACGAAACGCGCGCACGTTCATTCTGCACCTTTCTCTAGCCATTCACGCGAGTCTAGTGACTATCTGGTTATAACAGAAGAATTGAGTCGCGGCGCATCCCGAGTAAATTCGCTTAAACTGCGTCTGACTCGAATAAGCGACTATCCGTGGCACAGGTCGAAATTCTCTAGCGAGACCGCACCTGCCCGGACGTAACACAACTGTATTCGGTATCGCTGGCTCCTCTTTTAGGTTGAATTGAAAGAGCGAGTTGTGCCAGAATGGTTCACCCACAGCTTCTATATAACTGTGGGTTCACCCTCCACTTATGTTCAACAAATTGGCAACACTGGATGAGTATAAAACCCGCGAACTTTTTTAAAATTTGAAATCGTAATTTTAAAATTGCCCAAGTATCTTCAAAGAAAATACATATTTTTTTTAAATTATAACTCCAATACAATAGATATTACAGAATGTATGACAATATTAGTGCAATTTCCCGTCTTTGTATCCAAATCCTTAATTCGAACTTGTCTGGCGACTTACTAAACCCGGATATTTTCACTTATTTTCTAACATTACGATACTTTGCGTTATTGTATTATACAATGTGAGACAGTTGCTTTCTTCAGTAACGCATGTTTCTTTATTTCTATCCATACTCTACTATATTTACTTTTATTCTGTTTATATTGTCGCATTCAGAGTAACAGTCTGGACTTTTTTTTAGAATGAAAGATTCATTAAATAAAATGATTATGATTCGCTGTGAACTAAATAGTGTTAACGATAAACTGTGCAAAGTTTAATGTTCGATAGGTGAATACCTATTTTGTTGGAAATGTGATATTTGGTGTAATAATTATACTAAGTTATTATACAATTTCTTTATTCGATAAATTCACTCGGAAGGTATGTCTTTACTAGCTTCGATTCAAAACGAGACTGACTAAAGAAAACCGTACTATGAATGCACAGTCCCATCATAGACTTCATTAGGGCCCCTGTCATTTACACATGGTATTCGATATGTTTACAAATTCCGAATGCAGTTCTATGGCCATCTCAGTGATATGATGAAACCATGACATTCGTAGAATATAATAGTTCGTTTTCTGTTCACATAGACCAGGTCAACGAACTCAACATATTTAAGTTTTTACACATAAAATTGGGTAACATATAATGAGCTGGACATAATGTGATGATTTACTAGGAAGAGGGGACGAAAGAAAAAAAACTGACTCTGAAAAACAATGAAATCTTCTGTATTATTGATTTATACAACCATTCGGGACCACTGCCACAATGGTTCTCTACTTATCTTTCCACCAACATTCGCGCTACGAATTTATTCCCTCTCTCACTTGCTTTCTCTTTCTCTCTCTCTCTCTCTCTCTTATCTGTACAAGTAGAGGCACACTATCTTGCTTGCTTCTTTGTTAACTGTAAATAACTCACAGCCTTGCACTCTTTTGCACTGAGCATTTTTGCAGACGTGCTCTCCTAGAGCTACAGAACGCTGTGGCGTATAAATCGTATTCTTCGATTTACTCTCGAACGTATGAGAAGTACTTGATGCTCAGTGGTTAATCCTAATCTCACTCTCCTAACCTCCTAACCATCCTAACCTCCGGCGTTTTGCATGACTTCCTCACCAGTTACTATTCGGCATACTCATGTAATGTCCGTGTAGCAAAGGCTATGCAGTACAGATGCTGAAGTATAGAAGTTCAGACTTCGGCAGGTGTGAAGATGATTTAGATTGTGTGAGGAACACTGGGGTGTAACTCCCCTCTTGCGAGACTGGTTCCTAAATCCTAAGCACCATTTACGTTAACAAGGCTGTTCTGCGAATTAAAATTACACGTATATGTACAAAACACTTACAGAAAACACACAGGCACATGTATCACACATATATGCAGTATTTCTGGTTCCAATCCCAATAGGAAACTAATTCAACAGTTAAAATTAAAATTCAACAGAAATCAGTTTTTTCACTTTTTATTTTAATTTCCATACATCTTTGTGGCGTTCTTAATTAACATATTATTACTATAAGTTGATTTGTTGGAGATGTAATAAACAAACAAACAAACAAATAATTCTCAATAGTAATAACAATAACAATAACGCAATAACAAAAGCACAATAACAAAAAAACAGCTATGCAATGAAAGAAATCTGATGCAACGTAAGCACAAGCTTAGAAATCGCTTTGCACCATTCTGCACCAGAAAATGGCGCGAACGTGGCTTGGCCATGGACATAGGAATATAGGGACGGAGCGTAAAGTCCCAAAATAGGCGAGGGGGGTGAAGCCGAAATGAGGGACGGGCCCCCACTTAGTTGGCGCCTACTTTCTATCGGCTACGGTTGCGCGCATGCTTAGTACCGCTTAATACGAAACCAAAATAAAAATCATTTTTTTGAATGTCGGTAGTTTGCAAGAAATTTCTATTTTATGAAAGTAATGGTAGAACAGACAAAACATAAAGTATTATTTACATTACTCTTGATACCATATAAGACAAGCAATAATGAAGGTTGTTTTAATACAAATTGTAGATATGTTTAGATTGAGAATAACATTATAAATTTTGTTAATAACTGTCTACGGCTGTTTAATTCATCTACACTATTTAAAGCTAGATAATGCAATCTAATTTTAACATATTTATTTACGATAGCACGTATCAAGTGTGCCACAGGATTTTCTAAAAATTCATGATCACGGTCATGATCTTTCAAATTTTCAAATAATTTCATACTAATAAAGTATGTCAACATTTCATTGGTGAGGTAGATGTCCGTATAATTCTTGATAAAAGTATCGCCTTTATAAAAAGCGTGTCTAATTATTTTCTCACAGTTTGTTTATATTACTTATCACGATGCACAGCATCGCTTTTTCAATAACCCGCCGAAATATACCAACTACTCCAAACTCACGTCAAGCACTAAATCACACTAAACCCATGACTAAACCATAAGAAACAATCTGGACGCCGCATAACCTCAGGGCAAAACACGATAATTTTGCATTATTGCGCTTGCGTAGAATAACAGCCAATCAAAAGTAGGCGCCACTTACCTCGTCGCCCCTCCCGCATCGGCTTCCCCACGGCAATGATATGCTTCGTCCCTATATTCCTATGTCCATGGAGCGTCACAGCTTCTCAGCGGCTGCATGAATTTGCACCTTTAATGCAAGCAGCGGTGTTACGTCCGGGCAGGTGCGGTCTCGCTAGAGAATTTCGACCTGTGCCACGGATAGTCGCCTTTTTGAGTCAGACGCAGTTAAGCGAATTTACTCAGACAGAATGAACAGTGCGCGCGTTTCGGCGTAAGGGATGCGCGGTTATTACAAATATACAGATGGGAAATATGAAAGAGAAAAGAATTTACTTGTTGCCCGTCGAGAGGAAGCGAATTTGGAAGATGAGAGAGGATTTATTGCGTAGGGTTTCCAAAGAAGATGAGGATTCCAACGAACGGTTAAATACGTACATATATTGCGATAAAATGAAATATTACAAACAGTATTACAAATTGGTGATGATTCAGTATGATTTAGAACATTTTACAACTGCTCGCTCGTGGCGTAGAGTACAGGTATAATGTATAAACGTAGAATAATTGAAATAGACTTACATTGGTTTAATGGAGTGGTTCTTGTCGATAAGAAGTTTCGGTCTTCGAAGCTCAGCCCACTGGGTGCCAGGACACACGAATTTGTAAAACGATAATGATTTAGAAGAGAAGATGCAGTGACTTTCGAAATTGTTGGCAAAGAAAATAGGTCCGCACTGAGTGGATACTGGCTAATTGAGTTGGAACGAAATAGAGAAGATCCGAACTGATCAAGAGCTGACTTGGTAATATCTTTGAATTAGGAGAGCTCCGTACTGAATGAAGACTAGATTTTAACTTAAGTTTGAATTTGGAGAGCTCCGTACTGATTGAAAGATAGATGTTAACTGTTCAGCTTCTTTACTTTTTGAATTGAATCGCAGCGCGGTGAACTAGTGTGTCGTGGTGGGCTCGTGGGTGGAGTGTCGAGACTTCGCAGAATTTCGTCGCAATCACATTCCTCGCCGCTTGAGAGGAAGTTTACGTTTAGATAGTTCGTTTGATTTTGGACCGAGGCGAGAAATGTGATCTGCCTATTTATGTGAAAAGATTGCATCGATGAGAAGGCATGTCAAGTGAGCGATTGAGGAACGTGAGAAAGCTACGCTCGTCAACCCTCCACGGATATAAGATTATTATCATTACTTCGTAGTTTCATTACTCATTACTTATTGAAGGTGAAGGTGAAGGTGAAGGTGAAGTGAAGGTGAAGAAAAAGAAGCTAGTGTAGTTGTATCGCACGTATTACATGATTCCACAGACTTCTATATAATACCCTAGACTGCTAACAGCGGCCAGAAAAGTGATGCAAGTGGTGGGGGGTGGCCGCCATCTTTCGTGTAGGCAAGAATACACAGGAGGTATATGGGAATCATTACAAAATTAAAAATTTTTTATACTTTACGTCATATTTATTCATATTCATCCACATGAAAACACTAGAATAATAAATTAAAAATATATAAAGTACAAATATATATATTTTTCCTACTATAGGATTTAAAAAATTGAATTGCAATGTACCAATAATACACTTTATTGTAGAAAATTATTCATTTCTAAATAAAATTTCCTTTGTTAATAGATGTCGTTTACGGCATGGTAATAACAATTCTTTGTTAATCAATTTTCCATACGAATGTAATCTTATATCTACAAATTTAGAAGCTATGGAACTAATTAAAATGATTTTATGTGGTCGTTCAAAATAATAATAAGAAATAATAATAAGAAATAATAATAATAATAATAACGATGAGATATAATAATAATAATAATAATAATAATAATAATAAGAGTATCATAAACTGGATTATTTATAAGATGGAAATAATCTGAAGATGGTGATAAATACATAAATAACTTATAATTTACGAAGTTTTACTAAAGGAGCACGAAAAATATACGTACGAAAAAAACTGAATTTTACAGCCTTTTGTGTGTCTGGTGGTGCATCCATATGCACAACACGAAGTAGGCATCTTTAATAATTACTTAATACCAGAATTATTAATTGAAAGAAAACTTGAACATTAAACTAATAATTTGAAATGAGCAATTTCAACACGCTGTTATATAGGACTTTGCCTTGTTTTGCCTACACTAAAAATGGCCGACACCCCCCACCACTTGCATCACTTTTTCCTCAAGTGTCTTAACGGGAGTTAGCAGTCTAGGGTATTATATAGAAATCTGTGGATGATTCTATGTTTTAGGAAACCTTGAAAGGAAAAATATTACTAGATTTCTTAGTCCAGTGATTTGTTATATGCGGATGTAACAAGCGGCAAGTAGCCCCCACAGACTTCTAAGCCCCTTAAACACGAAACAGTAATATGGCGGTTTAGATCTGCCGTGAATAGCTTGTTTAGTAAGTTGCCATGAAAATGCGCGCCAAAAATGTTGCCGGCAGTGCCCCGCAGGTTTGCGGGTTAGAACTATATACGTGGCCACGGCAGCTACGTTAGGAGCTTGGCCCCCCTGGGGCCAACCGACAAACTACGAGATGCAGAGGCCTATATAGTGAGCAGCTACCAGTCCGCGCTAAATTGACGCACGGAACATAACCTTCTAGAAGCGTTCTATAGTTTTGATTTTTTAGTTTTGACAATCGATTATGTATCTAACCTTGTATCATGGATAAATTTTTTACAAAAATATTAAAAATTAGCCGATTGGTGGCGTGCAGGTCAATTATCCCGTCGCGCTATGCAAAGTTAACGCAAAGATATTCAACTGCGTAAGACATTACATTATGTTTCATTAATAAGTATGTAAAAATGCCGCTAAATGTTATGTGTGTAAATTGTCACTGCCCCTCCTTTGTTGGAAGTTACAAATGAGAAATATCAATATGTTATTGTTAAGAAATTTGCATGCCCATGTGTAACTAAACTTCAATAACAAGCACAGTAGTACATCACAAATATGCGTGATGATTACACTAGTTTAGTATATATAATATATAGTAGAATATACATGTAAAAGTATATATTTTTCAGAATTGTAAATCAAAGTCCTGTGCAGCTACATACCGATTGCCAAAATCGTGATTTATGGCCTTATATGCTTCTGACGAAACACAAAATGATTAATTACCAGCAAATACGGAATATGTTTATCCAAACTCAAGATACCCCAAACCCAAACAGCTTAAAGTTTCTACCAGGTGTTGCTGTACTTAAAGAAGGTCGGACAATGGATTTTCCAAATATAAAAGATGCACAGTGTTCACCGCTCGCAAAAATGTTATTTAGAATTGAAGGTGTTAAATCAGTATTTTTTGGTCCTGACTTTATCACTGTAACAAGAACAGATGAGGATGTTGAATGGAGTATCATAAAGCCTGAAATATTTGCTACAATAATGGATTTTTATGCTACTGGATTGCCCATACTCACAGAACCACAGCCCACGGCGGAAACACGTATTAATGTTATCCTAAAAATATTTCTCTGCTCATCATCCTATGCTGGGATAATTTTACTTTCTGTTTTATTTCATTGCAGAGCTTACTGAAGATGATGAAATTGTACAAATGATCAAAGAATTATTAGATACACGTATACGCCCTACAGTGCAAGAGGATGGTGGTGACATAGTATTTGTAGTAAGTATAAAGTTAGTCCAAAACATCTGGTTATAATTTTGAAACATTTGAAACATTGCCTTCACTGTGTGCAAAGAAAAGACAAAGCTATCATAAGTGTTATAACTAAATTGCAAACATTATTTGTTTGAGTAAATGACTTTCTGTTTGCATGGAAATTTGCCCAAAACTGCATCTACAATAACTTTCTCTTGCGATAATACATGCATTATGCATCTGATTTCAAAGAATATAAAAATTTAGAGCAGAAAAATAATACAAAAAAATCTTCAGGTTGCTGCATAACAGAATGTACACAGGAGAACAGTAAGTTTGTGACAGTAAAAATAAGTACACACTCTGGTGAGAAATGTCTAGGAGTACATGTATTTGTTTCATCCATTCTTAAAATAAGCAGAATATATTCTGTCATCTGGCAACCTGTTTTAGGGAGAATCAGTTGAGCTTAATATACTATCACAATTACTACGTAATTGTAAGATGTGATTTTTACATTGATAACTCATGTCATTTTATTAAGTTACAATTTCAGTCTGAAAAACAGCAGTACCCAATTAATTTTAGTACCACTTAGAAAAAGGGGAAATAAGCTGACATGTACTCAATAGTGAACAACCTGTTCTAGGGTTTTGAGGAAGGTATTGTAAAATTAAAAATGCAAGGTTCTTGCACAAGTTGCCCGAGTTCTGTAGTTACTTTAAGAAATGGAGTACAAAATATGATGCAGTTTTACATACCAGAAGTACTTGGTGTAATACAAGTTGAAGATGAAGTTGATGAAATAGCTCAGAAAGAATTTACAAAGCTAGAAAAAAGAGTGGAAGAAGTCGAGAAGAAAGGAAAAAATGAATATTAGTACTCATCTTTAATCCTTGAGTAGCTGTGTCGACAATTATATCTATATGATTAATATATGCATGTAATTAAACAATAGTAAAGTGATCATGTTAACATTTTTACGGCTTTTATAATGGTTTTTTGTTCACTTCCGACATTATTCGAATGTTACATATTTATTTGTATGATTAATTGTTCTGTGCGTCACTATTATTCACATGAAAAAAAAAGTGCCCTCTAAAGGAAAATTAACACTTCTCGGCCAACTCCGAATTGATCACGTCTTTTAGTATTGATTTCAAGAAGCTTTGTCAATACGGTCGATAATGTGAAAATTTGTCGAAATTGCTATTGGAGACAGGGCCGTTGCGAAGTAACTGCTAATAACGATTACAAACATCATGATGTCATAGTGCGTGTTCACTCTACGCATCTTTCCCTCGCCCATATCTCATTTTCTCGCTCACTCATACCAGTGTTACAAGAAAGCGTGCAAGGTGAATTGTATAAGAAGGAAAGATCGCGATGTACCTTCACGGCAAATCGCTTCCACTAAATTTTTGTATGATTCAGCTACTCTCATCAACATGTCAATGATTTAGTAAATATCGATGTAATTTAATGTAAGGAAAAATTAGAAGTCTGGAATGGTGGGCGTCTGAAATAAGATAGTCGATAACTGGAGACTGAATATTATATTTTCTCTACACGACTATGCGCCACAGTGTACGTTCTGTGATATCCTGACTCTCTTTATTTGCAATCTAAGGATAATTTACCCCCTAAAAGGGTGTTTATTCTACAAACGCCAATAGTGGTCAACTGCTGTTTCTTGCTTTCTTTATAACTGTACAGGATTCATCGTAACTGGTGCAAATCTCTAAGTTTTACACAAAAAAGTGTTCCGATACATTACGTTTTTCTCAAATAAAAGTAAGGGTTGCGACCTCTAAAAATATTATGTATAGTATTGACTACTAATGTGTAATGATTTACCAGTGGTTTTATTAAAAAATTGTACCTCGCTGTGAAGAAAACAGCAAAAAATGGTTTTTGGCGGTCCACTTTATTTAAGGGCAGTTTTTCCCCCCTTAAACTGGCTAATGAGCATGTACAAAAAAATACATCTCTCATATTTTTCGATGTACTACAAACATATCTCAAAAGGAAAAAAATCGGTGAGGTACACCTCTGGTAGTTTCCTTGTAAGCGTAGTGTTATGTCGTCGATCGGGTGCGAGGTGAGGCAGATTGAATCCTCTAATGCACTGTACACTTCACCAATTTTTTACCAAAGACTCTGTTATTACACATAACATTATAGTCAACATAATGATATACATATATACACCTAATGGATACATATTTAATTATACATTTACTAATTATGCATACGCACATTAAGGAGTTTGGTAAACGCTATATTTATTGCAAATAGAAAAAAATCAATAATGGCAACAGTGTTTTTGAATGATTATTAACCCCTTCGGGCCCTGTGCACATTGTAATGGACGTAATACTTTTCGTGCTGTATTTTATTACGTATAGGTTTAAACTTAGTTTCAACACCTAATTAGAAGTCTGTGTCAGGACCATATGTCTATTAAAATGTACATTTACAAATTATAAATAAATGAATAAATATTTTTGTAAAAACTATATTGTTGCTTTCATTCACATGAATTAAGTTAATTTTAGTATAAAAATAATTTTTTCTTAAACGAAAAAAAATTTGGGTCTGAAGGGGTTAACACGTTGCATGCCAGCATCAGCCTCTAAAAGCCATATATATTTTCGCAAAATAGTATATTATTATTGAATATTCGTCATATACACTTTAAGAAAAATCAAAGAACCAACAAAACGGAAACTGTTATTTTATGAATAAAGCCGAAAATGTGATTTTTTATTTTAATCTGATAAAGGGTCAGCAATGTACTCATTAGTAAATCAGTTCATGTTATGTGGGTAAAAAGCATAGAATAATAAAACTTATACTTTTAAATCGAAACCGTAAGCACACTAACAGATACCGACTTTCGAATACACTTTGGCAGAGTGATTCGTGTTCTGTTCGTTTCCAAACCAGTGTGTGCTTTGTTTCTTGAAGCACAATAAATGCAGGAAGAAACAGCGACAGCAGATATATACATATCGATGCATAAGGCATGCATACATACGGAAAAAAAATCCCGCGATATTGCCGGGCCAGTGGTCAAGCGTTAGGGTACGGCCATAGTGCACCACTTCACGCTGCCCGCTTAACCCGGCTAACCGCGGCTGGTACACGCTGCTACCCGAACCCGCGCGATTCCAGCGGGTGGTGGCAGGTGGTGGTATAGTGCACCGCTTGCGGGAGCATCCAGCGGCTGTTCAGTTTACATCATGGAGCTATCGTGAGATGAACTTTTGTGCGCTTTGCTCGCAACAGATACTATTTACTCAAAAATTCAACATATCACAAGCTTAAGAAACTCGGAGGCGAACACCTGGCAATAGTGTCCTTGTCAGTGAAAACAGTTTCTAATACAAGGTGTTGAGCAAGAGCAGATGTTGTATTAGCTATAAAACTTGGTTTCATCCATATAAAAGAGGCTTTAACAGAAATTTCTAATTCAGAAGAAGAAGAAAAGTTACCACTGTGGGGGCAACTTCACTTCTGAAGAAAATGGGCAAATATAAAACCGCCCTAATAACAGTGATATGGAATACCATTTTACAAAGAATAAATGCTACTAGTAAATCACTGCAATCAGTGAAGTGCGAACTATTAATAGGATCTATCCTCATAAAGTCGTTAGAAAATTTTATCAATAATTTCAGAAAAGAATTTAAAAAAATTGAAAAACTTAAAAAAGAGGCAACTGATTTATCAGGGCTATCATTTAATGCGGAAAATGAACAAACTCGCAGACATCAAAAGAGAAAAATGTTTTTTGATGAAAGCAAAGAAATCGGACATGAATTTACAATAAGAGAAAATTTCATAGTCAATACATTTTATGTCATATGTGATAACACCAAGGCAGAACTATCTCGAAGAACTTAGACGTATGATGTTGTTGTAGAGCTTTTGAATATTTTTTAGGGATGTGCGAGATCCCGGTCAGTACGGGAATTTTTCTCGAGATCGGGATAGATTCCCGAAAAGTTCAGAATTCCGAAAACATCCGGGATTCCCACGAATTTTTGGGATCCCGAAACCATTCGGGGTTCCCGAGAATTACGAAATCCCGAAATTGTTTGAGATTCCCGAAAACGTCTGTGATTCCCGACATTTTAAGTTTCTCCATACTTCCAACAATTATCAGAATTATATTGTTATATTGTTTTAATTATATTGTTTTACTTCCACATCCAATTACGAAATAATAGCCGGTGACATGAGATAAATTTTCAGTAAAATTGCCGGTTAACAAAGTGTTAACAGCACACGCGGCAAAAACGTATTAGGCCCACAAGAACGTACCAGGCAACAAAGGTAGTCAAATACATCACAAAGAAGTACGATACTCGGTTACTGCGACAAGAACTGTGTTTATTAAAAATGTATACAAGCTCTATCAACATAGCTACGTGATCATAAAGTTCAAAGAACACAAAAACATTCGGGTTGCTGAAATTTTCAAGAATAACAACTCTTTCGGGAAACCCAGATATTATTCTACATCCCGTACATTGTCGGGAATTCCGAATCTTTTTATGTTGAAATATTATTGAACATTTTTTATATTTATAATTCCTTTATCTAATGCCTCAGGAGAAAAATCGCCTTCTGTGTTACAGCGTCTAAAAAATTATTTAAGGAGTACTATGGGAGAAGAAAGATTAAATAATATGGCCATTCTGTATACAGAGCAGGAAATTTTAAACCGAATTGAAACTGCCAAAATAATTGACGAATTTACAAGAAATAAAGCAAGACGGAAATTCATATAAACAATAGGTTTTTTCTGAAAAATTTATTAAATGTGCTATGGTATGAAATTTTATATTACTTTTCTTTTTTCTTAATAACTTAATGAGAGTTTTGTGAAACTTTTTTTTCTAACTTGATTTTGCGGGCCCTGAAATTTGTATCGCTTTGGGCCCCCATTTGATTTGATCCGCCACTGCGTACAGATGTGCAGAGAAAATACCGGGTGAGGCCTATAACTGTATCACCCCGAATAATGACTTAACGATACAATTTATGAAAATTTTAAAACATAGGATTTAAATGGCGTGAGAAGGTGCATCTTATAAGGTATGTGCTTTTTTGTGGGTGGAGGCGTTTCAGAGATTTCAAGGCCAAGACGAGCTTTTAACGCAATTTTACGGGAATCAAACTTTTGTTAATATTTCATTAACTATTAGGTTTAGGACGTAAAAGGTCAATACTTTTGTACTCAGAATTTGATACTTTATTAACCTACAGTACAAAAAATAGGTCATTTCATTTAAAAAAATCAAGGTGACCTTGAAATCTATGAAACGCATCCACCCACGAAAAAAGCACATACCTTATAAGATGCACCTTCTGACGCCATTTAAATCCCATGTTTTTAAATTTTCATAAATTGTATCGTTAAGTCATTATTAGGGATGATACAGTTACACGCCTCACCCGGTATTTTCTCTAACGTCTGTTTCTACTAACGGAGATAGCCTTGTGATATTTTTTACATTGTATCACAACATAGCGTGGTGCTAAAAAAAGATCACACTAGTTCGTAAAATTGGCGCGATGTATGCTAATTATTAAAAAATATTAAAAAGTGAGCAACAAAAATTAAAGAATAGCTCGTAGAAATTGCCTCAAGAAACCACGTATCACGTAGCGGTAAAAAAAGTATAGTATCCTAATCAGGAAAATAGAGATGATATTGAAATCTCTTATACGCCTGCGTTCACGCAAAAGATATATAGAAGTCTGTGACCCTACATTATGTTCCCCTTCATACCGTGATAGTTTCGTGTACAATATTTTTCCGTATTATTACAAATATTGGAGATATTTAAGGTGGACAGAGTTATTGCCCTATTCTACATATAACAGATATATTATAAATATTTAGTTTATTTGAATGTGCACAATATATACGAATTACTTATTACATTTATTCTCGCTCTTCCGTTGTGTTACGTCCGGGCAGGTGCGGTCTCGCTAGAGAATTTCGACCTGTGCCACGGATAGTCGCCTTTTTGAGTCAGACGCAGTTAAGCGAATTTACTCGGGATGCGCCGCGACTTAATTCTTCTGTTATAACCAGATAGTCTCTAGATTCGCGTGAGCGGCTGGGGAAAAGTGCGGAATGAACGTGCGCGCGCGTCGTCGTAAGGGATGCGCGGTTATTACAAATATACTTTTGGGAAATATGAAAAGAAAAAGAATTTACTTGTTGTCCGTCGAGGGGAAGCGAATTTGGAAGATGATATGATTTATGTAGGTTTTCCCGAAGAAAATGAGGATTCCAACGAACGGTTAAATACGTACATATATTGTGATAAAATGAAATGTTACAAGCAGTAGTACAAATTGGTGATGAGTCGGTATGATTTAGAACATTTTACAAATGCTCGTTCGTGGCGTAGAGTACAGGTATAATATATATAAACGTAGAATAATTGAAATAGACTTACATTGGTTGTATGAAGTAGTTTTCGTTGATTAGAAGTTTCGATCGTCGAAGCTCAGCCCACTGGGTGCCAGGACACACGAATTAGTAAACGAGAAAACGACTTGGAAAAGAAATAGAAAATAGGTCCGAACTGGACGAGAGCCGACTTGGTAATAATATTTGAATTAGGAGAGCTCCGTACTGAAAGAAGGCGAGATGTTAACTGTGTGAGTAGTTTGAATTAGGAGAGCTCCCTACTGATAGAAGGCGAGATGTTAACTGTGTGAGTAGTTTGAATTAGGAGAGCTCCCTACTGATAGAAGGCGAGATGTTAACTGTGAAGCTTCTTTACTTTTTGAATTGAATTAGCAGCGCGGTGAACTAGTGTGTCGTGGTGGGGCTCGTGGGTGGAGCTTCGAGAATTCGCAGAATTTCGGTGCAGTCACATTCCTCGCCGCTTGAGAGGAAGTTTACGTTTAGATAGTTCGTTTGATTTTGGACCGAGGCGAGAAATGTGATCTGCCTATTTATGTGAAAAGATTGCATCGATGAGAAGGCATGTCAAGTGAGCGATTGAGGAACGTGAGAAAGCTACGCTCGTCAACCCTCCACGGATATAAGATTATTATCATTACTTCGTAGTTTCATTACACATTACTTATTACTCATTACGCTTTTTGAATAGTGCCACCTGTGAAGGTGAAGAAAAAGAAGCTAGTGTAGTCGTATCGCACGTATTAAATGATTCTATGTTTTAGGAAACCTTGAAAGGAAAAATATTACTAGATTTCTTAGTCTAGTGATTTGTTATATGCGGATGTAACACCTCCCCCCTAGGAAAAAATGTTAGAGGTGCGCCTCTGACATTTTACCGAATTGAGCTTTGTTGGTTATGTTAGTTGATTTCGTGTTTCATTATGTTCGGAATTACCCGAATGTTCAGCCAGAAGGGCGCGAAGGTCGGCATATGGTTTAGATTGATTTAACCGAGGTTCTGTGGAAGGGATTGTCATCGTCGACTCGCTGTCTATTTCTAGCTGTTGCTGTATTGGCGGTGTTTGAGCTGATCTTTCTTGATCCGTTCTGATTGTTTGCAACTCGGTTGATCGAGTTTGTCTTTCTTGCGTCGTTGGTCGTCGTGCCAAGTGCAGTACCAGGTGAGTTAATGAGCTCCATACTGCTCCCAGGAGTTGAATACTCCATCTAGGTTTTTCTAGATGACCGGCAGGAACTGGTTGCAATCTCTGGGTGTTCCCGTTCTGAGAAGGATGTGAGTCTTCAGCTGGAGAAATTTTATCTGGTTCTTTACATCCACTGCAAGCTCGTTGAAGCATTGCTGCACCAGCTTGAGTTGACATTCAACAGGGATGCACTTTATTATGTGGATGACTTCTCCGGCGGCTATTGGTATACCCAGGTCCCTTCATCAGTGAGTAGGTCATTTCTTCTGGGTGATGGTGGCAAAAGAGTAGAGCATTTCTGATAATCTGTTATTCCAGGGCACATTCCTGCGACATCATGTCCTTTATCGAATGGAATGCGTGAGTATACCCTGAACGTTTGTCCTTGTTTGATCTCGAGGAGCAACAGCTTTGGATGTTCCGTTTTTAGATCCGTTAGCATTGTGGACTATGGAGTAGATCTTCCATGTTACAACTGGCAACATCGACGGCGGAAATGGTGGTAACGTTTAATTCGGGTGCTCTACAGTCGAACCCAATCAGGTTATGCGCCTGCGACTTGACTTGGAGAACAAGGAGTGAGACGGTGTAGGAGTTGGCCTTGGAATGTTGGAGTCTCGGTTAAGTTTGATTATTGCCTTCGCGTCTTTATGGCTCGGTTTTTATGCTCTTATGATACGAATATGGGGGGTTGGTCATCTCCGGATGGTACGCGACGTATATGTGTAATGCGACTTACTTTTTATGTGCTGACGACTATACTAACTTGATTTGAAAAATTTTATGTTTTAGATCACGCAATGATAAGTGACATGCCCAAGAAAAGAAAATGAATTAAAGTATATATCTACATATATATATATATAAGAAAAATATATCTTTTTAATTATTATTATTTAGTATCTTTCTCCTTTTTAGTAAATAAAATATATTTTTTTTTATCATTATTATTTTTTTGCGCTCACCACCGAGTAATGACGATGGATTCGCGACCACTAAGGAGTAAATTTAGCGGATGCAAGAAGTAGTGTTCGATGCACTCGGGACACCAATTCGCTGCTTGCCATTTCATGATGACCTTGCGGCATGTGGAACAACGAATGGCTGTGTTTAACCGTTCCCGATGGACTATGCTGTGCCAGTCTGTATACGCTGTGAATTCCTCCTGGTCTTCCGCGTCCATGGTTCGGTAACAATCGACGCAGACCTTTTCCATAATCTCGAGGTCGCAGTAGAGATTGTTGTCGTCGTACATTATGCAGACTAGGTTTTGCAGTTCTGGATATCCTGCGGGATTCCAGGCTGGAGGTATTCCATCGATTGGGCCATAATACTCCTCCTCCCAGCTATTGTCGGGTGTTTTGTGCGTTACGCCCATGTCTTAAGTTTTTCTAGAGGAATGAAAGAATTTTATATTATTACATTTTTATTTCAAGCTTCTACCGTACTAGTTTTAATTTGTTTTCGTGAACAACTCGTATTTTATTTTTTACTCGAATCTTGACGTTATGGTTTGGCAAAATTTCGATTACTTCGTGAGGACCAGTATATTGGTCTGAAAATTTACCTTTATGAGGTTCTTTTAGCAAATATACTTTACTACCAACTTTAAAATTTTTATTATTTATTTTACGATCGTAGTATTCCTTCGATCTCGCTTTTGCCTGGTTGAGGTTTTCTCGTGCGGTGCTTCTGCATTTCTGAAGTTTATGAAATAAATCAGTTAGGTACGAACAATACGTTTCTCCTAACGTATTATCCAGGGGAGGATCACTGGCTGGTTCTCGTGCCAGGCAACCAAACACCAACTCGTGAGGAGTGAATTGCGTGCCTTCGTGTACACTGGTATTGTACGAAAAGGTTGCCATCTCGATCCATTCGTCCCATTCTGTTTCTGAACTAATAAATTGTTTTAGATATTCTATTAATACTTGATGAGACCTTTCAATAGATCCATTGGATTGTGGGTGAAATGCTGTCGTGCGGAATTGTTTGATCTTGAACTTGCGAGCGATTATTTTGATTAAGCTGGATAAGAAATTAGTGCCTTGATCGGTGAGAATTGCACGAGGAGCTCCGAATCTACATATAAATTGGCGAACGAATGCGTCTGCTATGTCGACTGAAGTTGTGCGTGGTAAAGGAATGGCTAGTGAATATTTTGTTAAGAGATCTTGAATTGTTAAAATGTATGAATTTCCGTATTCGGTAGTCGGTAGAGGACCCAAAATGTCCATTGCTACTTTGTCGAATGCATTTCCTGGTGTGTCGGTTAACGTCATAGGTTGTCTAGTCTTTAGTCTAATTG
Source organism: Hedychridium roseum (assembly GCA_963989215.1). Classification (NCBI taxonomy): domain Eukaryota; kingdom Metazoa; phylum Arthropoda; class Insecta; order Hymenoptera; family Chrysididae; genus Hedychridium; species Hedychridium roseum. The sequence goes on along the minus strand of OZ022312.1, from coordinate 1,187,481 downwards.
TTTTTCGAATTTGGCAGTTTTCGCAGTTTTGAATAAAATTTTGAATGTCTGTCTTCATATTAGGCCATGAATATTTTTGTTTTATTCGATTGTACGTCTTTGTGACGCCCTTGTGTCCTCCGATAGCTGATGAATGGCATTCAAAAATTATTTCGTTCCGTTTTTCGACGGGAGGCAATTTTACAGTCCCTTGGCATACTAAAATTCTGACTTGCGAACCATGTAAAATATTTGATAGAGTTTTCCGAATGGTGGCCCATGGGATCTCGTCGATGCAGCTTTTAGCGATACTGAATGTCTTAAGTTGAAGTTCATTAATGACATCTAATAGTGATTCGAACGTTTCTTGTAACCCGTTTGGAGGAATGCGGTGATGAGGGTGATCTTTGACTGGTAGTGCAATGAAATATCTATTGTTGACTTTAGTAACTTTAGCGCGGTGTAGGGTGATATCTTGAATCGAGGGGAACTTTCCGGTGTCGGCTAGATCAGTTGCCCCTTTGTCACACGGCTGATTTCGGGTGGTGATGAAATATACCAAATTATCGCTACGAGTCGAAAGTGAATCTCTAGTTTCGGCGAGGTAGACAGGCGTATCTGTATCAAATGATTGGGGTATGATTTCATCGGCGGTCATTGTGTCATCGGTTGAAGTCGAGTGACGGTCGTTATCTTGGTCGGTGTCGAGTGAATTGTTTAATTCTTCAGTGATTTCGTCGTCCGTTATTCTTTCTGGTTCGTTACTGGGATCGGGTGTCGATTTTACGAATGAATTTTTTCTCAGAGGAAAGATTTCAGCGTTCGTTTGAAGTATGGGGTTACGTGATAGCGCATCGGCATTTGCGTTTGCTTGTCCGGCTTTGTATACTACGTCATACTCATATTCCGCTAATTTGAGTCGCCAACGGACGAGGCGAGATGTGGGATCTTTAACCGAATGAAGCCATATCAAAGGCTTATGATCTGTAACGAGTTTAAATTTTCGACCGTATAGATATGGCCTAAATTGATGTACGGAGTATACGATTGCAAGTAATTCTTTTTCAATTGTCGAGTAGTTTCCTTCCGCATTGTTCAGTAATCTAGAGGTATATGCAATAGGCAAATCTTTTCCTACGTTTCCTTGGCTTAATACTCCTCCTATTGCGTATCCGGATGCATCTGTTGTGACGATAAATTCGCGCGTGAAATCGGGATATTGTAATATAGGTTCTTCGCAGAGTTTATCGCGTAATTCAATGAATGCTTTTTCTTGAGCTTCGCTCCATGTGAATGAAGTTTCCTTTTTTAATAAATTCGTAAGCGGTTTGGCGATTTTGGAGAAGTTGGGGATGAATCTACGGTAATATCCGGCGAGTCCTAAAAACTGTTTGATATTTTTGGCGTTTTTCGGTCTTGGAAACTCTTTTACGGCTTGTAATTTTTTCGGATCTGGTCGTACTCCGTGGTCACTAATGATATGTCCTAGATATCCTACTTCGCGGCGCAGAAATTCGCATTTATCGGGCTGTAGTTTAAGATTAGCTGAGCGGAGTCTTTTCGCGAGATTTTCGAATTTTATTGAGTGTTCTTGTAGCGAGCTAGCATATAGCACTATATCGTCTAGATAAACGAATAGTTCTGTTCCCTGTAATCCTGTGAGTATATTATCCATTAACCGTTGGAATGTTGCTGGTGCGTTCTTTAGACCGAAAGGCATCCTTGCGAATTCATAATGACCGTATGGTGTGGAGAATGCTGTTTTTGGAGCGTCGTTTTCACTCATAGGGATTTGATGAAAACCGGAGGCGAGGTCGAATACAGAAAAATACTTAGCGCTTCCTAATTGATCAAGGATTTCGTTAATGTTTGGAAGAGGATAAGCGTCTCCGATTGTTTTTTCATTGAGATGTCGATAATCTATCACCATTCGCCAACGTTTATTTCCTTGTGAGTCAGGTTTTTTTGGCACAATCCAAAGAGGAGAATTGTACGGGGAGGTTGACGGTCGTATAACGTCGTTGTCGAGTAAATCTTTTACCTGTTTATTAATTTCTTCCCTATGTATTGGCGGGAATCTGTACTGTTTCGTGTGAATCGGTGTGTTATCAGTCGTCGCGATATTGTGTGCTATTTTATTCGTATGACCCAGCTTGTCGGTGGGTATGTGAAATAGGTCGCTGTGCGCGGAAATGGTAGAGAGAACATGTTCTTTTTCTTCGTCATTCAAATGATTGAGCCTGAGCATATGCTCGATTTGTGAAAGCCTATCGGGATTTTCCAGCCCTAAGGAGGAAACCTTATTAATAGGATTTGTTCCCGGTGTGTTTCCCTGTCCTAAGATTGAGTTGGCACACGGTTTGGAATTGAATGGAAGAATTTCGATAGTCGGTACTATCAGTGATATAGATTCAGTGGTTGAATTGAAGGCTCTGAGGTAAGCTTTGCCTTCGGAATTAGTAACTACCGCGTTGCCCACATACACTCCTTTACCTGCGTCTAGCGGGGGTACGTATCCTATTTTTTGCGCGGGGTTTGCAACCCGGACGTAAAATCCTGCATTTGTACGCGGTGGTAGGGTGATAGTTTCGCGGCTGAGAAATGGTATTTCGTGGTCTTTCCACTCGAGCGTTTCGGTTATGCCGTTGATTTTCGCTATGCCTTTAATAGAATTCCATCCTAGGATGGCGTCCTGTTCTATTGGAAAACTATCCGAAACGACGTGAAATTTTAACGGAGATTCCAGAAGCGTTATGGTCGTAGATCCTAAGGTACGAACTTTACCCTCTGTTATGCCTGCTAAGAGTATAATTTCCGTTTCGTCAATTTCTGAGAATTGAGATAGGCTAGCTGATTTAATGACATTGAGTGATGCACCGGTGTCGATCATGAATTTGCAATTTTTATTTAGAGTTCGCGCGGAGAGTTCGACGGTGGGTGCTTCATTTGGAAATTTTAAATTTACTGTAGCGAGCTGGATGGTTTCGCGGTTTCCGCGATTACTTGAATCGGACGTACTTGTGTCGCGCTTCCTCGATTCGCGTCCGCTCGGTCCGAGGGGCCTTGCGCGTTTCCCGGATTTCTGTTGATTTGACTATTCCCGTTCCTATGGCTATTGTTGTACTCTCGTTTTCGACATTCTGAAATATCGTGTCCGGAGTGTTTGCAGTAGTTGCAGATTTTTAAAGGTCTGTTTTCGAAATTTCGATTGCGTAGTTCTAATGGTCTTTCGAAACGCGATGGTAGACGTCTGAAATCGCGCTCGTTACGCGGCTGATTCGGGGGTCGTTCGGGTTTTTCCGTGTACTCCCGCGGCCTGTCGGTTCGCGGCGGTTGTCTGTCTTCGCGGTCTATGCGCGAATAATTTGTCTGTCTTTCAGATCTCAGTCTTTCCTGGTCTAATTCTATCCTTTTGTGGATGTTTTTGGCTTTGGAGAATGCTTCGAAAGGACTGTTACACATTTCTGGTGTTAATTGAAGTCTATATTCCAACGGTAAACCTTCGAGAAATGAACGCGTAGTGAGCTTATCTACCTCTTTCAATTGTCTTTCGTCAACGTAGCCGTATAAGCGTCGTTCACCATCGAGAATAGCGGATCTGAGATTCTTCACGCGACTTATATAATCTAAAATGTGCTCTTGCGATCGTTTAAAAATGCTGCTAAGTTCTCCGCGATATTGATCTACTGATTTCGAGGAACCGAATGCTTCTAAGAGTAGGTCTGTTAATTGCGTGACGGTTTCACAGGGTTCGTCTTCTACAGCTTGATACGCGCGTCCACTAAGACGATTGACTAATAATTTTGTTAAATCAGATTCTGCTGATGGGGGTAAGATGTCTCTTGCGCGTTTACAAGATTTAATATATTGATATACTGAAACGTTTCTTCCGTCGAAACGTGGGACTGATTCTACTGCTTCGCGAAGGGTGATTCCGGAAGGGACGGGAGTATCTTCTACTCGCGGCATATTCCTTTGTGCGACCGGTGGAGTGGTAATAGTAGTGTTCCGTCTATTACTTTTAAGTAACTCTATTTCTTTACGGAGAGTCGCGAGTTCATGCATGAGTTCGTCTGTGGGAAAGTCTGGAGTTTGCATTTGTTGTCTATTAAATTCTTCCTGCTGTCCTTTAAGCATTTCGCTTTGTTCGCGGATTTGCTCTTCCCTTGCCCTTAAACTTTTGCGCAGTTCTTCTAATTCTACTTCCCCGAGGGTTTCAGTTGGAGTTTGCTTTGAACGCGTGTTTGGCATGACTATCTTTATTAACGAAGAATTATTTAGCGTATCCCACCGCTGTCACCAAAAATTAAATATATTATGTTACGTCCGGGCAGGTGCGGTCTCGCTAGAGAATTTCGACCTGTGCCACGGATAGTCGCCTTTTTGAGTCAGACGCAGTTAAGCGAATTTACTCGGGATGCGCCGCGACTTAATTCTTCTGTTATAACCAGATAGTCTCTAGATTCGCGTGAGCGGCTGGGGAAAAGTGCGGAATGAACGTGCGCGCGCGTCGTCGTAAGGGATGCGCGGTTATTACAAATATACTTTTGGGAAATATGAAAAGAAAAAGAATTTACTTGTTGTCCGTCGAGGGGAAGCGAATTTGGAAGATGATATGATTTATGTAGGTTTTCCCGAAGAAAATGAGGATTCCAACGAACGGTTAAATACGTACATATATTGTGATAAAATGAAATGTTACAAGCAGTAGTACAAATTGGTGATGAGTCGGTATGATTTAGAACATTTTACAAATGCTCGTTCGTGGCGTAGAGTACAGGTATAATATATATAAACGTAGAATAATTGAAATAGACTTACATTGGTTGTATGAAGTAGTTTTCGTTGATTAGAAGTTTCGATCGTCGAAGCTCAGCCCACTGGGTGCCAGGACACACGAATTAGTAAACGAGAAAACGACTTGGAAAAGAAATAGAAAATAGGTCCGAACTGGACGAGAGCCGACTTGGTAATAATATTTGAATTAGGAGAGCTCCGTACTGAAAGAAGGCGAGATGTTAACTGTGTGAGTAGTTTGAATTAGGAGAGCTCCCTACTGATAGAAGGCGAGATGTTAACTGTGTGAGTAGTTTGAATTAGGAGAGCTCCCTACTGATAGAAGGCGAGATGTTAACTGTGAAGCTTCTTTACTTTTTGAATTGAATTAGCAGCGCGGTGAACTAGTGTGTCGTGGTGGGGCTCGTGGGTGGAGCTTCGAGAATTCGCAGAATTTCGGTGCAGTCACATTCCTCGCCGCTTGAGAGGAAGTTTACGTTTAGATAGTTCGTTTGATTTTGGACCGAGGCGAGAAATGTGATCTGCCTATTTATGTGAAAAGATTGCATCGATGAGAAGGCATGTCAAGTGAGCGATTGAGGAACGTGAGAAAGCTACGCTCGTCAACCCTCCACGGATATAAGATTATTATCATTACTTCGTAGTTTCATTACACATTACTTATTACTCATTACGCTTTTTGAATAGTGCCACCTGTGAAGGTGAAGAAAAAGAAGCTAGTGTAGTCGTATCGCACGTATTAAATGATTCTATGTTTTAGGAAACCTTGAAAGGAAAAATATTACTAGATTTCTTAGTCTAGTGATTTGTTATATGCGGATGTAACACCTCCCCCCTAGGAAAAAATGTTAGAGGTGCGCCTCTGACATTTTACCGAATTGAGCTTTGTTGGTTATGTTAGTTGATTTCGTGTTTCATTATGTTCGGAATTACCCGAATGTTCAGCCAGAAGGGCGCGAAGGTCGGCATATGGTTTAGATTGATTTAACCGAGGTTCTGTGGAAGGGATTGTCATCGTCGACTCGCTGTCTATTTCTAGCTGTTGCTGTATTGGCGGTGTTTGAGCTGATCTTTCTTGATCCGTTCTGATTGTTTGCAACTCGGTTGATCGAGTTTGTCTTTCTTGCGTCGTTGGTCGTCGTGCCAAGTGCAGTACCAGGTGAGTTAATGAGCTCCATACTGCTCCCAGGAGTTGAATACTCCATCTAGGTTTTTCTAGATGACCGGCAGGAACTGGTTGCAATCTCTGGGTGTTCCCGTTCTGAGAAGGATGTGAGTCTTCAGCTGGAGAAATTTTATCTGGTTCTTTACATCCACTGCAAGCTCGTTGAAGCATTGCTGCACCAGCTTGAGTTGACATTCAACAGGGATGCACTTTATTATGTGGATGACTTCTCCGGCGGCTATTGGTATACCCAGGTCCCTTCATCAGTGAGTAGGTCATTTCTTCTGGGTGATGGTGGCAAAAGAGTAGAGCATTTCTGATAATCTGTTATTCCAGGGCACATTCCTGCGACATCATGTCCTTTATCGAATGGAATGCGTGAGTATACCCTGAACGTTTGTCCTTGTTTGATCTCGAGGAGCAACAGCTTTGGATGTTCCGTTTTTAGATCCGTTAGCATTGTGGACTATGGAGTAGATCTTCCATGTTACAACTGGCAACATCGACGGCGGAAATGGTGGTAACGTTTAATTCGGGTGCTCTACAGTCGAACCCAATCAGGTTATGCGCCTGCGACTTGACTTGGAGAACAAGGAGTGAGACGGTGTAGGAGTTGGCCTTGGAATGTTGGAGTCTCGGTTAAGTTTGATTATTGCCTTCGCGTCTTTATGGCTCGGTTTTTATGCTCTTATGATACGAATATGGGGGGTTGGTCATCTCCGGATGGTACGCGACGTATATGTGTAATGCGACTTACTTTTTATGTGCTGACGACTATACTAACTTGATTTGAAAAATTTTATGTTTTAGATCACGCAATGATAAGTGACATGCCCAAGAAAAGAAAATGAATTAAAGTATATATCTACATATATATATATATAAGAAAAATATATCTTTTTAATTATTATTATTTAGTATCTTTCTCCTTTTTAGTAAATAAAATATATTTTTTTTTATCATTATTATTTTTTTGCGCTCACCACCGAGTAATGACGATGGATTCGCGACCACTAAGGAGTAAATTTAGCGGATGCAAGAAGTAGTGTTCGATGCACTCGGGACACCAATTCGCTGCTTGCCATTTCATGATGACCTTGCGGCATGTGGAACAACGAATGGCTGTGTTTAACCGTTCCCGATGGACTATGCTGTGCCAGTCTGTATACGCTGTGAATTCCTCCTGGTCTTCCGCGTCCATGGTTCGGTAACAATCGACGCAGACCTTTTCCATAATCTCGAGGTCGCAGTAGAGATTGTTGTCGTCGTACATTATGCAGACTAGGTTTTGCAGTTCTGGATATCCTGCGGGATTCCAGGCTGGAGGTATTCCATCGATTGGGCCATAATACTCCTCCTCCCAGCTATTGTCGGGTGTTTTGTGCGTTACGCCCATGTCTTAAGTTTTTCTAGAGGAATGAAAGAATTTTATATTATTACATTTTTATTTCAAGCTTCTACCGTACTAGTTTTAATTTGTTTTCGTGAACAACTCGTATTTTATTTTTTACTCGAATCTTGACGTTATGGTTTGGCAAAATTTCGATTACTTCGTGAGGACCAGTATATTGGTCTGAAAATTTACCTTTATGAGGTTCTTTTAGCAAATATACTTTACTACCAACTTTAAAATTTTTATTATTTATTTTACGATCGTAGTATTCCTTCGATCTCGCTTTTGCCTGGTTGAGGTTTTCTCGTGCGGTGCTTCTGCATTTCTGAAGTTTATGAAATAAATCAGTTAGGTACGAACAATACGTTTCTCCTAACGTATTATCCAGGGGAGGATCACTGGCTGGTTCTCGTGCCAGGCAACCAAACACCAACTCGTGAGGAGTGAATTGCGTGCCTTCGTGTACACTGGTATTGTACGAAAAGGTTGCCATCTCGATCCATTCGTCCCATTCTGTTTCTGAACTAATAAATTGTTTTAGATATTCTATTAATACTTGATGAGACCTTTCAATAGATCCATTGGATTGTGGGTGAAATGCTGTCGTGCGGAATTGTTTGATCTTGAACTTGCGAGCGATTATTTTGATTAAGCTGGATAAGAAATTAGTGCCTTGATCGGTGAGAATTGCACGAGGAGCTCCGAATCTACATATAAATTGGCGAACGAATGCGTCTGCTATGTCGACTGAAGTTGTGCGTGGTAAAGGAATGGCTAGTGAATATTTTGTTAAGAGATCTTGAATTGTTAAAATGTATGAATTTCCGTATTCGGTAGTCGGTAGAGGACCCAAAATGTCCATTGCTACTTTGTCGAATGCATTTCCTGGTGTGTCGGTTAACGTCATAGGTTGTCTAGTCTTTAGTCTAATTGTTTTTCGAATTTGGCAGTTTTCGCAGTTTTGAATAAAATTTTGAATGTCTGTCTTCATATTAGGCCATGAATATTTTTGTTTTATTCGATTGTACGTCTTTGTGACGCCCTTGTGTCCTCCGATAGCTGATGAATGGCATTCAAAAATTATTTCGTTCCGTTTTTCGACGGGAGGCAATTTTACAGTCCCTTGGCATACTAAAATTCTGACTTGCGAACCATGTAAAATATTTGATAGAGTTTTCCGAATGGTGGCCCATGGGATCTCGTCGATGCAGCTTTTAGCGATACTGAATGTCTTAAGTTGAAGTTCATTAATGACATCTAATAGTGATTCGAACGTTTCTTGTAACCCGTTTGGAGGAATGCGGTGATGAGGGTGATCTTTGACTGGTAGTGCAATGAAATATCTATTGTTGACTTTAGTAACTTTAGCGCGGTGTAGGGTGATATCTTGAATCGAGGGGAACTTTCCGGTGTCGGCTAGATCAGTTGCCCCTTTGTCACACGGCTGATTTCGGGTGGTGATGAAATATACCAAATTATCGCTACGAGTCGAAAGTGAATCTCTAGTTTCGGCGAGGTAGACAGGCGTATCTGTATCAAATGATTGGGGTATGATTTCATCGGCGGTCATTGTGTCATCGGTTGAAGTCGAGTGACGGTCGTTATCTTGGTCGGTGTCGAGTGAATTGTTTAATTCTTCAGTGATTTCGTCGTCCGTTATTCTTTCTGGTTCGTTACTGGGATCGGGTGTCGATTTTACGAATGAATTTTTTCTCAGAGGAAAGATTTCAGCGTTCGTTTGAAGTATGGGGTTACGTGATAGCGCATCGGCATTTGCGTTTGCTTGTCCGGCTTTGTATACTACGTCATACTCATATTCCGCTAATTTGAGTCGCCAACGGACGAGGCGAGATGTGGGATCTTTAACCGAATGAAGCCATATCAAAGGCTTATGATCTGTAACGAGTTTAAATTTTCGACCGTATAGATATGGCCTAAATTGATGTACGGAGTATACGATTGCAAGTAATTCTTTTTCAATTGTCGAGTAGTTTCCTTCCGCATTGTTCAGTAATCTAGAGGTATATGCAATAGGCAAATCTTTTCCTACGTTTCCTTGGCTTAATACTCCTCCTATTGCGTATCCGGATGCATCTGTTGTGACGATAAATTCGCGCGTGAAATCGGGATATTGTAATATAGGTTCTTCGCAGAGTTTATCGCGTAATTCAATGAATGCTTTTTCTTGAGCTTCGCTCCATGTGAATGAAGTTTCCTTTTTTAATAAATTCGTAAGCGGTTTGGCGATTTTGGAGAAGTTGGGGATGAATCTACGGTAATATCCGGCGAGTCCTAAAAACTGTTTGATATTTTTGGCGTTTTTCGGTCTTGGAAACTCTTTTACGGCTTGTAATTTTTTCGGATCTGGTCGTACTCCGTGGTCACTAATGATATGTCCTAGATATCCTACTTCGCGGCGCAGAAATTCGCATTTATCGGGCTGTAGTTTAAGATTAGCTGAGCGGAGTCTTTTCGCGAGATTTTCGAATTTTATTGAGTGTTCTTGTAGCGAGCTAGCATATAGCACTATATCGTCTAGATAAACGAATAGTTCTGTTCCCTGTAATCCTGTGAGTATATTATCCATTAACCGTTGGAATGTTGCTGGTGCGTTCTTTAGACCGAAAGGCATCCTTGCGAATTCATAATGACCGTATGGTGTGGAGAATGCTGTTTTTGGAGCGTCGTTTTCACTCATAGGGATTTGATGAAAACCGGAGGCGAGGTCGAATACAGAAAAATACTTAGCGCTTCCTAATTGATCAAGGATTTCGTTAATGTTTGGAAGAGGATAAGCGTCTCCGATTGTTTTTTCATTGAGATGTCGATAATCTATCACCATTCGCCAACGTTTATTTCCTTGTGAGTCAGGTTTTTTTGGCACAATCCAAAGAGGAGAATTGTACGGGGAGGTTGACGGTCGTATAACGTCGTTGTCGAGTAAATCTTTTACCTGTTTATTAATTTCTTCCCTATGTATTGGCGGGAATCTGTACTGTTTCGTGTGAATCGGTGTGTTATCAGTCGTCGCGATATTGTGTGCTATTTTATTCGTATGACCCAGCTTGTCGGTGGGTATGTGAAATAGGTCGCTGTGCGCGGAAATGGTAGAGAGAACATGTTCTTTTTCTTCGTCATTCAAATGATTGAGCCTGAGCATATGCTCGATTTGTGAAAGCCTATCGGGATTTTCCAGCCCTAAGGAGGAAACCTTATTAATAGGATTTGTTCCCGGTGTGTTTCCCTGTCCTAAGATTGAGTTGGCACACGGTTTGGAATTGAATGGAAGAATTTCGATAGTCGGTACTATCAGTGATATAGATTCAGTGGTTGAATTGAAGGCTCTGAGGTAAGCTTTGCCTTCGGAATTAGTAACTACCGCGTTGCCCACATACACTCCTTTACCTGCGTCTAGCGGGGGTACGTATCCTATTTTTTGCGCGGGGTTTGCAACCCGGACGTAAAATCCTGCATTTGTACGCGGTGGTAGGGTGATAGTTTCGCGGCTGAGAAATGGTATTTCGTGGTCTTTCCACTCGAGCGTTTCGGTTATGCCGTTGATTTTCGCTATGCCTTTAATAGAATTCCATCCTAGGATGGCGTCCTGTTCTATTGGAAAACTATCCGAAACGACGTGAAATTTTAACGGAGATTCCAGAAGCGTTATGGTCGTAGATCCTAAGGTACGAACTTTACCCTCTGTTATGCCTGCTAAGAGTATAATTTCCGTTTCGTCAATTTCTGAGAATTGAGATAGGCTAGCTGATTTAATGACATTGAGTGATGCACCGGTGTCGATCATGAATTTGCAATTTTTATTTAGAGTTCGCGCGGAGAGTTCGACGGTGGGTGCTTCATTTGGAAATTTTAAATTTACTGTAGCGAGCTGGATGGTTTCGCGGTTTCCGCGATTACTTGAATCGGACGTACTTGTGTCGCGCTTCCTCGATTCGCGTCCGCTCGGTCCGAGGGGCCTTGCGCGTTTCCCGGATTTCTGTTGATTTGACTATTCCCGTTCCTATGGCTATTGTTGTACTCTCGTTTTCGACATTCTGAAATATCGTGTCCGGAGTGTTTGCAGTAGTTGCAGATTTTTAAAGGTCTGTTTTCGAAATTTCGATTGCGTAGTTCTAATGGTCTTTCGAAACGCGATGGTAGACGTCTGAAATCGCGCTCGTTACGCGGCTGATTCGGGGGTCGTTCGGGTTTTTCCGTGTACTCCCGCGGCCTGTCGGTTCGCGGCGGTTGTCTGTCTTCGCGGTCTATGCGCGAATAATTTGTCTGTCTTTCAGATCTCAGTCTTTCCTGGTCTAATTCTATCCTTTTGTGGATGTTTTTGGCTTTGGAGAATGCTTCGAAAGGACTGTTACACATTTCTGGTGTTAATTGAAGTCTATATTCCAACGGTAAACCTTCGAGAAATGAACGCGTAGTGAGCTTATCTACCTCTTTCAATTGTCTTTCGTCAACGTAGCCGTATAAGCGTCGTTCACCATCGAGAATAGCGGATCTGAGATTCTTCACGCGACTTATATAATCTAAAATGTGCTCTTGCGATCGTTTAAAAATGCTGCTAAGTTCTCCGCGATATTGATCTACTGATTTCGAGGAACCGAATGCTTCTAAGAGTAGGTCTGTTAATTGCGTGACGGTTTCACAGGGTTCGTCTTCTACAGCTTGATACGCGCGTCCACTAAGACGATTGACTAATAATTTTGTTAAATCAGATTCTGCTGATGGGGGTAAGATGTCTCTTGCGCGTTTACAAGATTTAATATATTGATATACTGAAACGTTTCTTCCGTCGAAACGTGGGACTGATTCTACTGCTTCGCGAAGGGTGATTCCGGAAGGGACGGGAGTATCTTCTACTCGCGGCATATTCCTTTGTGCGACCGGTGGAGTGGTAATAGTAGTGTTCCGTCTATTACTTTTAAGTAACTCTATTTCTTTACGGAGAGTCGCGAGTTCATGCATGAGTTCGTCTGTGGGAAAGTCTGGAGTTTGCATTTGTTGTCTATTAAATTCTTCCTGCTGTCCTTTAAGCATTTCGCTTTGTTCGCGGATTTGCTCTTCCCTTGCCCTTAAACTTTTGCGCAGTTCTTCTAATTCTACTTCCCCGAGGGTTTCAGTTGGAGTTTGCTTTGAACGCGTGTTTGGCATGACTATCTTTATTAACGAAGAATTATTTAGCGTATCCCACCGCTGTCACCAAAAATTAAATATATTATGTTACGTCCGGGCAGGTGCGGTCTCGCTAGAGAATTTCGACCTGTGCCACGGATAGTCGCCTTTTTGAGTCAGACGCAGTTAAGCGAATTTACTCGGGATGCGCCGCGACTTAATTCTTCTGTTATAACCAGATAGTCTCTAGATTCGCGTGAGCGGCTGGGGAAAAGTGCGGAATGAACGTGCGCGCGCGTCGTCGTAAGGGATGCGCGGTTATTACAAATATACTTTTGGGAAATATGAAAAGAAAAAGAATTTACTTGTTGTCCGTCGAGGGGAAGCGAATTTGGAAGATGATATGATTTATGTAGGTTTTCCCGAAGAAAATGAGGATTCCAACGAACGGTTAAATACGTACATATATTGTGATAAAATGAAATGTTACAAGCAGTAGTACAAATTGGTGATGAGTCGGTATGATTTAGAACATTTTACAAATGCTCGTTCGTGGCGTAGAGTACAGGTATAATATATATAAACGTAGAATAATTGAAATAGACTTACATTGGTTGTATGAAGTAGTTTTCGTTGATTAGAAGTTTCGATCGTCGAAGCTCAGCCCACTGGGTGCCAGGACACACGAATTAGTAAACGAGAAAACGACTTGGAAAAGAAATAGAAAATAGGTCCGAACTGGACGAGAGCCGACTTGGTAATAATATTTGAATTAGGAGAGCTCCGTACTGAAAGAAGGCGAGATGTTAACTGTGTGAGTAGTTTGAATTAGGAGAGCTCCCTACTGATAGAAGGCGAGATGTTAACTGTGTGAGTAGTTTGAATTAGGAGAGCTCCCTACTGATAGAAGGCGAGATGTTAACTGTGAAGCTTCTTTACTTTTTGAATTGAATTAGCAGCGCGGTGAACTAGTGTGTCGTGGTGGGGCTCGTGGGTGGAGCTTCGAGAATTCGCAGAATTTCGGTGCAGTCACATTCCTCGCCGCTTGAGAGGAAGTTTACGTTTAGATAGTTCGTTTGATTTTGGACCGAGGCGAGAAATGTGATCTGCCTATTTATGTGAAAAGATTGCATCGATGAGAAGGCATGTCAAGTGAGCGATTGAGGAACGTGAGAAAGCTACGCTCGTCAACCCTCCACGGATATAAGATTATTATCATTACTTCGTAGTTTCATTACACATTACTTATTACTCATTACGCTTTTTGAATAGTGCCACCTGTGAAGGTGAAGAAAAAGAAGCTAGTGTAGTCGTATCGCACGTATTAAATGATTCTATGTTTTAGGAAACCTTGAAAGGAAAAATATTACTAGATTTCTTAGTCTAGTGATTTGTTATATGCGGATGTAACAGTTGTAAGGATATAAATCGGACTATAATAGAAATTCGGCTTTTTTTCACCTTTCGCGGTAGGGCCTTGTAAGTTTAAGGCTACGCATTGATATATGGATGCACACGCAACTAGCGGTAGAACTTTGAAATATTTGTATCGGTGAGACAGGAGATTCGTTGCCAGGAACTCATTGCTTTAATACGATTTTAAGTGATAGGCAATAACTTTTTACAGGTATTAAGTAACACAGTTAATACACGGATATTCTGATTTTTAAGTAAAATTTAGTGAATCATGTGCAAATCAAGAAATTCAGTGTAGAGCCACCATGTTGGATTCATGATTGTGTTAGTGTCAAAATCTGTCATTATTTACATTGTAATTTGAGTATTTTCGTGTATTTTGTTGCAGAAAATCGAAGTTTACATGTATTGTTTGAACCTTTAGCTTCATTTTGGCACCCCGTATGTTACAAAGAACTCTGTAATTAAGACATATTTTTGTGGCAACAAAAGTCGCGTTTCCCCCGTTTTGCAAGTACAGTCTGATCGGAAAGTTAAGTGCGGTTGATTCCCCTGAAGGAGGAAAGAATGTACGTACTTACTTTGCAACCTACAAGAAGACGGTCAGACTTCCCCTTTCCATTCTTCCTTATAGTCGACCCACGTGAAATGCTTTACCAAATAATAGGCTTAGCAAAGGGAGCTTATACAATGCTTGATCATGTTTCAGAAAAGAAAAAAAAAATTGTGGCTTTCTCAGGCTACTACATTAAACTGTTCTCACAAAAACCGCATGACTACAGGGGTAAGAGTTATCTCCATAGCGATAACTTTTTTCCATCACTATTCCTTTCAAATGTTTAAAATATATACAATTAAATAAAAAAGATAAGTAAACGTAGGTAAAGATAATTAACAAGTGTAACCAAGTGAAAAGTGTGAGTAATAAGAATGAGCAATCTACCAGTGGAATCTAGTGATCGAGACAGATTCAACAGGTTTCTTTTTGTATAAACTGTAGTAAGTAAATGTGGTTTAACAATTTTTATTATAATACTTTTTTTACAAAGTATTTAACGGCTCGATACAGAAACTTGCCAAACACGTATGGTGTTGTCTGAATAACCGGCAAAAAGCGTCTGTCCATCAGTAGACCAAGCAAGTGATAAACATTGAGGAGGTTCGGCTTTGCTAGTAGCAGATACAACTTCGGGTTTCAGCTCCTCGACCATTTCTTTGGTTTCGAGATCCCAAATCTTAATCCATGGGCCAAACGCCGCGCACAACCAGTATCGATTAGGACTGAAGCAAAGCGCAGTAATAATATCATTGTGATCCAATGTGTGAAGATGTTTTCCGTCATTTAAATCCCACAGCATGGCTTTGCAGTCCTAAAATCAAAGAATACTTTAGATTAAAATATAAATGGTACATTTGAAAAAGAAACTCGAACATTTCAACTGCTCACATCCGCTAGTATCGTGTGTATAAGATGCAGATAAAATGCAGATAAAAACCTTGCAAGTAAATAGACTTATACATATATTGTATTGTATATATATTATGTATATTGCATTATATTGTATACCTTGCCACCGGACGCACACAGGGAACCATCGGGAGAGACAGTAACAGTGTTTAGATATCCAGTATGGCCACTGTGATTAATCTTCAATCGGCAGTTAGTCAAATTCCACACCTGAAATATATGGGTGCGTTAAAATCGGTGTGCTGGTGAAAAGATGTTAATAATAAATAAATTGATGTATCAGTCCCATATCCGCAAACACTCATTGATATCATGCTCTATAAATGTTCATCATTAGCATACTAAAATTCAGAAATGATCTGTGTAATTATCTGTTTAATGTTGACATATCTTTATATTTTATCCTCACCTTAACAACCTTGTCCCATCCAGCAGACACGATAATAGGATTAGAGTGATTGGGCGAGAAGCGAACACAACTGACCCAATCGGAGTGTCCTTCATCTTGAATCGTATACTTGCATTCTGCCAATGTATTCCACAACTTAATAGTTTTATCTCGCGAGCCAGATACGATTTGACGGTTATCCACCGAGAAAGCTACACTTAATACATCCTGTTAACATAAGTGTAAATTATGTTTTGTAAGTAACAGCAAGCTAACTTTTTAATAATTTAGTAATGCAAAATGGCTGATACTTACAGTACTGTAGGTATAATGCTCACCTCTTCTATGCATCATTAAAAAAAAAATATAAAAAAAAAAGCTTCAGTACATTTCATCTCTAATCCAGCCAGCTATCACCCTTTTTCTCCCTGTGTCCCACCCATTTCCCTCCCAGCCCATTTCTAAATTTCTCTTTTCAATTTAAAGAAGCCTGTTGATTGTGGATTGTAGGAAGAAATCACACCTTGGTATGGTCTTCAAATCGACGAGTTGTACGGCCAGCAGCAAGATCCCAAAGACGCAAAGTTTTATCCCAAGATCCAGATAAAGCGTAGTTACCATCAGAGGAAAGAACAACATCACTGATAAAGTGGGAATGACCATAAAGACGTTTTTGTGGAATGCCATAGTTGGCTTCGTCACGTGTCAATTTCCAAACAATCAATGTCTTATCTGTAAATATCATTTTGATTTATATCTTAATACCATGAGAAATGTAAATACTGAATAGAAACCATGGAACACAATGTATTAAAATGATGCAAATTTATGTCCATGCAAAAGTCATATTGATACTCATAAACTCTTCAGAGAAACCTGAATTTGCATAATTTACATTATATATGTTGGATAAATGTTATATCTTGAAAGTAAATTGATGCTGTTTAGCTTGTTAATGTATATGAAATTGTTGGAAAGTCTCTTAAAACTAGAGTGGGAGCAATGATCATAAGATCTTGAGTGTAAGTTTAATATTTCATGATAAGATCAATACAGGCTTGGACGGTTCCGTCGCAGGCTTAACAAGGAACTGTGTCGTCCATACTTGACGAATATTATCACGAAGATGGGTGAGAGAGATAGGTAAATTTGTCAGACAAAGATGCAATCTTATGAACGATTATTATAAGATTACATATTTTAATAATATATATCAAATGATAAATATATGTAGACAATAGCTTTATGCATGTATGTATTGTTATCATTATTTAGAGTCAAGAAACTTTGAAAGAATATTCGAAGCATCGCTAGCGCGGTGAAAGAGTTCAATGGCTTCACTTACCACGTGAAGACGATAAGATCATGTCCGGATATTTCGGGTTAGTCGCAATTTGCGTAACCCATCCATTGTGCCCGCGGAGCGTTCCTCTTAGCTGTAGTGTCTCAGTCATTTTGCAATGTTTTTTGTATTCTCAATTAACGGATTGAAGCGGATTCTCTGACACGACCCGCATTCAACGGCGCGTCAAAGGAAAAAGACCGCGTACGCTCTTGATAAAACCGAACAAAGTACTCACTAGAGAGCGCTAGCTGCTATTTTAAAGCTTAAAAGCGCCGTTCACAACGGCGACGGTCTAACTAGATGGTACTGAGTGTGTGAGCCTCTAGTTGTCAATCAATATCGTATGCTGCGTATGCCATTGTCTAGTGGAGAAGTTTCCAATAGGGGTTTAATTTTCCTCTTATTCGGCAACAGTTGCTGTCATATGAAAACTTTATTGTCAGGTCTTAGAATCCTGACTACTACTTCATTGTATACTTAACTTAAGTCTACGATAAAGAATTGAACATTGTACAGTATACAGTTATCGGCAATTTTTCGTATTTCTACAACAATGGCCAACCACGGTATATTTTTGAGTGGCACTGATAGTGGATAGTGGAAAATGAACGAATAGATAAGATGATAAATAATGTTTATATTCCAGAGATTGATAGAAGTGAGAGATCTGTCGAGTGTGAGAATGTAAAGAATGATGCTGGAGAGGCTGAACAAACTGAAAAAATACTAATTATTGATCCAGACAGTGAAGTTTGTGACGTTTTCTTTATTGCCACTAATTGCCTTCAGTTTCATCTAAAACACTTTCACAATACATGAAATATCTTTGATGTTGAATGAGAAAATTTTACATTGATACAAATGATTTTAGGAATTGGATTTCAACCATTCAAGGCTATCAAAACTAGAAAACCTTGAACCTTTAACAAAGATCCGCAGATTATGTTTCACATGGAATCTGATAAAAAAGATTGAAAATCTTGATACCTTAACTACATTGGTTGAATTAGAACTGAGAGACAATCAAATTACTGTGATTGAGAACTTGGATGCTCTTGTCTATTTAGAGTATAATATCTGTTTAACATCTATTAAAAAGTTGTTAAAAACATAGATTAACCTAATAAAATTTATTTTATTTTTAGGTTGCTAGATCTATCTTTCAATCGTATAAAAAAGATAGAAGGGTTAGATAAATTATTAAAATTAGAGAAATTATTTTTGTCATCAAACAAAATTTCATGTATCGAAAGCATAGAGCACTTGAAAAATCTTACGACATTAGAATTAGGGGATAATAAAATAAGGGTGATTGAAAATTTGGCTTCACTGGAAAATTTAACGAACTTGTTTCTTGGGAAGAATAAGATCTCAAAAATGCAAAACTTGGAAACACTAAAGAATCTTCAACTGTTGAGTTTACAAAGCAATCGTATTACACAGATTGAAAATTTGAAAGAACTCAATAAATTAGATCAGTTATATTTATCAGAAAATGGTATAACATGCATTGAAGGATTAGACGGTTGTTTGGAGTTAACGACGTTAGACTTAGCTCATAATAAAATTCAAAGGATTCAAAATATTGACCACTTGAGTGATTTACAAGAATTTTGGGTAAGACTATTATCAATTAGTTACTATAGCAAGCAGTATTAATACTTTAATGTACATTTCATTTTTGCAATTTTCTTACAGATGAACAACAATGACATTAAGGATTGGTCAACCATAGAAAATTTAACGAAAAACAAAAAATTGCAAACAGTGTATTTGGAACACAATCTTATTGCCAAAGATCCTAATTACAGGCGAAAGATTAAACTATTACTGCCCTGGTTGACACAGTTGGATGCAACATTATGTAGATAAATGGTGCAACTTACACTACGGAAGCATATAGCATGCATGTATAGAAAAGTATTGTATTTTTTAAAACATTAATGAAATTTTTCTATGTCAGTTCACATGACATTTTTGTAATAAGGGTACATTTGGCATTTGCAACAACAATAATTAATTCAAATGAAATATTTTTTTTGTAGAATTTCGAATTTCTTGAAAGTCACTATCTCTGCTGCTATTATCAAAATTACTAACAGATATACATTATCTAAAACAAATGAGTTTCTTAAAATGAATTAAACCATTATAAAGAATTTTTCAATATTTCAATTAATTTGACTACAGTGTTAATTGTAACAGGCTACATAATTCGTCCTGTATGTACATATATTCTCTTAATTAAATACTCTTCATTCATACGTACATATTCCATTCAGTGTTTTAATGTGTTGAATTAAAGAACAATCTTGTAAAAAAACTGGTTCAGATTCTGGTACATAGATTTAAGAATTGTATACAAATCATATATGATAAATAAATGACAATAAAAAATATTATATTATCCACACAGAAATATGCAAAACGATTTATACATTATAGAGATTTCAATAAGAGAATCATACAATAACAATGTGAATTTGGAATAAATAGATGCATGTGAAAAACAAGAAAAGATCAGAAAAGGTCAAAAAAAGTTCAAAACAAGGTCATAAACTTTTGATACTTTATTGTTTAAGAAAAAATCATTAGACATCATAACATAATAAAACGTAGCTATCAATTCACGATAATCAAAGTACAACAAAATTGATGCATCGGTCTGTACTGATAATCTTAAAAAGGTAAAGATACATCATATCCAACGAATTTACATGCACCAATAAGTATAACTGAATGAATCGAGGAGAAAAAACTTTAACTCTCGACATATCAAAGTTAAAAGTAACGCCAAGGATAACGAGTCGCTTAAATGTGCATACACGCGCTTACTTGGTGCGACCACAGGTGCGTAACGTTGTGACTAAATTATCTCACGATGTAATTTATATCGTTATATTTACGTACTTATTAGCTATCGATGGTATTCCATTTTTTCACAGAATTTCAAGTATAAGCACATTGTTTCTCCAATTATACCTGTTTAAAACATGTAGTAAGAAAAAAACTTATAGAGCCGATCACAAATGATACTTTAATATATCACAAGAAATGATGTAGTATTTTTAAATATATTGATCATTCACAGCATATTTTTTTAAAGTAATGATCTAATATTCATTGGACCTAGTCATCCGGACTTGTAATATCGTTGTTTCTAACACGGTACAATTGTACCAGCAGAGTAACATGCCATTTTGTAAAAGTAAAGCTCGAATTTCATTGGTGCTAATATTCTAACGATAATCGTTGACTGACCGCGCAGGTTTTTGGGAGCTCGCGAGCGCATGTATGAATTGAAAGTGACGTCACTTTTAGCACTCGCGGTATCGGCCATTTTGTGAGTGTGTGCTCGATTGGGGTATTTGTATTGAGAGGCTTTTCGGGTGAAAACCGAATGGTTTAGTTTACGATTCGCCCTAATCGAAATTTCGTTACATGTGCTAAGAGTAAAGCATATTTTGAAAATTTGTGTAGGCCGATACGATGGAGGAAAAAGCGTCTTTGAAGGAACTCGACCAGTGGATAGAACAGTTGAATGACTGCAAACAACTGACAGAAAGCCAAGTGAAAACTCTGTGCGACCAGGTATCTAACGTATTTCCCACAATTTCCCCTTAATATTGCACACTATTAATTTTTGTCTATGTATCTCGTTTCAAACCTTGTATTCGAGTAGTATATCTGCTCTAATTCATTCGAGTCATAGTAATGTGCTTTATCGCGATAGGTGCTGACATGTCAGACAATTTCGTTTATATTTCATTTCGTGAACGCTAATATACAGACACACTGCTTTAGTTTACACTCCTAATGAATATCTGTTATATCGTAGTTTAGGCTCTTCCCTGGGAATTTTCTTTATACTGTTATTGTAAATTTATGTCTCCAACATATTAAAGTGTTAATGTCACTGCAGAGTATTATTTAAATACTCTGATTTAAATTTTCAGCAAATACATTATAATGCTTTCCTTCAAAGGTTTTTGAATCAATTATTTACAAGCAGATTTGAAATACAACGTGTGAATTGATAAACCTACAAAAAGTAGGATAATCTTAGCAGGTCTTCTGTTTTCTATAGAAAATTCTGCATCTGAGCTCTGTAAAACAACTATGGCGTATTACTTAGTATTTCCCTGTTTAAAATTAGAAAAAATTTTTGTTGTCAACCTTTTGTAGCTTCTAATCTATGACCCTTTTTTTATAGCTTTTTATGACACCATATAAACTCTCATATTTCCTACATGCATATGTGTATCTACATACATAATATATATACGTATACTTATAGATGCCAAAGTTTCTGTATGTCATTTGAATTCAGCTTCAGCTTCAAACCATTCATAAGACATGATTGAAAATTATTCATTTTCCATGCAATTTGCTTTCTGATTAAGTGATATTCATGTGCAATGGACAGTTAGATAATTGCTTGACCAGTCATTGGATCTTCATAAATGTCAGATTCTTTGTTTAACGTATTTAAACCTTTGTATACTATATGTGCTGTTTTTTTCCTGTATCATAAATCATAATCAGTATATAATCCTAAAAAATCAAATGGATATAATTTTTATGTAAATTATTAATAATATTTCTTTTATATTTTCAATTTTTCACTTCTGTATTTTCAAATCTTTTACCATGTATGTCGTTAAAGAGAAAAGATATGATTAGATATGAGAAGGAACTATTAAGAATCATTTGTTTTCTCAGATATCAGTTTTAATGGTAAGGCACTATTATGTCGCCTGTGGTATTTCTTTGCTTAGGGATTATTCTTTGTTTTTAACAGGATATACATGAAGCTTAATAAATGAATAAACTAATCATTTTCAGTTACATTCATGTTAAAAAATATATATCACGTATGTGAGTGTATGGTTTATGAAAGTTAATGAAATTCATTTATAACCGCGTTTATATATGTGCATCGCATATTTTAGGCAAAGGTAATTCTAGCCAAGGAATCAAATGTGCAAGAAGTAAAATGTCCTGTTACTGTATGCGGAGATGTACATGGGCAATTTCATGACTTAATGGAACTCTTCAGAATAGGAGGGAAATCTCCAGATACAAACTACCTGTTTATGGGTGACTACGTAGATCGTGGTTATTATTCTGTTGAAACTGTTACACTACTTGTTGCCCTTAAGGTACTGTATCTTTCGGAACAATAATAATGTGTTTTATATTTTCTGTCATGATAATTTTTTAACTCTGCAGGTGAGATACCGCGAAAGAATAACCATTTTACGTGGTAATCATGAGTCAAGACAAATTACACAGGTGTATGGTTTTTATGATGAATGTTTACGTAAATATGGTAACGCCAATGTATGGAAATTCTTTACGGATTTATTTGACTACCTACCGTTAACTGCTTTAGTGGATGGCCAGATATTTTGTTTACATGGTGGTCTATCTCCATCAATTGATACTTTGGATCATATTCGTGCTTTAGATCGCTTGCAAGAAGTACCACATGAAGTAAATATTTTCATCACTATTAAATATATAAAATTTGCTCCACAAATTGCAGAGAAATATTAAACATATATATTCGTTATTTTCAGGGTCCTATGTGTGATTTGTTATGGTCAGATCCTGATGACAGAGGAGGATGGGGTATTTCTCCTCGTGGTGCAGGGTACACATTTGGCCAGGATATTTCAGAAACATTTAACCATTCTAACGGTTTGACTTTAGTATCTCGTGCTCATCAATTGGTTATGGAAGGTTACAATTGGTATGATCTTTCTTTAAGACATATGTCGTTATTAATAAAAAGTTTATAATCCTGTCGTTTCCTGCCTTAGGTGTCATGACCGAAATGTTGTAACTATATTCTCGGCACCTAATTACTGTTACCGTTGCGGGAATCAAGCAGCAATCATGGAACTTGATGATGCTTTAAAATATTCATTGTAAGCAGCCAAACAAATATGGGTTATGAAAATAAATTTTATTGAATTATAAAATTATAGAATGAATTTCTAAGTGTACATCTCACTTTCAGCCTTCAGTTCGATCCCGCACCACGCCGAGGAGAACCACACGTTAGTAGACGGACACCTGACTACTTCCTGTAAGGAGTTAAACCGCGAGGAAGTGAATACGTAAGGTAGGAGAACGGAAATCATCCTGGCTTTTTATAGCGATGCCACAAAACGTACCTTACGATGGGACATCGATATGAGTGTAAGGTTCCAGCTGTCTTTACACGCCATGTATAATCTCAAGTATTATATTATGGCTCGCTTTGTGGTGACTCTCTGAAAGGCAAGATATGCGCCTCAGCGTTTTCCTACTCGTGTCCCCATGTAGAGACTACATTAATTGTATACATAAGGAAACAATAATGTACACACATACTAATTAAATTTCACCTGCGACATTGAGTTTCTCATCTTTCATTGTATTGCTTATATTTTTATTATCGACAAAACGATTATAATACATATAACGTAATGGTTAGCGCGAAAAAAGTAATAGTAGGTACTGTTTTGGAACCTTGAATGAATGTTAACTAATAGAAAGGTGTTTATACGAACAAAGTGTTTGTTGAGTATGCAGAATAGAAGTAATATAGTACAAGGTTTCAGAAGAGATACCAAAATCATACACAATTTCTATTTAAGCAGAGGTCACTATCCAATAGCGAGGAACATAAAATGCTCCATCTCAAGAGAATAGAGGATTTGATGCAATAGTGTACTGGCGTATAAAATTCCATATAAAAAATACGTGTACGTGTAAAAAAGTCTGTCACTGTAATTAAATTCTTTCTGTATACCCATACTTGCACTTGATAAAGCAAAATATAGGTATGACTTCTGTCAATCGCAGAAATTTTTCATCGTAAATGATTTTATAGCTAGACAAATAAATCAAAGAGTGACAACTAAATTCTGATACTGACAACGTCCGCGTTACCCGTATACATTACAGGACTTCAACAAAATGTGCGGCGTCTTGCAATTGTGCAACACTGCGCACCCTTAGTGTTAGAGTAACTAAAAAATAGTAAACAATAGTAAAATAACATCACTTGTACCTAGCGATGTACGTCTTACTTTTAGCATTTAATTTGCTGCTATGAATATCATTAAACATCGTGTCATTATGAGATCTACAACACTTTTGCATCAAGTCTTATTAAAATTTTGGGAAGAATACACTTTATACAGAACGAAATCTCAATCGTTAAGTCGAAAACGTTTGTGAAGATCCCAATGACCTTTTTACAGATTAATAGGCATAAAGTGACGCTTCTGATGAATAAACATGTATAATGCAAGTCAAACCAATTTCATGTCTTTGTGATGTCATTTATATTTGTCAGTGGAAAAGTATACAGGTATATTTATAAAAGTAAGCATGCAATTTTGAGAATTTGTTTAACGATTTACTGCGGTAGTCCTTTTAGAGTGGTGGTTTTTACATAAGACTCCAAACACCTGAGGTGGGCGTAAAATGTGGATAATCACATTATAGAAATTTACGAAGACTGTAAAGATTAGTACACGACTCGTTACACCATCAATGCCGCGATTTTTTCTGCCTGATGCAGGATACGCATTTTTCTTACTTTATAATACGTACTACATAAAACATTCTGAGTTATAAGAGAGAATTTTTTCGTTTAATGTGAAAGAAGTAGTATCAACACATTTGAATCAGCAGAAGTACCTATTATATAAATAAATAATTATAGAGATTAGAAGGTGTACAGCTATCTTCATATCCGATCCGTTCATTGTAATAAATTTGTCGTGCAGTGAGTATACTCGAAAGCAACATACAAGTCCATTGGTCCTTAATGGATACACTTAAATGGTGTTTACTACAATGTTGAGGGCCGCTAACAAAATTCTTTTAATCAATAACCAATAATTCTCATTTATATTACTTTACTTTCATCCATTTGTGGTATGAAAGTTTTCTTAAGTGTCCTTTTTATGGTTTTCAATTTTGATATACATATGCTGATGAACCATGGATAACTATTATTTTACGTAAGTTCTATCTAAACGCATTAGCCCTTCCATTTTCTAGTAATTAATGGTTAGTGTGATTCCTAAATTCCATCCTGAAAACCTCTATTGTTAAACTGCTTACTAACTCAATGTTAATTTCTTAAATCTTTCATGTTCAAGACACTTGAAACAACAATACAGCAGTGTATGTATAATCACAGTTACAACGAGGTGTGATCTAAAAGTTTAGTGATGGATAATCCTTCAATAATGCCGAATCTTCTCATAAACTTGCGCGACTACTGGTATCCCTTGTGTATAATAGGTAGTCATCGCTCCATATATCAACTGCATTTCCATTACCACATATTTTTAACATGCTTAAAATATATAGCATTCACAACTAACCAAGTACAATACAAAATGTGTGTATAGCTGCCTACAGAAGTCATGACGTTGTAACAAATAAAACAGCCTTCAAGTGGATGAAACAGCTTTTTAGAAAGCAAACGTAAAAAAAAAACGAATGCTTGGCAATGTCCAAAGAGAAGGAAACATTGACTCAACCCGATTTTATGACACGAAATCGATGTTTAATCGTTTGAGAAAAACGTTAAGCAACTGGTCGTTTATGTGGTTCTCTTGATCTTGTTTATGGACATTCGAAAAATATGGCACTATAAAGTATATTCTACGTCCCTACGTCTATAAAACATATTCTACTTTGATTTCATTGGAGTTTAGGGACCAAGCGATTTGGGGCCAAACAAATATTTGATTAGTTAACAGGTGCAAGATGTGATTTTGCGGTTATGATGCAAAAAACAGAATAAATCACATGTACTGGGAAATACTGCGAAGATTATTTATTTAAACTTAAATTTGTAACAGTAATATAGCAGAAACTCGTTTATCTGGATCTCGGCAATCGTAAACAGTACATAGCCTTAATTATTAAACATTTAAAATATTGTATTGTTTTTTGTAGATTACATTGCAGAATTCTTGATCGATTGTAATTTAAAGTACAAAATTATGTTGTTTCAAAGAATGTGTTACTCTTCTCAGTTTAATTCAATCTAATCCTATATAATCTAATAAACGAGTAAACAAGTAAACAAGCACCGTACATTATGAAGAATTCCGTATTACCTGAATTTGCGGTAATCCATGGTGTCCATCTCTATTACAGTTAGATAAGTAAGCATTTGCTGTGCATTAAATTCTTAACTTTATTGAGGTAACTTTGACAGGAGCATTTTTTGTAACCGAAATAGCCAGACAACACTACCCTATAAATTCAGATATTTCAGCAATTATAATAAGCAGTGCCGTAACGCGAAATTAATTACTGCATTTATTGTTAAATGAAATTTATTTTACTGACACTCGAACTTTTTCATCACATCTCGTACATAAAATCACGTGTTTATATGTATGCCTATTCTAAGAAAAATAAATCTAAAAATATATTGTCACTTTTTATGATTTGTGCAAAATTAGGCTAATAAAGGAACATCGCGATATTGTAATTCTGATATTTCGCATATACTTATATTGAAGTTGTGCTGGCAATTAAATGTACGATGAATCAGCACGAGAAATCGTAATCTGTGCTTATGCATAAAATTTTCTAGGCCATTTAATCTAAAAGTCTTATTCAAACCCGAAGTATGTATTATTCAATTTTAGATCATTAATCACATACTTTTCATTTGAAATATGAGTTTTTGCTTTGACGTTACATGCCTTACATGTATAGTTACAACAAAGCTTGAGGTAGTGTCTAGTTTAAGAAGTTAGTTTTTAATCATCTATGTTATTCTTAAAAACAATTTAGATATATTACTTAAATAATGTAATCATGTATTTATATTTGTGGAATGCATGATACATGTGAAGTAGATTTTGGTTTTACACCAAACAGTGCTGTGTTGAAGAATGAAGTCTTTTTTTGGTATATTACCTGAGATATACAAAGTATCGTACATACATATTAATATAAATAGATATAGTTATAAAAATATAAAATCTTACTGTAGTACTTTTCTAAGTACTTACACGTTGAGCATTTTATTACGATGATAAGGAGATAAATAATATAGTATCCAATTTCCTCTTTTATAATCTACTCATTTTAAAATATTAACAATTTGTAACCTTTTCTCTTTGGAACAGTGGTGTCAAGTTTCTTAAGTTTTCTAATATACTCAATGGTCAGTAAACATGTACAAGAAAAGTTGATAAACCCTATCAGAAATATACATCTTTTTATAGTGGAGTGGACGTAGATGAACCTCTCTATTAATTACAACTTTCATAATAATTACTAGTTATTTTTTTGGTTTTCGTAATTGGAACAGCACAACTGAAGTCTCGGTTTAACATAACGGGATTAAATGTAAGTATCGACATCTTTCAGTATTATAATTTTGTTCCAGTATCCAAATTGAATATCTGTTTCATAAGCTCATATGTTGTAAAACTGACTGCCACCATAGGAACGGCGCGCAAATAATTTATGCTCATTCCTCGGTACAAACCCTTTATAACACCATTCTCATTATACACCATTTTTACAGTAGACAACATGCCCGACCTATAGAAGAAGAGCGATAATAAATAAGATTGCGATCATGCGCATTAATTGTGACCTTTATAGTTTTAGACGTTAATGCGGATTGAAATCCCGCACATGAATGTCAAATCAATGTGTGTAAAAATATACTATTGTATTATTTACCCATATTTGTGTGTAGCTGGATTCATCATAGCTAATTGCATGCGTCTTCTGGTTACATCTAAAGGATACGAAAAACTTTGTGCTATTGCTCCAGCTATGCCCCCACAAAGTAATTTTGCTGGTAATGTCAAGACTAAACCACCTATGATTAACAGAACATTTGAAATGAAAAAAAATAATACTATTTTATCACATTACAAATGTAAGAAGAAACCGTACATTTGTTAAATGCGCATGGATTCTATTTAGTCTTGACAAGTACAGGTATAGTCCGTATAACAGGATATTTTTACAATGGGGTTTCGCTCTAAGAAGATATTAAAGAATTACAACGAATTTTGCACAGTATATAACAAAATATTTTTGAGCATTTATGCGGAGAAAATCGTGTTATTCTGCTTAGTGCAATTGCGTCAGATTTCCGTCCGTTTTTGTGGATGTTCGTTATTAACACACCAGCAAAAAAAAATTCATTGTTTGACATCCTTGACACCATTAGAAATTGTGAGTTTCAAAAGCGTGCAGTTTGTAACTTTCAAGGTTCTTGTATTATTATTTCGATTTTTTTTTATTATTTATCAATTTTTCCGAATATGCATTAATGAAAGTTTAACCTTGAGAATCGTATTCGGATAATTCTTTCGTTGTAAGTTGAAGGCATATCCTAAATTATGCTTAATGGAAGTTAAAAAACCTCAGTCAAAATAGGAAACTTAATTTCTGTAGAAAGAGCGATGCAAATTTTTGATCGTCTTAAAAAAAGAAAAATTTCTACGAAGCAGCAACGCGGACTGTAAAGAAAAATGAATATGTAAAGAAGAATAAGAAACATTCAGTTATCACTATTTTAAATTTAAGTGAAATTTTCGATAGTTAGAAAGATAAAATAATGTATTTTTCTCCGCTTCTCGAGCGTAACCCTATTTTTTGTTTTGGTTCCTAGTCCCACATTACATACATTAGCATTACTTGTTATAGAAACCTTCTGGACCCAGAACCGTGCTATATGAGAAATACCTGTAGATGGATTTTGTATAGAAGGTGATATAGGTGTTACTTTTTACCTGTATTGCGGTCGCATTTGCTACAAAGGTAGTTTGGCGCATACCTCATGAATAAATACTTCAATTTTTCAAAAGTATAAAAAGAAAATCCTGCATAGGGTATCATTCCAAATATTGTTGGTAGAAATCCTCTATAGAGAGCACGCAAACCACCCTCCTAAAAATATTAAGAATTTTACTAATACATGGTATCACAAGTAATAAATTGTCATCTAAACAATAGGCCTTATGTATACTTGTGGAATGTACAGCGTTGTTTATGTTCTATAATGTGATGCAAAGATTCAATGTATTCCTAATAAACTTTCATGCCATCCGTGACATATAGTACTTAATCTTATCCTGTTCAAAATTTATAAATCATGTAAGAACGATACCAGAAGGCTTTTATAAATGTGAATGAATTATTGATATGAATTTATTGGATGAATTACATTCATTGGTAAAATATGGACGTGTCCCATACCTGTTTGAAAATTGTTACAGCAGTATGTGCTATTCCAGTATAAACATGTTCTCCAGTAACTTGGAAAGCAAGACGGGCCCTAATGGTATCAAGTGGATATGTAAAAGTAACTGCTGTGACACCTGCAGCTGATCCAGCTACAAATTTGTCTATATGTGTATGACTTCCAAATATGCCTCCTAGATACTAACAGATTAAAATGGTACTGAATCAAGCATAATTTCAGAAACAGCTGTGATGTAGTATAGGAAGAGAATGTTAAATTATTATTATTATTATTATTATTATTACGATAGTTAATGAGTAGGAGTAGAAAGATTTGATGTCTTTTTTTTATTTCTTAAAAACAAAGTCAGTTTTTCTATTATCCCAACACATATATAGAATATTTCCAGGTATTAAATATGCTAAAAAAGAATGATAAAAAAAGCAAACATAATTTTCATATTTTATTTTGATTTGACTTTCTATTTATTAAGACATTCCAGTTACCAAAAGAAATATTTAATGAAAACCAATTTATTACCTTTTTATATAATTCAAAAGCAGTAAATTGTGTAGCTGCATATGGAAAGATTCTTATCATCTGGGCAAAGTTACCTTTATACAAGCCAAAAAATGATTCTCTTTTAATAATCTCCTTTAGTCCAGAAAATACTCCTGTAATAGTAGAAGCCATTAATAAATTTGCAGATTTTATACTTTTGGATAAGTTTATACATGATGGATTCCTATTAATATTATACACATTACCCAGATGTTTATAATGTTTATTATGCGCTTGCAATAATATTTTAATCCTATCCAGTGGAGCTACAGTTGTTTTCGAACACATGCCAGCGATCCCTGTAAGTACAGAATATTATAATTAATTTGATTGTAATTTCAATTGTAAAAGATATGTATAAAGATCAGCTGTTCACCATTCATTTAGTTATTTATTGAAAGCTTTTAATAGAAAAAAAAATTGTGTTGCAAACAGTGCCTTACCACCAGCTAAGAGACTTTTAACCACAAATCTGTGGTCTTTCTTATCTTCCGTGGATGAGTCCATTGTAATTTCCCGAGTTTGTCAAAAAAGTTCGACAGCTGGTAGCATAGACATAAGCGATGTACATTCAACCAGCACGCATTGATTCGACTGGATCCTACGCGCCACAACTGTATGAGGTTCATTGACCTTCTTTGAAGTATATTTCTACTTTTACGAAGTCAAAAATATTTAGGCTATGGTAAACAGAAAGAAACGATAAGTATGTGCTACTAACTTGTTTCTTCCTTGAACTTATGGCACGACTCGATCGTAATTAATGTGCATCAAGGTGTACTTTCGATTTATATCTGCCATATTATATAAATCCATGTCGTACGAATAAACAGTCAAAGGTATTTACACAGATTTTAGTGGGAAAGACATATGTCAATGTGTCTATTATATCAGGTACGAATTTATCTATCTGAAGATCCGTAGAAACCTTTCTTTCTGCCTAATATATTTTTGGTGCCCGTAAGCCATCATAAGTATCCTCCTAATTATGCTTTGAGATCAGTTGAAAGGATAACCATGATTCTCCAGATGGTCGACATGTGAAAAAATCTTCCAACCCGTGCAGCAGTGAAGCTGTTATATATGTGTGCCATGTGCTGCTATGCCATCGTGTGAATAGGAAAAACACGGATGTGTGATTAAACGATTATTGAAATTCTTACGTAGCATTACACAACTCATAAACGATGTTGATCGAACCAAAATTAACTAATACTGCTGCTGACTTCGGGAAGCCTCCTGACAAGCAAAATCCAGTAAAGATTGCGCGATGAAGCTAATAGCATGTGCGATTATGTGACTTAACCTAATTACCAACTTTAATTGCAGTTCCTTCAAAATTTGGGCATTCCACATATTGAATCATTTAATTACATGTTGGAGGATGGTTTGTCCGAATCTATAAAAGACAATCCTCCGGTATACATAAATTTACCCAATGGTGAAAAAGTAGCACTTTGGGTGGAAGATGTTGCAATTTATCAACCAACCATACCCTCTGGCACTATTGGTGTAAAGAATCATAAAATATATCCTACAGAATGTCGACAGAGAGGTACAACTTATAAAGGAAAACTTATAGCTAAACTAGGATGGTCCATTAACAGTAAAGTACAAGAAACACTTGAGAAAGATTTAGGTGAAATTCCTATTATGATCAAGGTAAATGCACCAAGTTAATTCACAAGATTATATATTCTTGCCAAAAACAAAAGTTTTTCATTGATATCTTGTTTCTTTTTAGTCTAATAGATGTCACTTAAATAAACTCAAACCGGCACAGTTAGTAGCTCATGGTGAGCATGAACAAGAATGGGGTGGATATTTTATAGTAAAAGGGCATGAGAGATTAATACGAATGTTATTGATGACTCGTAGAAATTACCCAATTGCAATAAAGAGGTCTGGCTGGAAAGCACGTGGTAATCAATTTAGTGATCTTGGACTTCTCTTGAGATGTGTCCGAGATGATAACACTGCATCAGTAAGATTTTGTTTGGAAGTTACACATATATGTGACTATTAACATAATCTTATTGAAAAATTTTCATTTTCAGAACAATACGTTGCATTATGTAACCGATGGATCAGCCAAACTGATGTTCACGCATAGAAAAATTTTGTACTATGTTCCATTAATATTAATGCTAAAATGTTTAGTAGATGTTTCAGATATTTATATTTATAATGCGTTAGTAGCAGGTTGTGAAGATGACCTTTACTATAGAGGTTGCATTCTGAACATGCTACGAGCAGTACATGAGGAAGATTTGCACACACATGAACAATGCAAAGCATACATAGGCAGAATGTTTAGAATAAAATTTGTAGAATTGCCTCAGGATGCAACTGATGCAGAGATTTGTGATTTTATTATCAAGTAATTATAGCATATATCTGGTGATTTATAACTTTCCAACACTTTAAATTCTGTTTATATATCTGTACATATGAGCATTCATTTTCAGAAATTGTGTGTCAATACATCTTGATGATCCATTGGATAAATTTAATTTACTTATTTTTATGACAAAAAAACTGTTTGCTCTTGCAAATAATAAGTGTGCTGTTGAAGGCGCTGATGCTGTAATGATGCAAGAATGTTTACTTGGTGGCCATTTGTACTTGCAAGTATTAAAGGAAAAACTTTACATGTGGCTCAATGGTTTGAAAATGGCCATTCAGAAACGTATTAAGAACGCCGGTGTAAGATACTGTTTGACAGTTCGTAAGTATTTCAGTTTTATCACATATATTAAGTGGTGTAGTACTGTACTGACACAGGAAGAAATATATTTCTAATCAGATTTAGAGTACAGTGCGAAGTTTGTCATTACACATGATGTATACAACAGTACAACATTTAATAAATTTTGTACCATCATAGAAGTGTATCATACACATATTTGTATAATTTAAGGAAATGCAAATGAAATATATAATATACCCCGGGTTGCAAGTTAGCTCTGTAAGCTTTTATCCAAGTATACATTGCATGCAAATAAATTAATTATTTAAATTTGTATTACAGAGGAAATGTTAACTGTATTAAAATATGGGGGATCCTTTGAATCACAGATGGAAAACTTTTTATCTACCGGAACCTTAAGGTCGCCTAGTGGCTTAGGACTTATGCAGAGCACAGGACTTACTATAGTCGCTGAAAACATTAATAGAATGCGTTATATGAGTCACTTTCGTGCAATTCACAGAGGATCATTCTTCCAGGAAATGAGAACAACTGAAGCTAGACAGCTTCTACCCGATGCTTGGGGTAATAGTATATAATCTTATGATTTCAGCACACTGCACTTAATGCTAATTCAATTTATTATGTTGCATATAGGATTTATATGTCCAGTACATACTCCAGATGGTGCACCTTGTGGTCTTCTTAATCATTTAACAACGAATTGCATTGTTACAAAACATCCAGATCCGAAATTAAAAGCCAGTATACCTACAGTCTTGCTTGATCTGGGTATGCTGCCACTATCAATTGCTGATAACTGGAAAAATTCGTATACCGTAATGTTAGATGGAAAGTTAATAGGTCTCATAGAAGATGATATTGTAAGCAGAGTAGTGGATAAACTAAGGCTACTCAAAATAAAGGCACAAGGGGTAAGAGTGGACTTTTTTTTGGAAAGGGACATTATTCTAGATTATTATTACAGAAATCGTACCACAGGTTCCAACCACTATGGAAATTGTACTTGTACCAAAAAAAACTGTGCCATCACAATACTCTGGATTATACCTCTTTACTGGTCCTGCGCGAATGATGAGACGTGTAATGAATTTGGCTGCCAAGAAGGAAGAACTTATCGGTACATTTGAACAAGTTTATCTAAATATTTGTGTGACTCCTAATGAAGCATACAGAGGGGTAGGATTCTATTTTTAATAAACTGCATATTCTTTTACTGGATGTGATATTGTACTATTTTTTTCGCCCTTACAGTTAACATCCCATCAAGAATTAGGAAAGACCGAATTTCTCAGTAATTTAGCATGTCTTATTCCCATGCCAGATTGTAATCAAAGTCCAAGAAACATGTATCAGTGCCAGGTGTGTTCTTTCAACCTTTTCAACTTAAATGTATAAGAAGTGACAAATATATGTACTGTTGCATTAATTTTTTAAACCTTGATCCATAGATGGGTAAACAAACAATGGGCACTCCGTGCCATACGTGGCAATTGCAATCTGAAACAAAATTGTACAGATTACAAACACCTACCACTCCATTGTTTCGACCAGTTCACCATGACAAGATTAATTTAGACGACTTTGCCATGGGTACGAATGCAATTGTTGCTGTTATTTCCTATACGGTAAGTAATATTGCCATTAACATATGCCGTTTATTCTATATCGATTATATACTGGCAAGTGAATGTAGCAACATAAAATTTGTAGGGATATGATATGGAAGATGCGATGATTATAAACAAAGCTGCTTATGATCGAGGTCTTGCTCACGGCATGATTTATAAGTCTGAATTCGTTGATTTAAATGATCCGAAAAGTTATTTCGCACGTGACCCAGATAAGCCAGACCTTGCCGAAAAGCTCGACGCGGATGGCTTACCTGCACCTGGAATGGCGATCAGAGAAGGAGATTATTATTATAGGTAAGCTACTTGTTTATATTATAAGCATTCATGACTTATTGAAATAACTGTAATACACGTCGATCCATTTAACGACCTTATGAGTGCACTTTTATAGTTACTATGATGCAGAACAATCAAATTATGTTATTGGTAAATATCATGGGAAAGAAGATGTTTATATTGATAACGTAAAACTTTGTGGTACACTTCACAGTCACATGCCAAGAAGAGCTTGTATCACATTTCGCATATCGGTTAGTACTTATGTATGTCTATTGTAGTGGTGGGGTATTCAGCTTGCTTTCTGTTAAACTGTAGTAATTCCAGCGTAATCCAAGTGTTGGCGATAAATTTGCTTCGAGAGCAGGACAAAAGGGCATTTGCTCACAGAAATGGCCCGCGGAGGATTTGCCATTCACAGAAACAGGACTCATTCCAGATATTGTCTTTAATCCTCATGGTTTTCCAAGTCGTATGACAATAGGTGTGTACCCATTTTTATTCGGAAGCATCAAATGTATCACTATAATTATTACTATTATTATTATTATTTATTAATTGCCAAAGTAAATAGATATTGCACGATTTAACATCTGTCGAGAAGAAAATTTAGTATTTACAGCCAAGTTCATGACCAAATATGGTAGGCATGTAAGTACCTTAAAGCAAGGAGTATAACACTATGCTTTTTTGGTACATGTACATCTTATTACTATAGTTAATGTAGTTGTTAATTAATCTAGTCTGATTAAAACAGTATACTTTGTTGATCTAGCTATGATGATCGAAGTGATGGCCGGAAAATCGGCCGCCGTGCATGGTTTAGTGCATGATGCAACACCTTTTCGGTTCAACGAAGAGGAAACAGCAGTAAAATACTTTGGAAAACTGTTAGAGAGGGGTGGATACAATTATTATGGAACTGAAAGAATGTATTCCGGTATTGATGGACGTGAAATGACTGCCGATATTTTCTTTGGAATTG
The DNA here is from genome assembly GCA_963989215.1 of Hedychridium roseum. NCBI lineage: Eukaryota > Metazoa > Arthropoda > Insecta > Hymenoptera > Chrysididae > Hedychridium > Hedychridium roseum. The sequence goes on along the minus strand of OZ022312.1, from coordinate 1,151,996 downwards.
TACATTATCAAAGATTACGTCACATGGTATCTGATAAGTGGCAGGTTAGTATTTATGGCACCTGAGGTATGAGCTACATACATTGTACTCTAGTAGACTACGCGGTAATCAATATACTTATCTTTTTTATGGTCTAAAATATAAACTCGATTTATTGTTAGAGGTAGACTGTAGCTTATATTAGACATTTATATTTATATGTTAATATATTGAAGATCAATGTTATTCATAATTAACATTTTATTTGTTTCATATACTGCATCACACACAGTGTTCGAAATTCATACTTGCAATTCTGTTCGTAATATCAATTTCAACCAATTCCTTTCAAATTCGAGAAAATTTGAGAGTAACTCGTTTTAAAAACAGGGCGCCAGGGTAAATTTTGTTACAATGGTGTAGTAGTCATGAAAAAAATGTTGCTTAAAGCGTTTTAGAATTACGCACATTTAATGTTTTCCTATTTAAGAATCTAATTCCTAGCGAGAAATGTTTACGATAATTTATAATTGCTTAATGAAGTGCACCACAATGCGAATTTGTGTCATGCACGACAACGTTCACATGAAAATCAACCTGATTATGTTCGGGAATGTGGACTTCTGATTTGTTCACTTTTTGTGTATAGTCCAAACAGACTCGGCGGAACCTCACATTATGTCATGCCGAATTCGACGTTAAACTGCAAAGGGTTAATTGTATTTAATAATATGCAGAAATTCATGGTGTCCGAACTCTATTTATTTTTAAACCGCATAAATATGGAATTTCCAATATTTTAATATTTTCTTAGATATGGATCAATGATTCATGCTCAGTAATAAAAAAAAGCTTAAAAGAAAAACTCGCTGAAATCGTGCCCTCGAATACATGGTTGAGATATCATAAATTCTATTTTTTAGGTACGAAGTACTGGGCCAATCGATGTCCTCACAAGACAACCTATAAAAGGACGTCGCCGTGGTGGGGGAGTACGATTTGGTGAAATGGAACGGGACTCCTTAATATCTCATGGCTGTTCTTTTTTGCTTCAAGATCGCCTTTTCCACTGTTCAGACAAAACTTCCGTAAGACTTTTTAGTAGTATCCCGTGGGGAAACTGAAACTCATGGTATTAACGAATACAAATGTTTCCAGACTTTTGTGTGCCAAAAATGTGGTACACTCCTGGGACCTGTGATGGAATTATCATTGAATACGTTGGGAATTGGTGAAAAGAAGACGAAGTGCCGTCTTTGTGGTGACGATGAGTCTATCAGAGAAATTGATATACCTTACATTTTTCGATATCTCGTTACACAGTTGACATCTTGTAATATTAACATTAAGCTTTCATTTGTGGAAAAATAATGAATGTACAATACTTAAATGTATCACTGTCATAATAGAACAAGATTATATTTTTCGATTAATACTTCATATTATCGTCTTTATTTCTGTTGTGTTGCCTCGAATAAAATGCCGTCGCTATAACGAAAATTTGAGTACGGACATTTCTTTGATATATTATTATAGTATGTACGTCCGATCTACATAATTTCTTATATACATAATTTTAGTAATTATATTTTATTGTAATCCAGGATATCAGGCAGACTGTGTTTTCAGCTGATTTAATTCAATCTTCTCAGCTACTATTAATAATGAAGCATACGTTTACTGTAATGTGATTCCTAATCGATTCTATTAGAAAGCGGTCAATTTTATTGAGTTAATTTTGGGAGTGCATATAGAAGTAACCTAAAATAACACATTTACGCTGCATGATTCGTTATTAGATTTACCATAAGAACGATTCCTTTACAAATCATTTATGCTTTCGCCGGCACTTGGGTTCCAGGTTTAGTACCTGGTGCCCCCGGTGCTCCTGTTTGTTCTTTTTCCAGCTGTTTGCCCAAATATTCCCTGAAATTTCATATCAATAAATTGATTTTTATCAATCATATTGTTGAAAGAGTTATCCATAAAATCATTCTGATATCTCACCAGTTGTGTACCATTAATTTTTGCACTGCAAGAAGAGCTTCGTATCTTACATTCGGATCCTCATGTCCTAGTAATTGCATGACACGTTGTTTGCCTCCAAGCTGTTCAATTATGCTGTTAGAAAAATACACAAACACAATAAGAATTATGTAATATACAATGAGGAGTAAAATTGAATCAATGCGCGAGCTTTTCGTAGAAAATGATCATTTTTTATGTACCGCGAAAGGGGATAAAGAATCACGTTACATATATTAATTTGTATACATTTTACTCTAGTAATTATATAACAATTCTATTTTAGTTTAATTAGTTTGCAAATTGTGCTGTTATTCTTCGGATTAAATTTTGCACCCCATGTAAGTGTACACGATGTCGTTAGATTGGGATTGCTTGAAGGTCAAACTTCTTTACATTTTTCAAGTGCACGAAAGCATTTTAGCAACAGTTTGAAGTAAGTCGTTAGAAACAAGGCATCAAATCTGAAAATTTTCTCATAATGAAATCTATTACGAAGTGCGTTTGTGATGCGATAATTTCCTTACTGAAAAAATGAATTTCAACTCGCAAAGTGTGTAAAATATACGTAGCAACCCCATCAAGTGTATAAAGAATTAGAAAAAGGTATTGTAACGACATTCTTGGACTTTCTGCAGGTCGACTGAAGATTCTATCGCTATCCCCACAAAACAAGAGGTGCCTCATACGTTTTGTTATTTCAGGAGTAGCCAAATCTGCTGTAATGGCAGGGAAATTATTCGAAAATGTAGGAGGACGTCGTAGTCGTTGGACCATAAGACATGCTCTCAAAGAAATGGGTTTTAAAGCGGTCGAAAAAAAGCAAAAATCGATGCTAAGTAAGAAAAATGTTAAAGTTTGGACCGTTTGGCTTTTGCTAAAAAATACGTGAATTTGACAGTAGATGTCTGGAAACGTGTTATTTGGTCAGATGAATCTAAAATTAATAGAATTTTATTTGATGGACGTCAATGGGCCTGGATAAAATATATATATATATATATATAGATATATCTATATATATATACAATGAGGAGCAAAATTGAATCAATGCATGAGCGTTTTGTAGAAGATGATCATTTATATATATATATTGAATTTTGTGATCATACTGTTTGCCCCGTGGATAATGGCGGACATATTCTCCAATATCGAAACTAGCCACACTGAGAACAAGAGGATCTTTGCTAGTTTCCAACAAATGGACCAGTATACGGAGCAGCTCATAATTTTTTTCATTTAAACGACCCGCGTTCTCTCGCCAGAACTTTCCAGATTTATGTACTGGAGACCATTCGAGACGTCCAGATTTTACTTCCGTAGAGTATTCATCGAATGAACTCAAATCCTGCACTGATGCTTGCAGTTTATCGTTTAAAAATTCAATGTCGTCTGTAATATCTTCATCATCAAATTTACGTTGTCCCAAAATAGAGAGCTGTTTCAACACTTTACACTGCACCATGGCTATACAGTGTTCCTTCGCGACTTGAACATCAGCCACTTTCTCAATCAAATTCTATGAATAACAGAATCGCATTCATTATTCCAAGTCATTGGTATTCTTCATGTATTTTAAAATGTCTTACTCTGAATACAGCTAGGATGATCCGTGTTACTTTTTCCTTCACTGAGTCGCTTAAAATGTCAGCAAGTATAGGTATAACATTGAATCTGGAAAACAGTGTTTAAACAAATAAACAGATTTTTAGACATTAAGCATGCAGAATATCATACTTATTCATTTTTTGTGCAAGTAATGGGTTGAAGGTCAGCACCCATAGGCAGAATATGAGTTGGTATTGCACTTGGAAATTAACTCTGCCTGATAACACACTTAATAGAGTTGATATGCCGTCGACACCCACAAATGCAAAGCGATATTCATCTATGCGCAACATCATTTGAAGACAACGTGCCACAGATTGAATGTATTCATTATTCTGCATAAAAAAATAGGTCAGTCATATTATCATGTGAACAAAAGACTTGAAGCAGTCTTTAGAATTGTATTCTTTCTACAATGTTTTTCCAACTTCGTGCAAAAAGTATATCTTCAGCACGAAAATAAGAATTATAATGTTACATTAAAGTACTGAGATTTCAATGTAACAGCGTAATTTAATTTGTAGAAACTGTAATAAACTATTGTAGACATAGATCAACAAACATGCTTATCAAAATTGTTATTTTTACATTCATATAGCGTGCACATTATCATTTCGTAGTTTGTGACTCCTCTTAAAGTCTTAAAATGGGTATTCATGAAAAGCATCAAAAACTTTTCATAGGATTAGCTCGAGGAGGGGTTAGGGGGTCAGGAAAAAAGTGATATGGTACCTTGTTATATTTCACTTTACCCAATGATTGTCTTTCTGTAGGTACTATGAGAAATCTTGGATCATTTAGTAGAATAATAGAGTGTACGTTATATGAATACTGTATGATATAACAATCCAACATTACTGTCAATACTGACACAGAGGTTTTGTGTTAGATTTGAACATAATGATACATACAGTAGTCAACAAGTTTTTCATGACTGATCTAGTAACAGGCACAGGGGTTTTGTGTTAAGCTTGAATGTAAAAATATATATTTGAATCTGTGAAAAATAAACTCACACTAAGCTTTAGTTGATCCTTAAGCCATGTTAGATAAAACTGTAGATCAGTTTTTTCCATCAGTTCATGACTCCAACATGCCAGCTTTGCAATTATTCTAGAAGTCATGTTCATTATGAAACCATCTTGCCTGTTAAGGAGATTTAAGAAAGGACCCCACACTGATTCTCTTTTTCTATTTGAATGCTCACGAAAGATTTCTACTCGACTGCGATCTTCCTATTAATTAGTTCATATTAATCTTTAACTGAATATTAATAATATTTGTTATATTATATTGTCATGTACACAACAAACCTGTAGCATATCATCAATCATAGTAAGAATATATTGAATTGTTTGATCTTTTGAAACATGGCCAAGTAAATTTAAAAATGTCTTTGCCGCTTGATGTGGGTTTTCTTTGAGTTTATCTTCACGTGCTGTTCCATCGCTAGTGTCAAAGGCAACTATGAAATCATAATCTTCTTTTGATATCATTTGGGACCTAGAATATAGTAGTTAATATATTATTAAAAGCACCATAATTTTTTTATTTAATTATGAAGATTAATAATTGTTTTACAATTACAAATCAAATTGAATTGTGATATCTGCTTTTTATCAGATTAAGATTTCTCTGATTCTGTTATTTTTTAGTGCATAATACAAAGTTATTATAGTGTTGGAATAATGAATAGCAAATAATTTTGCACTAATAAAAAGTAATAAAGGCTATATAGACAAACTTCTAAGATGAAGTTAAATAAACCTATGACACTTTAAGCAAAGCATGAAATACTTTTTATAACAAACTTTCTTACTGTAAGTATGATTGCCAATTAATTCTCTGGTTTCTAATATCTGTAGCCTGTTGTTGGAGAACACTGGTGGCAGCAAGCATATCTGAAAGGTGTGAACAAGTACATTATAATGTACGAACGGAAAAATTCATGTATTAATGTTTAAAAAGAAAACTGCATTAATTACGTTTTCTCAAAGTCGTTAAAACATGAAGCTTTTAATTTAAATCAAGTAATAACAAGTAATATTTTGGGCGGAGGCAATGTCAAATTGTACTTTCGTTACGTACCAATTTTTTCATCTGGCAATGCAGGTATTATTTCTCTAATATTTGCCCGGTCAACCATTTTCGTCGTCAATTGTTAACGTCCTGCAAAAAACAGTAATTATTAATGTACTAAATCAATAATTACAATTTTCTCTTACGTTCTTCTCAAGTTGCTTCAGCTGTCGATCACAAGACCAACGTATTACCAACCTTGTATGATTGTATCATCTTGCGCATTTTGTTGCGCAAAAGACTTAACTAGATCATTGATACCACACATAGTAAGTGAATTGGGTGACGTGGGTAATGATTGAATGTATTTCATAAAGTTGGAAATGTTATTTATACTAAACATATATTACCTTGCATTTTTTAAATATTACTTCACAACAGTGATCTCTATAAAACCGAATTCGGTATTCGGTTATGTTCCACAATTGTGCTGCTTGACCAAATTGAACTAACAGGTGATGCTTTTTTCGACCTACGTAACGATTGATCGAGTTAAAGTTAGTAACTATCAATACCGGATGAAAATAATAATTTCATATAAGTGCGCCGATTTCATCTAACGTTGTTATATTATATATATACGTCATACGTACATTATATTATATATATACGATTTCATCTAACGTTGTTATATTATATATATACAACGTTAGATGAAATCGGCGCACTTTCTTACAAATTTCCTGAATATCTCCATTTAAATGCATGTGTTTTTGCAAAGTATGAATCTAAAACAAAAAATTGTAGCGAACTTTCTTTTATAATATCATTGGGGAATATTGTACAATATATGTTTTTTGACCCACGTAGAGGATACATTTACTTCATCTTTGACATTATATAAGATCGTGGCAGAAAATATAACATCACTGAATGCAACTTCCCGCTTTTATATTCACATTTCCAATTCAAACTTGATTGGCGATCTATTAAATTTTTTCAAGTGTGATATAACATCGGTCAAGACACGTGTATGTTTTATGACTTAAACCGCTTCTATTTGTCATAAAAATACATAAATATGTACTTCATACATGTTTCCTGTTGTTATAGTCGATTATTTTTGTCCCGCGTTGCCCGTATCTCTGATAGACTTAATTGTATCGTACCTATCGTCTTGTCTGTATTTGTGATGGACTAAACGGCAAAGGGATTAAACTTCTTAATTATTTCTACCATTCACAAGATATTTTCGTTTATTTTTTTATATTTTCATATTTGATTCTTTGACACATTCCGCGTATTAGGGTCCAAGTTTAAATAATTAATGCTTCGTGAGATATTTGAAACTTCTATTCGAAGAATAAAAGGTACTTGCGTCCGTTTGTACGGTGCAAGACTTAAAGAAACAAATTTAGACTTTTTTTTTGTTCAACTTATAAACGTACAAAAGATTTTTACCGTTAATAAATAAACAAACAAATAGATAAATAAATTAGATTACATTATTTAAACGGAAATGACGTCTAGAACGGGGAAGTGTCAGAAATATTCTGGATCAGAATAGGGCTAATACAGGGATGCTCCATGATCCCCACCTTGTTCACCATATTCATTACGGACTTGGAACCCGAAATGAGGAAAGGATGGGGGGGGGGAGGGTAACAAAGTAGGGGGGAAAAAGGAAAAGATTATGGGATGCGGTGGAATAAGCAATAAAACCAGCACAGATATTAAGAGAAAATAAACACTTTTAATGTCACAGAAATCAGTCAAGGCACAACTAGCCGGCCATCTTATAAAATTCAAAAAGGAACAACAGACACCACTCTAATCAAATTCAGTATTATCAAATTGATCTTATTAACAAAGATGATATAGTCCTACTGGCAAGATTCACAAGGAACATTTCGGACTGCCACTCTCCGATTTTTATGAGCTTTCGATATGTTGTAAAGGGGTTTAAAATAATGGACACGTATTTTTTGTACAAGCCCTAGCGCGAGTTTAAGGGAGAAATCAGCCTCTGAAGGAAAACCTGCTCTCCTATTTTGTGCGAATAGCGGCTAAACTGCGTATCCAAGTGAAATAAGTTTCCAATAAAACTTGTATGGTTTCAACAGATTTACAAAACTGTTGCAAGAAAAGTTACAACAATTTCTTGTTTTTCAAAAATTTCCCCCCCACCACGTTTATTTTTAGAAATTGAGGAAATGTCATAAGAACAAACAAGAAAGACCATTTCTTCCCGAATTCAAAGGTATGTCTGAAAGTGTAGAAGACTGCTTTCTGGAATACGAAATCGCGATTGAATTGTCCGGTATGCGTATAGACCGCAGGCAGTTGGACCGAGGGGTGCGTTCCAACTCGCGGATCGTGTTCAGGAATGAAGTAATGGGTATGAAATTGACCCAAGGCGCTCGTTCAGCGGTGTACGGCCCTGACGTTCCCTCGCGACTCTCAGTATTATCCCCGCCTGAATTTTTCTTATTATTGGGGGTACAAATAAGTTTTGAGGGTTTTAATTTTCTACTTCAAAACTCTATTCAGAAAAATTGATACTATGAGTATTATTCGATGTACTGTCCATCGTTAGCTACAACTTTTCTCCATCTTTTAAGCAGCATACGAATTCCGCATCGAAAAAATTCATCTTTTACGGCGATCCAGGAATCGACCCAATTTTTGGCTTTTTTGTAAGAAGTGAAGTGCTACTCGGTCAGGCCGTGAGTTATCAACCGAAACAAGTGGTAGTCGGAAAGAGCAATGTCCGGTGAATACAGCGGGTGCGGTAGGACATTCCTTTGAAGCGGTTCCAAGGTTTCCTTGATGACTTTTGTGACGTGTAGCCGAGCGTTGTCGTGCTGAAAAATCACTTTATCATGTCTTTTGGCATATAGTGGGCGTTGAACCTTTAGTGCTCGGCTCAATTGCATCAATTGTTGTTGATAACATTCCCCAGTGATGGTTTCATTAGGCTGGAGTAACTCAGTAGATCGCTCCGAGCTGATCCCACCAGATACGCAGCATTAGCTTCTTGCCATGAATATTCGGTTTGAACCAGAATTCACATGATTTAATTGATGGAGCATATTCCCCATATGCTTCACACAGCAATCGATGTCCATCAGCTGCACTTTTCTTTAAATAAACTAAAAAGCAGTGCTTCCCGCAAATGGCGTTTTGTTGGCACAAAAGTTGACATGGTTACGTTTCAAAAAAACTATGTAGTTTGCACTTCAGCGAAATAAAACGTATTAATTTTTAGAGGGAGATAGTGACGCTTTAACAAGAATATACAGGGTGTTTCTATGACATTGGTCCAAACTCAAGGAGCGTATAGATGAAGTAAAAATAAGCAACTTTTAATAATATACCTGTGGTCTCTGATTATTGATGAAGTTACAGCCGTTTGAATATCCGCCTACAGGTATGCAATATGTAGACAACGTGACCCATATTCGGCTGCTGATAGCTGTCCGATGCGGTCAATGGCACGGTGATCGTCATCGGCTCAGTGCCACGTACATGGGACACAGCTGACTAAACCTTTTTAAAGTTTACATATTCCAATAGATTTCCAACTTTCGAGTTATTCGTAAATATCCGAATATTGGTGACGACGTTTCTTGCACTAGAAAATAATTTTTCACTTGGTAAATGGAAAGTAATTATTTCGAGGAAGTTTATTGCTAATAATGCTAACTTAGAAACGTCCACACTAATAATTCGAATATTTACATGTCGAATATTTATCTCCAAGTAACTCGAAAACTTACGAGGGTTCGAATATTCGAATCGTTTAAAATTTTTAATGGCTTACTTTATTGAACTCGAACAATCGAACCAAATAAATTCCGAATACGTGCACATTCTTAAACACCAATTGCACTTAATACACTGTACAAAACTGTACTTATGACGATTGTTCAATACGTCAACCACCGACGGTCATACACGTTTCGCACCGTTAGATGATTGAACTGCGGACATGAGTGACTATCCGCAAGATCGCAAAGAAACACACTGCTCTTTCATAGCTGCCACACAGTCTTTTACACTACCAATAACTATGATGGTGTGAATATGAAATCATCTGCTTGCTTCCGACGCGCCACGCGTCGGCGAGGGGACTGTAAGTTCGGGCACAATACAAATGCAAGTTTGTTTTCAAACATGATTCGTTGTCCCGTTCTTTCCGACATTCGTTTCTCTTCGCTAACGCGGTTAAGACATCGTGCTGCGAGTTTCATTGCAATCTTTCGGATTCGTTCGTGTCCGCAGTTCCAATCGTGTAACGGTGCAAAACGTTTATGACCGTCGGGAGCCGACGTACTTTTACCGACTTTTGCAAAACTGACTACACGGAAAAATTAAAAAAAAAAAAAAATGATATCACGGAGTGAAATCATTATTATTTTGATAAACATAAAATTTTTCCGTGTAGTCAATTTTGCACCACATTAGAACTTTTGTGGCTGAAAAATGTAAACACAGTTTTTGTAAATAATGACCGGTGGTATTTGAGACCGGGGGTACTCTAGTAGTTACACTGTTGTTGTTCGTGTAGTAATACGTATTAACGTACCGTCATGAAGCCATTATCTAAAGCTGTAAAGAAAAATATTATCTTCCATCTAAAATCTGGCTTATTAACGCAACAAATTGCCGGAAAGTTTGCAGTCAGTCAGGCTGTAGTTCATAAAATTAAGAAACGATATTGTAATGAAGTTCCTACATCTTTAGGAGGACTTCCAAAATTATTATCAAGTCACGACAAACGACAATTAACGAGATACATCACATCAGAAGTCGCGACGACAGCATCAATGGCTGCAAAGTTGTTGGAAAATGACGTTGGTAAAAAAATAAGCAAATGGACGGCTCGAAGGCCATTAAAAGACGCTAATTTTATATCAATGGAGAAAAAGAAGAAACCTGCTCTTTCAAAAAAGAATGTTAAAACTCGTTTGAGTTTTAGGAAAATATATGTAAGCTGGAATATGGAACAATGGAAGACTAATTTTTTCAGACGAGTCTAAAATAAGTAGAGTTTTATCGGATGGACGTTCTTGGTGTTGGAAAAGGAAAGGTGAATCTCTTTTGCCGTTTCATGTTAAACAGACAATAAAATTTGGCGGCGGTTCAGTTGTATGGTGTAGGGTGTATGGTGCAGGCGTATGGTGTAGGTACATTGCGATTCTCGCTGCTCTCACCGATATACTACTACATATATGCTGTCCGGAAATTTCTATCTGTTACAATGTATAAAAATTTGAAATGTTTATTTTAAAATGAATTGTGGTGCAAAACTGATTACACGGAAAAAATTTGTCTTTATCAAAATAATAATGATATCGCGATTGTTTAATTTTTTTTGGAAATCTAAAATGTTGTAATTATTACTACATATTTTGCTTTTTATTATTCTATGTACAAACGTTAAATAAAAATTTATGTTTAAGAAAATATCGTAAGTGTGTTCACTTTTGCTCCTCACTGTATGTTTTCTCTCGTGCCTCTTCCCGTTCTAAACCCTGTCTGCCCTTCCGGTAATATCCCTTTCTCCTCTACTTCCTTCTCCAGTCTTTCCGCCAGTATTGCTGCATACATCTTATACATCGCCGACATCACTGTTACTCCTCTGTACTCCTCTGTACTCCTTCACATCTTTTTCCTTTCCTTTTTTCCTTATTGGTACTATTACCCCCTCCTTCTATTCTTCTGGCCAGCCTTCTCCGTCCTATATCTTCTTACACAATTTCCACATTCCTTCTTTTACCCCTTCCCCTGCATATTTCCATCCTTCACCCTGTATTCCAGCTGCTCCTATTGCTTTACCTGTCTTCAGCTTCTTCACCGCTTTCTCGAATTCATCTCTTTCTAGTTCCTTATCACCCTCCCATTTTTTTCCTTTTATTCTTTTTCCTCTTGCTATTACCCTCCCTTCCAATCCTCCTAATGCTTCCTTAAAATATTCGTCCCATTCTTCTATCTCTATCTCCTTACAGATACCTCCTTTTCTCTTTTTTCCTTTTTTCAGTACTTCCCATACCTCTCTATCTGTCCTTGTTTTCCTTACCTCTCTAATAAAGTTTTCTTGTACCTCCTCCTTCTTCCTTTCGTATATTTCTTTGTACTCTTTTTTCTCCTTCTATACTTTTCTTCCTTCCCTTGTTCTAGTCTCCATCTCTTTAATTTCTTTTTCACTTCTGCTCTCTTTTCTTTGCATTCTTGATCCCACCATCCCTTTCTCTTCCATTTCTTCTTTTCATTTCCTCCATCTTCCTTTTTCTTCATTCCTTCCTCTACCAGTGAGTGGTGATCTGACTCCACTTGTTCTGCCAGTACCATTTCTTCTATGTATATTCTTCAATGTATATATTGTCTCGCCCCTCCCCCCACTATCACATAATCAATCACTGTATTTCCTCTTCCTCCTGTATACGTGAATTCTCCTTGTTCATCACCCTTTGTTCTTCCATTTAACAGTTCCCATCCTAATTCTGCTATTCTCTTTCTTAGCTTCTTTCTTTGTTCGTTCATTTTCTTATCCTTTGACCTCCTCCCTTTCCCTTCACCTGTTTCCCACTCTCTTCCTTCTTTCTCTTCTTCTCCTTCCTTTCCTTCCATCCATTCTCCTAAGTATTCCATTTTTCTTTCCATGTTTTTGTTTACGTAGACTCTTATTACTTTCCACCCACTCTAACCCACCCTTATCATCCCTGTTATAATTCCCTCCTCCTCCTCCTCATCTGTCTTATTCCAGTCTCCTATTGCAATTCCTTTCCTAGCTCTCATCATCATCCCTTCTATTGCTCTTCCCTTCTTATTTATTCTTTTCGCTCCTTGTCTGATCCAAACATACCCCTTTGGTAGCTTGCTCTCTATTTCCTCCTTTTTTTTCTTCTATCCAAGTCTCCATCATCACAATTACGTCCGATTCCTTAATATCTTTTCAGAATCCTTCTCCTTTCCCTTTTTACCCTGCCACGTTCCAAAAACCTATCTTGTACCCCTCTTCCTTTCATTTTCCATCCTTTGCCTTCTCTCTCCTCTTCCTTTCCCTTTTTTCTTCTGATTCCTTTTTGCTTAGCTTGTCCTCGCTTTCCCTTCCTTTCCTCCTTTCTTTTCCTTTTTCCTCTTCTCTCCTCTCTTTTCCTTTTATCTCTAGTTTTTTAATTTCTCTTCCTTTTTATCCCACTTTCACCTTATTCCTTGTATGCATATTTTCCCGTATTTTACTTCTACTTTTTTTCCTTCCTTTCTTTGTTCCTATACTATTTGTTTGATTTTCCATCTCATTTTCCTTTCCTTTTGTGTTAGATCATCCAGTATTCCTTCTTTTCCTTCTCTTATGTTTCATTTTCCTATCATCACCTTTCTCTTATCTTCCATTCCTCCTAATCTTACCCACATCATCCCTTTCCTGATCTCCCTCAGCTTTTCTACCTTCACTTTTTCTTTTTCATTTTATTTAGTGTCTCTTTCAATTCTTCCTTTTCCTTTCTCCATCTTTCTTCTCTTTCTTCCATTTCTCTCCTAATTTTCCCCATCCCATCTCTAAGCGTCTTACTATTCTCCTTTCCTACCTCTACCATCAATCTTCTTGTTTCTTTTTTCATCTCTTCTATCATCTTTTTATTGAAATACAATCGGTACAAATGCCAAAATTCATTCGTAAAGTATACGGGCGACACCTGTGTTGTGACTTAGCGACGAATCTTCCCACTCATCAGCTTACTTCAAATAATTATTCTAACAGACACAGTCGATTACAGTATGGCGCCCTGAAAAGATCACTTGTAACCACATCGTTTTCAATATGTATGTGTTACGTCCCATGGACGCAACCAGTGTCTAACCACAATTACCTATAGCAATGATACTGGGAACACATCATTGCCTACCCCTCGCTATCTTCACTATTACTATTATTATTATTATTATTACTACTACTACTACTACTACTATTATTATTATTATCGCTATTATTGTTATTATCATTATTATTATTGTTGTTATCATCATGATGTTCTCGACCAACAAAAGCATATGTTCAAACTCACAAACCAATAGAAATCCCAATTCCCCTTCTTCCCATCCATGAGTCCCATCCCTTCCATTTCAACCACTAGCCCTTAAAAACCTCCCACTCTCACTCTCCAAGAAACCCGAGTTTTCCTGTAAGAATACCCAAAAAACCAAAACTCACTCTTCATTCAAACACCACAGTTTCACCAACCATCCGCTCTCTGGCCATTCTACACTCCCAAGTTAATAAACAATTAAAACTCATCAACAAATACGAGCCGCGGTAAATAATTATTCTTAACAACATCTATCACGACGATCCAAGTCGTAACACTGGTGTACCACAAGAGTACCACACAAGTCGTAACATTATTGATGCAAAAACAGTCCAAGAACCAACGCAAAAAGAAGGGAAAAACGACGAATCAACGCGAAAAGAAGAAAACATAATGAATACACGCGAAGAATAATACGACGAATAAAAACGAAGAATACAACGACGAAACAAACGCGAAGAAAATACAACGAACAAATGCGAATTTCTAAGACGCGAAGTAGCTTACCTAGGACATATAATTTCAGAAAACGGAGTCCAACCTAACCCCGACAACCTCGAAGCAATACAGAATTACCCAGTACCGCAAAATGAAAAACAGATTAAACAATTCTTAGGCGTCGCAGGATACTACAGACGATTCATTGCCGATTTCTCAAATATAGCGCGACCGTTAAGTAAATTACTGCAGAAACGTACTGCATTCATCTGGTCCTATGAACAACAAATGGCGTTTGAAAAATTACGCGACATGTTAAGTACCCCTCCAATTCTACAATATCCCGATCCACGCAAACCTTTTATCCTGACTACAAACGCTTCAAAATATGCACTAGGCGCCGTATTTAGCCAAGGAGAAGTTGGAAAAGACCTACCAATAGCATATGCCTCGCGAACACTCAACAAAGCAGAACTAAATTATTCAGTAACCGAAAAGGAATTATTAGCAATTGTCTTCGCTGTTCAACATTTCCGATCTTACTTATATGGTAACACATTCACACTAATAACAGATCACCGCCCTTTAGTATGGTTGAATAGCGTAAGCGACCCTTCATCGCGACTTCTTCGGTGACGATTCAAGCTAGAGGAATATTCATACGTCATAGTTTATAAACTGGGAAAAAACAACGCGAACGCAGACGCACTTTCCAGAAATCCTCCCCCACAGAAAGCAAGCATTCTACCAATCGAATTGAAACGGCACAGACAAACTACCGACACAGATTCAGACATAAAACATAAATACAATTTACGAAAATTACCACAGAGAATTTCTAACACACACAATGCGAAGAAGGCAAAATTATCAGACAACCATACAGTACAAGCGAAATACGTACCGACCAAACGATATCGGCATACCACGTCAGACTCTAATACGCAAACACATAAATACAATCGACAAAAGAAAATGAAACGCGTACATAAGTATCCACATAGACAACGTCCTACCGACACAGAATCATCAGCTAATTACAAGACAAAGAAAATTAGGAAACTGAACGACGATACTGAAACTGACCTAAACACAGAAACCGATTCAGACTCAGACACAAAACATAAATACAACTGATAGAAGTTTGCCATACATCATAGAGAAGCGAGAGGGTTCATGTGTGAGCGCAGGAGATTGCGCAACCGAGCACTTCCGGTTGTCTTGTGATCGCTATGTGGCGTAGAGGTTTTGAGGCGTCCTCCAAGATATATTATATAATAACCTCATTGTAACATTTGATAAATAAAGTATTCGTATCAAAATATAATCCAACAAGGTTATGGGCCCAAGAACGGTACCATTACGCAAAAGTAAGTACAAACAAGAGGGGCATATATAAAAGTGAGGTTATACGAGAATAACCACGTATTCCGAAAGTGCATAAAATAAGTAAGCCTAATAAAGAAGAAACAGAAATGGCTAATTTAACGCAAACAGATCGAGTAGATAAATTAAACGGAAATAACTACCGATCATGGAAGTTCAATATCAAAATGGCTCTAGTTCAACGTGAATTATGGCAACACGTAAACGGCGAAGCCGTCGAGCGGACAGGGAACGATGAAGCTTTGGCAATGTTTAGACGCAAGGAAGATAAAGCATTGGCCACGATTGCACTACGCATTGAACCGGAACAGCAAATACAAAGAGGCTTGGGAAAGCAAGAGAGGTTAGCAAAAGTATTTGAACCAAAGTCAAGGCCGAGGATATTACAACTGAAGAAGCAAATGGTTTCAATAAAGCTCGAACAAGACGAAACAATGATGTCGTACCTGGGAAGAATAAAAACATGCAGTGATAGTCTCAAAGAAGCAGGTCATGAAATACGAGATGATGACTTAGCATATGTGATGCTATGTGGATTGCCTGACACGTATGAAGGAATTATTATGGCATTGGCGAACCTGGGTGACTCAAAGTTCAAGTCATCAGAAATAAAAGGAATACTACTGAATGAGTACGACAGAAGAGCAGCAAAGGAGATCTGCAGCCCCGGAGAAGGGAACGAAGCACATCATCAAACCAGAGAGGCACACCATCAAACCAGAGAGGCATATCATCAAAACAGAGAGGCATATCATCAAAACAGAGAGGCACACCATCAACCAAAGGAATATAAAAAGGGTGACAGGAAATGCTTCAAATGCGGTAAACAAGGACACATTGCGCAAAATTGTAAAGGAAAGGCACAATACACAACGACAAAGTGGAAACAAGGTATGTCTAATAATAGACAAAACAGGCAAAGAGATATGTTCTTGTTAGAGTTAAATAACGTTCAATTAGACGATTCCTGGCTAGTAGACAGTGGCGCAACTCACCACATATGCAAACATAGAGATTGGTTTAAAAATTATAAGTCTATAGCGAATGAAACAATTTATTCGGCAAATGATAATACGAAGGAAAATCTAAAGGCAGTAGGAATCGGTGACATTAAGATAGAGACTCATGTAAATAATAACGTGTTCGATATAACACTAAACAATGTATACCATGTTCCTAATGTAAGAAGAAACCTATTATCGGTATCACAAATAGAGAATAAGCAGAAGCGATTAATAATAGATAATCATAGATTGAGTATCCAAAACAAGAAGACTAAGACGATAGTGGGGGAGGCTTTTTGTAAAAATGGCTTGTACGTTGTTAGAGCTAGGGTAATCAAAGGTAGATCAGAACAGATGGAAACACACATTGTAAAAGGTGATAGAATAGATGACAGCGAGAGATGGCACCAACGATTCTGCCATGTAAGCACAAACAATATTAGAGAAGTAGTAAGTAAGAGTCTAGTCAGAGGCTTGGAAAATTTAAATATTAAAGATATTCACTGTAATGGATGTAGCATAGGGAAATCTGTAAAAGCTCCATGCAAGAATATAGGAGGAAGACAAACAAAAGCAGTATTAGACTTGATACATTCGGACTTGTGTGGACCATTACCAGTAAAATCAATGGGGGGTTCAAGATATTTCCATACATTGACCGATGACTATTCGAGGAAAACAACAATATATTGCTTGAAGAGTAAAGACGAAGTACCCGGTTATATTCAACAGTATATAGCTAGAGTAGAAAGAGAGCTGAATAGAAAAATAAAAAGAATAAGGACTGACAACGAGCTAGAATTCTGTAACACAAAATTTGTAACCGTATTTGATGAGCTAGGCATAAAACATGAACGCACAAACGCATACACGCCACAAATGAACGGGATAGCTGAAAGGGTCAATAGAACTTTAATGAACCTTGTGCGTGCGATGTTAAATACTGCGAGATTACCAGAAAAATTTTGGGCGGAAGCATTACTGACCGCATGCTATATCAAAAATAGAGTAGCACATTCACCAATCGGTGATAGCATTCCGGAAGGTATATGGACTGGAAACAGACCAAGCGTGAAACATTTGAAAGTATATGTGTCTTTGGCGTATGTACATTTAGCTGGACATGGAAAACATAAATTAAATCTAAGGGCAAAAGAATGTATATTTGTAGGATATTCTACACAAATGAAGGGATATAGATTATACGATCCTTCTAAGGATGATATTATACACAGCAAGCATGTAGAGTTCGTAGAGGAAATATGTGGATTTGATTACATTCATAAAAGGGGATTCTATGAGATACCAATTGATGATGAGAATGGGTTTATTAACGCAAGGGATGAGATGGAAACTGAGAAAGAAGAAGCGAAACTGAACGAAGAGACAAATGAGGCATCAATCGGAAGACTGTTGAATAGTGATAATGTAGAAACAAGCGAAGATATTGTTGTTAGTAGTTCGCAAGAAACACAAAGAACAGTATCTGTTAACCGCAAGACACGAGGAAAAATTGTCAGAAACCCATGGGGATGTAAAGGGAAACCCAAGAACATAGAAATGAACATAGCAGAAATAACAGAACCTACGACATATGAACAAGCGATGCCATCACCTCAATCCGAACAATGGAAAATGGCGATGGATGAAGAATTGCAGAGTTTAGAGAGTAGAGATACATGGGAGGTTGTAAATAGAGTCGAGCATATGTCATGTATAGGTAGCAAATGGGTATACAAAGTTAAAACAGATCCCACTGGCAAGGTAGTCAGATATAAAGCAAGATTGGTAGCACAAGGCTACGGTCAAAAGAAAAACGTAGATTACTTCGAGTCATATGCCCCAGTTGCAAATATGTCAACTATCAGATTACTATTGGCAATGTCAATGTGCGAAGATTGGCAAGTGCACCATTTAGATGTTAAATGTGCGTACCTGTACGGAGACCTGACTGAGGTAATATATATGAGGTTAGCACCTGGATATGGAGAAGTAAACACTAAGATAGCAAAGTTAAAAAGGCCAATTTACGGGCTAAAACAATCAGATAGGAATTGGAATAACGCAATTGACATGTTCTTCATTAAAAACGGATTCAAAAGATTAAAAAGCAACAACTGTGTCTATGTATATGATCGTGATCTCATTTTAACTATTTCTGTTGATGACATAATATTATTCAGCAAAGATATAAGTAAAGTAAAACAGGTCAAAAAGTTATTAATGTCAAAATATGAAATAAGGGACTTAGGAATAGCGTCTTATTTATTAGGGATAAGCATCAAACACGCTGATCACACTATGAAATTATCACAAGAGTTGAATATACAGAAAATGATAAATGAGTACAACATGATAGAATGTAGAACCACAAAAACACCAATCGAGATAGGCATAAAGTTATCAAAACAGGATAGTCCATCAAGTGAAATCGAAAGAAAGGACACGGAAAATGTACCATACAGACAACTGATAGGGTCACTCAGGTACATAGCATTAGCAACTCGCCCAGATATAATGTATGCAGTTTCAAAATTATCACAGTTCGGATCGAATCCAGCGAGGATGCATTAGGCACAAGCGAAAAGGGTGCTAAGGTATTTGTCTACTACTAAAGAGCGAAGTTTAATATATAGTCAGGGAGATAGCCAAATAGAAATATTTAGTGATGCGGATTGGGCATCTGACACAGATGACAGACACTCATGTAGCGGAGTAATAACTTATTTAGGAGGAAACCCGATTTCGTGGAGATCGAATAAACAAAAATCCATATCTACTTCCACCATAGAAGCGGAATATATAGCGTTAGAATCTGCAGTGAAAGAAGCGATGTGGATGAACATGATGTTCAAAGAATTACGGCGTTTAATTAGGATTAATATACCGAACGAACCATACATAATCAGATCCGACAATAGATCAGCTATAGATTTTACGTTAAATAGAATAGAGAGATCCAAATCAAAACACATAGACATAGCGTACCACATTACTAGAGAAAAATGTAAAGAAGGTTTGATTAAGTTAAAGAATGTATCTTCAAGCAAAAATGTAGCGAATATATTCACGAAAGCGTTACCATGTAGTGTAATGATTAATCACGTTAAGAGGTTGCGATTGTTTGATGAATGAGTTACACGAAAATGTAAATGTATGTCAAAAGTGGGGGATTGATAGAAGTTTGCCATACATCATACAGAAGTGAGAGGGTTCATGTGTAAGCGCGGGAGAATGCGCGACCGAGCACTTCCGGTTGTCTTGTGATCGCTATGTGGCGTAGAGGTTTTGAGGCGTTCTCCGAAATATATTATATAATAACCTCATTCTAACATTTGATAAATAAAGTATTCGTATCAAAATATAATCCAACAACAACCTAAGAAGATTACTCCACAGAATTTCAAATACACCCCATATAAAAAATACGAATTTATCAGACGACCACACGTCACAACTACTAAAAAACGTACCAACTAAAAGACACAACCACACAACGTCGGAATCGAATGCAGAAACATATAACCAAAAGGAAACCAAAAAGCGTACATAGATATCCATATGGACAAAAAGAAAAAGACAATATAAAATTGAACGAAACGACAACTAGCGACGACGAAACCGAGACTGACATAAATACAAAAACAGACACAGAATCGGAAACAGAGGATGAGGAAGCACGTCAGACTAACAACGAAACCTTTAACGAGAACCAACAGACGAATGGCGATAAAGACGAACGCACAACACCGGAAATACATAATGAAAACGAGGATACACGTCGATTAAGTATTAGCGAGGACTCGTTTAGATACGAAAAAATCGGGACGAAAGCAGACGTACACTACCCCATTTCGCCTAAAATACCCATAAAAAAGCAGGTAGACAAACGAACGAAGGACAATGAAAATAGAAATTCGGCGGACAATGACCAATTAAACGAAAAAACTGCAGATGATCACATTGTGGGGACTCGGTTCCCCCACCCCTGGACGGTTAAGAGTGGGGGTTGTCGTTACGGCTTCTGGCGGGAAGCGGCGGTACCCATCTCGCCATCTTGTTGGACTCAACCGTCGAGAACGAACGTTAAGAAACTGACTCTTGCAATTATTCATTTGTGAAGTACCTCAACCCTTCTCCTTGAGTTGGCTGAATGTATATGGGTGAAATTCCCATAACATGACAGTGACATACGCCACCTTCCGGCAGATGACGTAACCCCGACCCTCGCTACGCGGTGGTGGCGTCGCGAAACGGAGCGACGTTTCGCGACGAAATCCGCGAGACCCCCCGCTGATTTTTTGCGGGCCACCAATTTTAGGTGAGCCCAAATCGTCTGCAGGCAACCCCGTAATAAACCGGAAAACCGGCCGGTCACGTTCATATAAAGTTACGCGTTGTTACTAATTCCTAAATCAGAGAAAAGGCAAAAAGAAAGTCGTGCGATAACACAATGCGGGGGAGTGGGGGGAGCGGAAAATCGCGAGGGCTCTCTCCATGGTCCGTTCTCGGGCATAAGGCCGGCCTGTGCTGCCGCAGATGACACAAGATCCTCCGACTAGATCAGTCAAGGAAAAAAAATCTAGTGAATAAAAGCAATAACCACACAAACACAACGAGTTTCTGTTTTCTTCCAAACTGTCTGGCCGCAACTTTCCTCGTGCCTCGATCTTCGGCGGACGCGGTAACCAGGCACGGTCGCACGCAATCGCCCCGGCGTTGAGGGAGCTAAGGCCGCGCTACGATGCCCCGACTGCCCACGACTGGCAGCGTTTCACAACGCCCCACCGTGTCGACAGCCGGTCGCGTCCTGCCGCCCCTTCGATCCTGATCGTTGGCCGCGACGAGTGCCCCGACGCTCGGTCCTCCGCCCCGACGAGACCGGTCGCGCAGGGTGTTGCCCCGACAAAACGGAGCGCAAGGGACCTGCACCAACGTCCTCCTCCCTCCTTCCTCACCGATCACGTCCTATCCAGTATGCCGATGCCGAATCGGGCCGGCCGACGTCAGCAGGTGCGACGAAGAAGATCGGCCGCTGTTTCTCTCCGGGAGACCCCAATCCGCTCGTCTCCGAGCGTCTCCGCCGTCCCGGAGATCCCAATCCGCTCGTCTCCGAGTGTCTCCACCGTCCCGGAGATACCAATCCGCTCGTCTCCGAGCGTCTCCACCGTCCCGGTGATCCCAATCCGCTCGTCTCCGAGCGTCTCCACCGTCCCCCCCAAGGACGCACCCAGAGCGGCCCATCCGCTCGGAGCCCTCCCGACGGACGCAGGGTCTCCTAGGACCCCTCCGACCTCACCTCGGGTTCGGAGACGAATCTGCCCTCTCACCCCGGGGGGTATTAAACCTACCTCCTACGGTTACGAGGAACGACTGCTGCCCCTCCTACCCACCCAGCTCACCCGAAGGTCCACGAAGGACTTCCGGCGGAACGACAGTCGCTGGCTGCCGTACTGGCTCGCGGAGCTGTTTAGGGACGACGCGATCCACGAAGAAGTCCGGGAAGCGCGGACCGATTTGTGACGACGCACAGCGGCCGCCCACGACCGGAACAACCCGGATCTCGTCCCGACCCTCTCTGAGCCCGCTCTTCCCCTCCCCCGTCTGACGCATTCTCCCCGTAGACGTCAACAGACAATGACGAAATAAATGAACAAACAGAAGAAGACGAACCGGAAAGCGCATTATTAAAAGAAACTACAGATTGTAACGAAGACACTAACGGACACAAAACGTTTTTAAAGAAGTTTCCGGAAACAATCGTCACACCCAACATAATAAAAACAAAAGATAGTATTTTTATGACAAGTAGTAATTACACGCATTTTATCTCTGTTGCCTTAGACGAACACGACGATACAGTACATAAATTAATAGAAAGAAAGTAATAAACAAAACCTATCTGTGTAATCAAAATATCAAGCTGGGGGATATAATAATCACGCAAACAAAAAATAAATACATTTTCAGCATGGTAGTTAGAAACAGTAAGCACGATATCATAATAATGGAACTATTATAATTTGAGCTATTTACCACTCTAAAAGCCTTATGGAACAAAAACAAAGTACAATCTTTAGCTATACCAATAAAAGACCTGAAAATCAACGAACTCCAACACAACTATGTGAAACAAATGATAAAGTACGTCTTCCGAACATCCGATATCTCCATACAAATCTGTCACAACGAAATAATAACACCGAATATAGAAGATAGACAGGAGGTAATTAGGGAAAATCACGAAACACCAGCAGGCGGCCATAAAGGTAACACTAAAACATTCGCGAAAATCCGGGAAAAATATTTTTGGAACAATATGAAAAGTGAAATCGAGGACTACATTAAAAAATGTGACAGCTGCCAAAGGAAAAAATTAGTACGCATTAAAACACGACAACCAATGACAATTACTGACACACCATCTGACGCATTCGGAAAAGTTGCAATGGACATTGTAGGGCCTCTGCCAACTACAAAATCAGGAAACAAATATATCATAACCATCCAATGCAATTTGACGAAGTTTTGCGATGCATATCCACTTAAAAACATGACAGCAAAATCAATAGCATCCGTATTTGCCAAAGAATTTATCTGCCGATATGGATCACCAGCATCAGTATTAACAGATCAGGGTACAAATTTCGTGAGTTCAACTATGAAACACCTGGCTAAATTATTTAAGATAAAGCAACTAAAGACAACACCCTTCCGCCCACAAACAAACGGATCGTTAGAGAGAAGCCACTCGTCATTAATCGATTACTTAAAACATTTTACAACAACAAAAAAAGATTGGGACGAGTGGGTTCGATTCGCGATATTTTCATACAACACGTCAATACACGAAGGCACTAAATTCACGCCTCACGAATTGATATTTGGCACTAAAGCACGACTTCCATCCTCTTTTGAATGCCCGAAAAACGGTGAATTAACCTACGACATGTTCCTCGCCGATTTGGTAGCCCGCATTGCAGAGTCACGTAAAAAGGCAACAGAAAATCTAAACACCGTAAAATACAAATCAAAACGCCACTATGACCGTTACATAAACACACAGGCATTCATACCGGGTGAAACCGTATTCTTACTAAACGAAAAAACCACCAAACTATCCGATCAGTACTCTGGACCGTACATTGTTAAGGAAGTACTCAGCGACACAAACGTAACAATTTATTTGACCCCTACAAAAACAAAAACTGTACATAGCAATAAATTAAAACATGCGCATGTTGCTGAATCGGATTAGCAGTAGGTGCGGCCCAACCAAATGAAACACCGTTTACGAATAAACCATTCACAGAAAACCCGGGAATATACTTCGAAAAAATGGACAATTTGCGAATTTACGACGACGAATGGAAATTGGTAACATTTTTGGACTTAGCGGAACTTATGAACGGCACCGACACTATAATACAATATCTAAATGAAATCTCAAGGAAATACGACTCTATTTCAGTACATTGTATAGCGCACCCTCAAATACAATTACTACAGACCAGAATTACGAACATTATGCAAAGCTAAAATGAATAGTGAAAACGATTGTGAATAGTGAAACGATAATGAATAATGAATACTAAAATGAAATAGCGCAACTGGTAGGCCATTCAACATTGCAATCTCGGGAAACAGAGATCCAACAATTATTAAGTAGGAAACGTAGGGCACCGTTTGATTTTATCGGAAAAATTTCAAAAATTCTTTTCGGAACACTAGACTCAGAAGACGCCGAATATTACAATAACCAGATAGACAAAGCGTATAACACAACACAACACCTAGCATAAGTACTATCAGATTAAACACACGTTGTTAAATCATCTTTAGGCAAAATACAAGACAAAATCAACAACATAACATCCACACTTTTCGACACTAATAGATCCTACTACCAAATACAAAATATCGCAGGGAAACTATCATGAGAAATGGGAACCGAAGAATTGAACACACAAATAATTGCCCTATTAGTTGAATTTGACAGGTACTTAAATAAGTATGAGCTAGACCTATCGGATATTGTAAACGCCATTCTGTTCGCCAAACACGGTAGCATACATCCAAAAATCTTGTCACCAACACATCTAATGGACAGCCTACGAAAAATCCATATGTATAAACCGAATGTAAATATGCCTGTTCCGCTGGAAGTAGATTATGCAGAGGAACTAATCAAAATATCACAATTAGAGATCGTTTATTTTAAGAATAGGTTAATCTACATCTTAGCGATACCACTACCGACTAGCACCATCTTCTCTGTCTACCACTTAATACCGATTCCCACCGCACAAACCGCATATAAGAATAAGTTTGCATATATTGTTCCAACCGCGCCATACGTAGCTCTATCAGCGGATAGACTATTTTTCACATTTTTTACCGAAATTAAATTTAGTCAATGTACAAAGTCATTAGGGAAATTCTTATGTAAACGTACCCAGCCAGATGAGAACAGTTTTTCTAATCACGGTTTACAAAACAGGCAAAATGTTAGAATATGGAATAACCGCCACCCTCACGTCATGATTCAACGTTTTAATCAGGGACGTTTCTCAGTCAATGTTTGGGCAGCTATTGTAGGAAACAGAATTATTGGCCCTGTTTATATTCTAAATTCAGTGCAATTGGTGTTTAAGAATGTGCACGTATTCGAAATTTATTTGGTTCGATTATTCGAGTTGAATAAAGTAAGCCATTAAAAAATTTCAAGCGATTCGAATATTCAAGCCCTCGTAAGTTTTCGAGTTACTCGGAGATAAATATTAGACATGTAAATATTTGAATTATTAGTGTGGAGGTTTCTAAGTTAGCATTATTAGCAATAAACTTCCCCGAAATAATTACTTTCCATTTACGAAGTGAAAAATTATTTTCTAGTGCAGGAAACGTCGTCACCAATAATTCGGATATTTACGAATAACTCGAAAGTTGGAAATCTATTGGAATATGTAAACTTTCCGAACTGAACATTTATCCATAAGTAACTCGAAATTTTATGAGTTCTCGAATATTTTTGTCGTTTGAACTTTTTTAATAGGTAATTTTTTTATAAGTAATTTTTTTAATAAGTAATTTTAATAAGTAATTTAGTAATGTTCGGTGATTTAAAGTAGTCTGGAAAATTTTAACACTTCTTCGGCTCGAAAAAATAAAGAAGAAAAACATTTAGTCAGCTGTGTCCCATTTATATGGCATTGAGCCGATGACGTATCGCCGTGACGTAGACAACATCTGACAGCTGTTGGGAGCGTAATATAGGTCACATTGCCTACATACGGGCGGATATTCAAATGGCCGTAATTTCGACAATAATGACCGGAGACCGTAGGTATGTTCATAAAGGTTGCTTGTTTTTACCTCATTAATACGCTTCTTAAGTTTGGCACTATGTCACAGAAACACCCTATATACTGTGGGATTTTGATTTTGCGAATCAATCCCGGACGAGTCTGTTGGGTAACCGTGGTGACAAGATCAAGTCGAGTTTCCCACAATATAGCGGCGATTTATTTCGAAGTACTTTGTACAGATGATATTAGGAATCCTGGTTGTGATAGGCGGCAATATTCTCCCTTAGGATTTTAACGTACAAGGAAACTGTGCGAAGTGTCCGCCTCCGATTTTCTTAAGCTTGTGATGTGTTGTAGTCCGTCAAAAAATAAGAGACACGTATTCTTTTATCTGCTCTTAAACGGATTTAAGGGGTGAAATTCACCCTCAAAGTTGAGCATAAAAAACGGCGTTTGTGTAGGTTTATTAGGTGTGCAACTTTGCTTCCGCCGTTTTTCAATGGACGAATGCAGCGGTAAGTGTTGGTCGAAATAGGCAGATCAAAAATGTCTCACAGTAAGCTTGGACATCTGTCAACATAACGACAGTACCACATTAGTGAATTTGTGTTTGCATCATAAATTTATTATCGATCGAAGATGTCAGTTTTCAAGCCAAATTCTCGTCATTTGCGGGAAGTTTTGATTTTCTACTTCCATTTGAAGAAAACTGCGGCTGAGCCGCATCGAATGCTCTCAAGTAGTTACGGTTAGTAAAAGAACATGTCGTGAGTGGTTTCAACACTTCAAGAGCGGTTATTTTGACGTCGGGGACCGGCATGGTGGTGGAAGACAGAAAATTTTCGAAGATTCCGAACTGAAGGCGTTACTTGATGAAGAATCGTGCCAAATGCAAAAAGAATTAGTAGAATCATTGGCAGTGACTCAACAAGTCATTTCGAAACGCCTCAAAGGCAGGAAGGAAATTGGGTTCCGTACGAGTTAAAACCGAGAGATGTTGAACAGCGTTTCGTGGCTTGTGAACAGCTGCTTCAAAGACAGAATCGGAAGGGGTTTCTACATCGCATTGTGACCAGCGACGAAAAATGGATCCACTGCGATAATCCCAAGCGCAGAAAATTATGGGGAATGCCTGGACATACCTCCACGTCGACGGCCAGACCGAATATTCACGGAGCGAAGGTTATGCTCTGCATTTGGTGGGACCAGCTCGGTGTGGTATATTATAAGCTGTTGAAACCAAATGAAACCATCACAGGGGATCGGTATCGAACGCAATTGATGCGTTTGAGCCGAGCATTGAAGGAGAAACGGCCACAGTGCCAAGAAAAACAAGACAGAGCTATCCGCTAACATGATGATGCTCGGCCACATGTCTCAAGATCGGTCAAGATATACTTGGAAACGCTAAAGTGGGAGGTTTTACTCCACCCGCCGTACTCTCCAGGCGTTGCTCCTTTCGACTACTATTTGTTTCAACCGATGGCACACGGCCTGGCTGATGATCATTTTCGCCATTATGAAGAAGTGCAAAAATGGATCGATTCGTGGATCACCTCAAAAGACGCATCGTTTTTTCGAGATGGTATCCGACAATTGCCAAAAAGATGGGAAAAAGTAGTACCTAGCGACAGGCAGTACTTTGAATCATGAATAGGTAATCACTTTTTAAGAATATTAAAAAAACTCAATTATTAAAAAAAAACGGCGGAAGCAAAGTTGTACATCAAATGCAAAGGAGTGTCTCAATCGCTACCAAACCAACTTTAAAAAATTCTTGACGTGAAATGATGAAACTCACATATCCATTTTTCTATGCACCCTTATTGCAAGGGGGTGAACCACCCTCTGAAAATCTTCATTTTAATATAAAAAAAAATTAATCATCCGATTTTAATGAAACAAAAATCAAATTGTAGTGCGAGAAAGAACAAAGTTGACCGGTTTTTGTATCTTTCGAAAAAGTTTTAAGAGGAAAAATACTTCTTCAACTATAAATCCGTTCTCCTAATGTTAAAATCATTTTGATCATTTTTAATTGTCGGAGACCTCTTATTCACTCACTTATGTGCCTGAAAACAAGACATCATTAAATTTAGGCTTGTCTTTGTTGTTTTTCTTGTGATTCGTTACATGTGCCACATATACACGTAAATATTAACACTTATCCAACCGAGTGGGTAGATCTACCCACTTTCAATTAGGTTGGTGCACGACCGATCGGGTAGATCTCCCCACTTTCAATTAGGTTGGTGCATGACCGATCGGGGAGATCTCCCACGTTGACTGTAGCAACGCGTTTCTTTTTTTCCGTTATTATTACTCACTTTGACTTGAAGTTGTTATCAACTATTTACAAACGTTTTTGCTTTCATAAAGCACAGTAATAATTAAAGTTATAGTACAACAAATAAACATTAAAAAATAAAGTATAAGGTATAAAAAGATACCGTTTAAAATGTCAGGTAACAATAAAGATAATTTAAGTGAATTATTCATGGACGCTGTAGTGGAAAAGAGAACACCCTCTAATAATCTGAGGGTGATCTCTTTTCAACTCTCCCCTCTCCCTTCATCACTTCGTGTGTCACTTTACTATACATGGTCTCAGCTGAGGAGTCTAGTTGCCACGCCTGAAGGAATCACTTCTAATAGTTTCGAGACGTTTCTTTCCGCCGAAAGGAGTGCGAGTGGTGTCCTTTTAGTTAATTGCTGTCTGTTTTCTTTAAAAAGAGTGATTTCTTTTCTGGCGTGGTTGCTTGGCTTCTGCCGATTCTTGAGCGCTCAAGGTATACTCTTCCGAGTAAGTTTAAGAAAAGAAAATTACAAAAATTATAATGTTATTGATAGAATTATTTTGTTGGAAACCTATTAAATTCTAGTTAGTTTTGAAACTAGTTTTGCGGTTAATAAACCGCACCACTCGATCCAGTGATCCAGTCGATCCAGTGAAAATTCCCAATCAGTTCTCTCTTTTTCACTCTTTTTCTCTCTTCGTACGAACCTAAACATTTCTGGTCCTTCGAGCCGGATTGACAATAATCGATAGCTAAATATCTATTCTATGCCCTTTGGACACTCTAAATTGTAAATCGTCGCTGTAGATTGAGAACTTCCGTTCTTCTTATGTTTCTTTCTATTTTCTTCTGAAAATATAACATTCAATCCTATGTAAAATTTGAGAACTTCGACGTATGGGATCGTTATTACAAGCAACAAGGTATTTGAATCTTATGTGAGTCAATGGCAAGGCTAATCGACATTGACCCTTGACCCTTCTATTAGAGTGTCCCATAAGTTTCTTCCTTTTTTTTGATGCGAAATTAATAGACGATATTTGCTGTTTCAGGTTGATTTATTGTGTTACATATGAACCGTTCTGCTCTATTACCTTTTTCCATCTTTCAGGAAGCCTTATTATGCTCTCTACACATGTGATGAGGTGGATCGCTTCATATTTATCGTGTCGTACCCAGGCAGTTGCTGGCACCAATGGAGAGTTGTCAGGGTGGTTGCCGCTTGATCGTGGTGTTCCACAAGGCTCAGTTCTTGGACCACTACTATTTGCCTTATACATCAACGATGTCTCACAAGTGTTGGGCAATGTACATCATTTGTTATACGCAGATGATCTGCAATTATATGTACATACGGAGCCTTCTAATCTTTCTGCTACTATTGAAAGGTTAAACAGAGACATACAAGCTGTTTCAGATTGGGCAACTTTAAATCTACTTCAACTCAATACTAGCAAAACTCAGGTCATAATTCTTGGAAGTGCACCTTACATCGCCAAGCTTAATCTTGGACTAGCACCCCCTGTACTCCTGAATGGTGTTCCGCTGCCTTATCTTGAGTCTGTCCGTGATTTAGGCCTTTACATTGACTCTAGGATTACTTGGACAAGGCAGGTAGAAAACATCAGTATGAGAGTACATGCGACACTCCGGCAACTCTCTGCTTCACGACGCCTTCTCTCTAAATCTCTCAGGAGTTGCTTGGTGACTACCTTAATCTTTCCCATCTTTGATTATTGCTCAGCTGTATATTCCAATATGTCGGTAGTTCATAATATCAAGCTTCAGCGTCTGCTTAACTCGTGCGTCCGCTTTGTTTGTGGTGTCCGACGTTATGAACATATAACACCATTTAGGCGTGAACTGGGATGGCTCAAGGTAAGTGACAGGAGGCTCTATTTTTCGCTCATTGCTGTCTACTCTCTCCTTCACACAGGACGCCCTTCTTACCTCCGTGATCTGTTAACAGTTCGTGACGTAATATCAAATACCTCTTCTAGGCTTGTAAGGGGTGAGCTATTATTACCTTTAGTACGCACGGAGTGCTATAAGAGGTCATTCTCGTACGCTACGGTCGACGCATGGAATAGGCTTCCTATTGAAGTCCGCTCGGCGGATTCTTTGCCATCTTTTAAATATCGTCTGTATAGATATTTATTCTCGACTGAAGGTGACCGAAATTAACCATTTGCTGAGCTCATATCTTAATCCATCTTATTTTATTTTATTTTATTTTGTATTGTGTTTTCTTTTGTTACCGCTTTCCGTTTGCGTTTTCTTTTGCGTTTTCTTCTGTACTTACTCTTCATACTCTTATTCACATTTTACTTTATTTTATTATTTTGTAAACTTACTGTATACTATCTCCATTAACTTTGCTCAACATTGCTGTGAGCATAATAAAACATCTATCTATCTATCTATCTATGCCTTCTTTCCAAAACTGTTGAGACTTACTTGCAAAATATTCATCGAGGTGCATTTTTATTTCGCTTTCGGATTTATGACATTTATCACGGAGAGAATTTTTTAACGAGAGGAACAAGTAATAATCGGATGGGGCAAGGTCTGGGGAGTACGGAGGATGAGGTAGAACGTCCCAATCAAACTGTAAGAGTTTCTGTCTTACGGCCAACGAAACATGCGGTCTTGCGTTGTCGTGGTGAAAAACGACACCTCGTCGGTTCGCCAATTCTGGACGTTTTTCGGCTATGGCGGCTTTCAATTTAGCGAGTTGACTGCAATATTTTTCAGAATTGATTGTTACACCTTGTGGAAGCAACTCGTAGTACACTACACCTTTGTAGTCCCACCAAATGCACAAAAGAACTTTCTTCGGATGATGCCCTGGCTTCGCAACAGTTGAAGGTCGATTTTCCTTAGACCAAGTGCGTTTTCGATGCACATTTTGATATAAAATCCATGTCTCGTCTCCAGTGACAAGCCTCTTTAAAAAAGGATTTTGTTCATGTCGCTGAAGGAGCAAATCGCACGTAGAGATGCGGTTCGTAAGGTTGGCCTCCGTCAATTGGTGGGGAACCCAAACTTCGTACCGATTCACGTATCCCATCTTGATTAAATGATTATGTATCGTTGTCCTGGGAATGTTATTGGCATCCACTAACTCGCGCACACTATATCGCGGATTTTCAGCGAGCATACTCTTGATGTGGTCCGTATCCGTCGTTTCTGGGCGGCCGCTGCCGTCTTCATCTTTCAGATCAAAATTATCAGCTCTAAATTTCTTAAACAAATTGCGGACGGTTCTAACAGTCGTAGTACCACTTCCATAAACGGTGCAAATCTCGTTTGCCGTGTCCTTTGCACTATTACCTTTCTTAAAACAGTGAAGCATAACATGCCGTAAATACTTCTTTTCACTATCCATATTGAACGGCGTAGAAAAAGATTTGAGAAGAGACTTTGTCACCAACGAAACGTACTTTGAAAGAGCTCTGAGACGACTGAAATCGATGCCATAAACAGACAGTAGACAAACCTGCATGTTTACAAACATAGCCGGCACGAGTTCATACATAGCGTGGCGCGGAAAAAACTTATGGGACACCCTAATATATATCTATTTACAACTACGTTGGAGAGACTGCGGAAGCGGGACACGAGGAGACGACGAACACTTTTTCTCTTCGAATTCTAGACAGACGTGAATTCAACAGAGTTAATCCTCTGAGGAATTTTGATCGAGGTCTCACTCAACGAAGGAAAGAAAGAGATAAGTATACCTGTGCCACCGATATTTATCGTCAATATCCCTCTGTGCGTTTGGATTGCAAGCGACGGTATAACTTCTTCTAACCGGAATGGAATCTCTTATAGCATGTCAAGAAAGTACCCATGGACTCATTTGTCGGAGCGGCTTCAATTTTATCAAAATGGGAGCGAGGCTAAGAACTTTCGGGACATTCGTAAGAACGGGAACGTTCGCAAAAGATTGGAGATTGTTAAGGGTTATTGGAAAGATGTTCGAGACCGTCACATCCAGCTTCTGACTATGGCGACCGCTGAACAACGCATGGAGCTGCCATACTTCAAAGCGGAGACGTTTGAGCGGATCGAAATCGACTACGAAACTGCCATTTCGGAGTTCGTGGCAATGCTGGACGAATTGGCACCTTCGGCAAGTACTCCTAACATGAGCGTAGCTCCCGACTTTGATGGCGTAACCTACACTTTACGTCCATTTCAACTGCCGCGATTGGATTTGCCAAAGTTCGCTGGTTCTCATCTTCAGTGGAACTCCTTCAAGGATAAATTTAATTCAATTTTCTATTCGTATCCTGTTGAGTATTAGTCTTTATGATCTAATGTATGTATGTCGCTTCAATATATATATATATATATATATATATATATTGTATTAATGCGTGCGCAGCACTACTGGACCAAAGCGCTTATACATATGTATATAGGTGAAAACTCTCGAAACTTCTCTCTTCCGCCTCAGACATGTAAGAGCAAAGTACGAATATACAAGATCAAGAAGCATAGAAGATAAATCATTAAATCTCCCCAAATATACGATCCTCATAAGGTTATGGGCCCAGAGATGCAGCCGAAGTTTGTTTTACTGATTGTGATTGAAGAATGAGGGGGAAATATTGGATGGATAGAAGAAGAAGAAATGAGATAAATCGAAGCAACACGTGCCTAGATAGACCGTTGGCAGTTTGGTCCGGCAGACTAAGAAGATTTAAGAAATTGAAGAAATTATCCGATTCACAATACAAAATATGGCCGTGAGTACAGTAAATGTTTTAAATATAGTTGATCGATTAACGTCAGAGAACTATCATACATGGAAATTTCGAATGAAATTATTATTGAACGAGCAAGGAGTATTAGGAATGATTCAGGAAGAATTTAGAGAATCGAACTATACTGATGAAACTACGATAGCTGCAGCGAAGAAAAAAGACAGTAAATGTATGAATATAATTGCCGAATGTATTGATAGTTCTCAGATCGAAATAATACGGAATAAAGAGAATGCTTATCAGATATGGAGAGCCTTCGAAGATATATATGATAAAAAAGGATTGCCGGGTCAGTTATTTTTGAAGCGGAAATTACTCTCAATGAAATTAGAGGAAGGAGAAAATGTAGAAGAGTTCATCATTCAATTTGAAAATTTGAAGAATCAGATAATAGCAGCCGGAGGTGAAATGAAGGAAGAAGATGCCATATGTAATTTGCTTCTCTCTCTGCCGAAATCGTATAAGACAGTTGTTACGGTATTGGAAAACATGGAATCTGTTACATCTGATTTCGTAAAAGCCAAATTGAAAAGTGAGGAAGAGAAAAGGAAAGCGAATAGTGAAGAAGTCCAAACACCATCTACTGCCTTTGTATCACATAAACAAAATGTATGTTATAGATGTGGCAAACCTGGTCATTATAAAAGAAATTGTTTTTCAAGGTTACCAAGTGAACGCAGTATGATACCAAGGAGTAACAGACAATATAGTGAACGAGACATGAATCCAAGAGGCAGACAAGGACACAATAATTATCGCAGAGGCAGAGGACAGAGAGGGAATAATCATGGTTTTCATCGGCACAGAAGAGGAAATTATGCGGAAAACGAGAGGGAAGAAAATCACGATAATGAAATATGCTTCATGGGTAAGGCATTGGAAAATGCAGAAAATCATGTAAGTGAACGAAATATTATGTTTTATGTAGACTCAGGGTGTACCGATCATTTAGTTAATGATAAGAGATATTTCACAGATTTAATGATGTTAACGAAACCAATTCAAATAGCTATTGCGAAAGATGAACAATATTTGGAAGCTATTGGGGTAGGAAATATAAATTGTCTTAATAAAACAAATGAAAAAAAAATCGAATGTATCATCAAAAATGTGTTGTATGTATCTCAACTAAGGAAGAATTTATTGTCAGTAAGAAAACTAGATGCTTCAAATGTGAGATTAGTGTTTTTTGATGGAGAAGTTAGTTTATATAAAGATAATATGTTAATTGGAAAAGGATATTGAAATAATCTTTATGAGATCATTTTTGAAATTCCGTTGAAAGAATGTAATAAAATAGAGGTCGAAAGCGAAATGTATAAAATGTGGCATAGGAGATACGGGCATATAGGGTATTCTAATCTGAAGAGACTCGTAACAAGAAAATTGGTTGATGGTATTGAAAATGTAAACACTAACACTATCGAATTTTGCGAAGGCTGTACGAAAGGTAAGATGACAAGGTTACAGTTTAATGAAAGAAGAAAAGCGAATCGAATACTTGAAATAATCCATACAGACATATGTGGACCAATAACACCAATATCGTATGATGGAAGTAAATATTTTGTAACCTTTATAGATGACTATTCAAACTTTGTAAGTGTATACATCATTAAACGGAAAAGTCAGGTAGTTGAATGTTTCGAGGAATATATGAAATTAGTCCAAGCTAAATTCGGTTGCAAAATAGCAAGTTTGAGATGCGACAATGGTCGTGAGTATTGTTCAAGTAATTTTAGACGCATTTGTAAAAATAATGGAACTTTTATAGATTACACAATACCCTATACGCCCCAACAGAACGGTAAAGCAGAGCGGTTTAACAGAAGTTTAGTTGAAAAAGCGAGGTCAATGTTGTATGATGCTAGGGTCTCAAAGAAGCTTTGGAATGAAGCTATACGGACAGCGGCGTATATATTGAATAGGAGCCCGAGTATGCGATATGAAAATAAGTGTACACCTGCAGAAATTTGGTATGGACGAAAACCAGATGTTAGCAACATGAGAATTTTTGGTTCGCCAGCGTATGCGCATATTCCGAAAGAATTGAGGAAAAAGTTAGATTTTAAGTCGGTAGATTGTATTTTCGTAGGTTATACAAATAACGGATATAGATTATGGGATATTAATAAGCAGAGGATTATAGTATCAAGGGATGTAGTTTTTAATGAGGAAATGATAAAAGAGGCTAATCATAGGATTGAATTAGTCGATGAGAATTTGAACGATGAGCAAGATAGTATTTCAGAAAAAAATGTAGAATCGGATACGGAAGAAGACACTGAAATGCAAAGGACAGGGAATGAAATTGATGAAAATAATTTGTTAGAAGAAGCAAATGATATAGTAAATGAACCGAGGGAAGGTCAAAGTAGGAGGAAAAGAGGAGAGCAAACTTCCAGAACGATTTAAGGATTTTGAAATGTTTATGGCATTCGATGCCGTTTCTTACGTGGAGCAAGCACCTCAGGATTTCAAAGAGTTGCAAGGCAGAAATGATTGTAATCAATGGCTACAGGCAATAGATAGAGAATTAGAGTCTATTGAAATAAACAAAACCTGGTCGGAGGTTCCTAAACCAAAAGATAGAGAAATTTTGGATACGAAATGGATGTTTCAATTAAAGCCATGGGAAGATGAAAATGTGGATAAGTTTAAAGCTCGACTTGTAGTTAGAGGGTTTGCTCAACATAAGAATTTTGAATATAATGAGATCTATTCCCCAGTTGCCAAAATGACTACAATCAGAACGCTTTTAATAGTAGCGAATCAATTTGATTATTATTTGAAACAGTTAGATGTAAAAGCAGCTTTCTTGAATGAAGTTAAAGATGATATATATATTTATCCACCAGATGGAGTGAATTGTAGGCCAAATAATGTATTAAAATTGAAAAAAGCAATTTATGGACTCCGACAATCGTCGAATTGTTGGAATGAAAAGATAAATACTTTCTTAATTAGTTATGGGTTTAAAAGATCAAATAATGACTATTGCTTATATAGTAAGTTGTGTAAAACCGGATACATTTATTTTTTGCTATATGTTGATGACATAATATTATCTGGCTTTGATCTAAAGGAATTGAACGGCTGCAAACATGATTTAATGAAACATTTTCGAATAAAAGATAAAGGCGATTTAAGGAACTTTTTGGGTCTTGAGATAGAATATAGAAAAGAGGACGGAATATTGAGAGTGAGCCAGAAAAGGTACGCTGAATCAATTTTGAAAAGATTTAATTTTAATAACTGTAGAGAGTGTGCAACTCCCATTGACCCTAAGTCAAAAATTATCATGAAATAGGAGGTTCAAAGTAAGAGTGATGCGATTAGACCTATAGGAGAAATAGTAGGGTGCTTGATGTATTTAATGTTAGGTACACGGCCTGATTTGAGTTATAGTGTAAATTACCTTAGTAGATATCAAGATAAGGCGAATGATGAGGTATGGATTCAGGCGAAAAGAATTTTAAGATATATCAAAGGATCTATAAATATAGGCTTATGTTATCTGAGAAAGAAAGATGAATCTCCGTTAACGTGTTTTGTAGACGCAGATTGGGGAAGTGACCCAAATGACAGGAAATCTATTTCCGGATTTTTGATAAAAGCATATGGGAATATTGTTGCGTGGAAGACTAAAAGGCAAAATTGTGTGGCTCTTTCGACTACCGAAGCGGAGTTAATATCTTTGTGCAGTGCTGTACAGGAAATCTGTTGGTACAAAAAGTTATTGGTTGATATGAATATAAATGTAGAGAATATGGTAATATATGAAGATAATCGAGGATGTATAGCTCTTATCAAAAATCCCGAAAACAATAGACGTGTCAAACATATTGATTTAAAATTTAATTATGTATGTGAAAATGTAGCAAGGAAGACCATCGTTATAAAATACATAGATAGTAGAAGTCAACAGGCTGATATATTAACCAAAGGATTATCGTTACCTCAGTTTATAAGAATACGTAAAGAAGCAGGATTAGTTAAGTTTAAATAAATGTCTTGTAAATATAACATAAGGTATATTGACTGAAAGATAGAAAGCTCCATACAAGGAGGAGTGTTGAGTATTAGTCTTTATGATCTAATGTATGTATTTCGCTTCAATATATATATATATATATATTGTATTAATGCGTGCGCAGCACTACTGGATCAAAGCGCTTATACATATGTATATAGGTGAAAACTCTCGAAACTTCTCTCTTCCGCCTCAGACATGTAAGAGCAAAGTACGAATATACAAGATCAAGAAGCATAGAAGTTAAATCATTAAATCTCCCCAAATATACGATCCTCATAATATCCCAATACATCGAAGGTTCAAAAATTACCATTCTTAAAATAATGTCTTTCGGGTGAAGCCTTAGCTATTATTGACAACCTACCAATCACTTCAGTGAACTTCGATGTCGCTTACACTGCATTACAAGAACGGTACCATAACAAGCGTCTGATCGTTGACGCGTTTCTCGATAGCTTCATTAGATTGCCAAAGTTGAGATCTCGATCGGCCAAAGAGTTGAGAACTCTATTAGACTATACGAATAATGCGGTTGTTGCGTTAACGGCCATGAAGGTTTATACTGAGAGTTGGGACCCTGTTATCGTTTTTTTGACCGTTAGTAAATTGGACGCTCAAACTCTTATTGAATGGGAGTTTGAGTTGAAGGCGTTCACCGACTTACCTTCCTTTCTAAAACTAAAAACATTTTTATCGACCACTCTCAGAGCGCTAGATTCTTCTACGGTTTCATGGACATCCAACCTAGTTTCAGGTTTCAGGTCTCATAAACCTTCAAGCCAACCGGTACGTGCTTTTCAATCTACGGTTTCAGTAGCAAGATCTATTTTTTGCAGTGGCAATTACCACCTATACCAATGCGGTAAATTTAAAGAAAAGCCAGTGAGTCAACGAATTCTCTTCATTAAACAAACTAAATGTTGTTTAAACTGCCTCGGTCAGGGACATTTCAGTTCGAATTGCGGTAGTCTAAATAAGTGTAGCGTATGTAAAAGGTCCCATCATTCTTTGCTGCATGATCCAGCTCAAGCGAATAGTTCCTCCGACCGAACTAACTTTAGAAATATTTCTTCTTCCGAAGTAAGTAAACCTCGCGAGCCCTCCACCAAGACTGCTACTGCCGTAGAGAATGAAGTGAATGTTCACTCTTCTCTTTGCTCCCAGGATGCTAATAACAGTTATCAAACTACTATTTTGCTAATTGTAATTGTTTTGATTCGATCAAAGAATGGTAGATGTGCCAGGGTCAGAGCGTTATTGAATCTGGGTTCGCAGGCTACTTTTGTTTCTCAGGCCATTGCACGGATTCTACAGGGTGTTTCTATGAAGTGCTGCCAAACTTAAGGAGCGTATAATTGACGTAAAAACAAGTAACTTTTGTTAACATACCTATGGTGTCCGATCATTATTGGCGAAGATACAGCCGTTTGAATATCCGCCTACAGGTTGACAACATGACCTACATTCAGCTGCCCGAAGCGGTCAACGCTCCGCGATGCGTCCTTGACTCAGTGCCGTATGCGTGCGACACAGCTGACTTCCCCCTCAACATTTTTTCGAGCCGACGAACTATTTTAAATCACCGAACTATTGGGAAAAAAATTACCTATTAAAAAAGTCCAAACGACAAAACTATTCGAGAACTCATAAAATTTCGAGTTACTTGTGGATAAATGTTCAGCTCGGTAAGTTTACATATACCAATAGATTTCCGACTTTCAAGTTATTTGTAAATATCCGAATTATTGGTAACGACGTTTCCTGCACTAGAAAATAATTTTTCACTTCGTAAATGGAAAGTAATTATTTCGAGGAAGGTTATTGCTAATAATGCTAACTTACAAACGTCCACACTAATAAGTCGAATATTTACATATCGAATATTTATCTCCAAGTAACTCGAAAACTTACGAGGGCTCGAATATTTGAATCGCTTTAAATTTTTTAATGGCTTACTTTATTTAACTCGAGCAATCGGACCAAATAAATTCTGAATACGTGCACATTCTTAAACACCAATTGCACTGAATGCACTGCACAAAACCGTACTTATGACAATTGTTCAATACGTCGGCTCCCGACGGTCATAAACGTTTCGCACCATTACACGATTGGAACTGCGGACACGAATGACTCCGAAATATCGCAATGAAACTCGCAACGAAATTCACTACACTGCACTAAAAGTACCACACAAAACTTTGTTCTTTTTTTAACTTTACCTCCACTGTCACTGCACCTCGCTCGGTTTCACCTTGCGGTGATTGCCCAGGTGGGGCTGAGCAACTCATTATTCGCGGCATTTCCCTACGTCCTCCCCATGGGAGGTTCAGGGCCGCTTTACCTCCTGCCAGAGTATGTGCTAGAACGCAGCATTTCTTTCGCCTGGTGGTCGTCGTCGTCTCGCGTCGGCTTCTACTTCCGCAGCTTCCGCCTCCTGGAATATTCCATCCTGCAGCATCTACTTCCGTAGCTTTCGCCTCCTGGAACATCTCGTCCGGCAGCTTCTACTTCCGCAGCTTCCGCCTCCTGGAACATCCCATCCTGCAGCTTCTACTTCCGCAGCTTCCGCCTCCTGGAACATCTCGTCCGGCAGCTTCTACTTCCGCAGCTTCCGCCTCCTGGAATATCCCATCCGGCAGCTTCTACTTCCGCAGCTTCCGCCTCCTGGAATATCCCATCCGGCAGCTTCTACTTCCGCAGCTTCCGCCTCCTGGAATATCCCATCCGGCAGCTTCTACTTCCGCAGCTTCCGCCTCCTGGAATATCCCATCCGGTAGCTTCTACTTCCGCAGCTTCCACCTCCTGGAACATCTCGTCCGTCAGCTTCTGCTTCAGCAGCTTCCGCCTCGTCCTTGGCTCGAATCTCGCCAGTGACGAACGTTGTCACGGCGAACTTTTCCTCGGCACTCAGCAACCACATAACACTCGGTCGAACGTGTCCCATGCTTTCAGTATTACAAATACTGTTCGATATGGCGGCCTCCCACATCCACGCATATCTGGCACCGACGAACGACCGAACCGCGAACGCGTTCAAATATCCCTGGCGTATTTTGGACCTCATCGCATGCAGCCATAACACGGGCAATGAGGTCCTCCGCTGTTTCAACTGGGGTTTCATACACTAAAGTCCGGACGTGTCCCCCACAGAAAAAAGTCCAGCGGTGTTAGATCGGGAGAACGTGCGGGCCAAGTAACGGGGCCGCCTCTTCCGATCCATCGGCCAGGGTATTTTTCATTCAAATACCCGCGTGAAGTGCGGGTAATGTGTGCTGGTGCTCCATCCAACTGCAGCCACATTTTACTCCGCACGGACAGTGGCGCATTTTCCAACAAATCGGGCAAAGTGTGTTCCAGAAATTGCCCGAAAATGTGCCCGCCTAGGCGGGGGGGGCAACAAATAAGGCCCAATGAGGTAATCGTCGACAATACCTGCCCAGACGTTTACGGCGAAACGATGTTGATGTTTTGCCTCGACTGTCGCGTGCGGATTTTCCGTGTCCCACATGTGGCTGTTCTGGCTATTGAAAAATCCGTTGCGCGTGAAGCATGCTTCATCAGTAAAAAGCACACTGCGCAGGAGATCTTGGTCTGCGAAGCACATATCCAAAAATGTCCTCGCAAAATTCACTCGCGGACCGTAATCAGCCGGGAGAAGAGCTTGCACCTTTTGTAAGTGGAAGGGGTGCAAGTCTTCCTCGTTCAACACACGCCAAACATTGACGTGGTTTGTGTGTAATTCTCGTGCAATCGATCGAGTACTGATCGACGGATCAGCATCAACGCGACTTAAAACGGCGTTTTCGAAATTCACGGTACGCTGGGACCTTGTCGAGCCGGAACGTTCGTCGTGTCCGAATGATCCCGAATCTCTCAAGCGTTGTGCGATCTGCGCGAAAAGCTGACGGTTTGGATGGCGACGAGCAGGAAACCGTTCGCGATACATTTGCTCGGCCAAATAAGTATTACTGTCAGCAGCACCATAAACAAGGCGCACGTCTGCCATTTCGGCAAAAGAGTACGTCTCCATTTTTACGTATTACTAGTAAAATTCGCGACGGACGAAAGAGACTCTGCACGGTTTCGGCTGTTAAAGAACACTGAGATTTACTGGAAGGCATCTCGTATTCTGCTACACAGTGTTTTACACCGTCACATTAGAGCGTCATAATAGCACACTGTCAAATAACTATGATTGTGTGCATCACCTATTCGCTTCCGACGCGGCACGCGTCGACGAGGAGAACGTAAGTTCGGGCACAACACAAATGCAAGTTTGTTTTCAAACATGATTCGTTGTCCCGTTTTTTCCGACATTCGTTTCTCTTCGCTAACGCGGTTAATACACCGTGCAGCGAGTTTCATTGCAATCTTTTGGATTTCTTCGTGTCCGCAGTTCCAATCGTGTAACGGTGCGAAACGTTTATGACCGTCGGGAGCCGATGTATTGAACAATTGTCATAAGTACGGTTTTGTGCAGTGTATTCAGTGCAATTGGTGTTTAAGAATGTGCACGTATTCGGAATTTATTTGGTCCGATTGCTCGAGTTAAATAAAGTAAGCCATTAAAAAATTTCAAGCGATTCAAATATTCGAGCCCTCGTAAGTTTTCGAGTTACTTGGAGATAAATATTCGACATGTAAATATTCGACTTATTAGTGTGGACGTTTGTAAGTTAGCATTATTAGCAATAACCTTCCTCGAAATAATTACTTTCCATTTACGAAGTGAAAAATTATTTTCTAGTGCAGGAAACGTCGTTACCAATAATTCGGATATTTACAAATAACTTGAAAGTCGGAAATCTATTGGAATATGTAAACTTTCCGAGCTGAACATTTATCCACAAGTAACTCGAAATTTTATGAGTTCTCGAATAGTTTTGTCGTTTGGACTTTTTTAATAGGTAATTTTTTCCCAATAGTTCGGTGATTTAAAATAGTTCGGTGATTTGAAATAGTTCGGTGATTTAAAATAGTTCGTCGGCTCGAAAAAATGTTGAGGGGGAAGTCAGCTGTGTCGCACGCATACGACGGCGCTGAGCCGAGGACGCATCGCGGAGCGTTGACCGCTTCAGGCAGCTGAATGTAGGTCATGTTGTCAACCTGTAGGCGGATATTCAAACGGCTGTATCTTCGCCAATAATGATCGGACACCATAGGTATGTTAACAAAAGTTACTTGTTTTTATGTCAATTATACGCTCCTTAAGTTTGGCAGCACTTCATAGAAACACCCTGTATATGTACACCAAGAAAAGATTGAGGCCAACGTGAGCGTGGTGGGGGGGGGGGGCTTCTTATGTGAAGAAGTGAAAACTGCTGCATCCTTTTCTATCGAGCCTGTTCAGGGTCGCGGCCCAATAGTTGATATAAGTGGCATAACTAGATGTATTCTGGCACCGTGACCTTGAAACTAGGCAGGTTCTGGCACACCGTGATAATATTGATTTCTACTTTATTGGCAGGGCATTATTTTGTTTTTTAAACCTTTGCGAGGAAAGTTTATTATCTTTTTTACCGACACCGCTCCCCCCCAAAAGCTCTGTGTTGAGTGTTGGTAAATTTTTATTTTTTATATTTTTGTTTTTATCGTCCCCCTCCCTCTCCTAAAAAAACATAATGTTCCTCTTCCGCCCTGCTCTCCCCTAACCCCCATCTCTTTCTCACCCCTTAAACCCTCCCCTTTCCTTCCCCTGCCCACCTCCTTCACCCCTGCCCCCTCTTACCTATAGTTACAAAAACAAACCCCCATCCCCGCATAACTCTGGCTCTCCATCGATGTATATATAATGCATATATTTTTTTTTATACTAGTATATATAAACCTGAGTTCCTCGCATTGACACCCCTCCCCCTCTCGAAACGAGATAGTATCAACAAGTTCGGTGGTGTCGCCAAAGAACCGATCTATTATTACGAAAACGATGAAGATGGTGTAAACAGTGCGATCGCGCTTCGCTTATCATTGACGGATCCCGAAGCGTACGATGCTTATGGTAAAAGGATCGCAGGTTTGTCGGATCCGAATGATCCGAACGACGCTGTTAACATGAGCTACCTTGATAATCGATTATTGGACATGAATAGAGATTCTCAGACATTCATTCGGAAGTATTATCTTGAGAAATCTGTTTATGACACTGAAATCCTTTCTATCGGCTCAAAGTTGATTGATTCGAAGAGAGGCATCGAAATTTGTGCGAATAAAATTGATGCGCTTCAACCGCAGGTGGTATCTATGACGAAAAGCAGCAATGATTTAAAAAAAATCATCATCGATTGCGAGCGCAAGATTGCCGCGTTCGATCCAAAACTCGCATCCTCGCTGAAGATCGTGAATGACTTGAAAACCCATGTCGATGAAAACAAAAACCTGATTAATGTGCTCGATGAAAAAGTGAAATCT
This sequence comes from Hedychridium roseum, assembly GCA_963989215.1. NCBI lineage: Eukaryota > Metazoa > Arthropoda > Insecta > Hymenoptera > Chrysididae > Hedychridium > Hedychridium roseum. Next base: position 1,108,620 of record OZ022312.1, on the reverse strand, counting down.
TTTCAGTCAGGATCCATGAAGAACGTGAATGATATGAAGATCTATGTCGAGGATACCAAACGTGGGATTGATTCGATCGAAGATAAAATGCAAACTCTCCAGTCAGGTTCCACCAATTATAATGATGATGATGATTTTAATGCTGTCAAGAAACAGGCGAGAATGCATGAAGAACGATTGGATAATTTTCAAAAACAAAATGCCGAGAACATCGAAGGCGAAATAACGTGAAAAAATGAGGTATTCGTAAGATAAGACTACAAAACTTGGAGGATACTTGTGGCAACTTCGCATTAAGATTTATAAATGACTCCAGTAGATTGGACGATCTAGAGCGGAAGTTAGATCGCGTAGGAAACCTATGACGTTAAAATAAAAAAGCCCCCCTGCAGTTCGCTTTTAGTCACAAGTCTGCTCTTAAGCGAGATAGACGTTATTATCAGCTATTCGCAATGTATAAATAGCCTTGCCGCTATTTCGCAACAATGTTGGGGAAAAGAAGAGTTGGGAGGACGACGAAGAGAGATGTTGCCGATATTTGGAAGTAGGTCTGACTAAGAAACCGTTATTCGATATCGATCGGAACGATATTGTTGTGAAACTCAGCGATGCTTTCGGTCATTGCCCAGTAAGAAAGGGGAACGAAGTAACTCTGGAAGTGAAAGAATGGGAGGACTCATGGATCATCGGGAGTACATTGAACGATATTTCGCTAATGTACCAGTATTACAACGTTTCTCGCTATCCAATACTTTAAGCATGTATTTCGAAACGTTTGAAGAGCTGAACTGTGTCTCTCTAACGAGGGAAATTTCTGAGGAGAGAGCAAATATCGTGAGGATACCCGAATAGGCGATGACGTTTCTGTTCGCTCTGAAGGACTTCGTCAACGCTTTTTACGCTTACGCTTTATATATTTTATCATATATTGTACAATAATTATTATATTTTTAAAAAATTAATAAGTATTACATGAGGTTTATGAAATTAACATATTGACATAGGTACTAAGATTTATAAATTATTATTTTAATATCTAAGAATTAATAGTTAATATTTTAAATCTAAGAATAAAAAAACTATGAACTACAAATTAAGAATTAAGAACTATGTATTATTTTGGGTATGTTTTAGCCAATGATTATATAATAGAACCTCCACGGCTGGACAGTGAAGTCTGAGCCCCTTTCGATTCTTAAATTTCCTGTGTAAATGGCAACTAATTCGATTGACCGCGAATGAATGAAGCAGATCGGTAAATTTGGGGCATCCAAATTCTTCCAAGTTTACATTTTTGATATTCGATTGATTATATATTTTTTTTTCTATTTGCCCTCCCTTATACGCTACGACTATATTATTGCTAGTACACTTGTTTAATATGCTATTTAGTATTTCATAAATTTCGTGTTGGCGGTATTGTTCAAAGCCAAAATCCATGAACGGTACACCAGTAATATTATTGTATATATAAGAGTTCGTTCTCTTATCTTCATCCAAAAGTTCGTTGAATGTGACATCAAGCCGGAACTGAAGACTATATGTTTGGTTGCTGCAGCAATCGATGATCCCAACATCCTTAAATAGGAACTCCTTGTTCACCATGAACCCATCCACGTCTAAGATATGTGTTATTTCGTCCAGCGTGAATATATTTTTCATCTCGCTTATTTAACTCTACAGATCACAAAGAAGATTGTTATAGATAATGTTATAGACACACAAAAAAATGTAAATATGAAAAATACAATACTGGAAAAAAAGTACTTACAATTAATCGCTATTGGTTGTGGTGGTGGTGGTGGTGAATTCCACGTTGTTGTAGCGACTATTTGCCGTTACTTTCCTTACTAACAACAATTGCTGCCAGGTTCGAAAATTCGGCAAGATCCCCCACATTATTTGGATCCATCAGATGTAATTGAATCCGATTAGGGGGGAAAATAATGTATTCATTATTAATGTGAATACAGATTTTCTGCCCATATCGCGTAACGATTTTTTCGATTTTCGTTATCTTCAATTTTACGTCCCGCGGAATGTCAGCCAACTTTTTGTATGGTAGAGCAAAGTTGCTGAGATCGATGTTGTTTATTTTTTCGAGGGATCGTGACATTGTATCACACGCTCAGCTCCGAATTACTAATGATGATGGGGCTCAATGATGCGTGCCTTTTTATATAAATATCCCTACCTCTATCACCAGTATAATGACATTGAAAAACACGCAGCTATCTGCGGATATTCTTGAGGTTTCTTCAGACAAGTCTGATTGGATATCGGAAGTTGTGGCTGTATGACAGCTCATGGAGAGGATGTTCCAATTAGTTGATATAGATATATTTTTATGCGCTTTATTCTTGTGATTCACAGCATATTGTTATCATTCATAGCTCGCATTGATTATCTTATACATATATTTTATATTAGTTTTCTAACATTGTTGATCAGCGGATTGTACTCCACGATACGATCATGCAGAATAAGACAGTATTGTATTAGACAGGCATGAGTATTAGCGGGAACAGGTTTCTTGCATTCAATTTCCAACTTAACTTAGGATAGCGTTATTGGATCATGCTGGAGAATTTCTAGGAATTGAAGTTTCGTATATTTGTCCAGACAAACGTGCGGTATTCTCCATTGCACTTTACTCAACTCTATTCTCGGCGAAATCATTTTCTTCGATCCATATAGTGCGTTCGAATCGTCACGTGATCTGATTAAAATCAGTTCATGACGGACGTTCGCGAGCACCCGTTTGTAGTCCTCGGAGAACCCCACAAATGACTCACAAGGAAACTGTGCAAAGTGTCCGTCTCCCATTTTCTTATGCTTGTGATATGTTATAGTCCATCCAAAACTAAGAGACACGTATTTTTTTATATGTGCTCTTAAACGGATTTAAGGGGTGAAGTTCACCCTCAAAGTTGAGCATGTAAAGCGGTGTTTGTGTAGTTTTACATAGAAGGCGTGTCTCTATCGCCACCAACCCAACTTTAAAACATTCCTTACGGGAAATGATGAAATTCACATATCCATCTTTCTATGCACCCTTATTGCAAAGGGGTGAACCACCCTCTGAAAATTTTCATTTCAATATAAAAAAAAACTAATTATCCGATTTTAATGAAACAAAAACTAAATTGTAGAGCGAGGAAAACAAAGTTGACCAGTTTTTGTATTTCTTGAAAAAAACAATTTTTAAAAGGAAAAACACGTCTTCAACTATAAGTCTGTTCTCCTAATGTTAAAGTCATTCTGATTAGTTTTAATTGCCGGAGGCCTCTTATACACTCACCTATATACCTGAAAACAAGACATCATTACATTCAGGCTTGTCTTTATTGTTTTTCTTGTGATTCACTGTCCCTGCATGTGCCGCATATACACGTAAGTATTAAAATATACTGTTATTGTTCAGGTATTTTAATTTATTTTATTTCGGGCATTATCAAGGTGTAATATACACTTCTTTAGTTAATACATTTTGGTTTTAGTCAATACATTTTAATGTATTTCATACATTTCATACTATTTTTGTTGGAAGTATTATAATTTATTTTATTTCAGGCATTATCAAGGTGTAATATGCACTTCTGTAGTTGATACATGTTTGGTTTGCTGTTTCTAAAAAAAGTTTATGCGTAATGCACAGATGAGTAACCAATGTCATCACTGACATATTTATCTCGGAGTCTCTTTGTCTCAGAGTCCCTCTGGCTCTTGCTTCGATGTTTCCCGAGTTAGTTTGATCTTGGCTGCTGAGTTGTCAGTTACTTTACGCAGTGTTTTAAATAAAGTTACTACAATGTACGTCAATCCAATGAACGTTATAAGACTTTTGTTAATAACTTTCCAAGCATTTGATATTCCTGACAGTTCTATTAATAACAATGAAACTGAATTAAATGAAAGTATGGAACAAATGTTGTTGGACTGTATGACAGAATTTAACAGCTTGGAGATTATAGAAGAATCTACATTAGACTTTCAAGAACCCTTCAAAGAATTTGAAGTTCACGTTGTGGAAGATACTGATGTTGAGTGGGGACCTGGTGTACCTCAACTTGATCCTCAAACTTGTACGGTCGACGAAGGAGAAGCAAGCTACGAATATAAACAAAGAGCTGTCGATTATTGGCGAAGTCCCAAAACAAAAACTAATTTAAATATAAAAACAGTTCAACGACGAATCAGGAAAGTGACATCAGGTCGCCAATTAAGACGCTGGGCTCATCAGCTAAATAAAGGTGGAACTTATAGAGAGAAACTAGCACGCATCACAGAATACAGTCTTGCTAATCTCAAAAATGTGATAGAATCCGGATTGATTGTGCATGATGTCGATCTTCGAAGATAGGCCCTGCAAGCCCAAAAAATAATTGGGCATGAAGATAGTCGTTTCCAGGCTTCGCCTTCATGGATAGCAAAATTTAAAATGGTTTAGAAAACGTTTACAATTCTGACTAAAGTGCATTTCAATTGGAAATCCATTCAGGACGAACGTTAACCGAAGAAGGTACATAGTGGATCCGTTCAAGCAACTGATTCAATTTACCGCTGAGAAGGAAGCTGAGCCCTCTGTCGAGGATGATATGGTCATAAAGAAGAAGGAACGAAAGATAAAAAAAAAAAAATTGCTACCGATACACCGACTGCCCCCTCATCTACCCCTATGGCTCAAGTAATTGAGGAAGAGGAGGAAAGGCGACTGAATGAAGGTGACTTTCCTAAACCGCAATTTGAGAGCGACAGCGATAATGATGACTTTGAATCACCGACCGCAACATCTAGTGCGGGTGGAGACCTTTCGTTGAGAGAAGATGCGATACTTAACCATCTCGGACCTATTTCTACGGAGTACATGAAACTGCTTCTGCCCGATAAGGAAAATGAAACTGACAACACGTATGGTGTTCACATCAAAAACGATTGCGCGATGCTTGGGAAATCAATGTTTGATATGGACAGTAATGATGATATTTATATCGATGATAAAAAATGTATTGGATCTCGAGGCGTTTTTGAACTGATCTTCAAACGGATACATGATGCGCGGCTGTACAATGATGACGATCTGGCAAAGTACAGAAGCATATTGATAGCGACCAATGTGCACCGTAAGGACTTTTTACCGCACAATCAAATTATGAGTAACAAAGGGCACAAGTACAAGAACATAATCGCTCCATTATTCGCTCGGAAGAGTGGAACGGGCATGAACAATGTGGCATCAGTTGCTATCAACCCCCAATCCATCGCTCCTTTGACACTTTTGCCCGAGGACAAGAGAGTTTTGAGTGACCCCGGAACCATCGATTACGTACATTGGAACGATCCAAACGAGTTGGTTGATCGATTGCGCGTGCTGATAGCATCGCGGGAGGCTGGCAACACTGGCGTGGACAACGAAATAATTTTTATTCTTGAAGAGTTGCGCGAGGAGGGACTCATCGTATAAAAATAATCGTACTCATGAAATTTCATATCATTGATCTACTAAACAATGGGGGTTGGTGGTGGTGGAATCAAGAAAAAGAAGAAAGAAGAGAGGGAGGAAAAAGATTGTAAGGAAGGAAAGAAGGAGGAATACAGGGAGGAGGAAGAGGAGGAGGAGGAGGAGGAGGAGGGGGAGGGGGGAGGGGAGGAGGAGGAGGAGGAGGGGAATGTGGAATAAAGGGTTTCTTGTGCTGCTGTTGGTCGAGGAGTTGCACGCGACGGCGAGGAAAAATTTTCCACGACGACGCGTGGTGCTGAAGGGCATCGATGATCTCTGGCAAGCTGACATCGTTGATATGCGTGCCTACGCTCGCTCGAACGCTGGACACCAATACATTCTCACTATCATAGATGCCTTTTTCAAGTACGGTTGGGCGGTGGCGCTTAACCAGTTAAGTGTGTTTGACGACTATATCCGTCATGGCGATATGGCAGAATTTTGTATCATGACAACTATATTTGTTATGGAGAAGTGGTAACAGAATTTTACACATGACGGATATAGTCGTCAAACACACTTAACTGGTTAAGACAAAGAGCGGAGATGAGGTTACAAGAGAATTCAGGAACATTATGGATGAGGCGAGGAGAGCGCCTAAGAATCTCCAAACCGATGATGGAAAGGAATTTTTCAATTCAGGATTCAAGAAACTGATGAATGAACAGTCGATAAATCATTATTCCACATACAGTCCGATTAAGGCATCGATAGTCGAACGTTGGAACAGAACAATGAAGAGCAAAATGTGGAAAATGTTCACGATGAATGGTAATTACAGATGGGAAAAATCGTTGTCGACACTGGTCGATGAGTTCAATCGTCGAGTGCATCCAACAATCGGCATGCGTCCGATTGATGTTACGCCGAAGCATGAACGGAAACTCTTTACCACCGTCTATGGCAACATTAAAATAGCCGGTCCGGCAAAATTCAATGTCGGCGATTATGTGCGCATTAGCAAATACAAGAATCTATTTGAAAAAGGACACACGCCCAACTGGACGACAGAGGTATTCAGAGTGAGACAAATTCAGCGTACGAATCCCGTAACCTATCTGTTGAGCGACAGCTCGGGTAGTCCTCGGTGGTTTTCATGAAATGGAATTGCATAGTGCGGCAGATCCCGATGTCTACCTGGTTAAACGCGTTCTACGACGCACGGGGAACAGGGTGTTTGTAACGTGGTTGGGAATGGATTCGTCACATAACTCAAGGATAAATAAGAACAATGTATTATAACGTTAAATAATAAATTCGTCTACATGAAAAAAACTGTTGGAACCTCCCCCTCTCCATCTCTCCCACCACCTCTATCCCAACAAAGTAGCAAGCTGCTGTGGGCAGTTAATCTTTATCTTTACCGATAACGAGTACTGTATCTATCTACATATTACTAAATAGGCTACATTGTCTTAAAAATAGGAAGCGGTCCCACTCAGTGACCATTACTCTTATCGCTTATTCTTCCATAACAAAGTCCGGATGTGGTTTTCAGCATCATCGTTTGCTCCCCACCTCAACATTGTTGCTAGCCGTGGTATTCTTATCTTTTTTTCCGGTAACATGAAGCAACCGATATCCATATTCGTGCTACATTTTTTATATCGCGAATTGCATTACGCGCATGTGCTTGATTATCATTATCTCGGTTATATAGTAAAAAAGATGTTTTTGCCGCATCAACTAGCATTGTGGTTCACATCTTTGTTCCATAACAATCACACAACGTGAGTCATCATAGTCAAAAGCCATGTGGGTTAAAATATCATTAATTTTGTTAATAATTTCCGTGACGTCGATCACCATGCGTTCGACGAGGGGTGAAGCAATCGTCAACGATGAAGTGATTAAATTTTTGAAACGTTACGGTTACAGTGCAGCGCTTGCCCGGTTTCAAGAAATGTACGGTCTAGAAATCACCGGAACGCTGAACTCCGAAACGATGTTTCAAATGACGGTCCCGAGATGTGGTTTAGCGGTCTTTGTTGCAGATCGGCTGCAACGTGATAATGCACAATAAAGTTGGTCGATCAGAAATATAACTTAGAATTTCCATTTGGGGATGTGGATGACATAAAATTGGCGGAATTGGTGTTCGCTCAGTGGGAAAAGCATTCTACGTTAAAGTTCACATAGTTCTCGTCAGGCAGTTGTATAGACAATACGTGTATTTATGTTGCTCGCGAGTTGATGATACATACATACATACATTCAGAAAGTAGTAGTGAGTTTCAGATACATAGCAGAATATCCAAATCACTCTCTTGGCTATAGTGGTGTGGGCCCGTGACTGTGTATTCCAACGGCACAGAAATCCAGCCAGCAATGCCGCCTATCCAGTTAAAAATTTCCAAACAAGGAAACGATTATACAACTACAATATTATCGGATGCTACTGACAACGATGTTGAAATGGCAATAAGTGAACCATCTAAATCAACCCAAACGACAGTTACAAATAAGAAAAGGAAAATCCATCAGAATAGAGAAGATCAACAGATGATTCGACAGATACACATGCACCATCTCAAACTGAAACATGACTACAAGGTATACCTACAAAAAACACTTACAGCGTCTTAACACAGTTAAACACAGATGAAGATCTACCTAGTAATATCACGATAACCAAAATAGTCAAATCGCCTCCAATATTCATTCAAGCTCAAATCATAGATCCACTAATAGAAGTACTTGATCAAGAAGCAGGCAACAATAATTTTGTATTAAAACAGCTAAAGGAAAATCAAATAAGACTACAACTAAATACTCCCAAACTTTACAGAAAAATAGTAGATATTCTAAAAAGCAAAAACGCAAGCTTCCACACCTTTCAACCAAAAACAGACAAAAGTTACAAAGTGGTTCTCCGAGGAATGCATCCGAAAACTAACGTAAACAGAATAATTGAAGAATTAAAACGTTACAATCATTCGGTTAGAGCAATTAACAACATAGTCAAATTTAATTCTAAACACCCGCTACCACTCTTCATCATTGAACTTGAACCAAATGACAATAACAAAAACATATACGACATAGATAAACTATTAAATACTGTAGTCAAGTTCGAACCACAAAGGCCAAAGCGAAACATACCACAATGCTTTCGTTGCCAAACATTCGGGCACACAAAAAATTACTGTCACAGATCACCTGCTTGTGTCAAATGTGCAGGCAATCACCTAACACTGCAATGCCCACAGAAGGGCAAAGTAGAAAATGTAAAATGTAGTAACTGCCAAGCAAATCACCCTGCAAGTTACAAAGGTTGCACAGTACGCAAACAGCTGCAGCAAAAGCTATTCCCCACTCTAAGAACAAGAACCGTACCTCATCTGAGTGAAATCAATAAAAATCAACAGTTATACCACGAAACACCTTATCCGGCAGCAACTTTTTCACAACCTCAGAGGTACAACCATAGTTCTATTATTAATACAAGATCTTATGCCCAAGTAACCGCACAACAAAATACACAATACCAAAACCAAACTTCTGCCACTCACACAAGCAATCACACTGAAAATCAAAATCACGCTACAGAAATGAAGCAGCTATTAATTCAATCAATCAAAAACACAGAGCTCATAACTAATATGCTAACTACGCAAACGTTACTTTTACAACAACAAACGCAACAACTAATTGTCATGTTAAATCTACTTACAAAAATAATTAATAATAATAAATAATGGACGGGAATATCAAAATAGCAGCCTGGAACAGCAACGGATTACAGCAAAGACTGTACGAACTAAAAACATTTACTTACACACATGATATTGACATCATTTTAATTTCTGAGACTCACCTCACAAATAAAAATTACATAAAAATTCCGTATTACACTATTTACGACACTAAACATCCGTCAGGTAAAGCTCACGGAGGAGCTGCTATCATTATCAAGAATAGCATAAAACACTATTTCCATAGTACCACTCCACTGAACTATCTCCAAGCAATGACAGTCACAGTAGAAACCAAAACCGGTCCAATACAAATATCTGTCATCTATTCACCCCCAAAACACAAAATCACCACGGAACAGTATGAAGCTTTTTTCGACTCTTTAGGGAGCAAATACTTAATAGCAGGAGATTTTAATGCTAAGCATACATACTGGGGGTCGAAAAGAACTTCTCCCAGTGGCAGAATACTTTTCCAAGCTATAAACAAACTTAAATTAACACCATTATCGACTGGTGAACCTACCTACTGGCCATCAGCAATAGAGAAAACTCCGGATCTCGTAGATTTTGCCATAATTAAAGGACTAAACAGAACACATTTCAAAATATTATCAAACCTAGAATTGAGTTCAAACCATACACCTATATTAATTGATTACTACGAAAGCATATCACACACAGAAATCACTCCTTCTCTACACAACAGAACTACAAACTCAAATAATTTTAGATCAATAATCGATGAAAACCTGAATTGTAAAATACCTCTAAAAACACCCGAACACATAGAGAACGCAGTAGACTACCTGACGCACATAATTCAACAAGCAGCCTAGTCCTCGACCACTATCACAGAAAAGGGGAATCCTGGTTTATCGTACCCAATTCCTATATTACAAAAAATAAAACAAAAAAGGATAGCTAAAGTGTAATGACAAAAGTGTAAAACGAGAGAAACTAAAAGACAGTTAAATACTATCACTAAAGAAGTAAAAATAATCATTCAACAACATCAGAATAAGGAATTCAACAAATATCTCTTGAACTTAACACCAGAAGAATCCATAGATTATTCACTCTGGAAGACTACTAAAAGATTAAAAAGACCAATAATATCTTCACCAGGAATAAAGAAACCTGATGGCTCCTGGGCAAAAGCTCCCTTAGATGAAGCGATAGCATTTGCCGAATACTTGTACCACACCTTCCATCCAAAAGTATAGCAATGGGAGCATCTCCACTTACTTCTTCGCCATCACGGATATCAGCAACAACTGCAGCATCATCAAATGATGGAAATGATAATAAAGGTCAATATAACACTATACGTAGTACTTCGAAAATAGAGATAAAACGATTGATCTCTTCCATAAAAATTAAAAAGTCTCCAGGCTTTGACCTGATAAGCGGAAGAATACCTAAGGAACTCCCAGATAAAGCTATAAGGATGATGACTATAATATTTAATGCTATCTTCAGAATCCGCTACTTTTCAAGTTCATGGAAATTAGCTGAAACCATGTTGCCAAAGCCGAAAAAAAATATTCACCAACCCTCCTCATATAGGCCTATTTTTCTCCTTCCATTATTATCAAAAATGATGGAAAAAATAATTCTGACAAGACTGAAGAAAATCATTAATAATAAACACCTAATTCCAGACCATCAGTTTGGCTTCAGGGAAAAGCACGCCACAATTGAACAGGTACGTAAATTAATCAATGAAATTATCTCTTCCTTTGAATGCAAAAAATACTGTATATGTCTATTCCTAGACATAGAAAAAGCGTTCGATAAGGTGTGGCATGAAAGCCTACTGAAACATATAAATCAACGATTCCCAAAAGCAATTTATGAACTTTTAAAATCCTACCTTAGTAAATGAACTTTCTATGTAAAGGTAAAGACTCTTGCTCAGCCATCTATTCTATAAACGCTGGCGTACCGCAAGGGAGTGTCCTGGGCCCAGTGTTATACACGTTCGAAAACGCAGCTAATATCCTATAAAACCATATTCACTTACTAGAAAAATGGCTTAACGAGCGAAGAATAAAAGTGGACTATAATAAATGCAACCACATAATTTTTACTCTTTGCAAAGCAAATACTCCAAAAATAACCCTTCATAATAACGAAATTCCACAAACAAAAGTAGTCAAATACTTAGAACTTCACCTTGACTCAAAATTGACGTGGGCACAGCACATACGCAAAAAAATAAACCAAATTAGATTCAAGAGGAGAGAAATGTACTGGCTGGCAAGTAGACAATCTAAGTTAAGCATGGAAAACAAACTTCTGATCTATAAAGTCATAATTAAACCTATATGGACATATGGTATTCAATTATGGGGTACAGCAGCAAAAAGTCATATAGCTAAAATGGAGGCTATGCAATCAATAATACTAAGAACGGTAACAAATGCACCTTGGTATGTTAAAAACGAAGAAATACGAAAAGATCTAAAAATTCCTTCCGTCGAAGAGGAAATCCAACTACAAGCAGACAGATACAAGACGAGGACAACAAAACACCCAAATTCATGGGCTAAAACTCTGTCCTCTCTCGGCGCAACCAGAAGATTAAAGAAGAAACGTCCCTAGGACCTGTTGATCCAATCTCAGACATAAACAAAACTTCTGAAGTAGTTTCCCATCTCCCATTTCCCAAATCCCCTTGCTAATCCAATGGAATTAGCACCCTCATTTCATCCACACAACTAAAAAGTATTGCCGAATGTCCATAGGACAAATTGCAAGATCCATAAGGAGTTAAATTAAAAAAAAAAAGTTAAAGTTCAGCCGAGCGTTCACAAACCCAAATATTCTTATTTCATATAAATCTCTTCGACATACCTATACGAATGATCCTAAAAGATTGTGCGTTCACGAATTCGATGGATTAGGATCCATCTAAAAAAAGTGGAAATACACCTTGATAGCGATGAATACTGGTACAAAGGTCTGACGAGACCGCCAAGCAATATGTCGAGTCTTTTTTACATTTTGATCCATGAAATCGGACATGCCCTCGGAATTCATCACTCTATTATCGAAGAGCCAGTAATGTTAACGTTCTATCATATATCGGAATCAATTTCCGTGAGTTGCACATCACTGATATACTGCCAATACAAAATCTGTATAGCAAACCTACTGATGTGGAAAAGAAGCCTGTATATTCTTCGCCCGCACAAACGACGACGTTCAAATCATCGATTCTGGAAAAAACTTCGAATGACAGCAAACAGAACATCAGTATTTGTGGTCACGTACGAGAGAAATATCATTTTCTCATAGTCGGCAAGCGACTGCTCATTTTTTATAAGAAATGGGTGTGGACAATGAATCTGTTGCAGCGACAACTTACACCGGCACAGCTGTTAACGAATTGGTTACCGTATCTAGCGGGCAAGGGCGAGGAAATTGATGCCATATATCAGAGGTTGAATGGTCAGGTTGTTCTTTTCATGAACAACGTAGCGTACTTCGTTGATGTCCCATCGTTGACGCTTTCTAAAATGATGATGTATTTCGAATTCATAAACAACCCGAGTGATATTAAAATTCATGGAGCAGTGAATACGTACAGGGGAAAAACTTACCTCTTCTACAACAATATGTACTTTGTCGAACTCGACGAGTGCACGTACAAACCAATTACTTATGGGCGATTCGAGGAGAAATTTCCGGGAATACCTGCTCGAGGAATTTCGGCCTTCCGATACATCGATGGTAATCTCTACTTCGTTCAAAAGAAAAATAAGCAGGCATACATCTTCAACGAATTCACGAAAAAGTTGCTGCGCACCGAGCCGTTGAATCACAACCTACGAGTATAAAAACGTGATGAGCGGGCCCTTTTGAACTCATTATTGTATCACGCGCAATAGTGAATTTACGTCAATTAAAATTTTTTTTTTCGGTGGGTGACGAACGTCCACCATATAAATTCTTTGTTCGTCGATTACGAAATACTTCCAATACCACTGCTGTCGATGGTCAATTTGGAATCACATGAAATTTGACCTATCATCATTATCCTCATCAGAAACGGACTCAATCGAAACTTTACCACCACCATCTTCATCGATAGAAGCGGATTCGATCGAAATCCTCATCTTTATCGTCTTCCTCAACAGGATCGGAATCATACGAAATAATATTATCATCATTATAATCTTTGACAGCGAGCACAGCTCTATCTGAGGAAGGGCAGCTGGAATATCTTAACGGAGGCTCGACGGAGGGCAATTACCGGTGCGTAGAAAGCAAGATATTACGTCTAGAAAATTGGACGGACCCGAGTTCTTTTTGTATGATCAGCTTTTACTTCGCACGCGGGACATCGATCTACGTGTCGAAATATTGTATTCCGTGCTACATGAGATTTTTTAAAGATTATGGATCAATCAACGCATACACTTCGCACCAATATGTTGACGAAATATTGATGAATGAGATGTGTTGCAGTAATTGTCAAGTGTCCTTGTATACGATTATATTGAGTAGATTATGTGCTTATTGTATTCCAAATCGCAATGACTAGTGTGCCCTCGCTGCGGAAGCTTGCATGGTCAAATATCCTCAACAGATACAAAAGATATTTGACTAAAGAATTCGAGTACGATCCGCTATTAAAAGATTACATTAAATTGCTAAAACATCTGATGAAAATTGACCATCAGACCGAACTAACTGCATGTTACCGAAAAAGCGATAGTTGTTACATCAAACGTTTTTCTGCTGAAGACCTTGTTAGAAAATCCTCATCGTCAGGTCTGAGAGTACGCCCCTGTGGGCATTAAAGCCCTGAGCACGTGTGTGTGCGCCCCCCATCCCTTTTAACGAAAAGTTGTTCCTGATCCGTTGTTTGCGGCGCATTGCAGTAAATTGTAAGGATGTATAAAACTAACTCGAATATACTGGGTTAAGTACCGATACCTAAATCCGTGTTTGATCTCTCTCACGCCTCACCATAAATATACACCAAAATCCATCAGACCTTAACTTGAATCAAATATTGGCCATAATTGAGGGGCGATATTACGAGATAGTATATTTCGTTGAAGAAGACTTAAGCTGCGAACAGCAAGAAACTAAATTACAACGATATTTTCGCGCAAGCCTGCTTGGAGAATAAATCGCTGATTGGGTGTGCGTGTGCGCGTTAGGAAGAAGAAAAAATGTATCAGGTATTGCGAAGAAGGGTGGATTCATTGCAGAATCATGAAGAAGCGAAACAATGGCTGGAGATGTGCAACGATCTGTCACTCACGCGGCTGAACGTGCTGAAAGAAAAAAAAGTTACGGTGTGGAGCAAGAAGAGTCTCATCGCGTAAAACATCAATTGAAAGTGCTTGCGAGCGAGGGTAGTGAAAAAATTCCTGGTGGTGGAGGAGGAGGAGGAGGAGGAGAAACGCGGTGGTGAATACAACAAGGACATAGATGTAGCTGGAGGGAAAAAAAATATTTTTTGGGTAGACCTTGAAACGGCTTTCGAAAACAGACTCTTTACGGGAATTGTAATCAATTCAACGCACATCGATTCTCATGAATTTCTCGAGGACCCCTTTCCACTTATAGCCGATCGTGTGGTTGCAGCAATAAAAAAATTTCATACGATAAAGGTGAATGCAGAGTTACGCGCAGAATTCGTTAAACATGATGGTATTACCGACGTCAAGTGCTTCAATACAAAAAACGTCATGCTCGATGTAACAAAGTGTTTCGAAGAGTAGTATCGTGATAGCGTATCCGCGCCGATTCTCCGAAAAATGGAAGAGTTTCAAGAACGCGTTAGCGGTTGGGCGCTCTCTCGGTTGGAAAACATTTGCCTAAATATTGACAAATACGAACCGCTGAGTGCAGGATGTTACATCCATATCCCTCCATACATAGAGAACAAAAAAGCAGTGATAAACATTAAAAGTAGGGATCAGGCTTGTTTCGCACGGCCAGTTTTGGCTCATCTATATCCACAAAAGAAAAATGCATGGAGAGATCGTGAATATTCTAACTTCTACACCGTTTTAAACGTCTCACACATTAGCTTTCCAACGAACTTGAAGCAAATCAAGCAATTTGAAGAGGATAATGACCTACCGATAAACGTTTTCGCGTTTGATGAAAGCGAGGAAAAGAGGCGCATCGTTCCAATAAGACTTGCATCGGAAATGAAACATGAAGAGCGGCATATAAATTTACATATATAATATAAATATATAATATAAATCAAAGATGAACACCATGAACATTACGTTTACATCAAGAACTTGAGTAGGCTAGTGAGTTCTGAACTATCTTCAAACCACCGCACGAAACACATTTGTCAAAGGTAACTATTGCATTTTTTTTATTATTGTTTTATCGATTTTTATTGGTTTTTTCCAATCTTTACCATTTTATTTTTTTTAGATGTCTAAATTATTTTCAATCTGCTGAGGGGCTGCGGGAACACGAGCTGTACTGCTTCAATACCAACGAAACGCGCATTATAATGCCTGGTGAGGATGATGAGACGTGGATGGCCTTCAAAAATTATAAGAATAAAGAACCGATGCCTATCGTCGTATACGCAGATTTGGAATGCCTCTTGGAGCCGAAGCATGAGTACGATGATGAAGATGATGATGATGACTTTGAGAAATTCCCTGCATGTTCGGACGACGACGATGAGGAAGAACATAGCGCAGGTACAACGAGGGAAAAGAAAAGAATGCGAATATATCAAAAACATGTTCCGTATTGCGTTGGTTATTATGTAAAAAACTCTGCGAATCCCGAAAGATCACATTACGCACCCTACTGCGGATCAGACTGTATAGATTGGTTCGCACAAAATTTACATTCACTTTCCAATGAGATTGCGTCCAGCATTAGCGATATTCAGCCTATGGAGAAAATGACTAATGAGCAATTGAAGACGCATTTTGACGAAAAGAACTGTCACATTTGTAGTGAAAATTTTTCTCTCCATGACATATGTGTAAGAGATCACTGTCACATCACGGGTAAACATCGCTGGCCTGTACACAACGAATGTAATTTGAATTATAGGATCGATCGCGTTATACCAATAATTTTCCATAATTTATCGGGTTATGATGGTCACTTTATCATCAGGTCTATTGTAAAAGCTTTTGGCAGTAACATGTCGGTTTTGCCCATAAACAAAGAACGATACATTTCATTTTCGAAATATGACACCAGTAATAAGACACAGTTGCGTTTCATTGATTCTTATAAATTTTTATCGGCGAGTTTGAACCAACTGTCGTCCTATTTGAAAAAAGATGAATTTTCTATTTTTGAAAGTGAATTCACAGATTTGTCTGATGAACAAGTGACCTCATTAATGAAGAAAGGAATTTTTCCCTACGATTACGTGGACTCATTCGACAAATTGATTAACGATACGCGGTTACCTGATAACAAATTTTTTTATAATCAATTCAATCAAGCAACATCTCGGATGATGAGTACAATTTTGCGCACCGAAAAATTGCCTCCCCCTCATTAAATTGCGACACAACTTAATTGCAATTGAGCCGGAATGGACTCACTTAACTCAACTCCCACTGGCAGATCCCACACCTCAAACTTCTGATCCTATTGAATTAATTATTGGCTCCGATTACCTGGGCCACATTTTTCTGGGAGCCATGAAGTACAGCGCTCTGAACGAACCTGTTGCTCAGCAAACAATTTTTGGTTGGGTGATCTTCGGAAACTGTTCATCTCCCCGTTCCGGGCGTTCGTAATCCTTTACAGTAAATCATGTACATATGTCTTTGCAAAGAATTAGATGAATTGTTACGTCGATTCTGGAAAGTAGACAATGTGTTTGATCCGGTCCCTCCTTCCGAGGAAGATCTTCAATGCGAAGAGTATTTCACCAAGCACACTCCCGTTCTGCATCTGGACGATACGTAGTTAGGTTACCTTTGAAAGGTGATGGTCCAATTCTACTGCCTGGTTCTGCTGAAAAGGCCAAGAGAATTTTTATCAGCACCGAAGCCCGTCTGAAGCTCAATCCTGATCGGTTCCAAATGTACCAAGATTTCTTATCTGACTACCTATCTCTGGGTCACATGCAAGAGGTTACCGATCATCCTAGCCCTTCAGCAGGATGTTACCTTTCTCATCAACCAGTTTGGCGTGAAACTAGCACCACCTCGAAGGTACGGGTAGTATTTAATGCCTCCATGAAAACTGCAAACAATCTTTCGCTAAATGATTTCTTTGTAAGCTTCAGGTCGATATCTCTGCTCTACTATCAAGTTGGCGTAGCTTCAATTTCGTTTTGTCCGCTGACATTGAAAAGATGTTTCGCCAGATTTGGGTGGATAACAGGGACGTGGATCTTCAACGGATTTTTTGGAGAAAAGATTCTTCTCACAGTATTGTGTCGTATCGATTGCTCACTGTCACTTATGGCACCGCTTGTGCCCCCTTCTTAGCAAATCGTGTGTTCAAGCAATTAGCAACCGATGAAGCCCAACGTTTTCAGGTCTGAAGTTTTAAGGCCTAGGATCTATGTAGATATGTTACGACTTGGATCGTAGTGATGGGTGTTGTTGGAATAAATGGTTACTCGACTCGCACTTATTGATGGTGTTTAAAATGTTTATTGAACTTGGTAACGTGTAATGGCCAGAGAGCGGATGGTTGGTGAGACTGTGGTGTATGAATGAAGAGTGTTCTTTGTAATTAAACTAAACTAAACTAAAACTTACTAACAACTAACCTACGACTAACTACGACTAACTAAAGACTAAGTGAAGACTGAGTGAAGACTGAGGGTGTTTAGGTTTGTAGTCCCGAAGGAAAACTCGGGACTCTTCGGAAAAGTGAGGGTGGGAGGTAGTTTGGTGGTGGTTGAATGTGGTGGAGATGGGCCTTATGGGTTTCGGTAGTCCTCTCTGTGTACTAGTAATAATAATAATAATAATAATAATAATAATAATAATAATAATAATAATAATAATAATAATAATAATAATAATAAAAATAATAATAATAATAATAATAATAATAATTATAGAGGGGTTGCGTCCGTGGGACGTAACAGATGATATTCTATTTGAAGCCGATGATTTAGATTCCGCTCGGAAACTTAGGTTACAGGTCTCGGACTTGCTCATGGCGGGCGGTTTCCTCCTGCGCAAATGGGCTAGTAAGTCGTCCGCTTTGTTAGACGAGATTGACGAAATGGTGTGACCGGGCGGTCGTGCCGATTATGTTTGGTCAGTTGCAGATCCGGTCGCCAGCACAGTTTTGAGCGTGTTCCAAAACCGGCAAAAGAACCTCTCCCTTGTTGGAATGAATGTCCAACGGAGACTCAGCGATACGATGCGGTTCGAGAATTGAATCGCAACGGTCGGTGCTGACGGTTTAAAATGGCGGACGGCACCCCTCCGTCCTTCGAGAATGTTCGTTAGCACGAACTTCCCAAGGGAACGAACACAACGGGATCGTTGGTCGGACAAGATATAAGCGTTATCTAAAACGAGGGTCTTGTTTAATGGGATGTTCTAATATTAATACCCCTCTAATATTCTAATATTCTAATTTTATTTATTCTATATAATTCTAATTTATAAAATTTATAAAATTTAAATATATAAATATATAAATATAAATATATTAAAAATATAAAAAATAAAATTTAAGAAATTTATAAAAAATAAAAAATGTATAATTCTAATTTAGTTCTAATATTAATACCCCAATAAACTCAGCTGAAACGGCAAATTGATTATATGAATAATTACTGCGGGTTTTAATTGTTCGACAATATTTCTTTTATTCGAAATCTCCCCGTAACTTACACAATTCCTCTGTCCCTCTTGGCGAGGCTCGTTGCAACGGGTACTGCGCAGTAACTATCGTAGTATTACAGGATGAAAGCGTGTGCACGTGGCTGTGGCTATCAGGCGACTCTCTCGATTCTCCGGAAGAACCTCGTGTTCCTCCGCTCGTCCGTTAGGTTGGGAATTCGACATGGCCGACTGGACTGTCGTCCGCCGGCATCAGGCGGGAGATTCAAACTACGTCGGTAACATAGATGTTCTATCTGCTTCGCGTTAGTTCTCTAGTCTTTGTTGGTAGCTGATGCGTTACATTTGTACGCAATATTCATGCATCAGTTATCGAAAAAGACTGCATTGCCATCAATGTCCCTTCCCTATGATCAACGTTCGACGTAACTTCGTTGCAAGCGTGCACCGTCTGACATGAGATTCCCCTTAACGGGTACAAATGAACGGTTCGGACATTCGTATCGGGTAAGTACGTTACATGATACAGTGAGATCTGTCTAACGCATGAATTGATGGTAAGTATTAAACATTACGCTTGTCCCTCTTCCCTAATTGTCTTTCTTTTTCTTCGCAGGTCATCGCGGACATCGTCGGTGGACATCGATGGATAATGCGCGACGATCTCAACCATAAGGTACGTATTCGGTTAAGTCTAATCCCTTCACGCTTCTGTTATAGGCCGAACAGACCTCCAATCGTCAGGCTACGCGATGCAACAAAGATGGAAAAGAGGTACAGACGCAGAGTACGTTCGTATCCCTATGCTTCAACGGTTCGTTACGCGGCGCATACCGGAACAGGCTACGCGTTGCATGTCACCTTTCGCATCGATCTTACGGTTTACCCGGGTCTTGGCGCGCATTACGCACTTCCTCAACTGTAAACGAATATTATTAACGTTACAGACGCATACATTGTAATGGAACGGGCGTACTTTTTACAGATACCAGCCGTTCCAACTCTACCAATGGCTATGAGCGTAATATGTTCCGGTTATTCCAACTCTCGTAAGAACGCCCGTGACATATTACGGTCAAGGGGACAAAACGCGACATAAAATCAAATGGTTATTATAATTTAGATCGACCATTGGCGGTCACGCGTGACCGCCAATCAAAGGTGATACTATCAGCACGTTGTGCTGGCATTCAACCTTACCAAGCGTTATGCTTAGTAATGCCTGTAACTTTGCCTTCTTACTCCTCGTACCAAATGCTCCTCTAAGTCGCACTTGATTAGCCGGAATGGTTGGGATTTTCGTGTTCGTCTCCTTTATCCTACGATAGTATTCCTCGCTTATCAATGTCAAGTCGGATCCCGTATCGACGGTTGCCGTTAGCGGTACGTTCTGTACTTTGATCTCCGTTTTGGACGATGGTTTGCCTGGTCTTCGTTCGTTGCGATTATCAGGTATCTGCTGCTGCACCACGTTATCAGTTACATGCTCCATCGGCTCATCCTCTTCTTCTTCCTCGATGAATCTGACGGTATGCTGTTGTCTTTGCCTCAGGTTCGTGTCGTCCTTACCCGTCGTTCGGTCGTTACTCCTTTTCGGTGATTCGTTTCTAGGCTCTCGGTTTCTATTGTCGTACGGCGGATCCTTTCTGAATGCGTTACCACGAGTTTCGTCTCGATTTCTATTGTAATCGTTACGCTGATGATAATAGTTGTTAGATCGTTCGGTTTTATTCCGGTCCTCCTTCTGTTCGATTTGTTCGCTGCGCATCCATGGATTTTCCCTTCGATATCCGAGCAACGTGACCCTCGTGTCATGTCTAACGATGATCTTGAGCGCCTTCTCCAACGTATTTGGATCCTGAATCTCCAACTTCGACGCGATACTTTCCGGCAAATGGTATCTCAACATTCTGATGACCGCTTGCTCGTTCATCG
This sequence comes from Hedychridium roseum, assembly GCA_963989215.1. Lineage (NCBI taxonomy): Eukaryota > Metazoa > Arthropoda > Insecta > Hymenoptera > Chrysididae > Hedychridium > Hedychridium roseum. The sequence continues at coordinate 1,087,705 of OZ022312.1, read as the reverse complement.
GCATATCCATCATTTGTGCATGGGTTGCCCATGTACGAAAATATCCCTCCATGCTTCCGTCTCGAATGGGTGAATATTTTCCCGACGTTATATACACTGCCACTTCTCTCTGAATTTCCGTGGACCAGAATCTGTCCAAGAATAACCTCGAGAAAGTGTTGAACGACGATGTCGTCAAATAATTGGCCCATTGCGCTGCGTCTCCTCTCAACGTTTGTGCGAATCTTGATCTCCATAAGTTCTTCGGTAGCCTTTCTTCCCTCGCGAGTTTCTTAAAGTCCAATAGGTGCTTACGCGGATTGACGGCTCGGATTTGACCATTGAATACCGTATTCATAGTGATTTGTAGTTCTCTCAGAACATGAACCGTGGCCCTACCCACGTACGGTGAATGGTCGTCTCTTCTTGCCACTTGTTCGTCCTCCGACGGATCCGAATCGTCGCGATTGCGATTTCTATCCCTATCTGACCTATGACCGACGTCGCGTGTACATTGATCCGGATGATCCCTTCCTAAGGCTGTTTCTACCGCTGCCAATCTATCGGTAATATTCCTATTCGTCTGTTGCGCATTTATGTTCATCTGATTGATCATCTCTAGCGTTGCCTCGTACATTTCCTCTAATCTCGCGCACCACACGTTAGGATCCGTAATGACGTTCGCCTGAGAAGCCGTGTTCTCACCTTCCCTATCCGTGTGCAATGGTAACGCGCCTATCACGTTCGTGGCATTTTCACGGGCAAAACCACAACCTCGACCTAATGACGATCTGGACCTACTCGCGTTTGTCGCCCGTCGAGTTTCGAAATCCATATGCTCGTCCGATCCTTCCGGATGGAAGAAGCGCTGTCCCGGTTGCATCTCTTCACTGTCCATATGGGCTATCTGGGATTCTACTACGGATGGTGCTCTGCTCGAATTTGTCTCGTTGTCTATGTTTCTCTCGAGAGAACTCTGTCCTCTGTTCGCCGTTCTCTTGGCTCGCGGCATAACTATATTATCCGCGTATGTCGTACCCGTACGAGTTTTGTCGGGTGAATGTTGTACCAACATTTGTCGTATGAACCGCTTTATAATTTGTACAAAATTGGTATTCTACTGACAGAACTGTGACTACGGCCAATTAGGTAAACGCATGAGCCGTAAAAACAAAAACAAAAATTGTTCGACCAATTCGTATAACACATATGTTCATATGCGCATATATGTCTATCTATATATATATATATATATATATATATATATATATAAATGAATATGTATGTATCGTGTAAGTGTGTACCCCTCTCAATATCTTATAAAGACACCGTACAATATTTGCCTATTCGCTCTACCGAATGAAATCAGCTGTTATCTATAATGATTCTTGACAAGTTTGAACTCAAATGTGTAATTTTTTGCTATTATTGTTACGGCAATACCTTACGTTACGACTTAACTTCTATCCAACATCAAAGAAATATACTCAATTGTAATTGCTAGTAAAATTTGATCAATACTAATTATCAGCAACGGTAAATATACATTCAATCTCATTCAACAATTAATTTCCAAAACGTTAATGATCAGGATCTATTGCAGGGATGTCTGGAATGGTTGATAGAGAGGGTGATGCTTGTTCGTTGATGTCAGCAAACACTGTTATTATTCTTCGTATCGGTCCAATTGTAGTACTGTCTTGTCATTCGTACTGTGTCAGTCCTCAGCGTAGCAGTACGACACATTCACAGCAGGTGTAAATCACACAAAATGCAATTGCCAAAATACACATAAATTATCAATATCCGGAGGAGAGTCTCTTGCCGTTGTATACAGCCCAATTTAGTATCACACTCAATATGTTGTGGCTTATGATCATTTAGTAATCGTTACTGCGCTTCCCTTTGCTGGACAAAGCTATACTTTAGATAGAGGGTAATGCAAAATCATTAAAAAGAATAAATACTTCAGTAAAACAACAATAAGCCTGTCAAACTTCTTAACTTCTAATACCTTGACTTAATAAAACAACACTAGGCTTGGTAAACTCTTTGACTTCTATCAGATTCTTTTAAGCACTCGTGCAACAATTCGTAATTACCAATGAAATTGCTTATTCTAATGCTTAAATTAACCAAAACACACTAGCCTTAGTAAATTCCTTAACTTTTATCAGTTTTAGCCAAGCATCTGGCGATACAACAAAATTTTCTGACAAGCTAACCTCTCAAATTTGACAGTTCACTAAAATGAGGTTATGCGTACCTAACCTAGCCTCATATGTATATCCTCCGCGTGGGCTCCACCTTGTCGTGGTGCGGAGGCTTAAGCCGAAACCCTTCGGGGGGACGGCGAACTAAGAGAGCCCAAACCCCAGGGACTGGTAGACTTGCTCTATCAGTACGGGTCTAGCGAACCCGGGGTACCTGAGCCGGGGGCGGATGAACGCTATCCGTCTCCTAATACCGTAAGCTCTCAGGCGGCTTCAACAACCAGTGCAGGGCGTGGCACTGGTACGTTGTCGTTCTGGGGGCCCGGGGATCTTGGCTTCACCGCCCGGATCACGAGGAAGATATCCTCTATAAAAAATTACCCCAATCTCAAGGTATGATGCGCGCCGATGGGATGAATGGCTGGAGGGTAATCCAGTCTTTAGCGATCACCTCTGGGGCACCTGCCGCACCCCAGAGTATTTAGGCCTTCCCAGGTAAGGCGGCTCTGCCTGGGTCGTATGCTTCCGACCATCTCGTGGGACCAAAAATGGAGTCTATCAAATCTAAAAAAAAACCGACTGACATATTGGTTATCGAACCGGCTTCGACAAAGGACAAGGACATGGCTGCTTGCTGCGTAGAAGAGGGAGGAAAGACCACCAAGAAGGTGGCTGTACCACGCACCAAACCAATGGTGGTGCGCGTGGAGCGGTTTGACAAGCCGCTGTTGCGATCCCGAACACCAGGGATCTCATGCGAGGTGGAGGATGGGGCCGGAACGTCCGGAACTGGGGCAAAGTCCCTTTCTCGGGTGTCCTCAATGGCGTCCCTCGCGTCAGTCGTTGGGGAGATGGCTATCTCCCCCATCCCTGCAGATGAGCCGGAATCTGACGGTTCAAGTGCTGGCCTTCTTCCTGCTAAGCGGAAGAGGGGCAGGCCGGCTACAACTGGCCTAGGTGTTGGCCCGCTTGCTCGCAAGCAAGCAGAACAGGCGCAAGCCAAACGCGAGAAGGAAGAAGAGGAGGTCAGATACATTCTGGACGCCTCTATACCTGCTCCCTCTACGGCCAAAAGCCGTATGCTGGAGAGAAAATACAAGGAGGAAATGTCAATGGCTCCAACACCGACTATAGGTGCTGAAGTGCTGGTGCAAATTGACGCCATCAAGAAGGTGGCGACATGCTCCAGCAATCTCAAGGGGGACTTCGTCAGGAAACTGCAGGAGGCCGCTGCTGCAATTAAGGTCGCTTTCACCACGCTCACTCTCAGGACGAGTGACTCTGGAGTGGGCGACGAGATTGAAGAACTCCGGAGGGAAGTACAATCCCTCCGGATGGAAAATGTATGCCTTCATAAGAAGGTAGAAGAGCTGCGGTGCACGAAAGCACCTCATGCTTCACCGAAGGGGGCCCGTCCTCCGCGATCTCCGGTGAGGCGTTGGGCTTCACCGTCGCCATCACCCACTCGGGCACTTTCGCCCGCGCCGGTGGCGACTTTTAGAGTAGGCAAGGTGTGCGAGACGCGAGATATCCCCCAACCTAGTCTGGAGGAAAGGGTATCTCAAGTCGTCAAACAGACCTTACGGGACCTGGGTCTTACCCAGACCCCGCATATAGACGTCGGCCCTTCTCCTGCACCCCCTGTGGCGCAGAAGGTGGCGGCCAGAAAGAAGAAGGCAGGTCCTAAGAAAGGATCAACCGCTTCCCCACCTAACAACAACAACAGCTCCGGGAAGGAAGTACCAGCACCTCCACCCCTCACGCCAGCCCAGGGTGCACCCTGGACACTGGTAGTGGGCCGAAAGGCCAAGAAGGCTGCCAACAAGGCAGACAAGGAGGGGCCTAAAGCCCCCCCCAAGCAGGCCGGAGCGGTTACCACAACCGCCCCACCCGCGAAGAAGACTCCAGCATCCAAGCGGCGACCTCCCGAGACGGCTGCAGTTGTCATCACTTGCCCAGAAGGGCAATATGGCGATGCAATCGGTGCAGCCAGGGAAAAGATCGACCTGGCCGCCATAGGAATCGACAACTTGCGCATCAAACGCGCTTTCACGGGTGCCCTTTTGCTCGAGGTCCCAGGGGCTGAAGGAGCACAAAGAGCGGACACTTTGGCCTCCCGAATGCGGGAGGTTTTAAGCACTAAGGAGGGTGTGAAGATAGCGCGCCCCGTCAAAAAGGGCGAGCTACGTATTCGGGGTCTAGATGATTCCATTACGGCGGAGGAAATTCTCTCCGCCGTGGCAGAAAATGGGGCTTGCGACCCCTCTCTTGTGAGGGTTGGGCCAATTAGGATGGCCCAACGCGGACTGGGCACCGCATGGGTGCAATGTCCTCTGACAGCGGCACTCAAAATATCCGCTGCCAAGACTTTGAGGGTGGGATGGGTGAGGGCCGGCGCTGAGTTACTGGACGACCGCCCTCTCCAGTGCTTCAAGTGCCTGGAGAGGGGGCTGTTAAGAATCTGATATACTTCCTTTATTTCAAAATAAAATAGAGTATTTATTCACCTTTCTTTTGTCTCTTAAATGGTTATTTAGAAGTACACATTATTTCCTTTCTTTATTTTTTGATGTTTATTTCTCTACATTTTTCTCTCCTGTTAAAACTACTTCGTTTCCTACATTGACGCCACCTACAATATTCCCTAAGGCAACGTCTCACTCCCACACACACACACACACACAAGCATCAATTTCACACATTCCTAACACACCTCCTTGAAATTTATGCTTTTATAGTCATACATTTCAGACTCATTAAATATATTTTCCCCTTTTTTTGTTAACCCAAACTTGGTACACTTTGCAAAATTTTCTCTTAAACGACCTTAATTATTCTCAACATACTTCTAAATCTTTCAAACTTGTTTCTCCCTAGAGCCTTCGTTAACACATCCGCTACGTTCTTATCAGACTCTATTTTTATAATTTCAATAATACCATTCTCGTAACACTCATTGACAAAATGATAGTGCACTTCTATGTGTTTGGAATTCTTTGTTAAATTTCCAAATTTTGCGATAGCGATGGCTCCAGAGTTGTCCTCGTATATTTTTATCGGTTTCTCTATAATCACTTTAAAGTCTTTCAATAAATTTAAAATTACTTTGATCTCACTCACTGATTCCGATAACGCGACATACTCAGCGGCAGTTGACGATTTTGACACACTGCCCTGTTTTTTTGATTTCCAGTAAATTACATTATTAAAAAATCTTATCACGAATCCAGTTGTTGACTTTCTATCCGTTCTGTCACCTGCCCAGTCAGCATCAACAAAACAGTCTAATACTTCTGCGCTTAAATCTCTCTTATAAGTTAGCATAAAGTCTTTTGTTAAATATAAATACTTTAGTACTCTCAAAGCATACCTATAGTGCGTTTCGTTGTAGCTATTTTGGAATCGACTAAGATAATTCACACTGTAACTAATATCCACTCTCGTTCCGGTACTAACGTATAATAGGGCTCCAATCAAATTTCTGTACCTAATATTATTTGATGCTTCCTGCGCTGGTTCTAGACTCAAATTTTGTTCCATTGGTGTACAGTACAATTTTGTGTTCTTAATATTATATTTTCTCGCTAGTGAATTTATGTACGCGCTCTGGTCTAATGTCATTAACCCTTTTTTACTTTCATAATTGATATTAATCCCCAAATAAGTTTTTATTTCACCTAAATCTTTCATAGCAAATCTAACTGACAATTTAACTTTGACTTTTTCAATTTCCTTTTCGTTTTTTCCACAAATCAGCAAGTCATCCACAAATAGAATTACAAATATTGTGTCATCGTTTTCGCGCTTCAAGTACAAACAGTAATCGCTTTCATTTTTTATAAAGCCCAATTTTCTTACATACTCATCGAAACATTCGTACCAAGCTCTCGGACTTTCGCGCAATCCATACAACGCTTTTTCTAGTCTACAAACTCTCTCCGTTCCATCATCATACCCTATAGGTTGTTTCACACATACCTCAGATTTTACGTTGCCGTTTAAGAACGCTGTTTCCACATCCATTTGTAAAATTTTCAACTCAAACTGACAACAATAAGCTAGCAACAATTTTAATGTTTGTATTTTAGCTACTGGAGAGTACACATCTTCTGGTACTTCCGTTTGTTGAAATCCACGTACTTGCTTTTTCTGTTATCTCGTTTATTTGTATACACCCATTTTAGGTCTAAGATCCTTTTATTCCTTGGTCTTTCGACCAACCTCCATGTTTTATTTTTCTTGAGACAATCCATTTCACGATCCATTGCCCCTTTCCATAAATCACATTCATTGCTTTTTAGGGCTTCTTCAAAAGTTAATGGACTATCTGCACTAACGATGTTAACATAAATGCAGTTAATACTTAAAGAGTTTTCACCGTATCTATCCGGTCTCTTTCGTTCGCGAGTTGGCCTTCTTCTGCACGTTTCCACATTTTCAGTCGATTCCTCAGGCCCATCGCTTAATTTTCTATCTTTTTTACTCTGGGACTTTTTTATTCTTTCATAGTTCTCTACATTTACATTTTCTTCGTTCGCTGACTCTTCTTCGGCACTGCTTACTGATTCGTCATCACTTTCCTCCTTGCCTGTGAATCCTACTAAATTTTGATCGTCTTCAATTATATTTACGTGTCTCGCTACTGTGATTTTATTGTTTATCAAAACTCTATAACCAACATTATCGTATCCTACAAGTATTCCCAAATCCGCCTTTCTATCCCACTTTGAATTTCGTTTAATCTCTGGTACTCTAACAAAAACTTTGCTTCCGTATAGTCTCAAGTTTTCAATATTTGGCTTCTTTCCGAAAAATATTTCAAACGGGGTTTTATTTTCCACTGTGTTCGCAATTACTCTGTTTTTTAAATACGCTGCGGTTTTTACCACTTCGGGCCAATATATTTTACTTAACCTCGAATCTTGTAGTAAACATCTTGCTGAGTCCATAATAGTTCTACTTTTATAATAGTTCTACTTCTAGTTCTAGTTCATAATAGTTCTACTTCTAGTTGTACCTTTCGGCTGTTCCATTAAGCTCATGCACGTATGGTGGGCGGGGTTCTATAACAATTCCTTTTTCACTCGCCAAATCGTCCATCTCTTTATTAATATACTCGCGTCCGTTGTCACATCTCAATTTTTTAATCTTTTTCCTCGATAAGTTCTCAACTTTATTTATGAAATCGCGAAAACAGTTTTTCACTTCGTTTTTTGATTTTATCGTATAAACTAGTGCACATTTGCTATAATCGTCAATAAACGTCAAAAAATATTTCGATCCGTCGTATCCGGTAGTGTTATGAGGCCCATTCAAATCGGTATGGATCAATTCCAAAACCTCACTCGATCTGGCTCTATTACTCTTAAATGGTAAATTTTTCATTTTATTTTGTAGACACGTCCCACACTTTAGAAAAATTGATTCAAAATTTTCTGGTAAACCTTCAATTAATTTATCCTTGCTCATCATATTCAGATAATTGAAATTCACATGTCCCAAAATTCTGTGATACTTTTCCTTTTGTGTCATCTTTTCCACGTTTCTCGCGAATGACTCTTTTCTATCTACATAGCTATTCATTTTATACAATCCATTTTCCGTGTATGCAATTCCAATCAAATCACCCAAGCGGTTATAAATTTTTGAGGTTTTACCAATCGATATGATTTTATTTCCCCTAGTCACTTTCGCAAAACTAATTAAATTTTTGTCCATTTCCTTTACAAAATAAACATTTGGAATTGTAATTCCCTTTCTTTCTCCGTTTACAATGAAATAAGTCAAAACTTTTCCAACTTTAGTCCCTTTTAAACTTCTACCATCTCCGACTTTTACACTAATGGGACTTTCCAATTTTACATATTCGTGAAAAAGTGAGTCATCATTAATGATGTGATCAGAACAACCGCTGTCTAGAATCCATTCTATCTTATTGTTTTCGCAATTATACACACCCACCTTGTTCACATGTTCATCGCTACGCTCTACCTGTGTAAGAAATGATCCGCTGTCGTATTTATCATTGTAAGCGTGATGCGCTACTCCTCCTGTAATCGGCTGCCAGCCTCTGTTTCGTCCTCTGCCGAAACCTCGTCCACCGCGTCCCCCACGTCCTCGGGGAAAATGCTGTCCCTGGAAGGGTTGCGACTGTTGGCGAGCACCTCCTTGCCATGGCACCGTTCCTCCAGCACCACCGCCGAATCCACTCTGCCGCTTACTCCAACAATCTCTCTCTATATGACCGGGTTTACCGCATCCAAAGCACGTCAGTTTCTTTTCTGATTTAAATACGCTTGTCTTCTTTCTATTAGAATCGTTTACATTCTTCATCTCCCACATGCTTATTTTGTTTTTAATAAATTCACACGTTTTATCACTGTCTTTCAATGTATCAATCAGGTCTCCAATATAACTATGGGAGTCCGGTAGTGTTTTTAGCATGTAATCCAGTTTTTCTCGCTCGTTAATTTTTCCTCCAGCACTCTTGAGTTCATTGATTAATTTCTTAAAATCGGTGAAAAATGAGCTTGAGTCCTCATAATCCACGAGTTTCAACCTATCTAGTTTGTTCCTTAAGCATATTTGTAATGCTGACGATTCTTTGAGATATATTTGGTCAAATTTCTTTATGATTTTGTAGGCTGAATCTTCATCTACAACAAATTCTAACTGCTCGTTGTTGATGCTGCAATATATGTAGTTCATTGCCTTCAGGTTTTTCTTATCCCACATGTCCTGAGCTTCATTTTCAGCTTTTTCTCGTATCGCAGCCTCTTCACACTCTTTCCACTTTAGGTACAGCAGAATTCTTTTCTTCCAAATGTTATAGTCTTTTCCATCAAAGACTTGAATCTTTACTTCATCTTCTTTCGGCATTTTTACCTTATTCACTCTTTCAATTTTTTTATTAAAAATTAACCTTTTCAGAATTTGTACTTTTTCTATTTCTTGTACAAGTAACTTTTCCACGAACTTTTCGAACTTTCTCAATTTTTTCGGATCAACGTCTTCAATTTTCTCTTATATCATTAAGTGATTACTACCTCAACACGTGGTAATATAACCTATTTTCCGATAACCACGCTCTGCTACCATGTTAAGAATCTGATATACTTCCTTTATTTCAAAATAAAATAGAGTATTTATTCACCTTTCTTTTGTCTCTTAAATGGTTATTTAGAAGTACACATTATTTCCTTTCTTTATTTTTTGATGTTTATTTCTCTACATTTTTCTCTCCTCTTAAAACTACTTCGTTTCCTACATTGACGCCACCTACAATATTTCCTAAGGCAACGTCTCACTCCCACACACACACACACACACACAAGCATCAATTTCACACATTCCTAACAGGGGCACGTCAGGAGCCAATGCAGCGGCACTGCAGACCGCAGTGACCGCTGCTACAGATGCGGGGAGGTTGGGCACAAAGCGCGGGAGTGCAGTGGACGCGCGAGGTGCACAGTTTGCACCGACCTGGGTCGGCCAGCTGATCACAGGATGGGCGGTGCTAAATGCAATCCGCCCAAGAAAAAAGGCGGCGGTGGAGCCGGGAAAAAGACGACCTCGTTGGCGTCAACTTCCCGGTCCACCGTCACTGGGGTTTCGGGGAATGGGGTGGGTGAGGGGAGCGCTAAAACCTCCCCTCTTTTACTTGTTGGGGCGGGTTCCTCATCAGAGGATATGGAGGTTGGCCGGGGGGATGCCGAGGTACAGACGTAAATGTCTCTCGGCATCCTTCAAGCCAACCTGAACCACGCCCGTCAGGCCCAGGACTTGTTCGTCCATGGCCTGTCGGAGCGTGGTTGCGAGATAGGCATCGCGGCCGAGCCGTACCGTGTTCCACAAGATGACCCACGTTGGGCATCGGACACGGGCGGCTCGGTCGCGATTTTATGCATTGGATCATCCCTCCCCTTCTCCTTTAAGGAAAGTGGGATGAGTTTTGTGTGCGTGGAGTGGGGACCCATCTCCGTGGTTGGGGTATATATTTCCCCGAACATCGGTCTCGCCTAAGTTGAGGATGTTTTGGACGGCGTGGCGGACATTGTCCGCCGCATTGCACCCCGTCCAGTTATTGTAGCCGGGGACTTCAATGCCAAGTCAGAACATTGGGGTTCCCGGAGGAGGAACGCGAGGGGCGAGGTCGTTGAAGAATGGGCAGCGGCTTTGAATTTATGTTTATTGAATACAGGGACTGTTAGTACGTGCGTGCGGTGGCAGGGGAAATCCATCGTTGATTTATCTTTTGCAACTCCCTCCGCCGCACGTATTGTTACAGGCTGGCGGGTGTTGGGGAGCGAAACACTCTCGGATCACATGTATATCGAGATTCGACTCTCCAACCCCCGCCAGCAGAGCCGCTGCCCGGTCCGTGATGAACAACCACGGAGATGGGCACTCCACAAGATGGACAGCGATAGGCTGTTGGCAGCCGTCCTTCTGGCTACATGGCCAAAGATTGCGCCACCCGAGGACTTTGATCCCCTTACGGAAGTTAGTTGGCTTCGGGGCATGTATGCGGACGTTTGTGACGCATCCATGCCCCGAGCGAGGAGATATCACCGGAAGGCAGCGTACTGGTGGTCGCCCGATATCGCCGAGTTACGGCGTATCGCGACGGCCACCAGGCGAGAGTTCACCCGCGCACGTAGACGCGGAGGAGCCAGGAGGACGGCAGAGAAATACGAGGCGTACCGAGCTGCTCGGGGCGACCTCGTGGTAGCAATCAAGAAGGCCAAGGCCAGAGCATGGGAGGAGCTGTTAGCCTCCCTTGACTCTGATCCCTGGGGACGCCCTTACCGTATGGTTTTGGGTAGACTTCAGCGTAGGACGTCCCCAGAGACAGAGTCCATGGACCCCCAGGTCCTGGATCACGTGTTGAGTACTCTCTTCTCGGAGGACCGGGAGGGAGCCTTTTTGGATTGGACCCTCCCCCTTCCGGGGGAGATGTTTGGTGAGGACCTGGGGGTAACTCAGGTGGAGCTGGCCAGGGCCGCCGGTAAGTTTGGGGGTCGTCGCAAGGCCCCCGGCCCCGACGGTGTTCCTGACCGTGTCATTGCTCTGACCTTGGCCTTCGTGTCGGACCGCCTGAGACAGCTTGTGAACAGCTGCCTCAGGCGGGGAATTTTTCCCCGAGAGTGGGGAATAGCCAGGCTCGTCCTGCTCCCAAAAAAGGGCAGACCAGCGGGCACCCCTTCGGCCTATAGGCCTTTGTGTTTGCTGGACGAGGCGGGCAAGCTCTTCGAAAGAGTAATTGCCAACCGCCTCGTCCAGCATTTATCCCGGGTAGGACCGGGCCTCCACGAGGAACAGTTTGGATTCCGCGAGGGTCGCTCAACCGTAGATGCTATTCTACGTGTCAAGACCCTCGCGGAATCGGAGATGAGTAAGGGCAGGGTGTTGTTGGCAGTGTCATTGGACATAGTAAACGCTTTCAACACCCTGCCCTGGAAGGCGGTGGGGGAAGCGATGCGTTATCATCGCTTCCCCCGATACCTCGTGGAGGTAATCCGGGACTATTTCCGGGAGAGGACTCTTTTGTTCCCGACAAAGTCGGGATTTGTAGGTCGAAGAGGTGTTTCGTGCGGGGTTCCACAGGGGTCCGTTTTGGGCCCACTACTGTGGAACCTCGCTTATGACCGCGTTTTGAGGTCTGTCCTTCCCCCCGGTTCATACACGGTGTGTTACGCAGATGACACATTGGTGATGGCCAGGGGGGAGACGTGGGAGGAGGCTGTAGCTTTGGCCAATCTAGCAGTGGCCTGCGTCGTGCGCGTTATTAGGAGCGTGGGTTTGCGGGTGGCCCCCCAAAAGACGGAAGCGCTCTTTTTCAGCGCCAAGTCTAGGGGTAAGCCTCCCGCAGCCCACGTTTTTGTGGATGGAGAGCTCGTCGTGGTGGGGGCCCAGATGCAATATCTGGGTCTTCAGTTGGATGGCGTTTTTGGTTTTGGTCCGCACTTCGGTCGTCTGGCCACCAAGGCTCTGGGTGTGGCGTCGGCTTTGAGCCGGCTCCTCCCCAACCTTGGGGGTCCCGGCGGCCGAGTACGTCGTTTGTACGCCGGCACCGTCCTAGCCGTCGTTTTATACGGCGCCCCCGTGTGGGCGGCTGCCATGCTGGAGAACCGGCGCATCATGTTACTGGTGCGTCGTATCCAAAGGCTGGTAGCCGTCAGAATCGCACGGGGGTATAGGACCGTGTCGGGCGAGGCCGCCTCACACGCTGGCAGTTTGCCCAGCGTGGAGCGAAGAGCGCCGTGTCCTCGTGGCCGTCCTCGCAGTGGTGGCACTGCGCCGTGCGCTCCTTCCCGATATGACACTGGTACTCACCGAAACATCCATGTCCGATGAATACCTGCGTCATCCTAAAACTGAGCTCGCCGTGGCCCCTCTCCGTCCATGCGCGGAGAAGGGGTTGGATGGCCTCGGCGAAGCGTGCCCCCGACCTAGTCGTCGGGGTGAGGTGGGATCTTTCCCATTCCTCTAACACGTGCCGCCGACCTTGACAACGAATTGCAGACTCGACCCTGGGGGTCAAGACAACTCCCCTCCCCTGAAGCTCCCGCCGCTGAACATAAACATCTGCCCGTTCGTAAAGAGCTGCCTCAAGCGCTCCTGCACGAAGGCCAAGGTCAGAGCTATGACACGACCAGGTACACCGTCGGGGCCGGGGGCCTTGCGGCAACCTTCAAGTTTACCGGCGGCCCTGGCCAGCTCCTCCTGTGTTACCCCCAGGTTCTCATCACATATCCTCCCCGGAGGGGGGAGATACCAATTCAACAAAGCTCCCTCGCGGTCCCCCGGGAAGAGAGTGTCTAAAATATTACCTAGGACCTGGGGGACCATCGATTCCGTCTCTGGGGACGTCCGACGCTGAAGCCTGCCTAACACCATACGATACGGGCGTCCCCAGGGATCAGAGTCCAGAGAGGCTAATAATTCCTCCCAAGCTCTGACCTTGGCCTTCCTAATCGCTACTACGAGGTCGCACCGAGCGGCTCGATACGCCTCGTAGGTCTCTGCCGTCCTCCTGGCTGCCCCGCGTCTACGAGCACGGGTGAACTGGCGCCTGGTGGCCGTCGCGACACGCCGTAACTCGGCGATATCGGACGACCACCAGTACGCCGCCTTCCGGGGGCATGTCTTCGCCCGGGGAATGGACACGTCACATACGTCCGTGTACATGCCCCGGAGCCAGCTTACTTCATTCCGGGGATCAAGTTCCCCGGGGGCCCAATCTTCGGCCATGTAGCCAGGAGGACGGCAGCCACCAACCTATCCTCGTCTAATCGGTGGAGTGCCCATCTCTGTGGTTGTACATCACGGACCGGGCAGCGGCTCTGCTGACGGGGGTTGGAGAGTCGAATCTCAATATACAAATGATCAGAGAGTGTTTCACTCTCCAACACCCGCCAGCCTGTCACGATGCGTGCGGCGGAGGGGGTGGCAAAAGATAAATCCACAATGGACTCGCCCTGTCGCCGGACGCACGTACTAGCATTTCCTGTGTTTAATAAACATAAATTAAGAGCCGCTGCCCATTCTTCAATGGCCTCGCCTCTCGCGTTGCGCCGCGGGTAACCCCAAAGCCCAGATTTGGCATTGAAGTCCCCGGCGACGATAACTGGTCGGGGTGCAATGCGGCGGGCAACGTCTGCCACCCCGTCTAAAATAACTTCACACTGGGCGAGGCCGATGTTTGGGGATATGTATACCCCAACCACGGAGATGGGCCCCCACTCCACGCAAACAAAACTCCTCCCCCGTTCCTTACAGGAGAATGGGAGGGACGAACGAACACATAAAATCGCGACCGAACCGCCCGCATCCGATGCCCAGCGTGGGTCATCATGTGGAACACGGTACGGCTCGGACGCGATGCCTAACTCACAACCACGCTCCGCCAGGCCATGGACGAACATGTCCTGGGCCTGACGGGCGTGGTTAAGGTTGGCCTGAAGAATGCCGAGAGACATTTACGTTTGTCTCGCGGCATCCTCCCGGCCAACTTCCATATCCTCGGATGAGGAACCCATCCCTACAGACAAAAAAGTTTTGACGCCCCCCTCACCCAACCCTTTCCCCGAACCCCCTGCGACGGTGGGACGGGAAGTTGATGCCGACGAGGTCGGTTTCTCCCCAGTGCCACCGCCGGCCTTCTTTTTGGGCGGGTTGCATTTCGACCCGCCCATTCGATGGTCTGCTGGCCGACCTAGGTCAGCGCAGACTGGGCACCGTACCCGGGAATTACAGTCGCGGGCCTTGTGGCCGACGTCGCCGCACCTATAGCAGCGGTCACTGCGATCTGCAGTGCCGTTGCACTGACTTTGGACGTGCCCCCTCTCCAGGCATTTAAAACACTGGAGGGGGCGGTCGCCCAACAAATCGACGCCGGCCCTTACCCAACTTACCCTTAAGAACTTCGCAGTGGCAATTTTTATTGCCGCTGCCAAGGGACACTGCACCCAGGCGGTGCCCAGTCCGCGTTGGGCCATGCGAATAGGCCAACAAGGGGTCACATGCCCCATTTTCCGCCACAGCGGAGAGAACCTCCTCCGCCGTGACGGATTCATCTAGGCCCCGAACACGTACCTCGCCCTTTTTAACGGGGAAGGCGATCCCGACTCCCTCCCGTTCGCCCAGGACTTCCCGCATTCGGAAGGCCAGGGCATCAGCCTTCTGAGCCCCTTCTGCCCCTGGGATGTCCATCAGGAGCGAACCAGTGACAGAGCGCCTGATGCGCATCTGCTGGATACCCAAGTCTGCCAGGTCGATCTTAGCCCTGGCTGTGCGGACCGTCTCTGCATACTGTCCGTCTGGGCACGGAATAGTGACCGCAGCCGTCTTTGGTGGGCGCCGCTTGGAGGCTGGGGCCTTCTGGGCGGGGTCAACCTTCTTCGGGGGCGGAGCGGATATAGTAGCCGCTCCGTTTTGCTTTGGTGGGACTTCAGACCCCTCCTTATTGGCTTTTTTGGCTGCCATTTTCGCCTTCCTTCCCACCACCTGAATCCACGGAGTACTTTGGGCCGGCGCGGGGGGAGCCGGGGCGGTCACCTTCTCAGGTGCGCTACTACCGCTGCTCGATGGGGGTGCGGTTGATCCCATCTTATTTCCCACCTTCTGTTTTTTGGCTACCACCTTCTGCACCACGGGGGACGCAGAAGAGGAGCCAACACCAACATGCGGGCCCTGGATAAAACCCAGGTCCCGTAAGCTCTGCGCGACGACGCGAGACACCCTTTCGTCAAAAATATCTTGGGATATGTCCCGCGTCTCGCTCGCCTTTCCTCCTCGGTGACGGTGACGGCGAGGCCCAGCGCCTTACCGGGGATCGCGGCGGGCGGGCCCCCTTCGGTGACGCGTGGGCCGCTTTCCCGTCACGCAAGTCCTCCACCAACTTATGGAGCATTTTCCATCCGGAGGGATTGTAATTCCTTCCGGAGTTCATCCATTTGTCCACCCACACTCGATTCTTGGGCTCTCAATGTGAGGGTGGTCACAGCAACCTTAATAGCTGCCGCCTCATTTAACTTTCTCACCAAATCCCCCTTCAGGTTGCTGGAGCACGCCGCCACCTTCTTGACGGCGTCTATGTGCACCAACAACTCCGCACTTAATGTCGGTGTTGGGGCCACCGACATTTCCTCCATAAACCTGCTCTCCAGCTTGCGACTTTTGACCGTGGTTGGAGCAGGTATAGAGGGATCGAGAATATACTCAATCTCCTCTTCTTCCTTCTCGCGCTTGGCGCGCGCCTGTTCTGCTTGCTTGCGGGCAAGCAGGCCAACACCTAGACTGGTAGTAGCCGGCCTGCCCCTCTTCCGCTTGGCAGAAAGAGGTCCAGCTCTAGAGTCATCAGACTCCGGCTCATTGACGGGGTTGGGGGAGATAGCTATCTCCCCAACGACGGACGCGAGGGACGCCACCGAGGACGCCCTCGAAAGGGATTTCGATCCTAACGATGTCGACCCGGTCGCACCCTCCTTCACGTTAACGTTCCCGGTGTTTGGGGACTTGAAACGCGTCAAGTCAACGCGTTCAACGCTCACAACAGCCAATTTGGCTACCCTACTCTTGGCGATTGCGGGCCAGCCACTGTGCTCGCCGTAGACACAGTAGTTGTTCCATCTCTGGATACAGTTGGATTTTCTAGTTTTGATTCATCCATATGTCGTTGTTATAGAACTAACGACGGTTCGGCCATCATGGCAGCCCATCCGCAGATGGGCATCTATCCCCGCCGGTAAAAAAATCCCTAATTACGCGTGCGAAAGCCGAGAAGCGGTTTGTCGGGTGACCAACCCTATTCGCACGAAAAGACTCTACAAAAAAAGGTTACAAAAATATTGATGCAAAAGGTTTAACGTCACCCCTATCGAATGGACGCGTAGTGATCCGATCACCCGCACATCCAGACCTCGGGGTAGACGGTGCTAGGGTATGTTCCCCCTAGCAGGATATGAGGAAATACTGGTCAGGTAATCCTCCACACATGCGCCCGTTTTGCCGACTTCAACTCCGGGATAGGCTCCAGTCAGTGCACAGCCAGCGGTCTTCCCACGTTGGACATGCGGTTTCACATGGTCTTTGCTGCCCCGAGGGGCAGACTTACGGTTCCGTTTATTACGCCGCAGAGGTCAAGTACTGACATAGCTGTACACCCCGGTCACGGGTTTACTGGTCCCGCTTGATTAGTCTCCTCGGAAATATCCATCGACAATTCGGCCGCATCTCATTCACACACACATTCACACAACCGACGCCGCCGGGGGGGAGCATGGACCCAGGCCCACGACTCACCCACGGCGACGCCGGTTCGGGCTCGCTTAGTTCACCGTCCCCCCGAAGGGTTTCGGCTTAAGCCTCCGCACCACGACAAGGTGGAGCCCACGCGGAGGCTCCACACTAACCCTTTTTTTTTTTTTTTTTTTTACGTCGAGAAAATCTTCTAGAAGATACCACCAACCCCCGGGGAGGGACTGGTGGTTATGTGAGATTCTTACTCACTAAAAACTCGACGGTTGGCTTTCCTCAATGCGTTAGGGGACTGCCTGGGAACTATATAATATTACATCCAGGCAGCCCCCAGCATTATAAAACTAACTCGGAGCGGGGGCATTCAAGGCAAAGGTTGCCAATGAATACCCCCCTCAGCCCATGATTGGGTTCCTTCCCTGGTGAGGGGGGGGGGGGCCAACGCCTCCTCACCTGCCCCCAAATAGGGAGCGAACTGGGGGCCACGTCCCCGCGTGGTACTCCCCAGCCCCCGGGCCGATGGTCTGGCCCAAATACGCACCAATCGGGGATTACGAAAAGGAAGTTGACCTCCCCCCGGTCTTCGATGGTGCCCAAAAAAGACGCAAATGAGTCCCCTCCCAACACTACGTCCTGGAGAAGGTCGACGGGGGGGATTATTTTCCTCGCCAGCCCCCTCCAGGGCCACCTCCATCTTCTCCACTCTAGGCGGAGCCTTGGGTTTCGAAGAAGCCGCCGCCGAACGAGGCGGCGACTTCTTCGCCACCTCTGTACCTCCCGTTTTCCCCCGTTTGGGGGGGGGGGGGGAGGCTCCACACTCACCCACTCTTTTTTTTTATTAACAGAGGAGGGGAAATCCGTTTACGGACACCCTCTAAGGGGGGGGGGGTTAGTGTCGGACTCCTCCCGATATCGAGCCCTACCGACTAAAACCCCTCCTCCGAAACACGGGGTACGGAACCGCCGTCACTCGCCATCTCTTCGGCCCCGTGCTGTTATGTCCTCATACGCTTTTTCCCTCAAGGTATTAACGATGAATTCTGTTACCCAATCCCAGTGCTGGGAATCCACCAACATCTTAGTCGTTATATTGTCGGGGCTAAGAGATCCCACCTTCTCCACGCACCGCATTCTGTTCTCCTCCCACCTCCCACAAACAAAGATTGTGTGTTGGGGGGTATCTGGTAGATCGCAGTATATGCAGCAGTTATTGTTCCTTAGATTAAACCTGTATAAGTATTCTTGGATGCAGCCGTGTCCCGTTAGAAATTGTGTAATTTCGCACCCAAGTTCTCCGTGTTTCCTGTTAATCCATGTTTGGATTTCTGGGATCAGTCTTCTCGTCCAGCGTGCTTTCTGGGTGATTCCCCAGGCTTGTTGCCACTCTTCGAGAATTTTCCTTCTTGCTGTTTCACGGTCTGTATCTTGGTAGAGTAGAGTCCTCTCTTTCGCCATTAGTTCAGGAGGGGGGGTTCCCGTTATAACTGCAATGGCTTCCGCTGACACTGTCCTGTACGCTGAGGCAACTCTTAAGGTAGCCTTTCTGTGTACTGCTCATAGGAGGGAACGAATATATCTCATCTTCATGACGGGGTTCCAGGCTGGTACAGCATAAAGTATAATCGAGGTGATTACAGTAGCAATCACCTTTCTTTTAAGTGTGCTAGGGCCGCCAACGTTAGGCATAAGCCTAGCCAATTGGTTTTGGGCCCGTGCCGCCTTGATGATAACTTCCCTGGCGTGTCTAGTAAAAGATCTTCTGTCATCCAGCCACACCCCGAGGTACTTTAGGGCTCTAGAAAGCTGGATTTCCATATTTGAGCCATAATCACCCTACCTGCCATAATCACAGCCTCGGTTTTTTCCGGAACAATATCCAATCTTAACTCCTTAAGAACTTCCAGGATTCTAATTATAGCTTCATTTGCCCTATTTTCTAGCGTAATAGGGCTTCTTGCGCACGTCACTAGTACAATGTCATCCGCGTATCTAATGATAGTCGAGTTTCTCGGGATCCTAGCTCTTAGCACTCTATCGTACATGATGTTCCAGAGGATGTTCCTGTGGAACACCACTGGTAACTTCCAGAGTTTTGATCAATGACCCTTGAGTTACTATAATATTTCTCTCAGACAGATAGTCATTTATTAGCTGCCTCAGGCTTTTACTTATCCCTGCTACCTGAAGGCTGCGCATGATCATCTCCCAAGAGCAGGAGTTGAATGCGTTTTTAACATCAAACATCATTACTAAAGGGTATCTTCTCCTGCTCTGTGGTTGGTCACAGGCATCTGAGACGAGGTACAGTACCTGTTTTATCGCCATCACTGTTGACTTGCCCTTCCTAAACCCAAATTAGGATTCTGAGATGACGTTTAAGTCCCGGATCTCTTTTTCCAGTCTCTCCAAGACTATTGTCTCCATGAGCTTGGATATACTATTTAGGACACAGATCGGCCTAAACGCTGAGGGGTCATTTCCTTCTCTCCCCGGTTTTCTTATCAAGAGAAGTCTTCCGACCTTGCAGCATAGAGGGAAAAAACCCTTACCCAATGTGCGGTTAATAGCTGAGAGTCGCTCACCAGGACATGCCTCAGCTAGCAGTTTAAAAACCTCCGTAGGTATTAAATCTGGTCCCGGGCTCTTGTTAGTTTTAAGTCTGTTTAAGGCTCCTATCATTTCGGCGTAGGTAATCAAGGGCCCCGTGTAGGGGCCAAGAGTCTCCCTATCAAAGCTCTGGTGGGTGGGGAACAGTTTGGATGCAATATGGATTGCCTGATCTAACGGAAGAATTGACCGATCTTTGCGCAGCTTATCTAGCACGATTTTATAGGCGTCACCCCACGGGTTCTGTTGTAGGTCCTCACATAATTGCTTCCAGCTCTGTTTTTTCGCTTGAGCAATCATGCTTTTTAACTTTTTCCTCTCTGTTTTTAGCCGGTTTTCATAGCTCTTTAGAGAGATAACATCCCTATATCTTGCACGTAAAGTCTTCCTTCTCCAGATTGCACACTCTCTGCGTTGATGGGCGATATCACTGCTCCACCAATACATCGCTTTCCTATTCGGGCCGCCGACTCTTGGAAGAATTGCATCGCAGGCTCTCTTTGTTGCGTTGATGATGCTACAGATGTCATCAGCAGTTCTTGCTTGATAATTACTGCGCACTTTGGATACCTTTACCTTGATTCTGTCCGTTAGCTGTTGGCGGAACTTCTCTTTATATCTCCATTTAGTCCAATTAGAGGGAGGGAGGTCCTGTTCCTCCTGTTTGCCTGTTTCCAGCCGAAATTTTATCATAAGGGGATCGCTCAGCGATTCCCTTTCCATTACCTCCCAGTGTTGGATAGAATTTATCAACTCCTCTGACACTAAGGTAAGGTCTAGGACCGACTTAACTTGTCCTTTCCTAAATGTGTATATCCCCGGTATGTTTACGCAGTACAAACCCATCGATGCCATCCAGTTCGTGAGAATATCCCCTCTCCTGTTTGTCTCTTTCTCTCCCCACTCCAACGATTTGGCATTAAAATCTACGCCCATAATCAGTTGGCCCTTCCACTTCCTTATTTGGAGCGCGATGTTATCCAGTAGTTGCTGATATGCGGCTGCCGTAATGTTAGGTGAAAGATAGCAGCTTACCAAAACAAACTTAGGGAGTTTCACAGATACTGCCCCGTGGGTCTCTCCTTTGTCAACAACCGTTGTAGGTTTTAGGAGGGCAATTCCAGCGTCGCCGTTTTTATATCACTGTACCAGTATGCTGCCTCAATATTCTTTTTGTTCGGTTCTGAAACCAACAGTAGATCTGCATTCATCTCTCTCGCTGCCTGGAAAAGTAAGTCATTCGCTGCTCTGGCCCTGTTGGCGTTGTGTTGAAGGATCAGGAGCGCCTTTGTCCGTTGGTTTGGGGGCCTCTTCTTCTGGGCTCCCAGGGCCGCCGGATTGATGACCTTCGACGTTGCAGAAGAGGCATCTGGGGGTCGCATTGCACCTATCTCTTGTATGCCCCTCCTGGCTACACCGAAAGCACTTCCTCGACAGGTCCGGTTTAAGGTTCCTTTTGATATTAATATATCAATCAGTGCCTTGGGAGCCCTTATCGTCGCTTTCCTTGTTTCTCTAAAGGCCGGTCTGATGGAGGTAACTGCCACCTCCTATATTTGATTTTCTCCCACTACTTTAGCAATACCTTGTAGTATTTCTTCTTCAGTGGTCTCCTGATCTAGGTCTTTAACATGGATATAACCAAGTGCGACCCTTGATAGCACCTTGACGTCCTGTATTTTCTCCGCTATTACCTTTTTGAGTGTTGTTGTTTTTTCTAAATCTCTTTTAAGGTTAATCTCTACATGTCCCCTTGCTCTTCTTCGTATAGATGTTATCTCGACCCCTGTGTCATCGATATTTACCCCAGTTTTTAGTCGCTTCAGGGTTTCCGCGTAAGTAAGACTCGGCGCACTAACAACAATGGCATTTCTCTCCCTGCGGGTTCTCTGCTCGATGTTCCCAGGAGTGGGTGGTTTACTACCTAACGTAATTTTCCTCCTTACTGGTGGTGGATCTTCCCTGGGTCGCTCCATCGTGTTGCTCCCAGTGGCCTCTGCAAAAGATCTGGGCTTTGGTCTCGGCTTCGGGGTTAAGAGGTCAATTAACTGGCCAGCCGCCTTTTTCTCGTTGTTCGCTATGGCTTTTAAGTTTTCAATTTCCCTCGCTACATCCTCCATTGTGGCCTTGTTGATTGGCGAGGAGGATCTTCCATGTCGAGTAGTCGAGAGATCTTCTGGGAATCTGAGTAGAGAGCATTCGGACGGTCTTATGCTGACCCTTAGCATGGCCTCAGCCCTCAGAAGTTCAACCTGTGTCCGTAAGTGCGTAACTTCTGCCGCCTGGAATTGCAGCTCTTTGACCCTAAGTTAGAGACACCTTATAGTGTCTCTAAGAGCTGCGTTGTTATCCCGCATATCTCCACTAACATTCCCATTAAGATTTTTACTCTTCAGCCTTAGCTTTTCTTGGCTGAGTATTAACATCAGCGCCTTCTCGCAAAGATCGTTGGGGTTTCTAGTCCTGTGACATCAGAGGACGAGTCCATAGATGGCGTTAAGACTCTCTTTCGTTTGCTCGGAGGCTGACCTGTCGTATTAGCATTATTATTAACCGGGGTGCTTAAATTAGGAGGTTCTTTGGGGTCGTCAATTTGTGTCTCCATGTTCTTGGTCGCAGTCTGTTTCTTTAAATTTAAAACGTCTTCCTCATCTGATGAGGAGATCGCAGAAATCTGTTTATCTGGGTCCTCATTACCAGGGGCTCTTCTGAGTGATCTGATGATCTTATTCATTTTATCTGATCAAATTTTAGCGGTTTCTATGAGCTCAAAATAGTTGAGGAAAGGTCCTCGAACCAGACACATTGCAATATATAGACGGGTACCAATATCACACTCTAACCCACTCTAACCCACTCTAACCCACTATTTACCCTTTTTTTATAATGGGAAAATCTTCGAAAGATTCCCCCAGACCATGGACCGGGGCGGGGGGTATGTGGGATTTCGAATCAACGAATGAACGATCGAATCAACGATCTCGATAAATGTATTTTTCTAAGTGCGATATCTCAGAAACTATGAGTGACCGCCCACTAATTCAAGTACTTGGTCACTTAGTATCATGAGCTCTGTAACATCTTTCAAGGTCAAGGTCATCGGAGAGGTGTCCGTTAATCTAAATATTTACCAAAAATATTTATTACATTAAAACATTTTAGGGCTTTTAACATTTAATTTTATTTGAAATCCACGTAGAAAGCAAAGGAAAAAAAGGGGGGGGGGAAGTTGCACGCAGCGAGACTCGATCCAGCGACGTAGCGGGTACCAGACCAGCGCGTTGCCAAATGAGCTACGAAACTGCTTGGATACATGACACAAGTCGTTTTTCTCGAAAATGCCTGGCCATCTAGTCGAATGGCTTTACACGCTTACTGTTCGAGGGGTGGTCTACCCCTCTGCCAAGTTTGGCGAAATTCTGAGACCCGTCTACCGTACCGTCTCCTTGTTAGACCTAAATAGAATAGAATAGCATAGAACTAACATTAAGAGATGCGCAGTCGGGTGTAACATATATATATGAGCGACCCTCGACGCTCATAGTGAATAAATACTGAGAGGAACCCCGGAGGTCGTGGAGCCCTTCACAGGGCAAGTGTAGGGGTAATCAACCACGAAGTCAGGGGTATTAAAGAGAAAGTCCACCGTTTGTTCCGGATGGACTTGTAACAGAGAATAGGAAGTCATTCCCTACCATAATAGAGTCAATATTTTGCAATGGGGAGGTGCGGAGGAGTGTCTCACACGTTCCCGCGCCCCCTCAGAAAGATGCAGTAAAGGAACAACTCAGATGGTTTTAGTCAGTAGGAGTCTGACACTACCCTGGAAGATGCCAACTCCAGGGTGTTCATAAGGATTTCCTCTGCGAAAAAAAAGGGCCTCACTTCTGACCTCCGCGTGGGCTCCACCTTGTCGTGGTGCGGAGGCTTTAGCCGAAACCCTTTGGGGGGACGGCGAACTAAGAGAATCCAAACCCCAGGGACTGGTAGACTTGCTCTATCAGTACGGGTCTAACGAACCCGGGGTACCTGAGCCGGGGGCGGATGAGCGTTATCCGTCTCCTAATACCGTAAGCTCTCAGGCAGCTTCAACAACCAGTGCAGGGCGAGGTACTGGTACGTTGTCGTTCTGAGGGCCCGAGGATCTTGGCTTCACCGCCCGGATCACGAGGTAGAAAACCTCTATAAAAAATCACCCCAATCCTAAGGTATGACGCGCGCCGATGGAATGAATGGCAGAATGGTTATTCAGTCTTTAGCGGTCACCTCCGGGGCACCTGCCGCACCCCAGAGTATATAGGCTTTCCTAGGTATAGCGGCTCTGCCTGGGTTATATTTTTCCAACCTACCCGTGGGACCAAAATGGATTCCTATTTTTCTGACAAAACTGAGATGGACACTTTGGCAGCAGACACAGGCATGGCTACGATTACAGATATGACCTCTGGCGAGACGGAAGGTGGTGAGTTACTCATCATAAGGGACTCACTGTGCCCAAAACCAGCGGTGGTGCGTGTGGAGCGTCTCAAGAGGCCGTTCTTGCGGTCTCGGGCGCACCAACGATCCCCAACATCGGGGACCGTGGGAGCTATTGCGGGGCCGTCCGGGTCAGGGCCCAGTTCCCTGTCCCGGGCGTCCTCCGTCGCCTCTATTAGCTCCTTGGAGCGTAGTCAGGCGGAGTTGGTCGTCAGTGATGATGATATGGATACTTCCGTGTCCGTCTCTGGCCTCCTTCCCGCCAAACGGAAGAGGGGCAGACCACCGACAACGGGTCTGGGCGTTGGCCTCCTTGCTCGTAAATTAGAGCAGCAAGCCCGCGCGAAGGAGGAGAGGGTAAGGGACGCGATGAGAAGGGTCTTAGATCCTTCTGTTCCGCCCTCACCCCTTTCGGCGAAACAGCGGCAGGCGGAGGAACTCGTGGCCGAGACGGTCTCGGTGGCGCCTACTCCAGACCTGTCGGCCGAGATATTGGTGCACGTGGCCACCATTATAAAGGTGGTTGCGTGCTCTAACAATTTGAAGGGCGACCTCGTCAGGAAAATGAACGAGGCCGTCATTTTCCTGAAGGCAGCGACCACCACCCTGGCAGGTCGTGCCCAGTCTGCTGGGCACGACACGAGTTTGGAGGCTCTTCAGAGAGAAGTGACTTCCCTCCTCGAGGAAAACCAGCTCCTTCTAGAGGAGGTGAAGAGGAGGCGGGGGGAGAGGCGTGCCCCTCCCCCGCGAGTGGCAACACCATCGCCATCACGTAGGCAGTCACGCCTACCGCCGCCGTGATCCCCATCGCCGACGGCGAGGACGTGGCGATTCCCCGTCAGAGGGCGGGATATTGAGCGGTCTTCTTCATTCCACTTGTGGAACAGTAGGAGAGGACGGAAAAGATGAAGGGGGGAAGTGTAGCTTCCCAAAGTGTCCCAAGGAATCCGCCCCTTTCAGGGCGCCTCCGGCGCCTCTGGTCCCAAAACCCGTCCTTCTAAGGGCGTCTTCGGGTCTTTCGGGCGAAACACCCACCCCTCTAGGGGCGTCTTCGAGACGGGAATCCGCCCTTTTAAGGGCGACGCCCTCGGCCCCTGCCCC
Organism: Hedychridium roseum; assembly: GCA_963989215.1. Lineage (NCBI taxonomy): Eukaryota > Metazoa > Arthropoda > Insecta > Hymenoptera > Chrysididae > Hedychridium > Hedychridium roseum. Next base: position 1,062,569 of record OZ022312.1, on the reverse strand, counting down.
ACCTGCCCCCACTCAATCCTGGACGCAGGTGGTTGGCAAGAAGGCCAAGAGGGCGCAGAAGGCGGCTGCCACTGATGCCAATGTGCCTCGGCAGGCAGTAAAAAAGGCAGCACCAGCTGCGAAGCCGGTGAAAGTTGCCATAAAAAGGCAGCCAAAGACGGCAGCCAAAGACGGCAGCAATTGCCTTCACATGTCCTGAGGGCAAATACGCGGACGCGGTCCGCACTGTTAGGGCCGCGATTGACCTGCAGGCTGTTGGCATCGACAGTCTGCGGATCAAGCGTTCGTATACCGGGGCTCTTCTAATGGAGATCCCCGGGAGGAGAGGGCGACGAAAGCAAATGCATGCCCTCGCCTTTAAAATGAGGGATGCCCTAAAAAATATGGAGGGGGTCAAAGTGACCCGCCCTGTAAAAATGGGGGAGCTTAGGCTCCGGAGTTTGGATCCCTCCGTCACAGTGGAGGAGACGATAACCGCGGTGGCACGTGTTGGGGGCTGTGACCCTACCGTTGTCACTGCGGGTATAATCGGGGCGGCACCCAGGGGTCTTGGAACTCTCTGGGTCAGGTGCCTCCTTAGTGCGACCATCATGGTCGTTAAGTCGGGGCCCTTGACCATTGTATGGTGCAGCCGGACGTTTCTGAATAGGTTCAGACTCAACGATCCCCTGTAGCTAAACTGGGGGCTACAAAGCGGAAGGACCAGCCAGGATGACCTAGGCAGTCAAAGCGAGCAAGATCCAAAAACAAAATCGGGATTGCTCGTTCCTTAACACGTGGAATTGAATAATTTTGTTTACTTTCTTATATAGATTCATGTATAATATTTAGTACTTATATAACTAAGATTATATTATGTTAAGTTAGTTAACACTTTACTATAGGTATTAATTAGGTTAAAGTATCTCACTAACGAAATAGTATAGGAACAAAGATAAGGATATATATACATATATATATATATTGTTCTATAAGAAAAGAAACGTTTATTTTTGTTATAAGTACAGTTTTGAAACGGAAAGTATATTGTTAGCCAAAACTTCTAATACAATGCTGAGATTTAAAAAGATGATGTATTATGCAATTATATTAATTGTCGAACAACAATCTTCCCATTTGTACAAAGATACGTCACTGATTCAAACGACCGTTGGAGACATTTAAAAACCGTTGGAGTTCTAAACATATAAAATCAGCATTATTGTAAGACAACGCAACATCTATACGGTACACATGTTATAAATATGAGTGAAGGAAATAACTAGCCATATGGATAAACTTATAACCGTTTATAGATTTTAAATTATAACGGTCCGTATAACTTGTAACACGAAGAATTAATTCCGTCATGCAGTAAAGTTTCGGTACGTCTTGCTTATTACAACAATAGTAATGTAATCATCGCCGTAGAACAGTGAATATACGGTGATAAAACGTTACCATTCGGCCAGTGGTAAAATAGGAATTAAAATCGACAGGTCTGCAATATAGTATCGATCTCCAAGATTATGTTACGGTAACTGCATCACTTAAGGCTAATAAGATAAACTAACAAATCTATAATTAACAATAATTGTTAAATAAGCAGAAAATCAAATTATAATCCATGAAGAGTGTAGAACAAACCTTAACAACATTTTTCAACGGTTTAGAGTTTATGTAATTAATACAAATAATTTAAATAATTTTACATATAAATTTTCAAGTTAATGGAATCTGAACCGTGGAAAATGTTTGTTTAACAATTACATACGTAATGTACCGTATAGAAATATGAGTGGCCAGGAACAAAGTTTGCGGTCTATCAACGGTATAAAAGCGAGCCACGGCAGGCAGGCAGGCAGTGAGTTAGAAAGATTATATGGACAGCGGCGGTCTTCGAAGATTAGTACGGGGTCGATTGCGTGAGTTCGGCATTACCTGTCGAAAAATAGTTGATATCACGTATTATCGCTGCGACATATAATTGTGTGAAATTTACCCTCTACCCTGTGAAATTTAAGGTGAATTGAAATAAAGAAGTTAAGTTGAACGGTGAATCGTGTTGATGCCTTCATTACCTACGATATTCGTTTCGAGATGAGATAAAATCCGATCCAAAGGGTTGAATGGTAGATCACGATATACGACGAAAGTTTATTCGTTGGGAGGGAGCGAGTCTAGTTTCGATCTAGTGAGGAATTTCGTCGTACTTTGGCCACATTGCTGGGTGTCCATTCTCAAGAACAACGGACTGGCGACCGATTGACAAAAACAAGAACCGAAGTCCGAGTTTCCTGTGGTCGTGTTGAGTTGTAGATGTGGCCTGCCCATCGCCCAACGTAAAGGGGTCACAATTGAGGATAGTGGGGGCATTATCCTCCGTGGATAATTACGACGTGGATTGCCGGTCGTAGTCTACGTGCGAACCGTGTGATTCGGGTAAACCAGTTGAAGATAGTGCACAAAACTGCCAATCCCCGGTCACAATGGACATCGCTATTTTGTCATTAAAACTTTCCGGCGTATCAGTGATGCACAAAGGCATTTTTGTTGGTTTCCTGTTAACTTTCTGTCTTTGGCATCCCTTGCAAGATTTTATGTAATCCAATATATGATGATACATATTTGGCCATTGGTAATTTGCCACTATTCTTCTCGTTGTTCTTTTGTCCCCCCGTGTCCTCCTATCGCGGAGTTGTGATTTTCCTGTAGTATTTGACGTATTTCTTCTGGTGTTTTCGGAATTTTTACAGGTTTTGCCCTCAGAAAAACTTTTATATTTGACCCGATAAATAATTCTTGTATTATATTCTTTATCTGAGGAGTTTGTCTACAGAAGATTCTTTGCAAATCTGCAACATCTATCGCAAGTTCTCCTATCTCGTGTGCCATTGCGAAATCTCTAATTTCTGTCAAATAATTCTGATAGGTCCTCTTTTTTGGTTAGTCAAATAATTATATTTGCCAAATCTTCATCATTGTTCAACAGTATTCCTAGTTCATCTGCATAATTTACGTAAACTGGCATTGCGGTATCAGGTACTTCTAAAACGAATTCTAAATTTTTTCCCCATTTTTGAATTTAATTGCGAATTTGATTGCACATTTGATTGCATATTTGATTGCGAAATGTTCTTTTTCTGTGACGCTGTAATCTTTCTCCGCGGCATTGAGTGTTCGACTGGTGTAAGATACAGGTTTATCTTGTCCAATTATTCCTTGAGAACGTACAGCTCCAATCGCATCATTACTAGCGTCTGTCGTTAAAATAAATTCTTGAGAGAAATCTGGGTATTTTAATATGGGTTCACTGTGTTATGTCCCACGGACGCAACCCCTCTACAACCATTATTATTATTATTGTTATCATTACTGTTATTATTACCATTAATATTATTGTTGAATATAGAGACGACTACTAAAACCTATAAGGCCCATCCCTACACCTAGTGTAGTGAATTTCGTTACGAGTTTCATTGCGATCTTTCGGAGTCATTCGTGTCCGCAGTTCCAATCGTGTAACGGTGCGAAACGTTTATGATCGTCGGAAGCAGACGTATTGAATAATTGTCATAAGTACAGTTCTGTGCAGTGTATTGAGTGCAATTGGTGTTTAAGAAAGTGCACGTATTCAGAATTTATTTGGTTCGATTGTTCGAGTTGAATGAAGTAAGCCATTAAAAAATTTCAAGCGATTCGAATATTCGAGCCCTCGTAAGTTTTCGAGTTACTTGGAGATAAATATTCGACATGTAAATATTCGAATTGTCAGTGTGGACGTTTCTAAGTTAGCATTATTAGCAATAAACTTCCCCGAAATAATTACTTTCCATTTACGAAGTGAACAATTTTTTTCTAGTGCAGGAAACGTCGTCACCAATAATTCGGATATTTACGAATAACTCGAAAGTTGGAAATCTATTGGAATATGTAAACTTTCCGAGCTGAACATTTATCCACAAGTAACTCGAAATTTTATGAGTGCTCGAATATTTTAGTCATTTGGACTTTTTCAATAGGTAATTTTATTTCCCAATAGTTCGTCGATTTAAAGTAGTTCGGAAAATTTTAACACTTCCTCGGCTCGAAAAATAAAGACAAAAAGGTTTAGTCAGCTGTGTCCCATGTATGAGTCGATGATGATTGTCGTGCCGTTGACCGCATCGTGCAGCTGAATATGGGTCACGTTGCCTACCTGTAGGCGGATATTCAAACGACCGTAACTTCGACAATAATGATCCGAGACCAGAGGTATATTGATAAAAGTTGCTTGTTTTTATCTCATTTATACCCTCCTTAAGTTTGGCAGCACTTCATAGTAACACCCTGTATATTAATGTGTGCATCTTACTCTGTTACTTATTAATGAATCCTATCCCTAGCTTTAATATAGCACGTAGATTAAGAGGACCCTCCAACCCTCGGGTCGGTAAGTGTGGAAAATAACTGAACATCTAATTCATTTATAATTTTTAGATAAAATTTTCCACTACTCTGGCCTGGTGTAGATGCTTTTGTGGCAGGATTACCGCACAAAAGCCCAGGTGGCACCCTAAAAATATCCGCAGGCTGGTATTTCGCGGCGGATAAGTATTCTGAGGGAAATTCATTCTGTAACGTCCATCTTGGCGCCGCCATTTTGGGGTGGTACCTACGAGCGCTTTCGGCCCCGCTTGAAGTCTTGTAAAAGCCCGGCGTAACGGATTGCGTGACCGCTTTTACTGGTTTTAGCAAAATAAAATTAGCTGGCGACCGAGTCTGTTTTCTTCGGCATTTATCGAGGCGTGTCCAGTCACACCTGGGCCTCCCTGAACGCGCGTTGGCATTCTAGTCCGAAGTCGTCCTGCGGGGGTGGCTGTTCGTTAAATATCTACTCTAGGAGTGAGATGCGCTATGGGTCGAATGCCTGTCAACGCTCTGCGACATCCAGTCGTTTCATTCAGTCATTCAGTGTAGGCCATGTTAAATTGCTGAGCAGGGAAAGGAGGAAATATTCGTTGGACTTCCAACGCTTAACAATTCATTCGCACTGTTATGTCGTTAATTTGGAAGGTGCTAAGGTTTTCGAACGTTGTGACACTTTACAAATGTCGATAATGGCGTTCATTAAAAGATATGATTAACTACTATGAGTTAGAAATAAATGCGAGTATTTCTGTGATTGATTTGCCTCGACTATGAGCAAAAAACACCTGAGCGCTTTTCATAAGCTGAGCTCAGCGCAGCCATTATGTAATCCTAGTTTATAGGATTATAGTCCTAGGTTATAGTCCATACCTCGCCTGGGACTCGTGCCAGAAAATTATTTCTAGAAAACTTATACACTACTACGCACTACACACAATGGATGGAGGTATTTATACATTGTAACAGATAGAAATTTCCGGACAGCGTATATGTAGTAGTATATCGATGAGAGCGGCGAGAATCTTCCGAACGTGCAAAATATAAACATCTTAAAGATATATTAGGACCCCTGCGACAGCGTATCGACACAACACATCATCAGCACAGCACATCATCACGTTACATCGCTCATTGTGTTGCGTTCCGTTCCATTGTCCTTTGAGTGTTACCAGTGTAAATCTCGTTATTCCTTTTTTTTTTTAATAAAAAGAGCTCGTCCTCATTTGTAACAACCTACCACCTCCCCCCATTAAACTTGTGTTGGATCTTTCTAGTTCTAATCAAATTTCAATAATTCTTCGTGAGAACAAATTTTACAGCTCTAGATCACGGCCTAATCTGTTTCTTACACCTTAGCTTTCTTAAAACTTACGCTAATTACCACAGTGTGTTTTACACCTAATATTCAGATCGATTTCTCTAATGATTTGTATGTTTTCCTAAGTCCATGATACCAGTTCGAAGAGTGCCTTCTATGACTTTCATGTCCCTTAGGTCATAGTAGGTAACAGTTCTCCACTTCTCGTGATATACGTATGTTCTTCTCATGGAATTGAAATACAAATCTGGTACATTAATTATTAGCTCTACTGTTACGACAGCTAAGCCTCCGTTTCTTTGGAATATCAGTATATTAGGAAGTACAGTCTGAAATATAAAATAAGTTAGGAAATTTTAAATGATTAAGATGAATAGTCTGTGTTTTTGCGTGGTAACGGTGCAAAATCAGACGAACTGGCTCTATACTGACAAGGATAAGAAGGAATTTAGACGTGTGACAAAGAGTAACACTTTGATAAAAAATCATGGTAATCAACGTAGGTTGCTCACACCCAATCACACTCGCATTAACGTTTTATTGTTCCGTACGGAAAGACACGGTCGACAATGGATAGTGCATATGCTCGTTTAGCTCAAAAAATAATCCCGAACATTTGAATTTTCAACGGACAGAACCCAGTTCTTAGTGAAGAATATCTACTGAATTGTAACCAGGCGGAAGACTAGCGTCTCACAAGGAGAAGGTACAACGTTGGGATCATGAATTTACTACATTTTTTTTTTAGCAAGTAGTAGTCTTATAGGACAGTCAAATAGCCAAGCAGTAAGTCGCACTATTGAAGCATTGAAGAAAAAATCAATTTTGAAATTCATTCATTCAATAGAGTACCTTATATTTATTTGTAATAATAGTTCAAACAGATGTCGCCGTAGCGCGATGGCAATGTCCGAGCTTGCTGATAGGGAGATCGGGGGATCGATACACATTACTACTTTTTTTTTTCTTTAATCCTATTTCGATATGACGAATATAAGTGACTTATTTGCTTTGTATTTAAATTTTGCTATAAATATCGCGTCTGATTGCTTTAAATATAAGTAATACCTATGCGTAATAATCGGACTTCTATTTATTTTTAATAAGTTTTATTCAAATTATATTTTGCATTATATTTTATGTAGTCGCAACAGAACAATTTTTAGGATGGTATTCGTCATACAAAGAGGAGAAACAATATGTCGATCAACATCTCGAACATTGAATAAAAGCATCTTTACAGCAAGAGCACTTATTTTTTAAAATATCTATTGGGAAGCACACTAAATTTACATTTAAAAAAATATTTCTATCATCGGTTAAATCTGACGCAAACCATGCATATTTTAACATGTCCGAAAATATTGATGCACTTAACTGATGATGTACAATTGAATGTATTTTTATCGCATCTTCAAGTAATGAGATTTCACGATTTTGTTCCAGTAAGTATGTACAATTTTGTAAGCGTTTTATAAAATTTTTAACCTGTCTGTAGAAGTAAACATCGCAAGGTTGAAAAAATGGTGTACATTTCGGAGGTATTACTTTTACGATACGGATCGATATTCATTTTTGTAAATAGTGAAGGCTGTAGTACCTGCACCGTAAAAATAATACCTCCGAAATGTACACCATTAGTTTAACTTTGTGATGTTTACTTCTACAGACAGGTTAAAAATTCAATATAGGATTGAGATAATAATATATAATATATATTATGTAATTATATTATTATTAAATTATATGCAGGTTAAATATAATGTAATATATAATTTGAATAATACTTATTAAAAATAAATAGAAGTCCGTTTATTACGCATAGGTATTACTTATATTTAAAGCAATCAGGCGCGATATTTATAACAAAATTTGAGTACAATACAAGTAAGTCACTTATTTTCGTCATATCGAAATGGGATTACAGAAAAAAATGTGGCAATGAGTATCGATCCCTCGATCTCCCGATCAGCAAGCTTGTACATCGTCATCGCGCTACAGCGACATCTGTTCGAACTATTATTAAAAATGAAAAAAAGGTACTCTATTGAATGAATGAATTTCAAAATTGATTTTTTCTTCAATGCTACAATAGTGCGACTTACTGCTTGGCTATTTGACTGTGCTATAAGACTACTACTTGCTAAAAAAAATGGAGCAAATTCATGATCCCAACGTTATGCCTTCTCCTTGTCAGTCTTTTGGCGATCCGACGATATTCGTCGATACTGAAGTAGCGCACTCACGTCGGAACTCGCGTTCAGATTACAAAATTGACGATCGTGGACTTCGCAAGGTTTTAATTTTCGGTTAACCCGCTACGTACACGTCCGTCTCGTATGAAGATTCACAGAGAAGGGAGGGAAGAGCGAAGAACAAAAGCGGAACAAGGACTCAGCGGCGCGGATGCTATAAATGGTAATTTTAAACATACTATATCGATTATCGCTCTATCCGCGATTTACAAAAGGACGGAATTGTAGAATAAAATAACGCGTCCGGCGCATGATGATTGGAGATTCGTAGAAAATACGGGTTCCTCAGAAGACCGGTATTAATTTGAATAAATTGTTATTTCTAAACACAATGGCTTCCCATTAACAGAGATTCTAGCATCAGTCTCTTATATCAGCTCTATGACTTCGTATTTTTTCTTCTTGGTTCTTCCCAAGGAACATGTAGACTTGCTTTTTTCATCCTGTCTTCTCGTTTTACCCATCCTCGGGCTCAAGCGTAAGTGGTCTTGTTGTCTAATTAAATCTGACTTTAGAAATTTCTATGGTTTTAAACAAAGCATCTCGAACTTTTCTTTCCAAATTTGTTCGTTGCTTTTTAAGTTTTTCTATTTATTCGCAATATTTGTTTGACGTATCGTTTTCAAGTTGACAAGTTAATAGAGATTTTGTTCAATATTCCGTTAGTTCTGACATTAGGATGGCATTACCTTCCGCATTGATTGAAAAGTAACAAAGCATCACAGCGTTATCAGCATAACATGTGACGAGAAAATCAAGAAAGATCAGCTGCGAGTGTTAAACTCGTTTGTCTAGTGTCTCAGCCACTCATAATGAATGTGAAGATCACGCGATGACTTGTCTCTTCCGTGTATGTGATACTCTTTGTTCTATTCAAAATTCGGCCATTGTTAAAACTCGTTCTGTGCAGTTAACAATTCTGTTCACTGTGTTTAGAAAAAGGTTCTTCACTAGACAACGAAGAGTTTATATATTGGGAAACTTAACAGAGGAGATCATTTTTACGACTCATTTAGAACAAAGGTAGACAGTCATTAGTAATAGTAAATAGTAAAATTAAAAGGAAGGATCATTCCGAACCACGTGCAGCATTCAACCGTTACGCTTGAGTCGATCGCAAACCGTGGTAGAGAGTAGACGTGTTTATCAACATAGTGCGTGCTGCATACCCAGTTTAAACGAGTTGTAAGATAGTCAAGTAAGGCTGGCGCGTATGTATCGGCTCACAAGTTCTCGAAATTCGACCGTTAATATCAAGGGCCAAGCGTAAAATGATTTCCAACGTTTGCCTCATCACACCGAGCCAGATCATTATAGACAAATTGATTAAACTCAACATCAGTCTAGCGTCTCAAACGAACTGTATTAGAGCCGGTGTGAAAGAACAAGGGCTATTGCACGTTTTTAACTTCCATTGCCAAATTTTTATACATCCCGCCGATGTCTTCAAGATACCCCCTGTCTACAAATAAATTATGACAATATCACCTTCTGGATCTATCTATCCACAGAAAAAGTTATGTGCTTTTTGTGCAAGGAAGAAGGATATTTAACCAAATTCTATAAAAAAACAGGTCAACTTGTCAATAACAACACTTACAGTCTCAAGGATACCCTCACCAACACAACCATCACAGTGCCACAATCTGAAGATAATATCGAACTCATTTCCACAAATATCAACTGTAACCTGGCAAACTAGTTTGCCGTTACAATTTCCCACCTTACCGAGAGGGCCCCGAAGATTTCCGAGCGCGATTCTTCCGAATATTTCCGAACGTGCTTCCCGCGCTTGCATCATTTGTCTAGCGAGGGGGTACTCTCGTATTTCGCGACTTTTACAGGTAGCCTCCTGACCCAGATTGGAGATGTACCCAGGACTGTAGATTTAACAAATGTTCCGGATCCAGAAGCAGGATCGCTGATTTTTCTTAACGGGGAGGAATCACCAAACTCCGAAATCTGTTGGAAGTAATACGCCGTATTACGACCAGCGAGCGGGCCGAAACCGAACCGCCGCGGGATGATCCGATCACTCCGCGAGCGAAAAATTAGTTCCCTTATAGGAACCAATTAGCGGCCGTTATGCTCTTAAATGGCGTGAGAGGAAAAGGGAGCAGGGTACGGAACGGTACATCGTGAATTCCTACACGAATCGGAGCAGTTAGACTTTCTGTAGCGACCGAGCGTGTAAGACAATTATATCTGTGTTACCTGCGGAAGTAATAAAATTAGAGTAAAGTGGGTGGAAGCGGGCGATTCTGCGATAATTGGATAGCTGCAGTTCGATATTAGGGTGAGTCTAGCCCCGATACACATATTAAAATTGTAAAGGTAGTGGTATCCGCCCGGAAGCCACCTTCCCGGTAGTACCTCTTATTCGGTCCACTTTCTTGATTTTCTCTCTTTTGTCGGTCCCATCGGGACCCCGCTTAACCGTGCATTGCCCTTGAGCAAGGGACACGGACTTCAGTACGGGGACGTAGTTGCGACACGGGTCGCCGCGACCTTGCGTACTGAGATCGGTTATTTGTAACGCATTTAAATGTAAGGATTTAAACCTAAAACTTGAAGTGATTTATTTATATATAACTACATTTGTTCGCTCCTCCCTATATTCCCGACGACTGGGAGCTCGGAGCTCCATCCTTCTGCGAAGCGTGCATCCTTCGATCCCCCCTCCGTCGCCGTACCCTATGGGGGCTGACTAGCCGGACGGGCCGCCTCTCGGGGAGACTTTTCGTCCGCGGTAACGTACGGGGAGGCGGCGATATTTCCCCGTTTTCCATACGCGGGCGGATTGGCATGACAGCATGCCTGGCGCCCATCTAGAGAATTTTACGGGATTCATAGTCGGGTCTCCCTCAAGCCGAAGGGTTTGGTAATCGACCTCCGAGTATCTCCCCACTTTCCCCAGAACCCAGACACCTAGGCCCTGCACTCCCTTGGGAACCCCCCGAATCTTGTCGCGAGGTCGATTACACAACGTAAACACGAACAATATCGACTTTATCATGCCACTGTCTGTTTCCCAACAAAATGTTTCTCCAGTTCTTATGTCACCCTCTGTTTCCAAATTGTCAAAACCAATTACATTCTCTAGCAGTAGTCAAAGCACTATATCAATTAATGAAATTTTTGCAACTGAAGTTGAACCTAAAAAGAACACCAGAAATGTTAGAAGTTCGAGAAAAGAACCCCTGTTTCTCAACCAGGTGTTCTGCCAGCTGGGGCCAACCAAAGAACTGTTTTCATCTAATGAAAAAAATTAGCCACTCGACCTTGGAAAAACAACCAACTTCCTACATGTTGTACGACCTTGCGTCCGAGATGCAGACATTATCCGGAGTTTGCGCTTAGTTAACGGGGCGCAGGGGGATAGAGGGGTACCGAGGTCGATTACCAAAAACCCTTCGGCCTAAGGGAGACCGTACTGGTGATATTGTATTATTGAAGGGCGCCAGGCGTGCGGTCACACCAATCCGCCCGCGTATAGAAAATGAGAGTTCTCCGTTCCCGTTAGTTTGTCGCGGACGGCAGGTTTCCCTGAGAGCCGGCAAGTCCGACTAATCAGGCCCCATGAGAGAGAGAAAAGGGCGAATAAACGGAAGACTAAGACCGTTACAGTGAACACCCAAAAGGGAAAACTGGAGTTTTTTCGACCGATTTATTGATAAACCCGGGTTTACACCTTAACGGCCGATTTACATTACGTACCCCACCAATCTTGGGGTTGCCGGGAATCCCACCCACTAAGCACTGCTATTTACAATAATAACGCAAGAACCACTACCGTACTTTTCGCTCGCGAAAGAGAGTCTGTCGGCTCTGTTTTGCGTAGGTATCCGCGAGGTACCGATCTATACCCCCCTTTCTCCTCCCCCCTCGCGATATATGGTGCAAGGCGGTCGCTAATTGGTTCTTAAAAGGAATTAATTTTTCGTTCGCGGAATAATCGAATGGTCCTTTGGTGGTTTGGTATTGGCTTGGTCGCGGGTCATACCACGGCTAATCATCTCCGACGGGTTTCGGAGTACGAGGGTTTTACCCCTTTAAAATAAGATTAAAATGAGATAAAATGAGATTCCGGAGATTCCTTTAATTCGTTGAAGACTGCTACTTACAGGTAGGTAAAAAGGGATTCTCTAAAACGGTTGAGTACTGCAGCCGGATGTCCCAGGACGACGCCTAGTCCGATGACTTGCTGCATGTGAGAGGGGGCCAGAAAGCAGGAGGATCATCCCGGACAGCACCAGAGAGGGGTGTAGGACGCCCTGGACGGAATGCGGCACTATTCATCGTCGAATTTTCCTTTATTTATTTTTTTTGTGAAAGCCGTAGTTTTTTTTCTTTAGTAATTTTCCGTTTAATTTATTTTCTTCATTAACTAGTTAGATTATAAGTTCTACATGTAATAAGTGAGGTATATATATCTATACATATGCATAATATAGAATAAAATTAATAATGTACAAAACTAGATATAAACACGTGTCACAGACGAGGACTCAATAATTTTCTTTTTAAAAAAATTCTTAATTCTTTATTCACTTTTCCACTTAATACAATTTTACACAGTGATTCGTAATATGCTATGACGCGTGACACGTAACTTACGAGTGTAACGTAATGTCGAGATATAAGGTGTGTCTACTCTGTCGCGGGGGTCCTTATATACCTTCAAGATGTTTATGTTTTTATGTCCGGAAGGTTCTCGCCGTTCTCACAGACATACCACTACATATGCATGATCCGGAAGTTTCTATCTGTTACATTCCTCCCTCCTCTTTTTAATTTGGCCCCCAAATTCAAAATTTCCAATTTATTCAGAGTCGCCGAAAGTTTCAATTATTTCCGTGATTTCTCGGAATTTCTGTAGAAAAGGATCTTGTCTTTCCTTTTTCAATTTATATTCAATTGCTAACATATGGAATTTTGATTTTTCTGCTGCCGTTAATTCTGGCTCTAAATACAAATGAGAGGGTGGTTCTAAATAAGTTTTGGCAAAATCCGTTTCTACGTCTGCGCTAAGTAACCTTTCTCCTTTACATTTATTTGTTTTGAAATGTTCTAATGGTTCTTGTAACTTTTGATATAATATTAGGCACTTTGTACATTCTGTTATTAGAGTATAACTAGTTAGAGGGATTTCGCAGATATCGCATTCAATAAAGGTGGTGTCGTCGAGGTAGGCGTAAAGAGAATGTTCTAAAATTAAGTCCGTTGCTCTAGTTAGATGGCCATATCTCAGTTGACAATGGTAACAAATGAAGGGTGTATCCTCCTCATAATTATTTTGAATCGAATAATACGCCCCCTTTACGCATCCGGCCTTTTGGACATCCTTTATAAATGCCTCCCAATTTTCCTCTGGGAACGAGAATCTTTGAATTACTCTCATCTGCAAATTAGATAAGTGATACATGGGCGCGGTGCGGTTTTCGTCGGACTGGTTCTAATTCGGTAATTTCGATTTCTGGTTCCCCTTCATAACTATCTGTGGGACTTTGGAAACGTACTTGTGGTTCGGCTCGAAATTCTGCCCTATCAATTGCGTGACTTCTGGGTCCGAAAGTACAATGGTCAAAGATATATTGTTTTTGGCAAAAAAAGCATTTCTTTAACAGATTTATTATGAAAGTTAAAATCTTTAATTTGTAGAGAAAATAGAGACTGATGATTCCGAGTGATGTATATCCCATATATTCTAATATTTTGTAAGCCTTTTCAGTCCACGTTAAAGTTCTTTGTCTTAGTGCTAATTGTTGGATTTGTGCATCTATTTCGTCTATTGTGGTTCCCAACATTTTGAAATTTTCTGGTGATATAGTTCTTTCATTTAAAGTTTCGATTTTCAGGTGTTCTATGGGTATCTTATGTTTGTCGAGGAGATTTAGATAGTATGTTTCGTTGAATGGATTAATGGTGATGCTTTGTGTGGTTAGATTTTGGATCAGATTACTGGGTTTTAGTGTAACTTCTGGTGTTATGGCCACGCATGTGGGGTTTACAGTTATTTTGGAAGGTGTTTTAATTTCTATTGTCTGAGGATTTCTTTGTGGACAAATTATTTGTAGGGTTTCGGAGTTTACTGCTGGTATTACTAGCCATTCTCTTTCCGAACTCAATTGAACATAGAGAGTGTTTTCTAATTTGATGTACATAGGCTTGCACTTGTGGTAGTTTCTTCTATAAACCAATGAAAGAATGCAGTATTTACTTTTTTCTATCAAGTAGTCAGGGTGATGTCTTTTTAGTATATTGGTCTGTCCAATTTTCTTAATTTCGAGGTATTCTTTTAACGGAACCGGTAGAAATTTAGATCCGTGTTGATCTACTAAAACATTTTCTAGTTCAATTGAGTATAACGTATATCCAAAATATGATGATACTGGAACTGGAATAAAATTCAGAAGGTGATAGGTTTCGTCTTCTAGTAATGGGATATGCATCACATACACTAATTTGTTTTTGACCATTGCTATTTTTAAATCGCTTAAGTCCATTAATTCGGTATAAAATGTTTCGCTTAGGGGTACCGGAAATTCTTGTGTGTGCGACGTGTTTCTCGGCGCGTTAAAGATTAATTCTGGTTTTAAAATTTCTGGATGAGCAATACCGTGTTTTCCATCAACAATAGCGTTAGTAAGTTGGATGATTTCAAATTTTAGATCTTCATATATTAAAGTATATTCATATAGCAATTCATCAATATGTTGGTTTATTTTTATCATTTCTTTAGTATTGCGGATTAATTTGAAATTATTGTTAATAATACGGTATTGCCCTTGAAGAGTTTCAAATATCTTTACTTTGGATTTTAATTGGTCAAGGAGGAATGTAGTTTGGTTTCTGACTAAATGTGCTATTTTAAGATTATCGCTTTTCAACTTATCTATTTCGTCGTTGTAGTATTCGGCGTCGGAAGCTGCCATAGTTCCAAATAGTAATTTGACTCCTTCTCCCACGAAGTTGAATAATCCTCTCTTCATTCTTCCTTCGTAGCCAATTAGGTGGTAAAAGGTTTTCAAATCTTCTTCCAATGTCGTGACTCGTCGAAGTTGGCCCTTGATTTGTTTCTTATTTGCACATACTTTCATGGGTTCTCCTTGTAGACAAAGATCTTCTAGATTTCGAAGATGTTGGATGAGTAGATTAATTTCTGATTGGATATGCTTGAATTCAATGCCGACTATTAAATTCCAAGTTTCATGGTATAGTTTTGTTTTTCCTTGGTCTTCCACATATACTGTTGTATCTGAAGGAATTGGCTCGACGTTAATCATCTCTCCATGAAGGTCCAGGGAAAGGACTTGGGTCGCGAGAATGAGCACTAAGATATTCTTCATCACTGTCCTCATCTGTAACATATGGTTTTGTGTCTACTTTAGAATATGTTACCGATTTTTCTCCTCTTTTGATAGTTATACTTTGATCATTAGGTATTTTAATAATTTTATAAGGTCCGTCCCATGGTGTTTTCAGCTTGGAAGATCCTGGTTGCTTCCATTTGACGAGTATTTTCTGTCCGATTTTGTAAGGGATTGTCTTCTGTCGTTTCCTCTTAGTTCGCTCTTGAGTTTTCTTCTGTGCCTGCTCTGTTCTAGTTCTTGCTTTTTCTTGTATCGCCTTTCTATGTCTTTGGTAATCTTCTTGTTTTTCTTGTTCTGAAAGTTCTTCTATTTCGGTTGTAATGGGTATATGTGGTTTATATCCAAAAGTATATTCGTATGGCGAGACTCCTGTCGTTTCGTTTCTTGTAGAATTGTAGGAGATGCTTGCATTTGTTAGTACGGTTGACCAGTCTTCTTTTCGATCAGTGAAGCTTCTTATGTAATTTAGGATTTCTTGATGAGCTCTTTCATTCTTACCATTGGATTGCGGATGGTAGACCGCTGTCGAAGAGATTTTTATTTTAAAGTCGTTGTGGAGTTTTTCATAAAAGTATCCAGAAAATTCGATTCCGTTGTCTGTTAGTATTTCTTTGGGTAATCCAAATGTTTTGACGTAGTTTTGCCAAAAGGTTTCGAAGACTTCTTTTGAATTTTTGGATTTCATTGGTGCCAAGGTAAGGTATCTCGTTAGGTAATCTTGGATTACAAGAATATATTTATATCTCTTGGATTGGGGAAAAGGTCCCATAGTATCTAGAGATATTTTCTCATTAGGATGGTTTGGTATGTCTGGAATCCCAGGTGTTGGTCTGTTTGCTTCAGTTTTAATTCTTTCATATTGGCACGTTTTGCAAGTTTTTAAACATTCTTCAATATCTTTGGTTATTCCGTCCCAATTGTATTTAGATCGAATATTTTCTAGAGTCTTCTGTTTTCCGGTGTGTCCGCCAATGCAAGATTCGTGGGCTTCCTTTATAATTTTCCATTTTTCTTCCTTTGTTTTTGACTCCTTGTAGTTATTGATAAATATCGTTAGAGGCTTTTCTCCATTCTTCTTAGCGTGTATGTACTTAATCATTTCGATGATTGTGTTTCTGACATGAGGCTGCTTGATTTTTAATTCGATTTCTTCCTTTCCCGGCACTGTACTTCTTAGTGTCACATACCAAAATAGTTCTTCTTCTTCGGGATCTATGTACCTACCACTTCCCTCGGGATCCGTGGTAAGGGTGAGTCCCTTTCGGTTCGTGGTTCCTTCTTTTATCTCGACGTTTTTTATATGCTGAAATTGGTCTCCTTCGTTTACGTAATCTTCGTACGTTGGGGCGAGTTCTTCTTCGTTCAGAAGATCTCTTATCACAGAGTCTTCCAAGTTTTCTCCTTCTTCCTCGTCTCTGTCTACGTCGCTGCGCCTTTCTAGAGGCTCTCCTCGGAGTACTTCCTCTTCTTCGGCAGCCATTATTATTATTTTGAGATCTTGATTGGGCCTTAACTTTGTGTGTATGTATTTGGCCATTTCTTTGATCTCATTTAACCTTCTTCTTTCTTGAATGTAGAGAACTAGTTTCCTTTTTCCTTTCATATTACTTCTTAGGTCAATGAAGACGATTTCCGAGTCTTCCGTACCTTTGAAATATAATCCTTTATTTTTGTGAGATTCTTTATCAGTTACGTACAGTGCTTCATCTTCCTCGTTTATATCTCCCTTTTCCGTTTCTTCAATAATTTTTTCAGAAGCCTCATATCTGTTCTTTTCTTTTAAATATTCTTGATATGTAGGTGTTGTATTTGGTATGTAGTCGTCCCATTCATTTAATTCTTCTTCCATCAAATTAATTCGGGAGAGGGCATCGGCGTTTGCGTTTTTTGTTCCTTTTTTGTAAATAATTTCGTAATCGTATTCTTCTAATTTTAGTCTCCATCTCATTAGTCTGGAATTCGGATCTTTTACATTCATTAACCATTGTAGGGGTTTATGATCAGTTACTATCTTGAATTTTCGGCTAAAGAGATATGGTCGGTACTGTTTAACTCCCCATACGATGGCTAATAGTTCCTTTTCTGTAGTGGAATAATTCTTTTCTGCCTTGTTTAAAGTTCTGGAAGCAAAGGAGATTGGTTTGCCTTTTCCTATTTCTCCTTGTGAAAGAATGGCTGCTATTGCTTCATTACTTGCGTCTGTCGTTAATATAAATGGTTTTTCAAAGTCTGGATACTGGAGTATCGGTGGTTTAGTTATCAGATCTTTTAATTCCTGGAATGCATTCTCTTCATCAGCCTGCCATGCCCATTCACTGTCATCTTTCAAGAGATTCGTCAGAGGTTTGGAACGTTTGGCGAAGTTTTGGATGAATTTCCGATAGTAGCCCATCAGTCCTAGAAATCGTTTGATGTCCTTCTTGTTTTGCGGTCTCGGATATTCAACGATTTTCTTAACGTTTTCTGGATTTGGTTTTATTCCATCTTTTGAAATTATGTGGCCTAAATAGGCGAGTTCAGGTTTTAAGAATTCACATTTATCTGGTTGAAGACGTAGTCCAACATCTCGGAGTCTCTGAAATAGAGTTCTGATATTTCTGTTATGTGTTTCTAAATCTTGTCCGTATACTATTATGTCGTCCATGTATACGAAGCAGGTATTTCCAATGAGTCCTTTTAATCCATTGTTCATCATCCTCTGAAAGGTTGGAGGTGCGTTCTTCAAACCAAAAGGCATTCGATTATATTCGTAATGTCCAGACGGTGTAGAAAATGCTGTTTTGTGTTTATCTTCTTCTTTCATTTCTAATTGATGGAATCCAGAAGCCAGGTCAAATGCCGAGAAATATCTCGCTTTTCCAAGACTATCTAATATTTCTTCAATGTTTGGTAGAGGATGGGCGTCTAATTTCGTTTTTTCATTTAATTTTCTGTAGTCAATAACTATTCTCCATTTCTTTTTTCCTGATGCGTCCGTTTTCTTTGGGACAATCCATAGGGGTGAATTGTACGGTGAGTTGCTTTCTCTGATAATTCCCTTTTCCAGCATTTCTTTAATTTGTCTACGAATTTCTTCTTGGTGAATCTGTGGGTACCTGTACTGTTTCACATGGACTGGTACGTTGTCAGTTAGATGAATTTCATGTTTTGCCAATTGAGTTAGTGGTAAGGGATCTCCAGGTAGAACAAAGATATCGTGGTAGGCTTTGATAACTTCCCATAGTTCGTCTTTGCCTTCTTTAATGTGAGAGAGCCTGGTATTTTCCTGAAGCAGTTGTTCTCGTTGTCTTGTTAGAGGGGGTCCTTGAGGTCTTCTTAAATCTTCTGGTTCGATCGAATTTACTCGTAATGTTTTATAATTAGGAGTTCTTGAGGAGTTTTCTTTATTTGATACTGGTAGTTTCAATTTACCATTTTTAACAGTTACTAGACAATCGAATTCGTCTAAGAAGATTTTACCTTCTCCATTTAAGATACCGTCTGCTTTAAACGTACACAGTGTCTCGGTGTCAGGTTTAATGACATTGTCCTCTGATTTGTCATCGTCCGTGTCGGAGCGGGGAAAATATTGTCCGTCGAAGTGTATAGACCTTCTACCAATATCAAATACTACATGAAATTGTTCCAGAATGTCGATTCCTAAGATTCCTCCTTCTTTCAGAATTACGTTATCAGGGACTACGTGAAACTCGACTACCTTTCCTCTTAATTTTGTTTTCCATAAACCTATGGTTTTTAATTTGGAAGTCACAGTGCTAATATGCTGTTTAAAGTTCGAATCTATGGTGTACGGATTTTCGATTAATGATCTTTTAATTATGGAAATTGAGGACCCAGTGTCTACGAGAAAGTTCGCTAGCTGAGCGTGTTCGAATTTTAAACATAGATATGGGAGTTTACGTTTGGGAACGTTGGTCTCTCGCCATCTACTGTCTGGCTTATCTTGTTTATACTTGGGCCTGGAGGTCCTTTCTGGCCAGTTCGTTCCTCTTGAAAATTCCGATCGCGATTGCGAATCTGTCTACGCGAATGTCCTTGATTGTCAAGTTTATACGTTCTGTTCGGTCGGAAAGAATTTTCTTTCGGGAAATTTCTAAAATTGTTTGATGAGTCGTATCGAGGACTGTAATTTGCACCGTTTGAGGTTTTAACTGCTAGAGACCGACAGTTTTTCATGCTATGTCCAGGTTTCTGGCAATTAAAACAGAATGTTCTGGAAGGGTTGAAGGACTTCGTTGCTCTTTTAGGTTTATTACTGGACAAATTTGGATGTTCATGTCGTTTCCTCAACAAAGATTCTACGAGTTCTTGTTTACTCCTCTTTTTATTTTCTAATTCTACTTTTTGCGCAGCATTAATTGCTTCTGTTAAATCTTTTGGATTAAAAGTTCGGACTGAAATGTTTAATTCTTTTTGTAAATTACTAATGTATTCATTTTTGCCTCTTTCCTTTTCTTGTTTAATAAGAATTTCTCGGTGCGAAATAGGAATTGGTTGTTGAGTGATCGCCTTCATAATTTTATCATGAATCTCGCAAAATCTTTGAGTGTAGGCGTGAACATCCTCTTTGAATCGTTGTAGGCACCTCATTCTTTGTGATTGATATAACGTTATGTCAATTTGCGAACCATACAATCTTCTAGTTAAAATTTGTAATTCTTTAAAGGAAAAAACATTGTCTGCTCTAATAAAATGAGCTGCCTTTCCCTGTATTTTTTGGGCTAGCACCATACTTAAGAATAGTCCATGGTAGAAATTCGGGAGGTTTTTCATTGCGGACTCAACTTGGAAAAGAAACGTTTCCGTCATATTGTTGTCTTCTCCGTCAAAATTTTGAATAGTCGACAAAAGGTCTTTAATGGAGAATGTCAGTTTAGGAGGTCTTGGTATTTTGGTATTATTGTATTGGTATTGTTATTGGTATTATAATTCTTGGTATTATAATTCGTTTTGATTTGACCTAGTATCTTCTTCGCTTGAAAAATTGTCACTGTTAGGAAGTTCGTCATCTGTCATTTGGGTTTTCGGTAGCGTCTTCTTTTCCATTGAGTTAATTTTTCCTTGAATATTATTCAATTGGAGAGAGAGGCTCTCCATATTTTTGACAAGATTTGCTAGAACCGTATCAACGTTCATTTTGCTCTTTGGTTAAGTTAGTACTTACTGTGAAATTTGTTTTACGACGCTTTAGTTCCTTTTCAGAGTTTTGTACCACCAGTCTCTTCACACGGGATTTTTCGCGATCCCACCGCTGCCACCAATTTATGTCACAGACGAGGACTCAATAATTTTCTTTTTAAAAAAATTCTTAATTCTTTATTCACTTTTCCACTTAATACAATTTTACACAGTGATTCGTAATGTGCTATGACGCGTGACACGTAACTTACGTGTAACGTATCATGAATAAAAAGGAATATTATGTTTCGTTATAATAGATGTTATCTGAATGAGATTGCTTAAATAATCCCATCACTTAATATAAGGAGAATTATAGAGATATTATCTAAAATATAGAGATCTACTAGTTGAATTACTGAAGTTAAACATTAAAAGAATTTTGTTTTATGCGATACTACTGATTACATTTACTTTCTTTGACGAAATAATAGAGTCATTAAGAATTCCGATAATCTCTCAATGATGCTGAAAGTTAAATGATGCGTTACCGATTCGATTAGCCGTTGGAGATGATACTTGACCGTCAATTTTAAATCTTGCACGTTACAAGTTATGATATGGTCATTATCATGTATAGACAACAGAATGGCGGAATGCTTAATCAGTACATTACTTGTAAATATAAAAAAATAGATTGATTAGCCGGAGAAAATCATACAACACCGTTAATAAATTTGAAAGAATAACGGTCGATAGGATGATGTAATCCGTGACATACACTAATAACCCTAGACCGAAGAAACTGAACGGTACATTTTGTTTATGTTAATAATGCAGACGTAACTACCATCGAAAAACCCCGATTTTACCTAATAAAGGAATCTGTTTAAACAATAATCCAATGGTTGAATTGAGATTAAAGCTAATATATTTTGCTAATTCGTACGGTTATTCAGGTTTCTGGTACAATACTATTATGTAACAGTAATAGAACAAGAACCCAGTGGCAGAAGACCGGCCACCCTTATACTTATAATTATTTGTTAAAGTATGGATGACATGGTTAACAACATCTTCTACGACATCATTCACCTAACGCTGGATTTGTTTGTTCCTATTAAGAAATTTTCAACAAAGAAATTTCCATTTTGATTCTCTCCTGAACTGAAAAAAATCATCATTAGGAAGAAGATAGTGCATAAAATATATATTTTGTCTAAATCGCGACTTCGCTATAACGAGTTTACTGTTTTACGAGCTAAGTGTAAACATCTGAAAAAACGGTGCTATCAAAATTATGTCTGCATAACTGAATCCTCCCTTAGAGATAATGTTAAAAATTTCTGGAAGTTCGTTAACAGTAAAATAGGAGACAGTAATATACCTTCGGTTATGCACTACAACGATATAACCTGTTCTTCTGGTAGAGAGATTGTCAATCTGTTTGCTGAATATTTCTCAAAAGCTTATAGTGATAAACATTGTAATGTTAGAGTATCTATTGTGCCTACTAGCAACATTCATTTGTCAAACCTGGTCATACCTATCTCATCCATCTACCAAAAGTTAGCTGAACTCGACATTAATAAGGGGCCTGGCCCTGATGGTATTCCACAATCCTTTCTAAAATATTGTACCTTTTTGCTCTCCAGACCTCTCTTTCATATTTTTAAACAATCATTACAACATGGAACGTTTCCATCATTTTGGCAGCTTAGTTTTATTACACCTATATTTAAATCTCGGGATAATTCGTTGATTAATGATTATAGACCTATCAGTATTTTGAGCAGTATTCCCAAAGTGTTTGAGAGCCTGGTGTATGATCACTTAGCAACAAATCTTCAATACTGCTTTATTAACCAGCAATATGGATTTCTTCCTTGTCGTTCTACTGAGCTAAATCTTCTAGCATACACTGACTATATTTTGGAATCCTTAGAGGAGGGTTACGAAGTTCATGCGGTGTACACTGATTTCACTAAGGCCTTCGATCGTGTTAACCATGATATTCTAACTTACAGGTTATACGAACATGGAATCCATGGGCAACTTTTGGACTGGTTACGTTCTTACCTGAAGGATAGAACTCAAATTGTACGCGTTCAGGTATATAATTCTGGGGAAATTAAGGTTCTGTCAGGTGTGCCCCAAGGTTCTCACCTTGGCCCGCTTTTCTTCAACTTACATGTAAATAATATTGCCTCCTGTTTCGAATCTTCTCTCTTTTTAATGTATGCGGACGATCTAAAATTATATAAATGCATCAGAAGTGTTGATGACTACCTTAAACTTCAAGCAGATCTGGATCGCTTATGCCTCTGGTGTGAAAACAACGGAATGGAACTTAACATTAATAAGTGTCGACAAATGATTTTCAGGCGTTGCAGGAGTCCTACTGAACATACTTATACGGTAAAGGGTTGCCCATTGAATTTCGTTTATTAAGGATCTAGGTGTAACCCTAGATACAACATTATCTTTCATACCACATATCTGAATGGCTGTTTCGAAGGCGCTCCAAATCTTAGGCTTCGTCAAACGTTGTTGCATGGACTCCTCGAGTACATCCTCGATTAAATTGTTATACTGTGCGTTAGTTAGACCGCATGTAGAATATTGTTCGTGTGTTTGATCTCCTTACTATAATGCTCATATAAAATCTATTGTGAAAGTACAGCACACATTTTTACGATTAATTTCTTTTAAGGAGCGCCGTTTACTTCATGATATCAATTACTCTAGTATAGAAAGCTCGCTCAATATCTCCATCCTACGAGTCCGAAGAATGCACAAAGATCTCACCAGGTTCTACAATATTTTGCACTTCAACTGTTTCTGCCCGGAACTATTAAGGAAGATTAACATCCATGTCCCTTCGAGGCCTACTAGACAACATCATCCTTTCCGCATAAGTCCTCATCGCACCAACTATGGGTGTAACTCCTTCCTATGTAGATTAGCTAGGTATGCAAACCAGTACTCTGACATACTTGATTGCTTTGAAAGTCAAAAAATCTTCCTCTCTCAACTTAAATCATGTGTATGATTTGTTGATGTTGCTAGTTTAATATTATGGTTTAATATGTATATCTATTATCGTATATGTAATTTATATGTATTGTGACGTTGCATCGGGCACGTCCCAAAATTAGGTTCGTTTGCGCGATATAAGACCGCGATTACTTTAATTTTATACCGCAAGAAGCATATTCGGGTG
Organism: Hedychridium roseum; assembly: GCA_963989215.1. NCBI lineage: Eukaryota > Metazoa > Arthropoda > Insecta > Hymenoptera > Chrysididae > Hedychridium > Hedychridium roseum. Next base: position 1,038,893 of record OZ022312.1, on the reverse strand, counting down.
CGATTTTGTATGGGTAGGGAACCGTCTCGCCCATAGGAGGAGAGAAGAGCCGATCAACCCCTGTAGGAAGACCTCCGGAGACCGGCATCACGGGAGGCCACGAGGAGGGGCATGACGTTCCCCGACGAGGACATCACCGTCAGCGATTCCCGAAACCGGGAAGAAGATTCTCGAATCAACCACGGTATAGATCAGACGTAACTCTCCCATCGACCATAGAAAAAGTCAGTCGCAGGATCTCGAATCGACCACGTCCGAATCAGATAATATTCTCGCGTTTCGAGTATTTCACCGAGGGTGAACCGTACTTTTTGGGGGCCTACCACCTAAGGGCCAAGGAGACCATTTTCCGCCAAAAGGAGTAATACTCACGGACGGCCTGTAAGCGGTCGAAAACCAGGGCCGTTACCTTTTTGGGAGCCTTCCATGGGATATCGGCGACCATCCTCCACGCAGGGAGAAGACAGCGAGGCGGTGAGCGTAGGGTTCTACGTATCTTTCTAAATTTTGTAAAGGTACGCAACTTGGCCCCAACGAGCAGGATTCATTTTCTTTCGTTCTACCGGGGGCGAAAAGCCTCGACAGTCCCTTGTCATATCGCCGTACGGACTGCTCTTTACCAGCCAGGTTGCGGAACCCAGAACGCGCCCCAAGCTTCTTATTTGCAGTTCGGTATCGTTATCGTCAAGTTGCTTGCGAATAAAATTACCGAAAATTATAGGTCGGTTGCAAACGGTCAATACTATTATTCGTTCCCGAGATAGTTTTGCGAACGTTGCTGTTATTTCTGCCTCCCGTCCGGAGGCTGATCTAGCTGATTAATATTCGGTAATAAATTGTCTTCTATTTAACCCGCCGAGCGTAAGGTGGGTGTAGCACACCCAAAGGATTTTTGTACCCTTTAAAATGTAATAATCACAATTTTGACTATTATAATGAAAAATTTGAAATTTTTATTTACTTATAAATTAAAATGAAAGATAAAATAAACATTTTTTTATAGATATTAAACATTTATTAACGAAATCGAAAATTTTTTATTAACGAAACGAAATTTTTTTTTTCTCGACGCTTCCCTTACCGCCCCCCGTGCAGCTACTCAGGAGCACAACATGTTTCAACGATTTGCCGTCAAAATATTGAGCGATGAACGATGGTCTGGGTGTACTACATCCAACCTTACGCTCGCCGGGTTAAACCTATCCATTGAGTTCGAGAACATTTTTGTCGCCTGGCCATTTCACTTTCCCTTTTAAACCCCGCCACTCTACCGTAATCATAGCGAGGCTGAGCTGCCGGAGCAAAAGCCTCTCGCTGGATCCGGGAATTAGTTTTCTCTTTTATTCGACGCGCATTCACGTCTGGCGCCCAACCAAAATTCAAATCGTCCCGCATTACCGCTAATCAAATATCGTATCGTATCGTATCGTCCCGGAGAAAGCGACGCGGAAATTATAGCGGAGCGCAGTGGCCGCGTAAACCGTTATAGTATACTTATGCATTGTGAAATCTTACGTTTATGTAAAAGGTAAGGTCTACTAAACCTGAATTTACTTCACTTATGTATTACTCTGTATATGCAATTGGGCTATAGCCCGTTGATAAATAAAAAAAATGTGTAAATTTAAAGTGTAATCCATTGCAAGGGTAAACCGTGATAAAAGAACAATTTCCATCGGTTTAAAATTTAGATAATTAGTGAAAGAAATCTTTACAAATTTGAATACAAATAATAAGTAAATAAAATTCTAAACCATGGGAAGTGTTTGTTGAATAGGTATAAACAAATTGTACCGCCTAAAAACAGATGTCACCAAAAATAAAGAGCTTCGTTCTATCAATGGTATAAAAGTCGGCCGTGCAAGTACTCGGGGCAGCTGCTGAATAGAGACAGCGAGTACTCTTTCGTCATCAGAGCGTTTCAAAGCGCGAGCGCAATAATTACACGGGGTCGATCGCGTGCGCTTGACATAGTTTGTTAAATAATTAGCGGTGTCGCGTACTATCGCTGGAACGTATAGCTGTTCCATCCTTCACCCTGTATATTATAATAAAAGTGAAACAAAGTAAATTCGTATAGAATGCTAAGCGGTGTTAGTGTCTTACCTACGTAAATTACTACCATAGGGTAATTAACGTTGATTCAAGAGATTTAGGGAGAGTATTCGCCCGAATATTGAAACTTGTGTGTCGGGAGGGGACAAACGCTGCACCAGAGAGCTGAGGCGCGTTGGTGTGAATGATTCACTGTCGTCGTCGTTTGTTTCGAACGATTTCCGGTGGATAATCGAGGGATACCTTCGGGTCTTCACGACGACGGTGGTGGCGGCGTGCACAAGCCGTCTTTGTTTCGAAGCAAGAGGTGCTCCGAAACCGTCTGTAGCGGTAGTATAGTCTGGACCAGCTGCAGCAGGGTGTCCGTTCCCCATAGATGATGGACTGGCAATCAATCAACCTACACAGGAAGCTAAGTCCGATAGTGTACTTCTACGGATTGGAAGTAGAGAGGGAAACCTAAGTTAAAGGCTACGTTCATTAATTAAGTGGTCGCTTTAGGTTATAGATATATGGCATGCCCATCGCCCATCGTTAAGGTGTCGCAATTGAGGGTAGTGTGGGCAATATCATCCGTAGGCAATATCGGCGTGGTTTCCCGGTCGAAGCCGAGGACATAGTGCACAAAACTGCCAATTCCAGGTCACAGTACCCCTCGGCGTAATAACGAGCAAAGCGCGGGAAACGAGCTCGGGGACATTCAGAAGAGCTCCGCTCGGCAATCTTCGGGGATGCTGCCCCTGCTGTGGGTCCTGTCGGTAAGGAGGGGATTTTTAACGGCAAACACGTTTGCCACGTTACAACATGACTTATAAAAATTCAAATATTCCCGAAACTGCTGCAAATTTCACGGACATTCTTCACCCTGCAGAATGACAGCATCTAGCATCCATGGATAACATCCTGCCCTCATCAACATACTGGTGAACATCAGACAGCTCCTATCGGATAAAAGAATGAGAGGACGTATTTTGAGAATTGTAAAACGCCTTGAAAGTTCGGAAGTTAATGACTCTTCTAGTGATAATTCGAACCTGTTTGGTGACACTGAAATAAAGTAAAACAGAATTATGGCTCTCAATAATTCGACGAAACACACCGAAACTCTCAGGATCACTTTTTAAAACGTCAAAAATGCAAAGGAAAGGATCTCGAAGATTCATCTATTGGCTAATAACGTGGATGTCTTCATATGCGTGAAATCCTGGGATACAGCTTCCCGGCTTTGTTACCTACAGGAAGAACAGAACTCATCGTTGGTGGCGGTTTTCTACTTAAAAATTTGTCATTCTTAGAGACTGCACATGTCATATCTCCAATTAGAACTCTGCGGATTGCGTTTTAATAATGTATTTCCAATTCACGATATTTACATTTGTTACAGAGCTCCTGGCCATACTCTCTCACAAAAACACTGGAATATAATTGTTCGTAATACTAACTTCTCCTCAGGTAATTGGCGATTTCAACCCTCATAACGTAAGGTACAACTGTAAACGTACTGACAAAAATGGCGAAAGATTGGAAAATGCCATCGAGGATCACAATTTATATTTACACATCACTAATTCTGGTAATTATTTAGAATAACGGACACCTCTCCGATGTCCTTCAGATTGACCTTGACATGATTCTTGACCTTCGGCGATGTCATATGAAGAAAATATACGGTAATTATTTAGAATAACGGACACCTCTCCGATGACCTTGAGATTGACCTTAACATGAACTTTGACCTTCGGGGATGTCAGATGACGAAAAAATACTTGGCGGTCACTCACAGTTTTTTAGATATTGCACTTCAAAAGTTAATGATTTGCACCTCACTAATTTCAAACAGCCGCGACTTGACACGACTGACTCTTATACGTAACACATTATACGTTTACAGAAAGTTAGAAAAACCTTATTTTGATCGGCTAGTATTGTGTTGACATGGTCGACAGTACGAACGTAAACTTCCTTACATCATCATGCGCCTTTACGAGTTCCTCCGAATTGTCGACGACAGGCAACGACTAATCCAATTTTTATTGAATAAAAACATTATTCGTCAGCGAATTTTGTGTCCGCGATGCCATTCGCCTGTTACATTGTCTGCCGACAAAACCGATATCATGCTACATTGCCATGCGGTATCATACACTACAGTCGCGGCGAAGAAACGTCGTAAGAAGTGGTGTAATTTTAAGATAAACGCGCACCATTTGCCGTTTTATCGAATATTTTATCCGAGTTTTATCTTAATGATTCGTCCACCACGGCAGACTTTTTTAGAAAGTGAGCTAGGCATCAGCTCGTCGACAGCTGTGGATTGGGCAAGTTTTTGCAGAGAGGTTTGTGGATTGTTCTGGTGAAATAACACCGACTGCATTTTTACAAATATTGCGTTGCGGTATAGCCGTATCTCGTGTTTCAGGTCTGCGTTCAGTGGGTCGATCACACGAGCACCAAAGTAGGCGGTGAAAACCTTGTTGTAGAAATTGCCGAGGCAAAAATTGGCAAGAGAAAGTACAACAAGGGACGATTGATCAGCGGCCAATGGATATTCGGAGGTTTCGAATGCGATTTCAAAAAATTATTCATTGTACCTGTTGCTAATAGAAATGCTGACACTTTGTTAAATGTAATTGAAGAGTGGATTGAGCCAGGCACTACAATCATTTTAGATTGTTGGCGAGCGTACAATTGTTTAGAGTTCGAGAGCTATAAACATTTTTCCGTTAATCATAAGATGAATTTCGTTGATCCTAAGACAGGGGCATCAACGCAAAATATAAATCGGGCATGGCGAGATACGCGTAGCAGTATGCCAGGGTACGGCACACGTTCCCATCATTATGTTGGCTACATTGCCGAGTTTCTATTCAAACGAAACTTTGCATTTGAAGAACCCATAGAGGCGTTTTTCAGTATCATATCGGAATTATACCCTCTATCAGAACAAATTTAAGGGAATTATAAAAGGACTTTCATAATTTAAGTTATATTTACATTCTACTTTTTTACTCCACACTAACCCACTTTACTGTACTCCACTTGTGACCTTTTTTTTACGACGGGAAAATCTTCGGAAAGATCCCCCCAGGCCCCGGGGAGGGACTGGGGGGTATGTGGGATTCTTACCCACTAAAAACCCGTCGGATAGCCATCCTCAGGTGCATGCTGGGGGCCCTCGGGAACTACAAAGTATTACTTCCGGGGACCCCCGCACCTATCCTAACCCAGGGGGGAGGGGATATTCCCCGCCCCATCCCCGTCAAAACGAGCACCTATCCTCGATGAGGGAGGGGCCATCGCCCCCCTCACTCGCCCCCAAATAGAGAACGGAGCCGAGGGCCGCGTCCCCGCGCGGTGATCTCCGACTCCCGGGGCCTAAGCCCCAAAAACGTCCCGCGACGGGAGGATGATGGAGGTGGGTCCACGGAGGAAGCTACGCTCTCCCACGTGAGGTACCACCCCCGGCCCTCTCGCCTGACGGTTAACCGGCGTCGATGCACGCACCGGCGTCGACGGTCCGGGCGCCCTAGGGCCCCAGGAACGCCGGCGCCCCCAACGCTCCCGCTCCGCCGTCTCCTTCTGGGACCTGACTGTCTCACAGAAGGAGGTGTCGGCCTCCTCCCACGTCTCCCCCCCCCGGCCATCACTAATGTGTCATCGGCGTAGCACACTGTGTATGAACCGAGCGGAACGCGGAGGACTCCACTTTTACCCACTCTAACCCACTATTTACCCTTTTTTTTTAACGAGAAAATTTTCGAAAGATTCCCCCAGCCCCGGCCCAGGGTCTGGGGGTATGTGGGATTTCGAATCAACGAATCAACGAATCAACGATCTCGATAAATGCATTTTTCGAAGTGCGATATCTCAGAAACTATGAGTGACCGTCGACCAATTCAAGTACTTGGTCATTTAGTATCATGAGCTCGGTAACATCCTTCAAGGTCAAGGTCATCGGAGCGGAGTCCGTTATTGTAAATATTTACCCTAATTCTTATACGTATATCAATCTACACAATAACTTTAAATCTGATATAGATCTTATTTTCTCCTTTACAGACATCTCTGATAAAGTCAGTGTACTGTAACGGTCCCGTAGTCAGGCCAGGAGCCGTTATCAATTTCTTCGACTTAGGAGAGCCCTGCTACAAACGTATCATAAGATGTTCGGTGGGCGCCAGGCATGTGATCATGCCACTCCGTCCGCATACGGAAATGAGAAGAAAAGTTTCCTAAAATTCTCGAGGAAATATCTAGAGCGACGTGTCTCTCCTATAGCCGGCCCGTCCGACTAGTCAGTCCCGTAGGTGACGGCGAGGGGTGGGGTCCGAGGGCTTAATATTTGCAGAAGGAGGAAGTTCCGACCTCCGAATTCTAGGGGACGAACGGCGGCGGGAATAACGGTAATATAGGGCGAATAAGGTACGTGACGTCTCGGGTTTAATTTCACGGTCGTTCGGTGATCCGTTCGGCTGCTTACATTTATTAATTCTACGCCAGATACATGTATTAGAGAAGCCCCGACTATTTTCTCCTCCGAGAGGAATACAAAGATCAAAATATCGCTATCGGGAAGAACTAAATTATTCTGTCATACCAGACCGCGCATATTTATCTCGATCGTAGAATTTTCTACTACGGATACCCTCCCGAAAGTACATATTGGAAAACTATTACAAAAGAACTCTTCCGTATTCGGGTTCACTAATTTTTTCCCAGGGGATACTCTAGCTTGCCAAGGACTAATAATATGGGGAAAACCAAAAACAATAGACTCCGAGGGATATATCTACTCTTAATAACCGCCAGGTTCGGGTTCTCTGAATTTGAGCCAACCTCCCGCTTTCGCGAGCAAGAAACCGCCGTTTTAAATCTAGAATATCACCGCGACCCGTGTCGCAAATATTTCCTTGACCCGCGATCCGTGTCCTTTAATTCAGGGAAAGGGAAACGGGACCCTCGCAGGACCGACAAAAGGAAAGAGGAAAAACACGACAATAAATTATTAAGAACTCGTGGCGTGAAGGTGGCTTGTCAGGGAATACCTCGACCTTTACATCAATCTTTATCGGGGCGTAACTCACGGAACTGGGATCAGGAGTTATCCTACTCTGCTACTGGCCGTTTTCACCCACTTTTCACTAACTAATAATTTCGTGGTTAATTACACTGCTATGCGAGTTATCCCCAAGAAGAGTCTACCCGACCCGCTATGCGTAATGATTTGCGAGGTACCGTTCCGTACCCCGCTCCCTTTTCCTCTCGCGCGATTTAGGAGCCTATCGGCCGCTAATTGGCTGCGAAAAGGGACTAATTTTTCGCCTGCGGAGGAGTCGTCTATTCTTGCGGTGGTTCGGTTCCGCCGATCAGCGATCGCGGTTCAGCTAATATTCCCCCTGGCCGTTTGCCGGGGTCGATATTACTTTTCCCCGCACAAATGATTAAGCAGTTATATTTTCCGGGGGTGTATAAATTCCCTAAACGCCCGACGGCCACATCGCATTAAAATAGATCAGAAGGCCGTCGCTTAAAACATAGCAATGCTGGAGCATTCCCCGATATACGGAAAGGGGAAAAGCGCGGGAGGCGCGTTCGTCATTATTCGGAGGTCGCATTCGGTAATTTCCGCGGACCTGCCTACCTACTGTGGGTCCTGCCGGTAAGGTGGAAAATTGTAACGGCAACTCGTTTGCCATGTTACAGCACATGTGTTAGATGAGACTCTGGGCTCTGACCATTCCCCTATTTCTACGGCAAAAAGCTCATATACTAAATAATCATTCAAACTCTCTTCTGTTCGTGCGGACTGAACAATATTTTCTGATATTCTTCTTTTAAATCAGGTCTTTTTTGCACCTGATTACGATTTCCTCGACCCCAAACATAAATACTCCGTTTTTGCCAAAACAATTTCCGATGCTGTTTCAGATAGAACCCCCAAGAAATATTTCAATCACATAAATCTGACTAATAAAGCTTATTCTAGAAAAATAAAAAATTCTGTTCTTTGGTGGGACGCTGAATGTGATAAGGTCAAAAGACTCCGTAAAGCAGCTTTTAAAAAATGGTCCTACTCAAAAAATTTAGAAGATTTACTAAATTACAAAGAATCGCTAGCTCTTGTCAGAAAAACATGTCGAAAAAATAAAAAGGATTCGTTCAAAGCGTACGCCGAATGTCAAAACTTTTGTTCGAATCTGAACTTCGTTTGGGAGAGATGCAAAATTTTCAAATATAAGTGTGCCACAATTCGTCTTTCTCATCAGAAAGAAAAATTTTAGTTGGAGGATAAGGTAAATACAATTCTCAACAAAATCAGTCCTTGAGTTCCTTCTATTCTTGATGTCAATATTCCATTCCGAGAGGATACCTTCTTCCCTTCCTATTTCAATTTTTTAGAATTCAATGTGGCCGTGGAATCTAACATAAGAAATCTATGTCTATTCCTGACATGGGCGGCATCGACTATCTGATCCTAAAAAAGCTGCCAATGTCTTACAAATTACTATTTTTGGACATTTTCAACTGCATGTACGATCAATGTGACTATCCTCCAGCTTGGGAAGACTCATTTATTTATTTCATAAAAAAATCTGATGGTATTAACTTCAGGCCAATATCTTCAGGCCAATGCAAGAGGTTTCTCGCATCTGCAAACTTTCCGTAACGTTAATCAAAATGAGATTGTAATGGCCGATTGTGTGAGCCGAGTTTAACACTTTAACGACCGCACATCTACGCTATCATACGACTATCACACACATGTTGTGTGAGCGGTCGTTAAAGTGTTAATAATGTTCTTCCTTATAACCAGAATGGTTTTAGAAAAGGTAAATCATGCTCGAATAATCTTGTCAATTTAACGCTAAAAATTGAGGAATCGTTTATGGAAAAAAAGCACGTCTTTGACGTTTTTTTCGACGTCCAAGGTGCTTTTGATAACGTTAACATAGACCTGTTACTAACTAAGCTCTCTTCATTCGGATAAAAACTTAAAAATGTTCGTGAATTTTGCCGCCAATGGTAGACATATTTTTACCAACTGTACCGATAATTCTCCCAGCCTCACCTATCAAGAGGGTGTTCTCAGTTCTCTTTTTTATATACTCTATGTATCTGATATTGCGAATAACATCCCAAAAAGAGTTTCTCAATTCTCAATTCGCAGACGACATAGCCGTCTATTTCCAGCCCAGTTCAATAGTTAAAAGCCAAAAAAATTCTCCAAGACAGTGTCAATATCGTAGACTCTAATTTATCCGATCTTGGTCTTACAATCACTCCAAGCAAAACTATATTTATCCACTACAACAATAAAAACATTCCCCCAGTAACAGTTGAATTAAAAATCGGTGATGTTACAGTCAACTCAGTCATTCAAAAATGTTCAAAAGCTCTTAATGTTGTGAAGTTTTTACGTGCCACCTGGTGGGGTTCGGATCCCTCCACGATTTCTACTTTGTACAAAAGTTATATTCGTTCGATCATTGATTACGGCTCTTATATTTATTTTCCTTCTCGCAAAACATCGCTGATAAACTAGAGAAAAGACAGTACTCTGGTTCGCGATTGGCCCTCGGATATTGTAAAAGTACTCCTACCAATGTTATCCTAGCTGAATCCAAATTTCCTCTATTAAAATTTAGAACCGAATTTCTTTGCAATCGCTTTTTAGTCAAAAGTCTCTCCTGTGCAAACTCTTATACTTCTAAAATGATAACCAAATTCTACAAATTACTACAACTACAACACTCTCCCAATAGTAAACCCAAGTTGTTAACTTCCGGTGTCTTGTTCATCTTGAATCTTCGTGGCAATATTCTCTTATGGAACAATTTTCATGTTTCTTCACATGATTTTCAAACTTTATTTACCTCCATTCCTGTAGAGTTTACCCTGGGGCACTCACTAAAAGCTGCCCATGATAATAATATAATCCTCTCTAGTTTAATTAGTGATAGTAGTGTTATTGCCATTTTTACTGATGGCAGCAAAATACCTGGCTCTCACAGAGTTGGCACAGCCTATTTTTCTCCTCAACGGTGTTTATCAATCTGTAAAACCATCAATTCCAATGCATCTATATAAGCTGTTCATTTTGAAAGTGGCCAAAGTCCATTTAACCTCAAACTGAGATTTTTAAGGGTTTGCGTTTCAATGCAATTAAAAATATACGTACACGATACTAATGAGTCATACTGCTTAAGTGTATCTAAAGAAGTTAAATTTATAGTTCCTATTAAAATAATGGCAATTATTAAGCGAATAATATGCGTTTTCTTACCAAGAATGGAGTTAGGCCAGTTTCAAAATTAACAACCAGATTCGTTATAAAATTTGAAGGAGCCCAAGTCCATTCAACATAATTAATTAAGATGCTCCAAATAGAAAAAAAACAATACTCAATTTTTCTTATGTATCTTTACAACATTCAAAATATAATTTATGCGATTCAAAACATTTAGTAACATAAATTACAACTTAAACATAAATTACCACATAAATTACATAAATTACAACATAAATTACATAAATTACAAAACAATTTACCGCTCATATATATTTTGTATGCGTGAAAGGGGTTTGAAGAAATCATGATGTTCCGGTGGTATACAGGGTGGGTCGCCACATTTTGCCATCTAGAATTACGTCATTATTATTACGCATAGCAAAAAATGTTTCACATGAAGTTGAATGATTTTGAGAGGGGCACATTTTGATGGTACTAATTTTTTTGTAGGTGGACGTGTAAAGGACATATGAAGGTCATTAATGTTTTTTTAAATGGAATCATATATTTTTTATTGCATCAGCTGATGCTCCTTCATATTCTTTACAAAAAAGTACTAAGCTATTTACGTAAAAAAATCATTAGTTTAGGAGATATTTTAATTTTAATATCTATTTACAGAAAAGGTTCAATGTGGCGACCATTTGCATCACAACACTTTCTGAATCGATAAGTTAATGATTCACTAACATTGTGTAGTGTATCTGATGTTATTTTATTACATTCAATGATGATACGATCCCTCATGTTGGCCATTGTAGTCGGAGGCTCAGCGTACACTTTATTTTTCAAGTAGCCGCACAAGAAAAAGTCCAGAGGCGTTAGATCTGGTGATCTTGCCGGAAAATGAATGGGGCCACCTCGTCCTATCCAACGATTTGAAAAGATTCGATTTAATGCATCCCTTGCTATTCTTGAATAATGAGCAGGGCAACCATCCTGTTGAATCCACATTATTTGTCGTGTATGCAATGGTAAATCATGTAAAAATGTCCATAGAGTGTTTGTTAAAAAATGTGCATATTTTGGTCCGGTTAGTGATCCTTCGATAAAGTATGGACCAATAAGTCTATCGCCGAGTATGCCAATCCAAACATTTACACTCCATCGATGTTGATTATCCATTTGTCTAAACCAATGGGGTCTAAACCAATTTTCCCTTGACCAATAATGCATATTTCTTGAATTTATTGATCCATTTTTCGTAAACGTTGCTTCGTCCGTGAACATAACATTGTTGAAAAAGTAGTCTCTTTGAGAGATTGCCCAATTACAAAATTCTAAACGTTGATAACAGTCATTTGCAGTCAGTTATTGAACCTTTGATACATGATATGAATGATATTTGTGCCTTTTGAGTATGCGTAAAATGCTTTTGCGGCTAATTCCACCTTGTCTTTCGATTTCGCGAGGGCCTACGGATGGATTTAATGTAACTGCGGCTAACACTGCAATTTCGTTTGCTTCATTCGTTATTGTTTTATTACGAATTGCCTTTTTGCGTAATAAATGCCCCGTCTGGTGAAATTTTTTAAAAACATAATCAAAGGTACGACGTGATGGATGATTTCGTTGAGGAAATCTATTGGCGTATAATCTTTCTGCGTGTGTAGCACTTTTCCCAGCTTCAAAATAAATTGATAACATATCTATCTTTTCTTCTTTAGAATACTTCATTATGAAGTGATAATTCACCGTATCAGAATAAATGCGTAACAGAGACTAAATTCTACATAAGAACAGTAGTTGACAGTAGTTCAAATGTGCAAATTTCACAATAAGTAGGAGAGCAAAAATTATCAACACAGAAAGTGTAAATATTTACATTATCACATTGAATTCATAATTTCCGGTCAATATTGACCAGGAAGTCACGATTTCATAACAACATTAAAATTAAAATATCTCCTAAACTAATGATTTTTTTATGTAAATAGCTTAGTACTTTTTTGTAAAGAATATGAAGGAGCATCAGCTGATGCAATAAAAAATATATGATTCCATTTAAAAAAACATTAATGACCTTCATATGTCTTTTACACGTCCACCTACAAAAAAATTAGTACCATCAAAATGTGCCCCTCTCAAAATCATTCAACTTCATGTGAAACATTTTTTGCTATGCGTAATAATAATGACGTAATTCTAGATGGCAAAATGTGGCGACCCACCCTGTATATCGCAGTAGGTCCATTAAGTCCTAAATTTGAATGACTGTAAATATATTAGTAACTATTTGCTTCAGAATGAAAAGATCATGTAAAAATGTAACTATTAACGTAGCTAACTCGATTTTTTTGGAAAATGGACTTAGGCCACTTTCAAAATAAACGGATCATATTTCCTACAGAATGTGTTGCTATTAAAGAAGCTCTCAACATAGCCCTAGAAAACAGGAATCATGACTATACATATAATCTTCTCCGATTCTGAGAGGGCTCTTACGAGACTCAACTCTATCGAAATTTCTATCAACATTAACCGTCTCGTCCTTGAAAATAAAAAAAATTGTGATACTTTCATGAGTGAGGATCAGCTCAACAATGATATAAAATTCTTCTGGATTTCTTTGCATAGCGGTATTCTTGGAAATGATGATGCGGATAATCTAACGAAAAGTACTACGTCTTCCCTCTCCCACAATATTTCCGTCATTCCTTTCACAGACTTTTCTGAAATATTCAGAAAAAGATGTAGATGTCTTAATTCTAAATACATACAGGATCTGGGAACGTTCAAAGGAAAGCTATATTTCCAAAAATTCTTTCAAGATAGCACTATTCCTTGGTACATTCTTAAAAATCTTAGTAGAAAATCTATCGTATCCCTCAACAAATGAGAGCCAATCATTACAATCTCGCGGCTTCTCTTTCTCGCGCTATTTTCTGCGCTGTCTTTAAACTTCCTTGTTTTGGCCCATTTTGGGCGTTTGTTTCAGTTATCTTCTGATACTGGCAGCATCATTTTCTGTGACGGATAGCGTTAATTCTTCTGATCAGAAATTCCAACCTATATTATTTCACTGCGGAGGAATTTTCGAGGGAGATAAACTGATTGGCAGCTGGCAATCGCCGAACTGGCGCTTGCGCAGTTGGTGACTGATTGAAGGTGCTGGCCTTGACCCTGTCAATATGGCCGGTGCGCATCGCATTAATGACTCTTCGGCTGTCGAATTCGAAGATTTCTGTACGCATTGAAGTATGTAAAACTGATATTGAGAAACTTAAAGTCCTACCGTCTCTTAAAAATGCAAGCTTGCAAATTGTGCATAGTGATAAGTTAAATCGTAGAATAGTAGTTGACAATGTACCGTCGGACATGCCACCTGAGTGCGTTCGCAATGAGATTATCCGACATAATCTCAGTGATATAGAGTCTCCCAAGATCAAGATGATATTTAAGTATCGTGCTAATAACCGGCCTTATACTAGTTGGGTAGTTGAGACCTCTCCATATACAAGGAAAATTCTCATAGGCCGGGATAGGATTTTTGTTGGATGATCATCTTGCAGGGTTCGCGATCATGTCAAGTTCGCTCAATGTTTTAGGTGCCTTGCCTTTGGTCATATTCCCACAAATTGCTCTAAACCAGCCCGTTGTCGTCTGTGCACGTCAGATCATGAGACTAGATTTTGCGACAAGAAGGATGTTTCTCCGACTTGTGTCAACTGTAATGCAGCCAACTTACCTTGCACAGGTTTTTTACATTTAACTCGTCCTTTTGCAAATCAAATTCGTCCTTTTGCAAATCAAATTCGTCCTTTTGCAAATCAAATTCGTCCTTTTGCAAATCAAATTCATCTTTTTGCAAATCAAATTCGTCCATTTGCAAATCAAATTCATCCTTTTGCAAATCAAATACACCCTTTTCAGACCTAGAGTCTGAACTCTCAGATGAATACTTGAAAATTTTCTTTTCTTTTCTTCGTTCCGGTTGGTGTGCTTTGTGCTGTTTAGCTCTTTCCTTTTCTTCCTTATTTCTTTGCCTTTTGCAGCTCGCTCTTTCTTTAATTCTTCATTTTCTTCTTCCTTCTTTATCTTGTTGAAAATAAATTCTTGAAATAATTTCCCGGATACAATAGATGGCATTTTTTCTTTTGGTACATTCTTCTTCTTCTCTGTGTTTTTATTTCTAATACCTGAATAATACAAGTGTTTTTCAAAAAGGCTTGGGATTGTTTGTAAATTACTAGTAGAGGGAACATTATCTGAATTATTTGTATTGTTTGGATGCAATTCAGGTGAAGGACTGACATAGTTTGGAATAGCATTATTATTTTCACATTTCTTACTTGGATGATCTTCCTCTAAAAATGACTGAGGTGGAATAACATCTGCATTCAAAAAGTGTTCATCTTCAGCATTTATATCAACAGATAATACTGCTATTTCTTTATTTACAGATTTCTCAGCTGCAGATAATTTTCCCAACTCGATTTGAGTTTTTTTCCATAAGATAAATAAGGAAGTGTCATGTGGATCCCCAAACCATTGTTCAGACGAACATCGAAAAGTATTAAGCTTTTCACATTCGATATTTTCGTTTAAAAATTGAAGACCTTGTTGTACGTAATTTATCCGCGAAAATTGTGTTTCCTTACTAATCTCAATTTCATTTTGTTTTATTGGTATCTTAACAGCTAGTGAGTTCCACGGATATAAGCCGCATTTGCGGAATCCATTACTCAGAATGCTTTCATTTACAGTATTATCTATCACTTCTTTAAGAAGATTTGGAAAATCCTTTTTTTTCAATATTGAATGATCAACATTCTGGAGTCTCCACTCGTGAACCTTTTTTTTCCAAGCTTCTTTGACAGCCTTGGAAACAGCAACATCCAGGGGTTGTAATAGGTGGGTAGCGTTGGGGTAGAGGGCTACCAAAATAATACCGTTCTTTTCGCAGAATTGGCTTGTTTGCAAGCTTAAGTGCGAAACATGCCCATCAATAAAAAGAATTATAGGCAATGTACCTTTGATTTTTAGTAGCCATGGATGAAAAATATTAGCAATAAACTCGAAAAATGCTTCGCAGGTCATCCACCCCGAATCGCTTTTGCCTAAACCCCATTCTTTCGGAAAATTATTAACAATTTCTTGCGGTGTGCGTATGTACTTGAACAAGATCGTTGTAGGTGCAACTAAACCACTGGCACTGCATGTTATCAAGGCTGTTACACATTCTTTTTCATCAGCATTTACTTGCTGGTAAACAGTTTTAGCTCTCTTCTTCGCTAATACTTTATTACCCCTTGGATTTAGGAAAAATGCTGTTTCATCAGAATTAAAAATGCGAGATGGGCTATCTAAAATATTTTCAAAATTGTGTTCCTTTAAATAATTATAAACTCCAGAACACCATTTTTCTATTGCAATATTAGTAACCGATGCGTGTGAAATTGTCAAGTTTTGGGAAACCCTTTTTAACACCGTAGGGTTTCGGCGTAAAAATGCCTTTAGCCACGTTTTCCCGGGGCGACCGTTTTTAAATAGACTTAAACGTTTTTTTTTCTATTATGAAGTGCTAGACACTAGTTATACGGTTCTCAGATGTTACTGGGAAACCCACAGCAGCCATGTTTTCAATCCATTCACATATTTCTTTTTCTTCTAATTTGCTTAAAGTTGAAGGAGGTCCCATGCTTCTTTCTATAGGTGATTTACCTTCTACTTTATATTTAAGGGTTATTCTTGGCACCCCGAATTTTCGTGCAGCTGTTCTTATAGGCGTTTTCCATAACTTGACGTCTTCTATCGCCGCTTTCATAGCTTCTTCAGAATAATTTCTGAAAGCACCCTTGATAGGCGGCATCTTCAGTTCAGTAGTTTAATAATCTATAAAATTTTTGCATATGTAAGTACATTTTACCATTTTGTCAACTTTAATAATATTAGGTAGTGATACGTAGTGATTAGGTAGTGATAATACGAATTAAATGTTATCAATAATTAACCGCTGATTATGTTAATAGTTGACTATGCGGTCATCTACTAAAATACGTTATACTATAAAAGTGAGCGTTATGTTACTTGTTTCTAATGAAATTATATGTAACATAGATATAATATAATTGGTATTTAAAGTTGGTTAATTTGTGCTAGTAATTGACCATGTATGTCAACTTCTAAAATTATCTAAAAATTATTATTATCTAAAAAATAAAAAAGAACGCTATGATTCGGTAGTTGACCTACCGGTTAATTAAGTTTTTGAAAGTAGGAGAAGAAAAACAATCTGCTTAATAAATATAAAATTGAATGACAATTAAATTGTGAAAGTTTCAAGCATAAAGGTTCAAAACTTGAGAAATTACTTACTGTCAACTGCGCACGGTTTCTTAATGATAATGTTAATAAGGTTATAGTGTCGAGCAATACGATTGACATTAACAAGTTAATCGTCCGTAGTTTTGATAAACAGTTGTATCCAAGGAAAAAGATATGAGCATCGCGTCGGTAAAGGACGTAGCGCGTCTATCTTATTTGTTTTCAGAGGCATTCTTTTATAAAAAGCTTATATTGAACGTTTTAATTGAAAGTGGTCAACTTTTGGCACATGGTCAATGCAGTGCCTTTACCTTAATTTGTGCTTGGAAGAGAATACATTTGAGTCTGATTGTGTATATAATCCTTAGGCACAGGTACATAGATACATATTTCATAGTTATAAATAGTGTTATTCTGAAGTAAATACGCACATTAAAGACCCACAACGCTAATAATTTCATTTTTCAAACTTTTTAATTTGAAAAGGGCCACAATGAATACATCTCCTGAGTCAAGTTTTGAAAGTCCAGTTAGAACGCATTCACGCAGACAGATACAAATTCACTCTCTAGAATCATCGAGCACCAGCTCAAGCCGTCCTGTTGTTCCACGAAATCATCCGCATCGTACATACAAGCGTACAAGTTCTGATAAAAAAAACATACTAATAAACTGCTACAATGATGGTAAAACCATCAATGAATCGGCAGAAATCGCTGGTATCAATAACAGTACGGCAAAGTCCATTATCAAGCAATACAACAAAAATGGTGGGTTGCTAGGAAAAACGCAAGGTGGTAATCGGCGTCTTAAATTAACTCCAGCGATATTAAGGAAAATAGAGCAAATAATTGAAGAAAACCCTCCCATACCTTTAAAAATGATGAGTCAAAAAATTCTAGAATCTGAACATACACAATTAAGCATTAGTTCCATTAGGAATGGATTGAAATGGTTACGGATTACATTAAAATGTGCGTCAATAGAAGTTGATCGGCGTAATTCTCAAAGAACAATTGAGGAGCGCAAAGCGTATGCAATACAATTTTCTCACAATGCCCCGGAAGAACGACAAAAAATAGTATTTATTGATGAGTCGGGGTTCAATTATCATCTTCGGCGGACAAAAGCACGATCGAGAGTTAACACACCGTCTCGTGTGACAGTGCCAACGGATAGAGGACGAAATGTTTCATTAATTGCGGCAATTCATGTACGGGGAATAGTATGGTATGAAGTAATTCAGCAGTCTACGGTCAACTCAAATATTTTCTGCGACTTTCTTCGAAGATTACTTCAGAAATTGGAAGACGATAATCTGGACGAAGTTTGGTTAATTTTGGACAACTCAAGTATCCACAAGACGCACGAAGTGCGTGATCTTGTTGATCAGACAAGGCACTCTCTACTTTTTCTACCACCATATTCTCCAATGCTGAACCCTATCGAAGAAGTGTTTTCCAAAATTAAGTTTAGTGCAAGAAATATGTTAGCTGATCCTTTAAATCAACAAAATTTAGTAGATGTAATTAATAACTCTGTTGGAACTGTTACGTCTACAAATTGTTATAATCATTATATGAATATGTATGTTAAGTTACCAGCTGCTGCTATAGGAGAACCGTTATAGACTAAGCTATTTGTACTATACATATGTACATATAACCTAGTCGATAAACGGTTCTTCTTAAATTATTATTATTATTATGGAATTATTTGCACACAGTTTTCATTTTCATCTCCATATGTAATTATGTAATTATATGAATTATAATAAAATTTTTGATTTCTTACTATGTAATTAACATTATTTGATGTTTTTTTAAATGGTGTGAAATATACGGTGAATTTGATTTGCAAAACGATGAATTTGACTTGCAAAAGGACGAATTTAATGTAAAAAACCTGTATAGGGCATAACGTTTTTGACGTCAAGTGATGTCCTATACAGTCGTAGGCTCAAAAAAAAGCCTTAAACATAAAGTATGGCTGAGGATAGCTTAAACAATTTAAAAAAATGCCATGTAAACAGCCACTCACTTCTTCCGCATTTTGATGAATTTCAGCATCATTTTTACAACAATTTCTACCACATCAGTTGTATGTCTGAAACGTGAGACAAAGGGACAACAAGTCGTCTTTGGTCGGGATGGCCAACATTCTCAGTGGTCTATTGCATCCTGTGGGGTGCCACAGGGCCTGGGTCTTGGGTCCTCTCTTATTTACTCTAACTTATCTCATGGACTTATGATGGGGTTATCTCATGGACTTCAGGACCACTCTTAGCCACTGTAGTTTGTAACAGATAGAAATTTCCCGACAGCGTATATGTATTGGTATGTCTGTGAGAGCGGCGAGAATCTTCCGGACATAAAAACATAAACATCTTAAGGATATATAGGACCCCCCGCGACAGCGCAGCCACACATTACGTTACACTTTTACGTTACGCACGTATCACGCGTCATAACACATTACGAATCACTGTATAAAATTGTATTAAGTGGAAAAGTGAATAAAGAATTAAGAATTTTTTTTAAAAAGAAAATTAAAGAGTCCTCGTCTGTGACAAGTGATAATTACTATGCAGATGACTTGCTATTATATTGTTACGGCTGTCAAGTATGACACGAAGTTCGCAGGAAAGAAGAACGGAATGAAGGAAGGACTATGTTGATATTGTAACTAAGGCTATTGTATTGTATGTGATATTGTAACTAATTGTGGATACCAATTTGCTGTTGTTTTATTAGAGTTCGAACCCGGATTTCGTACACGCAAGACGTGCATGTAAATAAATTATCGTCTTTTCTAAAAAGTATTGTAGTTTACTTTTTTTGCGATGCCCCGCGGACACTCGTGTAACACTGGTGTTAAAAGTGGGATAATTACAAGGAAAAGAGTGACGCGATCAATCAATGCGGCAGAAAATAGAATAGAAAATTCGCGAGATTCTGGAGAGCCGTCGTGCATGTACCAAGGGCAGGAGATGTTTTGCCAGGGTCTTCGCATGCAGGATGTTCGCCGACGATGTGGAAGGATCTATCGATGGAAAACCATCGAATTGTCTTGTAGACACCGGATCCTATGTCACTCTTGTACGAAAAGATAGAATAGATGGGCTTGAAGAATTGGGAATACCTGGTGATAATAGAAAGATAGTCGGAGTAGATGGGAAAGAATTAACAGGGATTATTAAGGGAAAGAAGCAATTCGATTTCCTTTTCGGCCGAACGAGGTTAGGTCAAGAAGCATACGTAGTTGATATTGATGACAGCTGCATTCTGGGGGTAGATTTTCTCGAAAAGGTGGCGAAGCGTCTAGATTTAGAAAAGGGCATATTAGAACTTAAAGATGGCTCTCAATTATCTCTTTATAGAAATCTAAATCAACGATGGAGGAATAGGCAAATTTCCTCAGAGATTAACGACTTCCCAAAATTTCTGGAGAACTTATTCAAAAGAAGTGCCACAGGGTTGAGTTCTTCACAACGGGCAGAATTTCGAAGTTTATTAGTGGAATTTCAGGATATCTTCGCAAATGATCCTGAACGAATTGGGCAGTGCGAGTTAGTGAAAAACCGCGTCGAATGCCGATGCATAAGCGTAGAGAAGCTGACGAAATAGTTCAAAAGATGCTAAAACAAGAGGTAATAGAGTCATAGAGTCCTTGGGCATCTCCAATCGTTCTAGTAAAGAAAAAGGATGGTTCGACAAGATTCTGTATAGACTATCGCAAGTTGAATAGTATTACGAAAAAGGATTTGTATCCCTTACCTAGAATAGATGTAATTCTTGATGCTATATCAGTTTCTTCATGATTTTCAACCATAGATTTGCAGAGTGAGTATTGGCAAATACCCTTAGCAGATGAAGATAGTGAAAAATCTGCATTCGGAGTAGGAAATGGACTGTATCAGTTTACCGTCATGCCTTTTGGACTATCTAATGCACCAGCTACGTTTGAAAGATTAATGGATAGGGTTTTGTCGCAATTCTTGTGGAAGATTTGTTTGGTGTATTTAGATGATGTAATAATTTACGGGAAAGATTTTGCAGACGACTTGAGAAATTTAAAACAATTTTCCAACGTTTGCGTGAGGCTAGGTTGTTAATGAATCTAAAGAAATGTACATTCTTCCAGACAAAAATAGTCTATTTAGGCCACGTCGTTTCTACAGAAGGAATTGGTACAGATCCAAAGAAAGTGTTAGCCGTTCAAAATTGACCGCCCCCAAAAAGTCGAAAACAAGTGAGGAGTTTCTTGGGCTTATGCTCGTATTATAGAAGATTTGTGAAAGGTTTCGCACAAATTGCTAAGCCGCTGTATAAATTAACAGAAGAGGGTAAGAATTTCGAATGGACTTCAGATAGTCAAGAGGCATTTAATAGGCTAAAGCAAGAGTTAGTTTCTTCACCAATTCTAGTTTTCCCGATGAGAAGAAAGAATTCATTTTAGATACATATGCTTCTAATTATGGGGTACGTGAGGTTCTCTCGCAAAATTTTGCTGGGCAAGAGAAATTTGTGGGGTATTACAGCAAGGTGTTGAATAAGCCAGAGAGGAATTATTGTGCCAGAGAGGAATTATTATGAGGAAAGACTGTGATTAGAGCTGTACGTCGTTTTCATCACTACTTTTATGGTAAAACGTTTGTTATTAGCTCGGATCATAGCGCGTTACGCTGGCTTCTTTCCTTTAAAAATCCCGAGGGCCAAATGGCCCGTTGGTTAAAAGAGTTAGGGCCGTATGAATTCCAGATTGTACATAGGAGCGGTAGGTTGCATGGTAACGCAGATGCGCTATCTCGTAAACCTTGTGGTGATTGCAGATCCTGCGTCAAAGTTGGAAACCAACAGGGATTAACTATAGAGGAAGCCACTTGTAAATGGTTCCGTTTCGATAACAAGGATCAAGAAAGAAAATGGCAGGACTTACAAATGGAGGATCAGACTTTGAAGTTTATAATACAAGCTAAAAGGCACGATCACCGTCCACTGAAGGAAGAGGTGTCCATTATGTGTCGAAAGGCCAGATATTATTGGCGCTACAGGTTGGCGGATTCGCTACAGGTGAAGAACGGGCTGCTGTTCAGAAAATGGGAATCCGGAGACGGGCGAAAAGATACTTTTCAACTCGTGGTTCCACTGAACAAAAATGAAAAGGTTCTTCGAGAAGCTCATGACTCTTCGACCTCTAGACACTTTGGCACAAACAAGACACTGGCCAGGTTAAGAAGGAATTTCTTTTGGGCCGGTTGTAAACAGGACGGGGAAGATTGGTGCCGAGCTTGTGATGTCTGCCAGGCCAAAACAGAAAGGACAAGGGAGCTGCAAGAAAAAGAAAACTTTCGGAGAGGAGGAAGAGCGGGGAATAAAGTAGAAGAAAAGGAGAGAAGGAAGAAGATACAGGTAATTTTCTGAAACGTAGCAGGACTAAGCAACAAAGACAAGGAGTTCTGGGAGCATATAAAAGAATTCAATATTGTAGGCTTAGTAGAGACATGGATAACGGAGAAGAACTGGGAATGGCCGAAGGAAAAGTTACCAACGGAATTTAGATGGAAATACGGGTACGCAAGGAAGACAAGACAAAAGGGTAGGGCGAAGGGGGGAGTATTAACTGGAGTTAGGAGGACACTAGAAGAAGAAGAGAGAGAGACAATAATGATCGAAGAAGAAGGACTAGAGATGCAAGAAAGGAAAATAAAAATAAATAAAGAAACATGGAGGGTTATAAGGGTATACTGTAACGGAAAAATGGAAAAAATGAAAAGGAAGCTGGAGGAAGAGCTAGAAGAGATAAAAGAAGAAGTCCTACCAATAGGGGGGGATATGAAAGCAAGAATAGGGAGATGGAGCAGCACGTTCGATGGAGAGAAGAAAAAGGGAGGGAGAGAAAGTCAAAAGACAGGGGTACGAATAAGGAAGGTAGACACATGATAGAAATGATGGAGGGACGAGGATGGACAGTGACGAATGGAGCAGAGTGGAATGACATAAAGGAAGAGTGGACCTCAACAAGAAGCACAGGCAGCGCGGTAGTCGATTTTTTAATAGTAAATCTAGATGGGTGGGAAAAGATAGCAGATTTTGTAGTAAGAAGCAGAGTGGAGTCAGATCACCAAACGCTAGAAGTAAAAATAGAAGGGGATAGATAGGAAGGTAGATAGGAAAAGGAGAAATAGGGAGATAACAGATTGGGGTGAGGAAGGAGTAAAATGGTATAGGGAGAGGGAAAGGGAGAAAAGGATTGAAGGGGAGACGGTAGAGGAAATATGGGAGAACTCAAAGAAAGGGATAGGGGAATGCGCAAAAAAAAGAAACGTAAAGTTGAAGAATAGACAATTAGGGAAGAGAGATTGGTGGGATAAGGAATGCAGGAAAAAAAAGAGAGAAGTCAAAAAAGCGTACAGAAGATGGAGAGAAAAGGGGGAGGGAAAGGAAGAGTACTGGGAAAAAAGGAAAGAATTGAAGGCAATATGTGAAAAGAAGGAGAGACAAAAAGCGGAAAGAATAGAGCAAGAAGTAAGAAATTTAAGAACA
The DNA here is from genome assembly GCA_963989215.1 of Hedychridium roseum. Classification (NCBI taxonomy): domain Eukaryota; kingdom Metazoa; phylum Arthropoda; class Insecta; order Hymenoptera; family Chrysididae; genus Hedychridium; species Hedychridium roseum. Next base: position 1,015,736 of record OZ022312.1, on the reverse strand, counting down.
GAGACTCAGGCCTGGAGATTCATTAAAAAAGAAAGAAAAAGGAGAAAAGTATTAGAAGAGGGAATCGGGATGGAAGAGTGGAAGAAGCACTTTATACAATTGTTGGAAGGAGAGGAAAGAGAGGAAGAAAGTAAAGGGGAAGTGACAGAGAGAGAAAATGATGGGGAGGAGGAAATTGGCGACTACGAGATAGAGAAGCAAATAGACAAGTTAAAAAGAGGCAAAGCACCGGGGAAATACGGGATAGGAGGAGAAGCTTGGAAATAGAGTGAAGGTACGATGAGGCAAAAATTAAATTAACTAATAAAAAAGGTGTGGAAGGGAGAAGGCTTCCCGGAAGAGTGGAGAGAGGGGATTATTGCCCTAATTTTTAAAAAAGGAGAAGGAAAGGATGTGAAGAATTATAGACGGGTAACGTTATTGAGCACAGCGTACAAGGTCTACGCGGCAGTGCTGGCGGAAAAGTTAAGAGAAGATGGGGAAGGAAAGAACATCTTACCAGAAACGCAGTCAGAGTTCAGGCCAGGAAGAAGCACAATAGAATAAATGCAGCACGGAATAAATAAGAGGTTGAAAGAAGGAGGGAAAGTATTCTGTTTTCTCATGGATTTTAAGGCTGCGTTTGACAAGGTGGATAGAGGGACGCTCTGGAGGGCGATGGCGAAAGGTGGAGTAAGAAAAGGGTTAATAAAAAGGGTAATGGAAATATATGAAAAAACAAAATGTGCTGTAAAGGTAGAAGAAGAGATCTGGGACTGGTTCTGGACAAGAACAGGAGTGAGGCAGGGTTGCCTGATCAGCCCAACCCTATTCGCATTGCTGATCGCGGATATGGAGAAAGAAATGAGAGTAGGGCTGGTAGGAGGACTAAGAATAGGAAAGGAAAGAGTTTGGACATTGGCTTATGCGGGCGATATTGCGATGCTGGTAGAGACATAGAAAGCCATGGAAGAAATGGTGAAGAGGATGAAGAGGTACGTGGGAATGAAAGGTCTGGTGCTAAACGCTGAAAAGTCCAAGATGATAGTCTTCCAAAAGGGCAGAGGAAAGAGGGAAAAGAGGAAATGGTTCTGGGGAAGGGAGAGAATAGAGGAAGTAAAAGAGTTTAAGTACCTAGACTTTGTGTTGAAGAGAAACGGAGGAAATGAAGCGCAAATTAAAGAGCTGAAGAAAAAAGCGAACAGAGTGTTGAGAACAGTATGGGGATTAGGAGAAAGATGGTTCAGAGACGACTTCGGCAGGGGAATGGTGCTGTTCGATTATTTAGTAGGAGGAGTGATGTTATATGGAGCAGAAGTGTGGGGGTGGAAGGAGAGAAAAGAGCTGGAAGGCATACAAACAAGGTATATAAACTGGACACTGGGACTGGACAGATGGACACCAGACTACATCGTGTACAAAGAAACGGATAGAAGAAAGATCAGAAGTAAGGCAGGGAAAAGAGCATTGAAATTTGAAGAGAGAATCAGCAAAGGAAGGAAAAAATGATTAAAAGAGTGCCTGCAAGAGAAGGAGAAGGAAAACACGAGAGGAAAAGTGGAAGAGAGAGAAGAATTTCTGAGACAGAATGGGCTCAGTATAGAAGAAGCAAGAAGAATCAGTCAAAGGGAAGGAGACCTGAAAGGTTGCAGCCGCGCAGACGAGCTGCATATCGTAATCGGACAACCATGGCAGCATTACCATCACCGGAACATCCAGACCACCAGGACCAACATCAGCCATAGACCGGACATCCACCAGCCGCCACATCCTCGAAGACCTGAAATAAGAAATAGACTTAAAAGTTACCGGACTTGACGATTTCGATATGAAAGTTTTGACGATAAGCACAAGGGTCTCTCCCAATACCTCTTAATAGAATGGATGAGGGAGAAATCTAAGGTGCTGTAGTATTCATAAATTATTCATCTGGAATAATTGATATTAGAATCAAAAATTTAAGTTTCTGTTATGTGTCGTTGTCACAACAGATGTTTCGACAAAGATTTGATAAAAACTTTATTAGAAACATCTCTTGAGGACCGTGACGCGAGTGCACGTGCAACTATACTCGTGATTCGCGCCCCGTTAATTCGTTTACTTGTTTAAATAAAACTTGTATAACCTGTTCTTTATCAGCTTGCAATAGAATATCCATATTGTCGATGCGATTTGAATAAACACCACGTACCTGCGGAATATTTTAATTATTACAATGTACATACGAATATAGTTAGAAAAACAACCAAAATTATATACAGAGATCTATTATAATACTTACCTATGAAAAATGTATTATATGATACTTACCTTATTCCGTAGGACCTAAGACCTAAAAACCTGAAAAAAGAAAAAGAAAGTGTTAACATTGCATTAGGCATATATATATTAGGCATATATATATATGTATATAGATATATGTTCCTAGTTACACCGATACTGCGTAATGACTCCCTCAAAACGATAGATAATAAATGTACGAAGGAAATTATACTTACCAGCGACTAATGATGAATATAAATGAAATATTTAAGTATAATTTGTAAACACCAATAAAGGTGTTAGTTGTAGGATAAGTATAAGTGTTGTCTACCCTTATAGCATTGTTTAACACCGTGTATTCATGCGATCCGACTCAATCGTTGGCACTGCGTAACAAAGTTATCTTGGCGAAGTCGAAATGGTAGGTATTTACGGGTAATGCATAAGTGACCAAGTCATCATGTATTAGCATAGTCGTGCAAGATATTCGTAATAAAATAATAAGGACCTGCCTATACCCGAATTAATACCCATAGAATAGAAAGTTCATAACGATAATCTAACAGTAGTTGTTAAACATTAGGTTCTATAGTACAGAACAAGGACTCGTATAATTTAAATTATTTATCGTTATGAACAGAAAGAAATCTAAATTTCTGGTCGCGTGATAAAATTATTTAGGTCTCGAAGTATAGTTTAACGTTCGCAGAATTTTGATATGCAAAACTAATAATTAGTTAACAAGAGTTAATAAACAAATTGAAATAATAAATTAATAAAAACTGATATCAAAATTCTGGGCGCATAAAGAGTTAGCTTAGTATGAAGACATGAGAATTATCCCACGCAAATCTCAATATTATTATTGATTAATTTTTGAAAACAATTTATTGTTAATATCAGAATTTAAAATTCTACGATAAAGTAATTAAGAATTTGCGCGGGTGAAAATTCATGAGATTAGGTATAACATCAAATTACGCGAGCGGAATTGTTTAATTATTGATTTTTAATTAATTGCGGAGAAGGGTATAAATAGAGATTCGTCGGCGCCGCTCGAGAGAGTCGCCCATTTGCCTACGTACAATACGCATCGTGTCGACAGAGAGTCCACCTTGAGCTTACGGACTGTACATATCGTTACGACACTGAGTCGTCCTTTAGTATAGAGAATAGTTATTGCGTCTTAAACAACATCACCGCCAGGGTACAAGGTGTCGACTTGGTAGCTGAGTGGCATCGAAAGGGTATCGTGTGGTACTGAACAGGATTAAATATTAGCAAGGTATTAATTGTTGAACAATATATTAAATAAAATATTGTATTATTATTATACCGATTAATATCTTCCGTTCATCCTACTCTATACTTTACGTCCAGGCAAGAAGGGTTTATTCCCTGGCTCTCGTGGGAAGTAAGAGTTCGTGATTTATCACATAACTAAATTATTAATATATATTTTAGTTGAACCACTGCTTTTCACACCAGTCTCACTCCATCTCGCCCGGTTGGCCGGCTTGATGGTAATATAGGTTGGTAATACTGCGGAACCGCCATCTTTACCGCGACGCACAGCGGCTTTGCTGTTATAAGTTTCACTGGTCTCAGTTTTCATCTCTTTTTGCAAATCCAGTGACCAGAATTTGCATGTTTGTCTGGAATAAGCTAAACATCGCTGGCGACCGAACCTCGTCTAAGGATATTTGGACGTACGTGTCCAGTTACAAGGTAAAATAGAAAGAAGAGAGTTAGAAAGACACGGACAATGGATTTATAACAAGGTACATGGCTCAAAATACAACACCAGGTACAAGGAAATAATGATAAACGGGAAACCAAGATACTTAAAGAAGAGAAGAGAGAGAGAAAGTCAAAGGTTAATATCAAGAATAAGATGTGGCAATGTACAAGAGGGGAATATGTATTGGAGAGAAGAAATGGGTAGGAAATGTAGGATATGTGGGGAGGATGGAAAGTTGGAACACTTGAGGTATCACGAGGGGGGAGGGAGGATACTAGAAATAAACGAAATGGTAGATGATAGAGGAAAAAAAGATGTAGTGAAGTGGATAAGGAAGGTAGAGAAATTAAGAAAAGAGGTAGTGGATGGGAGGAAGTAGCACAAGGAGAAGGCGGAATGATGAATGAGAGAGATTATTTTTGTAAACCAAGTCCATACGCCAGGCCAAAGGCTGTGTATTATTATTATTAAATAAATAAATAACTACTACCAGTAATCCAATTACTTTCGAATAATTACTTACAACTACCCAGAAAGTAGTTAAAAGGCGTCTCAAATCTAAAATAGTTAAAAATACCTAAAAGTAGTTAAAAAGTAATTACAACTACTTTTCTAATTACTTTCAAATAATTGCAATTACATGGGCAGTATTTGTTAAAAGTAATGATTTGATGAAGACCGACTTTGCAAAGACACTGTGCCATGAAAAAGAAAAAATCAAATTTTCGTAGAAAGTGAAGGAAAGAAACGGTAGTAAAAGTAGTTAAAAATAATTAAAAGTAATTGGAAGGTAATAATCATTAGTTTTAACAAATTACTTTGCATGTAATTGCAATTGTATGAAAGTAATTAAAAAAGTAGTTATAATAACTTTTTAACTACTTTTGGGTATTGTTAACTATTTTAGATTTCGGATGCCTTTTAACTACTTTCTGGGTAGTTATAAGTAAATATTCAAAAGTAATTGAATTACTCAGTAATTAAGAATACAATATTGCGTAATTACTGAAAAGAAAGTAATCGGGGATTATTTAAATAACTATTTTCTAATTCCAAAGTAATTATTCCAAACTGTAATGTTTAAAAAAGTAATCATTAGTTTACAGTTCTGCTTGAATTGTGCAGTACGATTCATCTTTGATCTGCAAAGAGATGAACACATCACTCCATATTACGAACGTTTAAAATGGCTCAAGGTTAGAAATAGATGCAAGTACTTTTTAGTCTTGTATTTGTACCGTACCTTAAGCACGAAAACACCTTCATACTTATATGAGCTTCTTTCTTTTGTGGATAAAAATCGAGGCATGCAAACAAAAGTATATGCTTGCAATCTGTGCGGGCCGTATCGTAGATTACAATTGTATGTCAACTCGTTTATGTGTTCTGCAGAGACACTTTGGAATTCTTTGCCATTGTAGATCAGATCTAAGTCCACTTTAAATGCTTTCAAATCTGTGGTCTATACTCACTTCCTTGAAATGGGAAGCAACATTTAATTTAATTTAATTTAATTTAAGATTAGATATTAGGCTGCGTACAGTTTGTCTATCTTCAATATTTTATTGTAATTATCTATACTTTGGTTGGATGCTCTTACAAGGAAACTGTGCGAAACAACCGCCTCTGATTTTCTTATGCTTGTGATATGTTGTAGTCCATCAAAAAATGAGATACGTATTTTTTTATATATGGTCTGAAACGGATTTAAGGGGTGAAAGTCACCCTCCAAGTTGAGCATGAAAAGTGATGTTTGTGTAGTTTTACATAGAAGGAGTGTCTTTATCGCCACCAAATCAACTTTGAAACATTCCTTACGTGAAATGATGAAATTCACATATCCATCTTTCTATGCACCCTTACAGCAAGAACCACCCTCTGAAAATTTTCATTTTAATATAAAAAAACTGATTATCCGGTTTTAATGGGACAAAAACCAAATTGTAGAGCGAGGAATAACAAAGTTGACCGGTTTTTATATTTTTCGAAAAAAACAATTTTTAAGAGGAAGAACACGTCTTCAAGTATAAGTCTGTTCTCCTAATGTTAAAATCATTCTGATTAGTTTTAATTGCCGAAGACCTCTTATACTCACACTTATATGCCTAAAAACAAGACATCATTAAATTCAGGCTTGTCTTTGTTATTCTTCTTGTGATTCGTTGTCTCTACATGTGCCGCATATACACGTAAGTATTAAAGTATACTATTTTTGTCGGAAACATTATAACTTATTTTATTTCGGGCATTATCAAGGTGTAATATACACTTCTTTGGTTAATATATTTTGGTTTGCTGTATTTAAAAAAAGTTAAAGCGCAATGTGCGGTAGTGTAATACCCGACTGCATATCCTTCTGTATAGCCCTTAAGTGAACGATTATTTACAACGCTATCGAGTGTGTATTAGTATTTGTAAGAACAACTTTGTAAGTGGGTTAGAGTGAGTTAGAGTGGGTCTCACTTCTGACCTCCGCGTGGGCTCCACCTTGTCGTAGTGCGAAGGCTTAAGCCGAAACCCTTTGGGGGGATGGCGAACTAAGAGAGTCCAAACCCCAGGGACTGGTAGACTTGCTCTATCAGTACGGGTCTAACGAACCCGTGGTACCTGAGCTGGGGGCGGATGAGCGCTATCCGTCTCCTAATACCGTAAGCTCTCAGGCAGCTTCAACAACCAGTGCAGGGCGTGGCACTGGTACGTTGTCGTTCTGAGGACCCGGGGATCTTGGCTTCACCGCCTGGATCGAGAAAATCGTCTAGAAGATACCACCAACCCCCGGGGAGGGGCTGGTGGTTATGTGAGATTCTTACTCACTAAAAACTCGACGGTTGGCCTTCCTCAAAGCGTTAGGGGACTGTCTGGGAATTATATAATATTACATCCAGGCTGACCCCAGCATTATAAAACTAACCCGGAGGGGGGGGGGGGCATTGAAGGCTAAGGTTGCCAATAAATACCCCCCTCAGCCCATGATTGGACTCCTTCCCTGGTGAGGGGGGGCCAACGCCTCCTCATCTGCCCCCAAATAGGCAGCGGAGCTGGGGGCCACGTCCCCGCGTCGTACACCTCAGCCCCCGAGCCGATGGTCTGGCCCAAAAATACAACGCGCGGAGGTTACGGGGAGGGGAGATGACCTCCCCCACCGGTCCCCGCTGGTGCCAAAATGAAGCTAGACGTCCCCTTGTTCGATGAAGGTCGACGGAGGGATTATTTCCCCCGCCGGGCCCCTCCAGGGCCACCACCATGTTCTCCGCCCTAGGCGGAGCCTTGGGCTTTGAAGGAGTCGCCGCCTTATTCGCCTTATTCGGCGGCAGCTTCTTCGCCACCTCCTTCCCCCCCGTCTTCCCCCGTTTGGGGGGGGGTGCATTTTGGACCCCCCAGACGATGGTTGGCTGGCCTCCCAAGGTCTGCGCAAAGTGCGCAGTTTACTTGGGAGGCACAGTCCCGGGGTTTGTGCCCCGCTGCACCACATCTGTAGTAACGGTCCCGCCTATCGGGGCCGCTGCTACAGTTGGCCACCACGTGCCCCTTCTCAAGGCACCTAAAACATTGGAGGGGCCTAGCCTCCAACATCTCCACTCTCGCCCTTGCTCAGCCAATGGACAAGGGCCCCGACTTAGCGACCTAAACGGCCGCACTAAGGCGGCACCTGACCCAGAGGGTCCCAAGACCCCTGGGTGCTGCCCTGTTTATACCCGCGGTGACAACCGTGGGTTCACAGCCCCCAACACGTGCCACCGCGGATATCGTCTCCTCCGTCGTGACGGAGGGATCCAAACCGCTGAGCCTAAGCTCCCCCATCTTAATAGGGCGGGCCACTTTGACCCCCTCCATGTCCTTAAGGGCACCCTTCATTTTGAAGGTAAGTACGTCTGCCTTCGTTGCCCGCTCCTCACCGGGGATCTCCAAGAGCAGAGCCCCGGTGTAGGCACGCTTGACCCGCAGTCTGTCGATGCATACTGCGTCCGCATATTTGATCTCAGGGCAAGTGAGGGCAATTGCCGCCGTTTTCGGCTGCCTATTGAGGGCAGCTTTCACCGGCTTGGTAGCCGATGTTGGCTTCCTCGCAGCCTGCTGAGGCGCGCTGTCTTTGCGGGCAGCCGCCTTTTGTGCCCTCTTGGCCTTCCTCCCAACCACCTGATCCCACGATTGAGTGGGGGCAAGTAGGGCAGGAGCAGAGGGCGTCGCCCTTAAAAGGGCAGGCTTCTGGGTCCTAGGCCTCGAAGACGCCCCTAGAAGGGCGGGTTTTGAGCCTGAAAGCCCTGAAGATACCCTTAGAAGGGCGGGTTTTGGAGCCAAAGGCCCCGAAGGCGCCCTAAAAAGGGCGGATTCCCGGGCCTGAGGCCCACTTTGGGAAGCAGTGCTTCCCCCCTTCTTCTCCTTTTGCTCCAGTTGTGGAGCAAGAGAAGAAGATCGGTCCATACCCTGCCTTCTGACGGGCGATCGCCACGTCCTCACCGTCGGCGATGGGGATAGCGGCGGCGTTGGGTGTGACATCCTTCTTGGTGGCGATGGTGTTGCCACTCGCGAAGGAGGGGCAAGCTTCTTCTCCCGCCTCCTCTTCACCTCCTGTAGGAGGAGCCGGTTTTCTTCACGGAGGGAAGTCACTTCCCTCCGAAGAGCCTCCAAGCTCGTGTTGTGCCCAGTTTGCTGGGCACGAACCGCCAGGGTGGTGGTCGCCGCCTTCAAGAAGGTGACCGCCTCGTTCAACTTCCTGACGAGGTCGCCCTTCAAATTGTTGGAGCACGCAGCCACCTTTTTAATGGTGGCCACGTGTACCAACATCTCGGCCGACAGGTCCAGAGTCGGCGCCACCGAGACCGTCTCGGAGACGAGTTCCTCCGTCTGTTGCTGTTTCGCCGAAGGGGTAGGGGGCGGGACAAAAGGATCCAAGACCCTTCTGATCGCCTCCGTTTCCCTTTTCTACTTCGCGCCGGCCTGCTGCTCAAATTTGCAAGCAAGGAGGCCAACACTCAGACCCGTTGTTGGTGGTCTGCCCCTCTTCCGTTTAGCGGGAAGGAGGCCAGATACGGACACGGAAGCATCTGTGTCTTCGTCACTGACGGCCAACTCCGCCGCGCTACGCTCCAAGGAGTTAGTGGACGCGACGGAGGACGCCCGAGACAGGGAACTGGGCCCTGACCCGGACGGCCCCGCGTCGACCCCCACCATCCCCGATGTTTGGGATCTAAGGAGCGCCCGAGACCGCAAGAACGGCTTCTCGAGACGCTCTACCTGCACCACCGCCGGTTTAGGGCATAATGAGTCCCTCGTGATGAGCAGCAAATCCGTTACCTCAGCTAGTCTGTTACCAAAATGTCAGTCCGGGTTTATGTATAATGAAAAGACTCCATGTTGGTCCCACGAGAAGGTCGGAAAAATATGACCCAGGCAGAGCCGCCATACCTGGGAAAGCCTATATACTCTAGGGTGCGGCAGGTGCCCCAGAGGTGACCGCTAAAGACTGAATAACCCTTCAGCCATGCATCCCATCGGCGCGCGTTATGACGCGCCTTAGGATTGTGGTGATTTTTTATAGAGGTTTTCTACCTCGTGATCCGGGCGGTGAAGCCAAGATCCCCGTGCCACGCCCTGCACTGGTTGTTGAAGCCGCCTGAGAGCTTACGGTGTTAGGAGAGGGATAGCGCTCATCCGCCCCCGGCTCAGGTACCCCGGGTCCGCTAGATCCGCACTGATAGAGGAAGACTATCAGTCCCTGGGGTTTGGACTCTCTTAGTTCGCCGTTCCCCCGAAGGGTTTCGACTTAAGCCTCCGCACTACGACAAGGTGGAGCCCACGCGGAGGTCAGAAGTGAGACTCACTCTAACTCACTCTTGTGACTGGACAATGCCACACTGATCAAGTTTCCGTGTGCAGATTCGGTCGCCAGTTGGTCTTTGTTTCGATCCGAAACCAACAAATCGGATTTCCAGGCGTCGACGGTGGTATTGTCTGGATATGACGTCGTTTTCGAAGTTAGTCTGGCACAACCCCAATGCCAGGTTCGAAGCGTAATTAAACGTTTCGAGAGAGGGTGGACCACAGACACAAACAAGGGATATTACCCCTTTAATGCCTGTGCGTCGGCCAAGTAGCTGCGGTATCTACGAATTGAAACATTCATTAGTACATGAACTTCAATTTGGCACTCGCCCACTAAGTGACCACAGTTGGGGGTTATCCTCAGTTCCTAAAGCTTCGGAATGGAAATAAAATTTAAGTTATCCGAACCAATTACGTCTGTATCAATGCTTATGAAATTCTATTCATAGATCATAGGACAGTAACGGTTACGATAATTATTACCTCGAGTTCAATGATGTTAGAAATCGTTTATTTCCAAGGTTGTTCCTGTACACAATTGAGGTTTATTGTGTTGTCGGTTTTTATAATGGTCGGTTACAGCGTAGATGTTATGTGCTAACGATGCGACTTAATACGTCTGATCCTGCTAACGGTCCTGAGGCAACTGATGTTGCCACAGGTTCTGAGACAACCGATCTTGCTACAGGTTCTGAGGCAACTGATCTCGACCTTTGTGTCTCTCGCCCTTATATACCATATCCGATATATTGTTTATCATTAAAGTTATTGCAAAATCCTTCGGTGAATATGATCATTTGCTTAATTTATTAATATTCACCGAAGCTTTTAGAGTTTTGATTATCGGTATGGTATATAACCGAGTGTTATACTAACTTATTGTTATTAACAATATGCTCGAATGTATTCTGATTTTGCTTCGTCTATTCTTTTTATAATACTAAATTGCAAAATTTGACCGAAGCATTTTATAATTCTTCGGTTAGTTTTCCTTTAAACCGATTTTAAATATTTAAAGTCAAATTTAACCACTAAATATACAATTATTGCAAAAGTTAATGAGATATTTTTAAACTATTTGACTTTAAGTTAATGTTAACCGAAGCAAAACCAGAAATATTGAACCTTTCCGTTTTAATCGCATTTTGCGCATTTGCGTATTCATGTCCCAACGTTTCTTTTCAAACATGCCTTCAATATGTTACAATCTTTCATTTAATAAATCTTCGATTAACTTATTGTTGGGACATGATTACTTTTCTAACGGGGAGTAAAGGGTGAACCCAAGATTTTGTATTTTTATTCACATTTGCCGAAATGGTTTTGGCATATGTCTCGCCTATTTGCTAATAGCAATTTGACCGCTCATTTGTCGAATGAATTTCGCTTACTTAGTCCCATGTAACAATAATACATGTGTATACCATTAATGTACATCATCCTATGTCGGTGAATGCATTAACTGCAATTCCATCTTGTTCGCAACGTTAATTACCGCCAATTTATATTATTTTAATCTTAGTTTATGCTAACACCTTAAATGTGTTTACAATTTGTTCTTAAATATTTTCATCAATATATGTATCGATATCGGTATTGGTCGCATATAATTTATAAATGCAGGTAATTTTACATCGCAGGAAACTGCAGTCGCTCGCCTTTATCGACTAACTCGCAGGTAAGTGCATTTTCGTCGTTGCCAAAATATGATTTCCTTGGTAAGATTTTATGACAAGTTTTCGTAGGTAAGGATCTCGTACATTGGTAAATTATCGGTAAGTTAAATGTACTTAATCGCGTAATTCATGACAACTTTAAATTTAACAATTTCTTTTTATGTTTCAGGTTCTACCCCTATCATCCGGTGGCACAGCGATTCTCTACTATGTTGCTAACGCAGGTAAGTATCAAATTCTATTTTATATTTCTTCATGTGAATCTTCCAAGCAGAGAACGCGAATACAAATAAATCCGTACGGGTTCAACATTGTAATTATCCGGGAATATATTTCTTTTCGGAAAGAACGATTTTATTATCAATACATCACATGTATATGGTAGCGTTATGCCAATCCATACTGTGGCATAGCCCGCTAACCACCGCGCCTAGTTATATTTTTACATTATCTGTCTTATGACCGACATCATAAAATATCCACCGGCGCCACGACACGCAACAGATAATCACATTGAATTTGGTTGGTGATACCCCGAAATACTCGGTGAATCACCACCACCACCATCATCACCACCAAAAATTTCCGAAAACTTAACTGGCCTAACCATGGAATTACTCCACATTTATTCAATTAAAACGCTCGGAGTAATTCCGCCAGTTTTCCTCCTAACTGTACAAATTTTCTAAGTCCTTAGGGAATATCACAGGGAACTTATTCTACGGAATCTTCCACATGGCCAGCGAAGCGAGTCCGTGTTCGATCTCCGGCTCCTCCTCGGTGATTGGGCGCGATTCTGCATCAGGATGTCTGGGTGAAGTCCCTGCAGCCCAGATGTACTGCTGCACTCTAACCCACTTACAAAGTAAAATACTAATACACACTCTATAGCGTTGTAAATAATCGTTCACTTCAGGGCTATACAGAAGGATATGCAGTCGGGTATTACACTACCGCACATTGCGCTTTAACTTTTTTAAATACAGCAAACCAAAATATATTAACCAAAGAAGTGTATATTACACCTTGATAATGCCCGAAATAAAATAAGTTATAATGTTTCCGACAAAAATAGTATACTTTAATACTTACGTGTATATGCGACACATGTAGAGACAACGAATCACAAGAAGAATAACAAAGACAAGCCTGAATTTAATGATGTCTTGTTTTTAGGCATATAAGTGTGAGTATAAGAGGTCTTCGGCAATTAAAACTAATCAGAATGATTTTAACATTAGGAGAACAGACTTATACTTGAAGACGTGTTCTTCCTCTTAAAAATTGTTTTTTTCGAAAAATATAAAAACCGGTCAACTTTGTTATTCCTCGCTCTACAATTTGGTTTTTGTCCCATTAAAACCGGATAATCAGTTTTTTTATATTAAAATGAAAATTTTCAGAGGGTGGTTCTTGCAGTAAGGGTGCATAGAAAGATGGATATGTGAATTTCATCATTTCACGTAAGGAATGTTTCAAAGTTGATTTGGTGGCGATAAAGACACTCCTTCTATGTAAAACTACACAAACATCATTTTTCATGCTCAACTTGGAGGGTGACTTTCACCCCTTAAATCCGTTTCAGAGCATATATAAAAAAATACGTATCTTATTTTTTGATGGACTACAACATATCACAAGCATAAGAAAATCAGAGGCGGTTGCGTCGCACAGTTTCCTTGTAAGAGCATCCAACCAAAGTATAGATAATTACAATAAAATATTGAAGATAGACAAACTGTACGCAGCCTAATATCTAATCTTAAATTAAATTAAATTAAATTAAATGTTGCTTCCCATTTCAAGGAAGTGAGTATAGACCACAGATTTGAAAGCATTTAAAGTGGACTTAGATCTGATCTACAATGGCAAAGAATTCCAAAGTGTCTCTGCAGAACACATAAACGAGTTGACATACAATTGTAATCTACGATACGGCCCGCACAGATTGCAAGCATATACTTTTGTTTGCATGCCTCGATTTTTATCCACAAAAGAAAGAAGCTCATATAAGTATGAAGGTGTTTTCGTGCTTAAGGTACGGTACAAATACAAGACTAAAAAGTACTTGCATCTATTTCTAACCTTGAGCCATTTTAAACGTGCGTAATATGGAGTGATGTGTTCATCTCTTTGTAGATCAAAGATGAATCGTACTGCACAATTCAAACAGAACTGTAAACTAATGATTACTTTTGTAATCATTACAGTTTGGAATAATTACTTTGGAATTAGAAAATAGTTATTTAAATAATCCCCGATTACTTTCCTTTCAGTAATTACGCAATACTGTATTCTTAATTACTGAGTAATTCAATTACTTTTGAATATTTACTTATAACTACCCAGAAAGTAGTTAAAAGGCATCCGAAATCTAAAATAGTTAACAATACCCAAAAGTAGTTAAAAAGTTATTATAACTACTTTATTAATTACTTTCATACAATTGCAATTACATGCAAAGTAATTTGTTAAAAGTAATGATTATTGCCTTCCAATTACTTTTAATTATTTTTAACTACTTTTACCACCGTTTCTTTCCTTCACTTTCTACGAAAATTTGAATTTTTCTTTTTCATGGCACAGTGTATTTGCAAGGTCTTCATCAAATCATTACTTTTAACAAATACTGCCCATGTAATTGCAATTACTTGAAAGTAATTAGAAAAGTAGTTGTAATTACTTTTTAACTACTTTTAGGTATTTTTAACTATTTTAGATTTGAGACGCATTGTAACTACTTTCTGGGTAGTTGCAAGTAATTATTCGAAAGTAATTGGATTACTGGTAGTAGTTAAGTAATCTCCAATACCATTACATGCGACTGAGTAATGATAATGTCAATTATCGAGTACTTGATCAAAGTAATCATTACTATAATTAAATTTTTTTTATTTTTTATTTTTTTTTTTAAAGTTTTATAATTTTTATAATTTTTATATAATAATATAATAAAATTTTTATAATTAAAAATTTACAGCTGTGGTCGTCCCTATTCAACCATACAATCTGAACTCTGTATAATTAATCAAGGTCTAAAAGTAACAAATACATGGACAGAAAGTAGAAAGAAGTCCTGAATTACCTCCAGATCCTCACCAAACATCTCCTCCGGAAGGGGGAGGTTCCAGTCTAAAGAGGAACCCTCTCGGTCCTCCAGGAAGAAAGTGCCTAGCACATGTTCCTCGAACTGGGGGTCCGTGGACTCTGTCACTGGTGACGTCCCACGCTGAAGCCTGCCCAATACCATTCAGTAAGGGCGTCTCCAGGGATCAGAGTCCAGGGAGGCTAATAGCTCATCCCAAGCTCTAGCCATTGCATTCTTTATTGCGACTCATATCGTGGTCATACCGTGCGGCTCGGTGCGCCTCGTAGCTTTTTGCCGTCCCTCCTGGCTTTCCCGCGTTTTCGAACCTGGGTGAAGCGGCGTCTGGTGACCGTCAAGATACTCCACAGTTTGGCGATCTCGGCCGACCACCAGTATACCGCTTTCCGGGTGCAGGTCCTGCTCTGGAGCATGTACACGGATGTCTGTGATGTGTTCATACCCCGTAGGCAGCAAACCTCGTCTAGGAGATTATGCTGTTCGAGTAGTTCGATGTCAGCCACGTAGCCAGAAGAATGGTGGCATAAGCTGGTCCTGATCCAAACGGTGGAGTGCCCATCTCTGTGGTTTTTCACCACCGATTGGGCGATGGCCGTGCGTCAGCTGACGAGAGTTGGAGAGCAGAATCTCTATGTATGGATGATCAGAGCGTTTCGCTCTCCATGACCCGACAGCTCGTCGCAATGAGTGCAGTGGAGTTACAATGCTCAGACTTGGCATTGAAGTCCCCGGCAACGAGAACTGAGCGGGGTGCGATTCGGCGGACGATGTCCGCCACATCGTCCAAAATATCCAAAAAACATACAGGGTGTTAAAAAAAAGTGTCCGTGACTTAACGGGGCGATAGTACTCACAGAGAGGAGTAAAAAATGTCTGATCAACATACGTCGTAAAATCAATCCTTTCGATGTAAACTCAATTTTTATTATTAACAGTCATGTCGTGTCATCTAATCTGCTACTAACCAAACTACAAAGCTTCAAACAAGACTTCCTCAGTCAGCTTAAAACCGAGATATCTGGAATTAAAAACGACATCTCGATACTACTCCACTCTCTGAAAGGACTAGATGAGCGAATTAAGGATTTTGAAACTCATCAACTCCATCAGTCCAGTCTGACCGGCAACCCCACGATAATCGTTAACAGCTGTATTGCTGAACTTAAGCAGAGAAGTGTTTGGTCTAGACATGTCATCATCCATAGGTTACCAGAAATTGATAATGCGAATATTGAAGAGATCACAAAGCACGACAAACAAGCAGCACTTACAAGGGACATTACGGAAGTGTCCCCCTCCGATTTTGATGAAACTTGGCATACTTGTAAAGAATGCGAAAATAATCGACACGTATTTTTTTATAGCTGCTGTAAAACGGTTTAAGGGGGTGAAATCACCCCTTGAAATTTGGGGTGCGGAAGGCTATCTCGGAAACTATTGAAGATAAACAAAAATTTCTTTTGAGAAAGTTGCACGGTTTTCTACGAAAAATAAAGTACATTAATTGTTTTTACCACAAATTGTTTAAAAATTATGTTTTAAACATTTTCATCTTTATTATAAAAAATAGTGATTTCATTTATAGAAGAAGAAAGAAAGGAAATTTTATGCCGAATTCAGCCATATCAAAATTTATGTAAGTCCATCGAGCGGTTTAAAAGATACAGCGGGTAAACTATTGACATCTGACGTTCGTGGCGGCGGAGGCCGCTAACCAGTATGTATACTAGCGCGCTACACGTAGTTATTGTAGATAACGGGATAAAGGAATTTTCATATTGGTTTTGAGATATTTTATTAAGGAATATAATTGTTACATATATGGTTCTCTTCAAAAAAGTGACGCAAACATAATGGTTTTTTGCACCAACCACATGTTATGATCGCTACATTGTTACACAATGAACAGCGTGGTTCAGACAGTGAAAAACAAAATTCAGTGGGCGTTCGAAATCGTTCTGGGCGTGAATCAGTGTACCCAATCCTATACCATGAATATCTTAAAAAATCTGTGAATCGTGGCGACGAGAATTGATTATGGGTTAAACTTTGTAATTTTAAAATATTATTCCTTTGGTGCAACTGCAAGTTCTGCACATCCGCAAAATCGCTCTGTAAAAGCAGAACTGTGTCAGAAAATTTTTTAATAAATGATTTCCAAACGCGAAACCCGTACACATCTAATGGTTGCAAATACGGCGTCGTCCCCTTTGGTATAGTGAGAAGTATGACTTCCTTCTCTACAGCTAAAGCAGCTTCTTGTACAATTTGTCCGCTGTGACCACCCCATGAATCTAAAAGTAGCACACTGTTTTTCTCGACGTTTGGTAGATACACTTCTTGCACCCACTTTCTGAAGTGATTTGTCGTCAACTTTCCTGATTTGGAAGCCATAACGTAAAGATTGGGTGCACTAAATAAGGTCTGCTGTACACGTGGACCAAACTCGCCTGCAGGTTCTTGTAAAACTATGAACAATGGCGATAAAAGTCTTCCGTCAGCCGATACTGTTGGCTGAATAGTATAACTATGCGTCATTGTTGACAACGATTGCACTATGATTTCCACGGATTTTACACCTCGTTCAGCCAAGGTGGGCCCCGAATATCCTTCTAAATTAAATCCACTTTGATCGGAGTTAAATACGTTGGATATACCGTATTGTTCCATATGTTGTTTCACCGATGCAACGAAGTTCTCGTCTGTCTGCTGCATTCCTTCACGAAGTTTTGATGTTGTCGTAAATCGAGTTACTTTACGAGATACGATATTATACGCTTTTTTAAATCGTCAGACCCATGTAGTACTAGCGGTAAATGTAGGCAACTCTTCTATGTTGTTCGCTTCCAGTGCCCAACGTCGAAGGTCTATGTCGTGAATAAGGTGCTTTGATTTTAAAGCATGTTGTAGCTTCGCATATGTGTAATCAGAAATGCGAAGTAACTTATCCAAACGTGTACCATGATTTCCCACTTGTGCTTCCCATCTTCGCAATTGACGAATGCTTTTTACTGCTCTGTATCTATTTCGAACAGTTTCAAATTTTAAATGTCCTTTCTTACTGCTTTTCCAATAATTAACAGCTTCCTGTTTATAATTTGTGTCGACAGCATCTTGCGATAATGGACATATATTTTCGTCGGAGTAAGATTCTTCCGATAAATTTGGTTCGTCATGAAGCCAGAACGTGTTGACGATACGAACGTCATTTTCACAGGATTTATCAATATCTAAATACGTATCCTCTTCAATAATGAAAGTAGTGTCGTCCATACATTGCGATATAACATCGTACAGAGTTTCATATAGCTGCTGTTCTGCACTATTTAAAGGTATTGATACCTTGTACGAAGGATCGTACAATGCTAATAGCATTGTGAGTACACTAATGGCGTTTACGTACGGCATGACTTCAGAACGAATTTTTTCTCTCAACTGATAACTACTGCACCGCTTTCTACTCTTTTATACATTGCGCGAAAGTCATTCCAATGACGACGGATCCAAATACTTCTTTATTTTTATACATTAAACATCACCGAGAAGGTCACCTACTCCAATAACAAGAGACAAAAATAAATTTTTATCTTTCGCTCTGTGTTGCCTCAATTTTTATCACAAAGTGGATAACCCTCCGTGTGAAATGCAATGTATAGAAATAAACACTTATTTGAATATTTTGTCGTTAAAGTGATTTTCGCGTAATCTATAAAAAAATGACTGCTTTTTCCTCCTTTATTGATACGCATACGTAAAAACATTTATGTCTGCGTCACTTTTTTGAAGAGAACCATATATGTAACAATTATATTCCTTAATAAAATATCTCAAAACCAATATGAAAATTCCTTTATCCCGTTATCTACAATAACTACGTGTAGCGCGCTAGTATACATACTGGTTAGCGGCCTCCGCCGCCACGAACGTCAGATGTCAATAGTTTACCCGCTGTATCTTTTAAACCGCTCGATGGACTTACATAAATTTTGATATGGCTGAATTCGGCATAAAATTTCCTTTCTTTCTTCTTCTATAAATGAAATCACTATTTTTTATAATAAAGATGAAAATGTTTAAAACATAATTTTTAAACAATTTGTGGTAAAAACAATTAATGTACTTTATTTTTCGTAGAAAACCGTGCAACTTTCTCAAAAGAAATTTTTGTCTATCTTCAATAGTTTCCGAGATAGCCTTCCGCACCCCAAATTTCAAGGGGTGATTTCACCCCCTTAAACCGTTTTACAGCAGCTATAAAAAAATACGTGTCGATTATTTTCGCATTCTTTACAAGTATACCAAGTTTCATCAAAATCGGAGGGGGACACTTCCGTAATGTCCCTTGTTAGTTTACTTACACAAATTCAACCAACCAACCGTCAGTTTTCTACCACCAGGCTGGACAAGAAAAGGGGTTCAATACCAAGGCCTCTTAGAGTAGCATGTAAGTCCTCAACCGAAGCCGAAGTGACATTTAAAAATAGGCAAAAGTATTCTGGTCCTTACAAAATCATAAATGACAAAATTCTTATGGAACTCTCTTATATCTTTCAACTAAAAGTTCAATTGAATGATTGCAGTGCTTCTGACAATCCCAAGCGAACCATCAAATACATAAACGGTATTCTCAAAATTGTAAATCTCCCTAGCGGCAAACCCTAAAAAAACTAAAGTGTTTTTTGGCTTTTTATTATCAAAATGTTCGAGGTTTAAGCACCAAGTTACAAGACCTGCTTTGCTCTGTAAACTCTTCTTCAACACGCTATGATTGTATCATTCTAACTAACAAGGGACATTTTGGAAATGTCCCCCTCTGATTTTGATGAAACTTTGCATACGTGTAAATAATGCAAAAATAATCGACACGTATTTTTTTTAGCTGCTGTAAAACGGTTTAAGGGGGTGAATTCACCCCTTGAAATTTGGGGTGCGGAAGGCTATCTCGGAAACTATTGAAGATAGACAAAAATTTCTTTTGAGAAAATTACACGGTTTTCTACGAGAAATGAAGTACATTAATTGTTTTTACCAAAAATTGTTTAAAAAATGATGTTTTAAACATTTTCATCATTATTATATAAAATAGTGATTTCATTTGTAGAAGATAAAAGAAAGGAAATTTTATGCCGAATTCAGCTATATAAAAATTTATGTAAGTCCATCGAGTGGTTTAAAAGATACAGCGGATAAACTATTTATATCTGACGTTCGTGGCGGCGGAGACCGCTAGCCAGTATGTATACTAGCGCGCTACACGTAGTTATTGCAGGTAAGGAGATAAAGGAATTTTCATATTGGCTTTGAGATATTTTATTAAGAAATATAATTGTTACAAAGAATTATAATTGTAACAAAAAAATGACGCAGACATAAATGTTTTTACGTATACGTATCAATAAAAGAGGAAAAAGCAAAATAGCAGTCATTGATCGAATTGCGTACATTTACCGCTAGCAATACATGGGTCTCGAGATTTAAAAAAACGTATAATATCGTATCTCGTAAAGTAACTCGATTTACGACAACATCAAAACTTCGTGAATGTATACAGCAGACAGATGAGAACTTCGTTGATGAGAAAACAATACCGTATGGAACAATACCGTATATCCAACGTATTTAACTCCGATCAAAGTGAATTTAATTTAGAAGTACATTTTGGGCGCATCTTGGCTGCACGAGGTGTAAAATCTGTGCAACTCATAGTGCAATCATTGTCAACAATGACGCATAGTTGTACTAATCAGTGAACAGTATCGGCTGTCGGAAGATTTTTATCGCCATTGTTCATAGTTTTACAAAAACCTGTAGGCGAGTTCGGTCCGCGTGTACAGCAAACCTTATTTGGCGCATCGTATCTACATGTTATGGCTTCCAAATCAGGAAAATTGGCGACAAAACACTTCAGAAAATGGTTGCAGGAAGTGTATTTATCAAACGTTGAGAAAAATAGTGTGCTACTTTTAGATTCATGAAATGATCATAGCGGACAAATTGTACAAGAAGTTGTTTTGGCTGTAGAGAAGGAAGTCATACTTCTCACTATACCAAAGGGAACGACGCCGTATTTGCAACCATTAGATGTGTACGGGTTCCGCGTTTGGAAATCATTTATCAAAAAATTTTCTGACACAGTTCTGCTTTTACAGAGCAATTTTACGGGTGCGCAGAACTTGCAGTTGCACCAAAGGAATGGTATTTAAAAATTACAAAGTTTAACCCATAATCAATTCTCGTCGCCACGTTTCACAGATTTTTTAAAATATTCATGATATAGGATTGGGTACACCGATTCACGCCCAGAACGATTTCAAACGCTCAGTGAATTTTGTTTTTCACCGCTGTTCATTGTTTAACAATGTAGCGAGCACAACATGTGGTTGGTGCAAAAAACCATTATGCTTGCGTCACTTTTTTGAAGAGAACCATATATGTAACAATTATATTCCTTAATAAAATATCTTCAAACCAATATGAAAATTCCTTTATCTCTTTATCTACAATAACTACGTGTAGCGCGCTAGTATACGTATTGGCTAGCGGTCTCCGCCGCCACGAACGTCAGATATAAACAGTTTATCCGCTGTATCTTTTAAACCACTCGATGGATTTACATACATTTTTATATGGCTGAATTCGGCATAAAATTTCCTTTCATTTTTCTTCTGTAAATGAAATCACTATTTTATATAATAAAGATGAAAATGTTTAAAACATCATTTTTTAATCAATTTTTAGTAAAACAGTTAATGTACTTTATTTCTCGTAGAAAACCGCGTAACTTTCTCAAAAGAAATTTTTGTCTATCTTCAATGGTTTTCGAGATAGCCGTATCCCATTAGCCGATTCCGTACCCCAAATTTCAAGGGGTGATTTCACCCCCTTAAACCGTTTTACAGCAGCTAAAAAAAATACGTGTCGATTATTTTCACATTCTTTACAAGTATGGAAAGTTTCATCAAAATCAGAGGGAGACACTTCCGAAATGTCCCTTGTAAGACATGGCTTAACGATAGTGTATCGTCTGCAGAACTAGGTTTATCTGATTACACAGTTTTTCGCTATGATAGAAATCCATTGACTAGTTGTCGTATGAGAGGTGGTGGCGTGCTTATAGCCATTAACCCTTTCGCTACGGCGGTTCGGTCCGCTGTACTGCCGCACCTGAACGGAACTCCCCACCGAAACTGTACACATTTCGCGTGGTAGTGTATTTTGGAAGAAAAGGGATTTGTCTTTAAAATAATGTACTCATAATATCTACATAAGATATAAAGATAAAATTTAAATTTATTTAATGGGTCAAAAGAGTCTCATTAACAATTTAAAATAGTGAAAGAATAATATATAATAATACAGTAATAAAATAAACCACAATATATAATATACAGTGATTAATATTTAAATTAATTAATAATAATTTGACCCAACATCACACTCTTGGCATTGATATCGAGATTCTCGTCTCCTATCGTTTTTCTTACATACGACACACCTTCGCGATTCTTTTTTTCCATTGGTGTCATAAAAAGAAGGAAAGTGTCTTCCGTTGAGTCGTGCTGAGTGATTGTTTCCGGGTCTAATAGAATGACGGCTTGCGTGTTTCTGATATTTTTTCAAAATTTGATCGATCAATTTCAATTGAAATTTTGCAAATGATATTGTTTTACCGGTTTTCAATTTGTATAAGCAATATGAATTCCATAGACACATGTCGATCATATGAAAGAAATATTTCTTGTACCATTTCGTTGTTTTTCGTGTAGAATTTATAGTACTGATGACCATGTCGGTTTTATCTACAGCACCCATCATTTTATTATATTCATGTACACAAGATGGTTCCTGTACAATTTCTTGTGCACTGTAGCGTTTTTTAACATCCACAAATTCTACCTTATATATGGTAGAAATCATAAAAACCTCTTTTTTGTCCTGCCATTGTATGACTAACATATTTGCGGTCGAGCGAAAGCACGCACCACCTTTTTTTAATTTTTCATTCATTTTCGGCATTTCATTCCTCCTCTTTTTTACAGTGCCACACGCATTTGTATAATTTTCGTGTAGTACATCAAACAATGCGGGGCTTGTATACCAATTGTCAACGTAAAGGGTGTAGCCTTTACCTAGATATAGCTCTAGGAGGGACAATACAATGCTTCCCGATTTACCATAATCCTTATTTTCGGTCCCTATAGTGGTGTTAGCCCCCGTATAAATAACGAAATCTTGAATGTAACTTGTCTTGCAGTCACACAGAACAAACGATTTTATGCCAAATCTATTCCGCTTCGACGGGATAAACCGCTTGAAAGACAGTCTGCCTGTGTATAGAAGCAGACTTTCATCGATACATAAGTCACGGTAAGGGTAGAAGACGTTCGAAAATGCTCCTCGTAACTCATCAATTATTTTGCGGATTTTACGTAACCCATTGGAACTGGATACTTGATCGTCACTAAAGTGCAGCAGTCGCAGAAGTAATAAGTACTGGATTCTTCTGATTACATCGCCAAAAATATCGCTTCTCAATAATTTATCTCGGCTCCAGTGTTCTGCTACCGATAGCCTTTTGTTGCGGGTCATCAAAAAAGATATAGCGATAAACTAGTATAATTCACTTAGCTCTCAAACCGGCTATTATTTCATTGTTGTTTTCCTTTTGTTGCCAATAGCTGTTCGTTTTTTCAGCAATGTGTTCCATTAATTTTTCGCTAAAAAATAATTGGAAATAGTCTATAATTTTCCACGAGTATTTTATCCCTGATTATATTCTTGCATTCTGTGGATTAAAATTGTTAGGTCATAGATCAATTCGTGGGGTTCAAGGTGGGCGGTCATCCTGACTTAAGTCACAGCACATGGCCGTCAACACGTGAAAAAGTATGCAGTATTCCCGATTTTCTATTCCTTTATGGCAATTAGTAAAGAATAGTAAAGAAAAAATGTAGGTAGAACAAATACAGGGTGTTTTTTTGACATTGGTCCAAACTTAAGGAGCGCATAGATGAAGTAAAAATTAGCAACTTTTAATAATATACCTGTGGTCTCTGATGATTATTGCGGAAGTTACAGCCGTTTGAATATCCGCCTACAGGTAGGCAACATGACCCACCTTCAGCTGCCCGATGCGGTCAACACTCCGCGATACGTCTTCGGCTCAGTGCCGGGACATGGGACACAGCTGACTAAACCCTTTTCGTCTTTATTTTTCGAGCTGAGGAAGTGTTAAAATTTTCCGAACTACTTTAAACCACCGAACTCTTGGGAAAAAAATTACCTATTAAAAAAGTCCAAACGACTAAAATATTCGAGCACTCATAAAATTTCCAGTTACTTGTCGATAAATGGTCAGTTCGGAAGTTTACATATTCCAATAGATTTCCAACTTTCGAGTTATTCGTAAATATCCGAATTATTGGTGACGACGAAAATATCCGAATTATTTCTGACGACGTTTCCTGCACTAGAAAATATTCTTTCACTTGGCACATGGAAAATAATTATTTCGAGGAAGTTTATTGCTAATAATGCTAACTTAGAAACGACCACACTACTAATTTGAATATTTACATGTACGAAATTATCGACGACATTCGAGACGGTCGGCGACCCGAACGCACGATTTTCAATAAGTGAGATTATAGGAACAACGGGGAGATTATGGGAAGTCTCCCGAAAAAAGAAAAGCGTCATTGTTCATACTCGAAAACTACTCCAAAACTTAGGAGAGCTTGAATAATCGAATTATTTAGACTTTTTTTGTGGCTTACTTTTTCCAATTAAATTTTACACGATTTATAAATTTCGATTACGCACACATCCCTAGATACACACTGCACAAAACTGTAATTATGATGATTGTTCAATACGTCGGCCTCCCACGGTCATACACAATTCGCGCCGTTAGACGATTGAACTGCGGACACGATCACTCACACAAAGATTGCAATGAAACTCACTGCACGATGTCGGATTTTATGTTTCAAAACAAACTTGCATTTGTGTTGGTCTCTCGTCTCCTCGTCGATGCGTGCCACGTCGGAAAACAAGCGAATAATCTCATATTCACACCATCATAGTCAATTGTCCCTCCAGTAATCTTCAGTATTTTCTAACCTTCGAGATCGTGTGGACTGTTTCTTGTCGGTCGCGAATTTTGTCAAGTGACAATGGGAAGCGTACACTTTTGCCGAGATGGCAGACATGCACCTTACGTATGGCGCTGCCGACGGCAATGCGCGAGTAGCCGAGCAGATGTATCTGATCACCGGCTTTTTACGCGGATCGCGCAACGTGTACGCGATACGGGATCATTCTCTCACGAAGCACTTTCCGGCGCGACAAGGTGCCGGCGTACAAAGGATTTTGAACACGCCGTTTTACGCCGTATTGAGAATGATCCGTCGGTTAGTACGCGATCGATTGCTCGCGAACTAAATTCAAACCACGTCAACGTTTAGCGTGTGTTAAAGGAGGAAGGTATGCACCCCTTCCATTTTCGAAAGGTGCAAGGACTTCGCCTGTGTGATTATAACGCGCGCGTGAACTTCGCAAGTGGATTTTTGAACAAGTGTCGCGCGGACGGTGACTTCTTACGCAGTGTGCTTTTCACGGACGAAGCCTGTTTTACGCGAAATGGTTTTTCTAACAGCCGCAACAGCCACATTTGGGACGTGGAAAATCCGCACGCGGCAATCGTTGCACGCCCGCTTAGATGGGCACATTTTCAGTCAATTTATCGAGCACACTTCGCCCGATTTATTGGAAAATGTGCCACTGTTCGTGCGGAGACCCCCCTGTGGTGCACCACCTTGTCGTGGTAGGGGGGCTTGAGCGCTATAAATCCAAGGGACATCGTGCAGGCGTAGGAGGGGTGATCGGTTCAAGTTGTCTCCACGTCCATCTGGAGACGCTTACCGCATTACCATCGCTCCCGGCACGAAGTACGCACAAGTGCGTGAAGGGGGTTCTCGAGCAGAACTGACATCCCACTTGTGGGTTTTATATGCTGACTAAGAGTGCAGCCATTTGAACGGAGCGAAATCCGCGACCAGCCATGCAGGCGGTTACTTCGGTAGCTGTGCTGGTGCGGGTGGGCATCTTCGGATGACGAACGGCCCTCGGGCCAACCTGCTGGGGACCGAGTTATGATGGGTTCGCCCGAGCTACCATCTCTGCCTCCTCGTGGCCCCCGCTGGACACTCCGCCATCTGCGGGATCTCAAGGGATCGCGTAGATGGAGGTGCTAAACGAGCTGGGTCCTGTATAGGTAGGTCCAACTTGTCTGCGTTCCTCGGAACAAAGGCAGGGTTTTTCCCAGCAAGGGGGAAACCTCGAACGAGTTCCCTAGACGGTGGTGGTGGAGCCCCGTCCTAGGTCACCTGGGGGGAGCAGGTATGGCCACATAGGCTAAGGTACTGCTCCTAGGGTTAAACATAATGAGGAGCTACGTGTTCGTGCGGAGAAAAATGTAGCTAAAATTGGACGGTGCACCGGCACACGTCACACGCACATCTCGTGGGTATTTAGACCGAAAATACCCCGGCCGATGGATCGGGAGAGGGAGCCCCGTTACCTGGCCAGCGCGTTCGCCGGACCGTTGGACTTTTTTTGTGGGGCCACGTAAGGTCCCTCGTGTATGAAACCCCGTTACGGACAGTGGAGGATCTCATTGCTCGTATTATAGTTGCGTGCAATGAGGTCCAAGACATGCCGGGCGTTTTCAAACGCGTACGAGATTCGATCGTCCGACGGTACGAAACGTGCATGAATGTCGGCGGCCGACATGTTGAACAACTTTTGTAATTGAAAGTGAATTGTGTCGTGACTGTGCGGGATTGTATATTGACAAAGACTTTGGTGCAAAGCCCTCGGAAGGGCCCTGCTCCGCTGAGAGGCTCAATGGGACGCCGTGATGACATTTTTCACTGGCGTCCTTCAAGCCAAAAACGAGACGGAAGCAGCAGAAGCAGAAGCTACTTGCATGACACCTGCCGGACAGAATGGTCCAGGAGGCGGAAGCGGCAGAAGCAGAAGCTACTTCCACGACGGCTGCAGAACAGGATGGTCCAGGAGGCGGAAGCGGCAGAAACCCAAAGAGGGCCCGACGACGTCGAGCAGGTGGAAAAAGTGGAGTGCTTTAGCACATACTCCGGCAGGTAAAGCGGCCCTCAACCTCCCATGGGGAGGACGTAGGAAAATGCCGCGAATAATGAGTGGAGGCTGTTACGCAGTCGTTGCTCAGCCCTACCTGGGCAATCACCGCAAGGTGAAACCGGGTGAGGTGCAGTGGCAGTGGAGGTAAAAGCAAAAAAAAGTTTTGTGTGATACAGTTTTCGTGCAATGCAGTGAATGACACTTTCAGTGAAGTTTCAATGAACTTTTAGTGCAGTGTGTGAACGGGGCAACCCGTACGCCGTAGCGCTGCGCTACGGCACTAAACCGAGGACGTATCGCGGAGCGTTGGCCGCATCGGGCAGCTGAAGGTGGGTCATGTTGCCTACCTGTAGGCGGATATTCAAACGGCTGTAACTTCCGCAATAATCATCAGAGACCACAGGTATATTATTAAAAGTTGCTTATTTTTACTTCATCTATGCGCTCCTTAAGTTTGGACCAATAGCAAAGAAACACCCTGTATAATTCGTATTGTGTGTGGTTTATTCGTTTCGTCAAAAGATTTGTGCATCAGTCACAAGTCGCGCTGCTACCCAAAAACTAGGTCACAATTTTACCGGTTTTCGCATGTCGCTCTGGGTCACAACGTACATGCCGGATATATCCGGTGTTCGGCTCCGCGGTTTGTCATGTGGATGCCGGATATATCCAGCGAGCGAAAGGGTTAAGGAACATTTGACATGTAAGCTAATGCCGGTATCTTACTGTAGGCTACAGTAGATATTGTTTCTTAATAGTATTAAAGAATAAAATGTAAGTAAATATGTTCTTTGATTAAAAGTTTGCGTTAATTATTACCTGTGTTATTCATTAGAAATGAGTTCAGTTGAGAAAAGAAAAATGAAAACTATTATTCGTGTATGGTATCATAAAGTGCTTGAAATATTCGTTTATATTGTTGACAATATCGATACTTAGGTACTTTGTTACAATATCAGTTATAACTCTATTGTTTTGTATCACTCTAAAAGGCATCAGTATTGAATATTGATGCCAAACATCTCATTTTTGATACATTTTCGATACCTCTGAATAAATACAAGAAAATTGAATTATTGTAATGTTGTTAATAAATGTTCAAGATGCGAATAAATCAAGGGGTTTTGAAATAATAGGTTTAATATTCACCAAACAGTTAATTGAGCAAAGTGTATTAATAATTCAAAATTACAAAATCAAAATCACGTCAGTATAACTTGACCAAAGTACGTTAAATAAAATTACTTTAAAATATTGGAAGTTGTATAATTGACTTTTGTAATGGTAGGAAAAAAAGCGACTGACTGACATTTTCTTCCCGTGTCCTTTTTATTAGCTCCGCTTTTCTAGAAAGCTCTTCCAATTGCTAGAACATGCTTCACATCCGGGATGCGTGGAAAGAACTTTTCCGAAAACCGAGTCTAATTAGACCAATTAACGGTCGCGTGGCATGCATTCGCGATTGCGTGGCCGTCTCCAATTGGGCGCTGATAACGCCATGAACCGGCGCGGTTATCTCTCTTTATTGTGAGTGCGCCTGTCCTGTTCGCGCCAGATATGAATGTGATTGCTAGACTTTGATGCAATCCTCAACATGCCGCCCGGCTCGTGAAGCGAAGCGAACGATACAGCTAGCTATTGAGCGTACTGAGAGTGATTTTCGCGCCATGGTATTCGCCAGTAAATACTAGAGCAGGAATTACGCGTAGTAATTGACCATGCGATTTTTGTTTTGATGTGGAGTATGCTCAATGAAAGATATTAGTGTGTGTGTAACGTACAAAGGTAAATGAGGTGTATATGTGTGTATAAGGTAGGTTTTCTCCCCTTTTTCATTTATAAGTTGTATGTGGAGACCATTCTCGAGTTATTCTCGTCTTGAATGCGAATCGGTAGTAAGATAAGTTTCGTTATGGGTCGTCTAAATTTCGATATGGCCGTGCGAACAAGTCCGTCGGCTCCAGGGTGAATTGCTGTTATGCCAGCGAGGGGCCATTTCGACGGTGGTATGGACTCGTGTAACAGCAGGCAGAGCTGTCCAGGTACGTAGTGATTGGGTTTTTGCCATTTTGACCTTGTACCTAAACCTTGCTGCCTCCCTCATCTGCTGCAGTAATTCCCAGCTTTATAGGCGAGCCTTAGGAACATTGAGTAAAGAAGACTCTGGGAGCGCGATGATTGGTGCGCCGATGGTGACCCGGGGTGAGTACCGAAATGTCCTCGGGATTATCAGTGAGTGGTCACAAGGGTCTTGAATTCAGGCAAGCCTCAATCTGAATGGGAAGCGTGGCCATCTCTTCATGGGTGCGAGTCGTGTCACCGATCACCCGTCGTACATGGTACTTGGTTGCTTTGACTACTGCTTTCTACAGATCGCCAAAGTGAGGAGCTGCAGGTGGGTTGAACCTCCACTGAATTCTGTTGTTGGCCATCTCCGCTGCAATTTGCTGGTCCTCCTTGCTACAGGCGGTGAACAGCCTTTGGAGCCCTTTGTCTGCGCCCATAAAACTTGTTTCGCAATCACTAAAGAGTTCGGAGCACAGGCCTCTGCGTGACACGAATCTCTGAAACGCAGCCTAGAATACCTTGGCGGTGTTATTTCAGGCAACAGCTAGGTAAACGGCTTTCGTGCTCATGTACACGAAAATGACCAGGAAGGCCTTAGTCGCCTTGTGTTCCCATCCTGGCGACGCTCGAAAGAAGACGCGCTCGGCGTAATCGACCCCGGCATTTTAAAACGGCCTCCCAGGAATGACTCGAGGTCGAGGTGGATCACCCATGCGCTGCTCCGGGATTGCCGTCCGCCATTGAACACAGTTCACGCAGCGTTGAAGTCACTTTTTTACTACCCTCCTTCCTTGTGGGATACAGAGGCGCTGGCACACCAAAGCCAATGCCAACTGCACTACCCCGTGAGTCTCGAGGATGGGGACAAGATAACCGGATGTTTCTCATCTCTGTTGAGAAAGGCATGGCGAATCCTGCCTCCGACCATCAAGATCTTCCGGTTATCCAGGTATGGATGCAATCCTGCAACGGCACTTCCGATTCTGTTTGTTGACTGGGTCTGCTCCACTGGAGCCGCAGTCAGGTAGCCATGGTTTCATCGAAGCGGTAATCCGGAGAAGCTTGTGTAACAAGGAGTAGCGTGTCAACAGGTGATATTTCTCCAACTTTAAACCTGTTGTCGCAGTTATTGTAACAACTGACTGCTTGTGGTCGCAGTCAATCGGCACTCTGACTGACTCGATTATCTCTGCAGTGGTATTACAGAGAAATGTGGGTCTCTCCCCCACTATAATCGGTATTCCACGAGGTTTCGACGAAAAAGGTCTCATGAAGCGCAATCAGCAGAATTGTTGTCGCCAGGAAGATGATTCCAGCGAGCCTCAGGTGTCAGTCGCTGAATCTCGGCAACTTTATTCGCCACGTAGGTCTTCCATTTGGACGAGTGTCCTTGGATTCAGCTCAACGTCGCCATGCAGTCCGTCCAGAAGAAGGTCGGTGTTGCCTGGAGTTGAAGTTCCGCTCCGTTGTGGTTGATTAGTCTTACCAGGAGCAGCGATGCACACTATTCTAAGCGAGGTAAGATAATCTGTTTAATTGGCGCTACCTTACTTTTTGTTGCAATCAGAAATGTAATGCTCACCCGTCTTCGGCTCGTGATTGAAGGTGCAATGCTGTCGCATACATCCTTTCTGACACATCTGCAAACTCGTGCAATACCAGAGCGTCATCTGCTCCTCTGGCTAGCGCCCGTCGAACCTTGATAGTCGCAAGCCTAGGTAATTAATTCGTCACGAAGTAGACTCCATTTCATCGCTTCGTGGTCTAGTAGAGGGTCATCCCAGTCGATCCCTAAAAGCCAAGTCGACTGAATAAGGATTTTTGCCTTTATAGTGACAGGCGTTAACCATCCTAGAGGAAGATAAAGTTATGCTGCCTGAGATATAATGGTCCTCTTGGTAATGACTGCATCTTGTGGACGTTTGGTTGTATACGCGAAGCTGTCATCTACCGGATGCCAGAGGTGTCCCGAAATGTAGTGACTGATCTCCTTTGGAGTCTAAGATCGTATGTTGCACTGCATTCGATCCTCCTCAAGTAGAAGCTCCAGTAAATTGTGGCAATTGAAGGTCCATTTTTTAAGAGGGAAACCGCCCACCTTGTGCAGCCGGATGTCTCAGGACGTTGCCCAGTCCAACAACCTGCTGCAAAGGAGAGATGGGATAGGAGGAAAAGGATAGGACGCCTTGGACACTATGGCAGTAATCATCGTCGAATTTGTTTTATTTATTTTTTTTATATAAATTACTCGCAATCTGGATACACGAACGGAAAACCAAACTTGCAATCTTTCGGAGTCATTCGTGTTCGCAGTTCAATCGTCTAACGGTGCGAAACATGTATGACCGTCGGTGGTTGACGTATTGAACAATTATTATAAGTACAGTTTTGTGCAGTGTATTCAGTGCAATTGGTGTTTAGGAATGTGTACGTATTCGGAATTTGTTTAGTTCGATTATTTGTGTTGGAAAATGTAAGCCACTAAAAAAGTCGAAACGATTCGAATTTTTGAGCCCTCATAAGTTTTCGAGTTACTTGGAGATAAATAATAATAATAATAATGATGATAATGATAATGATAATGATAATGATAATGATAATGATAATGATAATGATAATGATAATGATGATGATGATGATAATAATAATAATAATAATAATAATAATAATAATAATAATAATAATAATAATAATGTTAGGGATATGGGTAAAACTATCTAGCCTTTTTACCAAAAAGAAACTTTATTTGAGCCACGTGCTAGAACCCTTTTTACAATATCTCTATCCCGACTTACAATCGGAACCGCGGGCCCTTGCGCCACTAGCGCTCGAATACCGGAAGCGCTTCTCGCATCGCGCGCGAATTGCACACGTACAAATATACCTCTAACAAATAATAATAATAATAATAATAATAATAATAATAATAATAATAA
Source organism: Hedychridium roseum (assembly GCA_963989215.1). Lineage (NCBI taxonomy): Eukaryota > Metazoa > Arthropoda > Insecta > Hymenoptera > Chrysididae > Hedychridium > Hedychridium roseum. Next base: position 983,984 of record OZ022312.1, on the reverse strand, counting down.
TAATAATAATAATAACGTCTTTATTGCACACAATTATTACATATATATGATATTACACAGTAATGTGGAGGAAAGAAGTGTTTTTTGAGACTTATTGTATGCAAAAGGCGAGGTTCAGCATAAGGCTGTTTTGATACCTAACCAATTCAAATATTCAACATTGTAAATATTCGAATTATTAGTGTGGACATTTCTAAGTTACATTATTAGCAATAAACTTTCAAAGTGAACGTTTACCCACAAATAACTCGAAACCTTATGAGTGCGCGAATACTTGAGTCTATTGGGCTTTCTTAGTATCACGTCAACACAGAAAGTGTAAATATTTACATTATCACATTGAATTCATAATTTCCGGTCAATATTGACCAGGAAGTCACGATTTCCTAACAACATTAAAATTAAAATATCTCTTAAACTAATGATTTTTTTACGTAAATAGCTTAGTACTTTTTTGTAAAGAATATGAAGGAGCATCAGCTGATGCAATAAAAAATATATGATTCCATTTAAAAAAACATTAATGACCTTCATATGTCCTTTACACGTCCACCTACAAAAAAATTAGTACCATCAAAATGTGCCCCTCTCAAAATCATGCAACTTCATGTGAAACATTTTTTGCTATGCGTAATAATAATGACGTAATTCTAGATGGCAAAATGTGGCGACCCACCCTGTATATGATTACATGATCTTGTTAAGGTTAATACTTAAATATTTTGATGAACGAGGCTCGCTCAACAAGCGCAAATGTTTGTTTGGAATAAATTTGACATAAGTAAATTTCTCGTCAAATACGGTAAACATCGCTTGCTGTTATTGAGGTATTTTCCTACCCGTTCGTCGCTAACACACCGACTGTCAGTGAGCTACGGTATGTTCGCGATCGCACTCTCTTATTGTTGTTGAACGGTCTAAATAATGTTTACGAAACTGAAGTGGCGAAAATTTGAACGACGCTCGGGTCGTAAACAGTTGTGATATTTGTTGTAACGACCTTGCGAAAGACCGGGGCCGTTAGCAAACTCTTCGGTCTAGGAGAACCCTATCATTAATTTCGTATTATTCACTCGGTAGGCGCCAGGCATGCGGCCATGCCAATCCGTCCGTGTATGGAAAAGGTGGAAGTTTCCTTTTATTTACCGTGGGTTATCGCGGACGGAGGGTCTCCCCTAGTGCAGGCCCGTCCGGCTAGTCAGTCCCGTGGATGACGGTGAGGAGCTGGGTCCGAGGACGCGCTTTTCACGGAGTGATGGATGCGTGAGCTCCAAACTCCCCGTTGTAGGAAACGCGGGATGGAAAGACGGAGTGGAATGACGAGCCAATAAAATACGCCCAAAATTTCGGGGCTCAATTTCACTGCCGTACGCAAGCCTGTCCGACTGTCATCATCATCATCCTTAGTGCTACAATCCATTACTGGATCTTGGCTGTCTCAAGAATCTTTTTCCATTTCTCCCTATCTCGAGCGGCTGTTCACCAATTTTCCATGCCCAGGGTTCTGGCATCGCCGCTCACGCAGTCCAGCCACCTCTGTTTCGGCCTTTGGACCTTCCTCTTGCCAACTGGTTTGATGCTAAAAACTTTTTTGGGGACTACATTTTCTTCCATCCGTAAGACATTTCTCGCCTATCTAAGCCTTGTTAATTTTATGAATTTAGCGACGTCTGGCTCTTTATAGAGTCAAAGAACTTCACAGTGGGGTCTCGTCCTCCATTCATTATTCTCCTTAACGAGACCATATATCTTTCTGAGAACTTTCCTCTCGAAGACTAACAGTTTTCGTTCTATGGCCTTAGTTGTAGTCCATGTTTCAGATGCATACGTCAGGACAGGGCGTATTAGGACCTTGTGAATTGTAACTTTTGTGGATCTTGGCAGGGAATGGTTTTTCATGTATTTCAGGAGCCCATAATAACACCTATTCGCAGCAACAAGCTTCTGTGTTACCTCCTTATTCATATCGTTATCCGCTGTTATCACTGATCCTAGGTACTTGAAACTATTTACCTTTTCAAAGTTCTAGGAGCCAATTTGGATGGTTTGACCAGTCTGTCGGTTATCTGTCGTGTACTTAGTTTTGCTTTCATTAATTTATAATCCAATTTTTCTGGCCGCTGCCTCTAGTGACGTGAATGCCTCTGTCATTGCTGCCACCGATCTCCCAATAATGCATATATCATCAGCATATGCCAGGATTTGGACGCTTTTTGTGTATATCGTGCCTGTGGTCTGTATTCGCGCGTCTCCTACTGCATTTTCGACCGCCAGGTTAAACAGCGTGCACGCTAGCGTATTTCCCTGTCTTAGTCCTCTTTCGCAGCAAAATTTATTTGACAGATCTCCTTGCACCCTTACGCAGTAGCTCGCGTTTGTCATAGGCGATCTGACAAGTCGTATAAGTTTCGACGGAATTCCCAGCCTCTTCATAGCTATGTATAGCTTCTCTCGATATAAATTATCATACGCAGCTTTGAAGTCTATAAAGAGAAGATGGATGGTTATATTGAATTCAGTCATCTTTTCAAGTATTTGCCTAAGAGTAAAGAGCTGATCAATGGTAGATTTTCTCTTCCTGAAACCACACTTGGCATTGCCCCACTAGTTTTTCACTGTAGGGTCGAATTCTTGCATTCAGGACGTTTGAGAAGACCTTATATGCCGTGGGAAGTAAGGTAATAGCCCTGTAGTTGTTGCAATCTAGGACATCATTTTTCTTGTGTATCGGGCATATTATTCCTGTTCTCCAGTCTTCAAGTATAACTTCTTCCGACCATACTTTTATCAGGATTTCATACCGACGCTGTACAGTTTCCATTCCTCCTTGTCTCAGAAGCTTAGCCTGCAGGCCATCAATGCCAGGGGCTTTAATACTCTTTAGTTGCATGATGGCGTCTATTACATCTTCATCATTAGAAGGCTCAGAATCCTGGTTTTCGTCTGGTTGATATAGCGTAGTGTCTTCGTCGTCTACTTTAAAATGTCCCTTGTAATGCTCTATTATACTATTTAGTATACCAGCTTTATCTGTCATTAGCGTTCCATTTATATTTCGGATCTGGCTAATTCTGGGTACGTATGCTTTTCTTCCTTCATTTATGCTTTAATAAAACTTATTCACGTCTTTCTGTTCCTTCAGCACTTCTACTTCCTCTATCCTCTTTTTCTCCCATTCCCCCTTTTTCTTCCTGTGGATCTTCTTTTCCATTCTTCGTCGCTTTCTATATTCCTCCACTAAGTTTCGAGTTCCTCTTCTGTTAATCATTCGGCTGTAAGCTTCGTTTTTACTACGGTCGCTCCTTTACACTCTTAATCAAACCAACTAGGTTTTACAGTTTTTTCTTCAATACCTAGAGTCTTCTCGGCTACCGTTCTTATATTTTGCTTATAGTCATCCCATACATGGTCAATACTATTCTCCGAGGGGCATGTCGCTCTCTGCATTTGCTCGCTGAGGTTGCGTTCGAACTCTTCTAGGTAAGACGGGTTTTTAAGTTTTGTAATGTTATACTTAATAATAACTCTCTCAATTCTAGCTCCTTGTTCCAGTTCCTTGCATTCGAAATGTGTGCTCGGATGATGGCTACAACTAAGTAGTGGTCTGAATCCACATTAGCACCCCTATAAGGTTCTCACGTTAAGCAGGTTGCCTCTATGTCTGGAGCTTATTATCACATGATCAATCTGATTTGCTGTCCTATTATCTGGGGATACCCATGCCGCCTTGTGTATTCGTTTTGATTTGAAGAGTGTGCTTGCTACAGTCAATCCGAGGGATGCAGCAAACGTGGCAATGCTAAGCCCGTTATCATTGGTTATATCGTGCAAGCTGTGTCCTATTATGGCCGGGTATAGTGTCCTCTCTTTACTAATTTGTGCATTGAAATCGCCTAGTAATAGCTTTATGTCGTGTTGAGGACACTTATCTGATGCTTTTTCCATTTCATCATAGAAGGCATCTTTTTCATTATCTTCAGCGGTTTCAGTCGGGGCGTAAGCACTAAAGATGCTATAATTAAAGAACTTTCCGCGAAGGTGGATGTAGCATATTCTAGGTCCGTACGGTTTAAAGTCGATCACCAGGTGTCTTATTCTTTTACTCACTACTATGCCGGTACCCAAGACATGTTTCTTCGCATGACAGCTGTAGTAGATAGTTTCTTCTTTCTTTTCCAATCTACCAGTTCCTGTCCACCTGACTTCCTGAATAGCTGTTATGTCCGTCCTATATTTTCTAGTTTGTTCTAGGAGCGTATTCAAAGCTCCCGGTCTGTACAGTGATAAAACATTCCATATCGCAATCCTAAGGTCATCGTTCAGAATACGTTTGCCGAGTCGTAACCGTTTAGACAGTCCAGCTTTTCTTGATTCATCTTGAGGTTTCGTAATCGTGAATTTTAAGGTGTGTGGGTGATTGGCCCTCAGCACCCGAGTATAGTGGGAGGGCTGCCCCCTTAAAGCATCTATACCTGCTCCCCCGGTCTCTTCAAGGGAAGATGTTGGCGCACCTCTAATTCCTGAGACATCCTAGGACCTCAGGTGGACCAGGGACCCCTCATCCTTTATCCGGGCTTGGGACCGGCAACTGAAAGACCGAAGTCCAGCAGCAGGCGGAGTTCCGTCCGACTATGTACCTTTTATTAATATTATCCAAAGGGCGTTTCCTACATTATATAATATTATTACGAGGGGTAAGGTATCGCTACGTGGGGAGACTCCATTACTTTACCTAATCGAGTCATGCTAATCTCGATCTGTCGCGGGGCTCTATATTTAATAGGCCCTCCCGAAAGTACATATAAAAAAAAACAAAGAAATCCCTCTCTATCAGGATGCCCTACTTTCACCAGGGGCAACTCCAGCTTGCCAAGTAGGACTATTACGGGAAAAAAAAACTCCGAGGAAGATTTATTGTTAATTAAGCCGCCAGATACGGGCGCTCCGAATTTGAGCCAACTTCTCGCGTTTCCGAGCACGAAACAACCGTTTTCGACCGGTAAGGTCGCCGCGACCCGTGTCGCAAAGACTTCCCTGACCCGCAGTCCGTGTCCCTTACTTCAGGGCAATGCACGGCCTAGCGAGGTCCTCGTAGGACCGATCAAAAAGGGAAAAAGAACGGGAAAGACAAGAAAACTACGTATCTGAATTAAAGAGAATTCGCGGCGGGGAGGTGGCTTTTAGGCGGATATCCCTACCTTTACACTATTCTTTTAAGATCGGGACGAGACTCACCAAATCTGGAAGCAGGAATTATCCGAAACCGCGTTCGATCGCTTCCACCCACTTTACAGTAACTATATCAGTTTTGCTTAACTACGTCCGCACCTAACGCACAAGCTAGCTAACGGGAGTCTGTCTGCTCCGTTTTGCGTAGGGATTCGCGAGGCAACGTTCCGTACCCCGCTCCCTTTTCCCCTTATGCGATTTAGGAACCTATCGGCCGCTAATTGGTTCCTATGGGGGAATTTCTCGCCCGCGAAGGGATCGCCTAATCCCGCGGCGGTTCGGCTTCGGCCCGATCGCCGATCGCAGTACGGCTAATGTCTTCCGGCCAATTTCGGATCTATTTCCCAATAAATAAGGGAAAACAGCTATTTTTCGCGGTATTCTTAAAATTCCTTAAACGCCCGACGGATAGATCGCTCCAATATAGGTCAGAGGGCCGCCTAATAAATTCGCAAGAATGCTGGAGTACCCCCGGCAGACGACAGGATTTTTTTTTTGGGGGGGGGGGGGGCAAGGAGGGAAAACCTTCATAGGCACCTGGGAAATATCCCAGGTAGTGTTGGATTCCCATTGAGGCCAATGGACCTACCAACTAAAAACCCCTCTTGTTTCACGCTTGCCCCCCGGAACCGCAATTAAGCATTACTTCGAGGGGCAAGTTATCTAGTCGCTTTTGCTGTCGACCCCCCTCTCCTATGGCATCTTATCCATCGTTGCTGTCGTATTCGGCTTGTCGGCGCCTCGCCTCCTGTATTTTTCCCCTCACGATAGCTTCAGCGTGAGTTGAAATCTTTTGCCATCTGCTTTTAGAGGAAACCATCAGCGCCACCATGTTGTCTGACCTGACCTCTGTTCCTATAGCCTCTTCAAGTTCGCGCCTTTGTCCCTCCCACGCGGGGCAGTTAAAGAGCGCATGCTCCGCATTGTCCCGTGGTATCCACAGTGTTGGCAGTCTGCAGTGTCCCTTATTCCCATCCTGTGCAGGTACCACTCAAAGCATCAATGACCAGTGAGCGCCTGTGTAAGGTGGTACCCCACTTCGCCATGTTGCCTGGTGGTCCATGCTTCGACTTTGGGAATGAGCCTCCACGTCCATCTTCCCTTGTCATCCTCTTCCCACCGCTGCTGCCACGCTTCCATTAGTTTGCGTCTAGCTTCAGGGAGTGCTGCATTCCTGGCTATGCTAATCTTCTTGGCGCACTCTTCGCCGCTACCGCATCTGCTCGTGTCGACTGATCGTCCCGCCACCCACACCTCTCTTCTCTCCAGAGCCTGGAGGTCTATGGGTGGGGTGGAGGCCACGACCAGCACCGCATTGAGTGAGACCGTGCGGTATGCACACGCAACCCGCAGTGCAACTTTGCGCTACACGGCCAGTAGGGTTTTGGCCCTAGGTGTGCCCACCACCGCCCAGCCCAAAGCGCGGCTCCATACAAGATTACCGAATGAATCACACTGCGAAGTAACCTCCTCCTGCTAGGGTTAGGTCCCCCAACGTTGGGCATTAGCCCAGCCAGCATGGCTGTCCAGGCAGCTGCTTTCTCCGCCACTGCCTGGCAGTGCGGCTTGAAGTTCCGTCTGGAATCCAGCCATACTCCCAGATACTTGATTGACGCCTTGATGGTTATCAGTTGTCCATCAAGCACAAACCTCGGTTCCAAGGCAACTCTCCTTCTGTTAAATACCGCAGCTTCGCATTTAGCAGGGGCCAACTGCAGGTCCTTGGATGCAATCTAGCGACTGATCCTACGTAGCGCACTGTTTGCTGAAATCTCCACCTCCGTTACCGTCTTTCCTTGCACTACCAAGGCCATATCGTCCGCAAATCCCACGAGCGATGCGCCCGCAGGCAGTCGCAGGCGAAGGAGCCCATCATACATGACGTTCCACAGGAACGGTCCTAGGACCGACCCTTGTGGAACCCCGGCGATAAGGGGTAACGTCATTTCTTTGCCCCCGGCATGCGTGATCAGCAACTTCCTATTGCTAAGATAGCTACTGACCATTCTCAGTAGTCGCTTCGGGAGTCCCTTCACTGCTCGGAGCGCCTGTAGAATGTGGTCCCAGCCCGCAGAGTTAAAGGCATTCCTTACATCCAACGTAATAACAGCGCAGACGCCACTGGTTCTGAGTGTGCCAGCCATTCTCTTGCTAACTGTATCCAGGACCACACTAATTGCATCGAGGGTGGATCGCCCCCTGCGAAAACCATACTGCCTGTCGTTGAGCCCGCCCTTGGCTGCCAGTGCCTCCTCAAGCCTATTCAGAATAATCCTTTCAAGCAGCTTCCCAGCCGTGTCGATCATCTTCAGGGGTCTGTAAGATGTTGACCCTTTGGGTAGTAGCACCAAGCGCTGCCTTTTCCACACAGTTGGGAACTCTCCTCTCGCTAGGCAGCTGCCGAGTATGTCCCTGAACAGCTCCGGAGCCTCCCGGATGGCAAGTGAAAGGACCTCATTCACGATGCCATCTGGTCCCGGAGCCTTGCGTCTAGGAAGTCTTATGGCCGCCTTGTCCAACTCTTCAATTCTGAGTGGAATATGGTCCTCATCAGCCACCTCTTCGTCCTTCCCCCTCTCCCTGCAAGGCCTAGTAGGAAATAAGTCCTGCACAGCCTTTGCCAATCTCTGCTCGTCTAGTTGGACCGGCCCAACCTCTTCTTGAGTATGCGATATGGTAGGCCCCACGGGTCATCATCAACTGACCGGCACAATTCAGCCTAGCATCGCTCCTTGCTACGCTTAATAGCGTATCTCAGGGCGTCTCTGGCCGCCTTGTACTCCGCGCCGCTCAGGCCCGAGGCCCCCGAATTTGCATTATCCTTCAGGTTGCCCGCATACCTCCTCCTACTCCGTTGGTGCCTCCTCCTCTTCGCTAAGCAATGGCTTCTTAGTTGCGCGATTTCTGAAGTTCACTAGTACGCGGGTGATCCTTTCTTCTTAGGCCCCCGCCTCCTGGGGAGCTCCATATCACACGCAACCTTGATTGCCTGCATCAGCATCCCTACTCTGCTCTCCAGTAGAATTTGCTCCGCTCTTGCCCTCCATTGCACTTGCACCTCTCAGAGTTTCGTGTGTAACGCTCCTCGCAGTCTCCCCTCCTCCTCCTTGCCCTGGTATCTCCATCCCAGTGGCATTGGTTGATTACCTTGGTGTCTCGTCCTCCAGCACTCACCACGTGACAACGGCGGGGACCAGCCCCTCGGATGCGAAGGTGGCATCAGGTATTGACGTCCCCCTTCCCCCCCTGAACGTAGGCACCCTGCCCCTATTAATCGTGACCAGTCCAAGCCCTGCGGCAGCCTCCGTTAATATGGGCCCTCCGACAGACTACAGGTAATAACGCGGGGAGCGCGTTCGGTGGTATTCAGGAGGGCCGCACTCGACAATGTTCGGGGACGCGGCTACCTACCGTGGGCCCTGCCGGTAAGGCTGGAAATTGTAACGGCAAACTAGTTTGCCACGTTACAATGTTGTGATATCATTTCACTATGATACATACATGAATTCATAGTGAAACACGATTTACACACAATGGAAATAGAAACTGATAATTCCTTGAGCAGCGATTTATTTGAGTCGTCAACATCAACTTCGGACTCTGAGGGTGGTTTTAATATTTTGTTTGATGGTACTTATTCTGAAAAACTATTTCATAAATCAACGTCAATTACTACTGTGGCTATATGCAAAAACTATTTACCGAATATAGTCAAAATTAAAGATTACAAGAGCTGCTCTTCGTATTTTTTGAAACATCTCAATAGAAAACACGGAAATAACAGCGTTGAAATATAAATCGTACTATAAGCAAAAGAAGACTGAAATGGTAATCTTTGTCACCACAAAGACGAAATAAATTCAAGGCGAATCCATATACACAAGAATCATTCGACAATGACACGGTGAATTTTTTTCTCATTCACTGCTTCCACTCAACGTTACAGAAAACCCATAGTTTCTTACAATTTTCGAGAAATTAAACATTCAAAAGGCTGGATTGATTGTAATAAGTTGTAGGACTTTGGGGCGCAGATTGAGACAATGCCATAAAGAACAGATGTTAGAGATCGAACAGTTGTTAGGCAAAATAACTTTTGTCTGTACGGCTGTAGACATTTGGTCTGGCCGCAGGAGCTTTTTAGGCGTGACAGTTCGTTGGATCGACCCTGATACCCTGTTGAGAAGATCAAGAGCACTAGCGTGTCGTATGTTTCCTGGAGTGCATGATTTTGCACACATCACATCAATACTACAAGTTATTCATCAATCGTTCGATTTGGAATCTACTAAAATTGTAGCTAGTATTACTGACAACGGTAGTAACTTTGTTAAAGTCTTTAAAACATTTGGAGTTAATGATAAGAGTATTAAAAAAAATTATGATGTTTCAAGAGATGACTCAAGTGAAGATGAAAAGGCAGATCCACTAGCCATTGGAACTGAAGAAGATATTCAAGAATTTCCAACTGATCAAACACGATTACCTTTTCACTTGCATTGTAATTCACATACAGGGTGTCTCATTTTAATCTTTACACGCGATCTTCTCGAGAAATGAATATTTTTTAAGGGACAGAATCCAGTGTTGCATTAATGTTCAAGGTCATCCTTTTGAATTTAACTTTAGAGAATGAATTTCACCCCTTAAATCCGTTTAAGAGCAAAGAAAAAATACGCGTCGCTTACTTTTTGACGGACTACAACATATTACAGGCTTCAGAAAATCGGACGCGGACACATACAATAGTTTCCTTGTAAGAGCAACCGACCAAAACGCAAATAATCACAATAAAATATATGCAAACGGTGAAAGTACTTAAATATCAGAGATTAAAATACTATATATGACAAAATCTAATTAAATTAAATGTTGCTCCCCATTTCAAGGAAATGAGTGTCGACAGCGGATTTGAAGGTATTGCAAGTGGATTTAGATCTAATCGACAATGACAAAGAATCCTAAAGTGTCACTGCAAAACACCTAAACTAGTTGGTATACAATTGTAGTCTGCGATATGGCCTGCAAAGATCGCAATCGTGTACTCTTGTTTACATGCGTCGATTTTTATCCACAAAAAAGAAGGGCTTATAAAAGGTGTCTCGGGTTTTACTGGCCAAACTGGGAGAGAATAACACACAAGTGAAAATAAGAAAAAAATGTTGTGTGAAGTTTGGTCAGAAACGCTTTTTTACAAAATTATAAACAAATGAGATTGAAATAGGTAACAGTGGATTTCCTTCGCAGAATATGAAAGGTCGAACGTGTTTATCTCATCATTTTAAAAAGTTTCCCATCGACATTTTATGAAACTTGTTACAGCGCAAATTTCCTGAAAAATTTATTGCGTTTCAGTAACTGAATTATTAATTCCTCGTGTTAATCCTTCACGTGAAGTCACTTCTGCATGGTAAAACTTATTTTTTAAAGTTCTCCATAGATTTTTGCGACTAATATGTGAATGCAGTAGAAGGGGGCAGTTTTTTTCACATCAAGGATATTATGGACAGACGAAGCGACTTTTACAAAACGAGATATATCAATTTGTTTATAACTTTGTAATAAAGCGTTTCTAACCGAACTTCGCATAACATTTTATTCTTATTTCTACTTATAGAATATGCTCCCACAGTGTGGCCAGTAAAACCCGGGACACCCTGTATAAATACACACACGTTTTCGTGCTTAGAATGCGATACAGATACAAGGCCAGAAAGTACTTACACCTATTCCTAACCTTGAACCATTTTAGACGTTCATAATATTGAGTAACGTGTTTATCTCTCCGTAGAACATAGATGAATCTGACTGCACAATTCAAGGCTCTTTGAAGAATGAGATTCAGTTCATCCGACATACTCCTAGTGATCAGACAACAATAGTCTATGTGAGGTATTAACCTGAGGGGCCAAGTAATTTTCAAAAATTACAAAATTACAACGGAATTTGTAAAGTGTACTTTTTTCCAATTTTTTTTACAGCCCCTGTTAAAAAAATCTGAAATATACGTTCTGTAGAGTACATCGTGTTACGCATGTACTGAAAATCTCATTCAATTTGGTTAATGTACTGTACAGCTTTTCAAAGCCGGTAGTTTTGCTTGAAATATCACAATTTTCACAAAATTAGGCGAAAATTTGAGAAGCTGATTATGAACACTTTGAGAAGCTGATTATTTCGAAAATCGCTAAAGTAGGTCAACAAGCAAACTGTTCAAACTAACATCACAAAAAATTGTTTCCTGATATATTCTTTCACAAGAAAGTTATTCAACTAAACCATGATGTACGGAAACTCTTTTGATTCACTATAGGTGCCTGAATTCACGCCCGACCTGGATGTGATTATTTAGGTTTTCAAACCTACAACGACAGTGTTCTTTTTTTACCCTTGTGATTTTGGCTTGAATTATGTTCTGCAATTTACGATATTTATGCTGGAGTTGTTTGCAACCTCAATAAACATAAATTCTGGATGATGTTATACATTATAGCTGTGAATCATCTTGTAATTTAGGCTACGGTGAACATAAACTCCTCCACCACCTCTACTACTTTGATCGGATCTCAAAAGGGTATAACTGTCAAAGCTTATCAGACAATCAGGATGATACAATTTAAGTCACGTTTCAGACATTCAAATCGTATGGTAGAAGTTGTTATAAAAATGATGAGAAAAATGATGCAGTTCACATGGCAGATTTGTAAATTGTATTTGCTATCTTCAACGATAATTAATTGTTGGGGAAAATTAACTCGACAGAGTTAGCAAGATTTTAACAAAGAAAGTCCGAGTTCTCTAGAAGTTCCTCGCTCACTTGAGTGTGAGTCATCTAAGAGAGTATACACGTTATATAAAAATAAAAGTAAAAGAGATTTTCTGACGTGTTATTCTGAAAATGTTACTCGTTCTATCCAAAGTTTATTACCATATTGTTTTTTGTTATTACCATGTTGTTTATAATAACATTAATATACATATATTTACAACAAAGAGAGATTACGGTTTATTAAGACAATCACCCAAACCACGAATGATAAAATTCGACAAATTATGGCCCCAGAAATTTCGTTCAAGAACTAACCTCACGATTTCCCGTGCGAAGTAAAACAGAAGAAGAAGAAGAAGAAGCGGCATTTATTGAGCGCTCTGGGACATGTCCCCTAAAGCGCTAAAGACAGTACACAATTTAAGTAACAAAAGAGATATCGATAGAAATAGCATGGAAAATCATACAGAAGTAATACAGAGTAATACAGAAGTAATACAGAAGAAATAAAGGACCGGACAGGGCATTGAACAGTTTAAAGTTCTGTAAGCCTAAAATATTAACTGATTAAAGATGAATCAGAAGGGGAAATATTAAAATGGCAAACATAACCGTAACAGAGACCACCCACGTGGAAAAACTTTAAGATGCGGAAAACTATTCATTATGGAAATTTCAAGTTTCGGTAATATTAAAATAGCATAACTTCTTCGAAACTGCAGAAAATGCAATTGAAGTAAAAGACAGGAATGAAACATAGAAAACGAAGGACGCAATCGCGCAAAGAATTATTGTCACTACTATTGAAAAGGAATCTGTGATGCATATTATGATATGCAATGCGGCGAACGAAATGTGGAGGAAGAGGCTTCAAATATTTTACCAAAGAAATACAGCACAAGAGAAGTGCAATCTGATGAGAAAGTTTCACATTCACACATACCATAGAGAAGCTGATATGGGTGAGCATATAAGTAAATTAGAAAACCTAGCCTTTAGACTGAGAACCCTGGTAGTTGAACTCAGTGATGAAATGCTCATATCCAAAATAATATCCACATTACCCAATGGTCTTGAACATTTTGTGACGGCATGAGAATAAACTAACCAGAAAGTCAGATTGCTAGACAATTTGACGGCAAGGCTGCTAGCGAATGGGATAAGACAACAGAAAGAGAGAAAAAAACCCATTGCATTCAGAGCAATAGGTAAAAAATGTTACAAGTGTAATAATAAGATAGGCCACTTTGTGCGCGACTGCAAGACCAACACACACATAGAAACAAAGTATGTCCCAGGAAGGAACAAGATAAGCCATTCCACATCAAGTAACTCAGGATGAAACAATATCCACATGCAATGCAGCATCTGCAAGAAGAATAACCACATTGAAGCAGACTGCAACTTTAGAAAGAAAGACAATAAAGTTAACATCAATAAAAAGGTATCATTTTTATCGCATATCACAAAATCATCAGCAAAATGGATCGCAGATTCTGGAGCTACCATGTATATGGTAAAAACAGAAGAAAACTTGGAAGATATAAAAGACATTAAGACTGAAATAAATGTAGCCAAAGAAGACCAACAAGTGGAAGCAAAGGCATTGGAAAAATGAATTTTAAAGAATGTACTTTAAAGAAAGTAATGCTAGTAACAGAGCTCTCCAAAAACCTTAATGTTAGTAAACCACAGAAAATGGAGAAGAAGTGACGTTCTCCAAAGATAGCATAACTGTGAAACAAAATAATAAGATTGTACTGACTGGACACAAGAGAGATAGTGGGTTATACGAAATAGAATTACATACCGATATGGAAAACGCATATCTCTCGGAAAGGAAAGGAAGAGAAAAAATTTGCTGTGGGACGGAAATATGGGCCATCTGAACTTGACAGATATGAAAAAATTACTTAAAATATCTACAGGATTGAATGCGACAAAAAGCGAAATCGATAAAATAGATCACATATGTGAAATTTGCATGAAGCAAGGTAAACGAGACTGAGTTTCAGCCATGATAGAACGAGAGCCAAAGAAGCGTTAGAATTGATACACGCTGATGTGTGCAAACTTCTAGAAATTAAAACGTTGGGACGAAAAATGATACTTCATCACCTTCCTTGATCATTATACAGGGTATTTAGTGATCGCATTGTTAGCTACAAAAGATGAAGCACCCGATGAAATTAAAAATTATGTCAACTTAGCTGAAACACACTGGCAGAGAAAGGTGATTAAGAAAATTAAGAAAATCAGATGTAAGAAACGTAAAGTATTTAATGGCCGGGTATGCTCCCAATGGGTATCCACCTGTGAGATGAAAAAAGAAGATAATAATAATTTCTAGGGATGTCATCTTTGGAGAACCAAAAGTTGAGGAATACAAAACTTAGAAGAACGTATTTTAGAATTGCCAGAAAACTACACAAAGTGTGAAAAAGTGAAAGAAAGTGATAAAGAAGATGATGATAAAGAGACCCCCGAACATGAACAGGAATTCGAAATAGCGTCGGAAGAGGAAAGTAGTTACATAGAAATGCAAGAAGATGGACGTAAAAGTGATACACAACAACCGAGTAGTCAGAGAGAAAGAAAAAGCCACTTGAGAGATACAATGCTGCATATTTAACATTTGATGAAGCCGCCTTAGGTCCGGATAGAGAGCAATGGATTGAGGCGATAAATGAAGAGAAGGAGGCAATCAGGAAAAATAATACATGGACAGTATTGAAGGAAAATGAGGCTGGAGAAGTAAAGCCACTCAGAGCAGATGGATACTGAAAGTAAAAGATGACGGTAGGTACAGGGCTCGCCTGGTCATCCGAGGATGTGTGCAACGCAAGGATGTTGACAATGAGGAAATCCCGTGGTGGGTAATGCTTCATTACGAACATTATTTGCCATAGTCGCTGGTAAAAATCTTGAAATAATGACGTTAGACATTAAAACGGCATTCTTGCATGGAAGTCGCAAAGAAACAATTTATATACATCCTCCACAAGGATATGAAAATAAAGGTAAATTGGCCAAACTTAATAAAGCCATCTATGGTTCAAAACAAGCATCATTTTGTTGGAACGAACACCACGAAATTTCTCAAGAAAAAGAAACTCATACCTTAGAAAGTAACAAATGCCTCTTTAAAAATAAGACTGCCGACTTAATGTTAGCCATTTATATAGACGACAAGTTTTTGATTGGCAGTAATGAAAACGAGATGATGAAACTATTAAAAGAACTTGAAGACAAATTTGAAATGACCAGGAACCGGAATCCACAGAGTTTTCTTGGAATGGAATACATCAAACTGAAGATGGCATTCTATTAAATCAAACAAATTATATAGATAAAATACTTCATAGATATTGTATGGCAAACTGCAATCCTGTGAGAACACCGATAATTAAACAATCTCATATTGGCAATCAGGAACTTGATAACCTAGAATTTCTGTACAGAGAAGCAGTAGGTAGTCTTTTATATCTTCCACGAAGAAGGCTGGCCCCATCCAGAAGGCCCCAGCTTCTAAGCGGCGCCCCCTGAAGATAGCTGCGGTCGCCATCACCTGCCCACCTGGGCAATACGGTGAGACGATTCGCATGGCCAGGGAGAAGATCGACCTGACCGCCCTGGGAATCGAAAACATGCGCGTCAAACGCGCGTTCATTCTCCTAGAGTTAGCGTAAGCGTCAACATCGTAGTGAAAGAGCGAACATACACAGCGCAATTGAAAATTCTAATTGACTTAGTACGCAATAAAACAGCTATTGTGAGAGAACAATAAATCCAGGAATTAAAAAAAACTAACAATGAGTAATCCTTTGCCAAAGATATTGCACTTAATGAAGTTACAAATACATTATAAGATAATACATTAAGTTAGCAATCCATACAGGGCTACTAGTTCTTCATAAAGGCTATTGTTCTCGATGCGCTGGCCAGGTCCTTCAGGCTTCTGGGTCTTGTGTCTCAGGGGGCATTTATTTTGCTAAAACTAATTTGACACCTGTTTAGTAAAGTCTTCCGACCAAGGCTCGATTATTCCGCCAACCGGCTGGTTTGCCGCGGAGAGCGCCAGAATAATCCTAAACATTGGGAAATTACGAGCTGGAATAGTCACAGTATTTCAACGAGGATAACGAGGGATATCCGCCATTAACAGAATATTAAAGTAGATGGAATCAACTTGCAAATCTCCAAATTATTTTTTATGTAGAAAAGTTTGAAGAAGAGTTGCAACGATTTTTAGAATCAAATAACTGTAATATCGAAATGTTGAACGACTATCCAAAAATCAGAAAACTTTTTATTAAATACAGTTCTACCAGGCAAGGGCGTCTGTGGAGAAAATGTTTAGTATTGGTGGCTCTGTATTAACACCACAAAGAGGGCGTTTGCAAGATGAAACCATAGAGCTACAAATTTTATTAAAAATGAATACAGAATTTCGATAAAATTTTATAATGTTTATTTTGTAATAACCTAGTAATAAATTTTTCAAAATTTTTCTTATGCAAAATAATTTATTTATTTATATTAGAAAAAAGTAACGAAAATTGTAACGACTCGTTACTTTTTAATAACTGTAACGGTAACGAGTTACTTTTATAAAGTAACTTTCCCAACTCTGATCAAAATATAGTAGATGTCAAACGAATTTTAAGATACATCAAGGGAACCAAAGACAAGGGAGTATAGTTTCCACAGGAAACTAATAACGATTTAATCATTGGGTATCGCGATTCGGATTTTGCAGGTAACGATTGAACCAGGCGCAGTACCTCGGGATATTTAATAAGTTACAGAAATGGACCAATATTATGCACGTTAAGGATGCAGGCCATGGTAGCCACATCCAGTACTGAGGCAGAGTTTATTGCAGCTGCAGAATGTTGTCAGGATATACGTTATATGAAGACATTAATAGAGGAATTAGAAGAAAAAGATATAAATGTAGATTTGAAAATCGACAACCAGGAAGCAATTTCTTTGATAAAAAAAATGGCGCTGTTAATAAACGATCGAAGTATACAGGGCGTTTCTTTGACATTAGTTCAAACTTAAGGAGCGCATAGATGAAGTAAAAATAAGCAACTTTTAATAATATACCTGTTGTCCCTGATGATTATTGTTGAAGTTACAGCCGTTTGAATATCCGCCTACAGGTATGCAACATGACCCACATTCAGCTGCCCGATGTAGTTAACGCTCCGCGATGCGTCCTCGGCTCAGTGCCGGGACATGGGACACAGCTGAGTACACCTTTTTCCTCTTTATTTTTTCGAGCCGAGGAAGTGTTAAAATTTTCCGAACTACTTTAAATCACCGAACTATTGGGAAACAAATTACATATTAAAAAAGTGCAAACGACTAAAATATTCGAGAACTCATAAAATTTCGAGTTACTTGTGGATAACTGTTCAGCTCGGAAAGTATACATATTCCAATAGATTTCAAACTTTCGAGTTATTCGCAAATATCCGCATTATTAGGGACGACGTTTCCTGCACTAGAGAATAATTTTTCACTTGATAAATGCAAAGTAATTATTTCGAGGAAGTTTATTGCAAATAATGATAACTTAGAAACGTCCACACTAATAATTCGAATATTTACATGTCGAATATTTATCTCCAAATAACCCGAAACCTTACGAGGGCTCAAATATTCGAATCGTTTGGACTTTTTTAATGTGCACGTATTCGGAATTTATTTGGTTCAATTGTTCGAGTTGAATAAAGTAAGGCATTAAAAAATTTCAAGCGATTCAAATATTCGAGCCCTTGTAAGTTTTCGAGTTACTTGGAGATAAATATTCGACATGTAAATATTCGAATTATTAGTGTGGACGTTTCTAAGTTACCATTATTACCAACAAACTTCCTCGACATAATTACTTTCCATTTACGAAGTGGAAAATTATGTTCTAGTGCAGGAAACGTCGTTACCAATTATTCGGATATTTACGAATAACTTGAAAGTCGGAAATCTATTGGAATATGTAAACTTTCCGAGCTGAACATTTATCCACAAGTAACTCGAAATTCTATGAGTTCTCGAATAGTTTTGTCGTTTGGACTTTTTTAATAGGTAATTTTTTTCCCAATAGTTCGGTGATTTAAAATAGTTCGGAAAATTTTAACACCTCCTCGGCTCGAAAAAATGTTGAGGGGGAAGTCAGTTGTGTCGCACGCACACGATGGCGCTGAGCCGAGGGCGTATCGCGGAGCGTTGACCGCTTCGGGCAGCTGAATGTAGGTCATGTTGTCAACCTGTAGGATATTCAAACGGCTGTATCTTCGCCAATAATGATCGGACACCATAGGTATGTTAACAAAAGTTACTTGTTTTTACCTCAATTATAACCGTATCCTCAATTACATCCTCCTCAATTATAACCTCAATTATAAACACCCTGTATCTTCGCATTCATTTGAAAAATGTGATATTCTTGTAATTTCAGTTTTATTCTCATCTCGTTTTTCAATTTGTTGGTCAATAAATTCATTCTCCAGAAAGATTACATCCCTCGCTTTTAATCTCTTCTTGGGATTTTTTGGGTCAGCTAGTTCGTATCCCTTTGTATCAGTGCAATAACCGACAAAAATCTACTCTTTGCTCTTTGTATCTAGCTTCCTTCGTTGATTGTCATTAATATGTACAAAGGCTTTGCATCCGAAAGTTCTTAAGTGTTCTAAGTTCACCTTTCGTCCAATCCAGGCTTCTATTGGAGTTCTCCCTCTGACTGCTTTGGTGGGGGATCGATTTTTGAAGTAAATCGTTGTTCCAACAGCATCTTCCCAAAAACTTTTATCTAGTTTACTATCATTTAGCAAACATCGAGCCTTTTCAATAAGGGAACTGTTGTTTGGTGTCTTATACCATTTAACCTCTTAGGCACGGTCGAATTTTACGCGGGGCTATTTCTCTGTACGGCAGGGCTCAACTTCAATTGCGTGTAAACGATACAGCGCTAGGTATAAGACGGACAATACTGTATATAAGACAGTTTAATAAAATGAAGTTTTTGATGATCAAATTATAATTTTTCTTGAAGATATGATAAACATACTTTAACCTTAACATTTGCTTTAACTTTTTAGGCACAACGTGCCGTTATAGTGGCATCTCGTTCAGAAAGATGACTTTCGTGAAAGCCACTATAGTGGCGTGTCGTTCAGAGAGATGACATCCGCGAAAGCCACTATAGTGGCGTGTCATTCTGAAAGATGATATCCGCGAAAGCCATTATAGTGGCGCGTCGTGCCTAAGAGGTTAAACTAAAGTAGTTTTCCAATTCTTCGTTAATGAATTCAGTTCCGTTATCCGTTCTAAAAATTTTAATTTTGTGCCCTATTTGGTTTTCGACTAGGGCTTTAAAACGTGGAAAAATTAATTTTACTTCGCTTTTATGTTTTAGGAAGTATCCAAATGTCATACGGGTGTAGTCGTCGATTACCTGACCAACTTGGTTTAGACATTGGTCCACAGAGGTCTCCGTGAATAATTTCCAAAGGACTATGCGCTCTTTGGGCAACTCCTTTAGGGAATGGAAGTTCAGTATGTCTTCCCTTTATCCAATCCACACAAGGTTTTGTTTCATCGGTATTGTACTCTACACCTATTGCCATCCCATTGCGTAAGAGGGCCATGCTTCTATGGTTTAGATGACCTAATCTCTTGTGCCATAATTCCTGACTTGGCTGGTTTTTTATTGCAGCATGCAACCCCATGGAGACAGTGTCTAATTTGTTCATTCCTTGCACATTTGTCCCGTTCGCCACTGCATTTGCAAGACTATTAAATTTATCTTCAAAATACAGCGTGCAACTAACTTCGTCAAAAACCATTTGTTGCGAATTTAGAACTAAAGGTTCAATAATAGATGGAATGAGTGATTCTGGTGACAGTAACAAGGCAATTGTATACATCCTATCTTACATAATTTACTGATTCTTCAATGAATTAGAAAAATGCAATGAAATAATACAATTGAGTGTGATCTTGAGTCTTACTATTACCATGTATAAGGAGTGCTCTGAGTGTGTGTGTGTGAAGAAATGCACCTGATTGAATTGATTTAATGTAGAGTACTTGAAATTAGTATGTTCACCCACACATCCTGACTACTTCTCTTGAGTCTGACTGAATAATACAAATTGTAATGAGTACCGTGAGAGCCGGTTAATAACCGTGACGAGTTTCCTATAATGATTAGTCAAGGATGAGCTGAACCGTTGAGTGTAATGGCTGCGTATCGCATGTGGTCGTAGAATGAATTTTCTATTAATTTCCATAGCCAATTAAATGCGTGTCTCCTTTGCATACTGAGTGAGTTGTGCCAATGAGTAGAATGCTTTTAACGTCCAAAATAATATGCTTCCGTTGCCTGATATAATACTTCGTACTAAACCACCGGTGAAGAGAGCTGTTGCCTGATCCGGTCACTTGTACAACAAATGGCTGATTAATTTGAACAGAACTGTTAAAGATAGATTCTTAAGTGCTGCGGCGGAAAGCAAAAAACCGTCTAATGCGCGCGCATACGGGCGGCAGGAGAACGTGAGCCAACCGGGAACCGGTAGGGAGATCGTTACAAGCCGCCGTGGAGTACGTCTGGCGCACCTGACCGTCGATACACTTATAAGTTATAGATTGTGTAGTCGTGAGCTAGTGTAAAATAAATTTTGTAAAATATACAACAAGAACAAATAGCGTTACTTAGACGGAAGAGAAAGTGATTACGTGACTTTGTCAATCAATATGAGTGGCTGAGACGCTGGACTAATGAGTTTGACACTCGATGCTGATTAGCCCAGCTGTCACGTGTCATGCTTGTGACTCTTCGATGATTTGTTCTTAGAGCGAAAGACTAATTAAATTAAGGGAATATTGTGAACACCACTACAAAAACTTTTTTGGTCAAGGCGTTAACAGACAAAAGATTCGAGGATAAGTCTGGTCCATAATGGACTTGTGTAATTGTCTTTGTGTCTGTACGACCTGATAAATTTATATTCACATCTCCTACACCATATCGTATTTCGTATTTATTATAGTGCCCTTGCGGGGTACACTAGGGACTCCCGCTCCCTTTACAATTCCTTTCTCATTCGCTTCTTAATCTACTTGTTACTTATTCTATTCTCTTGATTTTATCGCTCCTCTCCTCCTTCCTTCCTCTCTCTCCCTCCTTCCCTCGCCCCTTCCCTTCTTCTTATCCATTCCTTCATCCATCCTTCCCCCTTGCCTTCCCCGTCCAGAATCCTTTTGATTTTCTCCCCTATACCCTCCTCTTCCCTCTTTTCTCCCTTTTCCATTCCTCTTCCACATCCCTCTAGCACGTGCTCCCAACCCTCTTCCTCCCAACCACATATCCTACATTTCCTCTTTTCTTCCTTTTCCCAGTACCTCCCTTCCCCCTTTTCATTCCCCAGTCTAAACCTAATTATCCTTCTCCATTTTTCTTCCTTCCACCCTCTCTCTACATAACCCGGTATCCCCTCTGTTGCTAACTCTTTATACCATTTATTGTATCTCGACTCTCTTATTCTTTCTCTCCTTTCCCTTCTCTGCTTCCCTTTTTCCCTCCTTTCTATTTCTCCATAATCTATTCCTCCTTTTTCCCTCTTTTCCTCTATATCTCCTACCTCCATCCCTGATTCTTTCATGAACGCTTCCCTTTCCTCTTCCCATCCTTTGCTCTTCCCTCCTCCTTTTCTACTCCTCCTCACCACCAACTCCCAACACTTCCTAGTCCATTCGCTACCTCCTCCCCTTCTCAACCTTTCTTCGTATCCCCATGCTCTTCTCCCTGCTCTAATTTTTAGATTATCCCTTTTTAACTCTTCTCTTATCATGTATCCCGGTGTTACCCAGTCAACTCCCATTGTCCCCCTCAGGTCCTCATATTTCCACACCGTAACTCATGACTGTCCAAATTAGCGTATCGAACAGCCACACCCTTCTCTTCCAATCTTTTCCGAACATCCTTTTGCCTAGTCCCCATACCTGTCGCATCACTCTTCCGGCCTTTTTCACTCTGTCCTCTATATGCCCTTCTTGCCTCCCATTTCTTTGCAACACATATCCTAGGTATCTAAATTCTTTTACTTCTTCTATTTTTTCCCTACCCCATCTCCATTCTATCTTTCTGTCCTTTCCTCCCTCTCCTAAATCTCAATACCTTCGTCTTCCCTATGTTCACTTCCAGACCTTTCTCCTTTACGTATTCTTTTAGGACCCTTAACATAGCCTTCATACTATCCTCCTCCTCTGCAATTAGGACTATGTCGTCTGCATAAGCTAAGGTATGTATTTTTCCCACCCCTTCTATTCTTACCCCTCCTCCCGCCTTCGCTATCTTCTCCTCTATATCAGCTATCAGGCAATTGAACAGCATTGGGCTTAACGGGCACCCTTGTCTCACACCTCTCCCTGTCCAGAATTTTTCACCAAGGCTTTCTCCCACCCTTACTCTATTTACCGTTTCTCCATATATTTCCCGTATTCTTTCTATTAATCCTCCATTTATGCCTTTTTCCCTCATCTCCTTCCATAACATCGTCCTATTCACGCTATCGAATGCTGCCTTAAAATCTACAAACAAAGGTAACTTTCCCCTTCTCCTTTTCTATCCTCCTTCCCACCACAAAATTTAATACGTATATGTTGTCTATCGTGCCTCTTCCCTTCCTGAACCCTGTCTGCCCTTCCGGTAATATCCCTTTTTGCTCTATTTCCTTCTGCAATCTTTCCGCCAGTATCGCTGCATATATCTTATACATTGCCGACATCACTGTTACGCCTCTGTAGTCCTTCACGTCTTTTCCCTCTCCTTTTTTCTTTATTGGCACTATTATTCCCTCCTTCCATTCTTCTGGCCAGCCTTCCCCGTCCCATATCTTCTTACATATTTTCCACATTCCTTCTTTTACCCCCTCCCCTGCATATTTCCAACTTTCACCTTGTATTCCATATACCCCTGTTGCCTTTCCTGTTTTCAGCTTCTTCACTGCTTCTTCGAATTCGCTCCTTTCTAGTTCCTTTTCTCCTTTCCATTTTTTTCCTTTTATTCTTTTTCCTCCTGTTATTATCCTCTCTTCCATTCCTCCTAGAGTTTCCTTGAAATATTCGCTCCATTCCTCTATCTTTATCTCTTTACATATACCACCTTTTCTCTTTTTTCTTTTTTCAAAATCTCCCATACCTCTCTGTCTGTCCTTGCTTTCCCTACCTCTCTCATAAAATTTTCTCGTTCCTCCTCCTTCTTCCTTTCACACATCTCTTTGTACTCTTTTTATCTCCTTCTGTACTCTTCCTCCTTTCCTTGCCCTCTTCTCCATTTCCTTAACCCCTTTTTCACCTCTGCTCTCATTTCTTTGCAATCTTGGTCCCACCATCCCTTTTTCCTCCTAACCTTCTTTTCGTTTCCACATTCTTCCTCTTCCTTCATTCCTTCCTCTACCCTCTTCTTTAATTCTCTCCATATGTCCTCTACTTTTTCCCCTTCCACTTCTTCCATTGTTCTTTCTTTATGTCTCTCTATCCTTTCTCTATTCCATTCCTGTCTTCTCCCTCCTTTTACCTTCATTTCTTTTTTCTCCGTTTCTTCTCACCTTTCTCCTTTTATGCTCACTACCAGTGGGTGGTGGTCCGACTCTACTTGCTCGCCCACTACCATTTCTTCTATATCTTCCAGCGTCTCTCCCCCCACCATCACATAATCGATTACCGTATTTCCTCTTCCTCCTGTATATGTAAATTCTCCTTGTTCATCTCCCTTTATTCTTCCATTTAACACCTCCCATCCTAGCTCTCCTATTCTATTTCTTAGCTTCTTTCCTTGCTCGTTCATTTTCTTATCCTTTGACCTCCTCCCTTTCCCTTCTCCTGTTTCCCACTCTCCTACACCATATGCATATATTGCATTACTATCTGCAATAGTTATTTCTTGTTGCTGTATTTCCTTGTAATTAGTCATGCATTCTTTATTGTTTGACATATAGTTTTTAGCACCTGAATCTATGTACCAATGTTTGTCATTTGCTTTGGTTGTTAGAGCAGCTAACAAGTTCCAGTGCTTGTTGCTCTCAGGTTTAGATCCTTTAAATTGCTTGTCCCTTCTGAAATTATTGCTAGAAGATTCAGCTTGACCTTTCTTGCAGTCAGGTTTCTTGGGACCTAGCTCACCACAGCCATAACACCTTATTTCTCGTTTCTGAAATTTTTTGTTATATAGCTTCCTAATTCCCTTAGCTGTGAAGACTCTCTCTGAAGACCTGCTTTCTGTTGATCTTGTGACCGGGGATTGGCAGTTTTGTGCACTATGTCCAAGCATTTTTGGAGTTCGTCCCGAATCACACGGTTCGCACGTAGATAACGACCGGCAGTTCGCGTTGCAATTATCCACGGAGGATAATGCCCCCACTATCCTCAATTGTGACCCCTTACCGTTGGGCGATGGGCTGGCCACATCTATAACCCAACGCGAAGACGTACTAAGGGAATCCCCTACCGAACTTCGTATCCAGTTCTTATTATTCGGTCGCCAGTCCGTTGTCGAAGGGAACGGACACCCCGTTGTAGCTGGTTGCAGCTAGACTGTTACCGTAGTCTATTCCGAAATAGTCAATAACTCTTATCCCGTCGTTATTTCCAATATGGTTAAGACCCGATGAACTAACCAGTGCGCTATCTACCCCGTCCCGACAATTAGACTTAGATAGCACGACGAATGCTACTGCACAATCTTTTAGGATTGATCTTCTTTACACTACCATACTTTTTATCGCAGGTAATGAATGAACCAACACTATTCAAAATTCACCGTAAGTTTATTAACTCCTTTTTAATCACTATACAAGGCAGAGTGTGGAACAATTATGTGTTCCAACAATAGTACGCGACGCTGTTAATAAGTGAACAATCTATTTCGCTCGCAGTCAACCCCGCGTTCTACCAACACTTTTCACGGTTCGAATTTTTCCATTCGCAATATATTTATTTAAATTTTCATAAATAATTAAATCAGTTAATTGAATTCTACACCGGTGAAATTTGTTGGTTGAACTTGTTCTATCGTCGAGATGGAATGCAATTAGGGTTTTAATATCTTATTTAATTATTGTTAAATAATATTGTTAGTTCTTTTTCTCTTTTGTGATAATTGTATAACATTACGGGGCTATGACTATATTTCACGATATTATATGATTGGATTTATCGAATTAGATCACAATTCGGTCATTGGAAGGTTGTTAATGTTAAATCCTTATTTGCTAAACTTGGTGTTTCTCGACGGTAGTTACATGGGCGTTGTTATAAGGAATAAAACGTACCATGAAGTTTCTATAATCTAGAATTATCTCTCCATGCTACCGATTACATCATCCTAACGGCCGTTATGAATTTAAATTTATTAACGGTAATAAGTTTTGTTATATGGCTAATCATTTCATTCCCTAATATTTATTATATAATATATCTACCGATGTAAACTTGTGTTTTTCTATTGATGCCCTCGGCCTCTTATGTTCATAACTACAACGGTTACCTGTTGTTTCTAACGGTCAATTCAGTCAGTAACGTATCTTTTTTCCAACGAGCGGATTGCTGATTGATAATTAACAGAACCGCAAAATATATAATCGTTATGAATCTCGGCATTCTAATTGTACCCTTATATCAATGATTAGGTTAATAAGATACATTCGGTTTTAAAGCTATCTTTACAACAAAATCAACGTTTCTGTGTTTATGTATATCCTCATTTACATATATTTCTATACTATCTCATTAATAGGACATTTTAAACTAATTAATACTTATGGCACTAGTGTTAACGAAATAAAAATAATATAATCTTAGTTATGTATATACTAAATATTATACATAGATCTATATATAACGAAATAATCATACATTTGCTTTTTGATCTTCTTCTAACTAATCTTTACCGCATTTGTCTTAAAAAAAATCTTTAAATCTTAAAAAAATCTTAAAAAAAACTTTATGCATTAAAGAACGAGCAATCCTGAAGAAACGTCCGGCTGCAAGAGATAGAAAAATGCACAACATGGTATTCCAAAACAATCAAAAAGCATTTTATAACAGTTTAAATAATAATAATAACAATCTAGAGAAACACCCCCAATAAACGAAATAGAAGAATATTGGTCTAATATATGGTCGAAACAGACAGAACATAATAAAGAAGCCACGTGGATACAACAAAAAATAACGTACAGTAAAAACTGCACACAAATAGAAGCAACAAAAATAGATAAAACAGATGAAAGATTAGTAATAAAAAAGACATAACTGGAAGACACCAGGAATAGACAAGATACAAAATTACTAGTATAAATACTTCCCTGCAACTCATGAAAAACTAGCACAATTATTAAATGATTGAGGGAATCATTTAATAATTGTGCTAGTTTGGGTTTGTGAATGGGTTTGTGAGGGACAAACCCATGGAACACATCAGACTTCTTAACATTAGGAACGACATACCTTAAACCAAAAAGCACGAGCATCAAAGACCCAGCAAACTACCGACCAATCGCATGCCTCCCAACAATGTACAAAATGTTCACAGCAGTAATCGCCTGATGTGTTCCATGGGTTTGTCCCTCACAAACCCATTCACAAACCCAAACTAGCACAATTATTAAATGATTCCCTCAATCATTTAATAATTGTGCTAGTTTTTCATGAGTTGCAGGGAAGTATTTATACTAGTAATTTTGTATCTTGTCTATTCCTGGTGTCTTCCAGTTATGTCTTTTTTATTACTAATCTTTCATCTGTTTTATCTATTTTTGTTGCTTCTATTTGTGTGCAGTTTTTACTGTACGTTATTTTTTGTTGTATCCACGTGGCTTCTTTATTATGTTCTGTCTGTTTCGACCATATATTAGACCAATATTCTTCTATTTCGTTTATTGGGGGTGTTTCTCTAGATTGTTATTATTATTATTTAAACTGTTATAAAATGCTTTTTGATTGTTTTGGAATACCATGTTGTGCATTTTTCTATCTCTTGCAGCCGGACGTTTCTTCAGGATTGCTCGTTCTTTAATGCATAAAGTTTTTTTTAAGATTTTTTTAAGATTTAAAGATTTTTTTTAAGACAAATGCGGTAAAGATTAGTTAGAAGAAGATCAAAAAGCAAATGTATGATTATTTCGTTATATATAGATCTATGTATAATATTTAGTATATACATAACTAAGATTATATTATTTTTATTTCGTTAACACTAGTGCCATAAGTATTAATTAGTTTAAAATGTCCTATTAATGAGATAGTATAGAAATATATGTAAATGAGGATATACATAAACACAGAAACGTTGATTTTGTTGTAAAGATAGCTTTAAAACCGAATGTATCTTATTAACCTAATCATTGATATAAGGGTACAATTAGAATGCCGAGATTCATAACGATTATATATTTTGCGGTTCTGTTAATTATCAATCAGCAATCCGCTCGTTGGAAAAAAGATACGTTACTGACTGAATTGACCGTTGGAAACAACAGGTAACCGTTGTAGTTATGAACATAAGAAGCCGAGGGCATCAATAGAAAAACACAAGTTTACATCGGTAGATATATTATATAATAAATATTAGGGAATGAAATGATTAGCCATATAACAAAACTTATTACCGTTAATAAATTTAAATTCATAACGGCCGTTAGGATGATGTAATCGGTAGCATGGAGAGATAATTCTAGATTATAGAAACTTCATGGTACGTTTTATTCCTTATAACAACGCCCATGTAACTACCGTCGAGAAACACCAAGTTTAGCAAATAAGGATTTAACATTAACAACCTTCCAATGACCGAATTGTGATCTAATTCGATAAATCCAATCATATAATATCGTGAAATATAGTCATAGCCCCGTAATGTTATACAATTATCACAAAAGAGAAAAAGAACTAACAATATTATTTAACAATAATTAAATAAGATATTAAAACCCTAATTGCATTCCATCTCGACGATAGAACAAGTTCAACCAACAAATTTCACCGGTGTAGAATTCAATTAACTGATTTAATTATTTATGAAAATTTAAATAAATATATTGCGAATGGAAAAATTCGAACCGTGAAAAGTGTTGGTAGAACGCGGGGTTGACTGCGAGCGAAATAGATTGTTCACTTATTAACAGCGTCGCGTACTATTGTTGGAACACATAATTGTTCCACACTCTGCCTTGTATAGTGATTAAAAAGGAGTTAATAAACTTACGGTGAATTTTGAATAGTGTTGGTTCATTCATTACCTGCGATAAAAAGTATGGTAGTGTAAAGAAGATCAATCCTAAAAGATTGTGCAGTAGCATTCGTCGTGCTATCTAAGTCTAATTGTCGGGACGGGGTAGATAGCGCACTGGTTAGTTCATCGGGTCTTAACCATATTGGAAATAACGACGGGATAAGAGTTATTGACTATTTCGGAATAGACTACGGTAACAGTCTAGCTGCAACCAGCTACAACGGGGTGTCCGTTCCCTTCGACAACGGACTGGCGACCGAATAATAAGAACTGGATACGAAGTTCGGTAGGGGATTCCCTTAGTACGTCTTCGCGTTGGGTTATAGATGTGGCCAGCCCATCGCCCAACGGTAAGGGGTCACAATTGAGGATAGTGGGGGCATTATCCTCCGTGGATAATTGCAACGCGAACTGCCGGTCGTTATCTACGTGCGAACCGTGTGATTCGGGACGAACTCCAAAAATGCTTGGACATAGTGCACAAAACTGCCAATCCCCGGTCACAAGATCAACAGAAAGCAGGTCTTCAGAGAGAGTCTTCACAGCTAAGGGAATTAGGAAGCTATATAACAAAAAATTTCAGAAACGAGAAATAAGGTGTTATGGCTGTGGTGAGCTAGGTCCCAAGAAACCTGACTGCAAGAAAGGTCAAGCTGAATCTTCTAGCAATAATTTCAGAAGGGACAAGCAATTTAAAGGATCTAAACCTGAGAGCAACAAGCACTGGAACTTGTTAGCTGCTCTAACAACCAAAGCAAATGACAAACATTGGTACATAGATTCAGGTGCTAAAAACTATATGTCAAACAA
Organism: Hedychridium roseum; assembly: GCA_963989215.1. Lineage (NCBI taxonomy): Eukaryota > Metazoa > Arthropoda > Insecta > Hymenoptera > Chrysididae > Hedychridium > Hedychridium roseum. The sequence continues at coordinate 954,873 of OZ022312.1, read as the reverse complement.
TAAAGAATGCATGACTAATTACAAGGAAATACAGCAACAAGAAATAACTATTGCAGATAGTAATGCAATATATGCATATGGTGTAGGAGAGTGGGAAACAGGAGAAGGGAAAGGGAGGAGGTCAAAGGATAAGAAAATGAACGAGCAAGGAAAGAAGCTAAGAAATAGAATAGGAGAGCTAGGATGGGAGGTGTTAAATGGAAGAATAAAGGGAGATGAACAAGGAGAATTTACATATACAGGAGGAAGAGGAAATACGGTAATCGATTATGTGATGGTGGGGGGAGAGACGCTGGAAGATATAGAAGAAATGGTAGTGGGCGAGCAAGTAGAGTCGGACCACCACCCACTGGTAGTGAGCATAAAAGGAGAAAGGTGAGAAGAAACGGAGAAAAAAGAAATGAAGGTAAAAGGAGGGAGAAGACAGGAATGGAATAGAGAAAGGATAGAGAGACATAAAGAAAGAACAATGGAAGAAGTGGAAGGGGAAAAAGTAGAGGACATATGGAGAGAATTAAAGAAGAGGGTAGAGGAAGGAATGAAGGAAGAGGAAGAATGTGGAAACGAAAAGAAGGTTAGGAGGAAAAAGGGATGGTGGGACCAAGATTGCAAAGAAATGAGAGCAGAGGTGAAAAAGGGGTTAAGGAAATGGAGAAGAGGGCAAGGAAAGGAGGAAGAGTACAGAAGGAGATAAAAAGAGTACAAAGAGATGTGTGAAAGGAAGAAGGAGGAGGAACGAGAAAATTTTATGAGAGAGGTAGGGAAAGCAAGGACAGACAGAGAGGTATGGGAGATTTTGAAAAAAGAAAAAAGAGAAAAGGTGGTATATGTAAAGAGATAAAGATAGAGGAATGGAGCGAATATTTCAAGGAAACTCTAGGAGGAATGGAAGAGAGGATAATAACAGGAGGAAAAAGAATAAAAGGAAAAAAATGGAAAGGAGAAAAGGAACTAGAAAGGAGCGAATTCGAAGAAGCAGTGAAGAAGCTGAAAACAGGAAAGGCAACAGGGGTATATGGAATACAAGGTGAAAGTTGGAAATATGCAGGGGAGGGGGTAAAAGAAGGAATGTGGAAAATATGTAAGAAGATATGGGACGGGGAAGGCTGGCCAGAAGAATGGAAGGAGGGAATAATAGTGCCAATAAAGAAAAAAGGAGAGGGAAAAGACGTGAAGGACTACAGAGGCGTAACAGTGATGTCGGCAATGTATAAGATATATGCAGCGATACTGGCGGAAAGATTGCAGAAGGAAATAGAGCAAAAAGGGATATTACCGGAAGGGCAGACAGGGTTCAGGAAGGGAAGAGGCACGATAGACAACATATACGTATTAAATTTTGTGGTGGGAAGGAGGATAGAAAAGGAGAAGGGGAAAGTTACCTTTGTTTGTAGATTTTAAGGCAGCATTCGATAGCGTGAATAGGACGATGTTATGGAAGGAGATGAGGGAAAAAGGCATAAATGGAGGATTAATAGAAAGAATACGGGAAATATATGGAGAAACGGTAAATAGAGTAAGGGTGGGAGAAAGCCTTGGTGAAAAATTCTGGACAGGGAGAGGTGTGAGACAAGGGTGCCCGTTAAGCCCAATGCTGTTCAATTGCCTGATAGCTGATATAGAGGAGAAGATAGCGAAGGCGGGAGGAGGGGTAAGAATAGAAGGGGTGGGAAAAATACATACCTTAGCTTATGCAGACGACATAGTCCTAATTGCAGAGGAGGAGGATAGTATGAAGGCTATGTTAAGGGTCCTAAAAGAATACGTAAAGGAGAAAGGTCTGGAAGTGAACATAGGGAAGACGAAGGTATTGAGATTTAGGAGAGGGAGGAAAGGACAGAAAGATAGAATGGAGATGGGGTAGGGAAAAAATAGAAGAAGTAAAAGAATTTAGATACCTAGGATATGTGTTGCAAAGAAATGGGAGGCAAGAAGGGCATATAGAGGACAGAGTGAAAAAGGCCGGAAGAGTGATGCGACAGGTATGGGGACTAGGCAAAAGGATGTTCGGAAAAGATTGGAAGAGAAGGGTGTGGCTGTTCGATACGCTAATTTGGACAGTCATGAGTTACGGTGTGGAAATATGAGGACCTGAGGGGGACAATGGGAGTTGACTGGGTAACACCGGGATACATGATAAGAGAAGAGTTAAAAAGGGATAATCTAAAAATTAGAGCAGGGAGAAGAGCATGGGGATACGAAGAAAGGTTGAGAAGGGGAGGAGGTAGCGAATGGACTAGGAAGTGTTGGGAGTTGGTGGTGAGGAGGAGTAGAAAAGGAGGAGGGAAGAGCAAAGGATGGGAAGAGGAAAGGGAAGCGTTCATGAAAGAATCAGGGATGGAGGTAGGAGATATAGAGGAAAAGAGGGAAAAAGGAGGAATAGATTATGGAGAAATAGAAAGGAGGGAAAAAGGGAAGCAGAGAAGGGAAAGGAGAGAAAGAATAAGAGAGTCGAGATACAATAAATGGTATAAAGAGTTAGCAACAGAGGGGATACCGGGTTATGTAGAGAGAGGGTGGAAGGAAGAAAAATGGAGAAGGATAATTAGGTTTAGACTGGGGAATGAAAAGGGGGAAGGGAGGTACTGGGAAAAGGAAGAAAAGAGGAAATGTAGGATATGTGGTTGGGAGGAAGAGGGTTGGGAGCACGTGCTAGAGGGATGTGGAAGAGGAATGGAAAAGGGAGAAAAGAGGGAAGAGGAGGGTATAGGGGAGAAAATCAAAAGGATTCTGGACGGGGAAGGCAAGGGGGAAGGATGGATGAAGGAATGGATAAGAAGAAGGGAAGGGGCGAGGGAAGGAGGGAGAGAGAGGAAGGAAGGAGGAGAGGAGCGATAAAATCAAGAGAATAGAATAAGTAACAAGTAGATTAAGAAGCGAATGAGAAAGGAATTGTAAAGGGAGCGGGAGTCCCTAGTGTACCCCGCAAGGGCACTATAATAAATACGAAATACGATATGGTGTAGGAGATGTGAATATAAATTTATCAGGTCGTACAGACACAAAGACAATTACACAAGTCCATTATGGACCAGACTTATCCTCGAATCTTTTGTCTGTTAACGCCTTGACCAAAAAAGTTTTTGTAGTGGTGTTCACAATATTCCCTTAATTTAATTAGTCTTTCGCTCTAAGAACAAATCATCGAAGAGTCACAAGCATGACACGTGACAGCTGGGCTAATCAGCATCGAGTGTCAAACTCATTAGTCCAGCGTCTCAGCCACTCATATTGATTGACAAAGTCACGTAATCACTTTCTCTTCCGTCTAAGTAACGCTATTTGTTCTTGTTGTATATTTTACAAAATTTATTTTACACTAGCTCACGACTACACAATCTATAACTTATAAGTGTATCGACGGTCAGGTGCGCCAGACGTACTCCACGGCGGCTTGTAACGATCTCCCTACCGGTTCCCGGTTGGCTCACGTTCTCCTGCCGCCCGTATGCGCGCGCATTAGACGGTTTTTTGCTTTCCGCCGCAGCACTTAAGAATCTATCTTTAACAGTTCTGTTCAAATTAATCAGCCATTTGTTGTACAAGTGACCGGATCAGGCAACAGCTCTCTTCACCGGTGGTTTAGTACGAAGTATTATATCAGGCAACGGAAGCATATTATTTTGGACGTTAAAAGCATTCTACTCATTGGCACAACTCACTCAGTATGCAAAGGAGACACGCATTTAATTGGCTATGGAAATTAATAGAAAATTCATTCTACGACCACATGCGATACGCAGCCATTACACTCAACGGTTCAGCTCATCCTTGACTAATCGTTATAGGAAACTCGTCACGGTTATTAACCGGCTCTCACGGTACTCATTACAATTTGTATTATTCAGTCAGACTCAAGAGAAGTAGTCAGGATGTGTGGGTGAACATACTAATTTCAAGTACTCTACATTAAATCAATTCAATCAGGTGCATTTCTTCACACACACACACTCAGAGCACTCCTTATACATGGTAATAGTAAGACTCAAGATCACACTCAATTGTATTATTTCATTGCATTTTTCTAATTCATTGAAGAATCAGTAAATTATGTAAGATAGGATGTATACAATTGCCTTGTTACTGTCACCAGAATCACTCATTCCATCTATTAAGTTTTGTTATAATAAGTTTTGTTATATGGCTAATCATTTCATTCCCTAATATTTATTATATAATATATCTACCGATGTAAACTTGTGTTTTTCTATTGATGCCCTCGGCTTCTTATGTTCATAACTACAACGGTTACCTGTTGTTTCCAACGGTCAATTCAGTCAGTAACGTATCTTTTTTCCAACGAGCGGATTGCTGATTGATAATTAACAGAACCGCAAAATATATAATCGTTATGAATCTCGGCATTCTAATTGTACCCTTATATCAATGATTAGGTTAATAAGATACATTCGGTTTTAAAGCTATCTTTACAACAAAATCAACGTTTCTGTGTTTATGTATATCCTCATTTACATATATTTCTATACTATCTCATTAATAGGACATTTTAAACTAATTAATACTTATGGCACTAGTGTTAACGAAATAAAAATAATATAATCTTAGTTATGTATATACTAAATATTATACATAGATCTATATATAACGAAATAATCATACATTTGCTTTTTGATCTTCTTCTAACTAATCTTTACCGCATTTGTCTTAAAAAAAATCTTTAAATCTTAAAAAAATCTTAAAAAAAACTTTATGCATTAAAGAACGAGCAATCCTGAAGAAACGTCCGGCTGCAAGAGATAGAAAAATGCACAACATGGTATTCCAAAACAATCAAAAAGCATTTTATAACAGTTTAAATAATAATAATAACAATCTAGAGAAACACCCCCAATAAACGAAATAGAAGAATATTGGTCTAATATATGGTCGAAACAGACAGAACATAATAAAGAAGCCACGTGGATACAACAAAAAATAACGTACAGTAAAAACTGCACACAAATAGAAGCAACAAAAATAGATAAAACAGATGAAAGATTAGTAATAAAAAAGACATAACTGGAAGACACCAGGAATAGACAAGATACAAAATTACTAGTATAAATACTTCCCTGCAACTCATGAAAAACTAGCACAATTATTAAATGATTGAGGGAATCATTTAATAATTGTGCTAGTTTGGGTTTGTGAATGGGTTTGTGAGGGACAAACCCATGGAACACATCAGACTTCTTAACATTAGGAACGACATACCTTAAACCAAAAAGCACGAGCATCAAAGACCCAGCAAACTACCGACCAATCGCATGCCTCCCAACAATGTACAAAATGTTCACAGCAGTAATCGCCAATAAAATAGACCAACCTCTCACTCAAAACCAAATCATAGCAGAAGAACAAAAAGAATGCAGAAAGTTCAGACAAGGATATAAAAAACAACTAATAATAGATCAAGCAATAGTCAATCTTGCAAAAACAAGAAAAAGAAACCTGTATAATACATATATAGATTATCCAAAAGCATTTGACAGCATACCACATACCTGGCTAATACAAATTCTACAAATATATCAAATAGACACACACATAATTCAATTCTTATCGGCAATAATGAAAACTTGGCGAACAACATTAAGTATACAAACAGAAAAAAGCAACATACAAAGCAAAAACATCAAAATAAAAAGAGGAATCATTCAAGGAGACTCTCTCAGTGCAATGTGGTTCTGCATGAGTCTCAACCCATTATCAAACTTATTAAACAATAGTGAATATGGATTTAAAATTATACAGACAAATAACACTCAAGTAAAATTATATCAGCTATTCTACATGGATGACATCAAATTATATGTAAGCAGCAACCAACAATTAAAACAGATAATAGCACTAACCCGGAACTTTAATACAGATATAAAAATTACATTCGGACTTAATAAATGCTAAACATGTTCAATAGTAAGAGGCCGTGTACAACAACACGAAGGACACAATGGAATAGAACCGTTAAACATCGAAGAAACATATAAATACCTTGGAATATATCAAATGCCGACGATAGACAACAACCAAATAAAAGCAGACATACAAGATAAATTTTTGAAAAGATAAAAACAAATTTACGAAAAGGAATTGAATGGCAAGAACACAGTACAAGCAGTAAACACACATGCAATACCAATACTCTCATACTCCTTTGGAATAATCGAATGGACAAACACAGAACTTGGCACATGGAACAATAAAAAGATTCACTTTACCAAGAGAACAGGGAGGAAGAAGCTAAATAGATGTAAAAACATTACACCACCAACAAATAATGAACCTCAGAAAATACTTTTACGAGAAACAAGACAGCCCCCTACACAGAGCCATCATAGAAATAGATCGTGCATTAACACCACTAAAACTACATGATAGTCAATATACAATACAAGAGGAAATAGACACAAACAATATGAAAATATAATCATGGCAACAAAAAGCAATGCATGGAGCGCACATTAATTATATAAAGCAGCCACACATAGACACATAGGCAACACACCAATGGCTAATCGAAAGATAAATATGACAGATGTAGACAATGCCATACAACAAAAGAAACAATAAAACACGTAACTAGTGCATGTGCAATACTCGCAGCAAAAGAGTATATAACCAGACCCGACAACATATGCAAATAAATACATCTAGCAATAATACATACATATAAACTAATAGATACAACACACAATGGTATACAGTCTGTTCAACAAGAAAGGAACCGGCACTTTTCGAAGAAAAGCAAAAGATATCTCTTTGTATTCTTATCGGCGCGATCGTACGATAGGTGCGCTACGTCGCTAGTACTAATTCATTTCAATTTTGTTTGAAACGTGTAGCGAACGGACGTTTAGTAAAATGAGTGCGGCGTACGCCTTTGCGTATCATATCGCTTTCGATATGAGGCGGTCTTCCTCTACACACATGAAAAAGAACGAAAATCAGAAACTCACATGCAAAAACGCATGAACCGGGCAACCGAAAATATCGATCGCGATTGGTCGAACGTAATTTTTCCGGACAAAGCGACTTTCTGGGCGTGGATTCCAGTAAAGCGTGCTTGGTCTTCCCCCGGTAAAAATTTCATCCAGCGCAATGTCAAATATCCTGTAAAATTGAATGTCTGGGAATGCTTCTCGAAGCGCGGATTTGGCTGCTTGGATTTATCCACCGAGAATTTCAACGCACAGAAGATGATACAAATTTACAAGCGTTGTCTCCTAAAAACAGCCGACAATATATTTGGATCCGATAACGAAGATTGGGTCTTACAAGAGGACAATGACCCAAAACATGGCAGCCGCCTCTGCAGAGCTTGGAAGGAGGAGAATGGCGTGGTTACGATGGATCGGGCACTGAGGAGCTATAGCTTCTCAAAGTGACTTATTTTCCCCTAATTTTGCGAAAATTGTGATATTTCAAGCAAAACTACCGGCTTTAAAAGGCTGTAGCTCCTCAGTGCGTTGACCAAATTGAATGAGATTTTCAGAACATGCATAACATTGTTATGTAGGCATCTCATAGTTTTAAGATATGATTCCTAGAATAAGGGACTAAAACCCTCAACATGACAACAGTGTCTGCCTGTGACACTTGGCAATAGTAACCAGCATTCCTCGAAAGGGATCTGGCCTATTTTAAACAAATAGGACAAAGAGCCACGCGAGCAGGGGTAACCCCGCAAAGGGTCATAAAAAGGCAAGGTCCATAGGACCCTTAGATCAGTCCCAAGTTCGAAACCGTAGACGCACCACCGAGGTGTTGAGTCACGGAATATTGAGGTGCCTAGGGAAGATATTTAAGTTGCCGCACAAAAAGTCCCTAGAAGACTGATCGTGCTATGCGCGAACGCCAACCGCGGCATTATATTCGAGGCGTTCAAAGAGTCCAGTCAAGTTTCCAAAGATTGTTTTGTTCAATATATTTTATTATTGTTAATAAACAGAATATTTTATATCTTTTAACTACGCAGTAGTGAGTGTTCATTATTATCCAACGAACGTGTGGGTGAAAGATACCCCACAATTGGTGACCCCGACGTGATCGGAAAAGAACGACGAAGGAAAAGACAAAGGACCGGAAAAGAGGAGACAAAGGACGAGAAGAACGGAATCACGCCAGATTACGACAATGTCACGAGAGGAAAGAACCGTCGGAGATGCATCCGAAGATCAAAAAAGTGATGCATTGACAATAAATGCGACATCGATGCTGAAACTTCCATCATTTTGGAAAGAAAACCCGAGTCTCTGGTTTGACCAAGTGGAAGCAGCGTTCGCCTTATCTCACATCACTTCGGATCTGACGAAATACCGGTACGTGATATTAAGTTTAGACCCTCCGATTCTACCATTTGTAGCAGATATAATAAAAAATCCGCCGGCCGAAGACAAATATCCAACGCTCAAAGAGCGCATAGTCTCGACATTTGACGAGACTAGTGAGTCAAAGCTGAGACGGCTTTTGAGAGGGCACGACATAGGAGATGAAAAACCTTCTAATTTCCTCCATCCCCTTCGGAACCTCGCGCAGGGACAGTGCAACGATTCTATACTCCGTACACTGTTTCTTGAACAGCTTCCAGAGAATGTAAGAGCAGTCCTGGTGGTGTCTGAGATGACAGATCTTTCAAAGCTTGCTGTACAGGCCGATAAGATCATGGAAATGGTTAAACCGACTGTAGCCTCAGTAACACCCAGGAACACGGGTCCAACATCGCAAGCTGCATATGAGGCAGAAATAGAACACCTAAGGAACAGGATCGAAGCGCTCGAAGGATTTAGGGCAAGAGACAGATTGCGAAGTAGAGGTAAACCAAAGGGATACAGACGCTCATCAAAGTCACGCGATAGGAAGAACCACGACGGCTTGTGCTATTACCATAGAAAGTTCGCTGAAAAATCCTACAGATGCAGAAAACCGTGTGTATGGAATCAACTCAAACCCGAGACGGAAAACTAGATGCGCCGTTCGACGTGCAGGCGGCGGAACACGGCACTGGGAAGAAACATCGCCTGATCATTAGAGATCAAAGGACAGGTAGGAGGTATCTTATTGATACCGGTGCTGATGTATCAGTCTTGCCTACATTAACTAATAAGGCCAAGAGAATGTCAAGCACGTTAAACCTGTATGCAGCCAACGGCACGGCGATCAAGACATACGGCTCGAGCCTTATCGAACTAGATCTAGGTCTTCGAAGAAAATTCGAGTGGAACTTCGTCGTAGCAGATGTCTCCCAAGCAATAATTGGCGCAGATTTCATTAAGCATTATAAATTGCTAGTGGATCTGGCTAATAGGAGGCTATTAGACGAAGTCACCAGCTTACAGGCGAGGGGCACCGTAACACAGTCACCAGCACCGACACTTCGCACTATAGATACTTCATCCAAGTACTCTCAATTGCTGAAAAAGTACATCGACATAACTCGAAGCACATCTAGGAAATCAGGCTTACACCTTGTTCAGCACCACATTGAAACACGGGGACAGCCCGTAGCCTCGAGAGCGCGAAGGCTTCCCCCATCGAAACTACATGCAGCAAAATCTGCGATAGAGACGATGCTGAAAGAAGGAACGTGCCAACCATCCTCCAGCGATTGGACATCACCAATACACCTGGTTCCAACTAGCTCTGGAGGCTGGAGATTGCGTGGAGATTACCGGCCCTTGAATGCCGTTACAGTACCGGACCGCTATCCAGTACCCCATATTCAAGACTTCTCACACTTCTTATACGGATGTAAGGTATTTACAAGACTAGATTTAACACGTGCCTTTCACCAAGTACCTGTAGCACCAGAGGATCGCCATAAAACTGCGATAATAACACCTTTCGGCTTGTTTGAATTTAACGTCATGCCGTTTGGTCTGTGCAATGCGGCGCAAACGTTCCAGAGACTAGTAGACACGGTTCTGAGGAGACTAGAATTTTGCCATTGTCGATATCAAAATATCGACGATATTTTGATCGCATCGCCTGACCACGAAACCCATGAGCGCCACTTGGAAACTGTTTTCTCAAGACTCTCCAAGTATGGACTTTCCATCAATTACTCAAAATGCGTTTTTGGTGTTGATAAATTAGATTATATTGGGTACCAGATCGATTCAAAGGGCACAAAACCACTTGAAGGCAGAGTGCAAGCGGTAAGAACTTTCCCTATGCCCAAAACGGTAAAGGAGCTACGACGATTCCTGGGAATTATAAACTTTTATCGGCGGTTTTTAAAGCATGCTGCGCACATACAGGCCCCATTACATTCCTACCTCACTGGTACCAAAAAGAATGATAAAAGGGAAATTAGGTGGACAAAAGATGCAATAAAGGCTTTTGAGAGCTGTAAAAAGCATTTAGCTGAAGCCACACTCCTAGCTCACCCAAAGGAAAACGCTCCACTCGCTCTTTCCACCGATGCATCAGACTTCGCCATGGGCGCAGTCCTTGAACAATTCAACGAAGGAAGTTGGCAACCACTTGGATTCTATTCGAAGAAATTCTCGGACACACAACGCAAGTACAGTACCTACGATAGGGAACTACTAGCAGCCTATAGTGGTCTCAAATACTTTAGTCAACTCGTGGAAGGACAACAGCTGATCATAAGGACAGACCACAAACCGCTAATCTACGCCTTTCAACAGAAATCAGAGAAAGCATCTCCTCGCCAATTACGTCACCTTGACTATATAGGACAATTTACCACGAGAATAATTCACATTTCAGGAGATGACAACTCAATCGCAGACGCACTTTCGAGAATTCAGGCAATAGAATCACCGGTAATAGTTACAACGGAAGAATTGGCCCTGGCTCAATCACAAGATGATACATTAAAAGAATTAATAGATTCGGACTCAACATCATTAAAATTGAGAAAACTGCGCCTGGACAACGGGAGAACGACTCTGTTTTGTGATGTTTCAACTAACGACGTTCGACCGTATGTACCACCTAGTCTGAGACACCAGATCATGCATTCTGTCCACAGAGCAGCGCACCCGGGGAGCAAGGCTACATATAAACAAATAAAACGCAATTTTGTATGGCCCAATATGCGGACAGACATTGCGAAATGGGTTAAGGAATGTTTACCCTGCCAACGAAGCAAAATCCATAGGCATGCCAAGTCCATCCCGGAACAGATTGCAATACCAGACGAACGGTTTCGCCATGTCCATATAGATATAATAGGACCTCTTCCTGTCATCAAAGGATATAGGTATTGCCTGACGATGATAGAACGGTTCACCCGCTGGCCGGAAGCGGTACCGTTAATAGATATGTCTGCAGAGACGGTTACCAACGCTTTCTACGCCACATGGATATCAAGATTCGGCACCTCTACAGTCATCACGACGGATGAAGGATCACAGTTTGAATCGCAGATGTTCCAAGCTCTTAATAATTTAACCGGCACTCAGAGAATTCGCACAACGGCTTACCACCCCGCCGCGAATGGAATGATCGAAAGATGGCATCGAACATTAAAAGCAGCGATAACATGCCACGAAAATCCAGAATGGGTAGAGACGCTTCCAACGGTTCTGTTGGGACTACGAACTGCTATAAAAAATGACATAAAAGCTTCACCAGCAGAACTCGTTTATGGAACAACCTTACGCCTACCGGGTGAGTTTTTCATTGATTGTAAAACCACTAACCAACCTCGGATGTTTTTAGAGAAATTAAGATCAACCATGCGAAAACTCCGGCCAGTACCAGCTGCACACCATTAGAAGAAGAAGGCATTTCTACACCGAGATATTTATACCTGTAGCCACGTGTTTATCCGAGTCGATGCTGTGAAAAAGGCATTTGAACCAGCATACGAAGGACCATATGAAGTCCTGGAACGCTTAAATGACCGCGTTTTCAGAATCAAGGTTAAAGGAAGCGCTACAACAGTCACTATCGAAAGACTTAAGCCAACGTTTTTTGAGAGAGAAGACGCCATATCTGAAAACGAATCCAACGAGGCACAGGATACACATTCTACCAGTTATGTCAATCAACCGTTACGCACTTATCCTGCGAAACGAAAAACTGTTACTTTCGCGCCTGAAATTTCATATGCTCAGACGCTAGGAGGGGAGTACTGAGGTGCCTAGGGAAGATATTTAAGTTGCCGCACAAAAAGTCCCTAGAAGACTGATCGTGCTATGCGCGAACGCCAACCGCGGCATTATATTCGAGGCGTTCAAAGAGTCCAGTCAAGTTTCCAAAGATTGTTTTGTTCAATATATTCTATTATTGTTAATAAACAGAATATTTTATATCTTTTAACTACGCAGTAGTGAGTGTTCATTATTATCCAACGAACGTGTGGGTGAAAGATACCCCACAATAGTAATAGTTTCTACATTTCTCTTGTAATCTTAGTTTATTGCCTATCTTAAATAAAACCTAATATAGTCAAACATCGGTGAAGTTTACAAATTTCATTGTAATTTTGTATTTTTTGAAAATTTCAAAAATCGTTGAAATAGGTGAACAAGCAAACTGTTATATTAACATCACTAAAAATTGTTTCCCGATATATTCATTCCCTAAAAAGTTATTCAACTAAAACATGGTGTACGAATACTTTCCACACCGACTGAACCATTAGCAGAAGAAATAAAACAAATTTGGCGGCAAGACAAAGTCACGATAGTACCTATAATAATCTCAGCAACACGAGCAATACCGCACACCTTTCACTGTAACCGGTGCATATGGGGCTGTACGTAGCGAGACTGTTACTACTGTCTAGAAACGTCTCCCCACTGTACGACGGCGGTTCAAAGGTAGGAGTGACCGAACCGTGTTATAAATTTCTTTAATACCAATGTTTGATTTTGGTCAGGGTACTCCCATGGAATAGTATCCTTACTACTCCTGCCAGCAGTCTTTACACCTGGCGATCGGTGGCCGTATCTGAGAACCAGGTGCGGTTTCTAATCTCTGACACCCAAATTAGTGTCGCTGTATCGTGGGTTTTACCTCTATCTTTCGCGGACAGGAGGTTGACCTTCTTGATTGGCCGGACTTCGTTATAAGTTCAATAATGGTCGCCAGTCCGTCTATACAGGGACGGACACCTGGGGTTGTACCTTCTTTGCCGGGAGTGTCCCGCTGTTTTCCGCCGTATTTAAATGGTTATTAAAGCGTAACCGTCTTTTACTACTTATAGTCACAAGTTTTCCACCGTTTACTTGCGACAGAACGTACCCTCGTTTAGCAACATCTTCACACAGACACACTACTCCCCGGCCACCTATCTGATGTGGGTTCCTTCCGTTGGAGAATAGGTTATCAGCCCGCAGGAGAATACCGAAGAGACTAATGATAAATCAAAATAATTATAGAGATTATTTCCTCTTCATTCTCATTTTATTTGATATTACTTTTACAGAACTTTGAGGTGTGGATTTTCCACGTCTTCAGGGGCAACTACGCGAAATACGTCTAACTACAATGACGATATGACTTCGGTGTTTATCTTGGCCCGGTTCCGGAGTATGGATATAACTTCGCGATCCGTACACTTCGACGACGCAACCAATACTGCTCGATCTAACCAAGCGCGCGCTTTTATTACAATATGTGTAACTTTTTATTTATCCGTTAGAAATTGTTTTAATTCGGTTTAATTATTACCATTCTTTTGATTATTAAATTTTTCCGGAACAGATTTAACCATATGTCGTTCATTTTACTTATATTTTTACATCCTTCTATAATTTCACTAGCTGTTCGTTATACTATCGCTTTAATCCGGACAACCACATTTACCAATTAATATTGGCCCCTTTTATGGATCAAATTTTGAGATTTTCGTTACAGATGGTTTTCATTATTTTAACGGAAAAATCATAACTTAAAATAATGATAATTTCATTATTTTAACCCGTTAGACTTTATCGTTTGCCGTAGCTGACAATTTCTAACGGAGTACAATTTAAATTACACGGTTGGGTTTTGTATTAATGACCTATTCTTTCTATCTCTTGCGTTCTCTGTTTTTCTTTTATGCGATTGACTTTGATTAAGGTTGCTCCATCGATTTTCATTATTCTTCCTTGATAAATTATTCATATAAAAAAGAAATTAAATACGACATTTACATTCCCGACCGTTCATAACATCAATATATCTAGCTTGATAAGCTTTGTGGTTCTAGATTTCCTTCCGTCTAAACGATTCCCTTTTTCCTTTATTTCTTTTGGGACGGCAAGAAGTTGATGCGCACGTCTGAGATTTTATTATGTTCGATTTGAATCTACCGTTAGCCGTTAATATCTATATCTATATTCAAATATGTACATATATGTACTAATATATATATGTCTATCACTATCCGTGAGTGCTTAGATGTTTAATTAAACCTATTTATTGGATGACCCTTAAATGCTAGCCTTAACTTCTAATGTTGGGATATTAATTCGTAAGCTATTTATTAGCATATGTGTTTATATGAATATATATCTATATATATACATGAATAAAAGAAAATATGAAATGCGAGGAAACTATAATATCGTAAACAAAGAAAAATTGTCAACTCGTTATTTCGGGATTCCCCGTCAATAGATCTTAGGTTGTAAGATCCTTTGGATGGTTGGAGTCTAAGTCGTGCAAAATGGATTCTATGTCCTGCTGCCTGAGTATAGAATCTCGGTTGCAACACGACAGTCTAAGAATACTTCAACTCAACCCAAATCTATACAAGAGCCTACAGGAAACTGTAATCATCAACACATGCACAACAGAATGGAAGCTGGCTTTGGTCCGACCCGCCAGTAACCAGTAAAATACCGAGATAAATCGAGCAAAAAGAGATTAATAATAATAATAATAATAATAATAATAATAATAATAATAATAATAATAATAATAATAATAACGCCATATCAATACTAACATACTCCTTCGGTATCATAAATTGGACTGCAACAGACCTCGAAAACATAGACAGAATAACACGAACACAAATGACAAAATTCCGGAAACTACATCCTAAATCATGTAAAGAACGCCTAACAATAAGCAGAAACGAAGGAGGCAGAGGACAAATAGACATACAGTCACTTCACAACAGACAAATACAAAAGTTACGTTACTATTTCCACAACAACGAACACGAACTGCATAAAGCAATAGTACAAGCAGATAGAAACTACACACCCCTGAACCTCGGAACACGAATCCAAACAATAGACGATTACAACGACAAAGAGAACACACAAACGAAAATGGACACCTGGGCAAGAAAACAACTACATGGAAAGCACTATTACATTACAAGAAACGAAAATATCAGTAAAACAGACACATACAGATGGTTACAAAAGGGAAACATATTTCCAGAGACGGAAGGGTTCCTGATAGCCATACAAGATCAAGTAATCGCTACCAGGAACTACTTAAAATACATAGTAAAAGACAGCTACATACAGGACGACAGATGCAGAAAATGCAAACAGACCTCCGAAACAACAGATCACATAACTGGTGGATGCAAACTACTGGCAAGCACAGAATACACGGAAAGACACAACATAGCAGCAAAAATAATACACAAAGAAATAGCAAACAAATACAATCTTGAACAAAGCAAAACACCATACTACAAGTACACACCCACAACTATCATTGAAAATGAAACACACAAATTGTACTGGGACGTAACAATCCACACCGACAAAACAATGAAATACAATAGACCGGACATCACACTCATAGACAAGAAAGAAAAAATAACATACCTAATAGACATTTCGATACCTAATGACGCCAATTTGGCCAACAAGTACAACGATAAAATAGAAAAATATCACCCACTAGCACAAGAAATACAGAGAATATGGAATCAAAAGAAGGTCTTCATAATACCACTCATAATATCCGCAACAGGAATCACGCCACATTCATTCAAGAAACATTTACAACAACTGAAACTGGAACCACACATACACGGACAAATACAAAAAACAGTAATACTCAAAACATGCAACATCACCCGGAAATTCTTAAATCTAACATAAACACCACTCAAGACTTGGCCTAAGCCCGTCTGAGAAGGAAAAAAAAGCCCCAGAAAAGGGAATTTTATTAAAAATAATAATAATAATAATAATAATAATAATAATAATAATGATAATGATAATGATAATGATAATGATAATGATAATGACAGTGACAGTGACAGTGACAGTGACAGTGACAGTGACAGTGACAGTGACAGTGACAGTGACAGTGACAGTGACAGTGACAGTGACAGTGACAGTGACAGTGACAGTGACAGTGACAGTGACAGTGACAGTGACAGTGACAGTGACAGTGACAGTGACAGTGACAGTGACAGTGACAGTGACAGTGACAGTGACAGTGACAGTGACAGTGACAGTGACAGTGACAGTGACAGTGACAGTGACAGTGACAGTGACAGTGACAGTGACAGTGACAGTGACAGTGACAGTGACAGTGACAGTGACAGTGACAGTGACAGTGACAGTGACAGTGACAGTGACAGTGACAGTGACAGTGACAGTGACAGTGACAGTGACAGTGACAGTGACAGTGACAGTGACAGTGACAGTGACAGTGACAGTGACAGTGACAGTGACAGTGACAGTGACAGTGACAGTGACAGTGACAGTGACAGTGACAGTGACAGTGACAGTGACAGTGACAGTGACAGTGACAGTGACAGTGACAGTGACAGTGACAGTGACAGTGACAGTGACAGTGACAGTGACAGTGACAGTGACAGTGACAGTGACAGTGACAGTGACAGTGACAGTGACAGTGACAGTGACAGTGACAGTGACAGTGACAGTGACAGTGACAGTGACAGTGACAGTGACAGTGACAGTGACAGTGACAGTGACAGTGACAGTGACAGTGACAGTGACAGTGACAGTGACAGTGACAGTGACAGTGACAGTGACAGTGACAGTGACAGTGACAGTGACAGTGACAGTGACAGTGACAGTGACAGTGACAGTGACAGTGACAGTGACAGTGACAGTGACAGTGACAGTGACAGTGACAGTGACAGTGACAGTGACAGTGACAGTGACAGTGACAGTGACAGTGACAGTGACAGTGACAGTGACAGTGACAGTGACAGTGACAGTGACAGTGACAGTGACAGTGACAGTGACAGTGACAGTGACAGTGACAGTGACAGTGACAGTGACAGTGACAGTGACAGTGACAGTGACAGTGACAGTGACAGTGACAGTGACAGTGACAGTGACAGTGACAGTGACAGTGACAGTGACAGTGACAGTGACAGTGACAGTGACAGTGACAGTGACAGTGACAGTGACAGTGACAGTGACAGTGACAGTGACAGTGACAGTGACAGTGACAGTGACAGTGACAGTGACAGTGACAGTGACAGTGACAGTGACAGTGACAGTGACAGTGACAGTGACAGTGACAGTGACAGTGACAGTGACAGTGACAGTGACAGTGACAGTGACAGTGACAGTGACAGTGACAGTGACAGTGACAGTGACAGTGACAGTGACAGTGACAGTGACAGTGACAGTGACAGTGACAGTGACAGTGACAGTGACAGTGACAGTGACAGTGACAGTGACAGTGACAGTGACAGTGACAGTGACAGTGACAGTGACAGTGACAGTGACAGTGACAGTGACAGTGACAGTGACAGTGACAGTGACAGTGACAGTGACAGTGACAGTGACAGTGACAGTGACAGTGACAGTGACAGTGACAGTGACAGTGACAGTGACAGTGACAGTGACAGTGACAGTGACAGTGACAGTGACAGTGACAGTGACAGTGACAGTGACAGTGACAGTGACAGTGACAGTGACAGTGACAGTGACAGTGACAGTGACAGTGACAGTGACAGTGACAGTGACAGTGACAGTGACAGTGACAGTGACAGTGACAGTGACAGTGACAGTGACAGTGACAGTGACAGTGACAGTGACAGTGACAGTGACAGTGACAGTGACAGTGACAGTGACAGTGACAGTGACAGTGACAGTGACAGTGACAGTGACAGTGACAGTGACAGTGACAGTGACAGTGACAGTGACAGTGACAGTGACAGTGACAGTGACAGTGACAGTGACAGTGACAGTGACAGTGACAGTGACAGTGACAGTGACAGTGACAGTGACAGTGACAGTGACAGTGACAGTGACAGTGACAGTGACAGTGACAGTGACAGTGACAGTGACAGTGACAGTGACAGTGACAGTGACAGTGACAGTGACAGTGACAGTGACAGTGACAGTGACAGTGACAGTGACAGTGACAGTGACAGTGACAGTGACAGTGACAGTGACAGTGACAGTGACAGTGACAGTGACAGTGACAGTGACAGTGACAGTGACAGTGACAGTGACAGTGACAGTGACAGTGACAGTGACAGTGACAGTGACAGTGACAGTGACAGTGACAGTGACAGTGACAGTGACAGTGACAGTGACAGTGACAGTGACAGTGACAGTGACAGTGACAGTGACAGTGACAGTGACAGTGACAGTGACAGTGACAGTGACAGTGACAGTGACAGTGACAGTGACAGTGACAGTGACAGTGACAGTGACAGTGACAGTGACAGTGACAGTGACAGTGACAGTGACAGTGACAGTGACAGTGACAGTGACAGTGACAGTGACAGTGACAGTGACAGTGACAGTGACAGTGACAGTGACAGTGACAGTGACAGTGACAGTGACAGTGACAGTGACAGTGACAGTGACAGTGACAGTGACAGTGACAGTGACAGTGACAGTGACAGTGACAGTGACAGTGACAGTGACAGTGACAGTGACAGTGACAGTGACAGTGACAGTGACAGTGACAGTGACAGTGACAGTGACAGTGACAGTGACAGTGACAGTGACAGTGACAGTGACAGTGACAGTGACAGTGACAGTGACAGTGACAGTGACAGTGACAGTGACAGTGACAGTGACAGTGACAGTGACAGTGACAGTGACAGTGACAGTGACAGTGACAGTGACAGTGACAGTGACAGTGACAGTGACAGTGACAGTGACAGTGACAGTGACAGTGACAGTGACAGTGACAGTGACAGTGACAGTGACAGTGACAGTGACAGTGACAGTGACAGTGACAGTGACAGTGACAGTGACAGTGACAGTGACAGTGACAGTGACAGTGACAGTGACAGTGACAGTGACAGTGACAGTGACAGTGACAGTGACAGTGACAGTGACAGTGACAGTGACAGTGACAGTGACAGTGACAGTGACAGTGACAGTGACAGTGACAGTGACAGTGACAGTGACAGTGACAGTGACAGTGACAGTGACAGTGACAGTGACAGTGACAGTGACAGTGACAGTGACAGTGACAGTGACAGTGACAGTGACAGTGACAGTGACAGTGACAGTGACAGTGACAGTGACAGTGACAGTGACAGTGACAGTGACAGTGACAGTGACAGTGACAGTGACAGTGACAGTGACAGTGACAGTGACAGTGACAGTGACAGTGACAGTGACAGTGACAGTGACAGTGACAGTGACAGTGACAGTGACAGTGACAGTGACAGTGACAGTGACAGTGACAGTGACAGTGACAGTGACAGTGACAGTGACAGTGACAGTGACAGTGACAGTGACAGTGACAGTGACAGTGACAGTGACAGTGACAGTGACAGTGACAGTGACAGTGACAGTGACAGTGACAGTGACAGTGACAGTGACAGTGACAGTGACAGTGACAGTGACAGTGACAGTGACAGTGACAGTGACAGTGACAGTGACAGTGACAGTGACAGTGACAGTGACAGTGACAGTGACAGTGACAGTGACAGTGACAGTGACAGTGACAGTGACAGTGACAGTGACAGTGACAGTGACAGTGACAGTGACAGTGACAGTGACAGTGACAGTGACAGTGACAGTGACAGTGACAGTGACAGTGACAGTGACAGTGACAGTGACAGTGACAGTGACAGTGACAGTGACAGTGACAGTGACAGTGACAGTGACAGTGACAGTGACAGTGACAGTGACAGTGACAGTGACAGTGACAGTGACAGTGACAGTGACAGTGACAGTGACAGTGACAGTGACAGTGACAGTGACAGTGACAGTGACAGTGACAGTGACAGTGACAGTGACAGTGACAGTGACAGTGACAGTGACAGTGACAGTGACAGTGACAGTGACAGTGACAGTGACAGTGACAGTGACAGTGACAGTGACAGTGACAGTGACAGTGACAGTGACAGTGACAGTGACAGTGACAGTGACAGTGACAGTGACAGTGACAGTGACAGTGACAGTGACAGTGACAGTGACAGTGACAGTGACAGTGACAGTGACAGTGACAGTGACAGTGACAGTGACAGTGACAGTGACAGTGACAGTGACAGTGACAGTGACAGTGACAGTGACAGTGACAGTGACAGTGACAGTGACAGTGACAGTGACAGTGACAGTGACAGTGACAGTGACAGTGACAGTGACAGTGACAGTGACAGTGACAGTGACAGTGACAGTGACAGTGACAGTGACAGTGACAGTGACAGTGACAGTGACAGTGACAGTGACAGTGACAGTGACAGTGACAGTGACAGTGACAGTGACAGTGACAGTGACAGTGACAGTGATAGTGATAGTGATAATCATAATGATAATAATAACACTCTCTAGAAGCATACCGTAGAGTTACACGATTTTGTAGTTAAAAATAAATACAAAGTGACAGGACTTCCCTGAAACCAGTAGTTCTCCGTTCAATGTATTTGTTTTAAGTGTTCGGTCTATGCAATACTCGATATGCTAGCTCGTCTCTCCTAATACCTATCCGTCTCCTAATACCGTAAGCTCTCATGCGGCTTCAACAACCAGTGCAGGGCGTGGCACTGGTACGTTGTCGTTCTGGGGGCCCGGGGATCTTGGCTTCACCCCCCGGATCACGAGGAAGATATCCTCTATAAAAAATTACCCCAATCTCAAGGTATGATGCGCGCCGATGGGATGAATAGCTGGAGGGTAATCCAGTCTTTAGCGATCACCTCTGGGGCACCTGCCGCACCCCAGAGTATTTAGGCCTTCCCAGGTAAGGCGGCTCTGCCTGGGTCGTATGCTTCCGACCATCTCGTGGGACCAAAAATGGAGTCTATCAAATCTAAAAAAAACCGACTGACATATTGGATATCGAACCGGCTTCGACAAAGGACAAGGACATGGCTGCTTGCTGCGTAGAAGAGGGAGGAAAGACCACCAAGAAGGTGGCTGTACCACGCACCAAACCAATGGTAGTGCGCGTGGAGCGGTTTGACAAGCCGCTGTTGCGATCCCGAACACCAGGGATCTCATGCGAGGTGGAGGATGGGGCCGGAACGTCCGGAACTGGGGCAAAGTCCCTTTCTCGGGTGTCCTCAATGGCGTCCCTCGCGTCAGTCGTTGGGGAGATGGCTATCTCCCCCATCCCTGCAGATGAGCCGGAATCTGACGGTTCAAGTGCTGGCCTTCTTCCTGCTAAGCGGAAGAGGGGCAGGCCGGCTACAACTGGCCTAGGTGTTGGCCCGCTTGCTCGCAAGCAAGCAGAACAGGCGCAAGCCAAACGCGAGAAGGAAGAAGAGGAGGTCAGATACATTCTGGACGCCTCTATACCTGCTCCCTCTACGGCCAAAAGCCGTATGCTGGAGAGAAAATACAAGGAGGAAATGTCAATGGCTCCAACACCGACTATAGGTGCTGAAGTGCTGGTGCAAATTGATGCCATCAAGAAGGTGGCGACATGCTCCAGCAATCTCAAGGGGGACTTCGTCAGGAAACTGCAGGAGGCCGCTGCTGCAATTAAGGTCGCTTTCACCACGCTCACTCTCAGGACGAGTGACTCTGGAGTGGGCGACGAGATTGAAGAACTCCGGAGGGAAGTACAATCCCTCCGGATGGAAAATGTATGCCTTCATAAGAAGGTAGAAGAGCTGCGGTGCACGAAAGCACCTCATGCTTCACCGAAGGGGGCCCGTCCTCCGCGATCTCCGGTGAGGCGTTGGGCTTCACCGTCGCCATCACCCACTCGGGCACTTTCGCCCGCGCCGGTGGCGACTTTTAGAGTAGGCAAGGTGTGCGAGACGCGAGATATCCCCCAACCTAGTCTGGAGGAAAGGGTATCTCAAGTCGTCAAACAGACCTTACGGGACCTGGGTCTTACCCAGACCCCGCATATAGACGTCGGCCCTTCTCCTGCACCCCCTGTGGCGCAGAAGGTGGCGGCCAGAAAGAAGAAGGCAGGTCCTAAGAAAGGATCAACCGCTTCCCCACCTAACAACAACAACAGCTCCGGGAAGGAAGTACCAGCACCTCCACCCCTCACGCCAGCCCAGGGTGCACCCTGGACACTGGTAGTGGGCCGAAAGGCCAAGAAGGCTGCCAACAAGGCAGACAATGAGGGGCCTAAAGCCCCCCCCAAGCAGGCCGGAGCGGTTACCACAACCGCCCCACCCGCGAAGAAGACTCCAGCATCCAAGCGGCGACCTCCCGAGACGGCTGCAGTTGTCATCACTTGCCCAGAAGGGCAATATGGCGATGCAATCGGTGCAGCCAGGGAAAAGATCGACCTGGCCGCCATAGGAATCGACAACTTGCGCATCAAACGCGCTTTCACGGGTGCCCTTTTGCTCGAGGTCCCAGGGGCTGAAGGAGCACAAAGAGCGGACACTTTGGCCTCCCGAATGCGGGAGGTTTTAAGCACTAAGGAGGGTGTGAAGATAGCGCGCCCCGTCAAAAAGGGCGAGCTACGTATTCGGGGTCTAGATGATTCCATTACGGCGGAGGAAATTCTCTCCGCCGTGGCAGAAAATGGGGCTTGCGACCCCTCTCTTGTGAGGGTTGGGCCAATTAGGATGGCCCAACGCGGACTGGGCACCGCATGGGTGCAATGTCCTCTGACAGCGGCACTCAAAATATCCGCTGCCAAGACTTTGAGGGTGGGATGGGTGAGGGCCGGCGCTGAGTTACTGGACGACCGCCCTCTCCAGTGCTTCAAGTGCCTGGAGAGGGGGCACGTCAGGAGCCAATGCAGCGGCACTGCAGACCGCAATGACCGCTGCTACAGATGCGGGGAGGTTGGGCACAAAGCGCGGGAGTGAGTGGACGCGCGAGGTGCACAGTTTGCGCCGACCTGGGTCGGCCAGCTGATCACAGGATGGGCGGTGCTAAATGCAATCCGCCCAAGAAAAAAGGCGGCGGTGGAGCCGGGAAAAAGACGACCTCGTTGGCGTCAACTTCCCGGTCCACCGTCGCTGGGTTTCGGGGAATGGGGTGGGTGAGGGGAGCGCTAAAACCTCCCCTCTTTTACCTGTTGGGGCGGGTTCCTCATCAGAGGATATGGAGGTTGGCCGGGGGGATGCCGAGGTACAGACGTAAATGTCTCTCGGCATCCTTCAAGCCAACCTGAACCACGCCCGTCAGGCCCAGGACTTGTTCGTCCATGGTCTGTCGGAGTGTGGTTGCGAGATAGGCATCGCGGCCGAGCCGTACCATGTTCCACAAGATGACCCACGTTGGGCATCGGGCACGGGCGGCTCGGTCGGGATTTTATGCATTGTATCATCCCTCCCCTTCTCCTTTAAGGAAAGTGGGAGGAGTTTTGTGTGCGTGGAGTGGGGACCCATCTCCGTGGTTGGGGTATATATTTCCCCGAACATCGGTCTCGCCCAAGTTGAGGATGTTTTGGACGGCGTGGCGGACATTGTCCGCCGCATTGCACCCCGTCCAGTTATTGTAGCCGGGGACTTCAATGCCAAGTCAGAGCATTGGGGTTCCCGGAGGAGGAACGCGAGGGGCGAGGCCGTTGAAGAATGGGCAGCGGCTTTGAATTTATGTTTATTGAATACAGGGACTGTTAGTACGTGCGTGCGGTGGCAGGGGGAATCCATCGTTGATTTATCTTTTGCAACTCCCTCCGCCGCACGTATTGTTACAGGCTGGCGGGTGTTGGGGAGCGAAACACTCTCGGATCACATGTATATCGAGATTCGACTCTCCAACCCCCGCCAGCAGAGCCGCTGCCCGGTCCGTGATGAACAACCACGGAGATGGGCACTCCACAAGATGGACAGCGATAGGCTGTTGGCAGCCGTCCTTCTGGCTACATGGCCAAAGATTGCGCCACCCGAGGACTTTGATCCCCTTACGGAAGTTAGTTGGCTTCGGGGCATGTATGCGGACGTTTGTGACGCATCCATGCCCCGAGCGAGGAGATATCACCGGAAGGCAGCGTACTGGTGGTCGCCCGATATCGCCGAGTTACGGCGTATCGCGACGGCCACCAGGCGAGAGTTCACCCGCGCACGTAGACGCGGAGGAGCCAGGAGGACGGCAGAGAAATACGAGGCGTACCGAGCTGCTCGGGGCGACCTCGTGGTAGCAATCAAGAAGGCCACGGGGCCAGAGCATGGGAGGAGCTGTTAGCCTCCCTTGACTCTGATCCCTGGGGACGCCCTTACCGTATGGTTTTGGGTAGACTTCAGCGTAGGACGTCCCCAGAGACAGAGTCCATGGACCCCCAGGTCCTGGATCACGTGTTGAGTACTCTCTTCCCGGAGGACCGGGAGGGAGCCTTTTTGGATTGGACCCTCCCCCTTCCGGGGGAGATGTTTGGTGAGGACCTGGGGGTAACTCAGGTGGAGCTGGCCAGGGCCGCCGGTAAGCTTGGGGGTCGTCGCAAGGCCCCCGGCCCCGACGGTGTTCCTGGCCGTGTCATTGCTCTGACCTTGGCCTTCGTGTCGGACCGCCTGAGGCAGCTGTTCACAAGCTGTCTCAGGCGGAGAATTTTTCCCCGAGAGTGGGGAATAGCCAGGCTCGTCCTGCTCCCAAAAAAGGGCAGACCAGCGGGCACCCCTTCGGCCTATAGGCCTTTGTGTTTGCTGGACGAGGCGGGCAAGCTCTTCGAAAGAGTAATTGTCAACCGCCTCGTCCAGCATTTATCCCGGGTAGGACCAGGCCTCCACGAGGAACAGTTTGGATTCCGCGAGGGTCGCTCAACCGTAGATGCTATTCTACGTGTCAAGACCCTCGCGGAATCGGAGATGAGTAAGGGCAGGGTGTTGTTGGCAGTGTCATTGGACATAGTAAACGCTTTCAACACCCTGCCCTGGAAGGCGGTGGGGAAGCGATGCGTTATCATCGCTTCCCCCGATACCTCGTGGAGGTAATCCGGGACTATTTCCGGGAGAGGACTCTTTTGTTCCCGACAAAGTCGGGATTTGTAGGTCGAAGGGGTGTTTCGTGCGGGGTTCCACAGGGGTCCGTTTTGGGCCCACTACTGTGGAACCTCGCTTATGACCGCGTTTTGAGGTCTGTCCTTCCCCCCGGTTCATACATAGTGTGTTACGCAGATGACACATTGGTGATGGCCGGGGGGGAGACGTGGGAGGAGGCTGTAGCTTTGGCCAATCTAGCGGTGGCCTGCGTCGTGCGCGTTATTAGGAGCGTGGGTTTGCGGGTGGCCCCCCAAAAGACGGAAGCGCTCTTTTTCAGCGCCAAGTCTAGGGGTAAGCCTCCCGCAGCCCACGTTTTTGTGGATGGAGAGCTCGTCGTGGTGGGGGCCCAGATGCAATATCTGGGTCTTCAGTTGGATGGCGTTTTTGGTTTTGGTCCGCACTTCGGTCGTCTGGCCACCAAGGCTCTGGGTGTGGCGTCGGCTTTGAGCCGGCTCCTCCCCAACCTTGGGGGTCCCGGCGGCCGAGTACGTCGTTTGTACGCCGGCACCGTCCTAGCCGTCGTTTTATACGGCGCCTCCGTGTGGGCGGCTGCCATGCTGGAGAACCGGCGCATCATGTTACTGGTGCGTCGTATCCAAAGGCTGGTAGCCGTCAGAATCGCACGGGGGTATAGGACCGTGTCGGGCGAGGCCGCCTCGGCCCTGGCTGGTTTCCCCCCCCCTGGAGTTGCTCGCCGTCGAACGGGCAGACGTTTATGTCCAGCGGCGGGAGCTCCAGGGGAGGGGAGTTGTCTTGACCCCCAGGATAGAGTTGGCGATTAGGTGTCAGGCTCGGCGGCACGTGTTAGAGGAATGGGAAAGATCCCTCCTCACCCCGAAGACCAGATCGGGGGCACGCGTCGCCGGGGCCATCCAACCCCTTCTCCGCGCATGGACGGAGAGGGGCCACGGCGAGCTCAGTTTTAGGATGACGCAGGTATTCACCGGACTCGGTTGTTTCGGTGAGTACCTGCGTCAGATCGGGAAGGAGAGCACGGCGCAGTGCCACCACTGCGAGGACGGCCACGAGGACACGGCGCAGCACAAGCTGGCAGTTTGCCCAGCGTGGAGTGAAGAGCGCCGTGTCCTCGTGAGGTGTGTAGGGCGGAATTTGTCCCTCCCAGTACTGGTCAAGGCCATGCTGGGAGGGAAGACACAGTGGAAGGCCGTCGCCTCCTTCTGCGAGACAGTCATGTCCCAGAAGGAGGCGGCGGAGCGGGAGCGTAGGGGGGTGGCCGCCGTCGGTGCTCGCACCGGCGTCGGTTGACCCTCGGCGGGAGGGCCGGGGGTGGTACCTCACGTGGGAGAGCGTAGCTCCCTCCGTGGGCCCACCTCCGTCACCCTCCCATCACGGGACGTTTTTGGGGCTTAGGCCCCGGGAGCCGAAGATAACCGCGCGGGGACGCGGCCCTCGGCTCCGCTCCCTATTTGGGGGCGGGTGAGGGGGCCGATGGCCCCTCCCTCATCGAGGATTGAAGCCCGTTTTTTCGGGCAGGGGGGCGGGGAATTTCCGCCCAACCGGGTTAGGATAGGTGCGGGGGTCCCCGGAAGTAATACTCTGTAGTTCCCGGGGGCCCCCAGCATGCACCTGAGGATGGCCATCCGACGGGTTTTTAGTGGGTAAGAATCCCACATACCCCCCAGTCCCTCCCCGGGGCCTGGGGGGATCTTTTCGAAGATTTTCCCGTCGTAAAAAAAAAAAAAAAAAAGAGGTTGAGGTGAGGAGAAAGAGCCAGAAAAAGACGTTACAATTAAGTGATAGCGCCATCGGCAGTGTAACGAGGCAAATAGGATAGTTAGAGATGAGTGAGGAAGAGAACACTCTAGAAAAATATCTGACCTTGAAAGGTAAGAGAATAAAAGGGCCCCAATAAAGATCACGGTCGATCGGAAATGTAGAGGGATATTTAAAAAGAAGAAGAGAGGAGCCTTTAAAAGAAATGGAAAACGGTGAAGGAGTCAATAGCGGACCTAATAGGTAAAATGAAAGAAAAAATCCTACGGCAGAATAAGACGAAGGATAAGGAAATAACGGAGGAAATAGAATCATGGAGAGTAGAGATTAGGGATATCCGGAGAAAGGCTGACAAGGAAACGTTGCGAAGTGACCGCCTCCGATTTCCTTATGCTTGTGATATGTTGGAGTCCATCAAAAAATAAGAGACACGTATTTTTTTATATGTGCTTTTAAACGGATTTAAGGGGTGAAATTTACCCTCAAAGTCGAGCATGAAAAGCGGTGTTTGTGTAGTTTTACATAGAAGGAGTGTCTCTATCGCCATCAAACCAACTTTAAAACATTCCTTACGTGAAATGATGAAATTCACATATCCATCTTTCTATGCACCCCTATTGCAAAGGGGTGAACCACCCTCTAAAAATTTTCATTTTAATATAAAAAAAAACTAATTATCCGATTTTAATGAAACAAAAACCAAATTGTAGAGCGAGGAAAAACAAAGTTGACCAGTTTTAGTATTTATCGAAAAAAACAATTTTTAAGAGGAAAAACATCTTCCAATATAAGTCTGTTCTCCTAATGTTAAAATCATTCTGATTAGTTTTAATTGCCGAAGATCTCTTATACACTCACCTGTATGCCTGAAAACAAGACATCATTAAATTCAGGCTAGTCTTTGTTGTTTTTCTTGTGATTCATTGTCTCTGCATGTGGCGCATATACACGTAAGTATTAAAGTATACTATTTTTGTTGGAAGTATTATAATTTATTTTATTTCGGGCATTATCGAGGTGTAATATGCACTTCTGTAGTTGATACATGTTTGGTTTGCTGTATTTAAAAAAAGTTAAAGCGCAATGTGCGGTAGTGTAATACCCGACTGCATACATACTTGGTTGGTGTGCTAGAACCGCCGTTAGAATATATATAGATAATAATAATCGGCAATTTTCGATGCAACAAATTTATACATTTATAATACAATTTATAGAAAATGTATAATATCTCCGTTTTGCAAGGATGTTAATAGCCTCCTTCCTTATCTCAATATTCTTTTAATATTAACCTTCTGTATAGCCCTTAAGTGAACGATTATTTACAACGCTATTGAGTGTGTATCAGTATTGCCAGTGGGCAATTTTGTAAGTGGGTTAGAGTGAGTTAGAGTGGGTCTCACTTCTAACCTCCGCGTGGGCTCCATCGACCGGCCTAGGTGTTGGCCGGCTTGCCCGCAAGCAGGAGGAACAGGCGCGCGCCAAGCGCGAGAAGGAGGAAGAGGAGGTTAATTACATTCTTGACCCCTCCATACCGGCTCCCTCTACGGCCAAAAGCCGTATGATAGAGAGCCGCTTCAGGGAGGAAATGTCAGTAGCCCCAACGCCGACAATCAGTGCAGAGTTGCTGGTGCACATCGACGTCGTCAAGAAGGTAGCGGCGTGCTCCAGCAACCTTAAAGGAGCCTTCGTAAAAAAGCACAACGAGGCGGCCGCTGCAATCAAAGTCGCTGTGACCACCCTCACACTGAGGGCGTGTGACTCTGGTGTAGGCGACCAGATGGAGGAACTTCGGAGGGAAATACAATCCCTCCGAATGGAGAATCAGCACCTCCACAAGAAGGTGGAGGATTTGCAGGGCGGGAAAGTACCCCACGCGTCAGCGAAGGGAGCCCGTCTTCCACGATCCCCGGTAAGGCGCTGGGCGTCGCCGTTGCCGTGTGCCCCCCGGGTACGTTCGCCCGTGCGGGTCGAGGATTATAGAGGAGATATGGCGGGCGAGGCGCGAGCCATCCATCAACATAGTCTGGAGGAGAGGGTGTCCCGTATCGTCACCAAGAATTTACGGGACCTGGGTCTTACGCAGGCCCCGCAAGCTGAAGTTGGTTCGTCTTCTGCACCCCCCATGGTGCAGAAGGTGGTAGCGAAGAAGAAGAAGGCAGGGCGCAAGACGGAATCAACCGATCGCCCACCAAGCAGCAGCAGCATCCCCGCGGAAGTGCCTGCCCCGGCTCCCCCCACTTCGGTCCAGAGTAATCCCTGGGTCCAGGTGGTGGGGCGTAAGGCTAAAACGGCAGCCAACAAGGCGGACAAGGAGGGGTCTAAAGCCCCTCCCAAACAAAACGGAGCGGCTATCACATCCGCCCCGCCCACGAAGAAGGCTGGCCCCGCCCAGAAGGCCCCAGCCACCAAGCGGCGCCCCCCGAAGACAGCTGCGATCGTCATCACCTGCCCAGAGGGGCAATACGGTGAGACGATCCGTACGGCCAGGGAGAAGATCGAACTGGCCGCACTAGGGATAGAGAACTTGCGCGTCAAACACGCTTTTAGCGGCGCGCTCCTCCTCGAGGTCCTAGGGGCCGAGGGAGCTCAGCGCGCGAACACCTTGGCCTCCCGTATGAAGGAGGTCATAGGTGATAAAGAAGGTGTGCGGATAGCTCGCCCTGTTAAAAAGGGCGAGTTACGTGTTCGGGGACTGGATGACTCCGTCACGGCGGAGGAAGTTCTCTCTGCCTCTCTGAATGTTTATTAGTTAAATTTGGGCCTATTCGAATGGCTCAACGCGGACTGGGCACCGCATGGGTGCAGTGCCCTCTGGCAGCGGCAATCATGATCGCCGCGACCAAGGTCATCAGGATAGGTTGGGTGAGAGCCGGCGTCGAGTTGTTGGACGACCGCACTCTTCAGTGCTTCAAGTGCCTGGAGAGGGGGCAAGTCCAAAGTCAGTGCAGCGGTACTGCAGATCGCAGTGACCGCTGCTACAGGTGCGGCGACGTCGACCACAAGGCCCGGGATTGTAATTCCCGGGTACACATTTCTCTCATCACATTTCACGTTCTCGATGACGACGACGCGATAAGGCAAGACGGCATCCTGGGAACAGTGTTTCTAGACGATCACGCGGTACGATTAGATTACAAAGAGCAAGTGGTACGATGGGGTGATTGCATCGTACCATTCTATAAAAAAGAAACTGAAATCATTCCCGCTCATACTTCGCGATTCATCAAAATTAGGGTCGGAAATCCAAAAATCAAATCGGGGTACATTCCCCTTCTCAACATCGCTGAAAACATATTCTTAGGGGACATCCTTGCGAACAATCACGGGAGCCGAGTGCTCCTCAAGGTGATCAACGCTTCGCAACACGACCTCAAATTTCAAATCCCCACTATTATCCTCGAAGAGTTTGACACACAAACTCAAAATCAAACTCAAAATCAAACTCAAAATCAGACTCAAAATCAGACTCTAAATCAATCTTATACATCTCAATCTCTTATGACTCAGTCTATCGCATCTCAAAATCTCATACCTCAATCAAATTGCGAGAATCTCTCTACTACCTCAATCGCGCATCAAACAAATCACTCAGAACCTCAACTCATTTCTCGCAATCACTCTACTACTACATCGCACGAGATGCAAAGCCTGAATCATAAAAATCCTCAGACCTTCTCATATCAAGCCGAGGCTTGTCATAACTTCTCTTCTAACTCATCTCGGACAAATGAAGTCCTTAACTCTCTACGACTCAATCATCTAAATGAAATCGAACGCGAAAACATAACTAAACTTGTAAACAATTACGCGGACAGATTTCATCTACCTCATAAAAATCTTAACTCAACGACCACTACAGAACATCACATAATCACAAAGGACAAAACTCCTATCAACTCTCGACCGAATAGGCTTCCTGAAATGCAAAGCACAGATGTTTTCTTTCGAAATCCTCCTGAGTTATATCAGAGTCTCCCATTCCGAAAATCCTCGACCTCCTCTGAAGAACCACCTCAAAAATGCTCTCGATTATCCTCATCACCTCGTCCAAGTAGCTCCTCAATCGACTCAGATACACCAATCAGATACACTACTACCTCGAACGCACAAACACAACAGAACGCACAGACACAACAAATCGAACAACCTGAAACGGCCGAAAATTATTTAAGCTCTATCGAAATCGATGAACCAACTTCTTCTACGTCATTAACAAACTCGTCTCCTACGAAAAATATTTTCGATAATCCTACTGTACCTTACCGTACTCCACCAAACTCTCTTAAAATCCAAGAATGCCGTGATTCATTAGCCTCTCGTAAAGATAACAAAGTCATATTCATAAATATGGACGGATCGCCAGCAAATCAAGGTTCTCTCGAAATGGCAGCAGAAAATATTTTACCAAATCACGATAATCTCAAGTTCGAAAGAGCTCGCGTTACTCAATTACTCACTAAACGTCTCACTTCTATACCTATAAAAGAGCATCCGAGAATACCTATATACGCCGAAAATATCCTTAATGGTCTCAGATCACTCCTTGATGTCGTAAGCGAACTCCAGTTGACGTCCTTCAGTATCGCTAAAACTTCCTCCTTCGATGACGTTCCCTGAAAATATGTAGTAAACAGAATTAAAGAACTATTCGATGGAATTTCAATCACAATTACAATTTGTAAAAATCTTGTTACTGTACCGAAGAAAGATCTTCGCGAACAAATCAATTTAGAAAAACATGCATCAGCTGTTGCTGGACACAAAGGCGTCACTAAAACATATCGTATTAGTCAATATTATTTCTGGGAAAATATGAAATCGGATATCCAAAAATTCATCCAGAATTGTCTCGATTGCCAACTCAAGAAACTCACGAGAATCAAAGTTAAACAACCCATGGTACTTACCGATACTCCTGGCCAATCTTTCGATAAAATCTCTCTCGTAGTCATTGGACCTTTACCTAAAACAGGAAATAACAATGAGTACATATTAACGATGCAAGATCTCCTTACCAAATATCCAATTGCAGTACCACTAAGCTCAGTAACCTCACTCGATATCGCCTACGCATTTGTTAAAAATCTCATTTGTAAATACGGAGCACCAAAAGCAATACTCACAGATCAAGGTACAAATGTTCTATCTGCTCTATTTAAATCGGTAGCAAAGAAATTTCGTATTAAACGATATGTAACTATTGCTTACCACCCACAATCCAACGGTTCCATCGAGCGCTCCCATCATGTATTAACTAAATATCTAAAACAATATATAAATAACCTCGATGAATGGGATGACTGGATCGATTTAGCCATGTTTGCTTACAATACGAATGTCCATGAAGGAACCCGTTTTACCCCTCATGAATTAGTATTTGGCAGGATAGCACGAGAACCAACAAGCAACCCTCCTGTCGAAGAAGAAACTGATGTCACCTACACAGATTTCCTGTAATCACTTTTCACAAAACTCAAAAATCTGCAAACGACAGCAAATCAAAATCTCAAGGCTGCGAAATCACGTTCAAAATTTTATTACGATCGCAAAATAAATCCACAAGAATTTAAAGTGGGCGATAAAGTATTTCTCTTGAAAGAACCTCAAAACAACAAATTATCGGAACAATATTCAGGCCCTCACAAGGTATTAAGTATCCATGAAAATCAAAATGTAACCATTGAATATTTTGGTAAGAAAAGAACAGTCCATATAAACAAACTTAAGCTGTCACGGATGAAACCATCTCATTATACATAAATCTCTAACTCACTAACTCGTTATCTTAACTCTACGCACTAACTCTATGCAAATAAAATCAGCCTAACCTCGTATATCACTAAATCATTGAAATCTTCAACGTCTTCATGCATGCTTCTAACTACACTCCAAGCTCACGAACTCTCACTCTCTGCATACTCAAATATCTAAAAAATAAAATAAAAATGCTTTAATCTTATAATATACATTAACCGTTTGACTGCTGAGAGCGCCGTATCGCCCTCAAAAAGAGCGCAATAGCGCTCCTCAGCAGTCAAACGGTTAATATATATTAATCTTTTTTTTTTTTTTTTTTTTTTTTACGACGGGAAAATCTTCGAAAAGATCCCCCCAGGCCCCGGGAGGAACTGGGAGGTATGTGGGATTCTTACCCACTAAAAACCCGTCGGATGGCCATCCTCAGGTGCATGCTGAGGGCCCCCGGGAACTACAAAGTATTACTTCCGGGGACCCCCGCATCTATCCTAACCCGGGGCGGAGGGGAAAATTCCCCGCCCCCGTTCCCGACAAACCGAGCACCAATCCTCGATGAGGGAGGGGCAATCGCCCCCCTCACCCGCCCCCAAATAGGGAGCGGAGTCGAGGGCCGCGTCCCCGCGCGGTGATCCCCGACTCCCGGAGTCTAAGCCCCAAAAACGACCCGCGATGGGAGGGTGACGGAGGTGGGCCCACGGAGGAAACTACGCTCTTCCACGTGGGGTACCACGTCCGGCCCTCCCGCCCGAGGGTTAACCGACGCCGGTGCGAGCACCGACGGCGGCCACCCCCCTACGCTCCCGCTCCGCCGCCTCCTTCTGGGACATGACTGTCTCGCAGAAGGAGGCGACGGCCTTCCACTGTTTCTTCCCTCCCAGCATAGCCTTGACCAGTGCTGGGAGGGACAAATTCCTCCCTACACACCTCACGAGGACACGACGCTCTTCGCACCACGCTGGGCAAACTGCCAGCGTGCCACAAAACAACGCCTTGTCCCCGGAGCTCCCGCAGTTGTATGTACACATCTGCGTACATACAGGTGAGAAGCTCCAGGGGCGGCAGACCCGCCAGGGCCGAGGCCGCCTCTCCAGACACCGTTCTGTACCCCCGTATAATCCGGACAGTAACCAGCCTTTGGATGCGACGCATCAGACGAATGATGCGCTGATCCTCCAGCATGGAGGCCGCCCAGACGGGGGCGCCGTACATAACTACGGCAAGAACAGTGTTGGCATAAAGCCGGCGCACCCGGACGCCAGGACCACCAAGGTTGGGGAGCAGTCGGCCAAGGGCCGAAGCTACTCCCATGGCCTTGGGGCCAAGACGACCAAAGTGGCCGACAAAACTAAACGTACCATCCAGTTGAAGGCCCAGACCACTCTGACATCTGGGCCCCCACCACGACGAGCTCTCCATCCACAAAAGCGTGGGCTGCGGGAGGCTTACCCCTAGACTTGGCGCTGAAAAACAGCGCTTCCGTCTTCTGGGGGGCCACCCGCAGACCCACGCCCCTAATTGCGCGCACGGCGCAGGACACCGCTAAATTGGCCAGTGCTACGGCCTCCTCCCACGTCTCTCCCCCGGCCATTACCAATGTGTCATCGGCGCAACACACGGTGTATGAACCGGGGGGAAGAACAGACCTTAAAGCTCGGTCATACGCGAGATTCCACAGGAGCGGACCCAAGACGGACCCCTGTGAAACCCCGCACGAAACGCCCCTTCGACAAAAACCCCCGTTTTTCACGGGGTATATCAGCTGCCTGTCTCGGAAGTAACTCCGGACTACCTCCACGAGGTATCGGGGGAAGCGATGGTATCTCATTGCCTCCCCCACCGCCTTCCAGGGCAGGGTGTTGAAGGCATTGACGATGTCCAAAGAAACCGCCAACAACACCCTGCCCCTACCCATCTCCGATTCCGCGAGGACCTTCACTCGTAGAATTACGTCCACCGTCGAACGACCCTCGCGGAATCCATACTGTTCCTCGTGGAGGCCCGGGCCAACCCGGGACAGGTGCTGGACGAGGCGGTTGGCAATCACTCTTTCGAAGAGCTTGCCCACCTCGTCCAGCAAACATAAAGGCCTATAGGCCGAAGGGGTGCCCGCTGGTCTGCCCTTTTTTGGGAGCAGGACGAGCCTGAATTGCCCCCACTTCCTGGGGAAAATACCCCGCCTGAGACAGCCAGTAAAGAGCTGCTTCAGGCGGTCCGACACGAAGGCCAAAGACAGAGCTATTACTCGGCCAGGTACACCGTCGGGGCCGGGGGCCTTGTGACGACCCCCAAGCTTACCGTCGGTCCTGGCCAGCTCCTCCTGAGTTACCCCCAGGTCCTCACTAAACATCTCCCCCGGATGGGGGAGGCTCCAATCTAAAAAGGCTCCCTCCCGGTCCTCCGGGAAGAGAGTGTCCAAAACATTACCTAGGACCTGGGGGTCCATGGACTCTGTCTCTGGGGACGTCCTACGCTGAAGCCAACCCAAAACCATACGGTAAGGGCGTCCCCAGGGATCAGAGTCAAGGGAGGCTAAAAGCTCCTCCCAAGCTCTGGCCTTGGCCTTGTTAATCGCATCTACGAGGTCGCACCATACAACACGGTACGCCTCGTAGCTCTCCGCCGTCCTCCTGGCTCCTCCGCGTCTACGTGCGCGGGTGAACTGGCGCCTGGTGGCCGTCGCGATACGCCGTAATTCGGCAATATCGGACGACCACCAGTACGCCGCCCTCCGGGGGCACGTCTTTGCCCGGGGCATGGACACGTCACATACGTCCGTGTACATGCCCCGGAGCCAGCTTACTTCATTCCGGGGATCAATATCCCCGGTTGACACAATCCTTGGCCATGTAGCCAGGAGGACGGCGGCCATCAACTTATCCTCGTCCAATTTGTGGAGTGTCCATCTCCGTGGTTGATCATCACGGTTCGGGCAGCGGCTCTGCTGACGGGGGTTGGAGAGTCGAATCTCAATATACATATGATCAGAGAGTGTTTCGCTCTCCAACACCCGCCAGCCTGTCACGATACGCGCGGCGGAAGGGGTTGCAAAGGATAAATCCACAATGGACTCCCCCTGCCGCCGCACGCACGTACTAACATTATCCGTGTTTAATAAAATTAAATTAAGAGCCGCTGCCCATTCTTCAACGGCCTCGCCCCTCGCGTTCCGCCTCCGGGAACCCCAATGCTCAGATTTAGCATTAAAGTCCCCGGCAACAATACTTGGACGAGGTGCAATGCGACGGACAAAGTCCGCCACACCGTCCAAAACATCCTCATATTGGGCGAGACCGATGTTTGGGGATATGCACACTCCAACCACGGAGATGGGCCCCCACTCCACACAAACAAAACATCTCCCCTTCTCCACTGCGGAGAAGGGGAGGGTAGAACCTGCACAAAAAATCGCGACCGAGACGCCCGTGTCCGATGCCCAGCGTGGGTCATCCTGTGGAACACGGTACGGCTCGGACGCGATGCCTAACTCACAACCACGCTCCGCCAGGCCATGGACGAACATGTCTTGGGCCTGACGGGCGTGGTTAAGGTTGGCCTGAAGGATGCCGAGAGACATTTACGTTTGTCTCGCGGCATCCTCCCGGCCAACTTCCCATATCCTCGGATGAGGAACCCACCCCTACAGATAAAGGAGGGGAGGTTTTGACGCTCCCCTCACCCACCCCCTTCACCGAACCCCCTGCGACGGTGGGCCGGAAAGTTGTTGCCAACGAGGTCGACTTCTTCCCGGTGAATATATATTAATCTCTAGTTACCTCAAGTAACTATAAGTCCTATGCTTAACCTCAAATATTCATTTGCAGCAATCTTCAATAAATTGAAACCTAAATAGTAAATCTCATGAATCGCTCTCAAATCAAGAAAAGCAATTGATTATTTCTCAAACTCGTATATAATTCAACTCACCAATTGTAAATTCAATTGCTTATTATTTTCAATCAAATGTCAGTCGATAAAACGACGTTTCAAAGATCGCATATACTCTTCCTACGAAATCTTCCTGAAAAAGAAAACGAGATCTTAAATTCAAATTCAATAATTCATATACTTACCTTTTTATCAATGAAATGTCGAAATTAATTCCAATTGTCGATATTAAATGATGTAAACACAACGATGTCTCGACGCAACAACATGTATTACAGTGCCATCTTGTCATCTGCTGTTAACCGCGAAATTCAAACTTGAAGCTCACAAATATATATTTATCTACTACTATATCGCAATCAAATAAATCATATTTATAAT
Source organism: Hedychridium roseum (assembly GCA_963989215.1). Classification (NCBI taxonomy): domain Eukaryota; kingdom Metazoa; phylum Arthropoda; class Insecta; order Hymenoptera; family Chrysididae; genus Hedychridium; species Hedychridium roseum. Next base: position 917,879 of record OZ022312.1, on the reverse strand, counting down.
ACAATCAATACGAAGTCACTGTCGCAGACAAAATCTCTGTTTCAGAAAATGAAACAACCATTGTCACTTGTCACAATCTTCACAACACTGGCTTGTCTCGCAATTCGAACCAAATCATTAATTGGGTATGACTGCAACGAAAAACGCCTCAACATAACTACAATTTCACTCATCTACTAAAGGAGTCTACATGCAACTCTTGCAACTCGCTGATTACACTCATACACGAATCACACAATGCAAAATCGAGATCACTAGGACCATCTTTTATTGTGGCATGCAGTCGCATACGTCCGTGGTACAAAACGGATATAATTCTTATCTTCTAGAAGTCACTGCTGAAACATGCGACAAACTACACGCCACTGGCTCACTCTCCTTGGGAAATAGAATATTTCTCACTGGATTTCAAGCGAATAGCTCTTCGACTCGTCCTATCACTCTCATTGGGCGAATTCAAAACGACGGAACATGCTTTGGGACATTTTACTCAGACCCTTTCGGCTCTTGGGAAGAAGTCGTAGTACAAGCAACTGTCACGGTCTCTCTCCACTCTTTTCAAACTTCTGTCAAACTCTCCGATGGGAACGTTATCCTACGGAGCGGCACTCATTGTCCACTCGCCAAAAGTAAGTGCCTCGACAGCGAAGACGGATACTCATTCTGGAAACCAATGCCAATCTCTTCCTGCAAGTTCGACCAATACGATGTACTCAATGAAGGACTTGCATCCAAAATCATCGATACTACAGGTTCACACTCTCCTGTCTACGCACTGACTACTAAAGAAATCACGTTTGCTCTTCAACAAACCGGAGAACAATCGCTCTGTGGATACACCTTGCTGCAGACGGACCATCCAAAACTGTTCGTACTCGAAACCACTAAAGGACGCACATTTGCCAGTAAGAAAAGGTATCTCTGGTGAAAATATGGACATATTTACGTATATAAACAGCAAATTTGTATATGTCGAAAAGCATTTAAAATCTCAACTCACCACTCAAACATGCTACATCAAAGATGCAAGTTAGAAAAACAGGTACTAGACAACGCTCTGTCCCTGGCCACCATCCTGCCTGATGACTTTTCCAAAACTGTCATGAAAGACCATGGTATCATGGTTCTTGTAGCTGGTGAGGTAGCACATATCATCAAATGCGTTCTTGTTCCTGTTAAGGTACATCACACCGAACATTGTTACAACGAACTGCCTGTTTATCACGCAAACACATCGGTGTTCTTGTTACCACGAACACACATTGTCACCACGCATGGCACGCATCGCACTTGTAGTCAAGTAGTACCTGTAATGTATCACATCGATGAAACCTGGCATCGCTTACTACCAAGGCCATTAGAATCAATCCTCAAGTACTCCATCCTTCGGCAAATCCAGAATGGCAATACAAATCACCTGACTCATTAGCCACAAGCGGAATCTATACTGAAAGCGATATTCAGAAACTCAGAGAGCACATAATGTTCCCAGCAGAAAAACATTCAATTCTCAACAACCTCGCACGGTCCGCCGTTGGAGAAGATCTTCCACCTGGAACGATAGCAATGTCAAATCTCTTCAACGAAGACGCATTATCGAAACTCGCAGTGTGACGCCCGTTACACGCCCGTCTTTTTCCTCAATACCAGTATTACTATCATTACCGCCTCTCTCTATAATATTCGCGTATCTTACATATTACAGCTAAAACGGACTCTATGTAACACATATGTATATTCACTGCGTACTCATACTTCAAATCCATATATTCATTATATATTCTCCCGTCATATATATATTCCTAATTTTATATATATACTCGCTGCGTTTACTACTTTTTCCACTGCGTCGATACATTACCAACATAAACTGTTACCGACCGTCGTTATATAACTGTTACCGACAATCGTTACGTAATAAGTTACCGACAGTCATTACCGACTAACGATAAATTACCTACAGTCGATAAGTTACCAACTTACCGACAATAGTATAAGTACTGCCATCTATTGAGAATCACCTCTATCCCGCGTCACCAGTGCGAAGGTCAAATCATCTCGAACTAGAGTGGGGGCCTTGAGTCACCCGTCAACTGTCAGAGAGTCGTAAAGATAAGCTGACCTGATTAGGACTGCGTTTTTTGTAAACATTACGCATGCAAAAGTTCCAAGAAGGAACCTATGCTCCCCACCTAAAACCTTTGTCTAACACCCCTATATAAGGCGGACCTACGCGTCCCTTGAGCAGTATCTTTTTGTTCTTACTCTGTACCACATCGGTACGCCGTCACTGTATTCACTGTATTCACTGTATTCACCGAGTCTTATAATATATTTCTTACTTTGAACTTAGAGCCAGTGTCTTAAACTCGACCCTCTACGTTCCGCTACCTTATAAGATTCGAGTTCTGCGGCTGCCCCGCACTAGTGATTCTCATTTTATCCTCTCCGAATTATCGAGTACTGCGGACGTCCCGCACTGATAATTCTTCCTCAATCTCCTACCCAATATTCATACCTAAAACCCGTCGCGCCGGAAGAAAGTTCCGTATACGCCGGGAAGTTCACCAGAAAATCCACGGAGTTTCCGCCGCGTACCCTCCGCGCTCATCCGACGACTTTCCTTGTCGCCCATACCGCCTACTTCCGAACGAACTGCCTACTACAGAAGAACTTCGTGCCGTCCGCCAAGACGTCCCTATAGAAGATCCTCGCTACGAAGTCTATACCGGACAAGCTCTCACGCATCAGCAAAGGGTCTGCATTGAACTGTTCGGCAGCGCTTCGCCAGCTCGTCTAGAGACTCCGCTAAATTAACGCCCTTTTCGCCGCTCATCCAACCGTCCTGACAACGTTAAAGGTAAGTGACATCTCCTTCTACTACTTTTTACAGTTCTAAATAAGATTCCTGGTCCCCGGGTATACTCGGTGAATGCAGAGTGCCTAAAAACAGGGAAAATAGTTTTTAAAAACTCGATTGACAAAGTCGAGACGTAACAATTTGGTCAATAAATCTTGCATCGTCAATATGTATTTGTGTCCGTTACTTGATTCAGGGAGTGGTCCTACAATATCCAGAGATACCTTGTCGAAAGCAGCCCCTCGGGTGTCCGTCAGAGTTATTGGTTGTCTCGTCTTTATCCGTGTTAATTTTTTGATTTGACACGCCCGGCAACGTTGTATGAACTTCTGTATGTCTCTTTTCATCGATCCCCAATAATAATGTGGTCTAATCCTATTGTATGTTTTGGTAACACCTTTGTGACCACCCGTCGTACTGGCATGATTCTCGCTTATGATATTTAATCTCTCGTTCTCGCTGGGAATGCGGACCAGCGCTTTACAAATGGTGAGGGTTAAATGTTCTTCCCGGAAACCATCACGCAAAAGATTTAATAAATGTCTCCAAGGTACTTCGTCGAATTTTTCTGTCTTGGCGATACTGATGGATGTTAATTGCAGTTCCCTAATCGCCGTTAGCGTCGCTTGTAATCCCTGTACTAGATCGCTGGGTGTGGTGGGTGATCTGGTATCGTCCTTGATGGCTACTTGTGATGAGGTGCTTGTTGTTTATGGTTTTTACGCTTGGTCTACCAATAACAAGATCGTTGAATGTCGGTAGTGTATTCGCTCTTGCGTATTCGTAGGCACCGTTGGCCATAGGGGTTCCGTCGGTGGTGTTACGTCCGAAATTTCGAGAGGAGAAGGAAATTACCGACGTAATTTTGTTAATATTATGGGAAACTATTTACATTCCCTAACGCCTATCCTGTCGGGGTGACGGCCTAGCTTTGAACAAAATGATGAGGATAAAATTTTGCGACGATCACCATATAATTGTTTATAGATAGCGATAGCCAAATATGTCTCCTCTCTGGGATAGGTGATAGCTGCCACAGACTAGACCAAAAGGGAAATTATGTACTGCAGTTTATCTAGAAATTGTATCTATATCGAGATTATACCCAAGGGAAGCATTTAAGGTGATCTGATCAACGAACCCGGTTTGGCGTACGGATGATCAAGGCTAACGAGTCGAGGATCTAAGATTTTGATTTTCCATCCTGAGGGCAGGATGTCAATAGATTTAACGCGGGGCAGAACCCGTTTGGGTTCATGAGGAAGGCTGGCTTTCTCGGCAACAATTCCGGATATTCTAGTAGGGTTTGAAAGATTAAGCGCCTTCAATCTTTCCTTTACATTTATAACGGGTTGAACCCGTGGAATTATTTTAGTAATCTCTGGCAGAGTTCGTTTCAATTGGAGGACACGATCACTATATACGGGTTTGTATACAGATTCCGCTGGCACAACAGAAACGGGTTTGTTATCACCAAATATCGACGGATCAAACACTCCTGACATATGATGCGTCCGAACAAGTTTAGCCAATTGATACTTTCGTCCGCCCCTACGAGTTTTTGATCTCTTTCTTACCGTTTTGACTTCGTTTATGGAAATTAAAGAGTTAGAATGAATTGCAGCCGTTTTCTGCTCGTTCAATGGAAACACAGTTTTGTTCAACAGGTTACGGTCTTCACTGGAATGACTCATAATAACAGAAGATTTACAAATTTTTGAACTTTATTAATAATACCATTTATCGATGGAAAGGAAATACAAAATAAATTTTGTTGCGCTCAGAAAATATATCAATCCGTAAACATAATACTAATAGGTAGATAGGTAATTAAGTAATTCAGAGTAGTAAGGGTAGTAATAATAATAGTATGAAAATAAGTAAATTAATCAGTAATAATACTAATTATCTGGGGAAATTAATCAACGCAAATCACACATCGTATCACAAAAATGACAATAATGGGTCAATGTCTTAACGAAAATTAATAAAAACTAACGGAAAGAAAAATAAAGAAGAGAAAAAAGGAAAATGTAAACAAATATATATACACGCCTAAACCCTAACGATGGTCTATTTGCTGGTTTATCAACCGTGCGGAATTATTCCTCACCGGTTGCACCAGGTACCTACGGGTGCCTTGCTGCCGTGCGGATCCAGTCCTCACCGGCGCACCGGTTTGCTTCTGCTCCTTGCTCGTGCTAGTATATCCAGCACCGAGTTCGAAGCCGAAGTGCACGCTCCGCGGTGAGACCCTCGTATAAATAGTGCTCAACCACAAACTATATCTAGATGAGCAACTCGCCATTAGATGTCGCCCTATATCGATGGTGCTGCCTAGTGACAAATTTGGACAAATATGTTCAAATTGGACAAAACGTTGCAGATTTGGACAAATCTTAATTTTACGTGTTCAAGTGTTCTAATAAACAGTTCTTAACGATATTATATATCAATAAGACTAAATTTTACAATATGTCGTTCACGGTGGACTCATTATTCATTATTATATACTTAACTAATATTCATTAATTCTATTAAACTAATTATACTACGGAGCGGTGCACTGCGGACGTAACACCCCCCTCCTTATTTCAAATGTCAATTCCTTGACATTTGTTCAATACTATCCACTTAACCTTTGACATTAACAGACGCCAGTGTCCACTGATTCACCTTCGTCACTTGATTGTACGCGATCCACGGGAATGTGAGATTTACGCAATTTGTTTGAGTGAACGATTTTGTGTCGTCCGTCAACGCGAATCATCACGTTTTCATTGTTCATAATGTCTACAATGCGATGAGGTCCGGAGTACAATGGTCCGAAGACCTGTGGTCTGGGTTCTCTCAGTAGATAGACATCATCTCCCACGTTGAACGTCCTTGGATTGATATGTCGGTCATAATATGCTTTGCTACGAACCTTAGCCCTTTCTAAGTTTGTCCGTGCTTCACTTTGTATATCACTAATTATTCTTTTCAGATTCATCCAGTATTCTTGATATGTGTCTTCATCAGTATGTTGTTCTTGCACTTGACGACTAGTTGGAAGTCTCGCTATTCTTCCGAAAACAAGCTCGTGCGGGGTGAATTTGGTAGCTTCGTGTGTACTAGTATTATACGAAAACGTCGCCAATTCGAGTAATTCGTCCCATTCCTTGACGGTGTTCAGATATACCCGAAGATATTCCTTCATGACGTGATGGTACCTTTCGATGGATCCGTTCGACTGCGGGTGAAATGCTGTCGTGAGTAGATGTTTTATCCCCATACTCTTTGCCATTGTAACGTCAAGACTGCAAATTCCCCCGTCAAGATTTTTCGCTTAATATGTATATATATTTTTTATTTTCCTTTATCTCGCCTTTTGGTTACGTAATTCGTTGTTATTATTATGTCCAAAACATGTCTAAGAACATACCGTAATTGTTAAAATCGGAACTTGTGTGAAAGCCGCTAAATTGTTCGTCAATGTGTGAAGGCACCTTTATGTCACCAGAGTCGATGAGGTAGAGAGCGTAACGCTGCGGGATCATTCTTCTGTGAACCTCCGGACGAGTAACATCGGCTCTCGAATTAGAACATAGAATATTTTCAGTTATCGGACTTAGATTATTTTCGCCTATTTGAACTTAGAATATTTTCAGTTATCGGACTTAGATTATTTTCGCCTATTTGAACTTAGAATATTTTCAGTTATCGGACTTAGATTATTTTCGCCTATTTGAACTTAGAATATTTTCAGTTATCGGACTTAGATTATTTTCGCCTATTTGAACTTAGAATATTTTCAGTTATCGGACTTAGATTATTTTCGCCTATTTGAACTTAGAATATTTTCAGTTATCGGACTTGGATTATTTTTGCATATTCGGACTTAGAATATTTTCTAAGTACCGGCGTACCCCCACTCTCTTGTACTTTCCCCCACCCCGGACTAGTGTATATAAGGAGGTGCCGCGGCGAGAGCTATTCATTCCATTCTAAATCTTTGACACGACAAGCAACTTAGAATATTCACGGCTATTCGAACTTTGATTATTTTCAGTTATTGGACTTAGATTATTTACGGGTTATTCGAACATAGATTATTTTCTGTTACTAGACTTACATTATTTTCGGTTATTCTAACTTAGATTATTTCCAGTTATTGGACTTAGATTATTTACGGTTATTCGAACTTAGACTATTTTCTGTTATCACATTTAGAATATTTTCGGCTATTTAGACTTAGAATATTTTCTACATACCGGTGTATCCCCACTCTCTTGTACTTTCCCCCACTACGGACTAGTGTATATAAGGAGGCGTCGCAGCGAGATCCATGCTATTCTATACTAGATCTTTCACACGATAAGCTACTTACTCTCCGAAATCATAATTTAACTTAGAGTTATTACTTTTGTCTGCGACCTGAATTTATTAATAGATATAACTTAGAAATATTTCGACAGATTATACTGTAATATAATTTGGTAATCACTTAGGTCTAAGAGTTTTGACATAAGAATCATTAAAATAGCATTTGATAGATAGTATTTAGATAAAGATTGTACACTAAATTTGTATTGATTGTTAATGGAGTATATGATGCATATTAGAATTTATACCGTGGTTTAAGAATTATTCGGGAATCAGTTTTCGGCAATCTTCATCGCTTGGTCGGAAACTATCAGGATCATCAACTTCCGCAATTCTTCCCATCTTCTTTTTACCTTCTGGTTGAGAAGCGGGCTGGTCCCAGCTTTTCGCTGTTTCCTCTGGTTCCCTGTCATCTCTTGGGTTGAGAAGCGGGCTGGTCCCAGCTTTTCGCTGTTTCCTCTGGTTCCCTGTCATCTCTTGGGTTGAGAAGCGGGCTGGTCCCAGCCTTTGGCTGTTTCCTCTGGTTCCTGTCATCTCCTTGGGTTGGGAAGCGGGCTGGTCCCAGCTTCTCGCTGTATCCCTTGATTCCTTTGATCTCCTGGTTGAGAAGCGGGCTGGTCCCAGCTTCTCGCTGTTCAACTTTTCTTCCTATTTATCCCTTTGCTTAACCTTAAAATTAATATTACCTTCTCGCCTTTTCTTTCACATCGAGGGTCCTGATTGTTTGTACCATGCCAAGAACCAGGCGACGTAATCGCCGCGCAGGCTTAAAAACTCAAATCAGAAAACTTTGGCATCAACTTTACCATCCTACCGAGTACATTCCTGATTCGCCGCCTAACTCACCCTGCGGTCCTACACTTCCCTATTTTCCAGAAATAGACGCTACCGGGGGTTTCGCTAATTATAGTCCCCCACAATCCCACGGATCGCGACCTTACGATCCTCCACACGTCTCACCGAAAGTACTTCCCATCCCGTGTGTTCCTGAAAAACCCTATAGGTTAATTCCAATAGAACTTACTGATACACGTGAAGACCATTATCGAGAGCTTCCAGACGGAATACTTCCAAGTGATCCTAGAATCCAATTGTTCTTAGGGGAATTAAATCAAAAACCCATTAGCTTACATCATCAGAAACCACGTGTTCGCGAAATAGCCTTTTTAAGTTTATCCTTCCCGCCTCCTCTTATAGCTCCTTTTGTTCAGACCAAACCAGACACTACGTTCGCGCATCCTAACGATCCCAGAAGACGTTCGTATCGTTAAAACTTATAATTTATAATTTACACTTAAAACATAATTTAACCCAAAAACTTATAACTTAACCTTACAAACTTATAATTTAACTTAAACTTATAATTTAAACGTATACCCTAGTTTGATATAAAAATCTATTTTCTGTTTTTTTTTTCCTCACGTTCATCGATGTAGGTTGCGTTTCTGAACAGTTTCGTTTCCTCTCCGGACGTGACACCATCCTCTTGAACATGGAACTTGTGAAGACGGTTCCTTGATCCGTCAGTATTATTTTGGGACTTCCGAATCGACATATGCAATTCCTCACCAGCGCATCAGCAATATTTGTAGAATCAGCTTTTTTTAGGGGTATCGCCAGCGAGTATTTTGTCAGAAGATCCTGTACTGTTAATATGTACACGTTTCCCGACTGCGTGGGTTGTAAGGGACCTACAATATCAATTGCAATTTTTTCGAATGCAGATCCCGGCGTATCGGTAAGGACCATGGGCTGCTTAGTTCTTACACGCACGAGTTTCTTTAATTGACAGTCCCTACAATGTTGGATATATTCTTGAATGGTGTTCTTCATATTACCCCAGAAGTAATGCTGCCGAATTCGCGCATAAGTCTTATTTACACCCTTATGTCCGCCAAAACGAGACTCATGGAACTCCTTGATGATACCGATGCGATCCTCTTGAGGGGGAGTTTCTACCAGATGCTTGCAGACAGTGATCCTCAAGTGCAGCCCTTGGAGACTGGTAAGTAACGCACTTTTTATGTATGACCACGAGTATTGGTCAATTTCCTTGTTGTAAGAAATGGAGAAGGAGGACATTCCTTTTTCGCGAATAACCACTGCAAGTAGTTTAATGGCTTCGCATAGATCATTGTCTCTGACATTAGAATGTTTAGTTTCCTTTATGGGCAAAGCTATATAAAAAGAATCACGGATCAATTTGGTCTGAGGCTGTCCTAAGCGGAGATTTTTAAATGTTGGCCATCGTTTTACAGTATGTAATCTAATGGCTCCTGCATCACAAGGGAGATTGTTCAGCGTAACAAAATATACGTAATTATCTCTTCTCATTGTGATGCAGTCTCTGGATTCGGATATGGTGATCCCGATCGGGTCTCTTCTGATATCCACTTCATACGGCATCGCTGGGGGCTGGAATAGTTCATCGTCATCGTCGGTAGTGATCGTTTCTGATCGTTCAGAAGGTGTTATCGATTTATCGCACTGAATTCCGCTGGGACCTGGTTCTGGGCTGTTCGTTGTGATATGTTGCCGCGTCGACAGGGGTGTTTTTTGGAAGGATGTATTGGTCCGATGATCCAATGTGGTGCTTGCGATGTCACTCGTCGTTGACTGGTTGATGTCACCGGAATCTAATCGAGGTTTCTTTGCAGAGAAGATGGCATCGTCGGATGAGTCGTCGTCTCTCGATTTCCTTATGGGATGTATTCGAGTGACCTCAGGTGCATTACGGGATAAGGCATCTGCGTTTTTATTAAATTTTCCGGCCTTATATACTATCTTATAATCAAATTCGGAGAGTTTTAACCTCCACCGTACAAGCCGTGATGACGGATCTTTGTTGTTATGAAGCCATACCAGAGGACGATGATCGGTAACTAACAGGAACTTTCGACCAAACAAATATGGTCGAAAGTATTTGACGCAATAGACAATTGCTAATAGTTCTTTTTCCGTTACACTGTAATGTTTCTCGGCAGAATTCAGCACCCTAGAGGCGTACGATATCGGCAAATCTTTCCCTATTTCACCTTGGCTTAATATTCCGCCGATAGCGTGTTCGGATGCATCGGTTGTCAGGATAAAATCTTGGGAAAAATTCGGATATTTAAAGATCGGTTCTTGACATAACTTACTTCTTAGAGTATCAAACGCTTTCTGTTGTTCCTTGCCCCAAATAAATTTTTCATTTTTTTTTAATAATTTACTCAACGGTTGAGCAATTAAGGAAAAATCCTTAATAAAACGCCTGTAGTAGCCCGTTAGTCCTAAAAATTGTTTTATATTTTTGGAGTTTCGAGGGATTGGGAAATCGTGAACAGCCGTAAGTTTCTTGGGATCTGGCTTGACCCCCTCTTCGCTAACATTATGACCGAGGAAAATTACTTCTTTGCGCAAGAAATTACATTTGTCCGGCTGTAATTTGAGGTTATGCATACGAAAACGTTCAGCTAATTTAGTGAATTTAATTTCGTGTTCTCTTAACGATTTAGCGTATAAGACAATGTCATCCATGTAGACAAACATATCGATCCCTTGCAACCCACTTAATACGTGATCCATTACTCTCTGGAATGTAGCTGGGGCATTTTTTAACCCGAACGGCATTTTTGTAAATTCAAAATGACCATACGGCGTCGAAAAGGCTGTTTTATGCACATCATTTTCGCTCATGCTTATTTGATGGAAACCAGACGCTAGATCTAAGGTTGAAAAGTATTTAGATGCTCCTAATTGTTCCAAGATTTCGTTAATGTTTGGTATCGGATATGCGTCGCCAACTGTTTTCTCATTTAAGGCCCTGTAATCTATAACTAGTCTCCATCTTTTATTTCCTAATGAGTCCGGCCTTTTTGGGACAATCCAGAGCGGCGAATTATATGGTGAAATCGAGGGTTTTATTATCCCCTGTTCTATTAGCTCTTGCGTTTGTTTCCTGATCTCTTCTCTATGTACATGCGGATATCTATATTGCTTAATGAAAACTGGTTTATTGTCTATAGTGTTTATAGTGTGTTTAATCGTTTGCGTCCCACCTAATGTGTCGCCTGGTAAATAAAATATGTCGTGATAACATTCCAACAACTTGTTTACATTCTGAGTTTCCTCGTTATTCAAATGATCGAGGTTGACTATTTCCTTTATCTTATTGATTCTTTCGTCATTATCCTCGGATATCCTGGTTATGTTTATTTCTTTCACCTTTAACTTTACCTTAGGTTTGGATCTTCTCTGTACGCGGAAAAAAGCGGTGACTGCGTTTGTAAATTTTTTGAAAACCTTTAAACAACACCTGTGTGTCGCGAGCGTATTTTTCCTTTGGCTGTCAATCATGAAACGCGTATATTCAAAAATAACTCTGCTTGGATTTCCATGAAATATGGAGCAACATTTTGAAATATTATGGTAGAAAACACGAAATATTTTGTTTAATTTATTGTTTGTTGTCGTTAATATTCTATGAATTATAGACTTTACAATTAAGACGATAGTACACAACAGGAGTATCAGTTTTGCCGCACTCTTGGAAAAACTCCTTAGCTTGGGATACATAGTGGGTCGATCAATTATCGAGTGCACCCCCTCTATTTGTTCTCGTTTTTCGATGGGATTCGCATTCGCGATTTTTCCCAGCTTAGTATTATTTTCCTCAAACATCAATGTTTCTTCCAAGTTTCCTTTCATATAATCATCATTCTGTACTTCACGATACTCTATCAGCTCTATATATGGTACAGAAATTTTCACTGCCTTCTCGCTTTTGTTAATCATAGGCACATACGCTTTGCCGCCATCATTTCGTACTAGCGCCTGACAAGTGATTACCTTATTCAGTATATTTAATTTAGGTATATATCCTTCTTTAACATGATTATTTAAGATACGCACATACCCTACCATTTGTGTTCGAGGTGGTATAATCAGCGATTCTCCATTGTCGAACGGCACGATCATTTCGTCAATCTCTACACATTGATTTGCGAAATTTATTTTAGCACTTAAATTTTTTAGAAATGTGGATCCTAATAGGCCTTGTTGCTCGATAGGGAATGCATCGGGAATTATATAAAATTTAATATCTCGTTCCAAAATTTTGAGTTTGACCGAACCGATCGTGTATACCGAACCCTTAGTTATTCCTGTTAATTTTACAAAGTCTGATTTATCTAACACATTATGATTTATTATATTCGAAAGCTTTATCAAACAAACTGAGCATCTCGTGTCAATCATCATTGGGATTGGTTCTCTCAGATCTTTCCCTTCGATAAAAATTGTGGGTGCGGAGTCCGATTTCCTTAACCCTATTGTTGTGACTCTCGCGTTTCTTCTATCCCATTTTTGGTCATAATAGGGAGACCTTGACAAAACGGCTCCTTTGGACCAACCTTCCGAATGGCACCCTTCATGTACGGAAGGCTTTCCTCGTTTCCCGGATTATTAAGACCGGGTGGTAAAGAAACGTCCCTGCGATCTTTGATTCTATGATTTAATAATCTCTTTCTACATTCACTAATATCATGCCCACGATAATTACAATATTGGCAATATTTTCGCGTAAAATTTCTGTTATCCGGGGTCCGAGAATCGCTTCTGACATTATTTTGCTGAGGGGTGGGTTCGCAAGAACTTGGTACATCCCTCCTAAATCTTACTCGACATTGCTGTGGATTATGGTCAGGTTCGTGAAAAGTATTACAAGAGGAACGTTCGGTTGTTAAATATGAGCTCCCTTGTTTGTTCCTATCCAGATTTTTACTAATTTCGATCGACTTAGTAAATGCTTCGCTTAAAGTTTTGCAACCTTCTATCTTTAAAAACATCTTAAACTCGAAAGGTAAGCCTTCGCAGAATGATTCCATTGCTAGTTCTTCTACCTCTTGAGTTATATAGTCCGGGACATAACCCCGTTTCATTTTTTCCGCGTCTATAATTGCAGATTTAAGATCTTTGACTCTTCCAATGTATTCAAGAATATGTTCCTTTGGTCCCTTACTAATACTGCATAATTCACCTCTATACGAGCCGGATGGTTTATATGGTGCGAACACTTTTTTTAACGATTCAATGAACCCATCAACGGACTCATGCATCTCATCTTCTACGGCAAGATACGCGTGGTCTCTCAGTCTATTCCGTAGCATCCGAACAAGATTCTGTTCCGCGTAGTCGGGAATTAGACTTTTTGCACGTTTACAGGCACGAGCAAATTGCAGTACGGGCATGTTTTTGCCGTTATAAATGGGGACGGTTTCGATAGCGTCCTTCAATGAAATTTGTAACGCAGGGGAGTCCGTAATAGTCATTGTAGATTGAGGAAGGCAAGTATTATTGCGTGTAGGACAAGGATTTCGAACCAGGGGTGTGCTAGCCAACAACGGTCTATCATCTCCAAGAACAGACGTTACGGTTGGTACTTCAGGCATTTGGGAAGATTGTGCTGATATTGGAGCAGAAATATGAGATGAGTATGGAACAAAAATGCTAGGTCTCGACTCACTTGCATCTATCGCCGGGTTAATCTCACGATGACGTTGAAGATCATTACTCACCGCGGATTTGCTCAAGGATGCAATTATACCTTCTATTTCGGTTTGTTTCTCGTGCAAAGAACATAATTTTTGTATGATATTGTCTAAGGTGCTTACTTCTGTTTCTTTCCGAGAATTGTCCGCAGCATCGTCAGCGTTTTCTGGAGTGTCCAGCATTTTAATGGTATTAGTTTACAGTATCAGGTCACAAATCTTCGTTAATTTATTAATACTAATATATCCTACGAGAACATTTATTTTAGAGAGTACGTGCTTGGGAATGTATACCATCGAGGATCATCCCACCGCTGCCACCAGTTTGTTACGTCCGAAATTTCGAGAGGAGAAGGAAATTACCGACGTAATTTTGTTAATATTATGGGAAACTATTTACATTCCCTAACGCCTATCCTGTCGGGGTGACGGCCTAGCTTTGAACAAAATGATGAGGATAAAATTTTGCGACGATCACCATATAATTGTTTATAGATAGCGATAGCCAAATATGTCTCCTCTCTGGGATAGGTGATAGCTGCCACAGACTAGACCAAAAGGGAAATTATGTACTGCAGTTTATCTAGAAATTGTATCTATATCGAGATTATACCCAAGGGAAGCATTTAAGGTGATCTGATCAACGAACCCGGTTTGGCGTACGGATGATCAAGGCTAACGAGTCGAGGATCTAAGATTTTGATTTTCCATCCTGAGGGCAGGATGTCAATAGATTTAACGCGGGGCAGAACCCGTTTGGGTTCATGAGGAAGGCTGGCTTTCTCGGCAACAATCCCGGATATTCTAGTAGGGTTTGAAAGATTAAGCGCCTTCAATCTTTCCTTTACATTTATAACGGGTTGAACCCGTGGAATTATTTTAGTAATCTCTGGCAGAGTTCGTTTCAATTGGAGGACACGATCACTATATACGGGTTTGTATACAGATTCCGCTGGCACAACAGAAACGGGTTTGTTATCACCAAATATCGACGGATCAAACACTCCTGACATATGATGCGTCCGAACAAGTTTAGCCAATTGATACTTTCGTCCGCCCCTACGAGTTTTTGATCTCTTTCTTACCGTTTTGACTTCGTTTATGGAAATTAAAGAGTTAGAATGAATTGCAGCCGTTTTCTGCTCGTTCAATGGAAACACAGTTTTGTTCAACAGGTTACGGTCTTCACTGGAATGACTCATAATAACAGAAGATTTACAAATTTTTGAACTTTATTAATAATACCATTTATCGATGGAAAGGAAATACAAAATAAATTTTGTTGCGCTCAGAAAATATATCAATCCGTAAACATAATACTAATAGGTAGATAGGTAATTAAGTAATTCAGAGTAGTAAGGGTAGTAATAATAATAGTATGAAAATAAGTAAATTAATCAGTAATAATACTAATTATCTGGGGAAATTAATCAACGCAAATCACACATCGTATCATAAAAATGACAATAATGGGTCAATGTCTTAACGAAAATTAATAAAAACTAACGGAAAGAAAAATAAAGAAGAGAAAAAAGGAAAATGTAAACAAATATATATACACGCCTAAACCCTAACGATGGTCTATTTGCTGGTTTATCAACCGTGCGGAATTATTCCTCACCGGTTGCACCAGGTACCTACGGGTGCCTTGCTGCCGTGCGGATCCAGTCCTCACCGGCGCACCGGTTTGCTTCTGCTCCTTGCTCGTGCTAGTATATCCAGCACCGAGTTCGAAGCCGAAGTGCACGCTCCGCGGTGAGACCCTCGTATAAATAGTGCTCAACCACAAACTATATCTAGATGAGCAACTCGCCATTAGATGTCGCCCTATATCGATGGTGCTGCCTAGTGACAAATTTGGACAAATATGTTCAAATTGGACAAAACGTTGCAGATTTGGACAAATCTTAATTTTACGTGTTCAAGTGTTCTAATAAACAGTTCTTAACGATATTATATATCAATAAGACTAAATTTTACAATATGTCGTTCACGGTGGACTCATTATTCATTATTATATACTTAACTAATATTCATTAATTCTATTAAACTAATTATACTACGGAGCGGTGCACTGCGGACGTAACAGTGGTTACAAATGTGACGTCCGTTGCACGCCCGTCTTTTTTCCTAAATATTACTACTAACACACGTTACTGCCTTTCTCTATAATATTCACCGCGTATCTTACATTCACATTTATACTTTACATTTAGTAACTTCTAGCTAACGGACTCTATCTGACATATATGTATATTCACTGCGTACCCATATTTTAAATCTATCTTTACATTTTATATATATTCTCTGCGCACTTATACTGTTACGTCCTGGGACCGACGAGTGTAACCGTCGATTCCTGTCGGTAACGCGGTTATTAAAATTTAATTGTAATTACCCAAAAGGCCGCTGTCACCAGTCCCTAAATTGAAATATCGTCTTCGAATCGCCGTCAGGGACACCGACAACCAATGTAGTAACGCGGGAAAAGAATTTAAAAATAGAATTAATCAATTAAATATAAGAAATTTAATAATATTTCAATTTTGTTTCAGGATATGCGTGGCTAACGAACACGGTGAAAACTCCGAATGAGAATCTATTGTCAAAAAAATTGTATTATTGAAATAAATGTAATTTAAAATTAATGATCCGAAGGATTCAATCAAGGCAATGTAGGAACGCGGCGATAAGTATAATCCGTTCAAATAAAAATTATTAGAAATGTGCAATTGAATTTAATTATTTAATCTTTAACATGTGCAAGAACGTGAATTTATATAATATACAATAAGTATTTAATATGGAAAAATGGACGGAGACGATTGAGACGATTAAGAATGATTATATTTCAATCTTAATAATATTAAATACAACAATATAAATAAGTGTACTTGCGTATTCGGAGCAGGAGTTAACAATTCGGAGTTCGGGTTCACGCAGTGAACAATAATTGTTAACTGAGAGAACAATTCTAAATCACCTCTTGATTATAGAATTGTATAATAATTTCGAATTTAGAAATCTTCTTCTGTGAAGACTAGATTGAGATTTGTAAATGATCAAATTAATTTATAACCGCTAACGCCCGACTCTATTTTATAATATGTTAAAGTACGTCTAACTTCTATGAACTCTATCACATGACCGTCTTCTACGAAAGTTCAAACTCGACTCAGTTAATACGACTTATCTCTTCGAAGGTTTCAGCTCGACTCTCTGATTCGAATTACGTTCTCGGCGGAGTGATACGACATGTAGCAACACTGTCGTATGACGTAGCAACACAGTATGAGCGCACTCTGTGTAAATTGACAGGTGAGGTTATGATCGCACGCTCGTATATTTTCTTAATTATAATAATTGTTTGTGTTTTTAGAATTAACTCGGAGTACTTCAGAGATTCGGCGTAATTCCTAACATTCTGCTAGAATACGGTAAGTACTGAATATATACAGAGACTTATCTCTAAATATTAATAACATAATTAATCTAATAATATTAACTAAAATTATTTCTAATTTTAGAAAACTCAAGAGGACCCATTTGGGTAGGCCAATGCACGCAGTGATTTATATATGAGTTATGCCATCTGTATTATAACCTATCAGCCCTTAACGTTGCAGGTTGTCGCAACAACTGGAGGTTGACCGATGTAATGTAACTATTATTGTTACAAATAAATCTAATTAGGACAACAATGTGTGTGACATCTTCTACCTTCCATTTACTACGAATGCTATGAGGAAAGTATTGTGTAACGTAAGAGTACTATTGCAAATTAAATGACACAGTGAAACGATAGCATTGCATGACATCTTAAATGAGCTTGAGCATTATAATTAATCAAATTGTAGGAAATGTCTAATTTAATTATATCTTATTCCTTATGCATAGGACTAGCAAGATATGGAGTGTGGTTGGCAGAAACAAATTAGAAGTGAAATAAGTTAACGTCATGGCATAATAATAGCAATACATAGAGGTTGATTATGCCAAGCGTAATATAGAAATAGAAAATAGTAATTATTCAGGGAGGAGCCCTGTGCATCGAACCAATTATGCCAGGACGTAACACCTCCCCCCTAAAAATAGAAAAATGGAAAGGAGTGAACATTTATCTACTACGCTGTTGAGGTAACAACTGAGTAGTTATGCCAAATTTACAATTTTTAAGATTTTGAAACCTGAGAATTAGATCAATTAGATTTTGATTTAAATTAGCAGTGGATAGAGAAGACATGAGGAGTCTAGCAAAATACAGAGGTAAGGGACAATGGAAATTTACACCTTGCAGTGTCGCAATTTGTTAGAGTGCACTACCCTTGTTCTACCACGATAGCTAATTCGTACGTTTTGATTTTCCAGGACTTCAACGATGCGGTGTGGACCAGTGTAGTGGGCGTCGAACTTTCCTTTCCTGGGCTCCTTTAAAAGCAGCACGTCGTCTCCCACGTTGAACTGCTGTGTATTGTTCCGACGATCATAATATCTTTTTGAACGAGATTTTGCTTCGATGAGATTTTGGTGTGCATCGTCCTGGAGTTTACGAATTTTCATGGTGATCTCGGTGAGGTAGTGTGCATATGTTTCATCCTCTTGATCTTCTACGGCGACTTCGGTAGAAGGAACTCTGGCAATTTTCCCAAATACTAATTTATGTGGGGAATATCCAGTGCCCTCGTGAACGCTAGTATTATAGCTGAATACGGCTAAATTTAGCCAATCGTCCCATTCATTATTTGACGTAATAAACATTTTTAGGTATTCAGCGAGAACATGGTGCGAACGTTCAAGAGAACCATTCGACTGAGGGTGAAATGCAGTGGTACGACAATGTTTAATTTTGAATCTCCTGGCCACAGCTCGCATGAAATTGCTTGTGAAATTTGCTCCTTGATCTGTCAAGATGGATTTCGGTGCTCCGTAACGGCAAATAAATTCTTTAATGAAGGCATCTGCTATGTCCAACGATGTAGTCTGAATTAATGGTACGGCTACGCAGAACTTTGTCAACAAATCTTGCATGGTGAGGATATAGGTATTGTCATTTCTTGTCGTAGGTAGAGGTCCGACTATGTCCAGTGCAACCTTGTCGAATGCTGAACCAGGTGTATCCGTGAGAACCATGGGTTGTCGAGTTTTCACTCTCACCAATTTCTTCCGTTGGCACTCAAGACATTGTTGGCTGAACAGCTGTATTTGGTCCTTCATCCCGTTCCAGAAGAAGTGTTGGCGAATTCGCTTGAAGGTTTTCGTGACACCCTTGTGTCCACCAGTCGCTGATTCATGATTCTCCTGGATGATTTGTTTTTGGAGCGTTGCGTCGGCGATGATGCGTACAAGCTGGAGACAAACTGTAACTTTGGTGAGTGGAACATCTTGCAGATAAAATTTTAAACGAGCGTAGATGCGAGTCCAGGGTATGGTATCGATGAATGCTGTTTTCGCTATGCTGATTGATGACAGTCCAAGTTCTCGGATCACATCTATTAGAGAATTCAGAGCTTCATTGAGGATATCCGGATCGAGGCGAGTATTCAAATTTTCCTTGATGGGTAACCCGATATAATATTTATTTTGTTTCTTGATGACTCTTGCTCTTCCCAATGGTAACATGTTGTAGGTAGGCAGCTGCGAATGGCTGGCAAGATCTCGCGCACCCTCGTCTCACGGCTCGCCAGTGGCAGTCAGGAAATATACTAAATTATCCTTCTGTAAACTCAGTGGATCTCGAATTTCATAAAATATATTATTAGAATTGGCTGGCTGAAATTCAAATGGTACAGAAGGCGGGTCGAAAATTTCGTCTTCCGACGAAGAAGAGCTTGAGGAGAGGATAGATGATTCACTAGAGTAAAGATCTGCCAGGTCTTCGTCGTCCTCTTCGGATTTAGAAGCGGAGGGTGGCACTACAGGAACGTCAGATGCCACAGGAGAAGTGAGCTGCGTAGTTTCTCTTGAGGTTGATGGTGTGGTTACAGGTGGTTCGATGGCCAGATTGCTATTTGAATTAGTTCTTCTTTTCTTCGTAGGCGGAGTCTTCGAAAACAGAATTTCTTCTGAATCGCTATCGCTTGTTGAACGTGGACGCACGGGTAGAACAGGGTGAGGTACATTCCGCGAAAGAGCATCCGCTGCAGCGTTTAATTTACCCGGCTTATAAACTATACGATAATCAAACTCTGCCAATTTAAATCGCCATCTAATCAATCGTGAACTCGGATCTTTCACGCTATGTAACCATACTAATGGCCTGTGATCCGTAACCAAGGTGAATTTAACCCCATATAAATAAGGACGAAAATATTGTACGCAATATATAATAGATAGCATCTCCTTTTCTATTGTGGAGTAATTAACTTCGGATTTGTTTAAGAGACGTGAGGCGTATGCAATTGGTAAATCCTTGTTAATTTCTCCTTGGCTGAGAACACCGCCGATACCAAAATTTGATGCATCGGTTGTCAAGATAAATTCTTTCGAAAAATCTGGATATTGGAGAATAGGTGAGGCACACAATTTATCTTTAAGAGTTTCGAATGCAGAGAAATGTTCAGTGTTCCAGTCAAATTTTCTATCTTTTTTCAACAGGTCAGAAAGAGGTTTAGCAATAGATGAAAAATTTGGAATAAAACGACGATAATAGCCCGCAAGACCAAGAAATTCGCGGATATTTTTAGCTTTTTGAGGAATTGGAAAATTTTTAACTGCCAAAAGTTTAGAAGGGTCTGGTTTTACTCCAGATTCGCTAATTATGTGTCCCAGGTAAGACACTTCTTTACGGAAAAATTCGCATTTGCTTGGTTGTAATTTTAAATTAGCTTGTCGCAACCTTTCAGCTAATTTCCTGAATTTGATGGAGTGTTCGGTCAGTGAACTGGCAAAAATAATGACATCATCCAAGTATACAAATAATTCAGGGCCTTGTAACCCGGACAGAACGTTATCCATCAAACGTTGGAAACTCGCTGGAGCGTTTTTGAGCCCGAATGGCATTCGCAAAAATTCGTAATGCCCGTTTGGCGTTGAAAATGCAGTCTTCTGGACGTCTTCTTCCTTCATAGGAATTTGATGATAGCCGGACGCCAGGTCGAAAACGGAGAAATACTTGGCACGTCCAAGCTGCTCTAAGGTCTCGTTGATATTTGGCAGAGGGTATGCATCTCCAATCGTTTTAGCATTCAGAGCCCGATAATCTACAACCAAACGCCAACGTTTATTGCCATCCTTATCGGGTTTCTTGGGAACAATCCACAAAGGTGCGTTATAAGGAGAATTAGAAGGTCTAATTATTTTATTTTCTAACATTTCGTTAGTCTGTCTTTTAATTTCCTCTTTGTGGATTGGTAGAAACCGATATTGTTTAAAATTGACAGGAATATCATCAGAGGTAGGAATAGAATGTTTAAATGCATTGGTACAACTAAGTGGTTCACCAGGCAGTTGAAAAATATCCAAATTTTTAGAAATGTGCCCTTCAACACTGGCACTTTCTTCGGCTTTGAGATGTTCCAATGAAAGCAAAGATAAAATTTCAGACTTTCTATCTTTTTTGACATCTGAATTGACTGAGACAACTGAGACAATGGGATTTGGAATAATTTTAGAGGTATTACTACCCATATTAGTGTGATTTGGTAATGCATTATTATATTTATTCGTAGAATTAAGAGAAGGATTTTGGATTTTCATTTTCAAAATTTGAATTTTCAGAGCTAGAAAAATTTGAATTAGAGGACGGAGTATTTCCCGCAACAGCTGATTAAGTACGTAGGATTGAAGAATCGTTATCCTTAGTAATTTTGTGAACAGTACTAACAAGATTGCTTGCAGGTGAATTTACTGAGACAGCAGAGGATTTAGAAGACTTAGAAGATTTAAGAGATTTAGAAGAGTTAGAAGATTTAGAAGATTTAGAAATTTGACCCGAGTTATCAGCACACGCTCGATAACCGGAAGTAGTATTCCCGTAAGGAGTACTTTGTATAACACGTTCAGTGTTACAAGAGTTTGGAGATTTTGACGTGATGGAGGTTGTTTTCACGTGGCATCCTTGCTGGCTGATCCTAAGAGGCCGCTGGTGCTCAGTGGACGAACTTCCATCCGTAATAGGAAGAGAAAAAAGATTTGCTGTCTGCTGTAATTCAAAATCCTGTAAGTTAACCGTTGGAGTTACGAAACTTACCTGCTCATTGGTCGTATTGAACATTTTAACCAATGCCTTTTTATTTTCAGCGGTTACGAGATCATTTCCAATGTAAACGCCCTCCTTTACATGGATAGTAGGTAGGTATCCTTGTCGGGGATGATTTTCGGGGACCTTTACATGTCCAACGATACCAGATCGCGCCGGAATAGAGGTGATCTCCCTACTCACGAAGGGTATTTCATGGGTACCTACGAATAGGCATTCCTGTGCGTAACAGACATCCGCCTTCAGCATTCTCAGGGTGGTAGATCCTAGGATACCATCATGAGCTATGGGGAAGTCGTCAGCAACCACATGAAATATCGCCGGCTGTCCATAAATCATCGCGTCTATCGTCCCTAAGGTACGTACGCTCTCCGAAGTAATACCTACTAACTGAATATTTTTAGTACAAGAAATATTTGACAAATTTTTAATACATTTTATTTTTTTTAAATTAGGTTCTGCGCCTGTGTCAACCATAAATTGCGCATCAGGAAGAAATTCTGGGATTGAGACAGATATTGCAGGAATTTCTTCCCTTGGAGATCGTGCTATTAAATGAATTACGTACTTTTCGACGTCGATGGAATTTCCATTTCTATTACAGGACGCACTGGAGTCGAGTTCGCCCTCGGTACAGCGTCCTTGTTTACCGGGGGACGAATTTCGTTTCCCGAATTCTGTTGTGAACGTTTGAATTCTAATTTCCGACATTCTCTCACCGAATGACCAAAGTATTTACAATAATTACATTGAATTCGATTTGGATTGATATAAGAACTTGAGTTTACAGTATTATTTGTGGTCGAATTTTGTATTTGTGACCGTTCTGATTGTGAGTGACTGTTGTTGTTATTGGCCTTGAATTTAAACGTTTCTTGCCGATTTTGTCGGTTGAAATTCGATGTACCAAATAATTCTCTATCGCGCTCTAATTGTTTACTTGTTGATATTGCAAGGTCAAAGAGATTATCTAA
This sequence comes from Hedychridium roseum, assembly GCA_963989215.1. NCBI lineage: Eukaryota > Metazoa > Arthropoda > Insecta > Hymenoptera > Chrysididae > Hedychridium > Hedychridium roseum. Next base: position 894,953 of record OZ022312.1, on the reverse strand, counting down.
ATTTCGCGGGGTATTAATTAATAGACGCATACGGAAATCTGGCGGAAGGCCATTCAAAAAAGATTCGCGAGCTAAAATATTCGTATCTTCGATAATTTCTGGCGATGGTGTACCATAACTGTCTTTGTCACCATCTAATATTGCAGAATGAAGGTCTTTAACACGGCAAATGTATTCCAAAATGTGTTCGGATGGCTTCATAACAATGTTACTCAGCTCACCACGATAATGATTAGCTGTTTTTAATGGTGCGAATGAACGTTTTAATATATTAATTAATTCATCGACAGACCTAAATGTTTTATCTTCTACAACAAGAGCTGCAAGTCCTTTTAATCTACCAGCAATTAAATTTACCAAACTTGTTTCGGAGTACATGGGAAGCATGTCTCTAGCGCGACGGCAAGATTTTATAAATTTTTGTAGTGAAATATTATTTCCATCGAAATGTGGAATAGTATTTATAGCATCGTGAAGCGATATTTGAAAGGAATGTTGAGCGTTCGGTACAAGGCCAGGCCATACAGGGTGAGTGTTTACATTTGTTTTTGTCAACTCGTCTATTGTGCGGCGTAATTCAGCTAATTGTTTTTGTAGGGATTCTTCGGTTTGAGATCGCGAAGTTTCTGTACTGGTTTTAAATTTGATTTTGTCTCCCACAACAGAAATTTCATCGTCGGAAAGGGAATTAAATGAACCTTCTTTTTCCTTTTGTAAATTCATTTTGTATAACAATCAAACAAATTTATAATCAACGAATTGGAACGAAATTGCAAATAGTTATTAAACGAGAGTAGTAATTAGACGTAAAAGTAATTATATTCAAACCATCAATGACAAAATTACTAGAGTCGAAATCAGAGATACACGAGAAAGTAAATCGCACAAGAAATTATAGATAAGTAAGAATACTCACAAATATTATCGAATAACGAATTATACTGATTCAAAAATTTGATTCGAATCCACGGTACTTTCAAAAAATTTCTACCGGGGGAATCTTTTCCATCCCACCAGTTCAAAGAATTTTCTACCGGGGGATTTTTCCGATCCCACCAGTCCAAAGAATTTTCTACCGGGAGATTTTTCCGATCCCACCGCTGTCACCAGAAAATTTTACTGTATATGTTATATGTTACGTCCTGGGATCGACGAGTGTAACCGTCGATTCCGGTCGGTAACGCGGTTATTACATTTAAATTGTAATAACCCAAAAGGCCACTGTCACCAGTCCCTAAATTTAAATATCGTCTTCGAATCGCCGTCATTGACACCGACAACCGAAGTAATAACGCGGGAAAAGAATTTAAATATAGAATTAATCAATTAATTATAAAAATTTAGTAATATTCAATTTTGTTTCAGAGTATGCGTGGCTAACGAAAACGGTGAAAACTCCGGATGAGAATCTATTGTCAAGAAACTATGTTATAGAAATAAATAAAAATTAAAAATTAATTTATTAATTAATTAATAATGAAAAATTGATGATCCGAAGGATTCAATCAAGGCAATGTAGGAACGCGGCGATAAGTATAATTCGTTCAATAAAAATTATGACAAATGTGCAATTGAATTTAATTATTTAATCCTTAATAAATACAAGAACGTGAATTTATATAATATACGAATAAGAATTGAGTATGGAAAAATGGACTGAGACGATTGAGACGATTAAGAATGATTGTGTTACGTCCTGGCATAATTGGTTCGATGCGCAGGGCTTCTCCCTGAATAATTACCATTTTCTTTTCTATACTACGCTTGGCATAATCAACATCTATGTATTGCTATTATTATGCCATGACGTTAACTTTATTTCACTTAACTTGTAATAGTATTCTTACTTTACATAATACTTTCCTTGTGGTATGCGCAATGAAGGGACGATAGAAGATATCATAGATATCATTGCTTTAATTAGATTTAATTGTAACAATAGTAGTTACATTACAACAGTCAACCTCAAGCTGTTGCGACAACCTGCAACGTTGGGGACTGATTGATTATAATAGAGGTGGCACAAATCATATATAAATCACTGTAGTTATCAGCCTACCGAAATGGGTCCTCTTGTGTTTTCTAGAATTAGAAATAATTTAAATTAATATTATCAGATTAATTATGTTATTAATAATCAAACTGTAAGACTCTGTACATATTTAGTACTTACCGTATTCTAGTAGAACGTTACATGACTGTGCCGAATCTCCTGATGTACTCGGAATTTATTCTAAAAGGACAAACAATTATTATAACTAAGAAAATATTCGAGCGAGCGAGCGATCTTAACCTCACCTATCAAATTACACAGAGTGCGGCCATACTCCAATGCTACGTCATACGACAGTGCTGCTGCATGTCGTTTTACTCCGCCGAGAACGTAATTCGAATCGAGAGAGTCGAGTTTGAACGTTCGTAGAAGATAGTCGTGTATTAGAGAGTCGAGCTAAAACCATCAAAGAGATAAGTCGTGTATTAAGAGAGTCGAATTTAAACCTTCGTAGAGAGTAGACGTGCCTTAAGAATAGTAATATTATAAAATAGAGTCGTGCGTTAGAAATCGTAAAGTTTTATTGATATTATATCATAATAAAGTATTATTTGATGTTATAAATTAGAGTTGTGCATTAACGTTTATAAATTAATTGATAATTTGAAATCTTAATTTAGTCTTCCCGGAAGAAGATTCCTAAATTCGAATTTATTATAAAATTCTAAAACAGGAAGTGTTTTAGAATCCTTCCAAGTTAACAATTATTGTTCACTGCGTGAACCGAACTCCAAATTGTTAATTCCTGCTCTGAATACGCAAGTACACTTAATTATATTCTTGTATTTTATATTATTAAGATTGAAATACAATCATTCTTAATCGTCTCAATCGTCTCAATCGTCTCAATCCATTTTTCCATATTCAATTCTTATTCATATAATATATAAATTCACGTTCTTGCACTTATTAAGGATTAAATAATTAAATTCAATTGCACATTTCTCATAATTTTTATTGAACGAATTATACTTATCGCCGCGTTCCTACATTGCCTTGATTGAATCCTTCGGATCATTAATTTTTAATTATTAATTAATTATTTAATTAAATTTTTATTTTTATTTATTTCTATAGTATAGTATCTTGACAATAGATTCTCATCCGGAGTTTTCACCGCGTTCGTTAGCCGCGCATATTCTGAAACAAAATTAAAATATTACTAAATTTTTTTATAATTAATTGAGTAATTCTATATTTAAATTCTTTTCCCGCGTTATTACTTCGGTTGTCGGTGTCCCTGACGGCGATTCGAAGACGATATTTAAATTTAGGGACTGGTGACAGCGGCCTTTTGGGTTATTACAATTTAATTGTAATAACCGCGTTACCGACCGGAATCGACGGTTACACTCGTCGATCCCAGGACGTAACAGTATAATCTATAATGTAGCGTAGCGATGGACTTACTAGTCTTACTATGTGTATCTATGTAATGTTAATTATGTTTTTCTTTATTTATAGGGTGGTGAGAAGTTACAGTGATGTATATGAATGGAATTATTAGCTATGGCGTAATTTTATGTGAACTATTGAATAAAAGAATGTAAGATACGTTGAATAAATGCGATTTTGAAGGTATGATGACGTCAGGACGTTACACACTACCGCAATCACTATCACAATATCGCAATCAAATAAATCATATTTATAATATAATCAATACGAAGTCACTGTCGCAGACAAAATCTCTGTCTCAGAAAATGAAACCACTAATGTCACTTGTCACAATCATCACAACTCTGGCTTCTCTCGCAATTCAAACGAAAGCATTAATTGGGTATGACTGCAACGGGAAACGCCTCAACATAACGATAATTTCACTCATCGACACTGGCGACTGTCAAGATGAAACCCTCGCACATCTATCAAAGAAGTCTACATGCAACTCTTGCAACTTGCTGACTACACTCATACACAAATCACACAATGAGATCACAAAATCGAGATCACTAGGACCATCTATTATTGTGGCATGCACTCACACACGTCCGTGGTACAAAACGGATATAATTCTTATCTTCTGGAAGTCACTGCTGAAACATGCGACAAACTACACGCCACTGGCTCACTCTCATTGGGAAATAGGATATTTCTCACTGGATTTCAAGCGAATAGCTCTTCGACTCGTCCTATCACTCTCGCTGGACGAATTCAAAACGATGGAACATGCTCTGGGACATTTTACTCAGATCCATTCGGCTCTTGGGAAGGAGTCGTAGTACAAGCAACTGTCACTGTCTCTCTCCGCTCTTTTCAGACTCCTGTCAAACTCTCCGATGGAAATGTCATCCTACGGAGCGGCACTCATTGTCCACTCGCCAAAGGTAGATGCCTCGATAGCGAAGACGGATACTCATTCTGGAAGCCAATGCCAATCTCTTCCTGCAAGTTCGACCAATACGGTGTACTCTACGAAGGACTTGCATCCAAGATCATCGATACCACAGGGTCACACTCTCCTGTCTATGCACTGACTACAATAGAAATCACGTTTGCTCTTCAACAAACTGGAGAAGAATCGTTCTGCGGATATACCTTGCTGCAGACCGAACATCCAAAACTGTTCGTGCTGGAAACCACTCAAGGACGCACATTTGCCAGTAAGAAAGGTATCTCTGTTGAAAATATGGACATATTTACGTATGTAAACAGCAAATTTGTATATGTCGAAAAGCATTTTAAAATCTCAACTCACCACTCTTTACTCAAACATGCTACATCAAAGGTGCAAGTTAGAAAAACAGGTACTAGACAACGCTCTGTCCCTGGCCACAATCCTGCCTGATGACTTTGCCAAAACTGTCACGAAAGAACATGGATACATGACTCTTGTAGCTGGTGAGGTAGCACATATCATCAAATGCGTTCCTGTTCCTGTCAAGGTACGTCACACCGAACACTGTTACAATGAACTGCCTGTTCACCATGCAAACACATCGGTATTCTTGTTACCACGAACACACATTATTACCACGCATGGCACGCATCGCACTTGTATTCAAGTAATACCTGTAATGTATCACATCGATGAAACCTGGCATCGCTTACTACCAAGGCCATTAGAATCACTATCACCTCAAATACTCCATCCTTCGGCAAATCCAGAATGGCAATATAAATCACCCGACTCATTAGCCACAAGCGGAATCTATACTGAAAGCGATATTCAGAAACTCAGAGAGCACATAATGTTCCCAGCAGAAAAACATTCCATTCTCAACAACCTCGCACGGTCCGCCGTTGGAGAAGATCTTCCACCTGGAACGATATCAATGTCAAATCTCTTCGACGAAGACGCATTATCGAAACTCGCAGAAAGCACCACCTCAAGAATCTGGTCAAACTTTGTCACGTTTGGTTCAGTTAGCGCAGGCCTCCTGGCAATATTCCTCATTGTCAAAGCCATTAAATTTATTATTGATACTATTCTGCAGGGTTATACTCTACACTCAGCATTCGGATGTGGTCTTCACCTGATCGCAACCACCTGGTCCTCAATCACGCATTTCCTGATCTCTCGAGCAAACAACGGGTCAGCAGCAGCCAAATATCGACGAAAAGCCGACCACACGCAGGTCGAACTCCAAGGTCGAACTCGACCTATCTACAGCGAAGCAGTCTCATCACCCAAGCGGCAGTCAACCCACTCACAAGAATCGATGGAAGAAACACAAGAATTGCGAGAACGTCTAGATCGGATCGAAAGAAATTTCCAGGCTTAATTTTTTTTCCTTCAAAATTAACCCGTAGAAATTTCTTTTTCCGGGGGGGAGATGTTACGTCCCCGCAATTCTTAGCTTCATTTATTCAATCTTTACCATGTCACGTGTTACGTCCTGATCCGCCGGTATCTCCAATTATTACACCTTAGATTTACCGACACGGAAGTTGATACGCTTTTTAAATTGGTGCGAGGGAGATTATATAAATTGGCAGCGCTGTCACCAGTTAAAACTATAAAATTATAGTTTTAACAAGATAAACTTCGGTTCGGACGTAATAAATGAAACCGAAATCTATCGTTATATTCTACAGGCAATTCCTAATGACGAGATTAGAATTTAAATGATGCAAACGTTAGAGAAATTGTATAACTAATGTATATAAAAATGGTTATAAAAATATGTAATTCGACAAAAGAATTATAGAAAATGATATTGGGCGTGTGGCAGACTATTGACTCTATGTATATAGAACTATAGGTCACGGCTGAGCGGCGATAGATCACGCGTGAGAATGTATGAGTACGCGGAGCAAAAACTAGATTAATCGTATTTAACTATGAATTAGATTTTATAATTCGAATAATGGAAATGAATAGAATAAATGTGTTACTCAATTATTCAATGCTACATATACTATTAAGCAACTAATTTAATAATTAATTAGGATAGGTAATAATTTGACTATCAATTGTAATAAATGAAACAAATATATTCAATTAAATGGAATAAAACTAGATTTTCTTACATTACCTAAGCCTTATAACTAAGTACTTACATACCTTAATACTAAATGATTTGGACGATAAAGAGTACACTTAGAATGAGGTCGACGAATGAAATAATGAACGAATGAAATATTAAACTAAATATAAAATAGAATAAACTATAAAAAAGAAAGAATAGAAGTCGATAAGACTCTCTATTATTAGAAAAGAACGTTAATATGTCCTAAGACCGGAATTAACGGTAGCGCGGAAAGGTCCTTACGATGTTAGTTCATCGAAGGCTGGAATTAGAAGTTGGGAACGATGTTAACTGCTCGAAAGCTAAATTACGACTCTCTTGGAAAAGATGTTAACGCGGCGAAGGTTCGTATACGACTCTACAAAATGATGTTGACGCCTCGAAGGCTAGTGTACGACTCTTTGATAGCCACATTCAAAGTGCGCTCTTCCGCGAGAGAGATGATAGCGGCGCATGGAGCTGCATCCGTCTGCTCCACGTGCCTATGACAGCTGAGTGCAGCATTGGTACAACGCAAGTACATAACCTATTATGTTAACGTTGTACAATAATATTGCATTATATAAATTAGGATTAATACATTATTACTATTATTGATACGCATAAGTCGGCGCATTACTAAATTAGGTTATTTTTAGGTTGTCGCAGTAATAGAAGTTATATAACCAAGATCCACTCTGGATATATGACGCTTATTGCAGTGAATGTGGTGAGTATATCTTGATAGATTAATTGTAAATAATAATATAATAATAATTATGTAACTAACACTAATCTTGTGTTTGTCGGTTAAGTGAATGGAAGGCTGCGCCAGGCCAAGCAAGGTTTGTATCTAATTATATGTACTGTTTCTGTTTGTCGTTTATATTATATTAATGTTATGTTGTAATTAATAATGTTTATATGTTCTAGGTAATATATTTGAGTAGAGCCCTTCCTGGCTAGGCGGTCCTTGCATTCGGTGAGTAGTTTATATGTATGATTTATTATGTGACGTTACTATTCTTATCGATATGTATCTAAGTAATATTAATTATGTCTTTCTTTACTTATAGGGTAATGAAAAGTTAGAGAAATATGTGTGAATGAAAATATGTGCTATGGAATTAATGACTGTAACGGCCGCCGCTTAACCTGCAAATAATTTTTCTTCTTTATTTTTTTTTTCTCTATCTTATTATGTAATATTTTTTATTCTTATTAAGTAATTTTATATAACTATTAATGCGAGAGTCGTTCAAACCCTTTCACTCATTCAAATATTTCGCGCCATATATAATGGAGAATATAAATATCTTGCCGTACTCACGAGTCGTTCAAGGCTTTTCACTCAATCTGACCTCTTCGTCGGAACGATAGTTGTCTCTCTCTCTCCTTCTCTGTAGCACAGTATACCTCCTCGCTATTCATGCGCTCCTGATACCTCGGGAGATTTTTCCAAGCGCTAATATCCATAATTAACCAACAAATAGTTGATTTATTAATACAGAAGCATTGTCCGGACTTATTAATAATTATTTCGCTTCATTTAACCGCGGCAATAAATTAATTGTTATTAATTAACAATAACGTAAGAGGGAGAACGAAAGACGATCAATAGTAATAAATGCGTACGACCGAATATATTATACGAGTAAGAATAATTAACTTCCACTACGTCATCACACAATTAACAATCATTAATTATTAACATTTTAATAACGTTCAAAAGCATTCCTAACACCCCGGTTGGCCTCATGTATCAATCTTCGATTACCATGGATGCATAAGATCGACCGTATTGATTATTATTACCACCTTTTTTGCTTAGCACTGCAAATATTGTAAAGCACTGACGAACTCTATATGTATGTTCTGCGGTCGCTACGACGCATTTCATTTCCGTCTCAATTAAACCCACCACCCAAAGAGATTGCATTTCTTCGCCTCGAATAAACTATCTTATCGCATTCTTAAAATTATCAGATTAAACATCCGCCCGACGCAGAGAAATGCAATACCTCTAACCTTCATATTAAATCTAAGGTTACTGCGCAAACAGATCGGAATTTCACGCCAGGATAAATAACTTTTATTTTGCGACCTCCAAATAATCTTAAGTCAAACGAATCGCCTTTCTCGCCTCGAATAATTATCTTAAACTAAACAGATCGTATTTCTCGCATTGACCGAGACTATCAAAGATTCCAATCAGTTTAAACATCCTGTTGCCAACGAGAAACGCAATCCCCTACGTCGTAATGCGTATGGTGGGAATCCCCACTCCGCGTCGAATCGCATGAGAGCGGAACAAAGCGCATTCAGTCTTGTCGGAACCCCGGAACGAACGGTCGCATCCATCATTCAGTCTTGTCGGAACCCCGGAACGAACGGTCGCATCCATCATTCAGTCTTATCGGAACCCCGGAACGAACGGTCGCATCCATCATTCAGTCTTGTCGGAACCCTCGGAACGAACGGTCGCATCCATCATTCAGTCTTGTCGGAACCCTCGGAACGAACGGTCGCATCCATCATTCAGTCTTGTCATAACCCTGGAATAAGGCATACCCAGAGGAAAATTAAATACACAAATATCTATATATGATAAATCTTTATTGTATGTTTCCCTTATTATAATAAAATCAACATTCATAAAATCTTTCCAACCAGTCATTACTCTTGGTACTCATATAACCTCACTTCACCTCGTTTTCTGTAGCCTCTACGCGTGACCATAGTCTGACTATCGTAAGGTTTATCAATCAAGCTTAGTCGCAGCGGTCCCGGGTAAATTCGCTTAACTGCGTTTGACCTAAAAAAAAGCGACAACTCCGGAGAATAGTTCGAATTCTCTATTTGAGACCGCACCTCCCCGGACGTAACATGACTGTAAGTAAATGTGTAAAAAGAAAATGAAATAAACTGAATAATTGAGATTTCCAAGTATTGAGTGACGTCAGGACGTTACACCTCCCCCCATAAATAAAGAAAAATGCGGAATGTAATGAAGTATTTTTCTTCAATAACAAAAGGTATGAAATTTTGAGTATCAGTACTGAGGTTTAACGCGATTGAAAAATGTATCAACAAATTGTACGAATTTATAATCGTAATCTAGGGACTTGAACATTTGCATGGTGTAACATGGATATATATATATATAACATAAATTTTTGCTTTCAGCTACGATGTACCTTGCTCATGCGCAACTTATTCGCGTGTACGAAACGTGTTGCTCCCTGATAGGTGATTCGCACGTTGCCATTATCCAAGACGTCGATGACACGATGTGGTCCAGAATATTGGTTGTCGAATTTCCCCTTACGTGGTTCTTTCAGCAAGTAGACATCGTCGCCAATTGTGAAGGTCTGAGGATTCATATTCCGTCGTCGTAAGCCTTGGTTTATTGCAGTATTGGACGTTGAATTTCAACAGCAGAAGTTAAATGAAGGTCTTGGTGCCAGGTGCTTCATTTGTGCGAATTGAATTGTGTCGCGCACCCAATACTGGTGTCCGCAGTTCTTCTAAATCTGGAAACTGAAGAACCAGATTAAACTCGCGAAACACATCTATGATGGAGCAAAATATTTCTCCCAAGATGACTGGATTTAAGTAAGCTTTTTGGTGTTTCCTTAATAACAATCGTAGGTGATACTGCTGATTGTTATTGGCATGCTCTGCTTCGCTGAACGTTATTGGAATTTGTGCTGTTAGGATAGCGTGTGCTGCAACCCTTGGAGATCCTTTCATAGAAGCCTGGCGAACGAGACGACCCTTGAGGAGATGAATGGGATGATCCATCGTGAGCGTACTGAGAGATTTTTCTCCATGGAAATCGTAAAATCTCGGCAGTGGCTGGAGTATTATTTTGTCCGTAAGTCCTGAAGACGGCAGAGAAAATTTGATGTCCTGCCAAGTGACTTCGGCTGAAGAAGATTCCACGGTGGAGGGAAAATCGACTTCCGATTCCGAACACGCATGGTCCCCTTTGTCCAGTAGATCGTCGCGATGAAGAAGTGACTGATGAGTGATGGGTTGACGAATCCTTGAAATCAGCATCTTCTTGAATGATATTAATCGTAAAGCGAGGTACAGTAAAATCGCCAATAAAATTAAGGTATCGGTCGTAATTTATAGTTATAAGATGGCTTTTAAATATTGAAATACGCAAATACGAAGTACAATTAATAGAGTTTAGAATTTCTATACACGTTTTATAATCGATGTGATTTAAATAATTCGAAATTCGAGGCGCGTTTGTTATTGGGAGATCTTTGGCATCTTCGGATTGGCCCGAGATATCCCAACATGCAATATTTGATAACTCAACCATCTGATTGGTTGTATGAAATTTACGTACGACATTTTTCTTTAATAAATGCCGTGGGTTAAAATAACCAGACAATTCGGTTTTAACCTTGTTGATTTCATTGTTTGTAGATTGTTCGAGATTTTCTGTGTTTTGTGTAGTGTTAATATGATTTGAGTGTTTAGAATTAGAATGTGTATGTGAAATTGATTTAGGATTTAAGATAGGAATAGAATGTAGATTTGAATTAGTGTGTAAAGTGGAATTAAAATGTAAAGTAGAATTAGTATGTGAGATTGTATTAGAATGTGAAATAGAATTAGAGTTTAAAGTAGGATAAGTGGAAATTTGTTTTAAATTGAATGTGTTTTTAGGAAGATTATAATTTATGGGCGGCTGATGGTTTCTCTGGTTGATCCTAGGAGACCAAGAATTAACATCAGTCGTGGAAATTGGAGATATATATCCTTTCTGGCAAGTTTTGGACATTGCAGATGTTGTCTCGAGGTTTATGGCCCTTGGAGCAGGTATGCATGGTTGCGCATTGTCCATAATGGTAGGACCATTACCCATGGTTTCGCTGTTGTTATGCGGTAATTTCCTTTTTATTAGTGGTTCATCCTTGAGAGTGACACAAGTGACCATACTGGAACTGGCTGGAACTTGAACGTGACGAGCATTAGAAAAGGGTATATACCTACCACTGACGTACATCTGTTCATCTGCATAGGAGATGTGAGCTCCGAGTGTCATCAGCGTGGTGGATCCTAAGATACCAGCAGATGGGATCGGGAACTCGACAGATACTGCGTGGAAAGGAACCTTTTGCCCGAAGAGGTCAATGTTCACCATGCCCAGGGTATCTACACTTTCTTGGGTAATTCCCACTAATTTTACAGACCTAGAGCTGTCGATGCCAGTTCTGTCCCTAAGGTGTGTTACGTCCTGATCCGCCGGTATCTCCAATTATTACACCTTAGATTTACCGACACGGAAGTTGATACGCTTTTTAAATTGGTGCGAGGGAGATTATATAAATTGGCAGCGCTGTCACCAGTTAAAACTATAAAATTATAGTTTTAACAAGATAAACTACGGTTCGGACGTAATAAATGAAACCGAAATCTATCATTATATTCTACAGGCAATTCCTAATGACAAGATTGGAATTTAAATGATGCAAACGTTAGAGAAATTGTATAACTAATGTATATAAAAATTGTTATAAAAATATGTAATTCGAGAAAAGAATTATAGAAAATGTTATCGGGCGTGTGGCAGACTATTGACTCTAAGTATTAGAACTATAGGTCACGGCTGAGCGGTGATAGATCACGCGTGAGAGTGTATGAGTACACGAAGCAAAAACTAGATTAATTCTATTCAAGTGTGAACTAGAAATTATAATTCAAATAGCGGAAATGAATAGGATAAATATTATAAAATGTTACTCAATATTTATTATAGCAAATAACTAAATTAATAATTATTAGAATAGGAAATAGATTAACTATTAATAGTACAAATGGAGCAAGATGTATTTTATATAAATGAAATAAAGTTTTATACATTTAATTTGTCTTAACCTAAGTACTTACATACCTTAAAATTAAATGAGCGTGATGATGAAAGTACACTTAAAATGAGGCGATTAATGAAATAATAATTAAGTACGAAAATCGATGATTAATACTATAAATAGAAAATAGGATAAACTATAAAAAGAAGAATAGAAGTCGATAAGACTCTCTACTACTAGAAAAGAACGTTAATTTGTCCTAAGACCGGAATTAACGGTAACGCGGAAAGGTCCTTACGATGTTAATTCATCGAAGGGTGGAATTAGAAGTTAGGAGCGATGTTAACTGCTCGAAAGCTAAATTACGACTCTCAGAATGATGTTGACACCTCGAAGGCTAGTGTACGACTCTACAATGACCACATTCGAAATGCGCTCTTCCGCGAGAGAGAAGATGGCGTCATGATAGCGGCGCATGGAGCTGCATCCGTCTGCTCCACGTGCCTATGACAGCTGAGTGCAAGCATGGATGCAACGCAAGTACATAACCTGTCGTACTATGATTTTACAATATTACAATATCAAAAATTATAATTAATACATAATTAATATTATTAATAACATGTAACTTAACGCATTACTACTTTAGGTTATTTGTAGGTTGTCGGAGTAATATAGGTTATTGTTACGTCTCGACTTTGTCAATCGAGTTTTTAAAAGCTATTTTCCCTGTTTTTAGGCACTCTGCATTCACCGAGTATACCCGGGGACCAGGAATCTTATTTAGAACTGTAAAAAGTAGTAGAAGGAGATGTCACTTACCTTTAACGTTGTCAGGACAGTTGGATGAGCGGCGAAAAGGGCGTTAATTTAGCGGAGTCTGTGGACGAGCTGGTGAAGCGCTGCCGAACAGTTCAATGCAGACCTTTTGCTGGTGGGTGAGAGCTTGTCCGGTATAGGCTTCGTAGCGAGGATCTTCTATAGGGACGTCTTGGCGGACGGCACGAAGTTCTTCCGTAGTAGGCAGTTCGTTCGGAAGTAGGCGGTATGGGCGACGAGGAAAGTCGTCGGATGAACGCGAAGGGTACGCGGCGGAAACTCCGTGGATTTTCTGATGAACTTCCCGGCGTATACGGAACTTTCTTCCGGCGCGACGGGTTTTAGGCATGAATATTGGGTAGGAGATTGAGGAAGAATTATCAGTGCGGGACGTCCGCAGTACTCGATAATTCGGAGAGGATAAGTTAAGAATCACTAGTGCGGGGCAGCCGCAGAACTCAGCGATTCAGGTAAGAGATGAAGGACCAATATATTCAGCTAGGCCGAAGTATACTGGGTGAAGCGATTCAGTGCGGGGCAGCCGCAGAACTCGAATCGTATAAGGTAGAGGAACGTAGAGGGTCGAGTTAAAGACACTGGCTCTAAGTTCAAAGTAAGAAATATATTATAAGACTCAGTGAATACAGTGAATACAGTGACGGCGTACCGATGTGATACAGAGTAAGAGCAAAAAGATACTACTCAAGGGACGCGCAGGTCCGACTTATATAGGGGTTTTAGACAAAGGTTTTAGGTGGGGAGCATAGGTTCCTTCTTGGAACTATTGCATGCGTAATGTTTACAAAAAACGCAGTCCTAATCAGGTCAGCTTATCTTTATGACATCTTTAAGAGCTGACGGGTGACTCACGGCCCCCACTCTAGTTCGAGATGGTTTGACCTTCGCACTGGTGACGCTGGATAGAGGTGATTCTCAATAGATGGCGGTACTTATACTATTGTCGGTAAGTTGGTAACTTATCGACTGTAGGTAACTTATCATTGGTAGCTTATCTTTGGTAACTTATCGATTGTAGGTAATTTATCGATTGTAGGTAACTTATCGACTGTAGGTAACTTATCGATTGTAGGTAACTTATCGACTGTAGGTAACTTATCGACTGTAGGTAACTTATCGATAGTTGGTAATTTATCGACTGTAGGTAATTTATCGATTGTAGGTAATTTATCGATTGTAGGTAACTTATCGACTGTAGGTAACTTATCGATAGTTGGTAATTTATCGACAGTTGGTAAATGTGTACTTGTAGGTACTTTATCGTTAGTCGGTAATGACTGTCGGTATATAACGGCGGTCGGTAACAGGTTATGTTGGTAATGTATCGACGTAGTGGAAAAAGTAGTAAACGCAGCGGGTATATATATAAAATTAGGAGTATATATGACGGGAGAATATATAATGAATATATGAGAACGCAGTGAATATACATATGTGTTAGATAGAGTCCGTTTTAGCTGTAATATGTAAGATGCGCGAATATTATAGAGAGAGGCGGTAATGATAGTTATACTGGTATTGAGGAAAAAGACGGGCGTGTATCGGACGTCACACAATGACAGCTGAGTGCAAGCATGGATGCAACGCAAGTACATAACCTGTCATAGTACGGTGTTACAATCTTACAATATTATAAATTAGAATTAATGCATATCAATATTATTAATAACATGTATTTAGCGCATTACTAATTAAGGTTATTTGCAGGTTGTCGCAGTAATAGAGGTTATATGACCCAAGATGTACTCTTAATTATGACGCATGGTACAGTGAATGTGGCAAGTATATGGTAAATTACTATTTAAATAATTGTATAATAAGAATATAATAATAATTAACTAACACTATTCTTATTTCTCTAGGTTCGGTGAATGGAAAGCTGCGCCAAGCCAAGCGAGATTTGTATCTAATTATATGTAATGTTTCTGTTTGTCATTTATATTATATTAATGTTATGTTGTAATTAATAATATTTCTATGTTCTAGGTAAGTTAAGTGAACAAGATCCTTCCTGGCTGGGCGGTCCTTTCATTTAGTAAGTATGTGTAAATATATGTAATCTATAACGTAGCGTTACTAGTTGTATGGATATGTGTCTGAGTAATTTTTAATTATGTCTTTCTTTATTTATAGGGTGGAGAGCAGCTAGAGAATCGTGTATGAATGAAAGTATTAACTATGGAATAAATGTATGTAAGTTAATATGTAGAAAGGGAATAAAATAAATTGAATAGACGATATTTCCAGATATTGATTTACGTCAGGACGTTACACCTCCCCCCATAAATAAAGAAAAATGCGGAATGTAATGAAGCATTTTTCTTCAATAACAAAAAGAAAAGGTATGAATTATACTAATCATTGCGTTAATTAATCACGATTAAGAATTTGTATCAATAAGTTTGCATGAATTGTACGTATCATTACGGAAGTTAAACGCGATTGAAAACATTTTGAAAGGTCTGTATGAATTTGCAATCAAAATCTAGGGATTTAAACATTTGAATAATGTAACTATGGATATTATATATTAAATTTTCGGTTTTAGTTACGGTGTACCTTGCTCATGCGCAATTTATTCGCGTGTACGAGACGTGTTGCTCCCTGATAGGTGATTCGTACGTTGCCATTATCCAAGACGTCGATGACACGATGCGGTCCAGAATATTGGTCGTCGAATTTCCCCTTACGTGGTTCCTTCAACAGAAAAACATCGTCGCCAATTGTAAAGGTTTGCTGATTTGTATTTCGGTCGTAATAAGCTTTGGATTTCATCTTTGCATTCGTTAAGTTAAGATGGGCAAGATTTTGGGTTTCGCGAATCTTCGTGGTGAGCCTTTCTAAGTAGCCGCGATACGTTTCATCGTCATCGTCATCGAGTGGCGTTTCGCTTGATGGAACTCTTGCGATCTTGCCGAATACCAGCTCATGGGGAGTGTACCCAGTACCTTCGTGGACGCTGGTATTGTAAGAGAGCATGGCTAGGGGTAGCCATAGGTCCCATTCATCGCTCTGGTTTGCGAACATCTTCAAATACTCCGCGAGCACATGATGGGATCGTTCCAACGATCCGTTTGTTTGCGGGTGGAAGGCAGTCGAACGGCATTGCTTGATGCGAAACCGTCTTGCAACCGCTCTCATAAAGGAGCTGATAAAATTTGATCCTTGGTCGGTCAGCACAGCTTTCGGTGATCCAAAATGGCACACAAAATGATTTGTGAAAGCGTCAGCTATTTCTTGGGAGGTTGTATGGATAAGCGGCGCTGCAACGGAATACTTTGTCAGTAAATCTTGCATAGTTAATATATATGAGTGGCCGTTTTTAGTGATTGGTAGTGGACCCACTATATCAAGCCCGACCTTATCGAAAGCGGAACCTGGTGTGTCTGTGAGTGTCATCGGTTGTTTGGTCTTGACTCTCACCAATTTCTTCCGCTGACATTCGATGCAACGTTGAATAAATAGCTGGACCTCTTGTTTCAAGCCATCCCAATAGTAATGTTGTCTTATCCTCTTGTAGGTCTTGGTAACGCCTTTATGTCCACCGATCGCAGATGCATGGTTATCCCTAAGGATGCTCTGGCGAAGTTCTTGGCTTGAGACCGTGCGTACCAGGTGGAGACAAATGGAAATTTCGATGACGGGAGTATCTTCTATGTAAGATTCCAACTCACGGCATATCTTCGAACATGGAATTCCGTCAATTTCTGCGGTTTTGGAGATGCTGAAAGATTTCAAGTCCAGCTCGTGGATTACATCGGTAAGGGAACGGAAGACTTCCCCTAGGAGAGCAGGATCCAGACGAGTGTTCTGCGATTCTTTCACAGGTAATCCTATGTAGTGTCTTCTATTCCGTGTTATGACCTTCGCCCGCCCAAGTGTTAATGAGTTGTATTCTGGCAGCAATCCATGTTCAGCGAGACTCCGAGATCCATCGTCGCACGGTTGACCGGCTGCTGTCAGGAAGAATACCAGGTGGTCCCTGCGTATGTGGATGGGATCGCGCGTTTGACGCTTAGTATAGGACCGTCTGTTTTGGTGGAACTCGTACGGCCTCGAAGGCGGTTCGAACAACTCTTCGTCGGAAGTAGATTCGGACGATACGTCGGTGGCTTCCATCTGTGACGAATGCGAGATCACTTCGGGTGATGAAGGTATCACGGTCGGGGGAAACTCGATTTCCGATTCTGGCCTCGTGACGTCATTCAGGTTTCCTCCGTCTTCGATGCTAGCAGAGTGATGCGGTGAGAAAGGTTCATGTTCCGATGACGGTCGCTTCTTTTTTTTGGGAGGCTCCGCCGTGAAGAAGGGTAAATCGGAGTCGCTGGAACTCGAAGAGCGCGGTCGTATGGGTAACATACGTTGATCGGGTTTTTCGATTACATTCCTCGAGAGTGCATCGGCTGTGACATTTATCTTTCCCGGCTTATAAACGATATTATACTCGTATTCCGAGAGTTTAAGGCGCCACCTTACTAAACGCGATGTCGGGTCCTTGACATTATGTAACCACACGAGTGGTCGATGGTCGGTAACTAAGGTGAATTTTTTTCCGAATAAATAGGGTCGAAAATATTGAACACAATATACGATGGCTAACATTTCTTTCTCGATTGTTGAGTAATTAGTTTCCGCCTTGTTTAACAATCGGGAAGCGTAAGCTATTGGGAGGTCCTTTCCGATTTCGCCCTGACTCAGAACGCCTCCAATCGCGTAATTTGAAGCGTCGATTGTGACAACAAATTCACGAGAAAAATCAGGATACTGTAATATTGGCGGTGAACAAAGTTTAGTTTTTAATTGCTCGAATGCCGATTCTTGATTATCTCCCCAACGAAATTCAATATCCTTTTTTAAGAGATCAGATAATGGTTTGGCGATTCGTGAAAAGTTTGGCACGAAACGACGGTAATAACCTGCAAGTCCGAGGAATTCTCTTACATTTCTTACGTTACGCGGGGTAGGAAATGTTTGTACGGCAGAGATTTTATTCGGATCTGGTTTCACACCGGATTCGCTAATAACGTGACCTAAGTACGCTACATCCTTTCGGAAAAACTCGCACTTACTTGGCTGTAATTTTAAATTCGCCTGTCTCAACCTCTCCGCAAGTTTCCTAAATTTAATATTATGTTCCGTCAGCGAACTGGCGTAAATGACTATATCGTCCAGATAAACAAATAATTCGGTACCCTGTAATCCCGCAAGAACACCGTCCATTAGTCTTTGAAAACTGGCAGGCGCATTTCTTAAGCCAAATGGCATACGATTAAACTCATAATGGCCGTGGGGAGTGGAAAAGGCTGTTTTTGCCGCGTCCTCCGTATGCATAGAGATTTGGTGGTACCCGGATGCCAGGTCAAATACCGAAAAGTACTTTGCTCCGCCTAATTGTTCCAAAATTTCGTTTATATTTGGTAATGGGTATGCATCGCCTATCGTTTTTGCATTTAACGCGCGATAATCGATCACTAGACGCCACCTTTTGTTACCAGCGCTATCTGGCTTCTTCGGGACGATCCACAGAGGGGAGTTATATGGTGAATTAGACGCTTTAATGATGTTGTTATTTAACATCTCAGTTATTTGAGTCCTG
Source organism: Hedychridium roseum (assembly GCA_963989215.1). NCBI lineage: Eukaryota > Metazoa > Arthropoda > Insecta > Hymenoptera > Chrysididae > Hedychridium > Hedychridium roseum. The sequence goes on along the minus strand of OZ022312.1, from coordinate 876,185 downwards.
ATCTCCTCTTTGTGGATCGGTGGGAATCGATATTGTTTTGTGTTAACCGGGATATCATCAGTTGTGCGAATTCTGTGTCGGTAGGTTGATGTACACTGTAATTTTTCATCCGGCAAATGAAATACATCTGAATATTTGTTGATTAATTCCTCTACATTTGTTTTTTCTTCTGAATTTAGGTGATCTAACCGCAATAATTTTAAGATCTCGGTCGTTCGATCGGGAGTAATTTGTGGCTTGTTGAACATAGTGTAACATTTTAATCGTTTTTGTTCCTCTATACTTACGCATTGCGGACGCGATTTGGTAGTCGATTTGTGTTCTTTACGACCGGTCCTAGGAGGCCGTGAATTACTAATCGTACTGTGGGGAGAAGAATACTCTTCTAGTTGAATCGTGGGCACAGGGATCGTTACCTCCTGGTTCGTTGTATTAAATACCGGGATGCATGCCTTGTAGTTCTTCACGGCGACCAAAGCATTTCCCAAGAATACTCCTTTCTGCATGGACAGGTATGGTACGTAGCCCTCATCGAGGTGTTTACCCGTTACGTTAATGCACATGGTCATCCTGGTCCTAGCTGGAATTTTAATTCTATGAGCATTTATAAAAGGTATATACTTACCATTTATGTGGACCTGCTCATCCGCATATGAGATGAGAGCTCCGAATGTCCTCAGTGCGGTGGATCCTAGGATACCAGCAACCGGGATCGGAAACTCTTTAGGCACAATATGGAAAGGAACCTTCTCCTCTAGAACGACAAGGTTCACCATGCCCGGGGTACGTACAACTCCTTCGGTAATTCCCACTAAATCTACTGACTTAGAGCTGTCAATGTTAGTATCTTCCTCAATGTAACTGACCTTAATTATGTTTGGTACAGCTCCAGTGTCGACCATGACGTCTGCATCTATTTTAAGATTTGGTGAGGATAGCCTGATCACTGGTACCTTGTCCAGGGTGGTGTTGTCGGTGCCCATTAGCCCATTTCCAATGTGGACGACTGGGATTTTCTCCGCCTGTCTTGCTGGATGAGCTGATTGACAAGGGGTCCTTTGTACAACGCCCTTATCAGAAGCATTGACGTTTCCTGGATTCTGCTGCGCTTTCCTACAAGCTGATTTCCTGCACTCAGGGATCGAATGTCCCCTCGTTTTGCAGTAGTTGCAGAAACTAAGGGCTGACTGTTGTATTTGAGCTGTCATGTGAGGACGATTTCCCTTCGAATTTCGTCGGATATTCGTCTGAGGTAATTAACGCGATTCAAAAGTTGTATGTCCGAATTTATTATAATTATTATGACTTGATTGACTGCCAAATAATATTCTATCCCTGTCCATCCGTTTGCATATACTAGTGGCTAATTCGAATAATTGTTCTAGGGTTTTCGGATTATGTATGAGGATCTGCATTCGAAAATCAGGTGGAAGACCATTCAAAAAACATTCCTGGGTGAATTCTTCCGTTTCCGCGTTAACTTCTGGAGATGGTGTACCATACTTATCTCTATCGGCATCTAGGATGGCAAATTGTAACCTTTTTACGCGATGAATAAATTCTAATATGTGTTCGTTTGGTTTTATTACTATGTTACTGAGTTGACCGCGGTAGTGATTAGCTGATTCTAACGGTGCGAATGCTTGTTTTAGTTTCCGAATCAGTTCGTCGATTGAATTCAAATTGTAATCCTCAACTGCAAGGAAAGCATGACCCTTGAGTTTATTTTGAAGAAGTTTCGTTAGGTATGGTTCGTTACGCGGGGATACCATGCTTCGCGCGCGACGGCAAGCATCCGCGTATTCTTGAATTGGGATATTATTTCCGTCGAACTGTGGTACCATTTCGATTATATTTTGCAATGTAAAGTGCAGAACTGGCGGCGCAATAGATGTAAAATTTACCCAAGGAGGAGATGGCTTCGGCTGAGTTCTTATACCCGTCGTAGTTTTCTTACATAGATTATTAATCATAAGTCTTAATTCGCTTTCCTGTTTTTGTAGATTTTGTTCCTTTCGCAAGTTACTAGATTCGAGTGAAAAGAATTCGAGATTTGTTCCCGTTGGAACTTCGTCGGTAGCGTCAGAAAATTCTTTATCGTTGTTTAATGAACGTGATTGAGCCATTTTATTCGGTTTATAAATCTCAATAATTAATTTGATATGTAATTGGGATTATAATCTCTAAATAGAAGCTATGTAAGAAGTGTATAAGAAAAAATTTGTACTTTCTAATTGAATCTGTTTACGTTTAATTAAAGTTTCGTTAACGGTCACGGTAACGACGCGATGATCTATAAGTACTTATGTCCGTATGTATGTGTTTGTGTATGTATTTATGATTCTGTAACGAGTAAGTTGTATGTCCTCTAACGTGCGTTTTTGTGTTCGGTTGAACAAGATACAAGTTCAAAATCTTGTTGTCGTTAGAAATTCGAATTTTACCTGTAGAATACTTAATATAATTTCCTGAAATATATATTTTCAAATATTCCCAAAAAAAAAAATTTAATTTTTTCTAATTTTTCGAAGAAAAAGATTTCCGAATTTTTAATTTCCTTAAGAAAAAGATTTTCGTATTCCAAATTTTCTAGAAAAATTTTTCGTATCCCACCGCTGTCACCAATTGTTACGTCCTGATCCGCCGGTATCTCCAATTATTATACCTTAAGATTTACCGACACGGAATTTGATACGCTTTTAAATCGGTGCGAGGGAGATTAGTTAAATTGGCAGCGCTGTCACCAGTTAAAACTATAAAATTATAGTTTTAACAAGATAAACTTCGGTTCGGACGTAATAAATGAAACCGAAATCTATCGTTATATTCTACAGGCAATTCCTAATGACAAGATTGGAATTTAAATGATGCAAACGTTAGAGAAATTGCATAACTAATGTATATAAAAATTGTTATAAAAATATGTAATTCGAGAAAAGAATTATAGAAAATGATGTTGGGCGTGTGGCAGACTATTGACTCTAAGTATTAGAACTATAGGTCACGGCTGAGCGGCGATAGATCACGCGTGAGAATGTATGAGTACGCGAAGCACAAACTAGATTAATCGTATTTAACTATGAATTAGATTTTATAATTCGAATAATGGAAATGAGTAGGATAAAGGTTATAAAATGTTACTCAATATTTATTATAGCAAATAACTAAATTAATAATTATTAGAATAGGAAATAGATTAACTATTAATAGTACAAATGGAGCAATATGTATTTTATATAAATGAAATAAAGTTTTATACATTTAATTTGTCTTATACCTAAGTACTTACATACCTTAATACTAAATGAGATGAACGATGAAGAGTACACTTAGAATGAGGTCGACGAAATGAAATAATGAACGAATGAAATACTAAACTAAATATAAAATAGAATAAACTATAAAAATAAAGAATAGAAGTCGATAAGACTCTCTATTATTAGAAAAGAACGTTAACTTGTCCTAAGACCGGAATTAACGGTAACGCGGAAAAAGGTCCTTTCGATGTTAATTCATCGAAGGCTGAAATACGACTCTCTAAAATGATGTTGACGCCTCGAAGGCTAGTGTACGACTCTTTGATGGCCACATTCAAAGTGCGCTCTTCCGCGAGAGAGAAGATGGCGTCATGATAGCGGCGCATGGAGCTGCATCCGTCTGCTCCATGTGCCAATGACAGCTGAGTGCAAGCATGGATGCAACGCAAGTACATAACCTGTCATAGTACGGTGTTACAATCTTACAATATTATAAATTAGAATTAATGCCTATCAATATTATTAATAACATGTATTTAGCGCATTACTAATTAAGGTTATTTGCAGGTTGTCGCAGTAATAGGAGTTATATAACCAAGATGCACTCTGGATATATGACGCTTATTGCAGTGAATGTGGTGAGTATATCTTGATAGATTAATTGTAAATAATAATATAATAATAATTATGTGACTAACACTAATCTTGTGTTTATAGGTTAAGTGAATGGAAGGCTGCGCCAGGCCAAGCGAGGTTTGTATCTAATTATATGTACTGTTTCTGTTTGTCGTTTATATTATATTAATGTTATGTTGTAATTAATAATGTTTATATGTTCTAGGTAAGCTATTTGAGTAGAACCCTTCCTGGCTAGGCGGTCCTTGCATTCGGTGAGTAGTTTGTATGTATAATGTATAATATAGCGTAGCGATGGACTTACTAGTCTTACTATATGTATCTGTGTCATGTTAATTATGTTTTCTTTATTTATAGGGTGGTGAGAAGCTAAAGAGATATGTGTGAATGAAAATATGTGCTATGGAATAAATGACTGTAAGTAAATGTGTAAAAAGAAAATGAAATAAACTGAATAATTGAGATTTCCAAGTATTGATTGACGTCAGGACGTTACATTTGCCACATAGGAGTCGAATTTGATTCACTTTGCGGATTCGTCGTAGAAATATTTCGCGTTAAATGTTCAATCATTGATCTTAATTCATCTACCTGTTTCCGTAAATTTTGTTCATTAGCCGTACTTGTAAATTTAGGTTTAAATAATTTGGGAGTTTCCACGATTGGAAATTCGTCGTCAGCGTCAGAAAATTCTTTATCGTTGTTTAATGAACGTGATTGAGCCATTTTATTCGGTTTATAAATCTCAATAATTAATTTGATATGTAATTGGGATTATAATCTCTAAATAGAAGCTATGTAAGAAGTGTATAAGAAAAAAATTTGTACTTTCTAATTGAATCTGTTTACGTTTAATTAAAGTTTCGTTAACGGTCACGGTAACGACGCGATGATCTATAAGTACTTATGTCCGTATGTATGTGTTTTTGTATGTATTTATGATTCTGTAACGAGTAAGCTGTATGTCCTCTAACGTGCGTTTTTGTGTTCGGTTGAACAAGATACAAGTTCAAAATCTTGTTGTCGTTAGAAATTCGAATTTTACCTGTAGAATACTTAATATAATTTCCTGAAATATATATTTTCAAATATTCCAAAAAAAATAAAATTTAATTTTTTAATTTTTCGAAGAAAAAGATTTCCGAATTTTTAATTTCCTTAAGGAAAAAGATTTTCGTATTCCAAATTTTCTAGAAAAATTTTTCGTATCCCACCGCTCTGTCACCAATTGTTACGTCCTGATCCGCCGGTATCTCCAATTATTATACCTTAAGATTTACCGACACGGAATTTGATACGCTTTTAAATCGGTGCGAGGGAGATTATTTAAATTGGCAGCGCTGTCACCAGTTAAAACTATAAAATTATAGTTTTAACAAGATAAACTTCGGTTCGGACGTAATAAGGGAAACCGAAATCTATCGTTATACTCTACAGGCAATTCCTAATGACGAGATTAGAATTTAAATGATGCAAACGTTAGAGAAATTGTATAACTAATGTTTATAAAAATTGTTATAAAAATATGTAATTCGAGGAAAGAATTATATAAAGTGTTATCGGGCGTGTGGCAGACTATTGACTCTAAGTATTAGAACTATAGGTCACGGCTGAGCGGTGATAGATCACGCGTGAGAATGTATGAGTACACGAAGCAAAACTAGATTAGTCTATCTTAGTTTTAACTAGAAATTATAATAATTTGATTACTATGAATTAGATTTTATAATTCGAATAATGGAAATGAGTAGGATAAATGTTATAAAATGTTACTCAATATTTATTATAGCAAATAACTAAATTAATAATTATTAGAATAGGAAATAGATTAACTATTAATAGTACAAATGGAGCAATATGCATTTTATATAAATGAAATAAAGTTTTATACATTTAATTTGTCTTATACCTAAGTACTTACATACCTTAATATTAAATGAGCGTGATGATGAAAGTACACTTAATATGAGGCGATGAATGAAATAATAATTAAGTACGAAATATTAAACTAAATATAAAATAGAATAAACTATAAGAAGAAAGAATAGAAGTCTATAAGACTCTCTATTATTAGGAAAGAACGTTAATTTGTCCTAAGACCGGAATTAACGGTAACGCGAAAAAGGTCCTTTCGATGTTAATTCATCGAAGGCTGAAATACGACGCTCTAAAATGGTGTTGACACCTCGAAGGCTAGTGTACGACTTTCCGATGGCCACATTCAAAGTGCGCTCTTCCGCGAGAGAGAAGATGGCGTCATGATAGCGGCGCATGGAGCTGCATCCGTCTGCTCCACGTGCCTATGACAGCTGAGTGCAAGCATGGGTGCAACGCAAATACATAATACCTGTCATAGTACGGTGTTACAATCTTAGATTATTAATAATTATAATTAATACATTATCATCATTGGTACGCATAAGTCGACGCATTACTAAATTAGGTTATTTGCAGGTTGTCGCAGTAATAGAAGTTATATAACCAAGATGCACTCTGGATATATGACGCTTATTGCAGTGAATGTGGTGAGTATATCTTGATAGATTAATTGTAAATAATAATATAATAATAATTATGTGACTAACACTAATCTTGTGTTTGTAGGTTAAGTGAATGGAAGGCTGCGCCAGGCCAAGCGAGGTTTGTATCTAATTATATGTACTGTTTCTGTTTGTCGTTTATAATATATTAATGTTATGTTGTAATTAATAATGTTTATATGTTCTAGGTAAGCTATTTGAGTAGAACCCTTCCTGGCTAGGCGGTCCTTGCATTCGGTGAGTAGTTTATATGTATAATCTATAATGTAGCGTAGCGATGGACTTACTAGTCTTACTACATGTATCTACGTAATGTTAATTATGTTTTTCTTTATTTATAGGGTGGTGAAAAGTTGGAGAGATATGTGTGAATGAAAATATGTGCTATGGAATAAATGACTGTAAGTAAATGTGTAAAAAGAAAATGAAATAAACTGAATAATTGAGATTTCCAAGTATTGAGTGACGTCAGGACGTTACACTATAAAGCACTCTATTATTACAGGCATAGTCCTGAAGATAAAATTTTAGGGAGATTCTTTTTGATTGTAGGGAGAATAATCCCACTTCGCGTGCAAGTTAACGCATCATTTAAGTAAGACCATATATAAAGTCTTCATTGTCAAAATTGTTTTTAATCCCAATGGTTATCATCATTTATCGGGTAGGCTAGATAACGATATCGTTAAAATCAATGACCTTCAAAATGTATTAATTGCAAATATTGTGCATTTAACCTATTAGAGTGTAGAATTAAAGTTGACAGATAACCTATAATTGTCAGACGGACTGTCATAACATATGATAAATATTAATGGAGTTTGCATCAGGATTCCTGATGTAACTGGATGCAGAACTTTCACTAGAATAACAATATATATTAAAAAAAAAAAAAAAAAAAAAATTTTTTTTTTGATTTAACTTCATATCGAATTTATGTCATAAATTCATAAATAAACATTTCGAACGATAACACCTATTGCAAAAACCCTTATATGCTACAGGGTCGGAGGGACAAGCGACTACCCTTGACCATCGGCATTATTGATTTGCTTACTTATGATTTATTGAATATTCTGTTTGTGACAATCACACATTGACCGAATGACATGTATTGAATGGTGACTACTCCACCACAGATACCACATTGACTAAGCTTGTGACTGACACTAATACAAGACGCTGTTTAATTTAAATCATTTCTTGCTTGAGAAGGGACTTTTCTTAGCACGCTTTCTCATATTATTTCTAATCACTCACATCACGTAATAATAGGAGTAGTAACGGACGTTTAGTAATGTAACAAGTCTACGCTCCTTTGGTAATTAATTTCGCTATGTCTTTATTCAGTTTATTACATTAATGTCATGCTTGCTTTTAAATTGGTTTGATTCTTCTTTGATTTAGTGCGTATATTTATGGTATTGAATAAATTATTGATTAATACATATCGGAGTATATTCACATAAACTCATACAAATATTTTGAATTTAAAAGAAAACAAGGTCCCAAAATTAAAATTTAGTATTTGTAACTTGCAGTAATTCTGCTGGTTGTATAGTGTCTTGTCATAATACTTGGTTTCAATTTTCTTATGAAAGCAACATTTTCTCTGCGTATCTTATCCGAATACCATATGTCTGTCAAACATTCCCCTGCGAAAACTAGAACTGGTACGGCGTATGCCGAAAGAATAACTATGCCGAAAACCAGAAAAATAACAAATAAGGGACAAACTTCTCCCGATCGACAAACCGTTAGCGAGAGCAATCCTAGTAGGCCACCCTCGGTACTTGATTCTTTAATCGCTCATATGGACAGCGAAGAATTACAACCGGGGCAAAGATTTTTCGATATGGAAGGATCTGCAGGAAATGTAGAGAGAGCGGACGAACATCCGGAATTTGAAACGCGTAGAGTCGCAGATAGTAATTCTAACACACGATCCGAGAATGCAGCAGGTAGAGGTAGTGGAATGACCCGCGATCGCTTAAACAATACGATAGGCGCGTTACCTATAACTACGGGACGAAGAGGAGGTTCTTCTTCTCCGCAGCCGAATTATATTAACGATCCCATCACGTGGTGTGCAAGATTAGAAGAGACGTTTCGTACGACCATGGAATTGATTGGCCAAATTAACTTAAATGCTCAGCAAACAAAAAAGGAACTTGTGGACAGATTATCAAATTTAGAGTCACAAGTAGCAAATATTCAACAAGATAATCGCAATATCCCGAGAAATGAAACCAGAGGTGGAAGTAGGCTAGAAGCCAGGCGAAATTCGTATTCATCGGAAGAGGAAAGTATAATACACGAAAATAGAATTCCAACTAGGAACGAGAGGTCCATAACGCACGTTATTAGAGAACAATCTCTGCCATTTAATAAAACATACAGCGGTTCAATTTGAACATCCAACCCGAAGAAACATCTTATGGATTTTAGAAAAGTAGCGAGGGATGAACGAATCCCACGAAACCTCTGGCGATTGAGATTTGAGCAAACATTAAAAGGAGACGCGGCTAATTGGGCAAATTTTGTAACCACATCATCGTTCACTGAATTTTCTAAATTATTTTTGGAGAAATACTGGTCGAGGAGCATACAACGCGAAGCATACGCTTATTTGGCTACCGGAAGATATTCACATGCAAAGGACGGCGATATGGAAACTTATTTTCGAATATGGATGATGCACGCTAGCATGATGGATCAGCCGTTGGACGAACATATAGCTATACAAATGCTCACATATCATTTCCCAGACCGTATTGCAGAAAAGTTAGAAGATAAGGACCCTGAAACCATTGAGCAGGCATTAAAAATAATTACCAGGTACGAAGCGAAGACATCACTCATGAAGGAAAGAAGCGACTCACTACGCAAACGTATGGAAACAGAAAGGAGAAGAGATGGAAATACCAGAAAGGAAAGGACAACGGAAAATACCACGCTTTCAAAGGATGATTATGACTCGAATAGGACGAAAAATTACATAGTTCCTTACCAACAAAAGAATCAATATGACTATAAAAGTCGAGAGGGGAATGCAGGAGCTATCAGAAAGAATTTCGACAGACCAGCTCCTAATTCTAATAATAGGGACAATTATAAGCCGCAGAAGAATGTTCGAATTGTCGAAGAAGAAATCGAAGAGAAACCTCAAGAGACTCCTGAAGAAAAGAAGAGCCATGAAGAAATTGAAGAAATATCTAGGACATCCGAAGAGGAAGAGGAGTGTGCAGTAGTTCAACAGGATTTGGCAGAAGCGGAGAAAGCTCCAAAACCAAAGAAACATTCATCGCTCACAATGGTCAAAGTGGACGACGTAAAATTAACCGCTACAATAGATACTGGGTCTGATCTAACACTTATTAGCGAAAAGTATTACGAGTTACTTAAACAAAAGAATATCAAAATCCCTGTAATACCGGCAAATCAAATAAGACTGCGAGGAGCTTTTGGAGCTCGTAGTAAAAGGGTTAAACTACAGGCCTTAATAAATATCAAATTAGGAAACGTGGAATGTCAACATAACGTATTGATTATTCCACAGTTACGTCAGATATGATTATAGGGAACGATTTACTTGCAAAATTAGATGCTAATGTCAGACCAGGAAGAAGGGTAGTAGAAATTCCAGATAAAGGGGGAATGTCCATAATGAAGCTTGGCCAAGGTGTGGACTCCGATGTTGTCCTGAAAATAACCGAATTAATTACGCCATACATCTATCCGATACAATATATCCAAGAGTTCTCCAATGAGGATATCGAAGATTTAAAAAAGGAATTTTCAGAGGCGTTTCAAGACAGAGTGGGATGTACGAAAGGATACGAACACGAGATCAAGTTAATTGAGGAGAAGCCGTTCAAGATGCCTATCTATCCAATTCCTCAAGCTTATTTTGGAAAAGTGCAAGAAGAGATCAAAGAATTGGAAAACAATGGGATCATCATGAAATCACCGACAAATTTTATAAGTCCATTGGTAGTAGTTAAAAAAAAAGATGGGAAGATTCGACTTTGTCTGGATGCTAGAAAATTAAACTCATTAACAGTTAACGAGCATGACCAACCACCCTCGATTGATGAAGTTATATCGCGCATTGGTAAAAACAAAATGTTTTCGGCGATCGACATAAAACAAGCATTCTGGCAAATACCTATAAAAAAGGAATGTAGAAAATATACTGGTTTTATGTTCGACAATCGCACGTACATTTTCAAAAGAATGCCTTTTGGCTTAAAGACCGCTGGCGCGTCGTTCACTAGAGCGATTAATAATGCACTCGAACATATTAAAAACACAACAGTTATAGCTTATCTTGACGACATAATGATTGCTTCTCCGGATAAATCTACTCATAGAAAAGATCTAAGAAAAGTCATAGGAGCGTTGCAAGACGCTGGGTTTACGTTAAATCCTAAAAAAAGCGTTTTTGGAAAATTAGAAATTAAATTCCTTGGACATTCATTTTCCCAATGGAAGATTATGATTGAAGCGGAAACGAAGGAGGCTATCGCAAAATTTAAACGTCCAACTAACCAAAAAGGAGTTAGATCATTCCTTGGACTCATAAATTGGGATAGGAGGTTTATACCAAACTTATCGGAGTATACCAAAGCGTTAGAATTACTCTTGAAGAAGGGCCAAAAATTTAAATGGACGGAAACACAACAAAATGCTTTCGAGACCATCAAGAGAAAATTTCAAGATGCGAGTCCATTATATGTGATGGATGAATACCCTCAGCTGATCGTAGAAGCAGACGCTTCGTGTGTTGCATTAGGTGCCTGTCTATTGCAAAATCGAGAAGGAAGAAACGAACCAATCGCATACACGAGTAGAGCACTCAAGGATGCTGAAACTAGGTATACGACTACAGAATTGGAATGTCTAGCAATAATTCATGCGTTCCGGAAATGGCAAGTTTATTTGCATGGGAGACACTTTATTGTGAGAACAGATCACAGGGCATTAACCGCACTTTCGTCGTGCATACTCACCAGTCCCAGGATCGCGAGATGGTGTAACGTCCGCCGCTTAACCTGCAAATAATTTTTCTTTTTTTTTCTATTTTATTATATAATTTTTACATAATTGTTAACACGAGAGTCGTTCAAACCTTTCCACTCACTCAAATATTTCGCGGCATATATAATGGAGAATATAAATATCTCGCCGTACTCACGAGTCGTTCAAGGCTTTTCACTCAATCGGACCTCTTCGTCGGAACGATGGTAGTCTCTCTCTCTCCTTCTCTGTAGCACAGTATACCTCCTTGCTATTCATGCGCTCCTGATACCTCGGGAGATTTTTCCAAGCGCTAATATCCATAATTAACCAACAAATCGTTGATTTATTGACACAGAAGCATTGTCCGGATTTATTAATAATTATTTCGCTTCATTTAACCGCTATAATAAATTAATTGTTATTAATTAACAATAACGCAAGAGGGAGAACGAAAGACGGCCAATAGTAATAAATGCGTACGACTGAATATAACACGAGTAAGAATAATTAACTTCCATTACGTCGTCACACAACTAACAATCATTAATTATTAACATTTTAATAACGTTCAAAAGCATTCCTAACACCCCGGTTGGCCCCACGTATCAATCTTCAATTACCATGGATGCATAGGATCGACCGTATTAATTATTATTACCACCCTCTTTGCTTAACATTGCAAATATTGTAAAGCACGGACGAACTCTATATGTATGTTCTTCGGTCGCTACGACGCATTTCATTTCCGTCTCAATTAAACCTACCACTCAAAAAGATTGCATTTCTTCGCCTCGAATAAACTATCTTATCGCATTATCAGATTAAACATCCGCCCGACGCAGAGAAATGCAACACCTCTAACCTTCATATTAAATCTAAGGTTACTGCGCAAACAGATCGGAATTTCACGCCAGGATAAATAACTTTTATTTTGCGACCTCCAAATAATCTTAAGTCAAACGGATCGCCTTTCTCGCCTCGAATAATTATCTTAAACTAAACAGATCTTATTTCTCGCACTGACCGAGACTATCAAAGATTCCAATCAGTTTAAACATCCTGTTGCCAACGAGAAACGCAATCCCCTACGTCGTAACGCGCATGGTGGGAATCCCCACTCCGCGTCGAATCGCATGAGGTCGCATTCAAGCGCAGTCAGTCTTGTCGAGGAGCCCACCGCGAACAGTCGCATCCATCAGTCAGTCTTGTCGAGGAGCCCACCGTGAACAGTCGCATCCATCAGACAGTCTTGTCGGAACCTTCGGAGCGAACAGTCGAATACAAATACTCAGTCTTGTCTCAATCCTCGTCGTGAATAGTCGCACATCGTAATATCCACTGTTGTCAAAGAACTTCGTCGCCACGCTTTCAACATTCTACGACTGTCAATCGTGAGTACCTTAATTCATTCCAATCGACAACGACTCCGCGTTAACGCGCGTTAAACACTTCTCTTATATTGTAACGAACATTTATCGATCCTTATTGTATTACTACTATATCTTTATATTATTACCTACTCTCAAAACCTACCAAGAGTAATTTCGCCACTATTTGAATAAATATTGTGAAACTTTGCTTATGCCTATATTCTTTCACGATTATCCCCTGATTTAAACAAAATCCCTTCGTATTCCTTTTAATTTCGGATACCACCATCGCACCTTAAACTCAAATCCTATCGTGACTTTTATATAGACATTCCCTCGTAACGAGTTATCCGTGCTCGACTTATTCGTTATAACCTCAGTGAAATTTAGTTTCGGCATATACCTGTCACCCTCAGATTCTGTAACGACTCTGTGGTTCACGAGTACCATTGGCATTTCACTTGCCTTACTTGCAGAACCGTCGAGGACGAACACAATCTACAAACGTCCGGCATTCTACTGCTACGTTTGAAGACTCTCTCGTTTGAGGAATTCTCGAAGAACTCTCGAATCCTGTTGGACCAACTAGGGCAGTACCATTGCCTTAGCCATGCCTACAACGGCACCACAGGTAATTTAACGTTACTCCCATTCAAACCTAAGTCGAGTGCGTGACCGTAAATTTATTCAGAATCCATACGCTCTTATAGTCTACGTACGGGCCTAATTACCGGCGCCATCGTAGAAGCAGAAGGAAGGTACGCGAACGGCGACAAAGGGCCATCGTTCAGCAGGCATTCACACACATTTTGAGAACCAACTCAATTCTGAAAGCCATTGACCATTTCCCTCCTACACCTACTCCGCCCCCCCCCCCTCTCCGGTATCCCCCGACCCACGCAGTAACCCTGCGGGGCCTTCCTTCGATCCTCGCGATAATACCGCGGGCGATCACTTCAATTTCGACAACACGCCAGACCCCGAACGATACGATCCCGTTATTTTAGAAGACACTATCCGCCAAACGTACTCCCTGTATCTCTTCCCAAAGCCAGAACCACCCCCATCACTCCCCTCGCTAATCCTCGAGGAAGTTCCAGAAGACTTTCAATTTCGGGAACCTGAAGTCATAACCCTGGAATAAGGCATACCCAGAGGAAAATTATATATATGATATAAAATATGACGATATGAAATTATATATGATAAACCTTTACTGTGCGTTTCCCTTATTATAATAAAATCAACATTTATAAGTCTTTCCAACCAATTATTCTTGGTACTCATATAACCTCACTTCACCTCGTTTTTTTTGTAGTCTCTACGCGTGACCATAATCCGACTATCGTAGGGTTTATCAATCAAGCTTAGTCGCAGCGGTCCCGGGTAAATTCGCTTAACTGCGTTTGACCTAAAAAAGGCGACAACTCCGGAGAATAGGTCGAATTCTCTATTGAGACCGCACCTCCCCGGACGTAACAATGGCAATCATTCTTAGCGGGTTTTGATTTCGACATAAAACATATACCTGGTGTTGACCAGCAAAGAGCGGATACTCTTTCCCGAAGCATACACTACCCCAAGAGAGTTAACGAAGAAGATTTCAATGTGCGATTGATAGTAGAAACACCACATAATACGAACATCGATGACGCCATATACGAAGTCAGAGAAGAGCAACATAAAGATCAAGAGATCTTACGCTTATTAACGGAATCGGAAAATATCAAAATGCACGATGGATTCATTTATAAGGAAGACGACAAGAAACGTATTATCGTTCCCGGTAAAATTTCATGGAAATTGCTAGAAGAAATTCACAAATATCTTATCCATTTTGGAGCAGAAAAGGTTATAGCATGGGCTAAGAAATTCTTTAGCATAAGAAACATGGATCGTATTGCTAGGGACGTTGTAGCATCGTGTGTTGCTTGCCAAGTAACTAAATATTATACCCGAGCCACCAAACGGTTACCATATTTCGAAATTCCACAGGAACCTAATCACACGATCTCGATAGACTTATTTGGCCCATTACCTCAGACGTCTCGTAGAGAAAGATTTATATTGGTAACAATGGACATACTCACGAAATTCGTGTCATTATACCCACTGCAAACAGCTGCCACAGGATTAATAATTCGCCAGTTGGAGGCCAATCATTTCCGGAAATTTGGAAGACCTAAAAGAATATTATCAGACAGAGGAGGTCAATTCATATCCAACGAATGGTTGCGTTTCGCAGACCGACAAGGAATCGATGCTTACCATACCACGCCGTACAATCCCCAATCAAATCCGGTGCTACGTCCTGGGATCGACGAGTGTAACCGTCGATTCCGGTCGGTAACGCGGTTATTACAATTAAATTGTAATAACCCAAAAGGCCGCTGTCACCAGTCCCTAAATTTAAATATCGTCTTCGAATCGCCGTCAGGGACACCGACAACCGAAGTAATAACGCGGGAAAAGAATTTGAATATAAATATACTCAATTAATTATAAAAATTTAGTGATGTTCAATTTTGTTTCAAAGTATTGTAACGTCCTGACGTCACTCAATACTTGGAAATCTCAATTATTCAGTTTATTTCATTTTCTTTTTACACATTTACTTACAGTCATTTATTCCATAGCACATATTTTCATTCACACATATCTCTCCAACTTTTCACCACCCTATAAATAAAGAAAAACATAATTAACATTACGTAGATACATGTAGTAAGACTAGTAAGTCCATCGCTACGCTACATTATAGATTATACATATAAACTACTCACCGAATGCAAGGACCGCCTAGCCAGGAAGGGTTCTACTCAAATAGCTTACCTAGAACATATAAACATTATTAATTACAACATAACATTAATATATTATAAACGACAAACAGAAACAGTACATATAATTAGATACAAACCTCGCTTGGCCTGGCGCAGCCTTCCATTCACTTAACCTACAAACACAAGATTAGTGTTAGTCACATAATTATTATTATATTATTATTTACAATTAATCTATCAAGATATACTCACCACATTCACTGCAATAAGCGTCATATATCCAGAGTGCATCTTGGTTATATAACTTCTATTACTGCGACAACCTGCAAATAACCTAATTTAGTAATGCGTCGACTTATGCGTACCAATGATGATAATGTATTAATTATAATTATTAATAATCTAAGATTGTAACACCGTACTATGACAGGTATTATGTATTTGCGTTGCACCCATGCTTGCACTCAGCTGTCATAGGCACGTGGAGCAGACGGATGCAGCTCCATGCGCCGCTATCATGACGCCATCTTCTCTCTCGCGGAAGAGCGCACTTTGAATGTGGCCATCGGAAAGTCGTACACTAGCCTTCGAGGTGTCAACACCATTTTAGAGAGTCGTATTTCAGCCTTCGATGAATTAACATCGAAAGGACCTTTTTCGCGTTACCGTTAATTCCGGTCTTAGGACAAATTAACGTTCTTTCCTAATAATAGAGAGTCTTATAGACTTCTATTCTTTCTTCTTATAGTTTATTCTATTTTATATTTAGTTTAATATTTCGTACTTAATTATTATTTCATTCATCGCCTCATATTAAGTGTACTTTCATCATCACGCTCATTTAATATTAAGGTATGTAAGTACTTAGGTATAAGACAAATTAAATGTATAAAACTTTATTTCATTTATATAAAATGCATATTGCTCCATTTGTACTATTAATAGTTAATCTATTTCCTATTCTAATAATTATTAATTTAGTTATTTGCTATAATAAATATTGAGTAACATTTTATAACATTTATCCTACTCATTTCCATTATTCGAATTATAAAATCTAATTCATAGTAATCAAATTATTATAATTTCTAGTTAAAACTAAGATAGACTAATCTAGTTTTGCTTCGTGTACTCATACATTCTCACGCGTGATCTATCACCGCTCAGCCGTGACCTATAGTTCTAATACTTAGAGTCAATAGTCTGCCACACGCCCGATAACACTTTATATAATTCTTTCCTCGAATTACATATTTTTATAACAATTTTTATAAACATTAGTTATACAATTTCTCTAACGTTTGCATCATTTAAATTCTAATCTCGTCATTAGGAATTGCCTGTAGAGTATAACGATAGATTTCGGTTTCCCTTATTACGTCCGAACCGAAGTTTATCTTGTTAAAACTATAATTTTATAGTTTTAACTGGTGACAGCGCTGCCAATTTAAATAATCTCCCTCGCACCGATTTAAAAGCGTATCAAATTCCGTGTCGGTAAATCTTAAGGTATAATAATTGGAGATACCGGCGGATCAGGACGTAACAATTGGTGACAGAGCGGTGGGATACGAAAAATTTTTCTAGAAAATTTGGAATACGAAAATCTTTTTCCTTAAGGAAATTAAAAATTCGGAAATCTTTTTCTTCGAAAAATTAAAAAATTAAATTTTATTTTTTTTGGAATATTTGAAAATATATATTTCAGGAAATTATATTAAGTATTCTACAGGTAAAATTCGAATTTCTAACGACAACAAGATTTTGAACTTGTATCTTGTTCAACCGAACACAAAAACGCACGTTAGAGGACATACAGCTTACTCGTTACAGAATCATAAATACATACAAAAACACATACATACGGACATAAGTACTTATAGATCATCGCGTCGTTACCGTGACCGTTAACGAAACTTTAATTAAACGTAAACAGATTCAATTAGAAAGTACAAATTTTTTTCTTATACACTTCTTACATAGCTTCTATTTAGAGATTATAATCCCAATTACATATCAAATTAATTATTGAGATTTATAAACCGAATAAAATGGCTCAATCACGTTCATTAAACAACGATAAAGAATTTTCTGACGCTGACGACGAATTTCCAATCGTGGAAACTCCCAAATTATTTAAACCTAAATTTACAAGTACGGCTAATGAACAAAATTTACGGAAACAGGTAGATGAATTAAGATCAATGATTGAACATTTAACGCGAAATATTTCTACGACGAATCCGCAAAGTGAATCAAATTCGACTCCTATGTGGCAAATGTAACGTCCTGACGTCAATCAATACTTGGAAATCTCAATTATTCAGTTTATTTCATTTTCTTTTTACACATTTACTTACAGTCATTTATTCCATAGCACATATTTTCATTCACACATATCTCTTTAGCTTCTCACCACCCTATAAATAAAGAAAACATAATTAACATGACACAGATACATATAGTAAGACTAGTAAGTCCATCGCTACGCTATATTATACATTATACATACAAACTACTCACCGAATGCAAGGACCGCCTAGCCAGGAAGGGTTCTACTCAAATAGCTTACCTAGAACATATAAACATTATTAATTACAACATAACATTAATATAATATAAACGACAAACAGAAACAGTACATATAATTAGATACAAACCTCGCTTGGCCTGGCGCAGCCTTCCATTCACTTAACCTATAAACACAAGATTAGTGTTAGTCACATAATTATTATTATATTATTATTTACAATTAATCTATCAAGATATACTCACCACATTCACTGCAATAAGCGTCATATATCCAGAGTGCATCTTGGTTATATAACTCCTATTACTGCGACAACCTGCAAATAACCTTAATTAGTAATGCGCTAAATACATGTTATTAATAATATTGATAGGCATTAATTCTAATTTATAATATTGTAAGATTGTAACACCGTACTATGACAGGTTATGTACTTGCGTTGCATCCATGCTTGCACTCAGCTGTCATTGGCACATGGAGCAGACGGATGCAGCTCCATGCGCCGCTATCATGACGCCATCTTCTCTCTCGCGGAAGAGCGCACTTTGAATGTGGCCATCAAAGAGTCGTACACTAGCCTTCGAGGCGTCAACATCATTTTAGAGAGTCGTATTTCAGCCTTCGATGAATTAACATCGAAAGGACCTTTTTCCGCGTTACCGTTAATTCCGGTCTTAGGACAAGTTAACGTTCTTTTCTAATAATAGAGAGTCTTATCGACTTCTATTCTTTATTTTTATAGTTTATTCTATTTTATATTTAGTTTAGTATTTCATTCGTTCATTATTTCATTTCGTCGACCTCATTCTAAGTGTACTCTTCATCGTTCATCTCATTTAGTATTAAGGTATGTAAGTACTTAGGTATAAGACAAATTAAATGTATAAAACTTTATTTCATTTATATAAAATACATATTGCTCCATTTGTACTATTAATAGTTAATCTATTTCCTATTCTAATAATTATTAATTTAGTTATTTGCTATAATAAATATTGAGTAACATTTTATAACATTTATCCTACTCATTTCCATTATTCGAATTATAAAATCTAATTCATAGTAATCGAATTATTATAATTTCTAGTTAAAACTAAGATAGACTAATCTAGTTTTGCTTCGTGTACTCATACATTCTCACGCGTGATCTATCACCGCTCAGCCGTGACCTATAGTTCTAATACTTAGAGTCAATAGTCTGCCACACGCCCAATAACATTTTCTATAATTCTTTTCTCGAATTACATATTTTTATAACAATTTTTATATACATTAGTTATGCAATTTCTCTAACGTTTGCATCATTTAAATTCCAATCTTGTCATTAGGAATTGCCTGTAGAATATAACGATAGATTTCGGTTTCCCTTATTACGTCCGAACCGAAGTTTATCTTGTTAAAACTATAATTTTATAGTTTTAACTGGTGACAGCGCTGCCAATTTAAATAATCTCCCTCGCACCGATTTAAAAGCGTATCAAATTCCGTGTCGGTAAATCTTAAGGTATAATAATTGGAGATACCGGCGGATCAGGACGTAACACAAAATTATCCATCTGTTGCATCGGTAACACCTCAATTTACATTAAAAGATGCGATTGAAATGGTTCCGCATTTCGATGGTCATAATATCTCCATACAAAAATATGCAAAAGCTTGTCGTCATGCTCGGGATATGTTACATCCACATCACGAACCGTATTTAATAAAGTTCCTCCAAAGTAAACTTAAGGGTCATGCCTATTTAGCCGTCGAGGATTATAATTTGAACACCATCGATGAACTGATTCGAAAACTGAAACAAACATTCGCACCGTTAGAATCAGCTAACCATTACCGCGGACAACTTGGCAACATAATAATAAAACCAAACGAACATATATTGGAGTACATTAATCGCGTTAAAGATTTACAATTCGCTATTCTAGACTCGCATAGAGATAAATATGGTACAACATCACCGGAAATGATAGCCGATACCGAAATGTTCACTCGGGAATGTTTTTTGAACGGTCTCCCACCTGATTTTCGGATGCAGATTCTCATACATAATCCGAAAACTCTGGAACAATTATTTGAATTAGCCACTAGTATATATAAACAAATGGACAGAGATAGAAAATTATTCGGGACTCAGTTAAAACATAATAACTACAATAGAATCGAGCATAGAAATTTTGAACCGCATCAAATACCTCAATCAAATATTCGACAAAATTTCAATGAAATTCCGAGGTACACACAGCATTCACCTCCTAGTTTCTGCAATTACTGTAAAACAAGGGGACATCTAGTCTCCGAATGTAGGAAATTAGCTTATGTAAAAGCGCAGCAGAATCCGGGAAACGCGAACGGGACCCCTGTAACAACGGACGCAGTACAGAGGGCCCCTCGTCAACCGGTGCGTCCAGTAAATGCACTGCAACAACCCCCGTCATCCACATCGGAAATGGAATAAATGGTGCCTACGACATCTCATTGGATAAGGTACCTGTGGTGTTGTCAATTATACAAACTCAGCTTCGGTTATTTGTCCACACACCCGCTCGGTCTCGCTATCCGGTGGTGAGTGCCTGGCGAACGTATTGTTCCCCGCGCCCTCTCCCGGACACCACACCAAGAGCTGTGTCATTTATTTGTATTTATACGTTACATCTACCTTTTACAAAATATCAAAGAAAGAAATCATAATTTACATTTCAATCGCAACTAAACGAATACATTCGAGAAAAACAATTTTTCAAATTAACAGCAATATTTCGAATCTTTCATAAACCATAACTATTAATCTAATGTTATTAATCGCTATCACTGCGATTACAATTTGTATCCTTGTCTTGAATCCCGTCTTCATCCTTGCATATTTCCCAATTTCCTTCTACTCTTTTGAGATGTACTACATTTCTGCGTAACTTATGCCCTGTTACATCATTCTCTACTTCCATGTCGTTTCCTTTCTTCTGCGTTACTGTGTGTGGTACATCACTAAACGTAGAGGACAATTTATTATCTCTTATCATGTTTTTTATATTTTTCCCCAATTCGAATATCTGATTCTGTTGCCGTCCTCTTTCTATCTGCGTACTCCTTGCCTTTTGCTTTCATTTCAGCGTCTCTATCCCTTGTTTCTTGGTCTGCATCGGCGAATTCCACATCTGAGATGGAGGGCAGCTTGTCCCTAAATCGACGTCTGTAAAAGAGTTCTGCGGGGGGTTTACCTGTGGTAGAATGCGGGGTACTGTTGTACATTGTGAGATATTTAAGGAGATCATCTTGCCAGTCAGATTTTTGGCACTGGCTAATTCGCAGTCTTTTCAATATATCCCGGTTTTGTCTCTCAACCTCGCCATTTTGTTGAGGCCAGTACGGAATGGTATGGAACAGACGAATACCATACTCTTTACAAAAGTTTTTAAACTCTGCGCTGATAAACTGCGGGCCATTGTCAGCGGTGATACTTATTGGCGAGCCTAACCGTGAAAACATCTCCTTTAACATTCGTATCGTGTTTGCCGAATCTATAGTCTTGGTGATCTTTATTTCTTTGTAACGACTATAATAATCCACGAGAACGAGAAGATAGTGTCCACTAGGCAAAGGGCCAAGATAATCTATCGCAACATCCAGCCACGGTTGAGATGGAAGTTCGCGCCTTTGCATAGGATTTGGTGGATTTGGAGCTGAGACCAAAGTGCAACCCTTACAAGCCCTTACGCAATGTTCTGCATCCCTATCAATTTTAGGCCACCAAACTTTTGATCTCAAGCGCGATTTCATAGCCACAATTCCAGGATGACCTTCGTGAGCAGCTCCTAGTACTTTTGGCCTCAGGCTAGTAGGAATTACAATTTTATTTTGACGCAAAATTATCTCATCCTGGAAACACAGCTCATGCTCAAAAACTTTGTAATTGCTTACACTCTGATCCCAATCCCCGTTCATAACTCCTTTTTTTACCAACTGCAGTTCATTGTCTGCTTCACACGCTAATTTTAATTCGCTCAAGGTGATTGCTGTGGGGCAAGACTGATTGATTACTAAATTTACGTAATTATCATCGTCGAAAGGCCGTGGTACAGGGTTTTGAACACACAGACGCGAAAGTGGATCGGCGATGTTATTTTTACCGGGACTGTATACAGTCTTGAATTTATATGATTGCAACCGAAGCACCCAACGCTCAATCCGCGCGCACGGTTTAGAGTTGGGCCCGAAGATTACCTCTAAAGGTTTGTGGTCCGTGACAAGCTCGAAATTGTCTTTACCAAATAGGTACATATTAAAATGTTCAACGGCCCAAACTAAAGCAAGGGCCTCTTTTTCTGTTTGACAATAACGTTTCTCCCTGTCTGTTAAGCTTTTATTGCCATACGCAATAATACGCGCTCCCTCAATACCGTGCTGAACTAATACGGCTCCTAAGGCGACGGGGCTGGCGTCGGCGAATACTCGTGTCCTATCTTGCGGGTCATAATATCCTAATGCTTGAATATTTGACAGTGCTTGCTTAAGCATCGTAAATGCCTTTGACTGCTTACTTCCCCAATGTGGCATAATATTTGCCCCTTTATTCAGTTTGAGCCGTAAAAGTTCTCTTAATGGGTCCGTCAGTGTAGCTAAGTGTGGAATCCACTTGCCTACGTAATTTACAAGGCCTAAGAAGCTTTGAACTTCTTCTATTACTCTAGGTTCCCTAAATGACTCAATCAGTGCTACATATTTATCAAGAGGTTTAACCCCATCGCATGACAGTTCATGTCCGAGAAAATGAATCTTTTTAACTCCGTATGTGCATTTACTTCCATTAAGAAGAACGTTAATTTCCTTGAGTGCTTTCAAAACATTTTTTAATCGCTCCTCGTGTTCGGTTTCACTCCCAAATACAACAATATCATCTATAAAATTTACTACGCCCTCGCAATGCAAAAGTATTCTTTCTAACGTTTTTTGAAAAATTTCGGGGGCGCATGAGATACCGAACATGAGCCGTTTGTACCTAAACAATCCCCGGTTGCAAATAAATGTCGTTATGTGTCGGCATTCCACGCTTAGTTCAATTTGATGAAACGCATTTTTTATATCTAACTTAGAAAATACTTTCGCATTCCTAAACTTTGGAAGCAGCTGTTCCATAGTTGGTAAGGGGTGATTTTCTCTAATTATTGCTCGGTTAGCCTGTCTCATATCGACGCACAACCGGGCGTCACCATCCTCCTTGAGCACCGGTACTAAAGGACTAACCCAGTCAGATGGGCCATCTACAGGTTCAATGATATCAGCGTCCAGTAGTTCTTGTATTTTTTCGTAAATCTTGGACTCAAGAGGGATAGGCACCCGGCGACAAGGTTGAGAGACTGGCTTTACTGATTCGTCTATGGGAATATTGATTTTAATATTTTTAAATTTAGGGAATTTTGGGTCTTCAACTGAGTTTATCCCTAAACCCACCTTTAAAACTCCGAGTTTTATAGCTGTGTCTTTTCCGAGTAAATTTTTTGTACCATCCTTTACTACATAAAATGTTTCATCTTCCAGCTTGGACCCGTTACCAGTCAATATCGAGGTCTCCAAGGATCCGAGGACTGTTAGGGGATTTTGACTCCCATAGGCCCTGAAACTTTTAACTGGGCTCTTGATTTGATTTTTTACACGTACGCCTAAAGACTTGAGATTTTCCCATGTAGCATCAGTAATAATATTACACTTGCTACCCGAATCGATAAGCATATCAATATTTACACCCCCCAAAACGCATGTGATCGTGTCGTCTCCATCAATGTGAAAAATGTAGTTCGTGTCTACACTGGGTTTTAATGAGGGTTTGGGTTTTTTCGCGACGGTTTCTGTTTTGGCCGGAGTTTCACTAATTTTGCGTTTCTTCCATCTTGTTCGACAATAACGGCGAAAATGTCCCACATAACCGCACTTTAGACATTTTTTCAGGTGTGCGGGACAAGACTTATCCCCACTCAAATGATTTCCGCCGCAGCGACCGCACGAGTTAGTATTTTTGTCTGAAACCACGGCATTTACTTGAATCGGTAACTGCCCCTTATTAGCATCAAAACCATGAAGTTGCCGCTGAACCGTTTCCAATGCGTTTGCTTCGCTTATGATTTTTTCGAGCGAGACGTCATCGCCTAAGGTAAGTATCTTTTTACGTAGATCCACCGATTCGCACTTCTCAGTGATTTGGTCCATTAGCTGTTCATCTGCCTCTTTAAATTTACATTTAGAGCTTTGGTGTCGTAGCCGAACGAGAAACTTCTCGAATTTCTCCCCAGGTTCCTGTTTGATGAGTCTAAATAAGTGCCGTTCATAGATGCGGCTTTGCCTCGGAGAGAAATATTCGTCCAACTTGGCCAATGCAACTGTGACGTCCGATACACAGCCGTCTTTTTCCTCAATACCAGTATTACTATCATTACCGCCTCTCTCTATAATATTCGCGCATCTTACATATTACAGCTAAAACGGACTCTATCTAACACATATGTATATTCACTGCGTTCTCATATATTCATTATATATTCTCCCGTCATATATACTCCTAATTTTATATATATACCCGCTGCGTTTACTACTTTTTCCACTACGTCGATACATTACCAACATAACCTGTTACCGACCGCCGTTATATACCGTTACCGACAATCGTTACATAATAAGTTACCGACAGTCATTACCAACTATCGATAAGTTACCAACTATCGATAAATTACCAACAGTCGATAAGTTACCTACAGTCGATAAGTTACCCACAGTCGATAAGTTACCAAAGATAAACTACCAATGATAAGTTACCTACAGTCGATGAGTTACCAACTTACCGACAATAGTATAAGTACCGCCATCTATTGAGAATCACCTCTATCCAGCGTCACCAGTGCGAAGGTCAAACCATCTCGAACTAGAGTGGGGGCCGTGAGTCACCCGTCAGCTCTTAAAGATGTCATAAAGATAAGCTGACCTGATTAGGACTGCGTTTTTTGTAAACATTACGCATGCAATAGTTCC
The DNA here is from genome assembly GCA_963989215.1 of Hedychridium roseum. Lineage (NCBI taxonomy): Eukaryota > Metazoa > Arthropoda > Insecta > Hymenoptera > Chrysididae > Hedychridium > Hedychridium roseum. The sequence goes on along the minus strand of OZ022312.1, from coordinate 851,030 downwards.
AAGAAGGAACCTATGCTCCCCACCTAAAACCTTTGTCTAAAACCCCTATATAAGTCGGACCTGCGCGTCCCTTGAGCAGTATCTTTTTGCTCTTACTCTGTATCACATCGGTACGCCGTCACTGTATTCACTGTATTCACTGAGTCTTATAATATATTTCTTACTTTGAACTTAGAGCCAGTGTCTTTAACTCGACCCTCTACGTTCCTCTACCTTATACGATTCGAGTTCTGCGGCTGCCCCGCACTGAATCGCTTCACCCAGTATACTTCGGCCTAGCTGAATATATTGGTCCTTCATCTCTTACCTGAATCACTGAGTTCTGCGGCTGCCCCGCACTAGTGATTCTTAACTTATCCTCTCCGAATTATCGAGTACTGCGGACGTCCCGCACTGATAATTCTTCCTTAATCTCCTACCCAATATTCATGCCTAAAACCCGTCGCGCCGGAAGAAAGTTCCGTATACGCCGGGAAGTTCATCAGAAAATCCACGGAGTTTCCGCCGCGTACCCTCCGCGTTCATCCGACGACTTTCCTCGTCGCCCATACCGCCTACTTCCGAACGAACTGCCTACTACGGAAGAACTTCGTGCCGTCCGCCAAGACGTCCCTATAGAAGATCCTCGCTACGAAGCCTACACCGGACAAGCTCTCACCCACCAGCAAAAGGTCTGCATTGAATTGTTCGGCAGCGCTTCACCAGCTCGTCCAGAGACTCCGCCAAATTAACGCCCCTTTTAGCCGCTCATCCAACCGTCCTGACAACGTTAAAGGTAAGTGACATCTCCTTCTACTACTTTTTACAGTTCTAAATAAGATTCCTGGTCCCCGGGTATACTCGGTGAATGCAGAGTGCCTAAAAACAGGGAAAATAGCTTTTAAAAACTCGATTGACAAAGTCGAGACGTAACAATATGTTCGTTTTGTCCGATGCAAATATTGCTCAGTTCTCCGCGGTATTGATCAGCGTTTTTCAGTGGCGCGAATGCCCTTTTTAATTTATGGACTAACTCGTCAATCGAATTAAGTTTTTCGTCCTCGGTCACTAAATATGCGTGTCCTCGTAACTTGGTTTGAATAAGTTTAGTGAGGTGTAATTCCGATTGCATTGGTACCATTTCTCGCGCACGTTTACAAGCTTTTATGAAATTCTGAAGCGATATGTTACTTCCATCAAATACCGGTACACATTCTACAGCGTCGTGCAGGGATATCGATGGAGGTTGTGAGAATCTGGGTATAAAATCATATTGTACAGGCTGTACCGGCGGTTGTGTTACTGTATCCGTATCGTTCACTTTACTTATCCTCATCGATTCTATTAATTGGCGTAACTCTTCTATCTGTTTTCGCATTGCGCTTTCTGATTGTGCATTGCTGAGGAGAGTGGAAGACAGAAAGTCATTTCGAGGGGCAACATTTTCTCCCTCATCATCAGAATCTTTTTGATCCCGAGGTCTTCGTGCCGTGGCCATTATGCAATGACGGTTTTTATCTTATTTTATTTGATAAAAAAAAATTCTTTTGAGTTATATTTATCTATTATTTATTTATTATAATTAATTATAGTTTTATCAATTTACCTTTTTACATTTATTAACGATTTCTTTTTTTGTTTTTTATATATATATATATGTTTTCTACTATTGTAATTTTATTTGTTTGTTAGACGAAATGTAAGGTCATGTTTTGTATAAGCTTTGTTATCAATTATATTATTCATGTAACCGTTTAAGTTCCGTAAGGTCACGGTGATTCGAGATTGTTGTTGTTGTTGTGTGTATGCTGTAATTCGAAACTGTTCGTTAATTCGTATGTTGCTAAGATATATTGTATCACTTTCCTTGCGTGCAAAAGAAATGTTTATGAACCTCCCGTAAGTGAAGCGTTAACCATCCCGTTTTGAATAATTAATTTGAAGGTCTCCGTTCTATTATTAATTTCTTGCGCATATACGCGTCTTTTACGCAAGGAAATATATATTTTTTTTCTTCAGATAATCTCAGTAAATTCCAATTTTTAACTTTATAACTAACTAGAGCTTTTAAATTGTTTCGCTGAAAATATTGTTAATAGATTCTGGATGGTTACAAAATCCCACCGCTGTCACCACTTTTTATGTTACGTCCTAGCGTTTTTATAACAGCATGGCCTTGCCAAGACGGAACAATAATATATTTTCTTATAACTAGAATTAATTAACTTATTAGCTAAGGCGAAATTATCTTATATCTTCATAAACTTCAATATAGCTAGTGTAGACGAAGTTAGTTGGCACCGCTGTCACCACTTTTATGTCACGAAACACCGTTAAATTCTTTAATTAAAATAGAAGTTAACTACTCTTCGCTATTTCTTATATTTTACTTATTTCTATAATTCTTATACTATTTATCATATTACGGTTACTTTATGTTAACTATTATTTAGTCTGTATGAATCTAACTTAATTATTTAGTATAATTAATCTCACTTCGGATAGTTAATCTAATATCGAAATTGTAATTGTACAGAAAAAAATGCACTCACCTTAATTTCGTTGCTTCACGTCGTCCGTTGAATTATTTAACAGGGATCATTTAGGAATTGTACAACGATCTTTTATTTATTTAGTGCGTCTTAGTAAACTTATGTAATTAAATTTAATATAATGGAAATAGGGTAATTAAATTTATCTTTGCAGCAAATTCAGAATTTATACTATTTAATGTATTGTTGATTCGTTCACATGTAACTCTAATTTAAAATTGTTAGTAGCAAAGGTATTAATTGTGGATCCACTGAATTATTGAAAATATAATAATAATAGAAATTAATAGAGAGTAAATTAGTATTTGCGTTTCTACGAGGATTATTTCTCTTCACTATTTCGGCTGACTAAAACTTCTTTACTTGCAATATTCGATTATTCGATAAATTCTATGTGTAACTTTAACGGCTTGACTGATTCTCTAATTCTGACTCTCGGTTTCCAAATTTTCGGGTTTTAAATTCGCCGGTTACAATACGGTCGTATGGCGGCGGCAGTATATACATTTTGACGTCATTTAACAATCGCGATACAATCGATATGACCGATACAATCGATATGCAGATCATTCTGCAACTGAATGTGCAATTATTTGTCGATTGTTCTTAACACTACCTTTTCGCTATTTTATAACTATATTATATACATTATTTACAACGTGCTTCTCATTTGCAGGTTTACTATCGTGGCAGATGCATCTTCTTAATTCCCTTGACATCTAACCTCATTTGTACCGGTAAGTATTTGTACAGGATATTCTTACATAATACAGCAAAGTAATAGTATAATCTAATAGTAACATAAACGTATAACAATGTCTTAGTAACGAAAGTTAACATATTGTTTTCACATATCCTTGTTTATTCTAATAGTTTTTATGTGATATAGTAATAGTGTTTCGTGTTTCTGTTATAGGTATGCAAGAGTCGCAGATGCTACGCAAAGACTCTAACACTATGAAAAGACTAACACTATGATTTGGTGCGTATACTATTACTATATCATTGTGCATTATTACACAAGGATATGCTAAAGTTTATAGTAAGTATTACACATCATTTCCTTTACCTAATATACATATTTCTATCTGCTTCTCAGTAATTCAACGCAGTGAAGATTATGAGGCGCATCGAAGGAGATATTGTATTAGGAGTCTTCTCGCTATCAGGCTCGCTATCATTCTTCTACGCTATTAGGTATGTGTTACGTTCCCGCAATATATACAATATATGACGTAACATATGCAAGATTTTGTAAGTATATTCGCAGTTATAAGTTGTAGGTTACGTATCTTCCTTTCAGCTACTCGCCAGTTATTGGGCATACGTCTGTCAATGCGACATTATTAACTGGATGACCTTACAAGTGATTGGCTGTTAAAAATCTGAGAGAGTTGCCAATGCAAGGTATTATGTAGTTTATTATTTTTCCTGCAATAGTGTGTACTAGAGATATAAAAAAAATGTACTAGAAATGATCTTTTCAGGGATGCAAAATAGTGAATCCAGAGAGTCCCCGACAAATGAACTTTTGTGTGACACGAAAAGACTGGATTTTCCCCAAATAGATATAACAGGTTTTACTAAATTGATTATAATATGGAATTTTATTATGTGGTGTTATATATGGATAGAAATTAAGAAAATAAGATCATTGTTTTTTTAGGGTAAACGACCGGCAGGACGTTACAGCGCACTTTGAATGTGGCCATCAGAGAGTGTAACGTCCTGACGTCAATCAATACTTGGAAATCTCAATTATTCAGTTTATTTCATTTTCTTTTTACACATTTACTTACAGTCATTTATTCCATAGCACATAGTTTCATTCACACATATCTCTTTAGCTTCTCACCACCCTATAAATAAAGAAAAACATAATTAACATTACATAGATACATGTAGTAAGACTAGTAAGTCCATCGCTACGCTACATATTAGATTATACATATAAACTACTCACCGAATGCAAGGACCGCCTAGTGTTACGTCTCGACTTTGTCAATCGAGTTTTTAAAAGCTATTTTCCCTGTTTTTAGGCACTCTGCATTCACCGAGTATACCCGGGGACCAGGAATCTTATTTAGAACTGTAAAAAGTAGTAGAAGGAGATGTCACTTACCTTTAACGTTGTCAGGACGGTTGGATGAGCGGCTAAAAGGGGCGTTAATTTGGCGGTTCGGTTGGAAGTGATGGCGGCAAAGTAGGAGGAGCCTGCTGATTAGAGGGATGGTCAAATATCGGATCTGACGAATCAGAGTCGGTGGTGACAGCAAGAACTTTAGCGGCGGTATTGATTGGTTCTCTAATTCCATCGGAATTCTTTCCCAATCCTTGTCCTCTGATGAATCCGTATTTGTCCATAATACGCGTTATTTTGCAGGATACGTCCCAAGGAGCAATTGGTGTGGTCGGATGTGGAATGGCTGTGGGTAGAACTGTTAACGGGGGATTGCGAGACAGGGCGTCGGCATTGTCATTAATTCGTCCAGGTTTATAGTGGATAGTAAACTCGTATTCGCTGAGTTTCAAATGCCAGTTCCAGAGTCGCGAGGATTTGTCTTTGATGGATTTTAACCAAACGAGGGGTTTATGATCGGTAACTATTGTAAAGGATTTTCCGTAGACGTATGACCTGAATTGATGGATGCAATAGACCATGGCGAGACATTCTTTTTCTATCGTGCTGTACTTTTGTTCTGCCGGATTTAATAGGCGGGATGCATAGGCGACGGGTAAATCTTTCCCGATCGTACCTTGGCTTAATACACCCCCTATAGCGTATCCTGAGGCGTCGGTGGTAATTATAAAAGGTTGATTGAAATTAGGGTGTTGCAAAACTGGTTCGCGGCAGAGGCAATCGCGGAGGGTGGTGAACGCTTTCGTTTGTAAGTCTGTCCAGTCGAATTTCTTGTCCTTTTTTAATAAGTCAGTGAGTGGTTTGGCAACTTTCGAAAATCCGGGGATAAAACGGCGATAATAACCGGCGAGACCGAGGAATTGTTTTATGTTTTTTGGATTTTTTGGCGTTGGAAAGTCCTTCACGGCGGCTAGTTTACGCGGGTCGGGGCGAACTCCGTCCGAGCCAATTATATGTCCGAGGTATGTAACTTTTCGTTGTAAAAATTCGCATTTGTCCGGTTGCAAGCGGAGGTTGGCCTTAGAGATGCGATCCATAAGTTGTCGGAATTTCTGTTCGTGTTCTTCGAGGCTTTTTGCGTATACGACTATATCGTCCAGGTAAACGAATAACGTGTTTCCTTGCATACCGGCAAGAACGCGGTCCATAAGGCGTTGAAACGTAGCAGGAGCATTTTTAAGACCGAAGGGCATTCGTTTGAATTGAAAGTGACCGTACGGTGTACAAAATCCTGTTTTGTGCGCGTCGTCTGTATCCATTGCGATTTGGTGGAAGCCTGACGCTAAGTCGAGTGTTGTAAAATACTTCGCGTCGCCTAGTTGATCTAATATATCTAAGATGTTAGGTAGAGGGTATGCGTCGCCCACGGTTTTCTCGTTTAATTTTCGGTAATCTATTACGAGTCGCCAGCGTTTATTGCCATGAGAGTCTGGTTTTTTGGGTACAATCCAAATTGGGCTATTATATGGAGAAACTGAGGCTTCAATAATATTGTTTTCGAGAAGTTCTTTGACCTGGCGCGTAATTTCATCTTTGTGTACCGGTGGGAATCTATATTGTTTAATATTTACGGGTTCGTTATCCGTGGTTGTAATCCGGTGAGTGATGACGTTTGTAAATCCGAGAGGGTCGCCTGGGATATGAAAGCTATCGGCATGCTCGTGTACGAGTCGCTCAACGTGTGTTCGTTCTTCGTCATCGAGATTGTCGAGGCGTAATAAAGAAATGAGTTCGGTGAATCTATCAGGAGAGGAAATATTGAAAATTTTCGAAGTGGAAGGATTCAGAGAATTCAGAGAGTTAGGGGACGCAGAGGACGTAGAAGATTGAGGAGATTCACGGGATTCAGCGAATGTATTAAAATTAGAAAATTCAGAGGACATAGGAGATTCGCTGGACTCCGTAAATTGAGATTCAGAGAACGTAGAAGATTTAGGAAACTCAGAGAATTCAGAGGTTACTTCTTCGAAATTTTCGAGGCGTAAAGTAGGAATATTTGCAGTAATGGATTTAGAAGTTGTATTAAAAATATCAATATTAACACGACCTTCATGGACGTTTACTATTGAATCCATGAAGAAAACTCCGGGTGTCGGTTCCTGTCCGCTAAGGAGGCCCTCCGACAGCTCGGCGTTTAATATAGGAATAGAGACGGAGACATAGGAGCAAGGAGAAATCTCGACAGATTCTCTCTCGTCGAAGGGGACATATATATTACCCCAGTACACGTGGCGTTTCTCGTAGTTCATATTAGCCTGCGTTGCTTCAAAGAATTCATCTCCCAAGATTCCTTCGTGGCGTACAGGGAGATTATCCGGTATAATGTGAAAGTGGATGGTTTTGCCAAATAAGATTAGGTCGATTGTCCCGTGGGTAATAATCGTTTCGTTTGTAATACCTTGAATGATTCTTTTATCGTTTGTATTAATTTCGACGGAGGTAGGCACGGCGCGTTTTTTAATTAAGTTGATTTGAGATCCGGTATCTAGCAGAAGTTTAAGCAGGGTTCTTTGTTCGGTTTCGCAATTGATAAATTTCTGAGAGTTACGGTTTAGTTTGATATGGTGGACGCGGAGGGGCCCGGGTCTTCCGTTTTCGTTGCTGCGATAAAATTTACGGCATTTGGAGGGGCCTGTGGTTTCGTTTGATTCTTAAAAGCGAGTTTACGACAGGTCTGTATTGTGTGACCTGGATTTTTACAGTATCGACAGACGTCGGAATTTGATACGGGTGGTGATGTATTTGGACCGTTAGCGCGTGAAATTGGAGCTGTTTGAGTCGAAGAGGCGGGTGGTGACATATTTGATTGCATGCGTGGCGATATGTTTTGAGAAGCGGAGTTCGTGGTATGTGGAGTGACGTTGGTCCTTATGTCGTTTCGGGGTCGTCGGACGGGATCGTTATATGACTTCGTTAATGATCGGAATGCTTGCCTCTCGCGAGAAATTCTTGCGGCGTGCGCGATTGCATCTGTAAGTGTATGGCTTCGGAAACTGCGGAGCTCGACCCTTATGTGGTCGTGAGTGCCACGAATAAAACTTTCGAGGACATCTTCCTCGATCTCGCTCTTGATGTATTCGGGCAACCCGTAATATTTTTGTTCTGCGGCGTCTAACAATGCGGCCTTAAGCGTTTTCGTTCGTGCGGCATATTCTAATATGTTTTCGCCGGGATGTTGAAATAAATTCGCGAGTTCTCCGCGATAATCGTTTAGACTTTTATTGGAGGAAAAGGTGCGTTTTAAAACGTCTATAAATTCGGAGAGATGTCTAAAGTCTACGTCGTCGACAACGCTCCGCGCGGTGCCTCTGACTTTTTGTTTAAATAATTTAATTAATGTTTTATCCGGTTGTCCGCTTAGAGATTCTGCTGCTTCTTGGCATGCACGCGTAAATCGGTGAATCGGGATATTGGTCCCATCGAATGAAGGGATTTGATCGAGTATGTCCCGTGGATTAAATATTGGTTCGTTCCTTAGACTATGCGTACGGGCCGTAAAATTACTCGGGGCGAATGGAGAACGAGGCGATAATACGTGTTCCGCTGATTCCTCGGGACTTGGTTCTGGCATATTTCTCTGAGGCGCTCCTACCCTTTCGGACAGAGCATGTATTTGATTTTGTAAACTGCGGACTAATGACTCTAATTCTGATTTTTCGCGACGGATGGTTTCAATTTGCTCGAGGGCGTTTCGTGTTTTTTGTTCTTCCGAACGAATAGCTTCTTGTTTCTCGCGCTCTATCCGTGCTAACTGCTCTGCAGCCTCTCGTTTTTCGATTTCTTTTTGTTTTTGTAATTCGCGACGCTCTATTTCTAATCTATTTTCGCGAGCCGTTACTTGTTCTAATAGTATATTGATTTCTTCTTCGTTCCTCGCGGTTTGGCTCCTTGTGGACATGCTTGAATTTGGCATTTTTACAGTTCTAAATAATTCGATATCCCACTTCTGACACCAATTGTTACGTCTCGACTTTGTCAATCGAGTTTTTAAAAGCTATTTTCCCTGTTTTTAGGCACTCTGCATTCACCGAGTATACCCGGGGACCAGGAATCTTATTTAGAACTGTAAAAAGTAGTAGAAGGAGATGTCACTTACCTTTAACGTTGTCAGGACGGTTGGATGAGCGGCTAAAAGGGGCGTTAATTTGGCGGAGTCTCTGGACGAGCTGGTGAAGCGCTGCCGAACAATTCACTGCAGACCTTTTGCTGGTGGGTGAGAGCTTGTCCGGTGTAGGCTTCGTAGCGAGGATCTTCTATAGGGACGTCTTGGCGGACGGCACGAAGTTCTTCCGTAGTAGGCAGTTCGTTCGGAAGTAGGCGGTATGGGCGACGAGGAAAGTCGTCGGATGAACGCGGAGGGTACGCGGCGGAAACTCCGTGGATTTTCTGATGAACTTCCCGGCGTATACGGAACTTTCTTCCGGCGCGACGGGTTTTAGGCATGAATATTGGGTAGGAGATTAAGGAAGAATTATCAGTGCGGGACGTCCGCAGTACTCGATAATTCGGAGAGGATAAGTTAAGAATCACTAGTGCGGGGCAGCCGCAGAACTCAGTGATTCAGGTAAGAGATGAAGGACCAATATATTCAGCTAGGCCGAAGTATACTGGGTGAAGCGATTCAGTGCGGGGCAGCCGCAGAACTCGAATCGTATAAGGTAGAGGAACGTAGAGGGTCGAGTTAAAGACACTGGCTCTAAGTTCAAAGTAAGAAATATATTATAAGACTCAGTGAATACAGTGAATACAGTGACGGCGTACCGATGTGATACAGAGTAAGAGCAAAAAGATACTGCTCAAGGGACGCGCAGGTCCGACTTATATAGGGGTTTTAGACAAAGGTTTTAGGTGGGGAGCATAGGTTCCTTCTTGGAACTATTGCATGCGTAATGTTTACAAAAAACGCAGTCCTAATCAGGTCAGCTTATCTTTATGACATCTTTAAGAGCTGACGGGTGACTCACGGCCCCCACTCTAGTTCGAGATGGTTTGACCTTCGCACTGGTGACGCTGGATAGAGGTGATTCTCAATAGATGGCGGTACTTATACTATTGTCGGTAAGTTGGTAACTTATCGACTGTAGGTAACTTATCATTGGTAGCTTATCTTTGGTAACTGTAGGTAACTGTAGGTAATTTATCGATTGTTGGTAATTTATCGACTGTAGGTAACTGTAGGTAATTTATCGACTGTAGGTAACTGTAGGTAATTTATCGACTGTAGGTAACTGTAGGTAATTTATCGACTGTTGGTAATTTATCGACTGTAGGTAATTTATCGACTGTAGGTAACTGTAGGTAACTTATTATGTAACGATTGTCGGTAACGGTATATAACGGCGGTCGGTAACAGGTTATGTTGGTAATGTATCGACGTAGTGGAAAAAGTAGTAAACGCAGCGGGTATATATATAAAATTAGGAGTATATATATGACGGGAGAATATATAATGAATATATGAGAACGCAGTGAATATACATTAAATGCTGATGTGTTAGATAGAGTCCGTTTTAGCTGTAATATGTAAGATACGCGAATATTATAGAGAGAGGCGGTAATGATAGTAATACTGGTATTGAGGAAAAAGACGGGCGTGCAACGGACGTCACACTCCCGAATAATTTTCTATCTCTGTCCATTTGTTTATATATACTAGTGGCTAATTCAAATAATTGTTCCAGAGTTTTCGGATTATGAATGAGAATCTGCATCCGAAAATCAGGTGGAAGACCGTTCAAAAAACATTCCCGAGTGAACATTTCGGTATCGGCTATCATTTCCGGTGATGTTGTACCATATTTATCTTTATGCGAGTCTAGAATAGCGAATTGTAAATGTTTAACGCGATTAATGTACTCCAATATATGTTCGTTTGGTTTTATTATTATGTTGCCAAGTTGTCCGCGGTAATGGTTAGCTGATTCTAACGGTGCGAATGTTTGTTTCAGTTTTCGAATCAGTTCATCGATGGTATTCAAATTATAATCCTCGACGGCTAAATAGGCATGACCTTTAAGTTTACTTTGGAGGAACTTTGTTAAATACGGTTCGTGATGCGGATGTAATATATCCCGAGCATGACGACAAGCTTTCGCATATTTTTGTATGGAGATATTATGACCATCGAAATGCGGAACCATTTCAATCGCATCTTTTAATGTAAATTGAGGTGTTACCGATGCAACAGATGGATAATTTTGCCACATAGGAGTCGAATTTGATTCACTTTGCGGATTCGTCGTAGAAATATTTCGCGTTAAATGTTCAATCATTGATCTTAATTCATCTACCTGTTTCCGTAAATTTTGTTCATTAGCCGTACTTGTAAATTTAGGTTTAAATAATTTGGGAGTTTCCACGATTGGAAATTCGTCGTCAGCGTCAGAAAATTCTTTATCGTTGTTTAATGAACGTGATTGAGCCATTTTATTCGGTTTATAAATCTCAATAATTAATTTGATATGTAATTGGGATTATAATCTCTAAATAGAAGCTATGTAAGAAGTGTATAAGAAAAAATTTGTACTTTCTAATTGAATCTGTTTACGTTTAATTAAAGTTTCGTTAACGGTCACGGTAACGACGCGATGATCTATAAGTACTTATGTCCGTATGTATGTGTTTGTGTATGTATTTATGATTCTGTAACGAGTAAGCTGTATGTCCTCTAACGTGCGTTTTTGTGTTCGGTTGAACAAGATACAATTTCAAAATCTTGTTGTCGTTAGAAATTCGAATTTTACCTGTAGAATACTTAATATAATTTCCTGAAATATATATTTTCAAATATTCCCAAAAAAAAAAAAAAAAAATTTAATTTTTCTAATTTTTCGAAGAAAAGATTTCCGAATTTTTAATTTTCTTAAGAAGAAAGATTTTCGTATACCAAATTTTCTAGAAAAATTTTTCGTATCCCACCGCTCTGTCACCAATTGTTACGTCCTGATCCGCCGGTATCTCCAATTATTATACCTTAAGATTTACCGACACGGAATTTGATACGCTTTTAAATCGGTGCGAGGGAGATGATTTAAATTGGCAGCGCTGTCACCAGTTAAAACTATAAAATTATAGTTTTAACAAGATAAACTTCGGTTCGGACGTAATAAGGGAAACCGAAATCTATCGTTATATTCTACAGGCAATTCCTAATGACAAGATTGGAATTTAAATGATGCAAACGTTAGAGAAATTGTATAACTAATGTATATAAAAATGGTAATAAAAATATGTAATTCGAGAAAAGAATTATAGAAAATTTTATCGGGCGTGTGGCAGACTATTGACTCTAAGTATTAGAACTATAGGTCACGGCTGAGCGGTGATAGATCACGCGTGAGAATGTATGAGTACACGAAGCAAAACTAGATTAGTCTATCTTAGTTTTAACTAGAAATTATAATAATTTGATTACTATGAATTAGATTTTATAATTTGAATAATGAAAATGAATAGGATAAATGTTATGAAATGTTACTCAATATTTATTATAGCAAATAACTAAATTAATAATTATTAGAATAGGAAATAGATTAACTATTAATAGTACAAATGGAGCAATATGTATTTTATATAAATGAAATAAAGTTTTATACATTTAATTTGTCTTATACCTAAGTACTTACATACCTTAATACTAAATGAGATGAACGATGAAGAGTACACTTAGAATGAGGACGACGAAATGAAATAATGAACGAATGAAATACTAAACTAAATATAAAATAGAATAAACTATAAAAATAAAGAATAGAAGTCGATAAGACTCTCTATTATTAGAAAAGAACGTTAATTTGTCCTAAGACCGGAATTAACGGTAACGCGGAAAAAGGTCCTTTCGATGTTAATTCATCGAAGGCTGAAATACGACTCTCTAAAATGGTGTTGACACCTCGAAGGCTAGTGTACGACTCTCTGATGGTCACATTCAAAGTGCGCTCTTCCGCGAGAGAGAAGATGGCGTCATGATAGCGGCGCATGGAGCTGCATCCGTCTGCTCCATGTGCCAATGACAGCTGAGTGCAAGCATGGATGCAACGCAAGTACATAACCTGTCATAGTACGGTGTTACAATCTTACAATATTATAAATTAGAATTAATGCCTATCAATATTATTAATAACATGTATTTAGCGCATTACTAATTAAGGTTATTTGCAGGTTGTCGCAGTAATAGGAGTTATATAACCAAGATGCACTCTGGATATATGACGCTTATTGCAGTGAATGTGGTGAGTATACCTTGATAGATTAATTGTAAATAATAATATAATAATAATTATGTGACTAACACTATTCTTATCGATATGTATCTAAGTAATATTAATTATGTCTTTCTTTATTTACAGGGTGATGAAAAGTTGGAGAGATATGCGTTAATGAAAATATGTGCTATGGAATAAATGACTGTAAGTAAATGTGTAAAAAGAAAATGAAATAAACTGAATAATTGAGATTTTCAAGTATTGAGTGACGTCAGGACGTTACAAATGTAGGTGGCTGAGCGTCGATAAAATTTTCTTCTTCCCTACCGTGAGTAGAAGATGGAAGTGACGTTTGATTCAAATTCGGATAATGTAGTGTGCTTGTACTTTCATCTTCTTTTTCCAGGTTGGCAACTGCAATTTGTTCGTCGTTGTCGTCGTCGCCGGTTTCTTGAGTAATGGATGGTTTGTCCCTTTTCTTCGGGGGTTGCAAGGAATATAATGATTCATCGGAACTTCCCGAGGAGGATCGCGGTCGTACAGGCAATACTCGCTGTGTGCAATCGGTTGCTACGTTGCGCGACAATGCATCAGCTGCCACATTAATCTTACCCGGTTTGTAAATTATTTGATACTCAAATTCTTCTAATTTTAAACGCCATCGGAGTAAACGCGATGTAGGATCCTTTACATTATGTAACCACACTAACGGCCTGTGGTCAGTAACCAGAATAAACTTTTTGCCGTAAAGGTACGGTCTAAAATGTTGTGTGCAATATACCATTGCTAGTAGTTCTTTCTCGATAGTTGAGTAATTTATCTCTGGTTTGTTTAGAAGACGCGAGGTATATGCTATTGGCAAATCCTTGCCGATTTCTCCCTGGCTAAGAACACCCCCAACCGCTAGGTTTGACGCATCGGTAGTGACTATGAATTCTCGGGAAAAGTCGGGATATTGGAGAACTGGAGGAGTGGTAAGTTTGGATTTAAGATCGTCGAACGCATTTTTTTGCTCATCACCCCAAACAAACGAATTTTCCTTTTTTAATAGGTTTGTTAAAGGTTTTGCAATTGCTGAAAAATTCGGCACAAATCTACGGTAATACCCTGCAAGACCCAGAAACTCTCTTACATTTCGTACATTTTTGGGTGTGAGAAACTGTTTTACCGCTATAATTTTATTCATATCCGGTTTTACGCCAAATTCGCTAATGACGTGACCTAGATACGTGACTTCCTTCCGGAAGAACTCGCATTTAGTAGGTTGTAATTTAAGATTAACTTGCCTTAACTTTTCTGCTAGTCGCCTAAACTTAATGTTATGTTCCGTCAGTGAGCTGGCGTAGATCACGATGTCGTCGAGATAAACAAATAACTCGGTCCCTTGCAGTCCACTTAGTACGGTATCCATCAACCGTTGAAAGGTAGCTGGGGCATTTTTCAAACCAAACGGCATGCGAAGGAACTCATAATGCCCATTGGGTGTTGAAAATGCCGTTTTCGGTGAGTCCTTGTCTCTCATAGGTATTTGGTGGTACCCGGATGCCATGTCAAAAATAGAAAAGTATTTAGCACCCCCTAATTGTTCAAGAATCTCATTTATATTGGGTAAGGGGTACGCATCACCGACAGTTTTTTCATTTAACGATCGATAATCAATGACCAAGCGCCACCGTTTATTCCCTTCTACGTCCGGTTTTTTTGGTACAATCCATAATGGAGAATTATACGGCGAATTTGATGGTTTTATGATTTTATTATCAACTAGTTCCTTAATTTGCTTACGTATGTTACGTCCGCAAATGCTTGGCCGGTCCGACTCGTCTTACCGGCGGCAATTTACAAAACGTTCCCGCGATTTTTAGGTCAGCCGCTTACACGTACTTTACCCTGGGACTCGCGGAGATAGTCGGTGATCCAATGAAATATGCCCCAACGACGGCAAATTGGGGTTACTAATAGATGGAGGTTAGTAAGAAATTATTCACTTACTGTTTCAGGTGAAGGCGCCGACGATGCTCAGGTTAACCACTGCGAAGTGCCGGAGAAGGATGGAGTCGCACGAAGTTGAAGACGATTTATTAAATAAGATATTTTAGAAAAATGATTTAAGTTATTTGATTAAATTGTAATGATATTCTGTAAACCGACTTGAGATAAATAAAAGAAATGACTCCCGAATTCTAAATTGAAATTAGAAAGGAAGAATAGCTCTATGATTTGATTTGATGTAAATTATTTCCGATATAAGATTTAATGGAGATTTCGAGGGAAAAGGTTTGTAAATGAATTTCACGAAGTTTATATTGAGTTGATTCAAGTAAATTCACAAAAGGTGTTTCAGATTTTCACAATAGATTTACAATGATTTTCGCTTCAATAGATTTACAATGATTACGACAATGACTACTCTTATGCAATGGTTTATGATTTATAATTCTGTGATTTTTAGAATTGAGTTAGAGATAGACAATTGATTTAGATTAATTAACGAGGCTCTGCACTTGATCTAAGAGATTGAAAAATTAACTCTCGAACTAGAAGGATTTATAAAGATTGCTGAACTGTAAGTAAGTAAGTTTTTACTTTCGCTTCGCAGGAAACCTCGGAGCGCTCGAGCGGCTCGTTAGTGGGAGGCCCGCTGATCCTTGATTGGCTCGGAGGTGTCCGCGTGGGGAATGAGTTAGCGACAAGGGTGGGAAGAGCTTGACATTGGCTAACCACGTGCTATTCCGACCTTTGTTTACAATATTTGATTTGTAATGATTCTTGAGAAATAAAGGATGACAGGCTAGTCCTGTGAGAATTTAAGTAATTGATTGACTTAACCGATCAGCCCTTACAATATATAATTTAGTATAGGATAGAGATATTTGTAAGATATTTAAATATAGATCGCATGTGATATGAGGTAAGTACATTGAGTTATGTAATATGTGTACAATAAGTTTGTTAATAATAATAATAATAATGCAAAGGTTTTAGAGATTGTAAAGGCTCGACTAGATCAGATCGATTATCGTGACATGGAACAGATTGAATAAATGAGGCTAAGAATTGCGGGGACGTAACACGTATTTCTTCTTTATGTACTGGGGGAAAACGATACTGTTTTACATTTATTGGAAATTCATCGGTGGTTCTAATTGTGTGTTTCATTGCAGATGTACAAGTAAGAGGTTCGGTAGGCAAATGGAACACATCTGCATAGTTCGCAACTAAATTTTCGACGTTAATACGTTCTTCAAGATTCAAATGCTCTAGTCGTAGCAATTTTATAATCTCATCTTCTCGGCTAGTTACTGAAGAAGTTATTAACTGCGACTTCGACTCCGTTAATGTGAGCATATCGGAGGGATTTTCTTCACATGAAAAATGTATAACACCGTTTTTAATGTCTGTATTTAAATTGGGACAAGAGGTATTTAGTCCGTCATGGAAATTCTGAGTATAGGAGTTAATACAGGTAATTCTTTGTTTATCAACCTTACTTTTCTTACCAGAATTTTTATTATTAGCTGATTTTTCGGTATTATCAGACCTTCGAGTTGATTGTTTAGGCAACTGGAATCCATTCGGGCTGGTCCTAAGAGGCCCCGAATTCCCAAGGACCGTGTTGACACTCATGGGAGGTGAGCTTTGGTTATCCGTGAAAATTTCTGAAACTTCTTGTACTACGGAAAATTCTTGTAATTCAATTTTGGGTAATTTTACATTTACTGCCTTTTCGGTAGTGTTAAAAATTTTTAGTACGGCTTTGTTTTCTTTTGCAGTGACTATCGCATCTCCTAGGAAAATGCCATCGCCTACATCTATTCGCGGAATATAGCCTTCTCCTGGATGTTCTCCTTTGATATTAACATGAACGACTTTCGCTGAACGTGCTGAAATATTAATATCGTGGGAATTTTTAAAAGGTATGATCTCCTTTTTTATTTTCAAGCATCCTTGTTCGTATGATATGATGGCTCCGAGAGTTTCAAAAACGGTAGATCCTAGGATACCGTCAAAAGTGATTGGGAAATCGTTTGGAACCACATGGAACATTACAGCTTGTTCGAAAAGGTTTATGGTTATTGATCCTAGTGTGCTAACACACTCACGGGTAATGCCCATTAACTTCACTATTTTCGTACGATCTATTCGATTATTTTCCTTAAGTTTATTTAATTTAATGATATTAGATTCTGCGCCAGTGTCGAGCATAAACGTGGAATCGTGCACGAAATCTGGTGAGGAGATAAAAACAGAAGGGACATTTACTGCGTCTATTTGGGAGAAGGCAACGATTTTTCTGCTACTAGGAGTGTCTTGATGAGGGATGGATGATGAAAGCGGCGTTTTACTGGATGCATTTATGCTCTGCTGCTCTCTGGTGTAGCATCCGTGGTTACCAGAGGCCGTTTGTAGTTTTCCGAATTCATTGACGGTTGGTTACGCGCGAGTTTGCGGCACTCCTTCACGTCGTGACCTCTAAATTTACAAAACCCGCAAAATTTTTCATTTCTTCTACGATCGGTATTATTGTTTGTGACTCGACTTTCCGGAATTCTTATACTCGATACATTATTATCGCTCGTGCGTGGTGAAAGTACATATGAGCAGTTTTCGTTACGTTCCTTACGTTCCAAATAATGAGAATTTATCGGAGTATGGAAATGTTGTGTTGAACCAAACCGTGCGCGATCTCTCTCCCTTCTTTTATTAACCATTATCGCCGTTTCGAATAATTCATTCAAAGATTTCGGGTTTTCGATGAGGATGGGTATACGAATGTCGGGTATAAGGCCATTTAGGAATGATTCCCGTGTTAAATCATCTATATCTCGTTTGATTTCCGGTGACAAATTCCCGTACCTGTCCCGTTCAGCATCTGAAATAGCATACCGTAAATCTTTCACGCGAGCTATGTATTCAATGATATTGTGACGTCCGTTGCACGCCCGTCTTTTTCCTCAATACCAGTATTACTATCATTACCGCCTCTCTCTATAATATTCGCGTATCTTACATATTACAGCTAAAACGGACTCTATCTAACACATCAGCATTTAATGTATATTCACTGCGTTCTCATATATTCATTATATATTCTCCCGTCATATATATACTCTTAATTTTATATATATACCCGCTGCGTTTACTACTTTTTCCACTACGTCGATACATTACCAACATAACCTGTTACCGACCGCCGTTATATACCGTTACCGACAATCGTTACATAATAAGTTACCGACAGTCATTACCAACTGTCGATAAATTACCAACTACCTACTATTGATAAATTACCAACTACCTACTATCGATAAATTACCAACTACCTACTATTGATAAATTACCAACTACCGATAAATTACCAACTATCGATAAATTACCTACAGTCGATAAATTACCAACAGTCGATAAATTACCTACAGTTACCTACAGTCGATAAATTACCTACAGTTACCTACAGTCGATAAATTACCTACAGTTACCTACAGTCGATAAATTACCAACAGTCGATAAATTACCTACAGTTACCTACAGTTACCAAAGATAAGCTACCAATGATAAGTTACCTACAGTCGATAAGTTACCAACTTACCGACAATAGTATAAGTACCGCCATCTATTGAGAATCACCTCTATCCAGCGTCACCAGTGCGAAGGTCAAACCATCTCGAACTAGAGTGGGGGCCGTGAGTCACCCGTCAGCTCTTAAAGATGTCATAAAGATAAGCTGACCTGATTAGGACTGCGTTTTTTGTAAACATTACGCATGCAATAGTTCCAAGAAGGAACCTATGCTCCCCACCTAAAACCTTTGTCTAAAACCCCTATATAAGTCGGACCTGCGCGTCCCTTGAGTAGTATCTTTTTGCTCTTACTCTGTATCACATCGGTACGCCGTCACTGTATTCACTGTATTCACTGAGTCTTATAATATATTTCTTACTTTGAACTTAGAGCCAGTGTCTTTAACTCGACCCTCTACGTTCCTCTACCTTATACGATTCGAGTTCTGCGGCTGCCCCGCACTGAATCGCTTCACCCAGTATACTTCGGCCTAGCTGAATATATTGGTCCTTCATCTCTTACCTGAATCGCTGAGTTCTGCGGCTGCCCCGCACTAGTGATTCTTAACTTATCCTCTCCGAATTATCGAGTACTGCGGACGTCCCGCACTGATAATTCTTCCTCAATCTCCTACCCAATATTCATGCCTAAAACCCGTCGCGCCGGAAGAAAGTTCCGTATACGCCGGGAAGTTCATCAGAAAATCCACGGAGTTTCCGCCGCGTACCCTTCGCGTTCATCCGACGACTTTCCTCGTCGCCCATACCGCCTACTTCCGAACGAACTGCCTACTACGGAAGAACTTCGTGCCGTCCGCCAAGACGTCCCTATAGAAGATCCTCGCTACGAAGCCTATACCGGACAAGCTCTCACCCACCAGCAAAAGGTCTGCATTGAACTGTTCGGCAGCGCTTCACCAGCTCGTCCACAGACTCCGCTAAATTAACGCCCTTTTCGCCGCTCATCCAACTGTCCTGACAACGTTAAAGGTAAGTGACATCTCCTTCTACTACTTTTTACAGTTCTAAATAAGATTCCTGGTCCCCGGGTATACTCGGTGAATGCAGAGTGCCTAAAAACAGGGAAAATAGCTTTTAAAAACTCGATTGACAAAGTCGAGACGTAACAATTGGTGTCAGAAGTGGGATATCGAATTATTTAGAACTGTAAAAATGCCAAATTCAAGCATGTCCACAAGGAGCCAAACCGCGAGGAACGAAGAAGAAATCAATATACTATTAGAACAAGTAACGGCTCGCGAAAATAGATTAGAAATAGAGCGTCGCGAATTACAAAAACAAAAAGAAATCGAAAAACGAGAGGCTGCAGAGCAGTGAGCACGGATAGAGCGCGAGAAACAAGAAGCTATTCGTTCGGAAGAACAAAAAACGCGAAACGCCCTCGAGCAAATTGAAACCATCCGTCGCGAAAAATCAGAATTAGAGTCATTAGTCCGCAGTTTACAAAATCAAATACATGCTCTGTCCGAAAGGGTAGGAGCGCCTCAGAGAAATATGCCAGAACCAAGTCCCGAGGAATCAGCGGAACACGTATTATCGCCTCGTTCTCCATTCGCCCCGAGTAATTTTACGGCCCGTACGCATAGTCTAAGGAACGAACCAATATTTAATCCACGGGACATACTCGATCAAATCCCTTCATTCGATGGGACCAATATCCCGATTCACCGATTTACGCGTGCATGCCAAGAAGCAGCAGAATCTCTAAGCGGACAACCGGATAAAACATTAATTAAATTATTTAAACAAAAAGTCAGAGGCACCGCGCGGAGCGTTGTCGACGACGTAGACTTTAGACATCTCTCCGAATTTATAGACGTTTTAAAACGCACCTTTTCCTCCAATAAAAGTCTAAACGATTATCGCGGAGAACTCGCGAATTTATTTCAACATCCCGGCGAAAACATATTAGAATATGCCGCACGAACGAAAACGCTTAAGGCCGCATTGTTAGACGCCGCAGAACAAAAATATTACGGGTTGCCCGAATACATCAAGAGCGAGATCGAGGAAGATGTCCTCGAAAGTTTTATTCGTGGCACTCACGACCACATAAGGGTCGAGCTCCGCAGTTTCCGAAGCCATACACTTACAGATGCAATCGCGCACGCCGCAAGAATTTCTCGCGAGAGGCAAGCATTCCGATCATTAACGAAGTCATATAACGATCCCGTCCGACGACCCCGAAACGACATAAGAACCAACGTCACTCCACATACCACGAACTCCGCTTCTCAAAACATATCGCCACGCATGCAATCAAATATGTCACCACCCGCCTCTTCGACTCAAACAGCTCCAATTTCACGCGCTAACGGTCCAAATACATCACCACCCGTATCAAATTCCGACGTCTGTCGATACTGTAAAAATCCAGGTCACACAATACAGACCTGTCGTAAACTCGCTTTTAAGAATCAAACGAAACCACAGGCCCCTCCAAATGCCGTAAATTTTATCGCAGCAACGAAAACGGAAGACCCGGGCCCCTCCGCGTCCACCATATCAAACTAAACCGTAACTCTCAGAAATTTATCAATTGCGAAACCGAACAAAGAACCCTGCTTAAACTTCTGCTAGATACCGGATCTCAAATCAACTTAATTAAAAAACGCGCCGTGCCTACCTCCGTCGAAATTAATACAAACGATAAAAGAATCATTCAAGGTATTACAAACGAAACGATTATTACCCACGGGACAATCGACCTAATCTTATTTGGCAAAACCATCCACTTTCACATTATACCGGATAATCTCCCTGTACGCCACGAAGGAATCTTGGGAGATGAATTCTTTGAAGCAACGCAGGCTAATATGAACTACGAGAAACGCCACGTGTACTGGGGTAATATATATGTCCCCTTCGACGAGAGAGAATCTGTCGAGATTTCTCCTTGCTCCTATGTCTCCGTCTCTATTCCTATATTAAACGCCGAGCTGTCGGAGGGCCTCCTTAGCGGACAGGAACCGACACCCGGAGTTTTCTTCATGGATTCAATAGTAAACGTCCATGAAGGTCGTGTTAATATTGATATTTTTAATACAACTTCTAAATCCATTACTGCAAATATTCCTACTTTACGCCTCGAAAATTTCGAAGAAGTAACCTCTGAATTCTCTGAGTTTCCTAAATCTTCTACGTTCTCTGAATCTCAATTTACGGAGTCCAGCGAATCTCCTATGTCCTCTGAATTTTCTAATTTTAATACATTCGCTGAATCCCGTGAATCTCCTCAATCTTCTACGTCCTCTGCGTCCCCTAACTCTCTGAATTCTCTGAATCCTTCCACTTCGAAAATTTTCAATATTTCCTCTCCTGATAGATTCACCGAACTCATTTCTTTATTACGCCTCGACAATCTCGATGACGAAGAACGAACACACGTTGAGCGACTCGTACACGAGCATGCCGATAGCTTTCATATCCCAGGCGACCCTCTCGGATTTACAAACGTCATCACTCACCGGATTACAACCACGGATAACGAACCCGTAAATATTAAACAATATAGATTCCCACCGGTACACAAAGATGAAATTACGCGCCAGGTCAAAGAACTTCTCGAAAACAATATTATTGAAGCCTCAGTTTCTCCATATAATAGCCCAATTTGGATTGTACCCAAAAAACCAGACTCTCATGGCAATAAACGCTGGCGACTCGTAATAGATTACCGAAAATTAAACGAGAAAACCGTGGGCGACGCATACCCTCTACCTAACATCTTAGATATATTAGATCAACTAGGCGACGCGAAGTATTTTACAACACTCGACTTAGCGTCAGGCTTCCACCAAATCGCAATGGATACAGACGACGCGCACAAAACAGGATTTTGTACACCGTACGGTCACTTTCAATTCAAACGAATGCCCTTCGGTCTTAAAAATGCTCCTGCTACGTTTCAACGCCTTATGGACCGCGTTCTTGCCGGTATGCAAGGAAACACGTTATTCGTTTACCTGGACGATATAGTCGTATACGCAAAAAGCCTCGAAGAACACGAACAGAAATTCCGACAACTTATGGATCGCATCTCTAAGGCCAACCTCCGCTTGCAACCGGACAAATGCGAATTTTTACAACGAAAAGTTACATACCTCGGACATATAATTGGCTCGGACGGAGTTCGCCCCGACCCGCGTAAACTAGCCGCCGTGAAGGACTTTCCAACGCCAAAAAATCCAAAAAACATAAAACAATTCCTCGGTCTCGCCGGTTATTATCGCCGTTTTATCCCCGGATTTTCGAAAGTTGCCAAACCACTCACTGACTTATTAAAAAAGGACAAGAAATTCGACTGGACAGACTTACAAACGAAAGCGTTCACCACCCTCCGCGATTGCCTCTGCCGCGAACCAGTTTTGCAACACCCTAATTTCAATCAACCTTTTATAATTACCACCGACGCCTCAGGATACGCTATAGGGGGTGTATTAAGCCAAGGTACGATCGGGAAAGATTTACCCGTCGCCTATGCATCCCGCCTATTAAATCCGGCAGAACAAAAGTACAGCACGATAGAAAAAGAATGTCTCGCCATGGTCTATTGCATCCATCAATTCAGGTCATACGTCTACGGAAAATCCTTTACAATAGTTATCGATCATAAACCCCTCGTTTGGTTAAAATCCATCAAAGACAAATCCTCGCGACTCTGGAACTGGCATTTGAAACTCAGCGAATACGAGTTTACTATCCACTATAAACCTGGACGAATTAATGACAATGCCGACGCCCTGTCTCGCAATCCCCCGTTAACAGTTCTACCCACAGCCATTCCACATCCGACCACACCAATTGCTCCTTGGGACGTATCCTGCAAAATAACGCGTATTATGGACAAATACGGATTCATCAGAGGACAAGGATTGGGAAAGAATTCCGATGGAATTAGAGAACCAATCAATACCGCCGCTAAAGTTCTTGCTGTCACCACCGACTCTGATTCGTCAGATCCGATATTTGACCATCCCTCTAATCAGCAGGCTCCTCCTACTTTGCCGCCATCACTTCCAACCGAACCGCCAAATTAACGCCCCTTTTAGCCGCTCATCCAACCGTCCTGACAACGTTAAAGGTAAGTGACATCTCCTTCTACTACTTTTTACAGTTCTAAATAAGATTCCTGGTCCCCGGGTATACTCGGTGAATGCAGAGTGCCTAAAAACAGGGAAAATAGCTTTTAAAAACTCGATTGACAAAGTCGAGACGTAACACTAGGCGGTCCTTGCATTCGGTGAGTAGTTTATATGTATAATCTAATATGTAGCGTAGCGATGGACTTACTAGTCTTACTACATGTATCTATGTAATGTTAATTATGTTTTTCTTTATTTATAGGGTGGTGAGAAGCTAAAGAGATATGTGTGAATGAAACTATGTGCTATGGAATAAATGACTGTAAGTAAATGTGTAAAAAGAAAATGAAATAAACTGAATAATTGAGATTTCCAAGTATTAATTGACGTCAGGACGTTACACTCTCTGATGGCCACATTCAAAGTGCGCTGTAACGTCCTGCCGGTCGTTTACCCTAAAAAAACAATGATCTTATTTTCTTAATTTCTATCCATATATAACACCACATAATAAAATTCCATATTATAATCAATTTAGTAAAACCTGTTATATCTATTTGGGGAAAATCCAGTCTTTTCGTGTCACACAAAAGTTCATTTGTCGGGGACTCTCTGGATTCACTATTTTGCATCCCTGAAAAGATCATTTCTAGTACATTTTTTTTATATCTCTAGTACACACTATTGCAGGAAAAATAATAAACTACATAATACCTTGCATTGGCAACTCTCTCAGATTTTTAACAGCCAATCACTTGTAAGGTCATCCAGTTAATAATGTCGCATTGACAGACGTATGCCCAATAACTGGCGAGTAGCTGAAAGGAAGATACGTAACCTACAACTTATAACTGCGAATATACTTACAAAATCTTGCATATGTTACGTCATATATTGTATATATTGCGGGAACGTAACACATACCTAATAGCGTAGAAGAATGATAGCGAGCCTGATAGCGAGAAGACTCCTAATACAATATCTCCTTCGATGCGCCTCATAATCTTCACTGCGTTGAATCACTGAGAAGCAGATAGAAATATGTATATTAGGTAAAGGAAATGATGTGTAATACTTACTATAAACTTTAGCATATCCTTGTGTAATAATGCACAATGATATAGTAATAGTATACGCACCAAATCATAGTGTTAGTCTTTTCATAGTGTTAGAGTCTTTGCGTAGCATCTGCGACTCTTGCATACCTATAACAGAAACACGAAACACTATTACTATATCACATAAAAACTATTAGAATAAACAAGGATATGTGAAAACAATATGTTAACTTTCGTTACTAAGACATTGTTATACGTTTATGTTACTATTAGATTATACTATTACTTTGCTGTATTATGTAAGAATATCCTGTACAAATACTTACCGGTACAAATGAGGTTAGATGTCAAGGGAATTAAGAAGATGCATCTGCCACGATAGTAAACCTGCAAATGAGAAGCACGTTGTAAATAATGTATATAATATAGTTATAAAATAGCGAAAAGGTAGTGTTAAGAACAATCGACAAATAATTGCACATTCAGTTGCAGAATGATCTGCATATCGATTGTATCGGTCATATCGATTGTATCGCGATTGTTAAATGACGTCAAAATGTATATACTGCCGCCGCCATACGACCGTATTGTAACCGGCGAATTTAAAACCCGAAAATTTGGAAACCGAGAGTCAGAATTAGAGAATCAGTCAAGCCGTTAAAGTTACACATAGAATTTATCGAATAATCGAATATTGCAAGTAAAGAAGTTTTAGTCAGCCGAAATAGTGAAGAGAAATAATCCTCGTAGAAACGCAAATACTAATTTACTCTCTATTAATTTCTATTATTATTATATTTTCAATAATTCAGTGGATCCACAATTAATACCTTTGCTACTAACAATTTTAAATTAGAGTTACATGTGAACGAATCAACAATACATTAAATAGTATAAATTCTGAATTTGCTGCAAAGATAAATTTAATTACCCTATTTCCATTATATTAAATTTAATTACATAAGTTTACTAAGACGCACTAAATAAATAAAAGATCGTTGTACAATTCCTAAATGATCCCTGTTAAATAATTCAACGGACGACGTGAAGCAACGAAATTAAGGTGAGTGCATTTTTTTCTGTACAATTACAATTTCGATATTAGATTAACTATCCGAAGTGAGATTAATTATACTAAATAATTAAGTTAGATTCATACAGACTAAATAATAGTTAACATAAAGTAACCGTAATATGATAAATAGTATAAGAATTATAGAAATAAGTAAAATATAAGAAATAGCGAAGAGTAGTTAACTTCTATTTTAATTAAAGAATTTAACGGTGTTTCGTGACATAAAAGTGGTGACAGCGGTGCCAACTAACTTCGTCTACACTAGCTATATTGAAGTTTATGAAGATATAAGATAATTTCGCCTTAGCTAATAAGTTAATTAATTCTAGTTATAAGAAAATATATTATTGTTCCGTCTTGGCAAGGCCATGCTGTTATAAAAACGCTAGGACGTAACATAAAAAGTGGTGACAGCGGTGGGATTTTGTAACCATCCAGAATCTATTAACAATATTTTCAGCGAAACAATTTAAAAGCTCTAGTTAGTTATAAAGTTAAAAATTGGAATTTACTGAGATTATCTGAAGAAAAAAAATATATATTTCCTTGCGTAAAAGACGCGTATATGCGCAAGAAATTAATAATAGAACGGAGACCTTCAAATTAATTATTCAAAACGGGATGGTTAACGCTTCACTTACGGGAGGTTCATAAACATTTCTTTTGCACGCAAGGAAAGTGATACAATATATCTTAGCAACATACGAATTAACGAACAGTTTCGAATTACAGCATACACACAACAACAACAACAATCTCGAATCACCGTGACCTTACGGAACTTAAACGGTTACATGAATAATATAATTGATAACAAAGCTTATACAAAACATGACCTTACATTTCGTCTAACAAACAAATAAAATTACAATAGTAGAAAACATATATATATATAAAAAACAAAAAAAGAAATCGTTAATAAATGTAAAAAGGTAAATTGATAAAACTATAATTAATTATAATAAATAAATAATAGATAAATATAACTCAAAAGAATTTTTTTTTATCAAATAAAATAAGATAAAAACCGTCATTGCATAATGGCCACGGCACGAAGACCTCGGGATCAAAAAGATTCTGATGATGAGGGAGAAAATGTTGCCCCTCGAAATGACTTTCTGTCTTCCACTCTCCTCAGCAATGCACAATCAGAAAGCGCAATGCGAAAACAGATAGAAGAGTTACGCCAATTAATAGAATCGATGAGGATAAGTAAAGTGAACGATACGGATACAGTAACACAACCGCCGGTACAGCCTGTACAATATGATTTTATACCCAGTGTTACGTCCGCAAATGCTTGGCCGGTCCGACTCGTCTTACCGGCGGCAATTTACAAAACGTTCCCGCGATTTTTAGGTCAGCCGCTTACACGTACTTTACCCTGGGACTCGCGGAGATAGTCGGTGATCCAATGAAATATGCCCCAACGACGGCAAATTGGGGTTACTAATAGATGGAGGTTAGTAAGAAATTATTCACTTACTGTTTCAGGTGAAGGCGCCGACGATGCTCAGGTTAACCACTGCGAAGTGCCGGAGAAGGATGGAGTCGCACGAAGTTGAAGACGATTTATTAAATAAGATATTTTAGAAAAATGATTTAAGTTATTTGATTAAATTGTAATGATATTCTGTAAACCGACTTGAGATAAATAAAAGAAATGACTCCCGAATTCTAAATTGAAATTAGAAAGGAAGAATAGCTCTATGATTTGATTTGATGTAAATTATTTCCGATATAAGATTTAATGGAGATTTCGAGGGAAAAGGTTTGTAAATGAATTTCACGAAATTTATATTGAGTTGATTCAAGTAAATTCACAAAAGGTGTTTCAGATTTTCACAATAGATTTACAATGATCTTCGCTTCAATAGATTTACAATGATTACGACAATGATTACTCTTATGCAATGGTTTATGATTTATAATTCTGTGATTTTTAGAATTGAGTTAGAGATAGACAATTGATTTAGATTAATTAACGAGGCTCTGCACTTGATCTAAGAGATTGAAAAATTAACTCTCGAACTAGAATGATTTATAAAGATTGCTGAACTGTAAGTAAGTAAGTTTTTACTTTCGCTTCGCAGGAAACCTCGGAGCGCTCGAGCGGCTCGTTAGTGGGAGGCCCGCTGATCCTTGATTGGCTCGGAGGTGTCCGCGTGGGGAATGAGTTAGCGACAAGGGTGGGAAGAGCTTGACATTGGCTAACCACGTGCTATTCCGACCTTTGTTTACAATATTTGATTTGTAATGATTCTTGAGAAATAAAGGATGACAGGCTAGTCCTGTGAGAATTTAAGTAATTGATTGACTTAACCGATCAGCCCTTACAATATATAATTTAGTATAGGATAGAGATATTTGTAAGATATTTAAATATAGATCGCATGTGATATGAGGTAAGTACATTGAGTTATGTAATATGTGTACAATAAGTTTGTTAATAATAATAATAATAATGCAAAGGTTTTAGAGATTGTAAAGGCTCGACTAGATCAGATCGATTATCGTGACATGGAACAGATTGAATAAATGAGGCTAAGAATTGCGGGGACGTAACACCTCCCCCCCCGAAAAAAGAAATTTCTACGGGTTAATTTTGGAAGAAAAAAAAAAAAAATTAAGTCTGGAAATTTCTTTCGATCCGATCTAGACGTTCTCGCAATTCTTGTGTTTCTTCTATCGATTCTTGTGAGTGGGTTGACTGCCGCTTGGGTGATGAGACTGCTTCGCTGTAGATAGGTTGTGAGTGTGATTTAACGCCTTGGAGTTCGACCTGCGTGTGGTCGGCTGTTCGTCGATATTTGGCTGCTGCTGACCCGTTGTTTGCTCGAGAGATCAGGAAATGCGTGAGTGAGGACCAGATGGCTGCGATCAGGTGAAGACCACATCCGAATGCTGAGTGTAGAGTATAACCCTGCAGAATAGTATCAATAATAAATTTGATGGCTTTGACAATGAGGAATATTGCCAGGAGGCCTGCGCTGACTGAACCAAACGTGACAAAGTTTGACCAGATTCTTGAGGTGGTGCTTTCTGCGAGTTTTGATAATGCGTCTTCATCGAAGAGATTTGACATTGATATCGTTCCAGGTGGAAGATCTTCAACGGCGGACCGCGCGAGGTTGTTGAGAATGGAATGTTTTTCTGCTGGGAACATTATGTGCTCTCTGAGTTTCTGAATATCGCTTTCAGTATAGATTCCGCTCGTGGCTAACGAGTCGGGTGATTTATATTGCCATTCTGGATTTGCCGAAGGACGGAGTACTTGAGGTGACAGTGATTCTAATGGTCTTGGTAGTAAGCGATGCCAGATTTCATCGATGTGATACATTACAGGTACTACTTGACTACAAGTGCGATGCGTGCCATGCGTGGTGATAATGTGTGTTCGTGGTAACAAGAATACCGATGTATTTGCATGGTGAACAGGCAGTTCATTGTAACAGTGTTCGGTGTGACGTACCTTGACAGGAACAGGGACGCATTTGATGATATGTGCTACCTCACCAGCTACAAGAGCCATGTATCCATGTTCTTTCATGACAGTTTTGGCAAAGTCATCAGGCAGGATTGTGGCCAGGGACAGAGCGTTGTCCAGTACCTGTTTTTCTAACTTGCACCTTTGATTTAGCATGTTTGAGTAGAGAGTGGTGAGTTGAGATTTTAAATGCTTTTCGACATATACAAATTTGCTGTTTACATACGTGAATATGTCCATATTTTCAACAGAGATACCTTTCTTACTGGCAAATGTGCGTCCTTGAGTGGTTTCCAGCACGAACAGTCTTGGATGTTCTGTCTGCAGCAAGGTGTATCCGCAGAGCGGTTCTTCTCCAATTTGTTGAAGAGCAAACGTGATTTCTTTTGTAGTCAATGCATAGACAGGAGAGTGTGACCCTGTAGTATCGATGATTTTGGATGCAAGTCCTTCGTAGAGTACATCGTATTGGTCGAACTTGCAGGAAGAGATTGGCATTGGCTTCCAGAATGAGTATCCGTCTTCGCTATCGAGGCATCTACTTTTGACGAGTGGACAATGAGTGCCGCTCCGTAGGATGACATTTCCATCGGAGAGTTTGACAGGAGTCTGAAAAGAGCGGAGAGAGACAGTGACAGTTGCTTGTACTACGACTCCTTCCCAAGAGCCGAATGGATCTGAGTAAAATGTCCCAGAGCATGTTCCGTCGTTTTGAATTCGTCCAGCGAGAGTGATAGGACGAGTCGAAGAGCTATTTGCTTGAAATCCAGTGAGAAATATCCTATTTCCCAAGGAGAGTGAGCCAGTGGTGTGTAATTTGTCGCATGTTTCAGCAGTGACTTCCAGAAGATAAGAATTATATCCGTTTTGTACCGCGGACGTGTGTGAGTGCATGCCACAATAATAGATTGTCCTAGTGATCTCGATTTTGCATTGTGTGATTTGTGTATGAGTGTAGTCAGCAAGTTGCATGAGTTGCATGTAGACTTCTTTGATAGATGTGCGAGGGGTTTCGTCTTGACAGTCGCCAGTGTCGATGAGTGAAATTGTCGTTATGTTGAGGCGTTTCCCGTTGCAGTCATACCCAATTAATGCTTTCGTTTGAATTACGAGAGAACCCAGTGTTGTGATGATTGTGACAAGTGACACTAGTGGTTTCATTTTCTGAAACAGAGATTTGTCTGCGACAGTGACTTCGTATTGATTATATTATAAATATGATTTATTTGATTGCGATATTGTGATAGTGATTGTGGTAGTGATTTATTTGATTACGATATAAAGATTTATTTGATTAAGATATAATGTAGTAGATAAGTGTGTATTTGTGAACATAGAGTTTTGAATTTCGCGGTTAACAGCAGACGACGAGATGGCGCTGTGATACCCGTCGTTGCGTCGATACATCGTTGTGGTTTCATCGCTTGATATTGACGATTGGAATTAATTTCGACATTTCATTAATTAAAAGGTAAGTATACAATTAATAAATTTGAATCTAAGGTTTTGTTTTCTTTTCCAGGAAGAGTTTGATGGAAGAGTATATGCGATCTTTGACACGTCGTTTATCGACTGGCATTTGATTGAAAATAATAATAAGCAATTGAATTTACAATTTGGTGAGTTCTCTTATGTACGAGTTTGAAAAATAATCAATTGCTTTTCTTGATTTGAGCATGATTCATGAGATTTGCCTTTTAGGTTTGAATTTATTGAAGATTGCTGCAAATGTATATTTGAGGTTAGACATAGGACTTATAGTTACTTGAGGTAAGTAGAGATTAATAGTAATAAGAGTAGAGATTAATGTGTATTATAAGATTAAAGCATTTTTATGTTTTCTCCCTTTTTTTTTAGATATTTGAATATGCAGAGAGTGAGAGTTCATGAGCTTGGAGTGTAATTGGAAGCATGCATGAAGACGTTGAAGATATCAGTGATTAGTAGTATACGAGGTTAGGCTGATTTGTTTACGTAGAGTTAGTGCGTAGAGTTAAGATAACGAGTTAGTGAGTTAGAGATTTATGTATAATGAGTTGGTTTCATCCGTGACAGCTTCAGTTTATTTATATGGACTGTTCTTTTCTTACCAAAATATTCGATAGTTACATTTTCATTTTCATGGATACTTAATACCTTGTGAGGGCCTGAATATTGTTCCGATAATTTGTTCTTTTGTGGTTCTTTCAAGAGAAAAACTTTATCCCCCACTTTAAATTCTTGTGGGTTAATTTTGCGATCGTAATAGGATTTTGAACGTAATTTAGCTGCCTTGAGGTTCTGATTTGCTGTGGTTTGAAGATTTTTAAGTTTTGCGAAAAGTGATGCCAGGAAATCTGTATAGGTGACGTCAGTTTCTTCTTCAACAGGAGGATGACTTGTTGGTTCCCGTGCTATCCTGCCAAATACTAATTCATGAGGGCTGTAACGGGTTGCTTCATGGACACTTGTATTGTAAGCGAACATGGCTAAATCGATCCAGTCATCCCATTCATCAAGATTGCTTATGTATTGTTTTAGATATTCAGTTAGTACATGGTGGGAGCGCTCAATCGAACCGTTAGATTGTGGATGATAAGCAGTGGTTACATATTGTTTAATACGAAATTTCTTTGCTACCGATTTAAATAGAGCAGATAGAAAATTTGTACCTTGATCTGTGAGTATTGCTTTTGGTGATCCGTATTTACAAATCAGATTTTTAACAAATGCGTCGGCGATATCGAGTGAGGTTACTGAGCTTAGTGGTACCGCAATTGAATATTTGGTAAGGAGATCTTGCATCATTAATATGTACTCATTGTTATTTCGCGTTTTAGGTAGAGGTCCAATTACATCGAGAGAGATTTTATCGAATGATTGACCAGGAGTATCTGTAAGTACCATGGGCTGTTTGACTTTGATTCTCGTGAGTTTCTTGAGTTGGCAATCGAGACAATTCTGAATGAATTTTTGGATATCCGATTTCATATTTTCCCAGAAATAATATTGACGAATACGATTATATGTTTTAGTGACGCCTTTGTGTCCACCAACGGCTGATGCATGTTTCTCCAAAATGATTTGATCGCGAAGATCTTTGTTCGGTACTGTGACAAGATTTTTGCAAATTGTGATTGTGATTGGAATTCCGTCGAATAATTCTTTAATTCTGTTTACTACATATTTCCAGGGAACGTCATCGAACGAGGAGGTCCTGGCGATACTGAAGGACGTCAACTGGAGTTCGCTTACGACATCAAGGAGTGATCTGAGACCATTAAGGATATTTTCGGCGGATATAGGTATTCTTGGATGTTCTTTAATAGGTATCGAAATGAGACGTTTAGTGAGTAATGGAGTAACGCGAGATCTTTCGAATGTGAGATTATCATAATTAGGTAAATGATTTTCTGCTGCCATTTCGAGAGAACCTTGATCTGCTGGCGATCCGTCCATACTTATGAATATGACTTTGTTATCTTTGCGAGAGGCTAATGAATCACGGCATTCTTGGATTATAAGAGAGCTCGATGGAGTATGGTAAGGTACAATAGGATTATCGAAAATATTTGTCGTAGGAGACGAGTTTGTTAATGACGTAGAAGAGGTTGGTTCATCGATTTCGATAGAGCTTAAATAATTTTCGTCCGTTTCAGGTTGTTCGATTTGTTGTGTCGGTGCGTTCGAGGTAGTAGTGAATGTTGGTGTATCTGAGTCGATTGAGGAGCTACTTGGACGAGGTGATAAGGATAATCGAGAGCGTTTTTGAGGTGGTTCTTCAGAGGTGGTAGAGGATTTTCGGAGTGGGAGACTCTGATAGAACTCAGGAGGATTTCGAGAGAGGGCATCTGCGTTTGAGTTTGCTCGACCCTGTTTATAACATATTTCATAGTCGTATTCGCCTAATTTCAATTTCCATTTCCAGAGACGTGACGTTGGATCTTTGATCGAGTGAAGCCAGATTAAAGGTTTGTGATCAGTTATGATTTTGAATTTTCTTCCATATAAGTAAGGTCTGAAATGTGAGATACAATATACTATAGCGAGACATTCTTTCTCTATAGTCGAATAACGTGTTTCAGCCGAATTCAAAAGACGAGAAGCGTACGCAATGGGGAGATCTTTGCCAATTTGACCTTGACTTAATACACCGCCTATCGCATATCCCGATGCGTCGGTCGTGAGATTGAAAGGCTGTTCGAAATTTGGATATTGCAGTATAGGTTCGCTCATGAGTGCCTGTTTTAATGTTTCAAATGCTTTAGTCTGATTTTCGTTCCACACGAAAGTATTATTTTTTTTTCAAGAGGTCGGTAAGTGGTTTTGCTGTTTTGGAAAAGTTTTCGATAAAGCGTCTATAATAACCGACTAAACCTAAGAATTGCTTTATTTGCTTAGGATTTCGAGGAACTGGAAATTCTTTGACTGCTCTCAATTTTGAAGGATCTGGTTGAACGCCATTCTCACTGATAACATGCCCGAGGTATGTGACTTCGTGCCTGAGAAATTCACACTTATCTGGTTGGAGACGGAGATTTGCTTCTCGTAAGCGTTTGACGAGTTTTTCAAATTTAATTTCGTGCTCCTCCAATGAACGAGCGTAAATGACAATGTCGTCGAGGTATACGAAGAGTTCTGTACCTTGGAGGCCAGAAAGAACGTTATTCATTAAGCGTTGAAAAGTTGCTGGAGCGTTTTTTAATCCGAATGGCATACGCGCAAATTCATAATGGCCGTAAGGAGTTGAGAATGCAGTTTTGTGTGCGTCTTGAGGCGACATCGGAATTTGATGGAAGCCTGATGCGAGGTCGAATATTGAGAAATATTTCGCGCTACCGAGTTGGTCGAGAATGTCAACGATATTTGGTAATGGATAAGCATCTGAGGTTGTTTTTTCGTTCAAATTTCGATAGTCGATAACTAACCGCCATCTTTTATTGCCTTTCGAGTCAGGTTTTTTAGGAACAATC
Source organism: Hedychridium roseum (assembly GCA_963989215.1). Lineage (NCBI taxonomy): Eukaryota > Metazoa > Arthropoda > Insecta > Hymenoptera > Chrysididae > Hedychridium > Hedychridium roseum. Next base: position 816,917 of record OZ022312.1, on the reverse strand, counting down.
CAGACTGGAGAATTATATGGAGAGTCAGAGTTTCGAATGATCCCATCCTTTAGTAGGTCTGTCACCTGTTTGTCGATTTCTTGCTTATGGATTTGAGGGAATCTATATTGTCGTGTATTTATTGGGATTTCGTCAGTCGTGAAGATACGATGTTCCATAGCATTTGTTGAAGTAAGATTTTCATGAGGTAAATGAAATCTGTCCGCGTGTTTAGTTACGAGGTTAGTTATATTTTTGCGTTCGATTTCATTTAGATGATTGAGTCGTAGAGAGTTAAGGACTTCATTTGTCCGAGATGAGTTAGGGGAGAAGTTATGACAAGCCTCGGCTTGATTTAATGAGAGGATTTGAGGATTTTTATGAGTCAGGCTTTGCATCTCGTGCGATTGAGTAGTAGATTGATTGCGAGAAATGAGTTGAGGTTCTGAGAGATTTGTTTGACGTGCGATTGAGTTAGTAGAGAGATTCTCGCAATTTGATTGAGGTATGAGATTTTGAGATGCGATAGACTGAGTCATAAGAGGTTGAGATGTAGATTGATTTAGAGATTGATTTTGAGTTTGTATGTCAAACTCTTCGAGGATTAGAGTGGGGATTTGGAATTCGAAGTCGTTTTGCGAAGCATTGATCACCTTGAGGAGCGCTCGGCCCTCGTGATTGTTCGCAAGGATGTCCCCTGAGAATATGTTTTCAGCGATATTGAGAGGAGGAATGTACCCCGATTTGATTTCTGGATTTCCGACCCTAATTTTGATGAATCGCGAAGTACGAGCCGGAATGATTTCTGTTTGATTTTTATAGAATGGTACAGTGCAATCACCCCATCGTACCACTTGCTCTTTATAATCTAATCGTACCGCGTGATCGTCGAGAAACTCGGTTCCCAGGATGCCGTCTTGCCTTATCGCGTCGTCGTTGTCGAGAATGTGAAATGTGACGAGACGAGAGGCAAGCACCAGCTCAACGGTCCCGAGAGTGTCGAGTTCTGAAGCCGTGATACCGCGGACCTTTATCGCGTTTTCTCGAGCTATCTGTGCTGACTTTGGCAGCGAAGATTTTTTTACGACGTTAATTTCAGAACCTGAATCAACTAGGAGTTTTAATAATTTGTTAGATGCGGTGATTTCGATGGTCGGAGTTCTATGATTTTTTGGCAGATTTATGACCACAATTCTTCGTGGTGTGGTATTTTGGGATTGAGCACATTTTTGAGGTTTACGTCGCGGGGCGCGCTCTTGTTCCCCGGACGGCTTTCTCCGTTTCCCGAATTTTGTTGTTTATAGGGAACAATTTGGCCGGTTTCGACTTTCCACTTGTACTTCCGGCATTCATTAATTATATGACCCGACCTTTTGCAATAATTGCAGGTTTTGAACGATGATTGCTGAGGAGGATTTTGTGAAATTTGCGATTGCTGAGATTCATAAGGATCATACGAATTGAGCGATCTATGCGGATTTGACGAGTTTTGTTCATTTTGAGGCGCAAAAGAAACCGTGTGTGGTCGAGATTCTGATAACGAAAATTTAGGCGAGACTGAAAAATTTCTATAAGGTGAGTTTTGAAATGATTTTAGTCTTTCTTCCCCGATTCTTATATTATTCATTATTTGAATGGTTTTGGTATATGCTTCATCTAGAGAATAGTATCCTTCAATTTTCAGGCGAATGTTTACATCAGAAGGAAGACCGTTTACAAAAGCTTCTAATGTGTCGTTATCGATGGCTTTGAGTAAATGAAGAGGCGCCTTACCGTGGTACGTCCTATTCTCGCCATCAATAATCGCTAGCCGCAGTTCCTTGACACGATTTATGTAATCAAAAATGTGTTCTCTCGGGTGTTTGAATATGTTGCCTAGTTCGCCGCGGTATTGATTGACGGATTTTACCGGAGCAAATAACGATTTTAGACGGTTCGCGAAATCTTCCACAGTTTCAAGGTGCACATCTTCTATTGCGTGTAATGCATGACCGCATAGTTTATTGACGAGTAATTTAGTTAGAATTCCCTCCTGCTTTGCCGCAATCAGGTTTCGCGCACGCTCGCATGCTCGTAAAAATTGAAAAATAGGTGGTTGATATCCGTTAAATACCGGGACTGTCTCTAACGCGTTTTTTACGGAGATACCTTGCTCCTGAAGAGGATTAACTGCTACGGACTCGAGTTTATTTGGTGTTTGGGAACGAGAATATTGGAAATCATGATTAATGCAAGGGTCCGGAGTAATGTCTCGACTGTTGTAATTCAACTTCTGATAATCTAGAGTTAATATTCTCGATACTTTGAGGTAAACACTGTAATTTGACGAGCGTACTTTGCATATTTTCAAGAATACGAGTAATTTGATCCATTTGACTACTTTCCGCGAACACGCAGTTGTTCTTATTAAGAGCTTCGGTCGACATTTTCTTATAATTTAGCCAGAAGTGAATATATTTCACAGGAATTTCACCGATCTATCTTTCGATCAATCCCACCGCTGCCACCAAAATTTTGTATATATATCCGTCTGTTACGTCCGCAAATGCTTGGCCGGTCCGACTCGTCTTACCGGCGGCAATTTACAAAACGTTCCCGCGATTTTTAGGTCAGCCGCTTACACGTACTTTACCCTGGGACTCGCGGAGATAGTCGGTGATCCAATGAAATATGCCCCAACGACGGCAAATTGGGGTTACTAATAGATGGAGGTTAGTAAGAAATTATTCACTTACTGTTTCAGGTGAAGGCGCCGACGATGCTCAGGTTAACCACTGCGAAGTGCCGGAGAAGGATGGAGTCGCACGAAGTTGAAGACGATTTATTAAATAAGATATTTTAGAAAAATGATTTGTTATTTGATTAAATTGTAATGATATTCTGTAAACCGACTTGAGATAAATAAAAGAAATGACTCCCGAATTCTAAATTGAAATTAGAAAGGAAGAATAGCTCTATGATTTGATTTGATGTAAATTATTTCCGATATAAGATTTAATGGAGATTTCGAGGGAAACGGTTTGTAAATGAATTTCACGAAATTTATATTGAGTTGATTCAAGTAAATTCACAAAAGGTGTTTCAGATTTTCACAATAGATTTACAATGATCTTCGCTTCAATAGATTTACAATGATTACGACAATGATTACTCTTATGCAATGGTTTATGATTTATAATTCTGTGATTTTTAGAATTGAGTTAGAGATAGACAATTGATTTAGATTAATTAACGAGGCTCTGCACTTGATCTAAGAGATTGAAAAATTAACTCTCGAACTAGAATGATTTATAAAGATTGCTGAACTGTAAGTAAGTGTTACGTCCTGATCCGCCGGTATCTCCAATTATTATACCTTAAGATTTACCGACACGGAATTTGATACGCCTTTAAATCGGTGCGAGGGAGATTATTTAAATTGGCAGCGCTGTCACCAGTTAAAACTATAAAATTATAGTTTTAACAAGATAAACTTCGGTTCGGACGTAATAAGGGAAACCGAAATCTATCGTTATATTCTACAGGTAATTCCTAATGACGAGATTAGAATTTAAATGATGCAACGTTAGAGAAATTGTATACTAATGTATATAAAAATTGTTATAAAAATATGTAATTCGAGAAAAGAATTATAGAAAATGATGTTGGGCGTGTGGCAGACTATTGACTCTAAGTATTAGAATTATAGGTCACGGCTGAGCGGTGATAGATCACGCGTGAGAGTGTATGGTGTACGCAAAGCAAAAACTAGATTAATCTATCTTAGTTTTAACTAGAAATTATAATAATTTAATTAACTATGAATTAATTTAATGTGATAGAAAGAAACGGGAAAACGCTATAAAAGGTTATTCAATATTTATTGTAACAAATAACTAAATTAATATTTAGTAGAATAGGAAATCGATTAACTATTAATAATACAAATGGAGCAAAATGTATTTCATATAAACGAAATAAAGTTTTATACATTTAATAAATCTTATAGCTACTTACTTACGTACCTTAATTGCTAAATGAGTTGGACGATGAAGAGAACACTTAAAATGTGGTGGACGAATGAATAATGAATTAAGTACGAAACTGATATTAAATATAAAATAGAAAAGATAGAGATCGCTAAGACACTCTATTGGAAATAAGAAGTTAATTAGTCCTAAGACTGTAATTAACTTTTAGATTTAGAAATGGTCCTTGCGATGATATTTCATCGAAGGCTGGAGAGAATATTAAACGATGTTAACTCTACGAAGGTTGAATTACGACTCTCTAAAATGGTGTTGACACCTCGAAGGCTAGTGTACGACTCTACGATGGCCACATTCAAAGTGCGCTCTTCCGCGAGAGAGAAGATGGCGTCATGATAGCGGCGCATGGAGCTGCATCCGTCTGCTCCATGTGCCAATGACAGCTGAGTGCAAGCATGGATGCAACGCAAGTACATAACCTGTCATAGTACGGTGTTACAATCTTACAATATTATAAATTAGAATTAATGCCTATCAATATTATTAATAACATGTATTTAGCGCATTACTAATTAAGGTTATTTGCAGGTTGTCGCAGTAATAGGAGTTATATAACCAAGATGCACTCTGGATATATGACGCTTATTGCAGTGAATGTGGTGAGTATATTTTGATAGATTAATTGTAAATAATAATGTAATAATAATTATGTGACTAACACTAATCTTGTGTTTGTAGGTTAAGTGAATGGAAGGCTGCGCCAGGCCAAGCGAGGTTTGTATCTGATTATATATACTGTTTCTGTTTGTCGTTTATATTATATTAATGTTATGTTGTAATTAATAATGTTTATATGTTCTAGGTAAGCTATTTGAGTAGAACCCTTCCTGGCTAGGCGGTCCTTGCATTCGGTGAGTAGTTTATGTGTATAATCTATAATGTAGCGTAGCGATGAACTTACTTGTCTTACTACGTCTTACTATATGTATCTGTGTCATGTTAATTATGTTTTCTTTATTTATAGGGTGGTGAGAAGCTAAAGAGATATGTGTGAATGAGAATATGTGCTATGGAATAAATGACTGTAAGTAAATGTGTAAAAAGAAAATGAAATAAACTGAATAATTGAGATTTCCAAGTATTGGTTTACGTCAGGACGTTACATAAGTAAGTTTTTACTTTCGCTTCGCAGGAAACCTCGGAGCGCTCGAGCGGCTCGTTAGTGGGAGGCCCGCTGATCCTTGATTGGCTCGGAGGTGTCCGCGTGGGGAATGAGTTAGCGACAAGGGTGGGAAGAGCTTGACATTGGCTAACCACGTGCTATTCCGACCTTTGTTTACAATATTTGATTTGTAATGATTCTTGAGAAATAAAGGATGACAGGCTAGTCCTGTGAGAATTTAAGTAATTGATTGACTTAACCGATCAGCCCTTACAATATATAATTTAGTATAGGATAGAGATATTTGTAAGATATTTAAATATAGATCGCATGTGATATGAGGTAAGTACATTGAGTTATGTAATATGTGTACAATAAGTTTGTTAATAATAATAATAATAATGCAAAGGTTTTAGAGATTGTAAAGGCTCGACTAGATCAGATCGATTATCGTGACATGGAACAGATTGAATAAATGAGGCTAAGAATTGCGGGGACGTAACACCAGATTCTCACAACCTCCATCGATATCCCTGCACGACGCTGTAGAATGTGTACCGGTATTTGATGGAAGTAACATATCGCTTCAGAATTTCATAAAAGCTTGTAAACGTGCGCGAGAAATGGTACCAATGCAATCGGAATTACACCTCACTAAACTTATTCAAACCAAGTTACGAGGACACGCATATTTAGTGACCGAGGACGAAAAACTTAATTCGATTGACGAGTTAGTCCATAAACTTAGGGCATTCGCGCCACTGAAAAACGCTGATCAATACCGCGGAGAACTGAGCAATATTTGCATCGGACAAAACGAACATATTGTTACGTCTCGACTTTGTCAATCGAGTTTTTAAAAGCTATTTTCCCTGTTTTTAGGCACTCTGCATTCACCGAGTATACCCGGGGACCAGGAATCTTATTTAGAACTGTAAAAAGTAGTAGAAGGAGATGTCACTTACCTTTAACGTTGTCAGGACGGTTGGATGAGCGGCTAAAAGGGGCGTTAATTTGGCGGAGTCTCTGGACGAGCTGGTGAAGCGCTGCCGAACACTTCAATGCAGACCTTTTGCTGGTGGGTGAGAGCTTGTCCGGTGTAGGCTTCGTAGCGAGGATCTTCTATAGGGACGTCTTGGCGGACGGCACGAAGTTCTTCCGTAGTAGGCAGTTCGTTCGGAAGTAGGCGGTATGGGCGACGAGGAAAGTCGTCGGATGAACGCGGAGGGTACGCGGCGGAAACTCCGTGGATTTTCTGATGAACTTCCCGGCGTATACGGAACTTTCTTCCGGCGCGACGGGTTTTAGGCATGAATATTGGGTAGGAGATTAAGGAAGAATTATCAGTGCGGGACGTCCGCAGTACTCGATAATTCGGAGAGGATAAGTTAAGAATCACTAGTGCGGGGCAGCCGCAGAACTCAGTGATTCAGGTAAGAGATGAAGGACCAATATATTCAGCTAGGCCGAAGTATACTGGGTGAAGCGATTCAGTGCGGGGCAGCCGCAGAACTCGAATCGTATAAGGTAGAGGAACGTAGAGGGTCGAGTTAAAGACACTGGCTCTAAGTTCAAAGTAAGAAATATATTATAAGACTCAGTGAATACAGTGAATACAGTGACGGCGTACCGATGTGATACAGAGTAAGAGCAAAAAGATACTGCTCAAGGGACGCGCAGGTCCGACTTATATAGGGGTTTTAGACAAAGGTTTTAGGTGGGGAGCATAGGTTCCTTCTTGGAACTATTGCATGCGTAATGTTTACAAAAAACGCAGTCCTAATCAGGTCAGCTTATCTTTATGACATCTTTAAGAGCTGACGGGTGACTCACGGCCCCCACTCTAGTTCGAGATGGTTTGACCTTCGCACTGGTGACGCTGGATAGAGGTGATTCTCAATAGATGGCGGTACTTATACTATTGTCGGTAAGTTGGTAACTTATCGACTGTAGGTAACTTATCATTGGTAGCTTATCTTTGGTAACTGTAGGTAACTGTAGGTAATTTATCGATTGTTGGTAATTTATCGACTGTAGGTAATTTATCGACTGTAGGTAACTGTAGGTAATTTATCGACTGTAAGTAACTGTAGGTAATTTATCGACTGTTGGTAATTTATCGACTGTTGGTAGTTTATCGACTGTAGGTAATTTATCGACTGTAGGTAACTGTAGGTAACTTATCGACTGTAGGTAATTTATCGATAGTTGGTAATTTATCGGTAGTTGGTAATTTATCAATAGTAGGTAGTTGGTAATTTATCGACAGTTGGTAATGACTGTCGGTAACTTATTATGTAACGATTGTCGGTAACGGTATATAACGGCGGTCGGTAACAGGTTATGTTGGTAATGTATCGACGTAGTGGAAAAAGTAGTAAACGCAGCGGGTATATATATAAAATTAGGAGTATATATATGACGGGAGAATATATAATGAATATATGAGAACGCAGTGAATATACATTAAATGCTGATGTGTTAGATAGAGTCCGTTTTAGCTGTAATATGTAAGATACGCGAATATTATAGAGAGAGGCGGTAATGATAGTAATACTGGTATTGAGGAAAAAGACGGGCGTGCAACGGACGTCACACAATTACATATCAAATTAGTTATTGAGATTTATAAACCGAATAAAATGGCTCAATCACGTTCATTAAACAACGATAAAGAATTTTCTGACGCTGACGACGAATTTCCAATCGTGGAAACTCCCAAATTATTTAAACCTAAATTTACAAGTACGGCTAATGATCAAAATTTACGGAAACAGGTAGATGAATTAAGATTAATGATTGAACATTTAACGCGAAATATTTCTACGACGAATCCGCAAAGTGAATCAAATTCGACTCCTATGTGGCAAAATTATCCATCTGTTGCATCGGTAACACCTCAATTTACATTAAAAGATGCGATTGAAATGGTTCCGCATTTCGATGGTCATAATATCTCCATACAAAAATATGCGAAAGCTTGTCGTCATGCTCGGGATATATTACATCCGCATCACGAACCGTATTTAACAAAGTTCCTCCAAAGTAAACTTAAAGGTCATGCCTATTTAGCCGTCGAGGATTATAATTTGAATACCATCGATGAACTGATTCGAAAACTGAAACAAACATTCGCACCGTTAGAATCAGCTAACCATTACCGCGGACAACTTGGCAACATAATAATAAAACCAAACGAACATATATTGGAGTACATTAATCGCGTTAAAGATTTACAATTCGCTATTCTAGACTCGCATAAAGATAAATATGGTACAACATCACCGGAAATGATAGCCGATACCGAAATGTTCACTCGGGAATGTTTTCTGAACGGTCTTCCACCTGATTTTCGGATGCAGATTCTCATTCATAATCCGAAAACTCTGGAACAATTATTTGAATTAGCCACTAGTATATATAAACAAATGGACAGAGATAGAAAATTATTCGGGAGTCAGTTAAAACATAATAACTACAATAGAATCGAGCATAGAAATTTTGAACCGCGTCAGTTACCTCAAACGAATACCCGATCCAATTTTGAACCGCATCAAATACCTCAATCAAATATTCGACAAAATTTCAATGAAATTCCGAGGTACACACAGCATTCACCTCCTAGTTTCTGCAATTACTGTAAAACAAAGGGACATCTAGTCTCCGAATGTAGGAAATTAGCTTATGTAAAAGCGCAGCAGAATCCGGGAAACGCGAACGGGACCCCTGTAACAACGGACGCAGTACAGAGGGCCCCTCGTCAACCGGTGCGTCCAGTAAATGCACTGCAACAACCCCCGTCATCCTCATCGGAAATGGAATAAATGGTGCCTACGACATCTCATTGGATAAGGTACCTATTATCAAACTATCTTCTCCAAGTTTTAGAACGGATGCAGACATCATGGTCGACACTGGAGCTGTACCAAACATAATTAAAGTCAGTCACCTTAGGGACAGAACTGGCATCGACAGCTCTAGGTCTGTGAAATTAGTGGGAATTACCCAAGAAAGTGTAGATACCCTGGGCATGGTGAACATTGACCTCTTCGGGCAAAAGGTTCCTTTCCACGCAGTATCTGTCGAGTTCCCGATCCCATCTGCTGGTATCTTAGGATCCACCACGCTGAGGACACTCGGAGCTCACATCTCCTATGCAGATGAACAGATGTACGTCAGTGGTAGGTATATACCCTTTCCTAATGCTCGTCACGTTCAAGTTCCAGCCAGTTCCAGTATGGTCACTCGTGTCACTCTCAAGGATGAACCACTAATAAAAAGGAAATTACCGCATAACAACAGCGAAACCATGGGTAATGGTCCTACCATTATGGACAATGTGCAACCATGCATACCTGCTCCAAGGGCCATAAATCTCGAGACAACATCAGCAATGTCCAAAACTTGCCAGAAAGGATATACATTTCCAATTTCCACGACTGATATTAATTCTTGGTCTCCTAGGGTCGACCAGAGAAACCATCAGCCGTCCATAAATTGCCATCTTCCTAAAAACACATTCAATTTAAAACAAATTTCCACTCATCCTACTTTAAACTCCCATTCTATTTCACATTCTAATATAATCTCACATACTAATTCTACTTTACATTTTAATTCCACTTTACACACTAATTCAAATCTACATTCTATTCCTATCTTAAATCCTAAATCAAATTCACATACACCTTCTAATCCTAAACACTCAAATCATATTAACACTACACAAAACACAGAAAATCTCGAACAATCTACAAACAATGAAATCAACAAGGTTAAAACCGAATTGTCTGGTTATTTTAACCCACGGCATTTATTAAAGAAAAATGTCGTACGTAAATTTCATACAACCAATCAGATGGTTGAGTTATCAAATATTGCATGCTGGGATATCTCGGGCCAATCCGAAGATGCCAAAGATCTCCCAATAACAAACGCGCCTCGAATTCCGAATTATTTAAATCACATCGGTTATAAAACGTGTATAGAAATTCTAAACTCTATTAATTGTACTTCGTATTTGCGTATTTCAATATTTAAAAGCCATCTTATAACCATACATTACGACCGATACCTTAATTTTATTGGCGATTTTACTGTACCTCGCTTTGCGATTATGTCATTCAAGAAGATGCTGATTACAAGGATTCGTCAACCCATCACTCATCAGTCACTTCTGCATCGCGACGATCTACTGGACAAAGGGGACCATGCGTGTTCGGAATCGGAAGTCGATTTTCCCTCGACCGTGGTATCTTCTTCAGCCGAAGTCACTTGGCAGGACATCAAATTTTCTCTGCCGTCTTCAGGACTTACGGACAAAATAATACTCCAGCCACTGCCGAGATTTTACGATTTCCATGGAGAAAAATCTCTCAGTACGCTCACGATGGATCATCCCATTCATCTCCTCAAGGGTCGTCTCGTTCGCCAGCCTTCTATGAAAGGACCTCCAAGGGTTGTGTAACGTCCTGACGTAAACCAATACTTGGAAATCTCAATTATTCAGTTTATTTCATTTTCTTTTTACACATTTACTTACAGTCATTTATTCCATAGCACATATTTTCATTCACACATATCTCTTTAACTTCTCACCACCCTATAAATAAAGAAAACATAATTAACATGACACAGATACATATAGTAAGACTAGTAAGTCCATCGCTACGCTATATTATACATTATACATACAAACTACTCACCGAATGCAAGGACCGCCTAGCCAGGAAGGGTTCTACTCAAATAGCTTACCTAGAACATATAAACATTATTAATTACAACATAACATTAATATAATACAAACGACAAACAGAAACAGTATATATAATCAGATTGTTACGTCCCCGCAATTCTTAGCCTCATTTATTCAATCTGTTCCATGTCACGATAATCGATCTGATCTAGTCGAGCCTTTACAATCTCTAAAACCTTTGCATTATTATTATTATTATTAACAAACTTATTGTACACATATTACATAACTCAATGTACTTACCTCATATCACATGCGATCTATATTTAAATATCTTACAAATATCTCTATCCTATACTAAATTATATATTGTAAGCGGCTGACCTAAAAATCGCGGGAACGTTTTGTAAATTGCCGCCGGTGTGACAGCCCGCACAACAGGTGCCATAGGCACGAGGCCGTGGGCTGTCGTCCCAATTACGCGGACCTCTACCTACCCGCATCGGAAGTGCAGCCAGCCCAGCGGCACGACGCTCCAGAGGCGCAGCCCCACACATTCGGCATGGAGGAAGCACTCTACACGGAGATCGGGCCTGCTGCACTCAGGGATCAAGGCAGCAGCTACGAGTCCCCGCCATATCCGCGGCCCTACGTCATCCCTTATGACGTACCACCTGCGGCCAGATTCTTCTGGCCGCCACCTCCGTCAGCAACCAGTACGCCGCCGTACTATTATGCGGATTTATCCATGGGGCAGGAGAGGGCTCCAGGACCGGAGTCGCTGCGGCCTCAGTGGAGCCACCACGTGGAAGAGCCAGAAGAGCATCACCAGGAGCGCCCCTGCCTGTGGAGCTGCTGGAGGAGTGCCACGGACAATTTATAATTAGCTAAACATATTAGCTTTTACCATTGGGATGCAGGGACGCCCGCGATATATATAATTCCACCGATAAATGAACAGGTGTCAAATTACATTGAAAATCCGAAGCTACAGCATATATCGAGTCGCGACAAAATCGAGAATGGTCACTTATTTGCATACCTTACAAATTTCAAAAAGGAAAATATACTGCAAAGAGAAAAACGGTGGTCCCTGTATTCACGTATAATAATATTAAGACATCTTTAAACATGTACTAGGTAATAAGATCGTTTAACCCATTACTTTTCGCACACATAGATTTACTACGCAATAATAATAACGCTTATATTCTATAAAAAAAACTGATAAATGCTACTAATAAAAATTAGTAATGCTTTCATATGCTTCACTTACCTCATTCACCTATCTTCACTCGAACAAAACCTTAGCAGCTCCCTGAAATATCATAACAGCCTTTACCTCCGGCAAACCCACGACAAATGACATGCTTAAGAACGCCACACTACCCCCTCTTGATAGGAAAGCCTATTCCAATTCCCTATGAGGTAACCTCTAAATCCAACCCAGCTTACTCAACCAACTCCACCATTTCATTGGTTGACCTCTTTTCCCACCCATAGCTTCTGCTTTATCATTGGACGGCCCCTGTTCCTTCACAATTATCGTGACGACTTCCAAGAATCCCGTGTTATTTCATAGCGTTGGTCGTTGATTGCATCATCTCTGCACACGGCACTAAAACCGTTTCACGAGAATTCGGTCCCACATGTCCTTATTTGGTAAACTTGCCAGAGAACTAACTGGTCTTACTCATCGACACACCAATAGCACACATTTACACTAACTTTAATATATAAGAAGACCGGAGGCATAGGCAAGTCAGTCAAAAATCTCATCTGCAGTGCGGCTTAGTGCGTTTTCACAGTTCGGTTAAGAGTTATCGTGCTACTCGAAAATACTAATTCAACTTCTAACCGCCAGAACACTGTCACGAGGTAAAGAAATCAACCACGAATCCAATATAATTATTTTACTTATCTGAATACTTGTAATATCTGAACTCATCGTGTATATTGTGTCAAATAAATATAAGTTAAGAAAAGGTGTGACAAATCACTAAGAGCCACAACTATAGATCTCTAGGTACTTTAGTACCGAACCCGCAGCGAGCCGATCCCAAATACGTGTCGCGCCCTAGTTATTCCATAGCTGGGTCGTAACATAATAATTATTTTTGGTGGCAGCGGTGGGATCTAGCTCGCTAACACAGTATAAGATTCTGTGAGGGAGAGATAAAAATGGCTTTAACACCAAGAGACGTCGACGATCTCGTACCAATTACTACGTCATCACATATACAAACTAGACATGCATATACCGCTTCTACCGCCGCTTCATCTACTCCGGCAACAAGCTCTAGACAAACTCCAACTCCGACCCCTGGTCCGTCACGGTCGCCATTAACTCAAGAAGGAATGGACGCCATAATTATTCCACAAATTACACTGAAGGACGCTCTAGAAGCAGTACCTTACTTCGATGGAAGAAGCAGCAGCTTCAGATCCTTTGCTGAGGGATGTAGAAGTGCAAGGGAAATGATACCACCACGAAGTGAAGCAAATTTAGTGAAGCTCATCAGAAACAGGCTACGAGGCACTGCCAAGGACACCATTCAGGGTTCACAGTTCGAAACAGTGGAGGAACTGCTTTTGTTCTTGGAGAATTTATTCGACCCACCCCAGTCACTCTCCAGCTTGCAAGGAAGACTAGGGAGAATTATGCAAAGTAACACGGAGAACGTAATTACGTACGGTACCAGAATCCGTTATCTCTTCAATCTTATAATCGAAACTCACATAAAGCTTACACATCAAGAAAATACGACATTTCGAAAAGATACAGAAATTGAAGCTATTAGATGTTTCGCTCGTGGCCTAAAGGCTGGTATACGAATCAACCCCAGTAAATACAACAATTTGAATTCGGCAATACGAGCTGCCATCGAGGCAGAGTCAGAGAAGGAAATTAAAGACAATCTGCGCAATAGATCCAACCCACTAGAAAGGAGCATTACGCAATGGTCCCGTTTCCAAAAGAACGAACCTCCAACGTCTCAAAATTCTCAGCCACGAATTAATTTCGTCGAGAAAAAAACGATATGCTCACACTGCCAGAAACCGGGACATTCAATAGACAACTGCTGGAGTAAACACGGATATCCCGCTAATAAGCAGTCCAGCGAACCTAAAACCTGCCGCTACTGTAAAAACCTGGGCCATACCATACAGGAATGTAGAAAAAAGAAATATAACGATGAGCTCAGACGCCACCAGGGAAACGACAACCCCCTCCTAACGCCCGGCGCTCGTCAGGAGGAATACACATCACGAGTACGCGTCGCCAAATTTCAAGATCTACAAGAATTCAGTGCATAAAATATAAAATACATGACGCACCGACGATCATAATAAACGAACACGAAACTTATCCAATCGCTTTAATGCTTGACACAGGAGCCGAAATTAACCTAATAAAACAAAGGATTCTCGACGACGGTATGACGTACAACGATAGTAACGTATTTATAATCGGTGGAATAACCGATGGCCGCATTTCCACTCTAGGCAGTGTTGTTCTGGACATCCTGGGGGAACCAACACCGTTTCAAGTAGTTGCGAATAATTTTCCCATTCCACAGGACGGTATCCTAGGTTCGCCATATTTCACGTCTACATCCGCGCGAATTGATTACAAAAATCAGCAACTATGTGTAGAAGAGAATAGAATTCCTTTTCTTAAAGAAAATACAATTTTCCTACCGCCAAGATGCAGGACCAACATATGCATTAAGTTGACTCCTGAATCACCTCCAGAAGGGTATATGCCCAAACTTACTACACCACCTCAAATTTTTGTTGGAGGCGCCATACTAACCAATCATGATGGGAAAGCATACCTTGAAGCTATCAACGCGACGGAAAACGGCATCATTTTCAATTTCCCACTAGTAAATTTACAACAACTCGAAGACAAACGTCCAGAATCAGTTAAGGAACACCATGCTATTTCCACTGTATCCACTGAAGCTAGAGAAGCAATTGAGTATCTGACCAAAACGAAAACTGAGGATTTTACTATTTCCACTGGGTCGAAAAACGATATTAAGAGGGATTTTACTACTTCTGCTATTTCCACTAAGCCGAGAAACGAGAATAAGAGGAATTTTCCTATTTCTACTATTTCCACTGATTCAAAAAACGAGAATAGGAAGAATTTTACTACTTCTACTATTTCCACTGATTCAAAAAACGAGAATAAGAATAATTTTACTACTTCTACTATTTCCACTGATTCAAAAAACGAGAATAGGAAGAATTTTACTACTTCTACTATTTCCACTGATTCAAAAAACGAGAATAAGAATAATTTTACTACTTCTACTATTTCCACTGATTCAAAAAACGAGAATAAGAAGAAATTTACTACTTCTACTATTTCCATTGAACCAAAAGACGAGACTAAGGAGATTTTTACTATTCCCACGGTGTCTGCCGAATCAAAAAAGAAGATAACCGACTATACAAAGTCAGTAAACAAAAATTCCACTACTTTCACTGAGTCAGGAGATGAGATTACTAACAGCGTCAAATCAAAGGACGAGGATTCTGTTGTACCTAATCGAGTTACCATACGTTCTAAGAGTTTTGCAATCTCGAGGAAAATATCGTTTAATGCAAACGAAAGGACAAAGGAGGTATTAAAACTTTTGAAACTAGACCATTTAAATGAAGAAGAAAAAGCCAATGCAGTTAATCTGATCACCAGTAACGCCGACTGCTTCCATTTACCGGGAGAGTCGCTCCGGGCGACCAGCAAAACACAGCATCGTATCATAACAGTGGACGATACTCCTATTCACACGAAACAGTATCGTTTTCCACCCATACATAAGGAAGAAATTGAGAAGCAGGTGTCTGAAATGTTAAAATCGGGTATTGTACAACCTTCCGCTTCACCGTATAATTCTCCCTTATGGGTAGTCCCTAAAAAACCAGACTCCCAGGGAAATAAGCGATGGCGTCTTGTAATAGACTTTCGAGCGCTAAATGAGAAAACTGTTGGGGACGCATATCCGCTTCCCAATATCACCGATATTTTAGATCAATTAGGAGGAGCGAAATACTTCTCAATTTTTGATCTCGCTTCGGGTTTTCACCAGATACCCATGGACGAAAAGGACAGACATAAAACAGCTTTTTCGACACCCCACGGACATTTTGAATATAATCGAATGCCCTTCGGACTAAAAAACGCACCTGCCACTTTCCAACGGTTAATGGACCAAACATTAACTGGGCTCCAGGGAAACGAAATGTTCGTTTATCTAGACGACATTGTGATTTATGCCAGATCCTTAGAAGAACATAAAATAAAGTTTACGAAGCTCATAAATAGATTGCGCGATGCCAATTTACAGCTTCAACCCGACAAATGCGAATTCTTGCGACGCGAAGTGACGTACCTAGGACACATTATTACGGAAAATGGAGTATTACCAGACCCTGGGAAAACGGAGGCCGTGAGGAATTTTCCAACGCCGAAGAACGCTAAGAATATTAAACAATTTCTCGGTTTAACCGGCTATTACAGAAGATTCGTAAAGGATTTTTCAAAGACAGCACAACCACTTACAAACCTTTTAAAGGATAAGGTACCATTTGTGTGGCAACAAAGACAACAAGTAGCATTTGAAACCCTGCAAGAAGCATTGTGCAAACAACCAATTCTTCAATACCCCGACTTTAACGAGACATTTAATGTCACTACCGATGCTTCTGGATACGCATTAGGTGCCGTGCTCAGCCAGGGAGAAATAGGAAAAGATTTACCGATAGCTTACGCATCAAGACTTCTAAATGGCGCTGAATTAAACTATTCCGTCATCGAAAAGGAACTGCTAGCCATTGTCTACGCTGTAAACCATTTCCGCCCATATCTTTACGGGAGAAAGTTTACCTTGGTCACAGACCATAAACCTCTCATTTGGTTACATCGCGTTAAAGACCCAACATCGCGACTTTTACGATGGCGATTTAAATTAGCAGAATATGAATACGACATCGTGTACAAAAAAGGAAAAGCCAATAGCAATGCTGATGCGCTATCACGAAATCCACCAGAATGTAAGGCGCTTCCGATAGACCTCTTTCCCTGGTCCTCGTCCGAAGACGAATATGAGACAGAAGAGTGTCCTTCAAGATTCAGGATACGTGCTGACGTTCATCGACAAGATTTATCGGACAACGAAGATCATAATGAAGGAAGGGAAGGAAATAATAGCACTAACGAACAAAGAACGCAAAACCTTTTCAAAGAAGGAAGTGTAGAATCTTCACCTGATACCGACACAAATTCTGGTATATTCGACAGGGTAAATAGATCTGCATCTCCACTGATGTTAGAGGAAAGTTTTGAAGAAATACCTAGTCACTCACCTACGGTGCAAAGAATCAAAGAAACGAAAAACAATATAATCATGCAGAAAGGGGCCATAGCATGCTTCGTTAATTCCAACGGAACACCTGCTGACGAAGGTAGTCGATGGTTAAATAGGTTTAGCTCAATACAATTCGGAGCTGATGAGCAAGCACAGCCCGGAGACGTCACGGTTAAACGAAAGGACAAGACGACATATTACCTGTTAACTGTCCAAAATCGTGAATCCGTAACTGAGTCTATTCAGAACCTGAAAGAGTTGCTAATCAAGCACGAATATCAGGTTATTTCAATATCAAAAACACCAGAAGGAATATTAACAACACCATGGGACCACGTTTTGCGCGACATAAATACTTACTTACTAACACAAAGTATTAATGTGATTTTATGCACGAACGAAATTAATATACCAACTAAAGAAGAAATTCCAAATATCCTACGTGAGAACCATTCCACAGCCATAGGAGGACATAAGGGAATCGCAAAAACATACGCTCGAATTAGACAACATTTTTATTGGGAAGGAATGAAACGAGAAATTGCAGACTTCGTTAAACAATGTATAAGTTGCCAGAAAAAGAAACTGACACGAATCAAAACACGGCAACCAATGATAATAACGGATACCCCTCCGGAACCGTTTTTTAAGGTCTCACTTGATATTGTCGGGCCGTTGCCTACAACCAAAAAAAACCATAGGTATTTACTAACAATGCAGGATAACTTAACAAAATATTCTGTCGCTGTCCCATTAAAAGAAGCAACATCCATTCAAATAGCTGATGCGTTTATAAAGAACTTTATCTGTCAATTCGGCATTCCACGGAACATTTTGACAGACCAAGGATCAGCGTTTATTGGAACGTTTACGCGTGCTCTAATGAAAGCCCTGGGGATAACACAACTACAAACAACTGCCTTCCATCCTCAATCAAATGGATCCCTGGAAAGAAGTCACCACGTTCTGATCGAATACTTGAAACATTTCGTAACCACGCATAAAGAATGGGACGATCTCATTGAACTATATATGTTCTCTTACAATACAAGCACGCATGAAGCTACCAAATTTACTCCCTATGAACTCGTGTACGGACGAATTGCAAACTCACCTACGGACAAAATCAGCAGAAAAGCAAATACGTATCCAGACTACCTAGACACTTTAATAGATACTCTACACCACGTGCGAGAAATGGCAATTAAAAATCTAAACGCCGCAAAAGAAAAATCCAAAACATATTACGATAGGAAACAAAATGTACAGACGTTTAAAACTCACGATTGGGTTTTCTTGGAAAAGGGCAATAAATGCGGGAAACTCGACGATCATTATGAAGGTCCCTATGAAATAATACAAATTTACACCAACGGAAATGTAAAATTAAAAATCAAACGGCGAGAAAAAATCGTACACTCCAACAGATTGAAACACGCTCATATAGCACCTGAAAATTAAAACAAAACGAAAAAATTTCTCCTCTACATATTATGTAAATACATCTATAGCAGCATTGCAAAATCACCCCTAATTCATCAACACCTTGCAGATGGAGCTTATCGGGATCAACATCCTAACACTCTTCATGGGCACACACGCCTTGATAGCATACGATTGCGGATCTCCAAACATGAATATAACCACCATATCACTGAAATCCATCGGAAATTGTAAAATACCTACGAACGAACCTACAGTTGCCTCCACGTATATCCAACTCTTACAATTAAAGGAATACTCACATGCACATGTTATACAATGCAAGGTTGAAATAGACAGAACCATTTACTATTGTGGCATGCACTCACACACATCAGTTGTGTCCAACGGACGAATGAATTACGTAATAGAGATAAGTTCCGATGTTTGCATAAAAATGCACCTAACCAACGCATTTGCAATAGGACCAAAAAATTTAATAACGGGATTAAGATCAAACCAAACTACAACCAGAGGCCTCACGCTGGGCGGAACGATCGCCAATGACGGCGCCTGTCAAGGAACCAGCTACGCCGATCCATACGGATCGTGGGACAACGTCGTAATTCAAGCTACAATTCGCATCACACTACAAGATTACTACGCAGCTACGAAACCAGACGCTAATAAAATTATATTAAAATCTGGATTTCAATATCCTCTATCGGACGGAACTTGCCTGGACCCTGAAGGTGGAAATACATTCTGGGCACCTGTACCAAATGACCATTGCAAATTTAAAAGCTACGACGTGTTATACGAAGGAAAGGCAAACAAGGTATACGACAATACGACTGCAAATATAGCCGAAGTATATATGATAAGCACACAGGACATAAGTTTTGCTTTGACCAAAAAGGGACAAGTTAATGTGTGTAACTATATATTATCGAAAACCGAATATCCAAAATTATTCATCTTGGAGACGCAACGCGGAGACACTTTTACAGAACGACGCCCTATTTCCACAAAAAATCTAGACATCTTCGCATATATAAATACAAAATTTATTTACCTTGAAAAACACATTCAAAGCCAATTAAAAGCGCTCTACCGGGACATAATTTTACAACAATGTAAGATAGAAAAACAAATGTTACAAAATGCACTATCACTCGCAAAGTTAATACCTGAAGAATTTGCCTATCACGTAATGAAGGGACCGGGATACATGGCTGTAGTTTCTGGTGAAGTTATCCACATAATTAAATGCGTTCCTACAATCGTTAAAAGACGCCAAACTCAAGAATGTTACCAACAGTTACCAGTCTATCGACAGAACATTAGTTTATTCATGGCTCCAAAAAGCAATATACTATCAACGAAAGGAATTCAGATTGACTGCAACCCATATATTCCCGTCATGTATCAACTCGAGGGTACTTGGTATAAAATCACTCCGACCGCAGTATCGACCTTACCACCAAATGAAATTCAACCGTCTACGGAGCAATCATGGAAATATGTAAGCCCTGAGCATCTAGCCACCTCCGGAATTTACTCTACTGACGAACTAAATCAATTAAGGGACCATATCATGTTCCCCATTGAAAAACCTGCCATTCTAACTACGATCGCGAGAGGGATGACAGGCTATCATACAGCAAAGCAAGGTGTATCATTCATTAACTTACTTGACGAAGAAACGCTGGACAAGCTTGCGTCTTCCACCTGGAATCGTATCTGGAAATGGTTCACAGGATTCGGAACTGTTAGTGCAGGTGTACTCGGAATCTGGATTTGTTTCAAGTTACTCAAATTTATAATAGACACAACACTCCACGGATACGCACTACATAGAATATATGGATGGAGCATTCATTTACTAAGTGCTATATGGGATTCCGCCACAAACGTCCTTCTACACCTGAGTCACAATAAACATGAAACCGCTAATGCAACGATCACTTGCGATTCAGGTACAAACACGGTTCACGAAATCGAAGAAGCAGCTCAGTCAACGAAACGCGAAACACGTGCCCCAGTTGACCTGTACCCGCGAGTATATTATACCACCGTTGAATAAGACACGACTACCAAGAGGGAGCAAAGATGACTGAGCAAACCACAGCGAATCCACTCTTCCTCCCCATGCACTTGCACTCGTAAAAATCATCGGGACATAATAAAATTCAAGACCCTTCTTGGGAACCATACTCGTGCGCTCGTAAAAATCTTCGGAACGTATCAAATTTCAAGACCCTTCTCGAGACCCATGCACGTGCACTCGTAAAAATTATCAGGACATAAAATTCAAGACCCTTCTCGAGACCCATGCACGTGCACTCGTAAAAATCATCGGGACATAATAAAATTCAAGACCCTTCTTGGGAACCATACTCGTGCGCTCGTAAAAATCTTCGGAACGTATCAAATTTCAAGACCCTTCTCGAGACCCATGCACGTGCACTCGTAAAAATTATCAGGACATAAAATTCAAGACCCTTCTCGAGACCCATGCACGTGCACTCGTAAAAATTACCGGGTCCCATAAAATTCAAGACCCTTCTCGGGAACCATACTCGTGTGCTCGTAAAATCTTCGGGACGTAATAAATATGTCAGGACCTTTCTCAAGACCCATGCACGTGTTCTTCGCAACCTCGGGGCCTACCCGTAACCCGACCACAGCTCAGGTTTCACTATGGGACTAATACGTTACTTCACAACGCATTACCATTGGTTGCCTCCTCTACACCCACGCACCAATAAGAAAAGACCCGCCTACTCTTCTAGAACTTCTCGTCGAGACGAAATTCACTTTCCAACGATCACTTGCATCTCCGACTTCGGTGAAGTAACATACCATTAGCAACAGTCTCGTGAGCTTTAAGTACAACAATCCTAGAACCACGCAACATATAACCGCCGAATGGATCCGTGCCAATGCCGAGGCTATCGCCAGCATAATCAACGTGGCTAATAGACTGAATCGAAACACGGAGAGGAACGAGTACGTCACGATGTCACCGTTCAGGACACTGTCGCCAGATGCGACTTCTGAATTCCTCGAAGACGAAGATTACGACGAGCTAGTTAACAACCTCCTGGACAACATAGACCTAGGACACTTCGAAAGGGAAATAGCCCCCCAGATCAACACACCGCAGACCAACTCACCGGAGCAAACACCTGAACCAAGGGTGGAGCACTTCATCGAGGTGTGCAAGCGTCACGGGACAAGAATCTTTGAACGACGGATCTCTCCTCAACCTGTGCAGCATCCCGAATATATCATTATCAATGATGATGACGATCAAGTGGTCAATGTCTCTGACATCCCCGAGGAGGACCTCGGACAACCCCAAGGGGGGGGATGTGACAGCCCGCACAACAGGTGCCATAGGCACGAGGCCGTGGGCTGTCGTCCCAATTACGCGGACCTCTACCTACCCGCATCGGAAGTGCAGCCAGCCCAGCGGCACGACGCTCCAGAGGCGCAGCCCCACACATTCGGCATGGAGGAAGCACTCTACACGGAGATCGGGCCTGCTGCACTCAGGGATCAAGGCAGCAGCTACGAGTCCCCGCCATATCCGCGGCCCTACGTCATCCCTTATGACGTACCACCTGCGGCCAGATTCTTCTGGCCGCCACCTCCGTCAGCAACCAGTACGCCGCCGTACTATTATGCGGATTTATCCATGGGGCAGGAGAGGGCTCCAGGACCGGAGTCGCTGCGGCCTCAGTGGAGCCACCACGTGGAAGAGCCAGAAGAGCATCACCAGGAGCGCCCCTGCCTGTGGAGCTGCTGGAGGAGTGCCACGGACAATTTATAATTAGCTAAACATATTAGCTTTTACCATTGGGATGCAGGGACGCCCGCGATATATATAATTCCACCGATAAATGAACAGGTGTCAAATTACATTGAAAATCCGAAGCTACAGCATATATCGAGTCGCGACAAAATCGAGAATGGTCACTTATTTGCATACCTTACAAATTTCAAAAAGGAAAATATACTGCAAAGAGAAAAACGGTGGTCCCTGTATTCACGTATAATAATATTAAGACATCTTTAAACATGTACTAGGTAATAAGATCGTTTAACCCATTACTTTTCGCACACATAGATTTACTACGCAATAATAATAACGCTTATATTCTATAAAAAAAACTGATAATGCTACTAATAAAAATTAGTAATGCTTTCATATGCTTCACTTACCTCATTCACCTATCTTCACTCGAACAAAACCTTAGCAGCTCCCTGAAATATCATAACAGCCTTTACCTCCGGCAAACCCACGACAAATGACATGCTTAAGAACGCCACACTACCCCCTCTTGATAGGAAAGCCTATTCCAATTCCCTATGAGGTAACCTCTAAATCCAACCCAGCTTACTCAACCAACTCCACCATTTCATTGGTTGACCTCTTTTCCCACCCATAGCTTCTGCTTTATCATTGGACGGCCCCTGTTCCTTCACAATTATCGTGACGACTTCCAAGAATCCCGTGTTATTTCATAGCGTTGGTCGTTGATTGCATCATCTCTGCACACGGCACTAAAACCGTTTCACGAGAATTCGGTCCCACATGTCCTTATTTGGTAAACTTGCCAGAGAACTAACTGGTCTTACTCATCGACACACCAATAGCACACATTTACACTAACTTTAATATATAAGAAGACCGGAGGCATAGGCAAGTCAGTCAAAAATCTCATCTGCAGTGCGGCTTAGTGCGTTTTCACAGTTCGGTTAAGAGTTATCGTGCTACTCGAAAATACTAATTCAACTTCTAACCGCCAGAACACTGTCACGAGGTAAAGAAATCAACCACGAATCCAATATAATTATTTTACTTATCTGAATACTTGTAATATCTGAACTCATCGTGTATATTGTGTCAAATAAATATAAGTTAAGAAAAGGTGTGACAAATCACTAAGAGCCACAACTATAGATCTCTAGGTACTTTAGTACCGAACCCGCAGCGAGCCGATCCCAAATACGTGTCGCGCCCTAGTTATTCCATAGCTGGGTCGTAACACCGGTAAGACGAGTCGGACCGGCCAAGCATTTGCGGACGTAACAGACGGATATATATACAAAATTTTGGTGGCAGCGGTGGGATTGATCGAAAGATAGATCGGTGAAATTCCTGTGAAATATATTCACTTCTGGCTAAATTATAAGAAAATGTCGACCGAAGCTCTTAATAAGAACAACTGCGTGTTCGCGGAAAGTAGTCAAATGGATCAAATTACTCGTATTCTTGAAAATATGCAAAGTACGCTCGTCAAATTACAGTGTTTACCTCAAAGTATCGAGAATATTAACTCTAGATTATCAGAAGTTGAATTACAACAGTCGAGACATTCCATTACTCCGGACCCTTGCATTAATCATGATTTCCAAAATTCTCGTTCCCAAACACCAAATAAACTCGAGTCCGTAGCAGTTAATCCTCTTCAGGAGCAAGGTATCTCCGTAAAAGACGCGTTAGAGACAGTCCCGGTATTTAACGGATATCAACCACCTATTTTTCAATTTTTACGAGCATGCGAGCGCGCGCGAAACCTGATTGCGGCAAAGCAGGAGGGAATTCTAACTAAATTACTCGTCAATAAACTATGCGGTCATGCATTACACGCAATAGAAGATGTGCACCTTGAAACTGTGAAAGATTTCGCGAACCGTCTAAAATCTTTATTTGCTCCGGTAAAATCCGTCAATCAATACCGCGGCGAACTAGGCAACATATTCAAACACCCGAGAGAACACATTTTTGATTACATAAATCGTGTCAAGGAACTGCGGCTAGCGATTATTGATGGCGAGAATAGGACGTACCACGGTAAGGCGCCTCTTCATTTACTCAAAGCCATCGATAACGACACATTAGAAGCTTTTGTAAACGGTCTTCCTTCTGATGTAAACATTCGCCTGAAAATTGAAGGATACTATTCTCTAGATGAAGCATATACCAAAACCATTCAAATAATGAATAATATAAGAATCGGGGAAGAAAGACTAAAATCATTTCAAAACTCACCTTATAGAAATTTTTCAGTCTCGCCTAAATTTTCGTTATCAGAATCTCGACCACACACGGTTTCTTTTGCGCCTCAAAATGAAAAAAACTCGTCAAATCCGCATAGATCGCTCAATTCGTATGATCCTTATGAATCTCAGCAATCGCAAATTTCACAAAATCCTCCTCAGCAATCATCGTTCAAAACCTGCAATTATTGCAAAAGGTCGGGTCATATAATTAATGAATGCCGGAAGTACAAGTGGAAAGTCGAAACCGGCCAAATTGTTCCCTATAAACAACAAAATTCGGGAAACGGAGAAAGCCGTCCGGGGAACAAGAGCGCGCCCCGCGACGTAAACCTCAAAAATGTGCTCAATCCCAAAATACCACACCACGAAGAATTGTGGTCATAAATCTGCCAAAAAATCATAGAACTCCGACCATCGAAATCACCGCATCTAACAAATTATTAAAACTCCTAGTTGATTCAGGTTCTGAAATTAACGTCGTAAAAAAATCTTCGCTGCCAAAGTCAGCACAGATAGCTCGAGAAAACGCGATAAAGGTCCGCGGTATCACGGCTTCAGAACTCGACACTCTCGGGACCGTTGAGCTGGTGCTTGCCTCTCGTCTCGTCACATTTCACGTTCTCGACAACGACGACGCGATAAGGCAAGACGGCATCCTGGGAACCGAGTTTCTCGACGATCACGCGGTACGATTAGATTATAAAGAGCAAGTGGTACGATGGGGTGATTGCACTGTACCATTCTATAAAAATCAAACAGAAATCATTCCGGCTCGTACTTCGCGATTCATCAAAATTAGGGTCGGAAATCCAGAAATCAAATCGGGGTACATTCCTCCTCTCAATATCGCTGAAAACATATTCTCAGGGGACATCCTTGCGAACAATCACGAGGGCCGAGCGCTCCTCAAGGTGATCAATGCTTCGCAAAACGACTTCGAATTCCAAATCCCCACTCTAATCCTCGAAGAGTTTGACATACAAACTCAAAATCAATCTCTAAATCAATCTACATCTCAACCTCTTATGACTCAGTCTATCGCATCTCAAAATCTCATACCTCAATCAAATTGCGAGAATCTCTCTACTAACTCAATCGCACGTCAAACAAATCTCTCAGAACCTCAACTCATTTCTCGCAATCAATCTACTACTCAATCGCACGAGATGCAAAGCCTGACTCATAAAAATCCTCAAATCCTCTCATTAAATCAAGCCGAGGCTTGTCATAACTTCTCCCCTAACTCATCTCGGACAAATGAAGTCCTTAACTCTCTACGACTCAATCATCTAAATGAAATCGAACGCAAAAATATAACTAACCTCGTAACTAAACACGCGGACAGATTTCATTTACCTCATGAAAATCTTACTTCAACAAATGCTATGGAACATCGTATCTTCACGACTGACGAAATCCCAATAAATACACGACAATATAGATTCCCTCAAATCCATAAGCAAGAAATCGACAAACAGGTGACAGACCTACTAAAGGATGGGATCATTCGAAACTCTGACTCTCCATATAATTCTCCAGTCTGGATTGTTCCTAAAAAACCTGACTCGAAAGGCAATAAAAGATGGCGGTTAGTTATCGACTATCGAAATTTGAACGAAAAAACAACCTCAGATGCTTATCCATTACCAAATATCGTTGACATTCTCGACCAACTCGGTAGCGCGAAATATTTCTCAATATTCGACCTCGCATCAGGCTTCCATCAAATTCCGATGTCGCCTCAAGACGCACACAAAACTGCATTCTCAACTCCTTACGGCCATTATGAATTTGCGCGTATGCCATTCGGATTAAAAAACGCTCCAGCAACTTTTCAACGCTTAATGAATAACGTTCTTTCTGGCCTCCAAGGTACAGAACTCTTCGTATACCTCGACGACATTGTCATTTACGCTCGTTCATTGGAGGAGCACGAAATTAAATTTGAAAAACTCGTCAAACGCTTACGAGAAGCAAATCTCCGTCTCCAACCAGATAAGTGTGAATTTCTCAGGCACGAAGTCACATACCTCGGGCATGTTATCAGTGAGAATGGCGTTCAACCAGATCCTTCAAAATTGAGAGCAGTCAAAGAATTTCCAGTTCCTCGAAATCCTAAGCAAATAAAGCAATTCTTAGGTTTAGTCGGTTATTATAGACGCTTTATCGAAAACTTTTCCAAAACAGCAAAACCACTTACCGACCTCTTGAAAAAAAATAATACTTTCGTGTGGAACGAAAATCAGACTAAAGCATTTGAAACATTAAAACAGGCACTCATGAGCGAACCTATACTGCAATATCCAAATTTCGAACAACCTTTCAATCTCACGACCGACGCATCGGGATATGCGATAGGCGGTGTATTAAGTCAAGGTCAAATTGGCAAAGATCTCCCCATTGCG
This sequence comes from Hedychridium roseum, assembly GCA_963989215.1. Lineage (NCBI taxonomy): Eukaryota > Metazoa > Arthropoda > Insecta > Hymenoptera > Chrysididae > Hedychridium > Hedychridium roseum. Next base: position 789,831 of record OZ022312.1, on the reverse strand, counting down.
TACGCTTCTCGTCTTTTGAATTCGGCTGAAACACGTTATTCGACTATAGAGAAAGAATGTCTCGCTATAGTATATTGTATCTCACATTTCAGACCTTACTTATATGGAAGAAAATTCAAAATCATAACTGATCACAAACCTTTAATCTGGCTTCACTCGATCAAAGATCCAACGTCACGTCTCTGGAAATGGAAATTGAAATTAGGCGAATACGACTATGAAATATGTTATAAACAGGGTCGAGCAAACTCAAACGCAGATGCCCTCTCTCGAAATCCTCCTGAGTTCTATCAGAGTCTCCCACTCCGAAAATCCTCTACCACCTCTGAAGAACCACCTCAAAAACGCTCTCGATTATCCTTATCACCTCGTCCAAGTAGCTCCTCAATCGACTCAGATACACCAATATTCACTACTACCTCGAACGCACCGACACAACAAATCGAACAACCTGAAACGGACGAAAATTATTTAAGCTCTATCGAAATCGATGAACCAACCTCTTCTACGTCATTAACAAACTCGTCTCCTACGACAAATATTTTCGATAATCCTATTGTACCTTACCATACTCCATCGAGCTCTCTTATAATCCAAGAATGCCGTGATTCATTAGCCTCTCGCAAAGATAACAAAGTCATATTCATAAGTATGGACGGATCGCCAGCAGATCAAGGTTCTCTCGAAATGGCAGCAGAAAATCATTTACCTAATTATGATAATCTCACATTCGAAAGATCTCGCGTTACTCCATTACTCACTAAACGTCTCATTTCGATACCTATTAAAGAACATCCAAGAATACCTATATCCGCCGAAAATATCCTTAATGGTCTCAGATCACTCCTTGATGTCGTAAGCGAACTCCAGTTGACGTCCTTCAGTATCGCCAGGACCTCCTCGTTCGATGACGTTCCCTGGAAATATGTAGTAAACAGAATTAAAGAATTATTCGACGGAATTCCAATCACAATCACAATTTGCAAAAATCTTGTCACAGTACCGAACAAAGATCTTCGCGATCAAATCATTTTGGAGAAACATGCATCAGCCGTTGGTGGACACAAAGGCGTCACTAAAACATATAATCGTATTCGTCAATATTATTTCTGGGAAAATATGAAATCGGATATCCAAAAATTCATTCAGAATTGTCTCGATTGCCAACTCAAGAAACTCACGAGAATCAAAGTCAAACAGCCCATGGTACTTACAGATACTCCTGGTCAATCATTCGATAAAATCTCTCTCGATGTAATTGGACCTCTACCTAAAACGCGAAATAACAATGAGTACATATTAACGATGCAAGATCTCCTTACCAAATATTCAATTGCGGTACCACTAAGCTCAGTAACCTCACTCGATATCGCCGACGCATTTGTTAAAAATCTGATTTGTAAATACGGATCACCAAAAGCAATACTCACAGATCAAGGTACAAATTTTCTATCTGCTCTATTTAAATCGGTAGCAAAGAAATTTCGTATTAAACAATATGTAACCACTGCTTATCATCCACAATCTAACGGTTCGATTGAGCGCTCCCACCATGTACTAACTGAATATCTAAAACAATACATAAGCAATCTTGATGAATGGGATGACTGGATCGATTTAGCCATGTTCGCTTACAATACAAGTGTCCATGAAGCAACCCGTTACAGCCCTCATGAATTAGTATTTGGCAGGATAGCACGGGAACCAACAAGTCATCCTCCTGTTGAAGAAGAAACTGACGTCACCTATACAGATTTCCTGGCATCACTTTTCGCAAAACTTAAAAATCTTCAAACCACAGCAAATCAGAACCTCAAGGCAGCTAAATTACGTTCAAAATCCTATTACGATCGCAAAATTAACCCACAAGAATTTAAAGTGGGGGATAAAGTTTTTCTCTTGAAAGAACCACAAAAGAACAAATTATCGGAACAATATTCAGGCCCTCACAAGGTATTAAGTATCCATGAAAATGAAAATGTAACTATCGAATATTTTGGTAAGAAAAGAACAGTCCATATAAATAAACTGAAGCTGTCACGGATGAAACCAACTCATTATACATAAATCTCTAACTCACTAACTCGTTATCTTAACCCTACGCACTAACTCTACGTAAACAAATCAGCCTAACCTCGTATACTACTAATCACTGATATCTTCTGTTACGTCCTGATCCGCCGGTATCTCCAATTATTATACCTTAAGATTTACCGACACGGAACAAATTCCGTTTTTTATATTAATTTTTATATTAATTTATATTAATTTTATATTAAAATTTTATAGTTTTAACTGGTGACAGCGCTGTATTTTATTTACTTATATGTATTTTATTTATTTTATAGTATTTTGATACGCCTTTAAATCGGTGCGAGGGAGATTATTTAAATTGGCAGCGCTGTCACCAGTTAAAACTATAAAATTATAGTTTTAACAAGATAAACTTCGGTTCGGACGTAATAAGGGAAACCGAAATCTATCGTTATATTCTACAGGTAATTCCTAATGACGAGATTAGAAATTAAATGATGCAACGTTAGAGAAATTGTATACTAATGTATATAAAAATTGTTATAAAAATATGTAATTCGAGAAAAGAATTATAGAAAATGATGTTGGGCGTGTGGCAGACTATTGACTCTAAGTATTAGAATTATAGGTCACGGCTGAGCGGTGATAGATCACGCGTGAGAGTGTATGGTGTACGCAAAGCAAAAACTAGATTAATCTATCTTAGTTTTAACTAGAAATTATAATAATTTAATTAACTATGAATTAATTTAATGTGATAGAAAGAAACGGGAAAACGCTATAAAAGGTTATTCAATATTTATTGTAACAAATAACTAAATTAATATTTAGTAGAATAGGAAATCGATTAACTATTAATAATACAAATGGAGCAAAATGTATTTCATATAAACGAAATAAAGTTTTATACATTTAATAAATCTTATAGCTACTTACTTACGTACCTTAATTGCTAAATGAGTTGGACGATGAAGAGAACACTTAAAATGTGGTGGACGAATGAATAATGAATTAAGTACGAAACTGATATTAAATATAAAATAGAAAAGATAGAGATCGCTAAGACACTCTATTGGAAATAAGGAGTTAATTAGTCCTAAGACTGTAATTAACTTTTAGATTTAGAAATGGTCCTTGCGATGATATTTCATCGAAGGCTGGAGAGAATATTAAAACGATGTTAACTCTACGAAGGTTGAATTACGACTCTCTAAAATGGTGTTGACACCTCGAAGGCTAGTGTACGACTCTACGATGGCCACATTCAAAGTGCGCTCTTCCGCGAGAGAGAAGATGGCGTCATGATAGCGGCGCATGGAGCTGCATCCGTCTGCTCCATGTGCCAATGACAGCTGAGTGCAAGCATGGATGCAACGCAAGTACATAACCTGTCATAGTACGGTGTTACAATCTTACAATATTATAAATTAGAATTAATGCCTATCAATATTATTAATAACATGTATTTAGCGCATTACTAATTAAGGTTATTTGCAGGTTGTCGCAGTAATAGGAGTTATATAACCAAGATGCACTCTGGATATATGACGCTTATTGCAGTGAATGTGGGGGGATATATCTTGATAGATTAATTGTAAATAATAATGTAATAATAATTATGTGACTAACACTAATCTTGTGTTTGTAGGTTAAGTGAATGGAAGGCTGCGCCAGGCCAAGCGAGGTTTGTATCTGATTATATATACTGTTTCTGTTTGTCGTTTATATTATATTAATGTTATGTTGTAATTAATAATGTTTATATGTTCTAGGTAAGCTATTTGAGTAGAACCCTTCCTGGCTAGGCGGTCCTTGCATTCGGTGAGTAGTTTGTATGTATAATGTATAATATAGCGTAGCGATGGACTTACTAGTCTTACTATATGTATCTGTGTCATGTTAATTATGTTTTCTTTATTTATAGGGTGGTGAGAAGTTAAAGAGATATGTGTGAATGAAAATATGTGCTATGGAATAAATGACTGTAAGTAAATGTGTAAAAAGAAAATGAAATAAACTGAATAATTGAGATTTCCAAGTATTGGTTTACGTCAGGACGTTACACCTCCCCCCATAAATAAAGAAAAATGCGGAATGTAATGAAGCATTTTTCTTCAATAACAAAAGGTATGAATTATACGAATCATTGCGTTGATTAATTAATCACGATTGAAAAAAAGTATCAATAAATTGTAGGAATTTATAATCGTAATCTAGGGACTTGAACATTTGCATGGTGTAACATGGATATATATATATATATAACATAAATTTTTGCTTTCAGCTACGGTGTACCTTGCTCATGCGCAATTTATTCGCGTGTACGAGACGTGTTGCTCCCTGATAGGTGATTCGTACGTTGCCATTATCCAAGACGTCGATGACACGATGCGGTCCAGAATATTGGTCGTCGAATTTCCCCTTTCGTGGTTCCTTCAACAAAAAAACATCGTCGCCAATTGTGAAGGTTTGTTGATTTGTATTACGGTCGTAGTAAGTTTTGGACTTCATCTTTGCATTCGTTAGATTAAGGTGGGCAAGATTTTGAGTTTCGCGAATCTTCGTGGCCAGCCTTTCCAAGTAGCCGCGATATGTTTCATCGTCACCGTCATCGAGCGACATTTCGCTTGATGGAACTCTTGCGACCTTGCCGAATACCAGCTCGTGGGGTGTGTACCCAATACCTTCATGGACACTGGTATTATAGGAGAGCATGGCTAGGGGTAGCCATAGATCCCATTCATCATTCTGATTTGCAAACATCTTCAGGTACTCCGCTAACACATGATGGGATCGTTCCAGCGATCCATTCGTTTGCGGATGGAAGGCCGTCGAACGGCATTGCTTGATGCGAAACCGTCTGGCGACCGCTCTCATAAAAGAGCTGATGAAATTTGAGCCTTGGTCGGTTAGTACAGCTTTTGGCGATCCAAAACGGCATACAAAATGGTTCGTGAAGGCGTCGGCTATCTCCTGGGAGGTTGTATGGATGAGCGGCACTGCAACGGAATATTTGGTCAGTAAATCTTGCATAGTTAATACATATGAGTGGCCGTTCCTAGTGATTGGTAGTGGACCAACTATATCAAGCCCGACCTTATCGAAAGCAGAACCTGGTGTGTCTGTGAGTGTCATCGGTTGTTTTGTTTTAATCCTCACCAATTTCTTCCGTTGGCATTCGACGCAGCGTTGAATAAATAGTTGTACCTCTTGTTTTAAGGCATCCCAGTAATAATGCTGTCGTATCCTCTTGTAGGTCTTAGTAACGCCTTTATGCCCACCAATCGCAGATGCATGGTTTTCCCTAAGGATCTTCAGGCGCAATTCTTGGCTTGACACCGTGCGTACCAGGTGGAGGCAAATGGAAATTTCGGTGACCGGAGTATCCTCTATGTGCGATTCCAATTCGCGACGTATCCTCGACCATGGGATTCCATCAATTTCCGCAGTTTTAGAGATACTAAAAGATCTCAGATCTAGCTCGTGAGCTACATCGGTAAGGGAACGGAAGACTTCTCCTAGGAGTGCAGGATCCAGACGAGTGTTCTGCGATTCTTTCACAGGTAGTCCTATGTAGTACCTTTTATTTTTAGTTACGACCTTCGCTCGTCCAAGTGTTAATGCATCGTATTCTGGCAGCATTCCATGTTCGGCGAGACTTCGGGATCCGTTGTCGCACGGTTGGCCGGTTGCTGTCAGGAAGAATACCATTATGGTCTTTGCGTATGTGAATGGGGTCGCGCGTTTGTCGGGTAGTATAGGACCGTCTGTTTTGCTGGAACTCATACGGCCTCGATGGTGGTTCGAACAACTCTTCGTCGGAGGTAGATTCAGAGGATACGTCGGTGAGTCCCATCTGTGGCGAGTGAGAGCCGATTTCGGGCGATGGAGGTACCACGGTCGGGGGAAACTCGACTTCCGATTCTGGACTCGTGCCGTTATTCGAGGTTCCTCCGTCTCCAATGTTGGCAGACTGGTGCGGCGAAGAGAATTCGTGTGCCGATGACGGTCGCTTCTTCTTCTGGGGAGGCTCCGCCGTGAAGAAGGGTAGATCGGAGTCGCTGGAGCTCGGTGAGCGCGGTCGTATGGGTAACATTCGTTGATCGGATTTTTCGTCTACATTCCTAGAGAGTGCATCGGCTGTGACATTTATCCTTCCCGGTTTATAAACTATATTGTACTCGTACTCCGAGAGTTTAAGGCGCCACCTTACTAGACGCGACGACGGGTCTTTGACATTATGTAACCACACGAGCGGTCGATGGTCAGTAACTAAAGTGAATTTCTTTCCAAATAAATAAGGTCGAAAATACTGAATACAATATACGATTGCTAACATTTCTTTCTCGATTGTCGAATAATTCGTTTCCGCTTTGTTTAACAATCGAGACGCGTATGCTATTGGAAGATCCTTTCCAATTTCGCCTTGGCTCAGAACGCCTCCAATAGCGTGATTAGAAGCGTCGGTGGTAACGACAAATTCGCGGGAGAAATCAGGATATTGTAATATCGGCGGTGAACAAAGTTTGTTTTTTAATTGTTCGAATGCCGATTCTTGATTGTCTCCCCAACAAAATAAAGTATCCTTTTTTAGAAGATCAGATAATGGTTTGGCAATCCGCGAGAAATTTGGTACGAAACGCCGGTAGTATCCTGCGAGTCCAAGGAATTCTCTTACATTCCTTGCGGTACGCGGGGTAGGAAACGTTTGTACGGCAGAGATTTTATTCGGGTCAGGTTTCACTCCGGATTCGCTAATAACGTGACCTAGGTACGCTACATCCTTTCGGAAAAACTCGCACTTACTTGGCTGTAATTTTAAATTCGCCTGTCTCAACCTCTCCGCAAGTTTCCTAAATTTAATATTATGTTCCGTCAGCGAACTGGCGTAAATGACTATATCGTCCAGATAAACAAATAATTCGGTACCCTGTAATCCCGCAAGAACACCGTCCATTAGTCTTTGAAAACTGGCAGGCGCATTTCTTAAGCCAAATGGCATACGATTAAACTCATAATGGCCGTGGGGAGTGGAAAAGGCTGTTTTTGCCGCGTCCTCCGTATGCATAGGGATTTGATGGTACCCGGATGCCAGGTCAAATACCGAAAAGTACTTTGCTCCGCCTAGTTGTTCCAAAATTTCGTTTATATTTGGTAATGGGTATGCATCGCCTATCGTTTTTGCATTTAACGCGCGATAATCGATCACTAGACGCCACCTTTTGTTACCAGCGCTATCTGGCTTCTTCGGGACGATCCACAGAGGGGAGTTATATGGTGAATTAGACGCTTTAATGATGTTGTTATTTAACATCTCAGTTATTTGAGTCCTGATCTCCTCTTTGTGGATCGGTGGGAATCGATATTGTTTTGTGTTAACCCGGATATCATCAGTTGTGCGAATTCTGTGTCGGTAGGTTGATGTACACTGTAATTTTTCATCCGGCAAATGAAATACATCTGAATATTTGTTGATTAATTCCTCTACATTTGTTTTTTCTTCTGAATTTAGGTGATCTAACCGCAATAATTTTAAGATCTCGGTCGTTCGATCGGGAGTAATTTGTGGCTTGTTGAACATAGTGTAACATTTTAATCGTTTTTGTTCCTCTATACTTACGTATTGCGGACGCGATTTGGTAGTCGATTTGTGTTCTTTACGGCCGGTCCTAGGAGGCCGTGAATTACTAATCGTACTGTGGGGAGAAGAATACTCTTCTAGTTGAATCGTGGGCACAGGGATCGTTACCTCCTGGTTCGTTGTATTAAATACCGGGATGCATGCCTTGTGGTTCTTCACGGCGACCAAAGCATTTCCCAAGAATACTCCTTTCTGCATGGACAGGTATGGTACGTAGCCCTCATCGAGGTGTTTACCCGTTACGTTAATGCACATGGTCATCCTGGTCCTAGCTGGAATTTTAATTCTATGAGCATTTATAAAAGGTATATACTTACCATTTATGTGGACCTGCTCATCCGCATATGAGATGAGAGCTCCGAATGTCCTCAGTGCGGTGGATCCTAGGATACCAGCAACCGGGATCGGAAACTCTTTAGGCACAATATGGAAAGGAACCTTCTCCTCTAGAACGACAAGGTTCACCATGCCCAGGGTACGTACAACTCCTTCGGTAATTCCCACTAAATCTACTGACTTAGAGCTGTCAATGTTAGTATCTTCCTCAATGTAATTGACCTTAATTATGTTTGGTACAGCTCCAGTGTCGACCATGACGTCTGCATCTATTTTAAGATTTGGTGAGGATAGCCTGATCACTGGTACCTTGTCCAGGGTAGTGTTGTCGGTGCCCATTAGCCCATTTCCAATGTGGACGACTGGGATTTTCTCCGCCTGTCTTGCTGGATGAGCTGATTGACAAGGGGTCCTTTGTACAACGCCCTTATCAGAAGCATTGACATTTCCTGGATTCTGCTGCGCTTTCCTACAAGCTGATTTCCTGCACTCAGGGATCGAATGTCCCCTCGTTTTGCAGTAGTTGCAGAAACTAAGGGCTGACTGTTGTATTTGAGCTGTCATGTGAGGACGATTTCCCTTCGAATTTCGTCGGATATTCGTCTGAGGTAATTGACGCGATTCAAAAGTTGTATGTCCGAATTTATTATAATTATTATGACTTGATTGACTGCCAAATAATATTCTATCCCTGTCCATCCGTTTATATATACTAGTGGCTAATTCAAATAATTGTTCCAGAGTTTTCGGATTATGAATGAGAATCTGCATCCGAAAATCAGGTGGAAGACCGTTCAAAAAACATTCCCGAGTGAACATTTCGGTATCGGCTATCATTTCCGGTGATGTTGTACCATATTTATCTTTATGCGAGTCTAGAATAGCGAATTGTAAATCCTTAACGCGATTAATGTACTCCAATATATGTTCGTTTGGTTTTATTATTATGTTGCCAAGTTGTCCGCGGTAATGGTTAGCTGATTCTAACGGTGCGAATGTTTGTTTCAGTTTTCGAATCAGTTCATCGATGGTGTTCAAATTATAATCCTCGACGGCTAAATAGGCATGACCTTTAAGTTTACTTTGGAGGAATTTTGTTAAATACGGTTCGTGATGCGGATGTAACATATCCCGAGCATGACGACAAGCTTTTGCATATTTTTGTATGGAGATATTATGACCATCGAAATGCGGAACCATTTCAATCGCATCTTTTAATGTAAATTGAGGTGTTACCGATGCAACAGATGGATAATTTTGCCACATAGGAGTCGAATTTGATTCACTTTGTGGATTCGTCGTAGAAATATTTCGCGTTAAATGTTCAATCATTGATCTTAATTCATCTACCTGTTTCCGTTTAAGTTTAAATAATTTGTTTAGGTTTAAATAATTTGGGAGTTTCCACGATTGGAAATTCGTCGTCAGCGTCAGAAAATTCTTTATCGTTGTTTAATGAACGTGATTGAGCCATTTTATTCGGTTTATAAATCTCAATAATTAATTTGATATGTAATTGGGATTATAATCTCTAAATAGAAGCTATGTAAGAAATGTATAAGAAAAAATTTGTACTTTCTAATTGAATCTGTTTACGTTTAATTAAAGTTTCGTTAACGGTCACGGTAACGACGCGATGATCTATAAGTACTTATGTCCGTATGTATGTGTTTGTGTATGTATTTATGATTCTGTAACGAGTAAGCTGTATGTCCTCTAACGTGCGTTTTTGTGTTCGGTTGAACAAGATACAAGTTTAAAATCTTGTTGTCGTTAGAAATTCGAATTTTACCTGTAGAATACTTAATATAATTTCCTGAAATATATATTTTCAAATATTCCTAAAAAAAAATTTAATTTTTCTAATTTTTCGAAGAAAAGATTTCCGAATTTTTAATTTCCTTAAGAAGAAAGATTTTCGTATTCCAAATTTTCTAGAAAAAAAAAATTTTTCGTATCCCACCGCTCTGTCACCAATTGTTACGTCCTGATCCGCCGGTATCTCCAAGTATTACACCTTAGATTTACCGACACGGAAGTTGATACGCTTTTTAAATTGGTGCGAGGGAGATTATATAAATTGGCAGCGCTGTCACCAGTTAAAACTATAAAATTATAGTTTTAACAAGATAAACTTCGGTTCGGACGTAATAAGGGAAACCGAAATCTATCGTTATACTCTACAGGTAATTCCTAATGACGAGATTAGAATTTAAATGATGCAAACGTTAGAGAAATTGTATAACTAATGTTTATAAAAATTGTTATAAAAATATGTAATTCGAGAAAAGAATTATAGAAAATGTTATTGGGCGTGTGGCAGACTATTGACTCTAAGTATTAGAACTATAGGTCACGGCGGAGCGGTGATAGATCACGCGTGAGAATGTATGAGTACACGAAGCAAAACTAGATTAATCGTATTTAACTATGAATTAGAATTTATGATTCGAATAATGGAAATGGATAGAATAAATGTGTTACTCAATTATTCAATGCTACATATAGTATTAATCAACTAATTTAATAATTAATTAGGATAGGTAATAATTTGACTATCAATTGTAATAATTGAAACAAATATATTCAATTAAATGGAATAAAATTAGATTTTATTACATTACCTAAGCCTTATAACTAAGTACTTACATACCTTAATACTAAATGAGATGAACGATGAAGAGTACACTTAGAATGAGGACGGCGAAATGAAATAATGAACGAATGAAATACTAAACTAAATATAAAATAGAATTAAACTATAAAAATAAAGAATAGAAGTCGATAAGACTCTATTATTAGAAAAGAACGTTAATTTGTCCTAAGACCGGAATTAACGGTAACGCGGAAAAAGGTCCTTTCGATGTTAATTCATCGAAGGCTGAAATACGACTCTCTAAAGTGATGTTGACGCCTCGAAGGCTAGTGTACGACTCTACAATGACCACATTCGAAATGCGCTCTTCCGCGAGAGAGAAGATGGCGTCATGATAGCGGCGCATGGAGCTGCATCCGTCTGCTCCACGTGCCTATGACAGCTGAGTGCAGCATTGGTGCAACGCAAGTACATAACCTATTATGTTAACGTTGTACAATAATATTGCATTATATAAATTAGGATTAATACATTATTATTATTATTGATACGCATAAGTCGACGCATTACTAAATTAGGTTATTTGCAGGTTGTCGCAGTAATAGAAGTTATATAACCAAGGTGCACTCTGGATATATGACGGTTATTGCAATGAATGTGGTGAGTATATCTTGATAGATTAATTGTAAATAATAATATAATAATAATTATGTAACTAACACTAATCTTGTGTTTATAGGTTAAGTGAATGGAAGGCTGCGCCAGGCCAAGCGAGGTTTGTATCTAATTATATGTACTGTTTCTGTTTGTCCTTTATATTATATTAATGTTATGTTGAAATTAATAATGTTTATATGTTCTAGGTAAGCTATTTGAGTAGAACCCTTCCTGGCTAGGCGGTCCTTGCATTCGGTGAGTAGTTTATGTGTATAATCTATAATGTGGCGTAGCGATGAACTTACTTGTCTTACTACGTCTTACTACATGTATCTATGTAATGTTAATTATGTTTTTCTTTATTTATAGGGTGGTGAAAAGTTGGAGAGATATGTGTGAATGAAAATATGTGCTATGGAATAAATGACTGTAAGTAAATGTGTAAAAAGAAAATGAAATAAACTGAATAATTGAGATTTCCAAGTATTGATTGACGTCAGGACGTTACAATGAACGATGAAGAGTACACTTAGAATGAGGTCGACGAAATGAAATAATGAACGAATGAAATACTAAACTAAATATAAAATAGAATTAAACTATAAAAAAGAAAGAATAGAAGTCGATAAGACTCTATTATTATTAGGAAAGAACGTTAATTTGTCCTAAGACCGGAATTAACGGTAACGCGGAAAAAGGTCCTTTCGATGTTAATTCATCGAAGGCTGGAAGAGAAAATAGGAAACGATGTTGACAACCTCGAAGGCTAGTGTACGACTCTACGATGGCCACATTCAAAGTGCGCTCTTCCGCGAGAGAGAAGATGGCGTCATGATAGCGTCGCATGGAGCTGCATCCGTCTGCTCCATGTGCCAATGACAGCTGAGTGGATGCAACGCAAGTACATAACCTGTCATAGTACGGTGTTACAATCTTACAATATTATAAATTAGAATTAATGCCTATCAATATTATTAATAACATGTATTTAGCGCATTACTAATTAAGGTTATTTGCAGGTTGTCGCAGTAATAGGAGTTATATAACCAAGATGCACTCTGGATATATGACGTTTATTGCAGTGAATGTGGTGAGTATATCTTGATAGATTAATTGTAAATAATAATGTAATAATAATTATGTGACTAACACTAATCTTGTGTTTGTAGGTTAAGTGAATGGAAGGCTGCGCCAGGTGTTACGACCCAGCTATGGAATAACTAGGGCGCGACACGTATTTGGGATCGGCTCGCTGCGGGTTCGGTACTAAAGTACCTAGAGATCTATAGTTGTGGCTCTTAGTGATTTGTCACACCTTTTCTTAACTTATATTTATTTGACACAATATACACGATGAGTTCAGATATTACAAGTATTCAGATAAGTAAAATAATTATATTGGATTCGTGGTTGATTTCTTTACCTCGTGACAGTGTTCTGGCGGTTGGAAGTTGAATTAGTATTTTCGAGTAGCACGATAACTCTTAACCGAACTGTGAAAACGCACTAAGCCGCACTGCAGATGAGATTTTTGACTGTCTTGCCTATGCCTCCGGTCTTCTTATATATTAAAGTTAGTGTAAATGTGTGCTATTGGTGTGTCGATGAGTAAGACCAGTTAGTTCTCTGGCAAGTTTACCAAATAAGGACATGTGGGACCGAATTCTCGTGAAACGGTTTTAGTGCCGTTGTCACGTCCTCCAGGGAGCCGCTCAGGTTCTGGAGGGTTATTGCCTCTTTTTGGTCAACGCGTTAGCACACGATTTACCTGGGATGAGGCGGGAATAGCCCGAAGCGCGGAAGCCAAACGAAATGGGAAGGCGTAGACGAGGGAGGAACGAGCGTGCAAAGAAACAATCACGATTTTCCCTAAGGATTTATTACCAAGAGGATTTATTAAAAACGTTGGGTATTATAAGTACAAACTCAATGTAATTACTATCGATCAACATAATCAATCGTCGTCGTCGTGATCAGACAGGGTGATGACCTCGATGTCCGATTCCGGTGTCAGGGGGCGCGGAGTTGGTAGGTCTTGGAGTTGCTCTAACGTGAGCCCAAGATCTGCCATGAAAGAGGGGAGTGGGAATGGTTGGGAATCTGGAATTTCTTCAATTTGAACGGTGGATGGGGGAGGAATAAAGGAGAAATAATGTGTGTGGATAGGGCCGTATAAGGACTGTAGGTTTTCAAAAGTATAGTCCTGTTCCGTTCTCAAGGGAGACGACTGAGGGGAATTAGAATGACCCGGGATCGAAGACGACTCGTCGATATTTGGAGATTGTGGTTCCAGTTGCGGTGAACTGGGAGGAGCTGGAATTTCGGCTGGTTGTGACAGACAGTCACTCTGAGAGTCCAATCGTGTAGCCTGGGAATTTCGTTCGCGTTGAGACAAACTGGCTTCAAGGCGACGCAAGATCGCCCGAAGACGACGAGCGAGTACTTTCTTTCCTCCTCTGCGTCTCTTAATGACACGAGTAGGCATGTCTTTCAGGATCTGCGAAGAACGAATTCATTCTGCCATTACGCGAATTCTCAGGAGCCATTTGTGATCTGGCATCCACACTGAGCATTCGGCTTACCTTGATGCGCTGCTGAAAGCGAATGGTGCCGCTGGAGGCACAATGGAATCGCCGATGAAGGCTCGTTAGAGTGGCCGATGAAGGCGAGAGGAGCCGGTGAAGGCTCGTTAAATATTCGCCGATGAGGGCGTTTGGGTCTAGGAGCAACGTTGGTCGCTCGAACTAGGTGCGCCTATAAGCATAGAAATGGCAGTGGATATTCGTTCTTCGGAGAACAGTATTCTAAGGAATAACGCGAAAATCTGACAGGAAAAAGGAAGGACATGTAAGATAGGGTGGTAAGTTCACAAAATAAGGAACAATGAAACACTCCGACAACGATTAAATTATATTCACGAGTAGGAGCAAGTTACAAATATTCGCAAACGCTCAGTCTACGAAGGTTTGGTTAAAGAATCGTAAACGCTCGGTCTACGAAGAGTTTGACGCGTACGCTCGGTCCGCGGAGTCAACGCAATAATACTATTTGCAACTTACGTTTGAGGCTTGGTAGGTTTACTTGTCTGGACTAGAACTGAACTGTGCAGTAGAACCGTTAACTGTGTACTAGAGAACCTTTAAGGTTGAATGCTCGGCGATGACTGACTGGAGCGGTTGCCTTCCTTCACCACCTCGGCTCGCAACGGAGTAGTGGGGAAGGTCGGCTCGAATGGTGGGGAACCAATCATGACTCTCGGTATCGTGGAGGTGGCAAGCTAGCGAGTGGGAACTGATGTGCCGTGCGCAAAACTACGTCAGCATTCTCACGGATGCAGCGGGTACAGAACTGCAACGTCTGCGTTCCCAAGCCGGCGCGCTCATCGTATCTCGTCAGCGTTATCTAACCCGTCAGTGCACGTGTGCATACCGATGCTCGGAGACAGACTGCTGATACAGCGTCTCCGGCTCGACGCGGTTCCCTAATCTAATCCGTGTTACTTGAGTTGATAGCGCACGTGTGCATACCAGCGCTCGGAGGGAATCCGAGGCGGGGATCAGATTCGCAATGTCAGCGTTCTCACGCGAGCTCGGATCGTTTGCTTACGTAGCTGTTGCAGGGCCGCTCCTATTTTACCGTCTTCGTTCTGCAGGACCGCATCCATCGTTTGTTGTATTTTATATTTTATGAATTAATCGTTGTGTGTGAATATTTTCGTGACCCATAGTGGCAGGTTCTTATCTTATCTTATCTTATCTTATTATCTTATCTTGTAATCTGAGCCGATAAGGCACCCCCCGTCACTACACTTCTATATATATATAAGAGCGAAGGGAATATAATGTGGTTAAACATAGTACATAGAGTAATGTCGGGGTGTGAACATGTTTCGAGTTTTGTGGGTTAATAGACGGCTCACTTACCGAGACGTCACACCGTGTGCAGAGATGATGCAATCAACGACCAACGCTATGAAATAACACGGGATTCTTGGAAGTCACGATAATTGTGAAGGAACAGGGGCCGTCCAATGATAAAGCAGAAGCTATGGGTGGGAAAAGAGGTCAACCAATGAAATGGTGGAGTTGGTTGAGTAAGCTGGGTTGGATTTAGAGGTTACCTCATAGGGAATTGGAATAGGCTTTCCTATCAAGAGGGGGTAGTGTGGCGTTCTTAAGCATGTCATTTGTCGTGGGTTTGCCGGAGGTAAAGGCTGTTATGATATTTCAGGGAGCTGCTAAGGTTTTGTTCGAGTGAAGATAGGTGAATGAGGTAAGTGAAGCATATGAAAGCATTACTAATTTTTATTAGTAGCATTATCAGTTTTTTTTATAGAATATAAGCGTTATTATTATTGCGTAGTAAATCTATGTGTGCGAAAAGTAATGGGTTAAACGATCTTATTACCTAGTACATGTTTAAAGATTTCTTAATATTATTATACGTGAATACAGGGACCACCGTTTTTCTCTTTGCAGTATATTTTCCCTTTTGAAATTTGTCTGGTATGCAAATAAGTGACCATTCTCGATTTTGTCGCGACTCGATATATGCTGTAGCTTCGGATTTTCAATGTAATTTGACACCTGTTCATTTATCGGTGGAATTATATATATCGCGGGCGTCCCTGCATCCCAATGGTAAAAGCTAATATGTTTAGCTAATTATAAATTGTCCGTGGCACTCCTCCAGCAGCTCCACAGGCAGGGGCGCTCCTGGTTATGCTCTTCTGGCTCTTCCACGTGGTGGCTCCACTGAGGCCGCAGCGACTCCGGTCCTGGAGCCCTCTCCTGCCCCATGGATAAATCCGCATAATAGTACGGCGGCGTACTGGTTGCTGACGGAGGTGGCGGCCAGAAGAATCTGGCCGCAGGTGGTACGTCATAAGGGATGACGTAGGGCCGCGGATATGGCGGGGACTCGTAGCTGCTGCCTTGATCCCTGAGTGCAGCAGGCCCGATCTCCGTGTAGAGTGCTTCCTCCATGCCGAATGTGTGGGGCTGCGCCTCTGGAGCGTCGTGCCGCTGGGCTGGCTGCACTTCCGATGCGGGTAGGTAGAGGTCCGCGTAATTGGGACGACAGCCCACGGCCTCGTGCCTATGGCACCTGTTGTGCGGGCTGTCACACAGGCCAAGCGAGGTTTGTATCTGATGTTACGTCCCCGCAATTCTTAGCCTCATTTATTCAATCTGTTCCATGTCACGATAATCGATCTGATCTAGTCGAGCCTTTACAATCTCTAAAACCTTTGCATTATTATTATTATTATTATTAACAAACTTATTGTACACATATTACATAACTCAATGTACTTACCTCATATCACATGCGATCTATATTTAAATATCTTACAAATATCTCTATCCTATACTAAATTATATATTGTAAGGGCTGATCGGTTAAGTCAATCAATTACTTAAATTCTCACAGGACTAGCCTGTCATCCTTTATTTCTCAAGAATCATTACAAATCAAATATTGTAAACAAAGGTCGGAATAGCACGTGGTTAGCCAATGTCAAGCTCTTCCCACCCTTGTCGCTAACTCATTCCCCACGCGGACACCTCCGAGCCAATCAAGGATCAGCGGGCCTCCCACTAACGAGCCGCTCGAGCGCTCCGAGGTTTCCTGCGAAGCGAAAGTAAAAACTTACTTACTTACAGTTCAGCAATCTTTATAAATCATTCTAGTTCGAGAGTTAATTTTTCAATCTCTTAGATCAAGTGCAGAGCCTCGTTAATTAATCTAAATCAATTGTCTATCTCTAACTCAATTCTAAAAATCACAGAATTATAAATCATAAACCATTGCATAAGAGTAATCATTGTCGTAATCATTGTAAATCTATTGAAGCGAAAATCATTGTAAATCTATTGTGAAAATCTGAAACACCTTTTGTGAATTTACTTGAATCAACTCAATATAAATTTCGTGAAATTCATTTACAAACCTTTTCCCTCGAAATCTCCATTAAATCTTATATCGGAAATAATTTACATCAAATCAAATCATAGAGCTATTCTTCCTTTCTAATTTCAATTTAGAATTCGGGAGTCATTTCTTTTATTTATCTCAAGTCGGTTTACAGAATATCATTACAATTTAATCAAATAACTTAAATCATTTTTCTAAAATATCTTATTTAATAAATCGTCTTCAACTTCGTGCGACTCTTATAAAAACTTTCTTTTAAATACTCTTATAAAAACTTATAAAAACTTTCTTTCCTCCTCTGCGTCTCTTAATGACACGAGTAGGCATGTCTTTCAGGATCTGCGAAGAACGAATTCATTCTGCCATTACGCGAATTCTCAGGAGCCATTTGTGATCTGGCATCCACACTGAGCATTCGGCTTACCTTGATGCGCTGCTGAAAGCGAATGGTGCCGCTGGAGGCACAATGGAATCGCCGATGAAGGCTCGTTAGAGTGGCCGATGAAGGCGAGAGGAGCCGGTGAAGGCTCGTTAAATATTCGCCGATGAGGGCGTTTGGGTCTAGGAGCAACGTTGGTCGCTCGAACTAGGTGCGCCTATAAGCATAGAAATGGCAGTGGATATTCGTTCTTCGGAGAACAGTATTCTAAGGAATAACGCGAAAATCTGACAGGAAAAAGGAAGGACATGTAAGATAGGGTGGTAAGTTCACAAAATAAGGAACAATGAAACACTCCGACAACGATTAAATTATATTCACGAGTAGGAGCAAGTTACAAATATTCGCAAACGCTCAGTCTACGAAGGTTTGGTTAAAGAATCGTAAACGCTCGGTCTACGAAGAGTTTGACGCGTACGCTCGGTCCGCGGAGTCAACGCAATAATACTATTTGCAACTTACGTTTGAGGCTTGGTAGGTTTACTTGCCTGCACTAGAACTGAACTGTGCAGTAGAACCGTTAACTGTGTACTAGAGAACCTTTAAGGTTGAATGCTCGGCGATGACTGACTGGAGCGGTTGCCTTCCTACACCACCTCGGCTCGCAACGGAGTAGTGGGGAAGGTCGGCTCGAATGGTGGGGAACCAATCATGACTCTCGGTATCGTGGAGGTGGCAAGCTAGCGAGTGGGAACTGATGTGCCGTGCGCAAAACTACGTCAGCATTCTCACGGATGCAGCGGGTACAGAACTGCAACGTCTGCGTTCCCAAGCCGGCGCGCTCATCGTATCTCGTCAGCGTTATCTAACCCGTCAGTGCACGTGTGCATACCGATGCTCGGAGACAGACTGCTGATACAGCGTCTCCGGCTCGACGCGGTTCCCTAATCTAATCCGTGTTACTTGAGTTGATAGCGCACGTGTGCATACCAGCGCTCGGAGGGAATCCGAGGCGGGGATCAGATTCGCAATGTCAGCGTTCTCACGCGAGCTCGGATCGTTTGCTTACGTAGCTGTTGCAGGGCCGCTCCTATTTTACCGTCTTCGTTCTGCAGGACCGCATCCATCGTTTGTTGTATTTTATATTTTATGAATTAATCGTTGTGTGTGAATATTTTCGTGACCCATAGTGGCAGGTTCTTATCTTATCTTATCTTATCTTATCTTATTATCTTATCTTGTAATCTGCGCCGATAAGGCACCCCCCGTCACTACACTTCTATATATATATAAGAGCGAAGGGAATATAATGTGGTTAAACATAGTACATAGAGTAATGTCGGGGTGTGAACATGTTTCGAGTTTTGTGGGTTAATAGACGGCTCACTTACCGAGACGTCACAATAGTTTATTCGAGGCGAAGAAATGCAATCTTTTTGAGTGGTAGGTTTAATTGAGACGGAAATGAAATGCGTCGTAGCGACCGAAGAACATACATATAGAGTTCGTCCGTGCTTTACAATATTTGCAATGTTAAGCAAAGAGGGTGGTAATAATAATTAATACGGTCGATCTCATGCATCCATGGTAATTGAAGATTGATACGTGGGGCCAACCGGGGTGTTAGGAATGCTTTTGAACGTTATTAAAATGTTAATAATTAATGATTGTTAGTTGCGTGACGACGTAATGGAAGTTAATTATTCTTACTCGTGTTATATTCAGTCGTACGCATTTATTACTATTGGCCGTCTTTCGTTCTCCCTCTTGCGTTATTGTTAATTAATAACAACCAATTCATCATAGCGGTTAAATGAAGCGAAATAATTATTAATAAATCCGGACAATGCTTCTGTGTCAATAAATCAACGATTTGTTGGTTAATTATGGATATTAGCGCTTGGAAAAATCTCCCGAGGTATCAGGAGCGCATGAATAGCAAGGAGGTATACTGTGCTACAGAGAAGGAGAGAGAGAGACAACTATCGTTCCGACGAAGAGGTCCGATTGAGCGAAAAGCCTTGAACGACTCGTGAGTACGGCAAGATATTTGTATTCTCCATTATGTATGGCGCGAAATATTTGAATGAGTGAAAAGGTTTGAACGACTCTCGTGTTAACAATTATGTAAAAGAAAGAAAATTATATAATAAAATAGAGAAAAAAAAAAAGAAAAATTATTTGCAGGTTAAGTGGTGGACGTTACAATATCAAGCCCGACCTTATCGAAAGCAGAACCTGGTGTGTCTGTGAGTGTCATCGGTTGTTTTGTTTTAATCCTCACCAATTTCTTCCGTTGGCATTCGACGCAGCGTTGAATAAATAGTTGTACCTCTTGTTTTAAGGCATCCCAGTAATAATGCTGTCGTATCCTCTTGTAGGTCTTAGTAACGCCTTTATGCCCACCAATCGCAGATGCATGGTTTTCCCTAAGGATCTTCAGGCGCAATTCTTGGCTTGACACCGTGCGTACCAGGTGGAGGCAAATGGAAATTTCGGTGACCGGAGTATCCTCTATGTGCGATTCCAATTCGCGACGTATCCTCGACCATGGGATTCCATCAATTTCCGCAGTTTTAGAGATACTAAAAGATCTCAGATCTAGCTCGTGAGCTACATCGGTAAGGGAACGGAAGACTTCTCCTAGGAGTGCAGGATCCAGACGAGTGTTCTGCGATTCTTTCACAGGTAGTCCTATGTAGTACCTTTTATTTTTAGTTACGACCTTCGCTCGTCCAAGTGTTAATGCATCGTATTCTGGCAGCATTCCATGTTCGGCGAGACTTCGGGATCCGTTGTCGCACGGTTGGCCGGTTGCTGTCAGGAAGAATACCATTATGGTCTTTGCGTATGTGAATGGGGTCGCGCGTTTGTCGGGTAGTATAGGACCGTCTGTTTTGCTGGAACTCATACGGCCTCGATGGTGGTTCGAACAACTCTTCGTCGGAGGTAGATTCAGAGGATACGTCGGTGAGTCCCATCTGTGGCGAGTGAGAGCCGATTTCGGGCGATGGAGGTACCACGGTCGGGGGAAACTCGACTTCCGATTCTGGACTCGTGCCGTTATTCGAGGTTCCTCCGTCTCCAATGTTGGCAGACTGGTGCGGCGAAGAGAATTCGTGTGCCGATGACGGTCGCTTCTTCTTCTGGGGAGGCTCCGCCGTGAAGAAGGGTAGATCGGAGTCGCTGGAGCTCGGTGAGCGCGGTCGTATGGGTAACATTCGTTGATCGGATTTTTCGTCTACATTCCTAGAGAGTGCATCGGCTGTGACATTTATCCTTCCCGGTTTATAAACTATATTGTACTCGTACTCCGAGAGTTTAAGGCGCCACCTTACTAGACGCGACGACGGGTCTTTGACATTATGTAACCACACGAGCGGTCGATGGTCAGTAACTAAAGTGAATTTCTTTCCAAATAAATAAGGTCGAAAATACTGAATACAATATACGATTGCTAACATTTCTTTCTCGATTGTCGAATAATTCGTTTCCGCTTTGTTTAACAATCGAGACGCGTATGCTATTGGAAGATCCTTTCCAATTTCGCCTTGGCTCAGAACGCCTCCAATAGCGTGATTAGAAGCGTCGGTGGTAACGACAAATTCGCGGGAGAAATCAGGATATTGTAATATCGGCGGTGAACAAAGTTTGTTTTTTAATTGTTCGAATGCCGATTCTTGATTGTCTCCCCAACAAAATAAAGTATCCTTTTTTAGAAGATCAGATAATGGTTTGGCAATCCGCGAGAAATTTGGTACGAAACGCCGGTAGTATCCTGCGAGTCCAAGGATTTCTCTCACATTCCTTGCGGTACGCGGGGTAGGAAACGTTTGTACGGCAGAGATTTTATTCGGGTCAGGTTTCACTCCGGATTCGCTAATAACGTGACCTAGGTACGCTACATCCTTTCGGAAAAACTCGCACTTACTTGGCTGTAATTTTAAATTCGCCTGTCTCAACCTCTCCGCAAGTTTCCTAAATTTAATATTATGTTCCGTCAGCGAACTGGCGTAAATGACTATATCGTCCAGATAAACAAATAATTCGGTACCCTGTAATCCCGCAAGAACACCGTCCATTAGTCTTTGAAAACTGGCAGGCGCATTTCTTAAGCCAAATGGCATACGATTAAACTCATAATGGCCGTGGGGAGTGGAAAAGGCTGTTTTTGCCGCGTCCTCCGTATGCATAGGGATTTGGTGGTACCCGGATGCCAGGTCAAATACCGAAAAGTACTTTGCTCCGCCTAGTTGTTCCAAAATTTCGTTTATATTTGGTAATGGGTATGCATCGCCTATCGTTTTTGCATTTAACGCGCGATAATCGATCACTAGACGCCACATTTTGTTACCAGCGCTATCTGGCTTCTTCGGGACGATCCACAGAGGGGAGTTATATGGTGAATTAGACGCTTTAATGATGTTGTTATTTTAACATCTCAGTTATTTGAGTCCTGATCTCCTCTTTGTGGATCGGTGGGAATCGATATTGTTTTGTGTTAACCGGGATATCATCAGTTGTGCGAATTCTGTGTCGGTAGGTTGATGTACACTGTAATTTTTCATCCGGCAAATGAAATACATCTGAATATTTGTTGATTAATTCCTCTACATTTGTTTTTTCTTCTGAATTTAGGTGATCTAACCGCAATAATTTTAAGATCTCGGTCGTTCGATCGGGAGTAATTTGTGGCTTGTTGAACATAGTGTAACATTTTAATCGTTTTTGTTCCTCTATACTTACGCATTGCGGACGCGATTTGGTAGTCGATTTGTGTTCTTTACGACCGGTCCTAGGAGGCCGTGAATTACTAATCGTACTGTGGGGAGAAGTTGAAGTTTTACTCTTCTAGTTGAATCGTGGGCACAGAGATCGTTACCTCCTGGTTCGTTGTATTAAATACCGGGATGCATGCCTTGTGGTTCTTCACGGCGACCAAAGCATTTCCCAAGAATACTCCTTTCTGCATGGACAGGTATGGTACGTAGCCCTCATCGAGGTGTTTACCCGTTACGTTAATGCACATGGTCATCCTGGTCCTAGCTGGAATTTTAATTCTATGAGCATTTATAAAAGGTATATACTTACCATTTATGTGGACCTGCTCATCCGCATATGAGATGAGAGCTCCGAATGTCCTCAGTGCGGTGGATCCTAGGATACCAGCAACCGGGATCGGAAACTCTTTAGGCACAATATGGAAAGGAACCTTCTCCTCTAGAACGACAAGGTTCACCATGCCCAGGGTACGTACAACTCCTTCGGTAATTCCCACTAAATCTACTGACTTAGAGCTGTCAATGTTAGTATCTTCCTCAATGTAACTGACCTTAATTATGTTTGGTACAGCTCCAGTGTCGACCATGACGTCTGCATCTATTTTAAGATTTGGTGAGGATAGCCTGATCACTGGTACCTTGTCCAGGGTGGTGTTGTCGGTGCCCATTAGCCCATTTCCAATGTGGACGACTGGGATTTTCTCCGCCTGTCTTGCTGGATGAGCTGATTGACAAGGGGTCCTTTGTACAACGCCCTTATCAGAAGCATTGACATTTCCTGGATTCTGCTGCGCTTTCCTACAAGCTGATTTCCTGCACTCAGGGATCGAATGTCCCCTCGTTTTGCAGTAGTTGCAGAAACTAAGGGCTGACTGTTGTATTTGAGCTGTCATGTGAGGACGATTTCCCTTCGAATTTCGTCGGATATTCGTCTGAGGTAATTGACGCGATTCAAAAGTTGTATGTCCGAATTTATTATAATTATTATGACTTGATTGACTGCCAAATAATATTCTATCCCTGTCCATCCGTTTGCATATACTAGTGGCTAATTCGAATAATTGTTCTAGGGTTTTCGGATTATGTATGAGGATCTGCATTCGAAAATCAGGTGGAAGACCATTCAAAAAACATTCCTGGGTGAATTCTTCCGTTTCCGCGATAACTTCTGGAGATGGTGTACCATACTTATCTCTATCGGCATCTAGGATGGCAAATTGTAACCTTTTTACGCGATGAATAAATTCTAATATGTGTTCGTTTGGTTTTATTACTATGTTACTGAGTTGACCGCGGTAGTGATTAGCTGATTCTAACGGTGCGAATGCTTGTTTTAGTTTCCGAATCAGTTCGTCGATTGAATTCAAATTGTAATCCTCAACTGCAAGGAAAGCATGACCCTTGAGTTTATTTTGAAGAAGTTTCGTTAGGTATGGTTCGTTACGCGGGGATACCATGCTTCGCGCGCGACGGCAAGCATCCGCGTATTCTTGGATTGGGATATTATTTCCGTCGAACTGTGGTACCATTTCGATTATATTTTGCAATGTAAAGTGCAGAACTGGCGGCGCAATAGATGTAAAATTTACCCAAGGAGGAGATGGCTTCGGCTGAGTTCTTATACCCGTCGTAGTTTTCTTAGATAGATTATTAATCATAAGTCTTAATTCGCTTTCCTGTTTTTGTAGATTTTGTTCCTTTCGCAAGTTACTAGATTCGAGTGAAAAGAATTCGAGATTTGTTCCCGTTGGAACTTCGTCGGTAGCGTCGGAAAATTCTTTATCGTTGTTTAATGAACGTGATTGAGCCATTTTATTCGGTTTATAAATCTCAATAATTCATTTGATATGTAATTGGGATTATAATCTCTAAATAGAAGCTATGTAAGAAATGTATAAGAAAAAATTTGTACTTTCTAATTGAATCTGTTTACGTTTAATTAAAGTTTCGTTAACGGTCACGGTAACGACGCGATGATCTATAAGTACTTATGTCCGTATGTATGTGTTTTTGTATGTATTTATGATTCTGTAACGAGTAAGCTGTATGTCATCTAACGTGCGTTTTTGTGTTCGGTTGAACAAGATACAAGTTCAAAATCTTGTTGTCGTTAGAAATTCGAATTTTACCTGTAGAATAATTGATATAATTTCCTGAAATATATATTTTTCAAATATTCCCAAAAAAAAATAAAATTTAATTTTTCTAATTTTTCGAAGAAAAAGATTTCCAAATTTTTAATTTCCTTAAGAAGAAAGATTTTCGTATTCCAAATTTTCTAGAAAAATTTTTCGAATCCCACCGCTGTCACCAATTGTTACGTCCTGATCCGCCGGTATCTCCAAGTATTACACCTTCGATTTACCGACACGGAAGTTGATATGATACGCTTTTTAAATTGGTGCGAGGGAGATTATATAAATTGACAGCGCTGTCACCAGTTAA
Organism: Hedychridium roseum; assembly: GCA_963989215.1. Classification (NCBI taxonomy): domain Eukaryota; kingdom Metazoa; phylum Arthropoda; class Insecta; order Hymenoptera; family Chrysididae; genus Hedychridium; species Hedychridium roseum. Next base: position 765,028 of record OZ022312.1, on the reverse strand, counting down.
AACTATAAAATTATAGTTTTAACAAGATAAACTTCGGTTCGGACGTAATAAGGGAAACCGAAATCTATCGTTATACTCTACAGGTAATTCCTAATGACGAGATTAGAATTTAAATGATGCAAACGTTAGAGAAATTGTATAACTAATGTTTATAAAAATTGTTATAAAAGTATGTAATTCGACAAAAGAATTATAGAAAATGTTATCGGGCGTGTGGCAGACTATTGACTCTAAGTATTAGAACTATAGGTCACGGCTGAGCGGTGATAGATCACGCGTGAGAATGTATGAGTACACGAAGCAAAACTAGATTAGTCTATCTTAGTTTTAACTAGAAATTATAATAATTCGATTACTATGAATTAGATTTTATAATTCGAATAATGGAAATGAGTAGGATAAATGTTATAAAATGTTACTCAATATTTATTATAGCAAATAACTAAATTAATAATTATTAGAATAGGAAATAGATTAACTATTAACAGTACAAATGGAGCAATATGTATTTTATATAAATGAAATAAAGTTTTATACATTTAATTTGTCTTATACCTAAGTACTTACATACCTTAATACTAAATGAGATGAACGATGAAGAGTACACTTAGAATGCGGTCGACAAAATGAAATAATGAACAAATGAAATACTAAACTAAATATAAAATAGAATAAACTATAAAAATAAAGAATAGAAGTCGATAAGACTCTCTATTATTAGAAAAGAACGTTAACTTGTCCTAAGACCGGAATTAACGGTAACGCGGAAAAAGGTCCTTTCGATGTTAATTCATCGAAGGCTGAAATACTACTCTCTAAAATGATGTTGACGCCTCGAAGGCTAGTGTACGACTCTCTGATGGCCACATTCAAAGTGCGCTCTTCCGCGAGAGAGAAAATGGCGTCATGATAGCGGCGCATGGAGCTGCATCCGTCTGCTCCACGTGCCTATGACAGCTGAGTGCAGCATTGGTGCAACGCAAGTACATAACCTATTGTGTTAACGTTGTACAATAATATTGCATTATATAAATTGGGAATAATACATTATTATTATTATTGATACGCATAAGTCGACGCATTACTAAATTAGGTTATTTGCAGGTTGTCGCAGTAATAGAAGTTATATAACCAAGATGCACTCTGGATATATGACGCTTATTGCAGTGAATGTGGAGAGTATATCTTGATAGATTAATTGTAAATAATAATATAATAATAATTATGTGACTAACACTAATCTTGTGTTTGTAGGTTAAGTGAATGGAAGGCTGCGCCAGGCCAAGCGAGGTTTGTATCTAATTATATGTACTGTTTCTGTTTGTCGTTTATAATATATTAATGTTATGTTGTAATTAATAATGTTTATATGTTCTAGGTAAGCTATTTGAGTAGAACCCTTCCTGGCTAGGCGGTCCTTGCATTCGGTGAGTAGTTTATGTGTATAATCTATAATGTAGCGTAGCGATGGACTTACTAGTCTTACTATATGTATCTGTGTCATGTTAATTATGTTTTCTTTATTTATAGGGTGGTGAGAAGCTAAAGAGATATGTGTGAATGAAACTATGTGCTATGGAATAAATGACTGTAAGTAAATGTGTAAAAAGAAAATGAAATAAACTGAATAATTGAGATTTCCAAGTATTGATTGACGTCAGGACGTTACACTTACATTCCTTGCGGTGCGCGGGGTAGGAAACGTTTGTACGGCAGAGATTCTATTCGGGCCAGGTTTCACTCCGGATTCGCTAATTCGCTTTGCTCCGCCTAGTTGTTCCAAAATTTCGTTTATATTTGGTAATGGGTATGCATCGCCTATCGTTTTTGCATTTAACGCGCGATAATTAATCACTAGACGCCACCTTTTGTTACCAGCGCTATCTGGCTTCTTCGAGACGATCCACAGAGGGGAGTTATATGGTGAATTAGACGCTTTAATGATATTGTTATTTAACATCTCAGTATTTGAGTCCTGATCTTCTCTTTGTGGATCGGTGGGAATCGATATTGTTTTGTGTTAACCGGGATATCATCAGTTGTGCGAATTCTGTGTCGGTAGGTTGATGTACAATGTGGAAGAAATTAGCGTAGACATTTTTGAAAAATAAAAAAATGTTTGTTGTGCTGAGTTGTGCCCGACTTGTGCCGTACTGTGCCGTTCGCAGAATTTCATTATTTTGCATAGCAAAAAAGTTGTGGGGTTTTGAAAATTTGTCTTCCTTAATTACTTTCTTAATTTTTTTTATTTTTTTGTGCTTTGTTGTGCCCGATTTGTGCTCCTATATGCCGTTCGCAGTATTTGATTATTTTGCATAGCAAAAAAGTTGTGGGGTTTTGAAAATTTATCTTCCTTAATTAATTTATTAATTTTTTTTGTGTGCTGGGTTGTGCCCGATTCGTGCTTTTATGTGCCGTTCGCAGAATTTGATTATTGTGCATAGCAAAAAAGTTGTGGGGTTTTGAAAATTTGTCTTCCTTAATTAATTTATTAATTTTTTTTTTTGTGCTGGGTTGTGCCCGATTTGTGCTCCTATATGCCGTTCGCAGTATTTGATTATTTTGCATAGCAAAAAAGTTGTGGGGTTTTGAAAATTTATCTTCCTTCATTAATTTATTAATTTTTTTTGTGCTTGGTTGTGCCCGATTTGTACTCTTATATGTCGTTCGCAGAATTTGATTATTTTGCATAGCAAAAAAGTTGTGGGGTTTTGAAAATTTGTTTTTCTTAATTAATTTATTAATTTTTTTTTTGTGCTGGGTTGTGCCCGATTTGTGCTCTTATGTGTCGTTCGCAGAATTTGATTATTGTGCATAGCAAAAAAGGTGTGGGGTTTTGAAAATTTATCTTCCTTAATTACTTTCTTAATTTTTTTTATTTTTTTGTGCTTTGTTGTGCCCGATTTGTGCTCCTATATGCCGTTCGCAGAATTTGATTATTTTGCATAGCAAAAAAGTTGTGGGGTTTTGAAAATTTGTCTTCCTTAATTAATTTATTAATTTTTTTTTGTGCTGGGTTGTGACCGATTTGTGCTCTTATGTGTCGTTCGCAGAATTTGATTATTGTGCATAGCAAAAAAGGTGTGGGGTTTTGAAAATTTGTTTTTCTTAATTAATTTATTAATTTTTTTTATTTTTTTGTGCTTTGTTGTGCCCGATTTGTGCTCCTATATGCCGTTCGCAGTATTTGATTATTTTGCATAGCAAAAAAGTTGTGGGGTTTTGAAAATATGTCTTCCTTAATTAATTTATTAATTTTTTTTGTGCTGGGTTGTGCCCGATTTGTGCTCTTATGTGTCGTTCGCAGAATTTGATTATTGTGCATAGCAAAAAAGTTGTGGGGTTTTGAAAATTTGTCTTTCTTAATTAATTTATTAATTTTTTTTTTGTGCTGGGTTGTGCCCGATTTGTGCTCTTATGTGTCGTTCGCAGAATTTGATTATTGTGCATAGCAAAAAAGGTGTGGGGTTTTGAAAATTTATCTTCCTTAATTACTTTCTTAATTTTTTTTATTTTTTTGTGCTTTGTTGTGCCCGATTTGTGCTCCTATATGCCGTTCGCAGTATTTGATTATTTTGCATAGCAAAAAAGTTGTGGGGTTTTGAAAATTTATCTTCCTTAATTAATTTATTAATTTTTTTTGTGTGCTGGGTTGTGCCCGATTCGTGCTTTTATGTGCCGTTCGCAGAATTTGATTATTGTGCATAGCAAAAAAGGTGTGGGGTTTTGAAAATTTGTTTTTCTTAATTAATTTATTAATTTTTTTTTTGTGCTGGGTTGTGCCCGATTTGTGCTCTTATGTGTCGTTCGCAGAATTTGATTATTGTGCATAGCAAAAAAGTTGTGGGGTTTTGAAAATATGTCTTCCTTAATTAATTTATTAATTTTTTTTGTGCTGGGTTGTGCCCGATTTGTGCTCTTATGTGTCGTTCGCAGAATTTGATTATTGTGCATAGCAAAAAAGTTGTGGGGTTTTGAAAATTTGTCTTTCTTAATTAATTTATTAATTTTTTTTTTGTGCTGGGTTGTGCCCGATTTGTGCTCTTATGTGTCGTTCGCAGAATTTGATTATTGTGCATAGCAAAAAAGGTGTGGGGTTTTGAAAATTTATCTTCCTTAATTACTTTCTTAATTTTTTTTATTTTTTTGTGCTTTGTTGTGCCCGATTTGTGCTCCTATATGCCGTTCGCAGAATTTGATTATTTTGCATAGCAAAAAAGTTGTGGGGTTTTGAAAATTTGTCTTCCTTAATTAATTTATTAATTTTTTTTTGTGCTGGGTTGTGCCCGATTTGTGCTCTTATATGCCGTTCGCAGAATTTGATTATTGTGCATAGCAAAAAAGTTGTGGGGTTTTGAAAATATGTCTTCCTTAATTAATTTATTAATTTTTTTTGTGCTGGGTTGTGCCCGATTTGTGCTCTTATGTGTCGTTCGCAGAATTTGATTATTGTGCATAGCAAAAAAGTTGTGGGGTTTTGAAAATTTGTCTTTCTTAATTAATTTATTAATTTTTTTTTTGTGCTGGGTTGTGCCCGATTTGTGCTCTTATGTGTCGTTCGCAGAATTTGATTATTGTGCATAGCAAAAAAGGTGTGGGGTTTTGAAAATTTATCTTCCTTAATTACTTTCTTAATTTTTTTTATTTTTTTGTGCTTTGTTGTGCCCGATTTGTGCTCCTATATGCCGTTCGCAGAATTTGATTATTTTGCATAGCAAAAAAGTTGTGGGGTTTTGAAAATTTGTCTTCCTTAATTAATTTATTAATTTTTTTTTGTGCTGGGTTGTGCCCGATTTGTGCTCTTATGTGTCGTTCGCAGAATTTGATTATTTTGCATAGCAAAAAAGTTGTGGGGTTTTGAAAATTTGTCTTCCTTAATTAATTTATTAATTTTTTTTTGTGCTGGGTTGTGCCCGATTTGTGCTCTTATATGCCGTTCGCAGAATTTGATTATTGTGCATAGCAAAAAAGTTGTGGGGTTTTGAAAATTTGTCTTCCTTAATTAATTTATTAATTTTTTTTTTGTGCTGGGTTGTGCCCGATTTGTGCTCTTATGTGTCGTTCGCAGAATTTGATTATTGTGCATAGCAAAAAAGGTGTGGGGTTTTGAAAATTTATCTTCCTTAATTACTTTCTTAATTTTTTTTATTTTTTTGTGCTTTGTTGTGCCCGATTTGTGCTCCTATATGCCGTTCGCAGAATTTGATTATTTTGCATAGCAAAAAAGTTGTGGGGTTTTGAAAATTTGTCTTCCTTAATTAATTTATTAATTTTTTTTTGTGCTGGGTTGTGCCCGATTTGTGCTCTTATGTGTCGTTCGCAGAATTTGATTATTTTGCATAGCAAAAAAGTTGTGGGGTTTTGAAAATTTGTCTTCCTTAATTAATTTATTAATTTTTTTTTGTGCTGGGTTGTGCCCGATTTGTGCTCTTATATGCCGTTCGCAGAATTTGATTATTGTGCATAGCAAAAAAGTTGTGGGGTTTTGAAAATTTGTCTTCCTTAATTAATTTATTAATTTTTTTTTTGTGCTGGGTTGTGCCCGATTTGTGCTCTTATGTGTCGTTTGCAGAATTTGATTATTGTGCATAGCAAAAAAGTTGTGGGGTTTTGAAAATTTGTCTTCCTTAATTACTTTCTTAATTTTTTTTATTTTTTTGTGCTGGGTTGTGCCCGATTTGTGCTCTTATGTGTCGTTCGCAGAATTTGATTATTGTGCATAGCAAAAAAGTTGTGGGGTTTTGAAAATTTGTTTTTCTTAATTAATTTATTAATTTTTTTTTTGTGCTGGGTTGTGCCCGATTTGTGCTCTTATGTGTCGTTCGCAGAATTTGATTATTGTGCATAGCAAAAAAGGTGTGGGGTTTTGAAAATTTATCTTCCTTAATTACTTTCTTAATTTTTTTTATTTTTTTGTGCTTTGTTGTGCCCGATTTGTGCTCCTATATGCCGTTCGCAGAATTTGATTATTTTGCATAGCAAAAAAGTTGTGGGGTTTTGAAAATTTGTCTTCCTTAATTAATTTATTAATTTTTTTTTGTGCTGGGTTGTGACCGATTTGTGCTCTTATGTGTCGTTCGCAGAATTTGATTATTGTGCATAGCAAAAAAGGTGTGGGGTTTTGAAAATTTGTTTTTCTTAATTAATTTATTAATTTTTTTTATTTTTTTGTGCTTTGTTGTGCCCGATTTGTGCTCCTATATGCCGTTCGCAGTATTTGATTATTTTGCATAGCAAAAAAGTTGTGGGGTTTTGAAAATATGTCTTCCTTAATTAATTTATTAATTTTTTTTGTGCTGGGTTGTGCCCGATTTGTGCTCTTATGTGTCGTTCGCAGAATTTGATTATTGTGCATAGCAAAAAAGTTGTGGGGTTTTGAAAATTTGTCTTTCTTAATTAATTTATTAATTTTTTTTTTGTGCTGGGTTGTGCCCGATTTGTGCTCTTATGTGTCGTTCGCAGAATTTGATTATTGTGCATAGCAAAAAAGGTGTGGGGTTTTGAAAATTTATCTTCCTTAATTACTTTCTTAATTTTTTTTATTTTTTTGTGCTTTGTTGTGCCCGATTTGTGCTCCTATATGCCGTTCGCAGTATTTGATTATTTTGCATAGCAAAAAAGTTGTGGGGTTTTGAAAATTTATCTTCCTTAATTAATTTATTAATTTTTTTTGTGTGCTGGGTTGTGCCCGATTCGTGCTTTTATGTGCCGTTCGCAGAATTTGATTATTGTGCATAGCAAAAAAGGTGTGGGGTTTTGAAAATTTGTTTTTCTTAATTAATTTATTAATTTTTTTTTTGTGCTGGGTTGTGCCCGATTTGTGCTCTTATGTGTCGTTCGCAGAATTTGATTATTGTGCATAGCAAAAAAGTTGTGGGGTTTTGAAAATATGTCTTCCTTAATTAATTTATTAATTTTTTTTGTGCTGGGTTGTGCCCGATTTGTGCTCTTATGTGTCGTTCGCAGAATTTGATTATTGTGCATAGCAAAAAAGTTGTGGGGTTTTGAAAATTTGTCTTTCTTAATTAATTTATTAATTTTTTTTTTGTGCTGGGTTGTGCCCGATTTGTGCTCTTATGTGTCGTTCGCAGAATTTGATTATTGTGCATAGCAAAAAAGGTGTGGGGTTTTGAAAATTTATCTTCCTTAATTACTTTCTTAATTTTTTTTATTTTTTTGTGCTTTGTTGTGCCCGATTTGTGCTCCTATATGCCGTTCGCAGAATTTGATTATTTTGCATAGCAAAAAAGTTGTGGGGTTTTGAAAATTTGTCTTCCTTAATTAATTTATTAATTTTTTTTTGTGCTGGGTTGTGCCCGATTTGTGCTCTTATATGCCGTTCGCAGAATTTGATTATTGTGCATAGCAAAAAAGTTGTGGGGTTTTGAAAATATGTCTTCCTTAATTAATTTATTAATTTTTTTTGTGCTGGGTTGTGCCCGATTTGTGCTCTTATGTGTCGTTCGCAGAATTTGATTATTGTGCATAGCAAAAAAGTTGTGGGGTTTTGAAAATTTGTCTTTCTTAATTAATTTATTAATTTTTTTTTTGTGCTGGGTTGTGCCCGATTTGTGCTCTTATGTGTCGTTCGCAGAATTTGATTATTGTGCATAGCAAAAAAGGTGTGGGGTTTTGAAAATTTATCTTCCTTAATTACTTTCTTAATTTTTTTTATTTTTTTGTGCTTTGTTGTGCCCGATTTGTGCTCCTATATGCCGTTCGCAGAATTTGATTATTTTGCATAGCAAAAAAGTTGTGGGGTTTTGAAAATTTGTCTTCCTTAATTAATTTATTAATTTTTTTTTGTGCTGGGTTGTGCCCGATTTGTGCTCTTATGTGTCGTTCGCAGAATTTGATTATTTTGCATAGCAAAAAAGTTGTGGGGTTTTGAAAATTTGTCTTCCTTAATTAATTTATTAATTTTTTTTTGTGCTGGGTTGTGCCCGATTTGTGCTCTTATATGCCGTTCGCAGAATTTGATTATTGTGCATAGCAAAAAAGTTGTGGGGTTTTGAAAATTTGTCTTCCTTAATTAATTTATTAATTTTTTTTTTGTGCTGGGTTGTGCCCGATTTGTGCTCTTATGTGTCGTTCGCAGAATTTGATTATTGTGCATAGCAAAAAAGGTGTGGGGTTTTGAAAATTTATCTTCCTTAATTACTTTCTTAATTTTTTTTATTTTTTTGTGCTTTGTTGTGCCCGATTTGTGCTCCTATATGCCGTTCGCAGAATTTGATTATTTTGCATAGCAAAAAAGTTGTGGGGTTTTGAAAATTTGTCTTCCTTAATTAATTTATTAATTTTTTTTTGTGCTGGGTTGTGCCCGATTTGTGCTCTTATGTGTCGTTCGCAGAATTTGATTATTTTGCATAGCAAAAAAGTTGTGGGGTTTTGAAAATTTGTCTTCCTTAATTAATTTATTAATTTTTTTTTGTGCTGGGTTGTGCCCGATTTGTGCTCTTATATGCCGTTCGCAGAATTTGATTATTGTGCATAGCAAAAAAGTTGTGGGGTTTTGAAAATTTGTCTTCCTTAATTAATTTATTAATTTTTTTTTTGTGCTGGGTTGTGCCCGATTTGTGCTCTTATGTGTCGTTTGCAGAATTTGATTATTGTGCATAGCAAAAAAGTTGTGGGGTTTTGAAAATTTGTCTTCCTTAATTACTTTCTTAATTTTTTTTATTTTTTTGTGCTGGGTTGTGCCCGATTTGTGCTCTTATGTGTCGTTCGCAGAATTTGATTATTGTGCATAGCAAAAAAGTTGTGGGGTTTTGAAAATTTGTCTTTCTTAATTAATTTATTAATTTTTTTTTGTGCTGGGTTGTGCCCGATTTGTGCTCTTATGTGCCGTTCGCAGAATTTGATTATTGTGCATAGCAAAAAAGTTGTGGGGTTTTGAAAATTTGTCTTCCTTAATTACTTTCTTAATTTTTTTTATTTTTTTGTGCTTTGTTGTGCCCGATTTGTGCTCCTATATGCCGTTCGCAGTATTTGATTATTTTGCATAGCAAAAAAGTTGTGGGGTTTGAAAATTTATCTTCCTTAATTAATTTATTAATTTTTTTTTTGTGCTGGGTTGTGCCCGATTTGTGCTCTTATGTGTCGTTCGCAGAATTTGATTATTGTGCATAGCAAAAAAGTTGTGGGGTTTTGAAAATTTGTCTTCCTTAATTACTTTCTTAATTTTTTTTATTTTTTTGTGCTGGGTTGTGCCCGATTTGTGCTCTTATGTGTCGTTCGCAGAATTTGATTATTGTGCATAGCAAAAAAGTTGTGGGGTTTTGAAAATTTGTCTTCCTTAATTAATTTATTAATTTTTTTTGTGCTGGGTTGTGACCGATTTGTGCTCTTATATGTCGTTCGCAGAATTTGATTATTGTGCATAGCAAAAAAGTTGTGGGGTTTTGAAAATTTGTCTTCCTTAATTAATTTATTAATTTTTTTTTTGTGCTGGGTTGTGCCCGATTTGTGCTCTTATGTGTCGTTCGCAGAATTTGATTATTGTGCATAGCAAAAAAGGTGTGGGGTTTTGAAAATTTGTCTTTCTTAATTAATTTATTAATTTTTTTTTGTGCTGGGTTGTGCCCGATTTGTGCTCTTATGTGCCGTTCGCAGTATTTGATTATTTTGCATAGCAAAAAAGTTGTGGGGTTTGAAAATTTATCTTCCTTAATTAATTTATTAATTTTTTTTTTGTGCTGGGTTGTGCCCGATTTGTGCTCTTATGTGTCGTTCGCAGAATTTGATTATTGTGCATAGCAAAAAAGGTGTGGGGTTTTGAAAATTTGTCTTCCTTAATTAATTTATTAATTTTTTTTTGTGCTGGGTTGTGCCCGATTGGTGCTCTTATGTGCCGTTCGCAGAATTTGATTATTGTGCATAGCAAAAAAGTTGTGGGGTTTTGAAAATTTGTCTTCCTTAATTACTTTCTTAATTTTTTTTATTTTTTTGTGCTGGGTTGTGCCCGATTTGTGCTCTTATGTGTCGTTCGCAGAATTTGATTATTGTGCATAGCAAAAAAGGTGTGGGGTTTTGAAAATTTGTCTTCCTTAATTAATTTATTAATTTTTTTTTTGTGCTGGGTTGTGCCCGATTTGTGCTCTTATGTGTCGTTCGCAGAATTTGATTATTGTGCATAGCAAAAAAGGTGTGGGGTTTTGAAAATTTGTCTTTCTTAATTAATTTATTAATTTTTTTTTTGTGCTGGGTTGTGCCCGATTTGTGCTCTTATGTGTCGTTCGCAGAATTTGATTATTGTGCATAGCAAAAAAGTTGTGGGGTTTTGAAAATTTGTCTTCCTTAATTACTTTCTTAATTTTTTTTATTTTTTTGTGCTGGGTTGTGCCCGATTTGTGCTCTTATGTGTCGTTCGCAGAATTTGATTATTGTGCATAGCAAAAAAGGTGTGGGGTTTTGAAAATTTGTTTTTCTTAATTAATTTATTAATTTTTTTTTGTGCTGGGTTGTGCCCGATTTGTGCTCTTATGTGTCGTTCGCAGAATTTGATTATTGTGCATAGCAAAAAAGTTGTGGGGTTTTGAAAATATGTCTTCCTTAATTAATTTATTAATTTTTTTTGTGCTGGGTTGTGCCCGATTTGTGCTCTTATGTGTCGTTCGCAGAATTTGATTATTGTGCATAGCAAAAAAATTGTGGGGTTTTGAAAATTTGTCTTTCTTAATTAATTTATTAATTTTTTTTTTGTGCTGGGTTGTGCCCGATTTGTGCTCTTATGTGTCGTTCGCAGAATTTGATTATTGTGCATAGCAAAAAAGGTGTGGGGTTTTGAAAATTTGTCTTTCTTAATTAATTTATTAATTTTTTTTTTGTGCTGGGTTGTGCCCGATTTGTGCTCTTATGTGTCGTTCGCAGAATTTGATTATTGTGCAAAGCAAAAAAGGTGTGGGGTTTTGAAAATTTGTTTTTCTTAATTAATTTATTAATTATTTTTATTTTTTTGTGCTTTGTTGTGCCCGATTTGTGCTCTTATGTGTCGTTCGCAGAATTTGATTATTGTGCATAGCAAAAAAGTTGTGGGGTTTTGAAAATATGTCTTCCTTAATTAATTTATTAATTTTTTTTGTGCTGGGTTGTGCCCGATTTGTGCTCTTATGTGTCGTTCGCAGAATTTGATTATTGTGCATAGCAAAAAAATTGTGGGGTTTTGAAAATTTGTCTTTCTTAATTAATTTATTAATTTTTTTTTTGTGCTGGGTTGTGCCCGATTTGTGCTCTTATGTGTCGTTCGCAGAATTTGATTATTGTGCATAGCAAAAAAGGTGTGGGGTTTTGAAAATTTGTCTTTCTTAATTAATTTATTAATTTTTTTTATTTTTTTGTGCTGGGTTGTGCCCGATTTGTGCTCTTATGTGTCGTTCGCAGAATTTGATTATTGTGCATAGCAAAAAAGTTGTGGGGTTTTGAAAATTTGTCTTTCTTAATTAATTTATTAATTTTTTTTTGTGCTGGGTTGTGCCCGATTTGTGCTCTTATGTGTCGTTCGCAGAATTTGATTATTGTGCATAGCAAAAAAGGTGTGGGGTTTTGAAAATTTGTTTTTCTTAATTAATTTATTAATTTTTTTTTTGTGCTGGGTTGTGCCCGATTTGTGCTCTTATGTGTCGTTCGCAGAATTTGATTATTGTGCATAGCAAAAAAGTTGTGGGGTTTTGAAAATATGTCTTCCTTAATTAATTTATTAATTTTTTTTGTGCTGGGTTGTGCCCGATTTGTGCTCTTATGTGTCGTTCGCAGAATTTGATTATTGTGCATAGCAAAAAAGTTGTGGGGTTTTGAAAATATGTCTTCCTTAATTAATTTATTAATTTTTTTTGTGCTGGGTTGTGCCCGATTTGTGCTCTTATGTGTCGTTCGCAGAATTTGATTATTGTGCATAGCAAAAAAGTTGTGGGGTTTTGAAAATTTGTCTTTCTTAATTAATTTATTAATTTTTTTTTGTGCTGGGTTGTGCCCGATTTGTGCTCTTATGTGTCGTTCGCAGAATTTGATTATTGTGCATAGCAAAAAAGTTGTGGGGTTTTGAAAATTTGTCTTTCTTAATTAATTTATTAATTTTTTTTTGTGCTGGGTTGTGCCCGATTTGTGCTCTTATGTGTCGTTCGCAGAATTTGATTATTGTGCATAGCAAAAAAGGTGTGGGGTTTTGAAAATTTGTTTTTCTTAATTAATTTATTAATTTTTTTTTTGTGCTGGGTTGTGCCCGATTTGTGCTCTTATGTGTCGTTCGCAGAATTTGATTATTGTGCATAGCAAAAAAGGTGTGGGGTTTTGAAAATTTGTTTTTCTTAATTAATTTATTAATTTTTTTTTTGTGCTGGGTTGTGCCCGATTTGTGCTCTTATGTGTCGTTCGCAGAATTTGATTATTGTGCATAGCAAAAAAGTTGTGGGGTTTTGAAAATATGTCTTCTTTAATTAATTTATTAATTTTTTTTGTGCTGGGTTGTGCCCGATTTGTGCTCTTATGTGTCGTTCGCAGAATTTGATTATTGTGCATAGCAAAAAAGGTGTGGGGTTTTGAAAATTTGTCTTTCTTAATTAATTTATTAATTTTTTTTTTGTGCTGGGTTGTGCCCGATTTGTGCTCTTATGTGTCGTTCGCAGAATTTGATTATTGTGCATAGCAAAAAAGTTGTGGGGTTTTGAAAATTTGTCTTTCTTAATTAATTTATTAATTTTTTTTTGTGCTGGGTTGTGCCCGATTTGTGCTCTTATGTGTCGTTCGCAGAATTTGATTATTGTGCATAGCAAAAAAGGTGTGGGGTTTTGAAAATTTGTTTTTCTTAATTAATTTATTAATTTTTTTTTTGTGCTGGGTTGTGCCCGATTTGTGCTCTTATGTGTCGTTCGCAGAATTTGATTATTGTGCATAGCAAAAAAGTTGTGGGGTTTTGAAAATATGTCTTCCTTAATTAATTTATTAATTTTTTTTGTGCTGGGTTGTGCCCGATTTGTGCTCTTATGTGTCGTTCGCAGAATTTGATTATTGTGCATAGCAAAAAAGTTGTGGGGTTTTGAAAATTTGTCTTCCTTAATTAATTTATTAATTTTTTTTGTGCTGGGTTGTGCCCGATTTGTGCTCTTATGTGTCGTTCGCAGAATTTGATTATTGTGCATAGCAAAAAAGTTGTGGGGTTTTGAAAATTTGTCTTCCTTAATTAATTTATTAATTTTTTTTTGTGCTGGGTTGTGCTCGATTTGTGCTCTTATGTGTCGTTCGCAGAATTTGATTATTGTGCATAGCAAAAAAGGTGTGGGGTTTTGAAAATTTGTCTTTCTTAATTAATTTATTAATTTTTTTTTTGTGCTGGGTTGTGCCCGATTTGTGCTCTTATGTGTCGTTCGCAGAATTTGATTATTGTGCATAGCAAAAAAGTTGTGGGGTTTTGAAAATTTGTCTTCCTTAATTAATTTATTAATTTTTTTTGTGCTGGGTTGTGACCGATTTGTGCTCTTATATGTCGTTCGCAGAATTTGATTATTGTGCATAGCAAAAAAGTTGTGGGGTTTTGAAAATTTGTCTTCCTTAATTAATTTATTAATTTTTTTTTTGTGCTGGGTTGTGCCCGATTTGTGCTCTTATGTGTCGTTCGCAGAATTTGATTATTGTGCATAGCAAAAAAGGTGTGGGGTTTTGAAAATTTGTCTTCCTTAATTAATTTATTAATTTTTTTTTGTGCTGGGTTGTGCCCGATTTGTGCTCTTATGTGCCGTTCGCAGAATTTGATTATTGTGCATAGCAAAAAAGTTGTGGGGTTTTGAAAATTTGTCTTCCTTAATTACTTTCTTAATTTTTTTTATTTTTTTGTGCTGGGTTGTGCCCGATTTGTGCTCTTATGTGTCGTTCGCAGAATTTGATTATTGTGCATAGCAAAAAAGTTGTGGGGTTTTGAAAATTTGTCTTCCTTAATTAATTTATTAATTTTTTTTTTGTGCTGGGTTGTGCCCGATTTGTGCTCTTATGTGTCGTTCGCAGAATTTGATTATTGTGCATAGCAAAAAAGGTGTGGGGTTTTGAAAATTTGTCTTTCTTAATTAATTTATTAATTTTTTTTTTGTGCTGGGTTGTGCCCGATTTGTGCTCTTATGTGTCGTTCGCAGAATTTGATTATTGTGCATAGCAAAAAAGTTGTGGGGTTTTGAAAATTTGTCTTCCTTAATTACTTTCTTAATTTTTTTTATTTTTTTGTGCTGGGTTGTGCCCGATTTGTGCTCTTATGTGTCGTTCGCAGAATTTGATTATTGTGCATAGCAAAAAAGTTGTGGGGTTTTGAAAATTTGTCTTCCTTAATTACTTTCTTAATTTTTTTTATTTTTTTGTGCTGGGTTGTGCCCGATTTGTGCTCTTATGTGTCGTTCGCAGAATTTGATTATTGTGCATAGCAAAAAAGGTGTGGGGTTTTGAAAATTTGTTTTTCTTAATTAATTTATTAATTTTTTTTTTGTGCTGGGTTGTGCCCGATTTGTGCTCTTATGTGTCGTTCGCAGAATTTGATTATTGTGCATAGCAAAAAAGTTGTGGGGTTTTGAAAATATGTCTTCCTTAATTAATTTATTAATTTTTTTTGTGCTGGGTTGTGCCCGATTTGTGCTCTTATGTGTCGTTCGCAGAATTTGATTATTGTGCATAGCAAAAAAATTGTGGGGTTTTGAAAATTTGTCTTTCTTAATTAATTTATTAATTTTTTTTTTGTGCTGGGTTGTGCCCGATTTGTGCTCTTATGTGTCGTTCGCAGAATTTGATTATTGTGCAAAGCAAAAAAGGTGTGGGGTTTTGAAAATTTGTTTTTCTTAATTAATTTATTAATTTTTTTTTGTGCTGGGTTGTGCCCGATTTGTGCTCTTATGTGTCGTTCGCAGAATTTGATTATTGTGCATAGCAAAAAAGTTGTGGGGTTTTGAAAATATGTCTTCCTTAATTAATTTATTAATTTTTTTTGTGCTGGGTTGTGCCCGATTTGTGCTCTTATGTGTCGTTCGCAGAATTTGATTATTGTGCATAGCAAAAAAATTGTGGGGTTTTGAAAATTTGTCTTTCTTAATTAATTTATTAATTTTTTTTTTGTGCTGGGTTGTGCCCGATTTGTGCTCTTATGTGTCGTTCGCAGAATTTGATTATTGTGCATAGCAAAAAAGGTGTGGGGTTTTGAAAATTTGTCTTTCTTAATTAATTTATTAATTTTTTTTATTTTTTTGTGCTGGGTTGTGCCCGATTTGTGCTCTTATGTGTCGTTCGCAGAATTTGATTATTGTGCATAGCAAAAAAGTTGTGGGGTTTTGAAAATTTGTCTTTCTTAATTAATTTATTAATTTTTTTTTGTGCTGGGTTGTGCCCGATTTGTGCTCTTATGTGTCGTTCGCAGAATTTGATTATTGTGCATAGCAAAAAAGGTGTGGGGTTTTGAAAATTTGTTTTTCTTAATTAATTTATTAATTTTTTTTTGTGCTGGGTTGTGCCCGATTTGTGCTCTTATGTGTCGTTCGCAGAATTTGATTATTGTGCATAGCAAAAAAGTTGTGGGGTTTTGAAAATATGTCTTCCTTAATTAATTTATTAATTTTTTTTGTGCTGGGTTGTGCCCGATTTGTGCTCTTATGTGTCGTTCGCAGAATTTGATTATTGTGCATAGCAAAAAAGGTGTGGGGTTTTGAAAATTTGTCTTTCTTAATTAATTTATTAATTTTTTTTTTGTGCTGGGTTGTGCCCGATTTGTGCTCTTATGTGTCGTTCGCAGAATTTGATTATTGTGCATAGCAAAAAAGTTGTGGGGTTTTGAAAATTTGTCTTTCTTAATTAATTTATTAATTTTTTTTTGTGCTGGGTTGTGCCCGATTTGTGCTCTTATGTGTCGTTCGCAGAATTTGATTATTGTGCATAGCAAAAAAGGTGTGGGGTTTTGAAAATTTGTTTTTCTTAATTAATTTATTAATTTTTTTTTTGTGCTGGGTTGTGCCCGATTTGTGCTCTTATGTGTCGTTCGCAGAATTTGATTATTGTGCATAGCAAAAAAGTTGTGGGGTTTTGAAAATATGTCTTCCTTAATTAATTTATTAATTTTTTTTGTGCTGGGTTGTGCCCGATTTGTGCTCTTATGTGTCGTTCGCAGAATTTGATTATTGTGCATAGCAAAAAAGTTGTGGGGTTTTGAAAATTTGTCTTCCTTAATTAATTTATTAATTTTTTTTGTGCTGGGTTGTGCCCGATTTGTGCTCTTATGTGTCGTTCGCAGAATTTGATTATTGTGCATAGCAAAAAAGTTGTGGGGTTTTGAAAATTTGTCTTCCTTAATTAATTTATTAATTTTTTTTTGTGCTGGGTTGTGCTCGATTTGTGCTCTTATGTGTCGTTCGCAGAATTTGATTATTGTGCATAGCAAAAAAGGTGTGGGGTTTTGAAAATTTGTCTTTCTTAATTAATTTATTAATTTTTTTTTTGTGCTGGGTTGTGCCCGATTTGTGCTCTTATGTGTCGTTCGCAGAATTTGATTATTGTGCATAGCAAAAAAGTTGTGGGGTTTTGAAAATTTGTCTTTCTTAATTAATTTATTAATTTTTTTTTGTGCTGGGTTGTGCCCGATTTGTGCTCTTATGTGTCGTTCGCAGAATTTGATTATTGTGCATAGCAAAAAAGGTGTGGGGTTTTGAAAATATGTCTTCCTTAATTAATTTATTAATTTTTTTTTTGTGCTGGGTTGTGCCCGATTTGTGCTCTTATGTGTCGTTCGCAGAATTTGATTATTGTGCATAGCAAAAAAGTTGTGGGGTTTTGAAAATATGTCTTCCTTAATTAATTTATTAATTTTTTTTGTGCTGGGTTGTGCCCGATTTGTGCTCTTATGTGTCGTTCGCAGAATTTGATTATTGTGCATAGCAAAAAAGGTGTGGGGTTTTGAAAATTTGTCTTCCTTAATTAATTTATTAATTTTTTTTGTGCTGGGTTGTGCCCGATTTGTGCTCTTATGTGTCGTTCGCAGAATTTGATTATTGTGCATAGCAAAAAAGTTGTGGGGTTTTGAAAATTTGTCTTCCTTAATTAATTTATTAATTTTTTTTTGTGCTGGGTTGTGCTCGATTTGTGCTCTTATGTGTCGTTCGCAGAATTTGATTATTGTGCATAGCAAAAAAGTTGTGGGGTTTTGAAAATTTGTCTTTCTTAATTAATTTATTAATTTTTTTTTGTGCTGGGTTGTGCCCGATTTGTGCTCTTATGTGTCGTTCGCAGAATTTGATTATTGTGCATAGCAAAAAAGTTGTGGGGTTTTGAAAATTTGTCTTCCTTAATTAATTTATTAATTTTTTTTTTGTGCTGGGTTGTGCCCGATTTGTGCTCTTATGTGTCGTTCGCAGAATTTGATTATTGTGCATAGCAAAAAAGGTGTGGGGTTTTGAAAATTTGTCTTTCTTAATTAATTTATTAATTTTTTTTTTGTGCTGGGTTGTGCCCGATTTGTGCTCTTATGTGTCGTTCGCAGAATTTGATTATTGTGCATAGCAAAAAAGTTGTGGGGTTTTGAAAATTTGTCTTCCTTAATTACTTTCTTAATTTTTTTTATTTTTTTGTGCTGGGTTGTGCCCGATTTGTGCTCTTATGTGTCGTTCGCAGAATTTGATTATTGTGCATAGCAAAAAAGGTGTGGGGTTTTGAAAATTTGTTTTTCTTAATTAATTTATTAATTTTTTTTTTGTGCTGGGTTGTGCCCGATTTGTGCTCTTATGTGTCGTTCGCAGAATTTGATTATTGTGCATAGCAAAAAAGTTGTGGGGTTTTGAAAATATGTCTTCCTTAATTAATTTATTAATTTTTTTTGTGCTGGGTTGTGCCCGATTTGTGCTCTTATGTGTCGTTCGCAGAATTTGATTATTGTGCATAGCAAAAAAATTGTGGGGTTTTGAAAATTTGTCTTTCTTAATTAATTTATTAATTTTTTTTTTGTGCTGGGTTGTGCCCGATTTGTGCTCTTATGTGTCGTTCGCAGAATTTGATTATTGTGCATAGCAAAAAAGGTGTGGGGTTTTGAAAATTTGTCTTTCTTAATTAATTTATTAATTTTTTTTTTGTGCTGGGTTGTGCCCGATTTGTGCTCTTATGTGTCGTTCGCAGAATTTGATTATTGTGCAAAGCAAAAAAGGTGTGGGGTTTTGAAAATTTGTTTTTCTTAATTAATTTATTAATTTTTTTTATTTTTTTGTGCTTTGTTGTGCCCGATTTGTGCTCTTATGTGTCGTTCGCAGAATTTGATTATTGTGCATAGCAAAAAAGGTGTGGGGTTTTGAAAATTTGTCTTTCTTAATTAATTTATTAATTTTTTTTTTGTGCTGGGTTGTGCCCGATTTGTGCTCTTATGTGTCGTTCGCAGAATTTGATTATTGTGCATAGCAAAAAAGTTGTGGGGTTTTGAAAATATGTCTTCCTTAATTAATTTATTAATTTTTTTTGTGCTGGGTTGTGCCCGATTTGTGCTCTTATGTGTCGTTCGCAGAATTTGATTATTGTGCATAGCAAAAAAATTGTGGGGTTTTGAAAATTTGTCTTTCTTAATTAATTTATTAATTTTTTTTTTGTGCTGGGTTGTGCCCGATTTGTGCTCTTATGTGTCGTTCGCAGAATTTGATTATTGTGCATAGCAAAAAAGGTGTGGGGTTTTGAAAATTTGTCTTTCTTAATTAATTTATTAATTTTTTTTATTTTTCTGTGCTGGGTTGTGCCCGATTTGTGCTCTTATGTGTCGTTCGCAGAATTTGATTATTGTGCATAGCAAAAAAGTTGTGGGGTTTTGAAAATTTGTCTTTCTTAATTAATTTATTAATTTTTTTTTGTGCTGGGTTGTGCCCGATTTGTGCTCTTATGTGTCGTTCGCAGAATTTGATTATTGTGCATAGCAAAAAAGGTGTGGGGTTTTGAAAATTTGTTTTTCTTAATTAATTTATTAATTTTTTTTTTGTGCTGGGTTGTGCCCGATTTGTGCTCTTATGTGTCGTTCGCAGAATTTGATTATTGTGCATAGCAAAAAAGTTGTGGGGTTTTGAAAATATGTCTTCCTTAATTAATTTATTAATTTTTTTTGTGCTGGGTTGTGCCCGATTTGTGCTCTTATGTGTCGTTCGCAGAATTTGATTATTGTGCATAGCAAAAAAGGTGTGGGGTTTTGAAAATTTGTCTTTCTTAATTAATTTATTAATTTTTTTTTTGTGCTGGGTTGTGCCCGATTTGTGCTCTTATGTGTCGTTCGCAGAATTTGATTATTGTGCATAGCAAAAAAGTTGTGGGGTTTTGAAAATTTGTCTTTCTTAATTAATTTATTAATTTTTTTTTGTGCTGGGTTGTGCCCGATTTGTGCTCTTATGTGTCGTTCGCAGAATTTGATTATTGTGCATAGCAAAAAAGGTGTGGGGTTTTGAAAATTTGTTTTTCTTAATTAATTTATTAATTTTTTTTTTGTGCTGGGTTGTGCCCGATTTGTGCTCTTATGTGTCGTTCGCAGAATTTGATTATTGTGCATAGCAAAAAAGTTGTGGGGTTTTGAAAATATGTCTTCCTTAATTAATTTATTAATTTTTTTTGTGCTGGGTTGTGCCCGATTTGTGCTCTTATGTGTCGTTCGCAGAATTTGATTATTGTGCATAGCAAAAAAGTTGTGGGGTTTTGAAAATTTGTCTTCCTTAATTAATTTATTAATTTTTTTTGTGCTGGGTTGTGCCCGATTTGTGCTCTTATGTGTCGTTCGCAGAATTTGATTATTGTGCATAGCAAAAAAGTTGTGGGGTTTTGAAAATTTGTCTTCCTTAATTAATTTATTAATTTTTTTTTGTGCTGGGTTGTGCTCGATTTGTGCTCTTATGTGTCGTTCGCAGAATTTGATTATTGTGCATAGCAAAAAAGGTGTGGGGTTTTGAAAATTTGTCTTTCTTAATTAATTTATTAATTTTTTTTTTGTGCTGGGTTGTGCCCGATTTGTGCTCTTATGTGTCGTTCGCAGAATTTGATTATTGTGCATAGCAAAAAAGTTGTGGGGTTTTGAAAATTTGTCTTTCTTAATTAATTTATTAATTTTTTTTTGTGCTGGGTTGTGCCCGATTTGTGCTCTTATGTGTCGTTCGCAGAATTTGATTATTGTGCATAGCAAAAAAGGTGTGGGGTTTTGAAAATTTGTTTTTCTTAATTAATTTATTAATTTTTTTTTTGTGCTGGGTTGTGCCCGATTTGTGCTCTTATGTGTCGTTCGCAGAATTTGATTATTGTGCATAGCAAAAAAGTTGTGGGGTTTTGAAAATATGTCTTCCTTAATTAATTTATTAATTTTTTTTGTGCTGGGTTGTGCCCGATTTGTGCTCTTATGTGTCGTTCGCAGAATTTGATTATTGTGCATAGCAAAAAAGGTGTGGGGTTTTGAAAATTTGTCTTCCTTAATTAATTTATTAATTTTTTTTGTGCTGGGTTGTGCCCGATTTGTGCTCTTATGTGTCGTTCGCAGAATTTGATTATTGTGCATAGCAAAAAAGTTGTGGGGTTTTGAAAATTTGTCTTCCTTAATTAATTTATTAATTTTTTTTTGTGCTGGGTTGTGCTCGATTTGTGCTCTTATGTGTCGTTCGCAGAATTTGATTATTGTGCATAGCAAAAAAGGTGTGGGGTTTTGAAAATTTGTCTTTCTTAATTAATTTATTAATTTTTTTTTTGTGCTGGGTTGTGCCCGATTTGTGCTCTTATGTGTCGTTCGCAGAATTTGATTATTGTGCATAGCAAAAAAGTTGTGGGGTTTTGAAAATTTGTCTTTCTTAATTAATTTATTAATTTTTTTTTGTGCTGGGTTGTGCCCGATTTGTGCTCTTATGTGTCGTTCGCAGAATTTGATTATTGTGCATAGCAACAAAGGTGTGGGGTTTTGAAAATTTGTTTTTCTTAATTAATTTATTAATTTTTTTTTTTGTGCTGGGTTGTGCTCGATTTGTGCTCTTATGTGTCGTTCGCAGAATTTGATTATTGTGCATAGCAAAAAAGTTGTGGGGTTTTGAAAATATGTCTTCCTTAATTAATTTATTAATTTTTTTTGTGCTGGGTTGTGCCCGATTTGTGCTCTTATGTGTCGTTCGCAGAATTTGATTATTGTGCATAGCAAAAAAGTTGTGGGGTTTTGAAAATTTGTCTTCCTTAATTAATTTATTAATTTTTTTTGTGCTGGGTTGTGCCCGATTTGTGCTCTTATGTGTCGTTCGCAGAATTTGATTATTGTGCATAGCAAAAAAGTTGTGGGGTTTTGAAAATTTGTCTTCCTTAATTAATTTATTAATTTTTTTTTGTGCTGGGTTGTGCTCGATTTGTGCTCTTATGTGTCGTTCGCAGAATTTGATTATTGTGCATAGCAAAAAAGGTGTGGGGTTTTGAAAATTTGTCTTTCTTAATTAATTTATTAATTTTTTTTTTGTGCTGGGTTGTGCCCGATTTGTGCTCTTATGTGTCGTTCGCAGAATTTGATTATTGTGCATAGCAAAAAAGTTGTGGGGTTTTGAAAATTTGTCTTTCTTAATTAATTTATTAATTTTTTTTTGTGCTGGGTTGTGCCCGATTTGTGCTCTTATGTGTCGTTCGCAGAATTTGATTATTGTGCATAGCAAAAAAGGTGTGGGGTTTTGAAAATTTGTTTTTCTTAATTAATTTATTAATTTTTTTTTTGTGCTGGGTTGTGGCCGATTTGTGCTCTTATGTGTCGTTCGCAGAATTTGATTATTGTGCATAGCAAAAAAGTTGTGGGGTTTTGAAAATATGTCTTCCTTAATTAATTTATTAATTTTTTTTGTGCTGGGTTGTGCCCGATTTGTGCTCTTATGTGTCGTTCGCAGAATTTGATTATTGTGCATAGCAAAAAAGTTGTGGGGTTTTGAAAATTTGTCTTCCTTAATTAATTTATTAATTTTTTTTTGTGCTGGGTTGTGCCCGATTTGTGCTCTTATGTGTCGTTCGCAGAATTTGATTATTGTGCATAGCAAAAAAGTTGTGGGGTTTTGAAAATTTGTCTTTCTTAATTAATTTATTAATTTTTTTTTTGTGCTGGGTTGTGCCCGATTTGTGCTCTTATGTGTCGTTCGCAGAATTTGATTATTGTGCATAGCAAAAAAGTTGTGGGGTTTTGAAAATTTGTCTTTCTTAATTAATTTATTAATTTTTTTTTGTGCTGGGTTGTGCCCGATTTGTGCTCTTATGTGTCGTTCGCAGAATATGATTATTGTGCATAGCAAAAAAGTTGTGGGGTTTTGAAAATATGTCTTCCTTTCTTAATTTTTTTTATTATTTTGTGCTTTGTTGTGCCCGATTTGTGCTCCTATATGCCGTTCGCAGAATTTGATTATTTTGCATAGCAAAAAAGTTGTGGGGTTTTGAAAATTTATCTTCCTTAATTAATTTATTAATTTTTTTTTGTGCTGGGTTGTGCCCGATTTGTGCTCTTATATGCCGTTCGCAGAATTTGATTATTGTGCATAGCAAAAAAGTTGTGGGGTTTTGAAAATTTATCTTCCTTAATTAATTTATTAATTTTTTTTTGTGCTGGGTTGTGCCCGATTTGTGCTCTTATGTGTCGTTCGCAGAATTTGATTATTGTGCATAGCAAAAAAGTTGTGGGGTTTTGAAAATTTGTCTTCCTTAATTAATTTATTAATTTTTTTTTTGTGCTGGGTTGTGCCCGATTTGTGCTCTTATGTGTCGTTCGCAGAATTTGATTATTGTGCATAGCAAAAAAGGTGTGGGGTTTTGAAAATTTGTCTTTCTTAATTAATTTATTAATTTTTTTTTTGTGCTTTGTTGTGCCCGATTTGTGCTCCTATATGCCGTTCGCAGAATTTGATTATTTTGCATAGCAAAAAAGTTGTGGGGTTTTGAAAATTTATCTTCCTTAATTAATTTATTAATTTTTTTTTGTGCTGGGTTGTGCCCGATTTGTGCTCTTATATGCCGTTCGCAGAATTTGATTATTGTGCATAGCAAAAAAGTTGTGGGGTTTTGAAAATTTATCTTCCTTAATTAATTTATTAATTTTTTTTTGTGCTGGGTTGTGCCCGATTTGTGCTCTTATGTGTCGTTCGCAGAATTTGATTATTGTGCATAGCAAAAAAGTTGTGGGGTTTTGAAAATTTGTCTTCCTTAATTAATTTATTAATTTTTTTTTTGTGCTGGGTTGTGCCCGATTTGTGCTCTTATATGCCGTTCGCAGAATTTGATTATTGTGCATAGCAAAAAAGTTGTGGGGTTTTGAAAATTTGTCTTCCTTAATTAATTTATTAATTTTTTTTTGTGCTGGGTTGTGCTCGATTTGTGCTCTTATGTGTCGTTCGCAGAATTTGATTATTGTGCATAGCAAAAAAGGTGTGGGGTTTTGAAAATTTGTCTTTCTTAATTAATTTATTAATTTTTTTTTTGTGCTGGGTTGTGCCCGATTTGTGCTCTTATGTGTCGTTCGCAGAATTTGATTATTGTGCATAGCAAAAAAGTTGTGGGGTTTTGAAAATTTGTCTTCCTTAATTAATTTATTAATTTTTTTTTGTGCTGGGTTGTGCCCGATTTGTGCTCTTATGTGTCGTTCGCAGAATTTGATTATTGTGCATAGCAAAAAAGTTGTGGGGTTTTGAAAATTTGTCTTTCTTAATTAATTTATTAATTTTTTTTTTGTGCTGGGTTGTGCCCGATTTGTGCTCTTATGTGTCGTTCGCAGAATTTGATTATTGTGCATAGCAAAAAAGGTGTGGGGTTTTGAAAATTTGTCTTTCTTAATTAATTTATTAATTTTTTTTTTGTGCTTTGTTGTGCCCGATTTGTGCTCCTATATGCCGTTCGCAGAATTTGATTATTTTGCATAGCAAAAAAGTTGTGGGGTTTTGAAAATTTATCTTCCTTAATTAATTTATTAATTTTTTTTTGTGCTGGGTTGTGCCCGATTTGTGCTCTTATATGCCGTTCGCAGAATTTGATTATTGTGCATAGCAAAAAAGTTGTGGGGTTTTGAAAATTTATCTTCCTTAATTAATTTATTAATTTTTTTTTGTGCTGGGTTGTGCCCGATTTGTGCTCTTATGTGTCGTTCGCAGAATTTGATTATTGTGCATAGCAAAAAAGTTGTGGGGTTTTGAAAATTTGTCTTCCTTAATTAATTTATTAATTTTTTTTTGTGCTGGGTTGTGCCCGATTTGTGCTCTTATATGCCGTTCGCAGAATTTGATTATTGTGCATAGCAAAAAAGTTGTGGGGTTTTGAAAATTTGTCTTCCTTAATTAATTTATTAATTTTTTTTTGTGCTGGGTTGTGCTCGATTTGTGCTCTTATGTGTCGTTCGCAGAATTTGATTATTGTGCATAGCAAAAAAGGTGTGGGGTTTTGAAAATTTGTCTTTCTTAATTAATTTATTAATTTTTTTTTTGTGCTGGGTTGTGCCCGATTTGTGCTCTTATGTGTCGTTCGCAGAATTTGATTATTGTGCATAGCAAAAAAGTTGTGGGGTTTTGAAAATTTGTCTTTCTTAATTAATTTATTAATTTTTTTTTGTGCTGGGTTGTGCCCGATTTGTGCTCTTATGTGTCGTTCGCAGAATTTGATTATTGTGCATAGCAAAAAAGGTGTGGGGTTTTGAAAATTTGTTTTTCTTAATTAATTTATTAATTTTTTTTTTGTGCTGGGTTGTGCCCGATTTGTGCTCTTATGTGTCGTTCGCAGAATTTGATTATTGTGCATAGCAAAAAAGTTGTGGGGTTTTGAAAATATGTCTTCCTTAATTAATTTATTAATTTTTTTTGTGCTGGGTTGTGCCCGATTTGTGCTCTTATGTGTCGTTCGCAGAATTTGATTATTGTGCATAGCAAAAAAGTTGTGGGGTTTTGAAAATTTGTCTTCCTTAATTAATTTATTAATTTTTTTTGTGCTGGGTTGTGCCCGATTTGTGCTCTTATGTGTCGTTCGCAGAATTTGATTATTGTGCATAGCAAAAAAGTTGTGGGGTTTTGAAAATTTGTCTTTCTTAATTAATTTATTAATTTTTTTTTTGTGCTGGGTTGTGCCCGATTTGTGCTCTTATGTGTCGTTCGCAGAATTTGATTATTGTGCATAGCAAAAAAGTTGTGGGGTTTTGAAAATTTGTCTTTCTTAATTAATTTATTAATTTTTTTTTGTGCTGGGTTGTGCCCGATTTGTGCTCTTATGTGTCGTTCGCAGAATATGATTATTGTGCATAGCAAAAAAGTTGTGGGGTTTTGAAAATATGTCTTCCTTTCTTAATTTTTTTTATTATTTTGTGCTTTGTTGTGCCCGATTTGTGCTCCTATATGCCGTTCGCAGAATTTGATTATTGTGCATAGCAAAAAAGTTGTGGGGTTTTGAAAATTTGTCTTCCTTAATTAATTTATTAATTTTTTTTTTGTGCTGGGTTGTGCCCGATTTGTGCTCTTATGTGTCGTTCGCAGAATTTGATTATTGTGCATAGCAAAAAAGGTGTGGGGTTTTGAAAATTTGTCTTTCTTAATTAATTTATTAATTTTTTTTTTGTGCTTTGTTGTGCCCGATTTGTGCTCCTATATGCCGTTCGCAGAATTTGATTATTTTGCATAGCAAAAAAGTTGTGGGGTTTTGAAAATTTATCTTCCTTAATTAATTTATTAATTTTTTTTTGTGCTGGGTTGTGCCCGATTTGTGCTCTTATATGCCGTTCGCAGAATTTGATTATTGTGCATAGCAAAAAAGTTGTGGGGTTTTGAAAATTTATCTTCCTTAATTAATTTATTAATTTTTTTTTGTGCTGGGTTGTGCCCGATTTGTGCTCTTATGTGTCGTTCGCAGAATTTGATTATTGTGCATAGCAAAAAAGTTGTGGGGTTTTGAAAATTTGTCTTCCTTAATTAATTTATTAATTTTTTTTTGTGCTGGGTTGTGCCCGATTTGTGCTCTTATATGCCGTTCGCAGAATTTGATTATTGTGCATAGCAAAAAAGTTGTGGGGTTTTGAAAATTTGTCTTCCTTAATTAATTTATTAATTTTTTTTTGTGCTGGGTTGTGCTCGATTTGTGCTCTTATGTGTCGTTCGCAGAATTTGATTATTGTGCATAGCAAAAAAGGTGTGGGGTTTTGAAAATTTGTCTTTCTTAATTAATTTATTAATTTTTTTTTTGTGCTGGGTTGTGCCCGATTTGTGCTCTTATGTGTCGTTCGCAGAATTTGATTATTGTGCATAGCAAAAAAGTTGTGGGGTTTTGAAAATTTGTCTTTCTTAATTAATTTATTAATTTTTTTTTGTGCTGGGTTGTGCCCGATTTGTGCTCTTATGTGTCGTTCGCAGAATTTGATTATTGTGCATAGCAAAAAAGGTGTGGGGTTTTGAAAATTTGTTTTTCTTAATTAATTTATTAATTTTTTTTTTGTGCTGGGTTGTGCCCGATTTGTGCTCTTATGTGTCGTTCGCAGAATTTGATTATTGTGCATAGCAAAAAAGTTGTGGGGTTTTGAAAATATGTCTTCCTTAATTAATTTATTAATTTTTTTTGTGCTGGGTTGTGCCCGATTTGTGCTCTTATGTGTCGTTCGCAGAATTTGATTATTGTGCATAGCAAAAAAGTTGTGGGGTTTTGAAAATTTGTCTTCCTTAATTAATTTATTAATTTTTTTTGTGCTGGGTTGTGCCCGATTTGTGCTCTTATGTGTCGTTCGCAGAATTTGATTATTGTGCATAGCAAAAAAGTTGTGGGGTTTTGAAAATTTGTCTTTCTTAATTAATTTATTAATTTTTTTTTTGTGCTGGGTTGTGCCCGATTTGTGCTCTTATGTGTCGTTCGCAGAATTTGATTATTGTGCATAGCAAAAAAGTTGTGGGGTTTTGAAAATTTGTCTTTCTTAATTAATTTATTAATTTTTTTTTGTGCTGGGTTGTGCCCGATTTGTGCTCTTATGTGTCGTTCGCAGAATATGATTATTGTGCATAGCAAAAAAGTTGTGGGGTTTTGAAAATATGTCTTCCTTTCTTAATTTTTTTTATTATTTTGTGCTTTGTTGTGCCCGATTTGTGCTCCTATATGCCGTTCGCAGAATTTGATTATTGTGCATAGCAAAAAAGTTGTGGGGTTTTGAAAATTTGTCTTCCTTAATTAATTTATTAATTTTTTTTTTGTGCTGGGTTGTGCCCGATTTGTGCTCTTATGTGTCGTTCGCAGAATTTGATTATTGTGCATAGCAAAAAAGGTGTGGGGTTTTGAAAATTTGTCTTTCTTAATTAATTTATTAATTTTTTTTTTGTGCTTTGTTGTGCCCGATTTGTGCTCCTATATGCCGTTCGCAGAATTTGATTATTTTGCATAGCAAAAAAGTTGTGGGGTTTTGAAAATTTATCTTCCTTAATTAATTTATTAATTTTTTTTTGTGCTGGGTTGTGCCCGATTTGTGCTCTTATATGCCGTTCGCAGAATTTGATTATTGTGCATAGCAAAAAAGTTGTGGGGTTTTGAAAATTTATCTTCCTTAATTAATTTATTAATTTTTTTTTGTGCTGGGTTGTGCCCGATTTGTGCTCTTATGTGTCGTTCGCAGAATTTGATTATTGTGCATAGCAAAAAAGTTGTGGGGTTTTGAAAATTTGTCTTCCTTAATTAATTTATTAATTTTTTTTTGTGCTGGGTTGTGCCCGATTTGTGCTCTTATATGCCGTTCGCAGAATTTGATTATTGTGCATAGCAAAAAAGTTGTGGGGTTTTGAAAATTTGTCTTCCTTAATTAATTTATTAATTTTTTTTTGTGCTGGGTTGTGCTCGATTTGTGCTCTTATGTGTCGTTCGCAGAATTTGATTATTGTGCATAGCAAAAAAGGTGTGGGGTTTTGAAAATTTGTCTTTCTTAATTAATTTATTAATTTTTTTTTTGTGCTGGGTTGTGCCCGATTTGTGCTCTTATGTGTCGTTCGCAGAATTTGATTATTGTGCATAGCAAAAAAGTTGTGGGGTTTTGAAAATTTGTCTTTCTTAATTAATTTATTAATTTTTTTTTGTGCTGGGTTGTGCCCGATTTGTGCTCTTATGTGTCGTTCGCAGAATTTGATTATTGTGCATAGCAAAAAAGGTGTGGGGTTTTGAAAATTTGTTTTTCTTAATTAATTTATTAATTTTTTTTTTGTGCTGGGTTGTGCCCGATTTGTGCTCTTATGTGTCGTTCGCAGAATTTGATTATTGTGCATAGCAAAAAAGTTGTGGGGTTTTGAAAATATGTCTTCCTTAATTAATTTATTAATTTTTTTTGTGCTGGGTTGTGCCCGATTTGTGCTCTTATGTGTCGTTCGCAGAATTTGATTATTGTGCATAGCAAAAAAGTTGTGGGGTTTTGAAAATTTGTCTTCCTTAATTAATTTATTAATTTTTTTTGTGCTGGGTTGTGCCCGATTTGTGCTCTTATGTGTCGTTCGCAGAATTTGATTATTGTGCATAGCAAAAAAGTTGTGGGGTTTTGAAAATTTGTCTTTCTTAATTAATTTATTAATTTTTTTTTTGTGCTGGGTTGTGCCCGATTTGTGCTCTTATGTGTCGTTCGCAGAATTTGATTATTGTGCATAGCAAAAAAGTTGTGGGGTTTTGAAAATTTGTCTTTCTTAATTAATTTATTAATTTTTTTTTTGTGCTGGGTTGTGCCCGATTTGTGCTCTTATGTGTCGTTCGCAGAATATGATTATTGTGCATAGCAAAAAAGTTGTGGGGTTTTGAAAATTTGTCTTTCTTAATTAATTTATTAATTTTTTTTTTGTGCTGGGTTGTGCCCGATTTGTGCTCTTATGTGTCGTTCGCAGAATATGATTATTGTGCATAGCAAAAAAGTTGTGGGGTTTTGAAAATATGTCTTCCTTTCTTAATTTTTTTTATTATTTTGTGCTTTGTTGTGCCCGATTTGTGCTCCTATATGCCGTTCGCAGAATTTGATTATTTTGCATAGCAAAAAAGTTGTGGGGTTTTGAAAATTTATCTTCCTTAATTAATTTATTAATTTTTTTTTGTGCTGGGTTGTGCCCGATTTGTGCTCTTATATGCCGTTCGCAGAATTTGATTATTGTGCATAGCAAAAAAGTTGTGGGGTTTTGAAAATTTATCTTCCTTAATTAATTTATTAATTTTTTTTTGTGCTGGGTTGTGCCCGATTTGTGCTCTTATGTGTCGTTCGCAGAATTTGATTATTGTGCATAGCAAAAAAGTTGTGGGGTTTTGAAAATTTGTCTTCCTTAATTAATTTATTAATTTTTTTTTTGTGCTGGGTTGTGCCCGATTTGTGCTCTTATGTGTCGTTCGCAGAATTTGATTATTGTGCATAGCAAAAAAGGTGTGGGGTTTTGAAAATTTATCTTCCTTAATTAATTTATTAATTTTTTTTTGTGCTGGGTTGTGCCCGATTTGTGCTCTTATGTGTCGTTCGCAGAATTTGATTATTGTGCATAGCAAAAAAGTTGTGGGGTTTTGAAAATTTGTCTTCCTTAATTAATTTATTAATTTTTTTTTTGTGCTGGGTTGTGCCCGATTTGTGCTCTTATGTGTCGTTCGCAGAATTTGATTATTGTGCATAGCAAAAAAGGTGTGGGGTTTTGAAAATTTGTCTTTCTTAATTAATTTATTAATTTTTTTTTTGTGCTTTGTTGTGCCCGATTTGTGCTCCTATATGCCGTTCGCAGAATTTGATTATTTTGCATAGCAAAAAAGTTGTGGGGTTTTGAAAATTTATCTTCCTTAATTAATTTATTAATTTTTTTTTGTGCTGGGTTGTGCCCGATTTGTGCTCTTATATGCCGTTCGCAGAATTTGATTATTGTGCATAGCAAAAAAGTTGTGGGGTTTTGAAAATTTATCTTCCTTAATTAATTTATTAATTTTTTTTTGTGCTGGGTTGTGCCCGATTTGTGCTCTTATGTGTCGTTCGCAGAATTTGATTATTGTGCATAGCAAAAAAGTTGTGGGGTTTTGAAAATTTGTCTTCCTTAATTAATTTATTAATTTTTTTTTTGTGCTGGGTTGTGCCCGATTTGTGCTCTTATGTGTCGTTCGCAGAATTTGATTATTGTGCATAGCAAAAAAGTTGTGGGGTTTTGAAAATTTGTCTTCCTTAATTAATTTATTAATTTTTTTTTGTGCTGGGTTGTGCCCGATTTGTGCTCTTATATGCCGTTCGCAGAATTTGATTATTGTGCATAGCAAAAAAGTTGTGGGGTTTTGAAAATTTATCTTCCTTAATTAATTTATTAATTTTTTTTTGTGCTGGGTTGTGCCCGATTTGTGCTCTTATGTGTCGTTCGCAGAATTTGATTATTGTGCATAGCAAAAAAGTTGTGGGGTTTTGAAAATATGTCTTCCTTAATTAATTTATTAATTTTTTTTTGTGCTGGGTTGTGCCCGATTTGTGCTCTTATGTGTCGTTCGCAGAATTTGATTATTGTGCATAGCAAAAAAGTTGTGGGGTTTTGAAAATATGTCTTCCTTAATTAATTTATTAATTTTTTTTGTGCTGGGTTGTGCCCGATTTGTGCTCTTATATGTCGTTCGCAGAATTTGATTATTGTGCATAGCAAAAAAGTTGTGGGGTTTTGAAAATTTGTCTTCCTTAATTAATTTATTAATTTTTTTTGTGCTGGGTTGTGCCCGATTCGTGCTTTTATGTGCCGTTCGCAGAATTTGATTATTGTGCATAGCAAAAAAGTTGTGGGGTTTTGAAAATTTGTCTTCCTTAATTAATTTATTAATTTTTTTTTGTGCTTGGTTGTGCCCGATTTGTGCTCTTATATGTCGTTCGCAGAATTTGATTATTGTGCATAGCAAAAAAGTTGTGGGGTTTTGAAAATTTGTCTTCCTTAATTAATTTATTAATTTTTTTTTGTGCTGGGTTGTGCCCGATTTGTGCTCTTATATGCCGTTCGCAGAATTTGATTATTGTGCATAGCAAAAAAGTTGTGGGGTTTTGAAAATTTGTCTTCCTTAATTAATTTATTAATTTTTTTTTTGTGCTGGGTTGTGCCCGATTTGTGCTCTTATATGTCGTTCGCAGAATTTGATTATTGTGCATAGCAAAAAAGTTGTGGGGTTTTGAAAATTTGTCTTCCTTAATTAATTTATTAATTTTTTTTTGTGCTGGGTTGTGCCCGATTTGTGCTCTTATATGCCGTTCGCAGAATTTGATTATTTTGCATAGCAAAAAAGTTGTGGGGTTTTGAAAGTTTGTCTTCCTTAATTACTTTCTTAATTTTTTTTATTTTTTTGTGCTTTGTTGTGCCCGATTTGTGCTCCTATATGCCGTTCGCAGAATTTGATTATTTTGCATAGCAAAAAAGTTGTGGGGTTTTGAAAATTTGTCTTCCTTAATTAATTTATTAATTTTTTTTTGTGCTGGGTTGTGCCCGATTTGTGCTCTTATATGCCGTTCGCAGAATTTGATTATTGTGCATAGCAAAAAAGTTGTGGGGTTTTGAAAATTTGTCTTCCTTAATTAATTTATTAATTTTTTTTTTGTGCTGGGTTGTGCCCGATTTGTGCTCTTATATGTCGTTCGCAGAATTTGATTATTGTGCATAGCAAAAAAGTTGTGGGGTTTTGAAAATTTGTCTTCCTTAATTAATTTATTAATTTTTTTTTGTGCTGGGTTGTGCCCGATTTGTGCTCTTATATGCCGTTCGCAGAATTTGATTATTTTGCATAGCAAAAAAGTTGTGGGGTTTTGAAAGTTTGTCTTCCTTAATTACTTTCTTAATTTTTTTTATTTTTTTGTGCTTTGTTGTGCCCGATTTGTGCTCCTATATGCCGTTCGCAGAATTTGATTATTTTGCATAGCAAAAAAGTTGTGGGGTTTTGAAAATTTGTCTTCCTTAATTAATTTATTAATTTTTTTTTGTGCTGGGTTGTGCCCGATTTGTGCTCTTATATGCCGTTCGCAGAATTTGATTATTGTGCATAGCAAAAAAGTTGTGGGGTTTTGAAAATTTGTCTTCCTTAATTAATTTATTAATTTTTTTTATTTTTTTGTGCTGGGTTGTGCCCGATTCGTGCTTTTATGTGCCGTTCGCAGAATTTGATTATTGTGCATAGCAAAAAAGTTGTGGGGTTTTGAAAATTTGTCTTCCTTAATTAATTTATTAATTTTTTTTTTGTGCTTGGTTGTGCCCGATTTGTGCTCTTATATGCCGTTCGCAGAATTTGATTATTGTGCATAGCAAAAAAGTTGTGGGGTTTTGAAAATTTGTCTTCCTTAATTAATTTATTAATTTTTTTTTTGTGCTGGGTTGTGACCGATTTGTGCTCTTATATGTCGTTCGCAGAATTTGATTATTGTGCATAGCTAAAAAGTTGTGGGGTTTTGAAAATTTGTCTTCCTTAATTACTTTCTTAATTTTTTTTATTTTTTTGTGCTTTGTTGTGCCCGATTTGTGCTCCTATATGCCGTTCGCAGAATTTGATTATTTTGCATAGCAAAAAAGTTGTGGGGTTTTGAAAATTTGTCTTCCTTAATTAATTTATTAATTTTTTTTTGTGCTGGGTTGTGCCCGATTTGTGCTCTTATATGCCGTTCGCAGAATTTGATTATTGTGCATAGCAAAAAAGTTGTGGGGTTTTGAAAATTTGTCTTCCTTAATTAATTTATTAATTTTTTTTTTGTGCTGGGTTGTGACCGATTTGTGCTCTTATATGTCGTTCGCAGAATTTGATTATTGTGCATAGCTAAAAAGTTGTGGGGTTTTGAAAATTTGTCTTCCTTAATTACTTTCTTAATTTTTTTTTGTGCTGGGTTGTGCCCGATTTGTGCTCTTATATGCCGTTCGCAGAATTTGATTATTGTGCATAGCAAAAAAGTTGTGGGGTTTTGAAAATTTATCTTCCTTAATTAATTTATTAATTTTTTTTTGTGCTGGGTTGTGCCCGATTTGTGCTCTTATGTGTCGTTCGCAGAATTTGATTATTGTGCATAGCAAAAAAGTTGTGGGGTTTTGAAAATATGTCTTCCTTAATTAATTTATTAATTTTTTTTGTGCTGGGTTGTGCCCGATTCGTGCTTTTATGTGCCGTTCGCAGAATTTGATTATTGTGCATAGCAAAAAAGTTGTGGGGTTTTGAAAATTTGTCTTCCTTAATTAATTTATTAATTTTTTTTTGTGCTTGGTTGTGCCCGATTTGTGCTCTTATATGTCGTTCGCAGAATTTGATTATTGTGCATAGCAAAAAAGTTGTGGGGTTTTGAAAATTTGTCTTCCTTAATTAATTTATTAATTTTTTTTTGTGCTGGGTTGTGCCCGATTTGTGCTCTTATATGCCGTTCGCAGAATTTGATTATTGTGCATAGCAAAAAAGTTGTGGGGTTTTGAAAATTTGTCTTCCTTAATTAATTTATTAATTTTTTTTTTGTGCTGGGTTGTGCCCGATTTGTGCTCTTATATGTCGTTCGCAGAATTTGATTATTGTGCATAGCAAAAAAGTTGTGGGGTTTTGAAAATATGTCTTCCTTAATTAATTTATTAATTTTTTTTGTGCTGGGTTGTGCCCGATTCGTGCTTTTATGTGCCGTTCGCAGAATTTGATTATTGTGCATAGCAAAAAAGTTGTGGGGTTTTGAAAATTTGTCTTCCTTAATTAATTTATTAATTTTTTTTTGTGCTTGGTTGTGCCCGATTTGTGCTCTTATATGTCGTTCGCAGAATTTGATTATTGTGCATAGCAAAAAAGTTGTGGGGTTTTGAAAATTTGTCTTCCTTAATTAATTTATTAATTTTTTTTTGTGCTGGGTTGTGCCCGATTTGTGCTCTTATATGCCGTTCGCAGAATTTGATTATTGTGCATAGCAAAAAAGTTGTGGGGTTTTGAAAATTTGTCTTCCTTAATTAATTTATTAATTTTTTTTTTGTGCTGGGTTGTGCCCGATTTGTGCTCTTATATGTCGTTCGCAGAATTTGATTATTGTGCATAGCAAAAAAGTTGTGGGGTTTTGAAAATTTGTCTTCCTTAATTAATTTATTAATTTTTTTTTGTGCTGGGTTGTGCCCGATTTGTGCTCTTATATGCCGTTCGCAGAATTTGATTATTTTGCATAGCAAAAAAGTTGTGGGGTTTTGAAAGTTTGTCTTCCTTAATTACTTTCTTAATTTTTTTTATTTTTTTGTGCTTTGTTGTGCCCGATTTGTGCTCCTATATGCCGTTCGCAGAATTTGATTATTTTGCATAGCAAAAAAGTTGTGGGGTTTTGAAAATTTGTCTTCCTTAATTAATTTATTAATTTTTTTTTGTGCTGGGTTGTGCCCGATTTGTGCTCTTATATGCCGTTCGCAGAATTTGATTATTGTGCATAGCAAAAAAGTTGTGGGGTTTTGAAAATTTGTCTTCCTTAATTAATTTATTAATTTTTTTTTTGTGCTGGGTTGTGCCCGATTTGTGCTCTTATATGTCGTTCGCAGAATTTGATTATTTTGCATAGCAAAAAAGTTGTGGGGTTTTGAAAGTTTGTCTTCCTTAATTACTTTCTTAATTTTTTTTATTTTTTTGTGCTTTGTTGTGCCCGATTTGTGCTCCTATATGCCGTTCGCAGAATTTGATTATTTTGCATAGCAAAAAAGTTGTGGGGTTTTGAAAATTTGTCTTCCTTAATTAATTTATTAATTTTTTTTTGTGCTGGGTTGTGCCCGATTTGTGCTCTTATATGCCGTTCGCAGAATTTGATTATTGTGCATAGCAAAAAAGTTGTGGGGTTTTGAAAATTTGTCTTCCTTAATTAATTTATTAATTTTTTTTATTTTTTTGTGCTGGGTTGTGCCCGATTCGTGCTTTTATGTGCCGTTCGCAGAATTTGATTATTGTGCATAGCAAAAAAGTTGTGGGGTTTTGAAAATTTGTCTTCCTTAATTAATTTATTAATTTTTTTTTTGTGCTTGGTTGTGCCCGATTTGTGCTCTTATATGCCGTTCGCAGAATTTGATTATTGTGCATAGCAAAAAAGTTGTGGGGTTTTGAAAATTTGTCTTCCTTAATTAATTTATTAATTTTTTTTTGTGCTGGGTTGTGCCCGATTTGTGCTCTTATATGCCGTTCGCAGAATTTGATTATTTTGCATAGCAAAAAAGTTGTGGGGTTTTGAAAGTTTGTCTTCCTTAATTACTTTCTTAATTTTTTTTATTTTTTTGTGCTTTGTTGTGCCCGATTTGTGCTCCTATATGCCGTTCGCAGAATTTGATTATTTTGCATAGCAAAAAAGTTGTGGGGTTTTGAAAATTTGTCTTCCTTAATTAATTTATTAATTTTTTTTTGTGCTGGGTTGTGCCCGATTTGTGCTCTTATATGCCGTTCGCAGAATTTGATTATTGTGCATAGCAAAAAAGTTGTGGGGTTTTGAAAATTTGTCTTCCTTAATTAATTTATTAATTTTTTTTTTGTGCTGGGTTGTGCCCGATTTGTGCTCTTATATGTCGTTCGCAGAATTTGATTATTGTGCATAGCAAAAAAGTTGTGGGGTTTTGAAAATTTGTCTTCCTTAATTAATTTATTAATTTTTTTTTGTGCTGGGTTGTGCCCGATTTGTGCTCTTATATGCCGTTCGCAGAATTTGATTATTTTGCATAGCAAAAAAGTTGTGGGGTTTTGAAAGTTTGTCTTCCTTAATTACTTTCTTAATTTTTTTTATTTTTTTGTGCTTTGTTGTGCCCGATTTGTGCTCCTATATGCCGTTCGCAGAATTTGATTATTTTGCATAGCAAAAAAGTTGTGGGGTTTTGAAAATTTGTCTTCCTTAATTAATTTATTAATTTTTTTTTGTGCTGGGTTGTGCCCGATTTGTGCTCTTATATGCCGTTCGCAGAATTTGATTATTGTGCATAGCAAAAAAGTTGTGGGGTTTTGAAAATTTGTCTTCCTTAATTAATTTATTAATTTTTTTTATTTTTTTGTGCTGGGTTGTGCCCGATTCGTGCTTTTATGTGCCGTTCGCAGAATTTGATTATTGTGCATAGCAAAAAAGTTGTGGGGTTTTGAAAATTTGTCTTCCTTAATTAATTTATTAATTTTTTTTTTGTGCTTGGTTGTGCCCGATTTGTGCTCTTATATGCCGTTCGCAGAATTTGATTATTGTGCATAGCAAAAAAGTTGTGGGGTTTTGAAAATTTGTCTTCCTTAATTAATTTATTAATTTTTTTTTTGTGCTGGGTTGTGACCGATTTGTGCTCTTATATGTCGTTCGCAGAATTTGATTATTGTGCATAGCTAAAAAGTTGTGGGGTTTTGAAAATTTGTCTTCCTTAATTACTTTCTTAATTTTTTTTATTTTTTTGTGCTTTGTTGTGCCCGATTTGTGCTCCTATATGCCGTTCGCAGAATTTGATTATTTTGCATAGCAAAAAAGTTGTGGGGTTTTGAAAATTTGTCTTCCTTAATTAATTTATTAATTTTTTTTGTGTGCTGGGTTGTGCCCGATTCGTGCTTTTATGTGCCGTTCGCAGAATTTGATTATTGTGCATAGCAAAAAAGTTGTGGGGTTTTGAAAATTTGTCTTCCTTAATTAATTTATTAATTTTTTTTTGTGCTGGGTTGTGCCCGATTTGTGCTCTTATATGCCGTTCGCAGAATTTGATTATTGTGCATAGCAAAAAAGTTGTGGGGTTTTGAAAATTTGTCTTCCTTAATTAATTTATTAATTTTTTTTTTGTGCTGGGTTGTGACCGATTTGTGCTCTTATATGTCGTTCGCAGAATTTGATTATTGTGCATAGCTAAAAAGTTGTGGGGTTTTGAAAATTTGTCTTCCTTAATTACTTTCTTAATTTTTTTTTGTGCTGGGTTGTGCCCGATTTGTGCTCTTATATGCCGTTCGCAGAATTTGATTATTGTGCATAGCAAAAAAGTTGTGGGGTTTTGAAAATTTATCTTCCTTAATTAATTTATTAATTTTTTTTGTGCTGGGTTGTGCCCGATTTGTGCTCTTATATGTCGTTCGCAGAATTTGATTATTGTGCATAGCAAAAAAGTTGTGGGGTTTTGAAAATTTGTCTTCCTTAATTAATTTATTAATTTTTTTTGTGCTGGGTTGTGCCCGATTCGTGCTTTTATGTGCCGTTCGCAGAATTTGATTATTGTGCATAGCAAAAAAGTTGTGGGGTTTTGAAAATTTGTCTTCCTTAATTAATTTATTAATTTTTTTTTGTGCTTGGTTGTGCCCGATTTGTGCTCTTATATGTCGTTCGCAGAATTTGATTATTGTGCATAGCAAAAAAGTTGTGGGGTTTTGAAAATATGTCTTCCTTAATTAATTTATTAATTTTTTTTTGTGCTGGGTTGTGCCCGATTTGTGCTCTTATGTGTCGTTCGCAGAATTTGATTATTGTGCATAGCAAAAAAGTTGTGGGGTTTTGAAAATATGTCTTCCTTAATTAATTTATTAATTTTTTTTGTGCTGGGTTGTGCCCGATTTGTGCTCTTATATGTCGTTCGCAGAATTTGATTATTGTGCATAGCAAAAAAGTTGTGGGGTTTTGAAAATTTGTCTTCCTTAATTAATTTATTAATTTTTTTTGTGCTGGGTTGTGCCCGATTCGTGCTTTTATGTGCCGTTCGCAGAATTTGATTATTGTGCATAGCAAAAAAGTTGTGGGGTTTTGAAAATTTGTCTTCCTTAATTAATTTATTAATTTTTTTTTGTGCTTGGTTGTGCCCGATTTGTGCTCTTATATGTCGTTCGCAGAATTTGATTATTGTGCATAGCAAAAAAGTTGTGGGGTTTTGAAAATTTGTCTTCCTTAATTAATTTATTAATTTTTTTTTGTGCTGGGTTGTGCCCGATTTGTGCTCTTATATGCCGTTCGCAGAATTTGATTATTGTGCATAGCAAAAAAGTTGTGGGGTTTTGAAAATTTGTCTTCCTTAATTAATTTATTAATTTTTTTTTTGTGCTGGGTTGTGACCGATTTGTGCTCTTATATGTCGTTCGCAGAATTTGATTATTGTGCATAGCAAAAAAGTTGTGGGGTTTTGAAAATTTGTCTTCCTTAATTAATTTATTAATTTTTTTTGTGCTGGGTTGTGCCCGATTCGTGCTTTTATGTGCCGTTCGCAGAATTTGATTATTGTGCATAGCAAAAAAGTTGTGGGGTTTTGAAAATTTGTCTTCCTTAATTAATTTATTAATTTTTTTTTGTGCTTGGTTGTGCCCGATTTGTGCTCTTATATGTCGTTCGCAGAATTTGATTATTGTGCATAGCAAAAAAGTTGTGGGGTTTTGAAAATTTGTCTTCCTTAATTAATTTATTAATTTTTTTTTGTGCTGGGTTGTGCCCGATTTGTGCTCTTATATGCCGTTCGCAGAATTTGATTATTGTGCATAGCAAAAAAGTTGTGGGGTTTTGAAAATTTGTCTTCCTTAATTAATTTATTAATTTTTTTTTTGTGCTGGGTTGTGACCGATTTGTGCTCTTATATGTCGTTCGCAGAATTTGATTATTGTGCATAGCTAAAAAGTTGTGGGGTTTTGAAAATTTGTCTTCCTTAATTAATTTATTAATTTTTTTTTGTGCTGGGTTGTGCCCGATTTGTGCTCTTATATGCCGTTCGCAGAATTTGATTATTGTGCATAGCAAAAAAGTTGTGGGGTTTTGAAAATTTGTCTTCCTTAATTAATTTATTAATTTTTTTTATTTTTTTGTGCTGGGTTGTGCCCGATTCGTGCTTTTATGTGCCGTTCGCAGAATTTGATTATTGTGCATAGCAAAAAAGTTGTGGGGTTTTGAAAATTTGTCTTCCTTAATTAATTTATTAATTTTTTTTTTGTGCTTGGTTGTGCCCGATTTGTGCTCTTATATGCCGTTCGCAGAATTTGATTATTGTGCATAGCAAAAAAGTTGTGGGGTTTTGAAAATTTATCTTCCTTAATTAATTTATTAATTTTTTTTTGTGCTGGGTTGTGCCCGATTTGTGCTCTTATGTGTCGTTCGCAGAATTTGATTATTGTGCATAGCAAAAAAGTTGTGGGGTTTTGAAAATATGTCTTCCTTAATTAATTTATTAATTTTTTTTTGTGCTGGGTTGTGCCCGATTTGTGCTCTTATGTGTCGTTCGCAGAATTTGATTATTGTGCATAGCAAAAAAGTTGTGGGGTTTTGAAAATATGTCTTCCTTAATTAATTTATTAATTTTTTTTGTGCTGGGTTGTGCCCGATTTGTGCTCTTATATGTCGTTCGCAGAATTTGATTATTGTGCATAGCAAAAAAGTTGTGGGGTTTTGAAAATTTGTCTTCCTTAATTAATTTATTAATTTTTTTTGTGCTGGGTTGTGCCCGATTCGTGCTTTTATGTGCCGTTCGCAGAATTTGATTATTGTGCATAGCAAAAAAGTTGTGGGGTTTTGAAAATTTGTCTTCCTTAATTAATTTATTAATTTTTTTTTGTGCTTGGTTGTGCCCGATTTGTGCTCTTATATGTCGTTCGCAGAATTTGATTATTGTGCATAGCAAAAAAGTTGTGGGGTTTTGAAAATTTGTCTTCCTTAATTAATTTATTAATTTTTTTTTGTGCTTGGTTGTGCCCGATTTGTGCTCTTATATGTCGTTCGCAGAATTTGATTATTGTGCATAGCAAAAAAGTTGTGGGGTTTTGAAAATTTGTCTTCCTTAATTAATTTATTAATTTTTTTTTGTGCTGGGTTGTGCCCGATTTGTGCTCTTATATGCCGTTCGCAGAATTTGATTATTGTGCATAGCAAAAAAGTTGTGGGGTTTTGAAAATTTGTCTTCCTTAATTAATTTATTAATTTTTTTTTTTTGTGCTGGGTTGTGCCCGATTTGTGCTCTTATATGTCGTTCGCAGAATTTGATTATTGTGCATAGCAAAAAAGTTGTGGGGTTTTGAAAATTTGTCTTCCTTAATTAATTTATTAATTTTTTTTTTGTGCTGGGTTGTGCCCGATTTGTGCTCTTATATGTCGTTCGCAGAATTTGATTATTGTGCATAGCAAAAAAGTTGTGGGGTTTTGAAAATTTGTCTTCCTTAATTAATTTATTAATTTTTTTTATTTTTTTGTGCTGGGTTGTGCCCGATTCGTGCTTTTATGTGCCGTTCGCAGAATTTGATTATTGTGCATAGCAAAAAAGTTGTGGGGTTTTGAAAATTTGTCTTCCTTAATTAATTTATTAATTTTTTTTTGTGCTGGGTTGTGCCCGATTTGTGCTCTTATATGCCGTTCGCAGAATTTGATTATTGTGCATAGCAAAAAAGTTGTGGGGTTTTGAAAATTTGTCTTCCTTAATTAATTTATTAATTTTTTTTTTGTGCTGGGTTGTGACCGATTTGTGCTCTTATATGTCGTTCGCAGAATTTGATTATTGTGCATAGCTAAAAAGTTGTGGGGTTTTGAAAATTTGTCTTCCTTAATTACTTTCTTAATTTTTTTTTGTGCTGGGTTGTGCCCGATTTGTGCTCTTATATGCCGTTCGCAGAATTTGATTATTGTGCATAGCAAAAAAGTTGTGGGGTTTTGAAAATTTATCTTCCTTAATTAATTTATTAATTTTTTTTTGTGCTGGGTTGTGCCCGATTCGTGCTTTTATGTGCCGTTCGCAGAATTTGATTATTGTGCATAGCAAAAAAGTTGTGGGGTTTTGAAAATTTGTCTTCCTTAATTAATTTATTAATTTTTTTTTGTGCTGGGTTGTGCCCGATTCGTGCTTTTATGTGCCGTTCGCAGAATTTGATTATTGTGCATAGCAAAAAAGTTGTGGGGTTTTGAAAATTTGTCTTCCTTAATTAATTTATTAATTTTTTTTTGTGCTGGGTTGTGCCCGATTTGTGCTCTTATATGCCGTTCGCAGAATTTGATTATTGTGCATAGCAAAAAAGTTGTGGGGTTTTGAAAATTTGTCTTCCTTAATTAATTTATTAATTTTTTTTTTGTGCTGGGTTGTGACCGATTTGTGCTCTTATATGTCGTTCGCAGAATTTGATTATTGTGCATAGCAAAAAAGTTGTGGGGTTTTGAAAATTTGTCTTCCTTAATTAATTTATTAATTTTTTTTTGTGCTTGGTTGTGCCCGATTTGTGCTCTTATATGTCGTTCGCAGAATTTGATTATTGTGCATAGCAAAAAAGTTGTGGGGTTTTGAAAATTTGTCTTCCTTAATTAATTTATTAATTTTTTTTTGTGCTGGGTTGTGCCCGATTTGTGCTCTTATATGCCGTTCGCAGAATTTGATTATTGTGCATAGCAAAAAAGTTGTGGGGTTTTGAAAATTTGTCTTCCTTAATTAATTTATTAATTTTTTTTTTTGTGCTGGGTTGTGCCCGATTTGTGCTCTTATATGTCGTTCGCAGAATTTGATTATTGTGCATAGCAAAAAAGTTGTGGGGTTTTGAAAATTTGTCTTCCTTAATTAATTTATTAATTTTTTTTTTGTGCTGGGTTGTGCCCGATTTGTGCTCTTATATGTCGTTCGCAGAATTTGATTATTGTGCATAGCAAAAAAGTTGTGGGGTTTTGAAAATTTGTCTTCCTTAATTAATTTATTAATTTTTTTTATTTTTTTGTGCTGGGTTGTGCCCGATTCGTGCTTTTATGTGCCGTTCGCAGAATTTGATTATTGTGCATAGCAAAAAAGTTGTGGGGTTTTGAAAATTTGTCTTCCTTAATTAATTTATTAATTTTTTTTTGTGCTGGGTTGTGCCCGATTTGTGCTCTTATATGCCGTTCGCAGAATTTGATTATTGTGCATAGCAAAAAAGTTGTGGGGTTTTGAAAATTTGTCTTCCTTAATTAATTTATTAATTTTTTTTTTGTGCTGGGTTGTGACCGATTTGTGCTCTTATATGTCGTTCGCAGAATTTGATTATTGTGCATAGCTAAAAAGTTGTGGGGTTTTGAAAATTTGTCTTCCTTAATTACTTTCTTAATTTTTTTTTGTGCTGGGTTGTGCCCGATTTGTGCTCTTATATGCCGTTCGCAGAATTTGATTATTGTGCATAGCAAAAAAGTTGTGGGGTTTTGAAAATTTATCTTCCTTAATTAATTTATTAATTTTTTTTTGTGCTGGGTTGTGCCCGATTCGTGCTTTTATGTGCCGTTCGCAGAATTTGATTATTGTGCATAGCAAAAAAGTTGTGGGGTTTTGAAAATTTGTCTTCCTTAATTAATTTATTAATTTTTTTTTGTGCTGGGTTGTGCCCGATTCGTGCTTTTATGTGCCGTTCGCAGAATTTGATTATTGTGCATAGCAAAAAAGTTGTGGGGTTTTGAAAATTTGTCTTCCTTAATTAATTTATTAATTTTTTTTTGTGCTGGGTTGTGCCCGATTTGTGCTCTTATATGCCGTTCGCAGAATTTGATTATTGTGCATAGCAAAAAAGTTGTGGGGTTTTGAAAATTTGTCTTCCTTAATTAAT
Source organism: Hedychridium roseum (assembly GCA_963989215.1). Taxonomy (NCBI): domain Eukaryota; kingdom Metazoa; phylum Arthropoda; class Insecta; order Hymenoptera; family Chrysididae; genus Hedychridium; species Hedychridium roseum. The sequence continues at coordinate 722,641 of OZ022312.1, read as the reverse complement.
TTATTAATTTTTTTTTTGTGCTGGGTTGTGACCGATTTGTGCTCTTATATGTCGTTCGCAGAATTTGATTATTGTGCATAGCTAAAAAGTTGTGGGGTTTTGAAAATTTGTCTTCCTTAATTACTTTCTTAATTTTTTTTTGTGCTGGGTTGTGCCCGATTTGTGCTCTTATATGCCGTTCGCAGAATTTGATTATTGTGCATAGCAAAAAAGTTGTGGGGTTTTGAAAATTTATCTTCCTTAATTAATTTATTAATTTTTTTTTGTGCTGGGTTGTGCCCGATTTGTGCTCTTATGTGTCGTTCGCAGAATTTGATTATTGTGCATAGCAAAAAAGTTGTGGGGTTTTGAAAATATGTCTTCCTTAATTAATTTATTAATTTTTTTTTGTGCTGGGTTGTGCCCGATTTGTGCTCTTATGTGTCGTTCGCAGAATTTGATTATTGTGCATAGCAAAAAAGTTGTGGGGTTTTGAAAATATGTCTTCCTTAATTAATTTATTAATTTTTTTTGTGCTGGGTTGTGCCCGATTTGTGCTCTTATATGTCGTTCGCAGAATTTGATTATTGTGCATAGCAAAAAAGTTGTGGGGTTTTGAAAATTTGTCTTCCTTAATTAATTTATTAATTTTTTTTGTGCTGGGTTGTGCCCGATTCGTGCTTTTATGTGCCGTTCGCAGAATTTGATTATTGTGCATAGCAAAAAAGTTGTGGGGTTTTGAAAATTTGTCTTCCTTAATTAATTTATTAATTTTTTTTATTTTTTTGTGCTGGGTTGTGCCCGATTCGTGCTTTTATGTGCCGTTCGCAGAATTTGATTATTGTGCATAGCAAAAAAGTTGTGGGGTTTTGAAAATTTGTCTTCCTTAATTAATTTATTAATTTTTTTTTGTGCTGGGTTGTGCCCGATTTGTGCTCTTATATGCCGTTCGCAGAATTTGATTATTGTGCATAGCAAAAAAGTTGTGGGGTTTTGAAAATTTGTCTTCCTTAATTAATTTATTAATTTTTTTTTTGTGCTGGGTTGTGACCGATTTGTGCTCTTATATGTCGTTCGCAGAATTTGATTATTGTGCATAGCTAAAAAGTTGTGGGGTTTTGAAAATATGTCTTCCTTAATTAATTTATTAATTTTTTTTTTTGTGCTGGGTTGTGCCCGATTTGTGCTCTTATATGTCGTTCGCAGAATTTGATTATTGTGCATAGCAAAAAAGTTGTGGGGTTTTGAAAATATGTCTTCCTTAATTAATTTATTAATTTTTTTTGTGCTGGGTTGTGCCCGATTTGTGCTCTTATATGTCGTTCGCAGAATTTGATTATTGTGCATAGCAAAAAAGTTGTGGGGTTTTGAAAATTTGTCTTCCTTAATTAATTTATTAATTTTTTTTGTGCTGGGTTGTGCCCGATTCGTGCTTTTATGTGCCGTTCGCAGAATTTGATTATTGTGCATAGCAAAAAAGTTGTGGGGTTTTGAAAATTTGTCTTCCTTAATTAATTTATTAATTTTTTTTTGTGCTTGGTTGTGCCCGATTTGTGCTCTTATATGTCGTTCGCAGAATTTGATTATTGTGCATAGCAAAAAAGTTGTGGGGTTTTGAAAATTTGTCTTCCTTAATTAATTTATTAATTTTTTTTTGTGCTTGGTTGTGCCCGATTTGTGCTCTTATATGTCGTTCGCAGAATTTGATTATTGTGCATAGCAAAAAAGTTGTGGGGTTTTGAAAATTTGTCTTCCTTAATTAATTTATTAATTTTTTTTTGTGCTGGGTTGTGCCCGATTTGTGCTCTTATATGCCGTTCGCAGAATTTGATTATTGTGCATAGCAAAAAAGTTGTGGGGTTTTGAAAATTTGTCTTCCTTAATTAATTTATTAATTTTTTTTTTGTGCTGGGTTGTGCCCGATTTGTGCTCTTATATGTCGTTCGCAGAATTTGATTATTGTGCATAGCAAAAAAGTTGTGGGGTTTTGAAAATTTGTCTTCCTTAATTAATTTATTAATTTTTTTTATTTTTTTGTGCTGGGTTGTGCCCGATTCGTGCTTTTATGTGCCGTTCGCAGAATTTGATTATTGTGCATAGCAAAAAAGTTGTGGGGTTTTGAAAATTTGTCTTCCTTAATTAATTTATTAATTTTTTTTTGTGCTGGGTTGTGCCCGATTTGTGCTCTTATATGCCGTTCGCAGAATTTGATTATTGTGCATAGCAAAAAAGTTGTGGGGTTTTGAAAATTTGTCTTCCTTAATTAATTTATTAATTTTTTTTTTGTGCTGGGTTGTGACCGATTTGTGCTCTTATATGTCGTTCGCAGAATTTGATTATTGTGCATAGCTAAAAAGTTGTGGGGTTTTGAAAATTTGTCTTCCTTAATTACTTTCTTAATTTTTTTTTGTGCTGGGTTGTGCCCGATTTGTGCTCTTATATGCCGTTCGCAGAATTTGATTATTGTGCATAGCAAAAAAGTTGTGGGGTTTTGAAAATTTATCTTCCTTAATTAATTTATTAATTTTTTTTTGTGCTGGGTTGTGCCCGATTTGTGCTCTTATGTGTCGTTCGCAGAATTTGATTATTGTGCATAGCAAAAAAGTTGTGGGGTTTTGAAAATATGTCTTCCTTAATTAATTTATTAATTTTTTTTTGTGCTGGGTTGTGCCCGATTTGTGCTCTTATGTGTCGTTCGCAGAATTTGATTATTGTGCATAGCAAAAAAGTTGTGGGGTTTTGAAAATATGTCTTCCTTAATTAATTTATTAATTTTTTTTGTGCTGGGTTGTGCCCGATTTGTGCTCTTATATGTCGTTCGCAGAATTTGATTATTGTGCATAGCAAAAAAGTTGTGGGGTTTTGAAAATTTGTCTTCCTTAATTAATTTATTAATTTTTTTTGTGCTGGGTTGTGCCCGATTCGTGCTTTTATGTGCCGTTCGCAGAATTTGATTATTGTGCATAGCAAAAAAGTTGTGGGGTTTTGAAAATTTGTCTTCCTTAATTAATTTATTAATTTTTTTTTGTGCTTGGTTGTGCCCGATTTGTGCTCTTATATGTCGTTCGCAGAATTTGATTATTGTGCATAGCAAAAAAGTTGTGGGGTTTTGAAAATTTGTCTTCCTTAATTAATTTATTAATTTTTTTTTGTGCTTGGTTGTGCCCGATTTGTGCTCTTATATGTCGTTCGCAGAATTTGATTATTGTGCATAGCAAAAAAGTTGTGGGGTTTTGAAAATTTGTCTTCCTTAATTAATTTATTAATTTTTTTTTGTGCTGGGTTGTGCCCGATTTGTGCTCTTATATGCCGTTCGCAGAATTTGATTATTGTGCATTGCAAAAAAGTTGTGGGGTTTTGAAAATTTGTCTTCCTTAATTAATTTATTAATTTTTTTTTTGTGCTGGGTTGTGCCCGATTTGTGCTCTTATATGCCGTTCGCAGAATTTGATTATTTTGCATAGCAAAAAAGTTGTGGGGTTTTGAAAGTTTGTCTTCCTTAATTACTTTCTTAATTTTTTTTATTTTTTTGTGCTTTGTTGTGCCCGATTTGTGCTCTTATATGTCGTTCGCAGAATTTGATTATTGTGCATAGCTAAAAAGTTGTGGGGTTTTGAAAATTTGTCTTCCTTAATTACTTTCTTAATTTTTTTTATTTTTTTGTGCTTTGTTGTGCCCGATTTGTGCTCCTATATGCCGTTCGCAGAATTTGATTATTTTGCATAGCAAAAAAGTTGTGGGGTTTTGAAAATTTGTCTTCCTTAATTAATTTATTAATTTTTTTTGTGCTGGGTTGTGCCCGATTCGTGCTTTTATGTGCCGTTCGCAGAATTTGATTATTGTGCATAGCAAAAAAGTTGTGGGGTTTTGAAAATTTGTCTTCCTTAATTAATTTATTAATTTTTTTTTGTGCTTGGTTGTGCCCGATTTGTGCTCTTATATGTCGTTCGCAGAATTTGATTATTGTGCATAGCAAAAAAGTTGTGGGGTTTTGAAAATTTGTCTTCCTTAATTAATTTATTAATTTTTTTTTGTGCTTGGTTGTGCCCGATTTGTGCTCTTATATGTCGTTCGCAGAATTTGATTATTGTGCATAGCAAAAAAGTTGTGGGGTTTTGAAAATTTGTCTTCCTTAATTAATTTATTAATTTTTTTTTGTGCTGGGTTGTGCCCGATTTGTGCTCTTATATGCCGTTCGCAGAATTTGATTATTGTGCATAGCAAAAAAGTTGTGGGGTTTTGAAAATTTGTCTTCCTTAATTAATTTATTAATTTTTTTTTTGTGCTGGGTTGTGCCCGATTTGTGCTCTTATATGTCGTTCGCAGAATTTGATTATTGTGCATAGCAAAAAAGTTGTGGGGTTTTGAAAATTTGTCTTCCTTAATTAATTTATTAATTTTTTTTTGTGCTGGGTTGTGCCCGATTTGTGCTCTTATATGCCGTTCGCAGAATTTGATTATTTTGCATAGCAAAAAAGTTGTGGGGTTTTGAAAGTTTGTCTTCCTTAATTACTTTCTTAATTTTTTTTATTTTTTTGTGCTTTGTTGTGCCCGATTTGTGCTCCTATATGCCGTTCGCTGAATTTGATTATTTTGCATAGCAAAAAAGTTGTGGGGTTTTGAAAATTTGTCTTCCTTAATTAATTTATTAATTTTTTTTATTTTTTTTGTGCTGGGTTGTGCCCGATTCGTGCTTTTATGTGCCGTTCGCAGAATTTGATTATTGTGCATAGCAAAAAAGTTGTGGGGTTTTGAAAATTTGTCTTCCTTAATTAATTTATTAATTTTTTTTTTGTGCTGGGTTGTGCCCGATTTGTGCTCTTATATGTCGTTCGCAGAATTTGATTATTGTGCATAGCAAAAAAGTTGTGGGGTTTTGAAAATTTGTCTTCCTTAATTAATTTATTAATTTTTTTTTGTGCTGGGTTGTGCCCGATTTGTGCTCTTATATGCCGTTCGCAGAATTTGATTATTTTGCATAGCAAAAAAGTTGTGGGGTTTTGAAAGTTTGTCTTCCTTAATTACTTTCTTAATTTTTTTTATTTTTTTGTGCTTTGTTGTGCCCGATTTGTGCTCCTATATGCCGTTCGCAGAATTTGATTATTTTGCATAGCAAAAAAGTTGTGGGGTTTTGAAAATTTGTCTTCCTTAATTAATTTATTAATTTTTTTTTGTGCTGGGTTGTGCCCGATTTGTGCTCTTATATGCCGTTCGCAGAATTTGATTATTGTGCATAGCAAAAAAGTTGTGGGGTTTTGAAAATTTGTCTTCCTTAATTAATTTATTAATTTTTTTTTTTGTGCTTAGTTCTGCCCGATTTGTGCTCTTATATGCCGTTCGCAGAATTTGATTATTGTGCATAGCAAAAAAGTTGTGGGGTTTTGAAAATTTGTCTTCCTTAATTAATTTATTAATTTTTTTTTTGTGCTGGGTTGTGACCGATTTGTGCTCTTATATGTCGTTCGCAGAATTTGATTATTGTGCATAGCTAAAAAGTTGTGGGGTTTTGAAAATTTGTCTTCCTTAATTACTTTCTTAATTTTTTTTATTTTTTTGTGCTTTGTTGTGCCCGATTTGTGCTCCTATATGCCGTTCGCAGAATTTGATTATTTTGCATAGCAAAAAAGTTGTGGGGTTTTGAAAATTTGTCTTCCTTAATTAATTTATTAATTTTTTTTGTGTGCTGGGTTGTGCCCGATTCGTGCTTTTATGTGCCGTTCGCAGAATTTGATTATTGTGCATAGCAAAAAAGTTGTGGGGTTTTGAAAATTTGTCTTCCTTAATTAATTTATTAATTTTTTTTATTTTTTTGTGCTGGGTTGTGCCCGATTCGTGCTTTTATGTGCCGTTCGCAGAATTTGATTATTGTGCATAGCAAAAAAGTTGTGGGGTTTTGAAAATTTGTCTTCCTTAATTAATTTATTAATTTTTTTTTGTGCTGGGTTGTGCCCGATTTGTGCTCTTATATGCCGTTCGCAGAATTTGATTATTGTGCATAGCAAAAAAGTTGTGGGGTTTTGAAAATTTGTCTTCCTTAATTAATTTATTAATTTTTTTTTTGTGCTGGGTTGTGACCGATTTGTGCTCTTATATGTCGTTCGCAGAATTTGATTATTGTGCATAGCTAAAAAGTTGTGGGGTTTTGAAAATTTGTCTTCCTTAATTACTTTCTTAATTTTTTTTATTTTTTTGTGCTTTGTTGTGCCCGATTTGTGCTCCTATATGCCGTTCGCAGAATTTGATTATTTTGCATAGCAAAAAAGTTGTGGGGTTTTGAAAATTTGTCTTCCTTAATTAATTTATTAATTTTTTTTATTTTTTTGTGCTGGGTTGTGCCCGATTCGTGCTTTTATGTGCCGTTCGCAGAATTTGATTATTGTGCATAGCAAAAAAGTTGTGGGGTTTTGAAAATTTGTCTTCCTTAATTAATTTATTAATTTTTTTTTTGTGCTGGGTTGTGACCGATTTGTGCTCTTATATGTCGTTCGCAGAATTTGATTATTGTGAATAGCTAAAAAGTTGTGGGGTTTTGAAAATTTGTCTTCCTTAATTAATTTATTAATTTTTTTTTTGTGCTGGGTTGTGACCGATTTGTGCTCTTATATGTCGTTCGCAGAATTTGATTATTGTGCATAGCTAAAAAGTTGTGGGGTTTTGAAAATTTGTCTTCCTTAATTACTTTCTTAATTTTTTTTATTTTTTTGTGCTGGGTTGTGCCCGATTTGTGCTCTTATATGCCGTTCACAGAATTTGATTATTGTGCATAGCAAAAAAGTTGTGGGGTTTTGAAAATTTGTCTTCCTTAATTAATTTATTAATTTTTTTTTGTGCTGGGTTGTGCCCGATTTGTGCTCTTATATGCCGTTCGCAGAATTTGATTATTGTGCATAGCAAAAAAGTTGTGGGGTTTTGAAAATTTGTCTTCCTTAATTAATTTATTAATTTTTTTTTTGTGCTGGGTTGTGCCCGATTTGTGCTCTTATATGTCGTTCGCAGAATTTGATTATTGTGCATAGCAAAAAAGTTGTGGGGTTTTGAAAATTTGTCTTCCTTAATTAATTTATTAATTTTTTTTATTTTTTTGTGCTGGGTTGTGACCGATTTGTGCTCTTATATGTCGTTCGCAGAATTTGATTATTGTGCATAGCTAAAAAGTTGTGGGGTTTTGAAAATTTGTCTTCCTTAATTACTTTCTTAATTTTTTTTATTTTTTTGTGCTTTGTTGTGCCCGATTTGTGCTCCTATATGCCGTTCGCAGAATTTGATTATTTTGCATAGCAAAAAAGTTGTGGGGTTTTGAAAATTTGTCTTCCTTAATTAATTTATTAATTTTTTTTATTTTTTTGTGCTGGGTTGTGCCCGATTCGTGCTTTTATGTGCCGTTCGCAGAATTTGATTATTGTGCATAGCAAAAAAGTTGTGGGGTTTTGAAAATTTGTCTTCCTTAATTAATTTATTAATTTTTTTTTTGTGCTGGGTTGTGACCGATTTGTGCTCTTATATGTCGTTCGCAGAATTTGATTATTGTGAATAGCTAAAAAGTTGTGGGGTTTTGAAAATTTGTCTTCCTTAATTAATTTATTAATTTTTTTTTTGTGCTGGGTTGTGACCGATTTGTGCTCTTATATGTCGTTCGCAGAATTTGATTATTGTGCATAGCTAAAAAGTTGTGGGGTTTTGAAAATTTGTCTTCCTTAATTACTTTCTTAATTTTTTTTATTTTTTTGTGCTGGGTTGTGCCCGATTTGTGCTCTTATATGCCGTTCACAGAATTTGATTATTGTGCATAGCAAAAAAGTTGTGGGGTTTTGAAAATTTGTCTTCCTTAATTAATTTATTAATTTTTTTTTGTGCTGGGTTGTGCCCGATTTGTGCTCTTATATGCCGTTCGCAGAATTTGATTATTGTGCATAGCAAAAAAGTTGTGGGGTTTTGAAAATTTGTCTTCCTTAATTAATTTATTAATTTTTTTTTTGTGCTGGGTTGTGCCCGATTTGTGCTCTTATATGTCGTTCGCAGAATTTGATTATTGTGCATAGCAAAAAAGTTGTGGGGTTTTGAAAATTTGTCTTCCTTAATTAATTTATTAATTTTTTTTATTTTTTTGTGCTGGGTTGTGCCCGATTCGTGCTTTTATGTGCCGTTCGCAGAATTTGATTATTGTGCATAGCAAAAAAGTTGTGGGGTTTTGAAAATTTGTCTTCCTTAATTAATTTATTAATTTTTTTTTGTGCTGGGTTGTGCCCGATTTGTGCTCTTATATGCCGTTCGCAGAATTTGATTATTGTGCATAGCAAAAAAGTTGTGGGGTTTTGAAAATTTGTCTTCCTTAATTAATTTATTAATTTTTTTTTTGTGCTGGGTTGTGACCGATTTGTGCTCTTATATGTCGTTCGCAGAATTTGATTATTGTGCATAGCTAAAAAGTTGTGGGGTTTTGAAAATTTGTCTTCCTTAATTACTTTCTTAATTTTTTTTTGTGCTGGGTTGTGCCCGATTTGTGCTCTTATATGCCGTTCGCAGAATTTGATTATTGTGCATAGCAAAAAAGTTGTGGGGTTTTGAAAATTTATCTTCCTTAATTAATTTATTAATTTTTTTTTGTGCTGGGTTGTGCCCGATTTGTGCTCTTATGTGTCGTTCGCAGAATTTGATTATTGTGCATAGCAAAAAAGTTGTGGGGTTTTGAAAATATGTCTTCCTTAATTAATTTATTAATTTTTTTTTGTGCTGGGTTGTGCCCGATTTGTGCTCTTATGTGTCGTTCGCAGAATTTGATTATTGTGCATAGCAAAAAAGTTGTGGGGTTTTGAAAATATGTCTTCCTTAATTAATTTATTAATTTTTTTTGTGCTGGGTTGTGCCCGATTTGTGCTCTTATATGTCGTTCGCAGAATTTGATTATTGTGCATAGCAAAAAAGTTGTGGGGTTTTGAAAATTTGTCTTCCTTAATTAATTTATTAATTTTTTTTGTGTGCTGGGTTGTGCCCGATTCGTGCTTTTATGTGCCGTTCGCAGAATTTGATTATTGTGCATAGCAAAAAAGTTGTGGGGTTTTGAAAATTTGTCTTCCTTAATTAATTTATTAATTTTTTTTATTTTTTTGTGCTGGGTTGTGCCCGATTCGTGCTTTTATGTGCCGTTCGCAGAATTTGATTATTGTGCATAGCAAAAAAGTTGTGGGGTTTTGAAAATTTGTCTTCCTTAATTAATTTATTAATTTTTTTTTGTGCTGGGTTGTGCCCGATTTGTGCTCTTATATGCCGTTCGCAGAATTTGATTATTGTGCATAGCAAAAAAGTTGTGGGGTTTTGAAAATTTGTCTTCCTTAATTAATTTATTAATTTTTTTTATTTTTTTGTGCTGGGTTGTGCCCGATTCGTGCTTTTATGTGCCGTTCGCAGAATTTGATTATTGTGCATAGCAAAAAAGTTGTGGGGTTTTGAAAATTTGTCTTCCTTAATTAATTTATTAATTTTTTTTTGTGCTGGGTTGTGCCCGATTTGTGCTCTTATATGCCGTTCGCAGAATTTGATTATTGTGCATAGCAAAAAAGTTGTGGGGTTTTGAAAATTTGTCTTCCTTAATTAATTTATTAATTTTTTTTTTGTGCTGGGTTGTGACCGATTTGTGCTCTTATATGTCGTTCGCAGAATTTGATTATTGTGCATAGCTAAAAAGTTGTGGGGTTTTGAAAATTTGTCTTCCTTAATTACTTTCTTAATTTTTTTTTGTGCTGGGTTGTGCCCGATTTGTGCTCTTATATGCCGTTCGCAGAATTTGATTATTGTGCATAGCAAAAAAGTTGTGGGGTTTTGAAAATTTATCTTCCTTAATTAATTTATTAATTTTTTTTTGTGCTGGGTTGTGCCCGATTTGTGCTCTTATGTGTCGTTCGCAGAATTTGATTATTGTGCATAGCAAAAAAGTTGTGGGGTTTTGAAAATATGTCTTCCTTAATTAATTTATTAATTTTTTTTTGTGCTGGGTTGTGCCCGATTTGTGCTCTTATGTGTCGTTCGCAGAATTTGATTATTGTGCATAGCAAAAAAGTTGTGGGGTTTTGAAAATATGTCTTCCTTAATTAATTTATTAATTTTTTTTGTGCTGGGTTGTGCCCGATTTGTGCTCTTATATGTCGTTCGCAGAATTTGATTATTGTGCATAGCAAAAAAGTTGTGGGGTTTTGAAAATTTGTCTTCCTTAATTAATTTATTAATTTTTTTTGTGTGCTGGGTTGTGCCCGATTCGTGCTTTTATGTGCCGTTCGCAGAATTTGATTATTGTGCATAGCAAAAAAGTTGTGGGGTTTTGAAAATTTGTCTTCCTTAATTAATTTATTAATTTTTTTTATTTTTTTGTGCTGGGTTGTGCCCGATTCGTGCTTTTATGTGCCGTTCGCAGAATTTGATTATTGTGCATAGCAAAAAAGTTGTGGGGTTTTGAAAATTTGTCTTCCTTAATTAATTTATTAATTTTTTTTTGTGCTGGGTTGTGCCCGATTTGTGCTCTTATATGCCGTTCGCAGAATTTGATTATTGTGCATAGCAAAAAAGTTGTGGGGTTTTGAAAATTTGTCTTCCTTAATTAATTTATTAATTTTTTTTTTGTGCTGGGTTGTGACCGATTTGTGCTCTTATATGTCGTTCGCAGAATTTGATTATTGTGCATAGCTAAAAAGTTGTGGGGTTTTGAAAATTTGTCTTCCTTAATTACTTTCTTAATTTTTTTTATTTTTTTGTGCTTTGTTGTGCCCGATTTGTGCTCCTATATGCCGTTCGCAGAATTTGATTATTTTGCATAGCAAAAAAGTTGTGGGGTTTTGAAAATTTGTCTTCCTTAATTAATTTATTAATTTTTTTTGTGCTGGGTTGTGCCCGATTCGTGCTTTTATGTGCCGTTCGCAGAATTTGATTATTGTGCATAGCAAAAAAGTTGTGGGGTTTTGAAAATTTGTCTTCCTTAATTAATTTATTAATTTTTTTTTGTGCTTGGTTGTGCCCGATTTGTGCTCTTATATGTCGTTCGCAGAATTTGATTATTGTGCATAGCAAAAAAGTTGTGGGGTTTTGAAAATTTGTCTTCCTTAATTAATTTATTAATTTTTTTTTGTGCTTGGTTGTGCCCGATTTGTGCTCTTATATGTCGTTCGCAGAATTTGATTATTGTGCATAGCAAAAAAGTTGTGGGGTTTTGAAAATTTGTCTTCCTTAATTAATTTATTAATTTTTTTTTGTGCTGGGTTGTGCCCGATTTGTGCTCTTATATGCCGTTCGCAGAATTTGATTATTGTGCATAGCAAAAAAGTTGTGGGGTTTTGAAAATTTGTCTTCCTTAATTAATTTATTAATTTTTTTTTTGTGCTGGGTTGTGCCCGATTTGTGCTCTTATATGTCGTTCGCAGAATTTGATTATTGTGCATAGCAAAAAAGTTGTGGGGTTTTGAAAATTTGTCTTCCTTAATTAATTTATTAATTTTTTTTTGTGCTGGGTTGTGCCCGATTTGTGCTCTTATATGCCGTTCGCAGAATTTGATTATTTTGCATAGCAAAAAAGTTGTGGGGTTTTGAAAGTTTGTCTTCCTTAATTACTTTCTTAATTTTTTTTATTTTTTTGTGCTTTGTTGTGCCCGATTTGTGCTCTTATATGTCGTTCGCAGAATTTGATTATTGTGCATAGCTAAAAAGTTGTGGGGTTTTGAAAATTTGTCTTCCTTAATTACTTTCTTAATTTTTTTTATTTTTTTGTGCTTTGTTGTGCCCGATTTGTGCTCCTATATGCCGTTCGCAGAATTTGATTATTTTGCATAGCAAAAAAGTTGTGGGGTTTTGAAAATTTGTCTTCCTTAATTAATTTATTAATTTTTTTTGTGCTGGGTTGTGCCCGATTCGTGCTTTTATGTGCCGTTCGCAGAATTTGATTATTGTGCATAGCAAAAAAGTTGTGGGGTTTTGAAAATTTGTCTTCCTTAATTAATTTATTAATTTTTTTTTGTGCTTGGTTGTGCCCGATTTGTGCTCTTATATGTCGTTCGCAGAATTTGATTATTGTGCATAGCAAAAAAGTTGTGGGGTTTTGAAAATTTGTCTTCCTTAATTAATTTATTAATTTTTTTTTGTGCTTGGTTGTGCCCGATTTGTGCTCTTATATGTCGTTCGCAGAATTTGATTATTGTGCATAGCAAAAAAGTTGTGGGGTTTTGAAAATTTGTCTTCCTTAATTAATTTATTAATTTTTTTTTGTGCTGGGTTGTGCCCGATTTGTGCTCTTATATGCCGTTCGCAGAATTTGATTATTGTGCATAGCAAAAAAGTTGTGGGGTTTTGAAAATTTGTCTTCCTTAATTAATTTATTAATTTTTTTTTTGTGCTGGGTTGTGCCCGATTTGTGCTCTTATATGTCGTTCGCAGAATTTGATTATTGTGCATAGCAAAAAAGTTGTGGGGTTTTGAAAATTTGTCTTCCTTAATTAATTTATTAATTTTTTTTGTGCTGGGTTGTGCCCGATTTGTGCTCTTATATGCCGTTCGCAGAATTTGATTATTTTGCATAGCAAAAAAGTTGTGGGGTTTTGAAAGTTTGTCTTCCTTAATTACTTTCTTAATTTTTTTTATTTTTTTGTGCTTTGTTGTGCCCGATTTGTGCTCCTATATGCCGTTCGCTGAATTTGATTATTTTGCATAGCAAAAAAGTTGTGGGGTTTTGAAAATTTGTCTTCCTTAATTAATTTATTAATTTTTTTTATTTTTTTTGTGCTGGGTTGTGCCCGATTCGTGCTTTTATGTGCCGTTCGCAGAATTTGATTATTGTGCATAGCAAAAAAGTTGTGGGGTTTTGAAAATTTGTCTTCCTTAATTAATTTATTAATTTTTTTTTTGTGCTGGGTTGTGCCCGATTTGTGCTCTTATATGTCGTTCGCAGAATTTGATTATTGTGCATAGCAAAAAAGTTGTGGGGTTTTGAAAATTTGTCTTCCTTAATTAATTTATTAATTTTTTTTTGTGCTGGGTTGTGCCCGATTTGTGCTCTTATATGCCGTTCGCAGAATTTGATTATTTTGCATAGCAAAAAAGTTGTGGGGTTTTGAAAGTTTGTCTTCCTTAATTACTTTCTTAATTTTTTTTATTTTTTTGTGCTTTGTTGTGCCCGATTTGTGCTCCTATATGCCGTTCGCAGAATTTGATTATTTTGCATAGCAAAAAAGTTGTGGGGTTTTGAAAATTTGTCTTCCTTAATTAATTTATTAATTTTTTTTTGTGCTGGGTTGTGCCCGATTTGTGCTCTTATATGCCGTTCGCAGAATTTGATTATTGTGCATAGCAAAAAAGTTGTGGGGTTTTGAAAATTTGTCTTCCTTAATTAATTTATTAATTTTTTTTTTGTGCTTAGTTCTGCCCGATTTGTGCTCTTATATGCCGTTCGCAGAATTTGATTATTGTGCATAGCAAAAAAGTTGTGGGGTTTTGAAAATTTGTCTTCCTTAATTAATTTATTAATTTTTTTTTTGTGCTGGGTTGTGACCGATTTGTGCTCTTATATGTCGTTCGCAGAATTTGATTATTGTGCATAGCTAAAAAGTTGTGGGGTTTTGAAAATTTGTCTTCCTTAATTACTTTCTTAATTTTTTTTATTTTTTTGTGCTTTGTTGTGCCCGATTTGTGCTCCTATATGCCGTTCGCAGAATTTGATTATTTTGCATAGCAAAAAAGTTGTGGGGTTTTGAAAATTTGTCTTCCTTAATTAATTTATTAATTTTTTTTGTGTGCTGGGTTGTGCCCGATTCGTGCTTTTATGTGCCGTTCGCAGAATTTGATTATTGTGCATAGCAAAAAAGTTGTGGGGTTTTGAAAATTTGTCTTCCTTAATTAATTTATTAATTTTTTTTATTTTTTTGTGCTGGGTTGTGCCCGATTCGTGCTTTTATGTGCCGTTCGCAGAATTTGATTATTGTGCATAGCAAAAAAGTTGTGGGGTTTTGAAAATTTGTCTTCCTTAATTAATTTATTAATTTTTTTTTGTGCTGGGTTGTGCCCGATTTGTGCTCTTATATGCCGTTCGCAGAATTTGATTATTGTGCATAGCAAAAAAGTTGTGGGGTTTTGAAAATTTGTCTTCCTTAATTAATTTATTAATTTTTTTTTTGTGCTGGGTTGTGACCGATTTGTGCTCTTATATGTCGTTCGCAGAATTTGATTATTGTGCATAGCTAAAAAGTTGTGGGGTTTTGAAAATTTGTCTTCCTTAATTACTTTCTTAATTTTTTTTATTTTTTTGTGCTTTGTTGTGCCCGATTTGTGCTCCTATATGCCGTTCGCAGAATTTGATTATTTTGCATAGCAAAAAAGTTGTGGGGTTTTGAAAATTTGTCTTCCTTAATTAATTTATTAATTTTTTTTGTGCTGGGTTGTGCCCGATTCGTGCTTTTATGTGCCGTTCGCAGAATTTGATTATTGTGCATAGCAAAAAAGTTGTGGGGTTTTGAAAATTTGTCTTCCTTAATTAATTTATTAATTTTTTTTTGTGCTTGGTTGTGCCCGATTTGTGCTCTTATATGTCGTTCGCAGAATTTGATTATTGTGCATAGCAAAAAAGTTGTGGGGTTTTGAAAATTTGTCTTCCTTAATTAATTTATTAATTTTTTTTTGTGCTTGGTTGTGCCCGATTTGTGCTCTTATATGTCGTTCGCAGAATTTGATTATTGTGCATAGCAAAAAAGTTGTGGGGTTTTGAAAATTTGTCTTCCTTAATTAATTTATTAATTTTTTTTTGTGCTGGGTTGTGCCCGATTTGTGCTCTTATATGCCGTTCGCAGAATTTGATTATTGTGCATAGCAAAAAAGTTGTGGGGTTTTGAAAATTTGTCTTCCTTAATTAATTTATTAATTTTTTTTTTGTGCTGGGTTGTGCCCGATTTGTGCTCTTATATGTCGTTCGCAGAATTTGATTATTGTGCATAGCAAAAAAGTTGTGGGGTTTTGAAAATTTGTCTTCCTTAATTAATTTATTAATTTTTTTTTGTGCTGGGTTGTGCCCGATTTGTGCTCTTATATGCCGTTCGCAGAATTTGATTATTTTGCATAGCAAAAAAGTTGTGGGGTTTTGAAAGTTTGTCTTCCTTAATTACTTTCTTAATTTTTTTTATTTTTTTGTGCTTTGTTGTGCCCGATTTGTGCTCCTATATGCCGTTCGCAGAATTTGATTATTTTGCATAGCAAAAAAGTTGTGGGGTTTTGAAAATTTGTCTTCCTTAATTAATTTATTAATTTTTTTTATTTTTTTGTGCTGGGTTGTGCCCGATTCGTGCTTTTATGTGCCGTTCGCAGAATTTGATTATTGTGCATAGCAAAAAAGTTGTGGGGTTTTGAAAATTTGTCTTCCTTAATTAATTTATTAATTTTTTTTTTGTGCTTGGTTGTGCCCGATTTGTGCTCTTATATGTCGTTCGCAGAATTTGATTATTGTGCATAGCAAGAAAGTTGTGGGGTTTTGAAAATTTGTCTTCCTTAATTAATTTATTAATTTTTTTTTGTGCTTGGTTGTGCCCGATTTGTGCTCTTATATGTCGTTCGCAGAATTTGATTATTGTGCATAGCAAAAAAGTTGTGGGGTTTTGAAAATTTGTCTTCCTTAATTAATTTATTAATTTTTTTTTGTGCTGGGTTGTGCCCGATTTGTGCTCTTATATGCCGTTCGCAGAATTTGATTATTGTGCATAGCAAAAAAGTTGTGGGGTTTTGAAAATTTGTCTTCCTTAATTAATTTATTAATTTTTTTTTTGTGCTGGGTTGTGCCCGATTTGTGCTCTTATATGTCGTTCGCAGAATTTGATTATTGTGCATAGCAAAAAAGTTGTGGGGTTTTGAAAATTTGTCTTCCTTAATTAATTTATTAATTTTTTTTTGTGCTGGGTTGTGCCCGATTTGTGCTCTTATATGCCGTTCGCAGAATTTGATTATTTTGCATAGCAAAAAAGTTGTGGGGTTTTGAAAGTTTGTCTTCCTTAATTACTTTCTTAATTTTTTTTATTTTTTTGTGCTTTGTTGTGCCCGATTTGTGCTCCTATATGCCGTTCGCAGAATTTGATTATTTTGCATAGCAAAAAAGTTGTGGGGTTTTGAAAATTTGTCTTCCTTAATTAATTTATTAATTTTTTTTATTTTTTTGTGCTGGGTTGTGCCCGATTCGTGCTTTTATGTGCCGTTCGCAGAATTTGATTATTGTGCATAGCAAAAAAGTTGTGGGGTTTTGAAAATTTGTCTTCCTTAATTAATTTATTAATTTTTTTTTTGTGCTTGGTTGTGCCCGATTTGTGCTCTTATATGCCGTTCGCAGAATTTGATTATTGTGCATAGCAAAAAAGTTGTGGGGTTTTGAAAATTTGTCTTCCTTAATTAATTTATTAATTTTTTTTTTGTGCTGGGTTGTGACCGATTTGTGCTCTTATATGTCGTTCGCAGAATTTGATTATTGTGCATAGCTAAAAAGTTGTGGGGTTTTGAAAATTTGTCTTCCTTAATTACTTTCTTAATTTTTTTTATTTTTTTGTGCTTTGTTGTGCCCGATTTGTGCTCCTATATGCCGTTCGCAGAATTTGATTATTTTGCATAGCAAAAAAGTTGTGGGGTTTTGAAAATTTGTCTTCCTTAATTAATTTATTAATTTTTTTTGTGTGCTGGGTTGTGCCCGATTCGTGCTTTTATGTGCCGTTCGCAGAATTTGATTATTGTGCATAGCAAAAAAGTTGTGGGGTTTTGAAAATTTGTCTTCCTTAATTAATTTATTAATTTTTTTTATTTTTTTGTGCTGGGTTGTGCCCGATTCGTGCTTTTATGTGCCGTTCGCAGAATTTGATTATTGTGCATAGCAAAAAAGTTGTGGGGTTTTGAAAATTTGTCTTCCTTAATTAATTTATTAATTTTTTTTTGTGCTGGGTTGTGCCCGATTTGTGCTCTTATATGCCGTTCGCAGAATTTGATTATTGTGCATAGCAAAAAAGTTGTGGGGTTTTGAAAATTTGTCTTCCTTAATTAATTTATTAATTTTTTTTTTGTGCTGGGTTGTGACCGATTTGTGCTCTTATATGTCGTTCGCAGAATTTGATTATTGTGCATAGCTAAAAAGTTGTGGGGTTTTGAAAATTTGTCTTCCTTAATTACTTTCTTAATTTTTTTTATTTTTTTGTGCTTTGTTGTGCCCGATTTGTGCTCCTATATGCCGTTCGCAGAATTTGATTATTTTGCATAGCAAAAAAGTTGTGGGGTTTTGAAAATTTGTCTTCCTTAATTAATTTATTAATTTTTTTTATTTTTTTGTGCTGGGTTGTGCCCGATTCGTGCTTTTATGTGCCGTTCGCAGAATTTGATTATTGTGCATAGCAAAAAAGTTGTGGGGTTTTGAAAATTTGTCTTCCTTAATTAATTTATTAATTTTTTTTTTGTGCTGGGTTGTGACCGATTTGTGCTCTTATATGTCGTTCGCAGAATTTGATTATTGTGCATAGCTAAAAAGTTGTGGGGTTTTGAAAATTTGTCTTCCTTAATTAATTTATTAATTTTTTTTTTGTGCTGGGTTGTGACCGATTTGTGCTCTTATATGTCGTTCGCAGAATTTGATTATTGTGCATAGCTAAAAAGTTGTGGGGTTTTGAAAATTTGTCTTCCTTAATTACTTTCTTAATTTTTTTTATTTTTTTGTGCTGGGTTGTGCCCGATTTGTGCTCTTATATGCCGTTCACAGAATTTGATTATTGTGCATAGCAAAAAAGTTGTGGGGTTTTGAAAATTTGTCTTCCTTAATTAATTTATTAATTTTTTTTTTGTGCTGGGTTGTGACCGATTTGTGCTCTTATATGCCGTTCGCAGAATTTGATTATTGTGCATAGCAAAAAAGTTGTGGGGTTTTGAAAATTTGTCTTCCTTAATTAATTTATTAATTTTTTTTTTGTGCTGGGTTGTGACCGATTTGTGCTCTTATATGTCGTTCGCAGAATTTGATTATTGTGCATAGCTAAAAAGTTGTGGGGTTTTGAAAATTTGTCTTCCTTAATTACTTTCTTAATTTTTTTTATTTTTTTGTGCTTTGTTGTGCCCGATTTGTGCTCCTATATGCCGTTCGCAGAATTTGATTATTTTGCATAGCAAAAAAGTTGTGGGGTTTTGAAAATTTGTCTTCCTTAATTAATTTATTAATTTTTTTTATTTTTTTGTGCTGGGTTGTGCCCGATTCGTGCTTTTATGTGCCGTTCGCAGAATTTGATTATTGTGCATAGCAAAAAAGTTGTGGGGTTTTGAAAATTTGTCTTCCTTAATTAATTTATTAATTTTTTTTTGTGCTGGGTTGTGCCCGATTTGTGCTCTTATATGCCGTTCACAGAATTTGATTATTGTGCATAGCAAAAAAGTTGTGGGGTTTTGAAAATTTGTCTTCCTTAATTAATTTATTAATTTTTTTTTTGTGCTGGGTTGTGACCGATTTGTGCTCTTATATGTCGTTCGCAGAATTTGATTATTGTGCATAGCTAAAAAGTTGTGGGGTTTTGAAAATTTGTCTTCCTTAATTACTTTCTTAATTTTTTTTATTTTTTTGTGCTTTGTTGTGCCCGATTTGTGCTCCTATATGCCGTTCGCAGAATTTGATTATTTTGCATAGCAAAAAAGTTGTGGGGTTTTGAAAATTTGTCTTCCTTAATTAATTTATTAATTTTTTTTATTTTTTTGTGCTGGGTTGTGCCCGATTCGTGCTTTTATGTGCCGTTCGCAGAATTTGATTATTGTGCATAGCAAAAAAGTTGTGGGGTTTTGAAAATTTGTCTTCCTTAATTAATTTATTAATTTTTTTTTGTGCTGGGTTGTGCCCGATTTGTGCTCTTATATGCCGTTCGCAGAATTTGATTATTGTGCATAGCAAAAAAGTTGTGGGGTTTTGAAAATTTGTCTTCCTTAATTACTTTCTTAATTTTTTTTATTTTTTTGTGCTTTGTTGTGCCCGATTTGTGCTCCTATATGCCGTTCGCAGAATTTGATTATTTTGCATAGCAAAAAAGTTGTGGGGTTTTGAAAATTTGTCTTCCTTAATTAATTTATTAATTTTTTTTTGTGCTGGGTTGTGCCCGATTTGTGCTCTTATATGCCGTTCGCAGAATTTGATTATTGTGCATAGCAAAAAAGTTGTGGGGTTTTGAAAATTTGTCTTCCTTAATTAATTTATTAATTTTTTTTATTTTTTTGTGCTGGGTTGTGCCCGATTCGTGCTTTTATGTGCCGTTCGCAGAATTTGATTATTGTGCATAGCAAAAAAGTTGTGGGGTTTTGAAAATTTGTCTTCCTTAATTAATTTATTAATTTTTTTTATTTTTTTGTGCTGGGTTGTGCCCGATTCGTGCTTTTATGTGCCGTTCGCAGAATTTGATTATTGTGCATAGCAAAAAAGTTGTGGGGTTTTGAAAATTTGTCTTCCTTAATTAATTTATTAATTTTTTTTTGTGCTGGGTTGTGCCCGATTTGTGCTCTTATATGCCGTTCGCAGAATTTGATTATTGTGCATAGCAAAAAAGTTGTGGGGTTTTGAAAATTTGTCTTCCTTAATTAATTTATTAATTTTTTTTTGTGCTGGGTTGTGCCCGATTTGTGCTCTTATATGCCGTTCGCAGAATTTGATTATTTTGCATAGCAAAAAAGTTGTGGGGTTTTGAAAGTTTATCTTCCTTAATTACTTTCTTAATTTTTTTTATTTTTTTGTGCTTTGTTGTGCCCGATTTGTGCTCCTATATGCCGTTCGCAGAATTTGATTATTTTGCATAGCAAAAAAGTTGTGGGGTTTTGAAAATTTGTCTTCCTTAATTAATTTATTAATTTTTTTTTGTGCTGGGTTGTGCCCGATTTGTGCTCTTATATGCCGTTCGCAGAATTTGATTATTGTGCATAGCAAAAAAGTTGTGGGGTTTTGAAAATTTGTCTTCCTTAATTAATTTATTAATTTTTTTTTTGTGCTGGGTTGTGCCCGATTTGTGCTCTTATATGCCGTTCGCAGAATTTGATTATTTTGCATAGCAAAAAAGTTGTGGGGTTTTGAAAGTTTATCTTCCTTAATTAATTTATTAATTTTTTTTGTGCTGGGTTGTGCCCGATTCGTGCTTTTATGTGCCGTTCGCAGAATTTGATTATTTTGCATAGCAAAAAAGTTGTGGGGTTTTGAAAATTTGTCTTCCTTAATTAATTTATTAATTTTTTTTTGTGCTGGGTTGTGCCCGATTTGTGCTCTTATATGCCGTTCGCAGAATTTGATTATTGTGCATAGCAAAAAAGTTGTGGGGTTTTGAAAATTTGTCTTCCTTAATTAATTTATTAATTTTTTTTATTTTTTTGTGCTGGGTTGTGCCCGATTCGTGCTTTTATGTGCCGTTCGCAGAATTTGATTATTGTGCATAGCAAAAAAGTTGTGGGGTTTTGAAAATTTGTCTTCCTTAATTAATTTATTAATTTTTTTTATTTTTTTGTGCTGGGTTGTGCCCGATTCGTGCTTTTATGTGCCGTTCGCAGAATTTGATTATTGTGCATAGCAAAAAAGTTGTGGGGTTTTGAAAATTTGTCTTCCTTAATTAATTTATTAATTTTTTTTTGTGCTGGGTTGTGCCCGATTTGTGCTCTTATATGCCGTTCGCAGAATTTGATTATTGTGCATAGCAAAAAAGTTGTGGGGTTTTGAAAATTTGTCTTCCTTAATTAATTTATTAATTTTTTTTTGTGCTGGGTTGTGCCCGATTTGTGCTCTTATATGCCGTTCGCAGAATTTGATTATTTTGCATAGCAAAAAAGTTGTGGGGTTTTGAAAGTTTATCTTCCTTAATTACTTTCTTAATTTTTTTTATTTTTTTGTGCTTTGTTGTGCCCGATTTGTGCTCCTATATGCCGTTCGCAGAATTTGATTATTTTGCATAGCAAAAAAGTTGTGGGGTTTTGAAAATTTGTCTTCCTTAATTAATTTATTAATTTTTTTTTGTGCTGGGTTGTGCCCGATTTGTGCTCTTATATGCCGTTCGCAGAATTTGATTATTGTGCATAGCAAAAAAGTTGTGGGGTTTTGAAAATTTGTCTTCCTTAATTAATTTATTAATTTTTTTTTTGTGCTGGGTTGTGCCCGATTTGTGCTCTTATATGCCGTTCGCAGAATTTGATTATTTTGCATAGCAAAAAAGTTGTGGGGTTTTGAAAGTTTATCTTCCTTAATTACTTTCTTAATTTTTTTTATTTTTTTGTGCTTTGTTGTGCCCGATTTGTGCTCCTATATGCCGTTCGCAGAATTTGATTATTTTGCATAGCAAAAAAGTTGTGGGGTTTTGAAAATTTGTCTTCCTTAATTAATTTATTAATTTTTTTTTGTGCTGGGTTGTGCCCGATTTGTGCTCTTATATGCCGTTCGCAGAATTTGATTATTGTGCATAGCAAAAAAGTTGTGGGGTTTTGAAAATTTGTCTTCCTTAATTAATTTATTAATTTTTTTTGTGCTGGGTTGTGACCGATTTGTGCTCTTATATGCCGTTCGCAGAATTTGATTATTTTGCATAGCAAAAAAGTTGTGGGGTTTTGAAAATTTGTCTTCCTTAATTAATTTATTAATTTTTTTTTGTGCTGGGTTGTGCCCGATTTGTGCTCTTATATGCCGTTCGCAGAATTTGATTATTGTGCATAGCAAAAAAGTTGTGGGGTTTTGAAAATTTGTCTTCCTTAATTAATTTATTAATTTT
Organism: Hedychridium roseum; assembly: GCA_963989215.1. Classification (NCBI taxonomy): domain Eukaryota; kingdom Metazoa; phylum Arthropoda; class Insecta; order Hymenoptera; family Chrysididae; genus Hedychridium; species Hedychridium roseum. The sequence continues at coordinate 700,919 of OZ022312.1, read as the reverse complement.
TTTTTGTGCTGGGTTGTGCCCGATTTGTGCTCTTATATGCCGTTCGCAGAATTTGATTATTGTGCATAGCAAAAAAGTTGTGGGGTTTTGAAAATTTGTCTTCCTTAATTAATTTATTAATTTTTTTTATTTTTTTGTGCTGGGTTGTGCCCGATTTGTGCTCTTATATGCCGTTCGCAGAATTTGATTATTGTGCATAGCAAAAAAGTTGTGGGGTTTTGAAAATTTGTCTTCCTTAATTACTTTCTTAATTTTTTTTATTTTTTTGTGCTTTGTTGTGCCCGATTTGTGCTCCTATATGCCGTTCGCAGAATTTGATTATTTTGCATAGCAAAAAAGTTGTGGGGTTTTGAAAATTTATCTTCCTTAATTAATTTATTAATTTTTTTTGTGCTGGGTTGTGCCCGATTCGTGCTTTTATGTGCCGTTCGCAGAATTTGATTATTTTGCATAGCAAAAAAGTTGTGGGGTTTTGAAAATTTGTCTTCCTTAATTAATTTATTAATTTTTTTTTTGTGCTGGGTTGTGCCCGATTTGTGCTCTTATATGCCGTTCGCAGAATTTGATTATTTTGCATAGCAAAAAAGTTGTGGGGTTTTGAAAGTTTATCTTCCTTAATTACTTTCTTAATTTTTTTTATTTTTTTGTGCTTTGTTGTGCCCGATTCGTGCTTTTATGTGCCGTTCGCAGAATTTGATTATTGTGCATAGCAAAAAAGTTGTGGGGTTTTGAAAATTTGTCTTCCTTAATTACTTTCTTAATTTTTTTTATTTTTTTGTGCTTTGTTGTGCCCGATTTGTGCTCCTATATGCCGTTCGCAGAATTTGATTATTTTGCATAGCAAAAAAGTTGTGGGGTTTTGAAAATTTGTCTTCCTTAATTAATTTATTAATTTTTTTTATTTTTTTGTGCTGGGTTGTGCCCGATTCGTGCTTTTATGTGCCGTTCGCAGAATTTGATTATTGTGCATAGCAAAAAAGTTGTGGGGTTTTGAAAATTTGTCTTCCTTAATTAATTTATTAATTTTTTTTATTTTTTTGTGCTGGGTTGTGCCCGATTCGTGCTTTTATGTGCCGTTCGCAGAATTTGATTATTGTGCATAGCAAAAAAGTTGTGGGGTTTTGAAAATTTGTCTTCCTTAATTAATTTATTAATTTTTTTTTGTGCTGGGTTGTGCCCGATTTGTGCTCTTATATGCCGTTCGCAGAATTTGATTATTGTGCATAGCAAAAAAGTTGTGGGGTTTTGAAAATTTGTCTTCCTTAATTAATTTATTAATTTTTTTTTGTGCTGGGTTGTGCCCGATTTGTGCTCTTATATGCCGTTCGCAGAATTTGATTATTTTGCATAGCAAAAAAGTTGTGGGGTTTTGAAAGTTTATCTTCCTTAATTACTTTCTTAATTTTTTTTATTTTTTTGTGCTTTGTTGTGCCCGATTTGTGCTCCTATATGCCGTTCGCAGAATTTGATTATTTTGCATAGCAAAAAAGTTGTGGGGTTTTGAAAATTTGTCTTCCTTAATTAATTTATTAATTTTTTTTTGTGCTGGGTTGTGCCCGATTTGTGCTCTTATATGCCGTTCGCAGAATTTGATTATTGTGCATAGCAAAAAAGTTGTGGGGTTTTGAAAATTTGTCTTCCTTAATTAATTTATTAATTTTTTTTTGTGCTGGGTTGTGACCGATTTGTGCTCTTATATGTCGTTCGCAGAATTTGATTATTGTGCATAGCAAAAAAGTTGTGGGGTTTTGAAAATATGTCTTCCTTAATTAATTTATTAATTTTTTTTTGTGCTGGGTTGTGCCCGATTTGTGCTCTTATATGCCGTTCGCAGAATTTGATTATTGTGCATAGCAAAAAAGTTGTGGGGTTTTGAAAATTTGTCTTCCTTAATTAATTTATTAATTTTTTTTATTTTTTTGTGCTGGGTTGTGCCCGATTTGTGCTCTTATATGCCGTTCGCAGAATTTGATTATTGTGCATAGCAAAAAAGTTGTGGGGTTTTGAAAATTTGTCTTCCTTAATTACTTTCTTAATTTTTTTTATTTTTTTGTGCTTTGTTGTGCCCGATTTGTGCTCCTATATGCCGTTCGCAGAATTTGATTATTTTGCATAGCAAAAAAGTTGTGGGGTTTTGAAAATTTATCTTCCTTAATTAATTTATTAATTTTTTTTTGTGCTGGGTTGTGCCCGATTCGTGCTTTTATGTGCCGTTCGCAGAATTTGATTATTTTGCATAGCAAAAAAGTTGTGGGGTTTTGAAAATTTGTCTTCCTTAATTAATTTATTAATTTTTTTTTTGTGCTGGGTTGTGCCCGATTTGTGCTCTTATATGCCGTTCGCAGAATTTGATTATTTTGCATAGCAAAAAAGTTGTGGGGTTTTGAAAGTTTATCTTCCTTAATTACTTTCTTAATTTTTTTTATTTTTTTGTGCTTTGTTGTGCCCGATTTGTGCTCCTATATGCCGTTCGCAGAATTTGATTATTTTGCATAGCAAAAAAGTTGTGGGGTTTTGAAAATTTGTCTTCCTTAATTAATTTATTAATTTTTTTTTGTGCTGGGTTGTGCCCGATTTGTGCTCTTATATGCCGTTCGCAGAATTTGATTATTGTGCATAGCAAAAAAGTTGTGGGGTTTTGAAAATTTGTCTTCCTTAATTAATTTATTAATTTTTTTTTGTGCTGGGTTGTGACCGATTTGTGCTCTTATATGTCGTTCGCAGAATTTGATTATTGTGCATAGCAAAAAAGATGTGGGGTTTTGAAAATATGTCTTCCTTAATTAATTTATTAATTTTTTTTTTGTGCTGGGTTGTGCCCGATTTGTGCTCTTATATGCCGTTCGCAGAATTTGATTATTGTGCATAGCAAAAAAGTTGTGGGGTTTTGAAAATTTGTCTTCCTTAATTAATTTATTAATTTTTTTTATTTTTTTGTGCTGGGTTGTGCCCGATTTGTGCTCTTATATGCCGTTCGCAGAATTTGATTATTGTGCATAGCAAAAAAGTTGTGGGGTTTTGAAAATTTGTCTTCCTTAATTACTTTCTTAATTTTTTTTATTTTTTTGTGCTGGGTTGTGCCCGATTCGTGCTTTTATGTGCCGTTCGCAGAATTTGATTATTTTGCATAGCAAAAAAGTTGTGGGGTTTTGAAAATTTGTCTTCCTTAATTAATTTATTAATTTTTTTTTGTGCTGGGTTGTGCCCGATTTGTGCTCTTATATGCCGTTCGCAGAATTTGATTATTGTGCAAAGCAAAAAAGGTGTGGGGTTTTGAAAATTTGTCTTCCTTAATTAATTTATTAATTTTTTTTATTTTTTTGTGCTGGGTTGTGCCCGATTTGTGCTCCTATATGCCGTTCGCAGAATTTGATTATTTTGCATAGCAAAAAAGTTGTGGGGTTTTGAAAATTTGTCTTCCTTAATTAATTTATTAATTTTTTTTATTTTTTTGTGCTGGGTTGTGCCCGATTTGTGCTCTTATATGCCGTTCGCAGAATTTGATTATTGTGCATAGCAAAAAAGTTGTGGGGTTTTGAAAATTTGTCTTCCTTAATTACTTTCTTAATTTTTTTTATTTTTTTGTGCTGGGTTGTGCCCGATTCGTGCTTTTATGTGCCGTTCGCAGAATTTGATTATTTTGCATAGCAAAAAAGTTGTGGGGTTTTGAAAATTTGTCTTCCTTAATTAATTTATTAATTTTTTTTTGTGCTGGGTTGTGCCCGATTTGTGCTCTTATATGCCGTTCGCAGAATTTGATTATTGTGCAAAGCAAAAAAGGTGTGGGGTTTTGAAAATTTGTCTTCCTTAATTAATTTATTAATTTTTTTTATTTTTTTGTGCTGGGTTGTGCCCGATTTGTGCTCCTATATGCCGTTCGCAGAATTTGATTATTTTGCATAGCAAAAAAGTTGTGGGGTTTTGAAAATTTATCTTCCTTAATTAATTTATTAATTTTTTTTGTGTGCTGGGTTGTGCCCGATTCGTGCTTTTATGTGCCGTTCGCAGAATTTGATTATTGTGCATAGCAAAAAAGTTGTGGGGTTTTGAAAATTTGTCTTCCTTAATTAATTTATTAATTTTTTTTTTGTGCTGGGTTGTGCCCGATTTGTGCTCTTATATGCCGTTCGCAGAATTTGATTATTGTGCATAGCAAAAAAGTTGTGGGGTTTTGAAAAGTTATCTTCCTTAATTAATTTATTAATTTTTTTTATTTTTTTGTGCTGGGTTGTGCCCGATTCGTGCTTTTATGTGCCGTTCGCAGAATTTGATTATTGTGCATAGCAAAAAAGTTGTGGGGTTTTGAAAATTTGTCTTCCTTAATTAATTTATTAATTTTTTTTATTTTTTTGTGCTGGGTTGTGCCCGATTTGTGCTCCTATATCCCGTTCGCAGAATTTGATTATTGTGCATAGCAAAAAAGTTGTGGGGTTTTGAAAATTTGTCTTCCTTAATTAATTTATTAATTTTTTTTTTGTGCTGGGTTGTGACCGATTTGTGCTCTTATATGTCGTTCGCAGAATTTGATTATTGTGCATAGCTAAAAAGTTGTGGGGTTTTGAAAATTTGTCTTCCTTAATTACTTTCTTAATTTTTTTTATTTTTTTGTGCTTTGTTGTGCCCGATTTGTGCTCCTATATCCCGTTCGCAGAATTTGATTATTTTGCATAGCAAAAAAGTTGTGGGGTTTTGAAAATTTGTCTTCCTTAATTAATTTATTAATTTTTTTTTGTGCTGGGTTGTGCCCGATTTGTGCTCTTATATGCCGTTCGCAGAATTTGATTATTGTGCATAGCAAAAAAGTTGTGGGGTTTTGAAAATTTGTCTTCCTTAATTACTTTCTTAATTTTTTTTATTTTTTTGTGCTTTGTTGTGCCCGATTTGTGCTCCTATATGCCGTTCGCAGAATTTGATTATTTTGCATAGCAAAAAAGTTGTGGGGTTTTGAAAATTTGTCTTCCTTAATTAATTTATTAATTTTTTTTATTTTTTTGTGCTGGGTTGTGCCCGATTTGTGCTCTTATATGCCGTTCGCAGAATTTGATTATTGTGCATAGCAAAAAAGTTGTGGGGTTTTGAAAATTTGTCTTCCTTAATTACTTTCTTAATTTTTTTTATTTTTTTGTGCTTTGTTGTGCCCGATTTGTGCTCCTATATGCCGTTCGCAGAATTTGATTATTTTGCATAGCAAAAAAGTTGTGGGGTTTTGAAAATTTATCTTCCTTAATTAATTTATTAATTTTTTTTGTGTGCTGGGTTGTGCCCGATTCGTGCTTTTATGTGCCGTTCGCAGAATTTGATTATTGTGCATAGCAAAAAAGTTGTGGGGTTTTGAAAATTTGTCTTCCTTAATTAATTTATTAATTTTTTTTTTGTGCTGGGTTGTGCCCGATTTGTGCTCTTATATGCCGTTCGCAGAATTTGATTATTGTGCATAGCAAAAAAGTTGTGGGGTTTTGAAAAGTTATCTTCCTTAATTAATTTATTAATTTTTTTTATTTTTTTGTGCTGGGTTGTGCCCGATTCGTGCTTTTATGTGCCGTTCGCAGAATTTGATTATTGTGCATAGCAAAAAAGTTGTGGGGTTTTGAAAATTTGTCTTCCTTAATTAATTTATTAATTTTTTTTATTTTTTTGTGCTGGGTTGTGCCCGATTTGTGCTCCTATATCCCGTTCGCAGAATTTGATTATTGTGCATAGCAAAAAAGTTGTGGGGTTTTGAAAATTTGTCTTCCTTAATTAATTTATTAATTTTTTTTTTGTGCTGGGTTGTGACCGATTTGTGCTCTTATATGTCGTTCGCAGAATTTGATTATTGTGCATAGCTAAAAAGTTGTGGGGTTTTGAAAATTTGTCTTCCTTAATTACTTTCTTAATTTTTTTTATTTTTTTGTGCTTTGTTGTGCCCGATTTGTGCTCCTATATCCCGTTCGCAGAATTTGATTATTTTGCATAGCAAAAAAGTTGTGGGGTTTTGAAAATTTGTCTTCCTTAATTAATTTATTAATTTTTTTTTGTGCTGGGTTGTGCCCGATTTGTGCTCTTATATGCCGTTCGCAGAATTTGATTATTGTGCATAGCAAAAAAGTTGTGGGGTTTTGAAAATTTGTCTTCCTTAATTACTTTCTTAATTTTTTTTATTTTTTTGTGCTTTGTTGTGCCCGATTTGTGCTCCTATATGCCGTTCGCAGAATTTGATTATTTTGCATAGCAAAAAAGTTGTGGGGTTTTGAAAATTTGTCTTCCTTAATTAATTTATTAATTTTTTTTTGTGCTGGGTTGTGACCGATTTGTGCTCTTATATGTCGTTCGCAGAATTTGATTATTGTGCATAGCAAAAAAGTTGTGGGGTTTTGAAAATATGTCTTCCTTAATTAATTTATTAATTTTTTTTTTGTGCTGGGTTGTGCCCGATTTGTGCTCTTATATGCCGTTCGCAGAATTTGATTATTGTGCATAGCAAAAAAGTTGTGGGGTTTTGAAAATTTGTCTTCCTTAATTAATTTATTAATTTTTTTTATTTTTTTGTGCTGGGTTGTGCCCGATTTGTGCTCCTATATCCCGTTCGCAGAATTTGATTATTGTGCATAGCAAAAAAGTTGTGGGGTTTTGAAAATTTGTCTTCCTTAATTAATTTATTAATTTTTTTTTTGTGCTGGGTTGTGACCGATTTGTGCTCTTATATGTCGTTCGCAGAATTTGATTATTGTGCATAGCTAAAAAGTTGTGGGGTTTTGAAAATTTGTCTTCCTTAATTACTTTCTTAATTTTTTTTATTTTTTTGTGCTTTGTTGTGCCCGATTTGTGCTCCTATATCCCGTTCGCAGAATTTGATTATTTTGCATAGCAAAAAAGTTGTGGGGTTTTGAAAATTTGTCTTCCTTAATTAATTTATTAATTTTTTTTTGTGCTGGGTTGTGCCCGATTTGTGCTCTTATATGCCGTTCGCAGAATTTGATTATTGTGCATAGCAAAAAAGTTGTGGGGTTTTGAAAATTTGTCTTCCTTAATTACTTTCTTAATTTTTTTTATTTTTTTGTGCTTTGTTGTGCCCGATTTGTGCTCCTATATGCCGTTCGCAGAATTTGATTATTTTGCATAGCAAAAAAGTTGTGGGGTTTTGAAAATTTATCTTCCTTAATTAATTTATTAATTTTTTTTGTGTGCTGGGTTGTGCCCGATTCGTGCTTTTATGTGCCGTTCGCAGAATTTGATTATTGTGCATAGCAAAAAAGTTGTGGGGTTTTGAAAATTTGTCTTCCTTAATTAATTTATTAATTTTTTTTTTGTGCTGGGTTGTGCCCGATTTGTGCTCTTATATGCCGTTCGCAGAATTTGATTATTGTGCATAGCAAAAAAGTTGTGGGGTTTTGAAAAGTTATCTTCCTTAATTAATTTATTAATTTTTTTTATTTTTTTGTGCTGGGTTGTGCCCGATTCGTGCTTTTATGTGCCGTTCGCAGAATTTGATTATTGTGCATAGCAAAAAAGTTGTGGGGTTTTGAAAATTTGTCTTCCTTAATTAATTTATTAATTTTTTTTATTTTTTTGTGCTGGGTTGTGCCCGATTTGTGCTCCTATATCCCGTTCGCAGAATTTGATTATTGTGCATAGCAAAAAAGTTGTGGGGTTTTGAAAATTTGTCTTCCTTAATTAATTTATTAATTTTTTTTTTGTGCTGGGTTGTGACCGATTTGTGCTCTTATATGTCGTTCGCAGAATTTGATTATTGTGCATAGCTAAAAAGTTGTGGGGTTTTGAAAATTTGTCTTCCTTAATTACTTTCTTAATTTTTTTTATTTTTTTGTGCTTTGTTGTGCCCGATTTGTGCTCCTATATCCCGTTCGCAGAATTTGATTATTTTGCATAGCAAAAAAGTTGTGGGGTTTTGAAAATTTGTCTTCCTTAATTAATTTATTAATTTTTTTTTGTGCTGGGTTGTGCCCGATTTGTGCTCTTATATGCCGTTCGCAGAATTTGATTATTGTGCATAGCAAAAAAGTTGTGGGGTTTTGAAAATTTGTCTTCCTTAATTACTTTCTTAATTTTTTTTATTTTTTTGTGCTTTGTTGTGCCCGATTTGTGCTCCTATATGCCGTTCGCAGAATTTGATTATTTTGCATAGCAAAAAAGTTGTGGGGTTTTGAAAATTTATCTTCCTTAATTAATTTATTAATTTTTTTTGTGTGCTGGGTTGTGCCCGATTCGTGCTTTTATGTGCCGTTCGCAGAATTTGATTATTGTGCATAGCAAAAAAGTTGTGGGGTTTTGAAAATTTGTCTTCCTTAATTAATTTATTAATTTTTTTTTTGTGCTGGGTTGTGCCCGATTTGTGCTCTTATATGCCGTTCGCAGAATTTGATTATTGTGCATAGCAAAAAAGTTGTGGGGTTTTGAAAAGTTATCTTCCTTAATTAATTTATTAATTTTTTTTATTTTTTTGTGCTGGGTTGTGCCCGATTCGTGCTTTTATGTGCCGTTCGCAGAATTTGATTATTGTGCATAGCAAAAAAGTTGTGGGGTTTTGAAAATTTGTCTTCCTTAATTAATTTATTAATTTTTTTTATTTTTTTGTGCTGGGTTGTGCCCGATTTGTGCTCCTATATCCCGTTCGCAGAATTTGATTATTGTGCATAGCAAAAAAGTTGTGGGGTTTTGAAAATTTGTCTTCCTTAATTAATTTATTAATTTTTTTTTTGTGCTGGGTTGTGACCGATTTGTGCTCTTATATGTCGTTCGCAGAATTTGATTATTGTGCATAGCTAAAAAGTTGTGGGGTTTTGAAAATTTGTCTTCCTTAATTACTTTCTTAATTTTTTTTATTTTTTTGTGCTTTGTTGTGCCCGATTTGTGCTCCTATATCCCGTTCGCAGAATTTGATTATTTTGCATAGCAAAAAAGTTGTGGGGTTTTGAAAATTTGTCTTCCTTAATTAATTTATTAATTTTTTTTTGTGCTGGGTTGTGCCCGATTTGTGCTCTTATATGCCGTTCGCAGAATTTGATTATTGTGCATAGCAAAAAAGTTGTGGGGTTTTGAAAATTTGTCTTCCTTAATTACTTTCTTAATTTTTTTTATTTTTTTGTGCTTTGTTGTGCCCGATTTGTGCTCCTATATGCCGTTCGCAGAATTTGATTATTTTGCATAGCAAAAAAGTTGTGGGGTTTTGAAAATTTATCTTCCTTAATTAATTTATTAATTTTTTTTGTGTGCTGGGTTGTGCCCGATTCGTGCTTTTATGTGCCGTTCGCAGAATTTGATTATTGTGCATAGCAAAAAAGTTGTGGGGTTTTGAAAATTTGTCTTCCTTAATTAATTTATTAATTTTTTTTTTGTGCTGGGTTGTGCCCGATTTGTGCTCTTATATGCCGTTCGCAGAATTTGATTATTGTGCATAGCAAAAAAGTTGTGGGGTTTTGAAAAGTTATCTTCCTTAATTAATTTATTAATTTTTTTTATTTTTTTGTGCTGGGTTGTGCCCGATTCGTGCTTTTATGTGCCGTTCGCAGAATTTGATTATTGTGCATAGCAAAAAAGTTGTGGGGTTTTGAAAATTTGTCTTCCTTAATTAATTTATTAATTTTTTTTATTTTTTTGTGCTGGGTTGTGCCCGATTTGTGCTCCTATATCCCGTTCGCAGAATTTGATTATTGTGCATAGCAAAAAAGTTGTGGGGTTTTGAAAATTTGTCTTCCTTAATTAATTTATTAATTTTTTTTTTGTGCTGGGTTGTGACCGATTTGTGCTCTTATATGTCGTTCGCAGAATTTGATTATTGTGCATAGCTAAAAAGTTGTGGGGTTTTGAAAATTTGTCTTCCTTAATTACTTTCTTAATTTTTTTTATTTTTTTGTGCTTTGTTGTGCCCGATTTGTGCTCCTATATCCCGTTCGCAGAATTTGATTATTTTGCATAGCAAAAAAGTTGTGGGGTTTTGAAAATTTGTCTTCCTTAATTAATTTATTAATTTTTTTTTGTGCTGGGTTGTGCCCGATTTGTGCTCTTATATGCCGTTCGCAGAATTTGATTATTGTGCATAGCAAAAAAGTTGTGGGGTTTTGAAAATTTGTCTTCCTTAATTAATTTATTAATTTTTTTTATTTTTTTTGTGCTGGGTTGTGCCCGATTTGTGCTCTTATATGCCGTTCGCAGAATTTGATTATTGTGCATAGCAAAAAAGTTGTGGGGTTTTGAAAATTTGTCTTCCTTAATTACTTTCTTAATTTTTTTTATTTTTTTGTGCTTTGTTGTGCCCGATTTGTGCTCCTATATGCCGTTCGCAGAATTTGATTATTTTGCATAGCAAAAAAGTTGTGGGGTTTTGAAAATTTATCTTCCTTAATTAATTTATTAATTTTTTTTATTTTTTTGTGCTGGGTTGTGCCCGATTTGTGCTCTTATATGCCGTTCGCAGAATTTGATTATTGTGCATAGCAAAAAAGTTGTGGGGTTTTGAAAATTTGTCTTCCTTAATTACTTTCTTAATTTTTTTTATTTTTTTGTGCTTTGTTGTGCCCGATTTGTGCTCCTATATGCCGTTCGCAGAATTTGATTATTTTGCATAGCAAAAAAGTTGTGGGGTTTTGAAAATTTATCTTCCTTAATTAATTTATTAATTTTTTTTGTGTGCTGGGTTGTGCCCGATTCGTGCTTTTATGTGCCGTTCGCAGAATTTGATTATTGTGCATAGCAAAAAAGTTGTGGGGTTTTGAAAATTTGTCTTCCTTAATTAATTTATTAATTTTTTTTTTTGTGCTGGGTTGTGCCCGATTTGTGCTCTTATATGCCGTTCGCAGAATTTGATTATTGTGCATAGCAAAAAAGTTGTGGGGTTTTGAAAAGTTATCTTCCTTAATTAATTTATTAATTTTTTTTATTTTTTTGTGCTTTGTTGTGCCCGATTTGTGCTCCTATATGCCGTTCGCAGAATTTGATTATTTTGCATAGCAAAAAAGTTGTGGGGTTTTAAAAATTTATCTTCCTTAATTAATTTATTAATTTTTTTTGTGTGCTGGGTTGTGCCCGATTTGTGCTCTTATATGCCGTTCGCAGAATTTGATTATTGTGCATAGCAAAAAAGTTGTGGGGTTTTGAAAATTTGTCTTCCTTAATTAATTTATTAATTTTTTTTTTGTGCTGGGTTGTGACCGATTTGTGCTCTTATATGTCGTTCGCAGAATTTGATTATTGTGCATAGCTAAAAAGTTGTGGGGTTTTGAAAATTTGTCTTCCTTAATTACTTTCTTAATTTTTTTTATTTTTTTGTGCTTTGTTGTGCCCGATTTGTGCTCCTATATCCCGTTCGCAGAATTTGATTATTGTGCATAGCAAAAAAGTTGTGGGGTTTTGAAAATTTGTCTTCCTTAATTAATTTATTAATTTTTTTTTTGTGCTGGGTTGTGACCGATTTGTGCTCTTATATGTCGTTCGCAGAATTTGATTATTGTGCATAGCTAAAAAGTTGTGGGGTTTTGAAAATTTGTCTTCCTTAATTACTTTCTTAATTTTTTTTATTTTTTTGTGCTTTGTTGTGCCCGATTTGTGCTCCTATATCCCGTTCGCAGAATTTGATTATTTTGCATAGCAAAAAAGTTGTGGGGTTTTGAAAATTTGTCTTCCTTAATTAATTTATTAATTTTTTTTTGTGCTGGGTTGTGCCCGATTTGTGCTCTTATATGCCGTTCGCAGAATTTGATTATTTTGCATAGCAAAAAAGTTGTGGGGTTTTGAAAATTTATCTTCCTTAATTAATTTATTAATTTTTTTTATTTTTTTGTGCTGGGTTGTGCCCGATTTGTGCTCTTATATGCCGTTCGCAGAATTTGATTATTGTGCATAGCAAAAAAGTTGTGGGGTTTTGAAAATTTGTCTTCCTTAATTACTTTCTTAATTTTTTTTATTTTTTTGTGCTTTGTTGTGCCCGATTTGTGCTCCTATATGCCGTTCGCAGAATTTGATTATTTTGCATAGCAAAAAAGTTGTGGGGTTTTGAAAATTTATCTTCCTTAATTAATTTATTAATTTTTTTTGTGTGCTGGGTTGTGCCCGATTCGTGCTTTTATGTGCCGTTCGCAGAATTTGATTATTGTGCATAGCAAAAAAGTTGTGGGGTTTTGAAAATTTGTCTTCCTTAATTAATTTATTAATTTTTTTTTTGTGCTGGGTTGTGCCCGATTTGTGCTCTTATATGCCGTTCGCAGAATTTGATTATTTTGCATAGCAAAAAAGTTGTGGGGTTTTGAAAATTTGTCTTCCTTAATTAATTTATTAATTTTTTTTTGTGCTGGGTTGTGCCCGATTTGTGCTCTTATATGCCGTTCGCAGAATTTGATTATTTTGCATAGCAAAAAAGTTGTGGGGTTTTGAAAATTTATCTTCCTTAATTAATTTATTAATTTTTTTTATTTTTTTGTGCTGGGTTGTGCCCGATTTGTGCTCTTATATGCCGTTCGCAGAATTTGATTATTGTGCATAGCAAAAAAGTTGTGGGGTTTTGAAAATTTGTCTTCCTTAATTACTTTCTTAATTTTTTTTATTTTTTTGTGCTTTGTTGTGCCCGATTTGTGCTCCTATATGCCGTTCGCAGAATTTGATTATTTTGCATAGCAAAAAAGTTGTGGGGTTTTGAAAATTTATCTTCCTTAATTAATTTATTAATTTTTTTTGTGTGCTGGGTTGTGCCCGATTCGTGCTTTTATGTGCCGTTCGCAGAATTTGATTATTGTGCATAGCAAAAAAGTTGTGGGGTTTTGAAAATTTGTCTTCCTTAATTAATTTATTAATTTTTTTTTTGTGCTGGGTTGTGCCCGATTTGTGCTCTTATATGCCGTTCGCAGAATTTGATTATTGTGCATAGCAAAAAAGTTGTGGGGTTTTGAAAAGTTATCTTCCTTAATTAATTTATTAATTTTTTTTATTTTTTTGTGCTTTGTTGTGCCCGATTTGTGCTCCTATATGCCGTTCGCAGAATTTGATTATTTTGCATAGCAAAAAAGTTGTGGGGTTTTAAAAATTTATCTTCCTTAATTAATTTATTAATTTTTTTTGTGTGCTGGGTTGTGCCCGATTTGTGCTCTTATATGCCGTTCGCAGAATTTGATTATTGTGCATAGCAAAAAAGTTGTGGGGTTTTGAAAATTTGTCTTCCTTAATTAATTTATTAATTTTTTTTTTGTGCTGGGTTGTGACCGATTTGTGCTCTTATATGTCGTTCGCAGAATTTGATTATTGTGCATAGCTAAAAAGTTGTGGGGTTTTGAAAATTTGTCTTCCTTAATTACTTTCTTAATTTTTTTTATTTTTTTGTGCTTTGTTGTGCCCGATTTGTGCTCCTATATCCCGTTCGCAGAATTTGATTATTGTGCATAGCAAAAAAGTTGTGGGGTTTTGAAAATTTGTCTTCCTTAATTAATTTATTAATTTTTTTTTTGTGCTGGGTTGTGACCGATTTGTGCTCTTATATGTCGTTCGCAGAATTTGATTATTGTGCATAGCTAAAAAGTTGTGGGGTTTTGAAAATTTGTCTTCCTTAATTACTTTCTTAATTTTTTTTATTTTTTTGTGCTTTGTTGTGCCCGATTTGTGCTCCTATATCCCGTTCGCAGAATTTGATTATTGTGCATAGCAAAAAAGTTGTGGGGTTTTGAAAATTTGTCTTCCTTAATTAATTTATTAATTTTTTTTTTGTGCTGGGTTGTGACCGATTTGTGCTCTTATATGTCGTTCGCAGAATTTGATTATTGTGCATAGCTAAAAAGTTGTGGGGTTTTGAAAATTTGTCTTCCTTAATTACTTTCTTAATTTTTTTTATTTTTTTGTGCTTTGTTGTGCCCGATTTGTGCTCCTATATCCCGTTCGCAGAATTTGATTATTTTGCATAGCAAAAAAGTTGTGGGGTTTTGAAAATTTGTCTTCCTTAATTAATTTATTAATTTTTTTTTGTGCTGGGTTGTGCCCGATTTGTGCTCTTATATGCCGTTCGCAGAATTTGATTATTTTGCATAGCAAAAAAGTTGTGGGGTTTTGAAAATTTATCTTCCTTAATTAATTTATTAATTTTTTTTTTGTGCTGGGTTGTGCCCGATTTGTGCTCTTATGTGTCGTTCGCACAATTTGATTATTGAGCATAGCAAAAAAGTTGTGGGGTTTTGAAAAGTTATCTTCCTTAATTAATTTATTAATTTTTTTTATTTTTTTGTGCTTTGTTGTGCCCGATTTGTGCTCCTATATGCCGTTCGCAGAATTTGATTATTTTGCATAGCAAAAAAGTTGTGGGGTTTTAAAAATTTATCTTCCTTAATTAATTTATTAATTTTTTTTTGTGCTGGGTTGTGCCCGATTCGTGCTTTTATGTGCCGTTCGCAGAATTTGATTATTGTGCATAGCAAAAAAGTTGTGGGGTTTTGAAAATTTGTCTTCCTTAATTAATTTATTAATTTTTTTTTTGTGCTGGGTTGTGCCCGATTTGTGCTCTTATATGCCGTTCGCAGAATTTGATTATTGTGCATAGCAAAAAAGTTGTGGGGTTTTGAAAAGTTATCTTCCTTAATTAATTTATTAATTTTTTTTATTTTTTTGTGCTTTGTTGTGCCCGATTTGTGCTCCTATATGCCGTTCGCAGAATTTGATTATTTTGCATAGCAAAAAAGTTGTGGGGTTTTAAAAATTTATCTTCCTTAATTAATTTATTAATTTTTTTTGTGTGCTGGGTTGTGCCCGATTTGTGCTCTTATGTGTCGTTCGCAGAATTTGATTATTTTGCATAGCAAAAAAGTTGTGGGGTTTTGAAAATTTGTCTTCCTTAATTACTTTCTTAATTTTTTTTATTTTTTTGTGCTTTGTTGTGCCCGATTTGTGCTCCTATATGCCGTTCGCAGAATTTGATTATTTTGCATAGCAAAAAAGTTGTGGGGTTTTGAAAATTTGTCTTCCTTAATTAATTTATTAATTTTTTTTATTTTTTTGTGCTTTGTTGTGCCCGATTTGTGCTCCTATATCCCGTTCGCAGAATTTGATTATTTTGCATAGCAAAAAAGTTGTGGGGTTTTGAAAATTTGTCTTCCTTAATTAATTTATTAATTTTTTTTTGTGCTG
Source organism: Hedychridium roseum (assembly GCA_963989215.1). Taxonomy (NCBI): domain Eukaryota; kingdom Metazoa; phylum Arthropoda; class Insecta; order Hymenoptera; family Chrysididae; genus Hedychridium; species Hedychridium roseum. The sequence continues at coordinate 685,826 of OZ022312.1, read as the reverse complement.
GGTTGTGCCCGATTTGTGCTCTTATATGCCGTTCGCAGAATTTGATTATTGTGCATAGCAAAAAAGTTGTGGGGTTTTGAAAATTTGTCTTCCTTAATTAATTTATTAATTTTTTTTATTTTTTTGTGCTGGGTTGTGCCCGATTTGTGCTCTTATATGCCGTTCGCAGAATTTGATTATTGTGCATAGCAAAAAAGTTGTGGGGTTTTGAAAATTTGTCTTCCTTAATTACTTTCTTAATTTTTTTTATTTTTTTGTGCTTTGTTGTGCCCGATTTGTGCTCCTATATGCCGTTCGCAGAATTTGATTATTTTGCATAGCAAAAAAGTTGTGGGGTTTTGAAAATTTATCTTCCTTAATTAATTTATTAATTTTTTTTATTTTTTTGTGCTGGGTTGTGCCCGATTTGTGCTCTTATATGCCGTTCGCAGAATTTGATTATTGTGCATAGCAAAAAAGTTGTGGGGTTTTGAAAATTTGTCTTCCTTAATTACTTTCTTAATTTTTTTTATTTTTTTGTGCTTTGTTGTGCCCGATTTGTGCTCCTATATGCCGTTCGCAGAATTTGATTATTTTGCATAGCAAAAAAGTTGTGGGGTTTTGAAAATTTATCTTCCTTAATTAATTTATTAATTTTTTTTTTGTGCTGGGTTGTGCCCGATTTGTGCTCTTATGTGTCGTTCGCACAATTTGATTATTGAGCATAGCAAAAAAGTTGTGGGGTTTTGAAAATTTGTCTTCCTTAATTAATTTATTAATTTTTTTTTGTGCTGGGTTGTGCCCGATTTGTGCTCTTATATGCCGTTCGCAGAATTTGATTATTGTGCATAGCAAAAAAGTTGTGGGGTTTTGAAAATTTGTCTTCCTTAATTAATTTATTAATTTTTTTTTGTGCTGGGTTGTGACCGATTTGTGCTCTTATATGTCGTTCGCAGAATTTGATTATTGTGCATAGCAAAAAAGTTGTGGGGTTTTGAAAATTTGTCTTCCTTAATTAATTTATTAATTTTTTTTTGTGCTGGGTTGTGACCGATTTGTGCTCTTATATGTCGTTCGCAGAATTTGATTATTGTGCATAGCAAAAAAGTTGTGGGGTTTTGAAAATTTGTCTTCCTTAATTAATTTATTAATTTTTTTTTGTGCTGGGTTGTGCCCGATTCGTGCTTTTATGTGCCGTTCGCAGAATTTGATTATTGTGCATAGCAAAAAAGTTGTGGGGTTTTGAAAATTTGTCTTCCTTAATTAATTTATTAATTTTTTTTTTGTGCTGGGTTGTGCCCGATTTGTGCTCTTATGTGTCGTTCGCAGAATTTGATTATTGTGCATAGCAAAAAAGGTGTGGGGTTTTGAAAATTTATCTTCCTTAATTAATTTATTAATTTTTTTGTGTGCTGGGTTGTGCCCGATTCGTGCTTTTATGTGCCGTTCGCAGAATTTGATTATTGTGCATAGCAAAAAAGTTGTGGGGTTTTGAAAATTTGTCTTCCTTAATTAATTTATTAATTTTTTTTTTGTGCTGGGTTGTGACCGATTTGTGCTCTTATATGTCGTTCGCAGAATTTGATTATTGTGCATAGCAAAAAAGTTGTGGGGTTTTGAAAATTTGTCTTCCTTAATTAATTTATTAATTTTTTTTTTGTGCTGGGTTGTGCCCGATTTGTGCTCTTATGTGTCGTTCGCAGAATTTGATTATTGTGCATAGCAAAAAAGGTGTGGGGTTTTGAAAATTTATGTTCCTTAATTAATTTATTAATTTTTTTTGTGTGCTGGGTTGTGCCCGATTCGTGCTTTTATGTGCCGTTCGCAGAATTTGATTATTGTGCATAGCAAAAAAGTTGTGGGGTTTTGAAAATTTGTCTTCCTTAATTAATTTATTAATTTTTTTTTTGTGCTGGGTTGTGCCCGATTTGTGCTCTTATGTGTCGTTCGCAGAATTTGATTATTGTGCATAGCAAAAAAGGTGTGGGGTTTTGAAAATTTATCTTCCTTAATTAATTTATTAATTTTTTTGTGTGCTGGGTTGTGCCCGATTCGTGCTTTTATGTGCCGTTCGCAGAATTTGATTATTGTGCATAGCAAAAAAGTTGTGGGGTTTTGAAAATTTGTCTTCCTTAATTAATTTATTAATTTTTTTTTTGTGCTGGGTTGTGACCGATTTGTGCTCTTATATGTCGTTCGCAGAATTTGATTATTGTGCATAGCAAAAAAGTTGTGGGGTTTTGAAAATTTGTCTTCCTTAATTAATTTATTAATTTTTTTTTTGTGCTGGGTTGTGCCCGATTTGTGCTCTTATGTGTCGTTCGCAGAATTTGATTATTGTGCATAGCAAAAAAGGTGTGGGGTTTTGAAAATTTATCTTCCTTAATTAATTTATTAATTTATTTTTGTGCTGGGTTGTGACCGATTTGTGCTCTTATATGTCGTTCGCAGAATTTGATTATTGTGCATAGCAAAAAAGTTGTGGGGTTTTGAAAATTTGTCTTCCTTAATTAATTTATTAATTTTTTTTTGTGCTGGGTTGTGCCCGATTTGTGCTCTTATGTGTCGTTCGCAGAATTTGATTATTGTGCATAGCAAAAAAGGTGTGGGGTTTTGAAAATTTATCTTCCTTAATTAATTTATTAATTTTTTTTGTGTGCTGGGTTGTGCCCGATTCGTGCTTTTATGTGCCGTTCGCAGAATTTGATTATTGTGCATAGCAAAAAAGTTGTGGGGTTTTGAAAATTTGTCTTCCTTAATTAATTTATTAATTTTTTTTTTGTGCTGGGTTGTGACCGATTTGTGCTCTTATATGTCGTTCGCAGAATTTGATTATTGTGCATAGCAAAAAAGTTGTGGGGTTTTGAAAATTTGTCTTTCTTAATTAATTTATTAATTTTTTTTGTGTGCTGGGTTGTGCCCGATTCGTGCTTTTATGTGCCGTTCGCAGAATTTGATTATTGTGCATAGCAAAAAAGTTGTGGGGTTTTGAAAATTTGTCTTCCTTAATTAATTTATTAATTTTTTTTTGTGCTTGGTTGTGCCCGATTTGTGCTCTTATATGTCGTTCGCAGAATTTGATTATTGTGCATAGCAAAAAAGTTGTGGGGTTTTGAAAATTTGTCTTCCTTAATTAATTTATTAATTTTTTTTTGTGCTTGGTTGTGCCCGATTTGTGCTCTTATATGTCGTTCGCAGAATTTGATTATTGTGCATAGCAAAAAAGTTGTGGGGTTTTGAAAATTTGTCTTCCTTAATTAATTTATTAATTTTTTTTTGTGCTGGGTTGTGCCCGATTTGTGCTCTTATATGCCGTTCGCAGAATTTGATTATTGTGCATAGCAAAAAAGTTGTGGGGTTTTGAAAATTTGTCTTCCTTAATTAATTTATTAATTTTTTTTTTGTGCTGGGTTGTGCCCGATTTGTGCTCTTATATGTCGTTCGCAGAATTTGATTATTGTGCATAGCAAAAAAGTTGTGGGGTTTTGAAAATTTGTCTTCCTTAATTAATTTATTAATTTTTTTTTGTGCTGGGTTGTGCCCGATTTGTGCTCTTATATGCCGTTCGCAGAATTTGATTATTTTGCATAGCAAAAAAGTTGTGGGGTTTTGAAAGTTTGTCTTCCTTAATTACTTTCTTAATTTTTTTTATTTTTTTGTGCTTTGTTGTGCCCGATTTGTGCTCCTATATGCCGTTCGCAGAATTTGATTATTTTGCATAGCAAAAAAGTTGTGGGGTTTTGAAAATTTGTCTTCCTTAATTAATTTATTAATTTTTTTTTGTGCTGGGTTGTGCCCGATTTGTGCTCTTATATGCCGTTCGCAGAATTTGATTATTGTGCATAGCAAAAAAGTTGTGGGGTTTTGAAAATTTGTCTTCCTTAATTAATTTATTAATTTTTTTTTTGTGCTGGGTTGTGACCGATTTGTGCTCTTATATGTCGTTCGCAGAATTTGATTATTGTGCATAGCAAAAAAGTTGTGGGGTTTTGAAAATTTGTCTTTCTTAATTAATTTATTAATTTTTTTTGTGTGCTGGGTTGTGCCCGATTCGTGCTTTTATGTGCCGTTCGCAGAATTTGATTATTGTGCATAGCAAAAAAGTTGTGGGGTTTTGAAAATTTGTCTTCCTTAATTAATTTATTAATTTTTTTTTGTGCTTAGTTCTGCCCGATTTGTGCTCTTATATGCCGTTCGCAGAATTTGATTATTGTGCATAGCAAAAAAGTTGTGGGGTTTTGAAAATTTGTCTTCCTTAATTAATTTATTAATTTTTTTTTTGTGCTGGGTTGTGACCGATTTGTGCTCTTATATGTCGTTCGCAGAATTTGATTATTGTGCATAGCTAAAAAGTTGTGGGGTTTTGAAAATTTGTCTTCCTTAATTACTTTCTTAATTTTTTTTATTTTTTTGTGCTTTGTTGTGCCCGATTTGTGCTCCTATATGCCGTTCGCAGAATTTGATTATTTTGCATAGCAAAAAAGTTGTGGGGTTTTGAAAATTTGTCTTCCTTAATTAATTTATTAATTTTTTTTGTGTGCTGGGTTGTGCCCGATTCGTGCTTTTATGTGCCGTTCGCAGAATTTGATTATTGTGCATAGCAAAAAAGTTGTGGGGTTTTGAAAATTTGTCTTCCTTAATTAATTTATTAATTTTTTTTATTTTTTTGTGCTGGGTTGTGCCCGATTCGTGCTTTTATGTGCCGTTCGCAGAATTTGATTATTGTGCATAGCAAAAAAGTTGTGGGGTTTTGAAAATTTGTCTTCCTTAATTAATTTATTAATTTTTTTTTGTGCTGGGTTGTGCCCGATTTGTGCTCTTATATGCCGTTCGCAGAATTTGATTATTGTGCATAGCAAAAAAGTTGTGGGGTTTTGAAAATTTGTCTTCCTTAATTAATTTATTAATTTTTTTTTTGTGCTGGGTTGTGACCGATTTGTGCTCTTATATGTCGTTCGCAGAATTTGATTATTGTGCATAGCTAAAAAGTTGTGGGGTTTTGAAAATTTGTCTTCCTTAATTACTTTCTTAATTTTTTTTATTTTTTTGTGCTTTGTTGTGCCCGATTTGTGCTCCTATATGCCGTTCGCAGAATTTGATTATTTTGCATAGCAAAAAAGTTGTGGGGTTTTGAAAATTTGTCTTCCTTAATTAATTTATTAATTTTTTTTTGTGCTGGGTTGTGCCCGATTTGTGCTCTTATATGCCGTTCGCAGAATTTGATTATTGTGCATAGCAAAAAAGTTGTGGGGTTTTGAAAATTTGTCTTCCTTAATTAATTTATTAATTTTTTTTTTGTGCTGGGTTGTGCCCGATTCGTGCTTTTATGTGCCGTTCGCAGAATTTGATTATTGTGCATAGCAAAAAAGTTGTGGGGTTTTGAAAATTTGTCTTCCTTAATTAATTTATTAATTTTTGTTTGTGCTTGGTTGTGCCCGATTTGTGCTCTTATATGTCGTTCGCAGAATTTGATTATTGTGCATAGCAAAAAAGTTGTGGGGTTTTGAAAATTTGTCTTCCTTAATTAATTTATTAATTTTTTTTTGTGCTTGGTTGTGCCCGATTTGTGCTCTTATATGTCGTTCGCAGAATTTGATTATTGTGCATAGCAAAAAAGTTGTGGGGTTTTGAAAATTTGTCTTCCTTAATTAATTTATTAATTTTTTTTTGTGCTGGGTTGTGCCCGATTTGTGCTCTTATATGCCGTTCGCAGAATTTGATTATTGTGCATAGCAAAAAAGTTGTGGGGTTTTGAAAATTTGTCTTCCTTAATTAATTTATTAATTTTTTTTTTGTGCTGGGTTGTGCCCGATTTGTGCTCTTATATGTCGTTCGCAGAATTTGATTATTGTGCATAGCAAAAAAGTTGTGGGGTTTTGAAAATTTGTCTTCCTTAATTAATTTATTAATTTTTTTTTGTGCTGGGTTGTGCCCGATTTGTGCTCTTATATGCCGTTCGCAGAATTTGATTATTTTGCATAGCAAAAAAGTTGTGGGGTTTTGAAAGTTTGTCTTCCTTAATTACTTTCTTAATTTTTTTTATTTTTTTGTGCTTTGTTGTGCCCGATTTGTGCTCCTATATGCCGTTCGCTGAATTTGATTATTTTGCATAGCAAAAAAGTTGTGGGGTTTTGAAAATTTGTCTTCCTTAATTAATTTATTAATTTTTTTTATTTTTTTTGTGCTGGGTTGTGCCCGATTCGTGCTTTTATGTGCCGTTCGCAGAATTTGATTATTGTGCATAGCAAAAAAGTTGTGGGGTTTTGAAAATTTGTCTTCCTTAATTAATTTATTAATTTTTTTTTTGTGCTGGGTTGTGCCCGATTTGTGCTCTTATATGTCGTTCGCAGAATTTGATTATTGTGCATAGCAAAAAAGTTGTGGGGTTTTGAAAATTTGTCTTCCTTAATTAATTTATTAATTTTTTTTTGTGCTGGGTTGTGCCCGATTTGTGCTCTTATATGCCGTTCGCAGAATTTGATTATTTTGCATAGCAAAAAAGTTGTGGGGTTTTGAAAGTTTGTCTTCCTTAATTACTTTCTTAATTTTTTTTATTTTTTTGTGCTTTGTTGTGCCCGATTTGTGCTCCTATATGCCGTTCGCAGAATTTGATTATTTTGCATAGCAAAAAAGTTGTGGGGTTTTGAAAATTTGTCTTCCTTAATTAATTTATTAATTTTTTTTTGTGCTGGGTTGTGCCCGATTTGTGCTCTTATATGCCGTTCGCAGAATTTGATTATTGTGCATAGCAAAAAAGTTGTGGGGTTTTGAAAATTTGTCTTCCTTAATTAATTTATTAATTTTTTTTTGTGCTTAGTTCTGCCCGATTTGTGCTCTTATATGCCGTTCGCAGAATTTGATTATTGTGCATAGCAAAAAAGTTGTGGGGTTTTGAAAATTTGTCTTCCTTAATTAATTTATTAATTTTTTTTTTGTGCTGGGTTGTGACCGATTTGTGCTCTTATATGTCGTTCGCAGAATTTGATTATTGTGCATAGCAAAAAAGTTGTGGGGTTTTGAAAATTTGTCTTCCTTAATTAATTTATTAATTTTTTTTTGTGCTGGGTTGTGCCCGATTTGTGCTCTTATGTGTCGTTCGCAGAATTTGATTATTGTGCATAGCAAAAAAGGTGTGGGGTTTTGAAAATTTATCTTCCTTAATTAATTTATTAATTTTTTTTGTGTGCTGGGTTGTGCCCGATTCGTGCTTTTATGTGCCGTTCGCAGAATTTGATTATTGTGCATAGCAAAAAAGTTGTGGGGTTTTGAAAATTTGTCTTCCTTAATTAATTTATTAATTTTTTTTTTGTGCTGGGTTGTGACCGATTTGTGCTCTTATATGTCGTTCGCAGAATTTGATTATTGTGCATAGCAAAAAAGTTGTGGGGTTTTGAAAATTTGTCTTTCTTAATTAATTTATTAATTTTTTTTGTGTGCTGGGTTGTGCCCGATTCGTGCTTTTATGTGCCGTTCGCAGAATTTGATTATTGTGCATAGCAAAAAAGTTGTGGGGTTTTGAAAATTTGTCTTCCTTAATTAATTTATTAATTTTTTTTTTGTGCTGGGTTGTGACCGATTTGTGCTCTTATATGTCGTTCGCAGAATTTGATTATTGTGCATAGCTAAAAAGTTGTGGGGTTTTGAAAATTTGTCTTCCTTAATTACTTTCTTAATTTTTTTTATTTTTTTGTGCTTTGTTGTGCCCGATTTGTGCTCCTATATGCCGTTCGCAGAATTTGATTATTGTGCATAGCAAAAAAGTTGTGGGGTTTTGAAAATTTGTCTTTCTTAATTAATTTATTAATTTTTTTTGTGTGCTGGGTTGTGCCCGATTCGTGCTTTTATGTGCCGTTCGCAGAATTTGATTATTGTGCATAGCAAAAAAGTTGTGGGGTTTTGAAAATTTGTCTTCCTTAATTAATTTATTAATTTTTTTTTGTGCTGGGTTGTGCCCGATTTGTGCTCTTATATGCCGTTCGCAGAATTTGATTATTGTGCATAGCAAAAAAGTTGTGGGGTTTTGAAAATTTGTCTTCCTTAATTAATTTATTAATTTTTTTTATTTTTTTGTGCTGGGTTGTGCCCGATTTGTGCTCTTATATGCCGTTCGCAGAATTTGATTATTGTGCATAGCAAAAAAGTTGTGGGGTTTTGAAAATTTGTCTTCCTTAATTAATTTATTAATTTTTTTTTTGTGCTGGGTTGTGACCGATTTGTGCTCTTATATGTCGTTCGCAGAATTTGATTATTGTGCATAGCAAAAAAGTTGTGGGGTTTTGAAAATTTGTCTTTCTTAATTAATTTATTAATTTTTTTTGTGTGCTGGGTTGTGCCCGATTCGTGCTTTTATGTGCCGTTCGCAGAATTTGATTATTGTGCATAGCAAAAAAGTTGTGGGGTTTTGAAAATTTGTCTTCCTTAATTAATTTATTAATTTTTTTTTGTGCTGGGTTGTGCCCGATTTGTGCTCTTATATGCCGTTCGCAGAATTTGATTATTGTGCATAGCAAAAAAGTTGTGGGGTTTTGAAAATTTGTCTTCCTTAATTAATTTATTAATTTTTTTTTTGTGCTGGGTTGTGACCGATTTGTGCTCTTATATGTCGTTCGCAGAATTTGATTATTGTGCATAGCTAAAAAGTTGTGGGGTTTTGAAAATTTGTCTTCCTTAATTACTTTCTTAATTTTTTTCATTTTTTTGTGCTTTGTTGTGCCCGATTTGTGCTCCTATATGCCGTTCGCAGAATTTGATTATTTTGCATAGCAAAAAAGTTGTGGGGTTTTGAAAATTTGTCTTCCTTAATTAATTTATTAATTTTTTTGTGTGCTGGGTTGTGCCCGATTCGTGCTTTTATGTGCCGTTCGCAGAATTTGATTATTGTGCATAGCAAAAAAGTTGTGGGGTTTTGAAAATTTGTCTTCCTTAATTAATTTATTAATTTTTTTTTGTGCTGGGTTGTGACCGATTTGTGCTCTTATATGTCGTTCGCAGAATTTGATTATTGTGCATAGCAAAAAAGTTGTGGGGTTTTGAAAATTTGTCTTCCTTAATTAATTTATTAATTTTTTTTTTGTGCTGGGTTGTGCCCGATTTGTGCTCTTATGTGTCGTTCGCAGAATTTGATTATTGTGCATAGCAAAAAAGGTGTGGGGTTTTGAAAATTTATCTTCCTTAATTAATTTATTAATTTTTTTTTTGTGCTGGGTTGTGACCGATTTGTGCTCTTATATGTCGTTCGCAGAATTTGATTATTGTGCATAGCAAAAAAGTTGTGGGGTTTTGAAAATTTGTCTTCCTTAATTAATTTATTAATTTTTTTTTTGTGCTGGGTTGTGCCCGATTTGTGCTCTTATGTGTCGTTCGCAGAATTTGATTATTGTGCATAGCAAAAAAGGTGTGGGGTTTTGAAAATTTATCTTCCTTAATTAATTTATTAATTTTTTTTGTGTGCTGGGTTGTGCCCGATTCGTGCTTTTATGTGCCGTTCGCAGAATTTGATTATTGTGCATAGCAAAAAAGTTGTGGGGTTTTGAAAATTTGTCTTCCTTAATTAATTTATTAATTTTTTTTTGTGCTGGGTTGTGCCCGATTTGTGCTCTTATATGCCGTTCGCAGAATTTGATTATTGTGCATAGCAAAAAAGTTGTGGGGTTTTGAAAATTTGTCTTCCTTAATTACTTTCTTAATTTTTTTTATTTTTTTGTGCTGGGTTGTGCCCGATTCGTTCTGTTATGTGCCGTTCGCAGAATTTGATTATTGTGCATAGCAAAAAAGTTGTGGTGTTTTGAAAATTTGTCTTCCTTAATTAATTTATTAATTTTTTTTTGTGCTGGGTTGTGCCCGATTTGTGCTCTTATGTGTCGTTCGCAGAATTTGATTATTGTGCATAGCAAAAAAGGTGTGGGGTTTTGAAAATTTATCTTCCTTAATTAATTTATTAATTTTTTTTGTGTGCTGGGTTGTGCCCGATTCGTGCTTTTATGTGCCGTTCGCAGAATTTGATTATTGTGCATAGCAAAAAAGTTGTGGGGTTTTGAAAATTTGTCTTCCTTAATTAATTTATTAATTTTTTTTTGTGCTGGGTTGTGCCCGATTTGTGCTCTTATATGCCGTTCGCAGAATTTGATTATTGTGCATAGCAAAAAAGTTGTGGGGTTTTGAAAATTTGTCTTCCTTAATTAATTTATTAATTTTTTTTTGTGCTGGGTTGTGACCGATTTGTGCTCTTATCTGTCGTTCGCAGAATTTGATTATTGTGCATAGCAAAAAAGTTGTGGGGTTTTGAAAATTTGTCTTCCTTAATTAATTTATTAATTTTTTTTTGTGCTGGGTTGTGCCCGATTTGTGCTCTTATGTGTCGTTCGCAGAATTTGATTATTGTGCATAGCAAAAAAGGTGTGGGGTTTTGAAAATTTATCTTCCTTAATTAATTTATTAATTTTTTTTGTGTGCTGGGTTGTGCCCGATTCGTGCTTTTATGTGCCGTTCGCAGAATTTGATTATTGTGCATAGCAAAAAAGTTGTGGGGTTTTGAAAATTTGTCTTCCTTAATTAATTTATTAATTTTTTTTTGTGCTGGGTTGTGCCCGATTCGTTCTGTTATGTGCCGTTCGCAGAATTTGATTATTGTGCATAGCAAAAAAGTTGTGGTGTTTTGAAAATTTGTCTTCCTTAATTAATTTATTAATTTTTTTTTGTGCTGGGTTGTGCCCGATTTGTGCTCTTATGTGTCGTTCGCAGAATTTGATTATTGTGCATAGCAAAAAAGTTGTGGGGTTTTGAAAATTTGTCTTCCTTAATTAATTTATTAATTTTTTTTTGTGCTGGGTTGTGACCGATTTGTGCTCTTATATGTCGTTCGCAGAATTTGATTATTGTGCATAGCAAAAAAGTTGTGGGGTTTTGAAAATTTGTCTTCCTTAATTAATTTATTAATTTTTTTTTGTGCTGGGTTGTGCCCGATTTGTGCTCTTATGTGTCGTTCGCAGAATTTGATTATTGTGCATAGCAAAAAAGGTGTGGGGTTTTGAAAATTTATCTTCCTTAATTAATTTATTAATTTTTTTTGTGTGCTGGGTTGTGCCCGATTCGTGCTTTTATGTGCCGTTCGCAGAATTTGATTATTGTGCATAGCAAAAAAGTTGTGGGGTTTTGAAAATTTGTCTTCCTTAATTAATTTATTAATTTTTTTTGTGTGCTGGGTTGTGCCCGATTCGTGCTTTTATGTGCCGTTCGCAGAATTTGATTATTGTGCATAGCAAAAAAGTTGTGGGGTTTTGAAAATTTGTCTTCCTTAATTAATTTATTAATTTTTTTTTGTGCTGGGTTGTGCCCGATTTGTGCTCTTATGTGTCGTTCGCAGAATTTGATTATTGTGCATAGCAAAAAAGGTGTGGGGTTTTGAAAATTTATCTTCCTTAATTAATTTATTAATTTTTTTTGTGTGCTGGGTTGTGCCCGATTTGTGCTCCTATATGCCGTTCGCAGAATTTGATTATTGTGCATAGCAAAAAAGTTGTGGGGTTTTGAAAATTTGTCTTTCTTAATTAATTTATTAATTTTTTTTGTGTGCTGGGTTGTGCCCGATTCGTGCTTTTATGTGCCGTTCGCAGAATTTGATTATTGTGCATAGCAAAAAAGTTGTGGGGTTTTGAAAATTTGTCTTCCTTAATTAATTTATTAATTTTTTTTTGTGCTGGGTTGTGCCCGATTTGTGCTCTTATATGCCGTTCGCAGAATTTGATTATTGTGCATAGCAAAAAAGTTGTGGGGTTTTGAAAATTTGTCTTCCTTAATTAATTTATTAATTTTTTTTATTTTTTTGTGCTGGGTTGTGCCCGATTTGTGCTCTTATATGCCGTTCGCAGAATTTGATTATTGTGCATAGCAAAAAAGTTGTGGGGTTTTGAAAATTTGTCTTCCTTAATTAATTTATTAATTTTTTTTTTGTGCTGGGTTGTGACCGATTTGTGCTCTTATATGTCGTTCGCAGAATTTGATTATTGTGCATAGCAAAAAAGTTGTGGGGTTTTGAAAATTTGTCTTTCTTAATTAATTTATTAATTTTTTTTGTGTGCTGGGTTGTGCCCGATTCGTGCTTTTATGTGCCGTTCGCAGAATTTGATTATTGTGCATAGCAAAAAAGTTGTGGGGTTTTGAAAATTTGTCTTCCTTAATTAATTTATTAATTTTTTTTTGTGCTGGGTTGTGCCCGATTTGTGCTCTTATATGCCGTTCGCAGAATTTGATTATTGTGCATAGCAAAAAAGTTGTGGGGTTTTGAAAATTTGTCTTCCTTAATTAATTTATTAATTTTTTTTTTGTGCTGGGTTGTGACCGATTTGTGCTCTTATATGTCGTTCGCAGAATTTGATTATTGTGCATAGCTAAAAAGTTGTGGGGTTTTGAAAATTTGTCTTCCTTAATTACTTTCTTAATTTTTTTCATTTTTTTGTGCTTTGTTGTGCCCGATTTGTGCTCCTATATGCCGTTCGCAGAATTTGATTATTTTGCATAGCAAAAAAGTTGTGGGGTTTTGAAAATTTGTCTTCCTTAATTAATTTATTAATTTTTTTGTGTGCTGGGTTGTGCCCGATTCGTGCTTTTATGTGCCGTTCGCAGAATTTGATTATTGTGCATAGCAAAAAAGTTGTGGGGTTTTGAAAATTTGTCTTCCTTAATTAATTTATTAATTTTTTTTTGTGCTGGGTTGTGACCGATTTGTGCTCTTATATGTCGTTCGCAGAATTTGATTATTGTGCATAGCAAAAAAGTTGTGGGGTTTTGAAAATTTGTCTTCCTTAATTAATTTATTAATTTTTTTTTTGTGCTGGGTTGTGCCCGATTTGTGCTCTTATGTGTCGTTCGCAGAATTTGATTATTGTGCATAGCAAAAAAGGTGTGGGGTTTTGAAAATTTATCTTCCTTAATTAATTTATTAATTTTTTTTTTGTGCTGGGTTGTGACCGATTTGTGCTCTTATATGTCGTTCGCAGAATTTGATTATTGTGCATAGCAAAAAAGTTGTGGGGTTTTGAAAATTTGTCTTCCTTAATTAATTTATTAATTTTTTTTTTGTGCTGGGTTGTGCCCGATTTGTGCTCTTATGTGTCGTTCGCAGAATTTGATTATTGTGCATAGCAAAAAAGGTGTGGGGTTTTGAAAATTTATCTTCCTTAATTAATTTATTAATTTTTTTTGTGTGCTGGGTTGTGCCCGATTCGTGCTTTTATGTGCCGTTCGCAGAATTTGATTATTGTGCATAGCAAAAAAGTTGTGGGGTTTTGAAAATTTGTCTTCCTTAATTAATTTATTAATTTTTTTTTGTGCTGGGTTGTGCCCGATTTGTGCTCTTATATGCCGTTCGCAGAATTTGATTATTGTGCATAGCAAAAAAGTTGTGGGGTTTTGAAAATTTGTCTTCCTTAATTAATTTATTAATTTTTTTTTGTGCTGGGTTGTGACCGATTTGTGCTCTTATATGTCGTTCGCAGAATTTGATTATTGTGCATAGCAAAAAAGTTGTGGGGTTTTGAAAATTTGTCTTCCTTAATTAATTTATTAATTTTTTTTTGTGCTGGGTTGTGCCCGATTTGTGCTCTTATGTGTCGTTCGCAGAATTTGATTATTGTGCATAGCAAAAAAGGTGTGGGGTTTTGAAAATTTATCTTCCTTAATTAATTTATTAATTTTTTTTGTGTGCTGGGTTGTGCCCGATTCGTGCTTTTATGTGCCGTTCGCAGAATTTGATTATTGTGCATAGCAAAAAAGTTGTGGGGTTTTGAAAATTTGTCTTCCTTAATTAATTTATTAATTTTTTTTGTGTGCTGGGTTGTGCCCGATTTGTGCTCTTATGTGTCGTTCGCAGAATTTGATTATTTTGCATAGCAAAAAAGTTGTGGGGTTTTGAAAATTTGTCTTCCTTAATTACTTTCTTAATTTTTTTTATTTTTTTGTGCTGGGTTGTGCCCGATTCGTTCTGTTATGTGCCGTTCGCAGAATTTGATTATTGTGCATAGCAAAAAAGTTGTGGTGTTTTGAAAATTTGTCTTCCTTAATTAATTTATTAATTTTTTTTTGTGCTGGGTTGTGCCCGATTTGTGCTCTTATGTGTCGTTCGCAGAATTTGATTATTGTGCATAGCAAAAAAGGTGTGGGGTTTTGAAAATTTATCTTCCTTAATTAATTTATTAATTTTTTTTGTGTGCTGGGTTGTGCCCGATTCGTGCTTTTATGTGCCGTTCGCAGAATTTGATTATTGTGCATAGCAAAAAAGTTGTGGGGTTTTGAAAATTTGTCTTCCTTAATTAATTTATTAATTTTTTTTTGTGCTGGGTTGTGCCCGATTTGTGCTCTTATATGCCGTTCGCAGAATTTGATTATTGTGCATAGCAAAAAAGTTGTGGGGTTTTGAAAATTTGTCTTCCTTAATTAATTTATTAATTTTTTTTTGTGCTGGGTTGTGACCGATTTGTGCTCTTATCTGTCGTTCGCAGAATTTGATTATTGTGCATAGCAAAAAAGTTGTGGGGTTTTGAAAATTTGTCTTCCTTAATTAATTTATTAATTTTTTTTTGTGCTGGGTTGTGCCCGATTTGTGCTCTTATGTGTCGTTCGCAGAATTTGATTATTGTGCATAGCAAAAAAGGTGTGGGGTTTTGAAAATTTATCTTCCTTAATTAATTTATTAATTTTTTTTGTGTGCTGGGTTGTGCCCGATTCGTGCTTTTATGTGCCGTTCGCAGAATTTGATTATTGTGCATAGCAAAAAAGTTGTGGGGTTTTGAAAATTTGTCTTCCTTAATTAATTTATTAATTTTTTTTTGTGCTGGGTTGTGCCCGATTCGTTCTGTTATGTGCCGTTCGCAGAATTTGATTATTGTGCATAGCAAAAAAGTTGTGGTGTTTTGAAAATTTGTCTTCCTTAATTAATTTATTAATTTTTTTTTGTGCTGGGTTGTGCCCGATTTGTGCTCTTATGTGTCGTTCGCAGAATTTGATTATTGTGCATAGCAAAAAAGTTGTGGGGTTTTGAAAATTTGTCTTCCTTAATTAATTTATTAATTTTTTTTTGTGCTGGGTTGTGACCGATTTGTGCTCTTATATGTCGTTCGCAGAATTTGATTATTGTGCATAGCAAAAAAGTTGTGGGGTTTTGAAAATTTGTCTTCCTTAATTAATTTATTAATTTTTTTTTGTGCTGGGTTGTGCCCGATTTGTGCTCTTATGTGTCGTTCGCAGAATTTGATTATTGTGCATAGCAAAAAAGGTGTGGGGTTTTGAAAATTTATCTTCCTTAATTAATTTATTAATTTTTTTTGTGTGCTGGGTTGTGCCCGATTCGTGCTTTTATGTGCCGTTCGCAGAATTTGATTATTGTGCATAGCAAAAAAGTTGTGGGGTTTTGAAAATTTGTCTTCCTTAATTAATTTATTAATTTTTTTTGTGTGCTGGGTTGTGCCCGATTCGTGCTTTTATGTGCCGTTCGCAGAATTTGATTATTGTGCATAGCAAAAAAGTTGTGGGGTTTTGAAAATTTGTCTTCCTTAATTAATTTATTAATTTTTTTTTGTGCTGGGTTGTGCCCGATTTGTGCTCTTATGTGTCGTTCGCAGAATTTGATTATTGTGCATAGCAAAAAAGGTGTGGGGTTTTGAAAATTTATCTTCCTTAATTAATTTATTAATTTTTTTTGTGTGCTGGGTTGTGCCCGATTCGTGCTTTTATGTGCCGTTCGCAGAATTTGATTATTGTGCATAGCAAAAAAGTTGTGGGGTTTTGAAAATTTGTCTTCCTTAATTAATTTATTAATTTTTTTTTTGTGCTTTGTTGTGCCCGATTTGTGCTCCTATATGCCGTTCGCAGAATTTGATTATTTTGCATAGCAAAAAAGTTGTGGGGTTTTGAAAATTTGTCTTCCTTAATTACTTTCTTAATTTTTTTTATTTTTTTGTGCTTTGTTGTGCCCGATTTGTGCTCTTATATGCCGTTCGCAGAATTTGATTATTGTGCATAGCAAAAAAGTTGTGGGGTTTTGAAAATTTGTCTTCCTTAATTAATTTATTAATTTTTTTTGTGTGCTGGGTTGTGCCCGATTCGTGCTTTTATGTGCCGTTCGCAGAATTTGATTATTGTGCATAGCAAAAAAGTTGTGGGGTTTTGAAAATTTGTCTTCCTTAATTAATTTATTAATTTTTTTTTGTGCTGGGTTGTGCCCGATTTGTGCTCTTATGTGTCGTTCGCAGAATTTGATTATTGTGCATAGCAAAAAAGGTGTGGGGTTTTGAAAATTTATCTTCCTTAATTAATTTATTAATTTTTTTTGTGTGCTGGGTTGTGCCCGATTCGTGCTTTTATGTGCCGTTCGCAGAATTTGATTATTGTGCATAGCAAAAAAGTTGTGGGGTTTTGAAAATTTGTCTTCCTTAATTAATTTATTAATTTTTTTTGTGTGCTGGGTTGTGCCCGATTCGTGCTTTTATGTGCCGTTCGCAGAATTTGATTATTGTGCATAGCAAAAAAGTTGTGGGGTTTTGAAAATTTGTCTTCCTTAATTAATTTATTAATTTTTTTTTGTGCTGGGTTGTGCCCGATTCGTGCTTTTATGTGCCGTTCGCAGAATTTGATTATTGTGCATAGCAAAAAAGTTGTGGGGTTTTGAAAATTTGTCTTCCTTAATTAATTTATTAATTTTTTTTTGTGCTGGGTTGTGCCCGATTTGTGCTCTTATGTGTCGTTCGCAGAATTTGATTATTGTGCATAGCAAAAAAGGTGTGGGGTTTTGAAAATTTATCTTCCTTAATTAATTTATTAATTTTTTTTGTGTGCTGGGTTGTGACCGATTTGTGCTCTTATATGTCGTTCGCAGAATTTGATTATTGTGCATAGCAAAAAAGTTGTGGGGTTTTGAAAATTTGTCTTTCTTAATTAATTTATTAATTTTTTTTGTGTGCTGGGTTGTGCCCGATTCGTGCTTTTATGTGCCGTTCGCAGAATTTGATTATTGTGCATAGCAAAAAAGTTGTGGGGTTTTGAAAATTTGTCTTCCTTAATTAATTTATTAATTTTTTTTTGTGCTGGGTTGTGCCCGATTTGTGCTCTTATATGCCGTTCGCAGAATTTGATTATTGTGCATAGCAAAAAAGTTGTGGGGTTTTGAAAATTTGTCTTCCTTAATTAATTTATTAATTTTTTTTGTGTGCTGGGTTGTGCCCGATTCGTGCTTTTATGTGCCGTTCGCAGAATTTGATTATTGTGCATAGCAAAAAAGTTGTGGGGTTTTGAAAATTTGTCTTCCTTAATTAATTTATTAATTTTTTTTTGTGCTGGGTTGTGCCCGATTTGTGCTCTTATATGCCGTTCGCAGAATTTGATTATTGTGCATAGCAAAAAAGTTGTGGGGTTTTGAAAATTTGTCTTCCTTAATTAATTTATTAATTTTTTTTTTGTGCTGGGTTGTGACCGATTTGTGCTCTTATATGTCGTTCGCAGAATTTGATTATTGTGCATAGCTAAAAAGTTGTGGGGTTTTGAAAATTTGTCTTCCTTAATTACTTTCTTAATTTTTTTTATTTTTTTGTGCTTTGTTGTGCCCGATTTGTGCTCCTATATGCCGTTCGCAGAATTTGATTATTTTGCATAGCAAAAAAGTTGTGGGGTTTTGAAAATTTGTCTTCCTTAATTAATTTATTAATTTTTTTTTGTGCTGGGTTGTGCCCGATTTGTGCTCTTATATGCCGTTCGCAGAATTTGATTATTGTGCATAGCAAAAAAGTTGTGGGGTTTTGAAAATTTGTCTTCCTTAATTAATTTATTAATTTTTTTTTGTGCTGGGTTGTGCCCGATTTGTGCTCTTATGTGTCGTTCGCAGAATTTGATTATTGTGCATAGCAAAAAAGGTGTGGGGTTTTGAAAATTTATCTTCCTTAATTAATTTATTAATTTTTTTTGTGTGCTGGGTTGTGCCCGATTCGTGCTTTTATGTGCCGTTCGCAGAATTTGATTATTGTGCATAGCAAAAAAGTTGTGGGGTTTTGAAAATTTGTCTTCCTTAATTAATTTATTAATTTTTTTTTTGTGCTGGGTTGTGACCGATTTGTGCTCTTATATGTCGTTCGCAGAATTTGATTATTGTGCATAGCAAAAAAGTTGTGGGGTTTTGAAAATTTGTCTTTCTTAATTAATTTATTAATTTTTTTTGTGTGCTGGGTTGTGCCCGATTCGTGCTTTTATGTGCCGTTCGCAGAATTTGATTATTGTGCATAGCAAAAAAGTTGTGGGGTTTTGAAAATTTGTCTTCCTTAATTAATTTATTAATTTTTTTTTGTGCTGGGTTGTGCCCGATTTGTGCTCTTATATGCCGTTCGCAGAATTTGATTATTGTGCATAGCAAAAAAGTTGTGGGGTTTTGAAAATTTGTCTTCCTTAATTAATTTATTAATTTTTTTTTTGTGCTGGGTTGTGACCGATTTGTGCTCTTATATGTCGTTCGCAGAATTTGATTATTGTGCATAGCAAAAAAGTTGTGGGGTTTTGAAAATTTGTCTTTCTTAATTAATTTATTAATTTTTTTTGTGTGCTGGGTTGTGCCCGATTCGTGCTTTTATGTGCCGTTCGCAGAATTTGATTATTGTGCATAGCAAAAAAGTTGTGGGGTTTTGAAAATTTGTCTTTCTTAATTAATTTATTAATTTTTTTTGTGTGCTGGGTTGTGCCCGATTCGTGCTTTTATGTGCCGTTCGCAGAATTTGATTATTGTGCATAGCAAAAAAGTTGTGGGGTTTTGAAAATTTGTCTTCCTTAATTAATTTATTAATTTTTTTTTGTGCTGGGTTGTGCCCGATTTGTGCTCTTATATGCCGTTCGCAGAATTTGATTATTGTGCATAGCAAAAAAGTTGTGGGGTTTTGAAAATTTGTCTTCCTTAATTAATTTATTAATTTTTTTTGTGTGCTGGGTTGTGCCCGATTCGTGCTTTTATGTGCCGTTCGCAGAATTTGATTATTGTGCATAGCAAAAAAGTTGTGGGGTTTTGAAAATTTGTCTTCCTTAATTAATTTATTAATTTTTTTTTGTGCTGGGTTGTGCCCGATTTGTGCTCTTATATGCCGTTCGCAGAATTTGATTATTGTGCATAGCAAAAAAGTTGTGGGGTTTTGAAAATTTGTCTTCCTTAATTAATTTATTAATTTTTTTTTTGTGCTGGGTTGTGACCGATTTGTGCTCTTATATGTCGTTCGCAGAATTTGATTATTGTGCATAGCTAAAAAGTTGTGGGGTTTTGAAAATTTGTCTTCCTTAATTACTTTCTTAATTTTTTTTATTTTTTTGTGCTTTGTTGTGCCCGATTTGTGCTCCTATATGCCGTTCGCAGAATTTGATTATTTTGCATAGCAAAAAAGTTGTGGGGTTTTGAAAATTTGTCTTCCTTAATTAATTTATTAATTTTTTTTTGTGCTGGGTTGTGCCCGATTTGTGCTCTTATATGCCGTTCGCAGAATTTGATTATTGTGCATAGCAAAAAAGTTGTGGGGTTTTGAAAATTTGTCTTCCTTAATTAATTTATTAATTTTTTTTTGTGCTGGGTTGTGCCCGATTTGTGCTCTTATGTGTCGTTCGCAGAATTTGATTATTGTGCATAGCAAAAAAGGTGTGGGGTTTTGAAAATTTATCTTCCTTAATTAATTTATTAATTTTTTTTGTGTGCTGGGTTGTGCCCGATTCGTGCTTTTATGTGCCGTTCGCAGAATTTGATTATTGTGCATAGCAAAAAAGTTGTGGGGTTTTGAAAATTTGTCTTCCTTAATTAATTTATTAATTTTTTTTTTGTGCTGGGTTGTGACCGATTTGTGCTCTTATATGTCGTTCGCAGAATTTGATTATTGTGCATAGCAAAAAAGTTGTGGGGTTTTGAAAATTTGTCTTTCTTAATTAATTTATTAATTTTTTTTTGTGCTGGGTTGTGCCCGATTTGTGCTCTTATATGCCGTTCGCAGAATTTGATTATTGTGCATAGCAAAAAAGTTGTGGGGTTTTGAAAATTTGTCTTTCTTAATTAATTTATTAATTTTTTTTGTGCTGGGTTGTGCCCGATTCGTGCTTTTATGTGCCGTTCGCAGAATTTGATTATTGTGCATAGCAAAAAAGTTGTGGGGTTTTGAAAATTTGTCTTCCTTAATTAATTTATTAATTTTTTTTTTGTGCTGGGTTGTGACCGATTTGTGCTCTTATATGTCGTTCGCAGAATTTGATTATTGTGCATAGCAAAAAAGTTGTGGGGTTTTGAAAATTTATCTTCCTTAATTAATTTATTAATTTTTTTTTGTGTGCTGGGTTGTGCCCGATTCGTGCTTTTATGTGCCGTTCGCAGAATTTGATTATTGTGCATAGCAAAAAAGTTGTGGGGTTTTGAAAATTTGTCTTCCTTAATTAATTTATTAATTTTTTTTTGTGCTGGGTTGTGCCCGATTTGTGCTCTTATGTGTCGTTCGCAGAATTTGATTATTGTGCATAGCAAAAAAGTTGTGGGGTTTTGAAAATTTGTCTTCCTTAATTAATTTATTAATTTTTTTTTGTGCTGGGTTGTGACCGATTTGTGCTCTTATATGTCGTTCGCAGAATTTGATTATTGTGCATAGCAAAAAAGTTGTGGGGTTTTGAAAATTTGTCTTCCTTAATTAATTTATTAATTTTTTTTTGTGCTGGGTTGTGCCCGATTTGTGCTCTTATGTGTCGTTCGCAGAATTTGATTATTGTGCATAGCAAAAAAGGTGTGGGGTTTTGAAAATTTATCTTCCTTAATTAATTTATTAATTTTTTTTTTGTGCTGGGTTGTGACCGATTTGTGCTCTTATATGTCGTTCGCAGAATTTGATTATTGTGCATAGCAAAAAAGTTGTGGGGTTTTGAAAATTTGTCTTCCTTAATTAATTTATTAATTTTTTTTTGTGCTGGGTTGTGCCCGATTTGTGCTCTTATGTGTCGTTCGCAGAATTTGATTATTGTGCATAGCAAAAAAGGTGTGGGGTTTTGAAAATTTATCTTCCTTAATTAATTTATTAATTTTTTTTGTGTGCTGGGTTGTGCCCGATTCGTGCTTTTATGTGCCGTTCGCAGAATTTGATTATTGTGCATAGCAAAAAAGTTGTGGGGTTTTGAAAATTTGTCTTCCTTAATTAATTTATTAATTTTTTTTTTGTGCTGGGTTGTGACCGATTTGTGCTCTTATATGTCGTTCGCAGAATTTGATTATTGTGCATAGCAAAAAAGTTGTGGGGTTTTGAAAATTTGTCTTTCTTAATTAATTTATTAATTTTTTTTGTGTGCTGGGTTGTGCCCGATTCGTGCTTTTATGTGCCGTTCGCAGAATTTGATTATTGTGCATAGCAAAAAAGTTGTGGGGTTTTGAAAATTTGTCTTCCTTAATTAATTTATTAATTTTTTTTGTGTGCTGGGTTGTGCCCGATTCGTGCTTTTATGTGCCGTTCGCAGAATTTGATTATTGTGCATAGCAAAAAAGTTGTGGGGTTTTGAAAATTTGTCTTCCTTAATTAATTTATTAATTTTTTTTTGTGCTGGGTTGTGCCCGATTTGTGCTCTTATATGTCGTTCGCAGAATTTGATTATTGTGCATAGCTAAAAAGTTGTGGGGTTTTGAAAATTTGTCTTCCTTAATTACTTTCTTAATTTTTTTTATTTTTTTGTGCTTTGTTGTGCCCGATTTGTGCTCCTATATGCCGTTCGCAGAATTTGATTATTTTGCATAGCAAAAAAGTTGTGGGGTTTTGAAAATTTGTCTTCCTTAATTAATTTATTAATTTTTTTTTGTGCTGGGTTGTGCCCGATTTGTGCTCTTATATGCCGTTCGCAGAATTTGATTATTGTGCATAGCAAAAAAGTTGTGGGGTTTTGAAAATTTGTCTTCCTTAATTAATTTATTAATTTTTTTTTGTGCTGGGTTGTGCCCGATTTGTGCTCTTATATGCCGTTCGCAGAATTTGATTATTGTGCATAGCAAAAAAGTTGTGGGGTTTTGAAAATTTGTCTTCCTTAATTAATTTATTAATTTTTTTTTTGTGCTGGGTTGTGACCGATTTGTGCTCTTATATGTCGTTCGCAGAATTTGATTATTGTGCATAGCTAAAAAGTTGTGGGGTTTTGAAAATTTGTCTTCCTTAATTACTTTCTTAATTTTTTTTATTTTTTTTGTGCTTTGTTGTGCCCGATTTGTGCTCCTATATGCCGTTCGCAGAATTTGATTATTTTGCATAGCAAAAAAGTTGTGGGGTTTTGAAAATTTGTCTTCCTTAATTAATTTATTAATTTTTTTTTGTGCTGGGTTGTGCCCGATTTGTGCTCTTATATGCCGTTCGCAGAATTTGATTATTGTGCATAGCAAAAAAGTTGTGGGGTTTTGAAAATTTGTCTTCCTTAATTAATTTATTAATTTTTTTTTGTGCTGGGTTGTGACCGATTTGTGCTCTTATATGTCGTTCGCAGAATTTGATTATTGTGCATAGCAAAAAAGTTGTGGGGTTTTGAAAATTTGTCTTTCTTAATTAATTTATTAATTTTTTTTGTGCTGGGTTGTGCCCGATTTGTGCTCTTATTTGTCGTTCGCAGAATTTGTTTATTGTGCATAGCAAAAAAGTTGTGGGGTTTTGAAAATTTATCTTCCTTAATTAATTTATTAATTTTTTTTGTGCTGGGTTGTGCCCGATTCGTGCTTTTATGTGCCGTTCGCAGAATTTGATTATTGTGCATAGCAAAAAAGTTGTGGGGTTTTGAAAATTTGTCTTCCTTAATTAATTTATTAATTTTTTTTTTGTGCTGGGTTGTGACCGATTTGTGCTCTTATATGTCGTTCGCAGAATTTGATTATTGTGCATAGCAAAAAAGTTGTGGGGTTTTGAAAATTTGTCTTCCTTAATTAATTTATTAATTTTTTTTTTGTGCTGGGTTGTGCCCGATTTGTGCTCTTATGTGTCGTTCGCAGAATTTGATTATTGTGCATAGCAAAAAAGGTGTGGGGTTTTGAAAATTTATCTTCCTTAATTAATTTATTAATTTTTTTTGTGTGCTGGGTTGTGCCCGATTCGTGCTTTTATGTGCCGTTCGCAGAATTTGATTATTGTGCATAGCAAAAAAGTTGTGGGGTTTTGAAAATTTGTCTTCCTTAATTAATTTATTAATTTTTTTTTTGTGCTGGGTTGTGCCCGATTTGTGCTCTTATGTGTCGTTCGCAGAATTTGATTATTGTGCATAGCAAAAAAGGTGTGGGGTTTTGAAAATTTATCTTCCTTAATTAATTTATTAATTTTTTTTTGTGCTGGGTTGTGACCGATTTGTGCTCTTATATGTCGTTCGCAGAATTTGATTATTGTGCATAGCAAAAAAGTTGTGGGGTTTTGAAAATTTGTCTTCCTTAATTAATTTATTAATTTTTTTTTTGTGCTGGGTTGTGCCCGATTTGTGCTCTTATGTGTCGTTCGCAGAATTTGATTATTGTGCATAGCAAAAAAGGTGTGGGGTTTTGAAAATTTATCTTCCTTAATTAATTTATTAATTTTTTTTGTGTGCTGGGTTGTGCCCGATTCGTGCTTTTATGTGCCGTTCGCAGAATTTGATTATTGTGCATAGCAAAAAAGTTGTGGGGTTTTGAAAATTTGTCTTCCTTAATTAATTTATTAATTTTTTTTTGTGCTGGGTTGTGCCCGATTTGTGCTCTTATATGCCGTTCGCAGAATTTGATTATTGTGCATAGCAAAAAAGTTGTGGGGTTTTGAAAATTTGTCTTCCTTAATTAATTTATTAATTTTTTTTTGTGCTGGGTTGTGACCGATTTGTGCTCTTATATGTCGTTCGCAGAATTTGATTATTGTGCATAGCAAAAAAGTTGTGGGGTTTTGAAAATTTGTCTTCCTTAATTAATTTATTAATTTTTTTTTGTGCTGGGTTGTGCCCGATTTGTGCTCTTATGTGTCGTTCGCAGAATTTGATTATTGTGCATAGCAAAAAAGGTGTGGGGTTTTGAAAATTTATCTTCCTTAATTAATTTATTAATTTTTTTTGTGTGCTGGGTTGTGCCCGATTCGTGCTTTTATGTGCCGTTCGCAGAATTTGATTATTGTGCATAGCAAAAAAGTTGTGGGGTTTTGAAAATTTGTCTTCCTTAATTAATTTATTAATTTTTTTTATTTTTTTGTGCTGGGTTGTGCCCGATTCGTGCTTTTATGTGCCGTTCGCAGAATTTGATTATTGTGCATAGCAAAAAAGTTGTGGGGTTTTGAAAATTTGTCTTCCTTAATTAATTTATTAATTTTTTTTTTGTGCTGGGTTGTGCCCGATTTGTGCTCTTATGTGTCGTTCGCAGAATTTGATTATTGTGCATAGCAAAAAAGTTGTGGGGTTTTGAAAATTTATCTTCCTCAATTAATTATTTTTTTAATTTTTTTTGTGCTGGGTTGTGCCCGATTTGTGCTCTTATGTGTCGTTCGCAGAATTTGATTATTGTGCATAGCAAAAAAGTTGTGGGGTTTTGAAAATTTGTCTTCCTTAATAAATTATTTTTTTAATTTTTTTTATTTCATTTGGGCTTGGTTGTGCCCGATTTGTGCTCTTATATGCCGTTCGCAGAATTTGATTATTGTGCATAGCAAAAAAGTTGTGGGGTTTTGAAAATTTATCTTCCTTAATTACTTTCTTAATTTTTTTTATTTTTTTTGTGCTTTGTTGTGCCCGATTTGTGCTCCTATATGCCGTTCGCAGAATTTGATTATTTTGCATAGCAAAAAAGTTGTGGGGTTTTGAAAATTTGTCTTCCTTTCTTAATTTTTTTTTTAATTTTTTTTGTGCTGGGTTGTGCCCGATTTGTGCTCTTATGTGCCGTTCGCAGAATTTGATTATTGTGCATAGCAAAAAAGTTGTGGAGTTTTGAAAATTTATCTTCCTCAATTAATTATTTTTTTAATTTTTTTTGTGCTGGGTTGTGCCCGATTTGTGCTCTTATGTGCCGTTCGCAGAATTTGATTATTGTGCATAGCAAAAAAGTTGTGGGGTTTTGAAAATTTATCTTCCTCAATTAATTATTTTTTAAATTTTTTTTTTGCTGGGTTGTGCCCGATTTGTGCTCTTATGTGTCGTTCGCAGAATTTGATTATTGTGCATAGCAAAAAAGTTGTGGGGTTTTGAAAATTTATCTTCCTTAATTACTTTCTTAATTTTTTTTATTTTTTTGTGCTTTGTTGTGCCCGATTTGTGCTCCTATATGCCGTTCGCAGAATTTGATTATTTTGCATAGCAAAAAAGTTGTGGGGTTTTGAAAAATTGTCTTCCTTAATTAATTTATTAATTTTTTTTGTGTGCTGGGTTGTGCCCGATTCGTGCTTTTATGTGCCGTTCGCAGAATTTGATTATTGTGCATAGCAAAAAAGGTGTGGGGTTTTGAAAATTTATCTTCCTTAATTAATTTATTAATTTTTTTTGTGTGCTGGGTTGTGCCCGATTCGTGCTTTTATGTGCCGTTCGCAGAATTTGATTATTGTGCATAGCAAAAAAGTTGTGGGGTTTTGAAAATTTGTCTTCCTTAATTAATTTATTAATTTTTTTTTGTGCTGGGTTGTGCCCGATTTGTGCTCTTATATGCCGTTCGCAGAATTTGATTATTGTGCATAGCAAAAAAGTTGTGGGGTTTTGAAAATTTGTCTTCCTTAATTAATTTATTAATTTTTTTTTGTGCTGGGTTGTGACCGATTTGTGCTCTTATATGTCGTTCGCAGAATTTGATTATTGTGCATAGCAAAAAAGTTGTGGGGTTTTGAAAATTTGTCTTCCTTAATTAATTTATTAATTTTTTTTTGTGCTGGGTTGTGCCCGATTTGTGCTCTTATGTGTCGTTCGCAGAATTTGATTATTGTGCATAGCAAAAAAGGTGTGGGGTTTTGAAAATTTATCTTCCTTAATTAATTTATTAATTTTTTTGTGTGCTGGGTTGTGCCCGATTCGTGCTTTTATGTGCCGTTCGCAGAATTTGATTATTGTGCATAGCAAAAAAGTTGTGGGGTTTTGAAAATTTGTCTTCCTTAATTAATTTATTAATTTTTTTTTGTGCTGGGTTGTGCCCGATTCGTGCTTTTATGTGCCGTTCGCAGAATTTGATTATTGTGCATAGCAAAAAAGTTGTGGGGTTTTGAAAATTTGTCTTCCTTAATTAATTTATTAATTTTTTTTTGTGCTGGGTTGTGCCCGATTTGTGCTCTTATGTGTCGTTCGCAGAATTTGATTATTGTGCATAGCAAAAAAGTTGTGGGGTTTTGAAAATTTATCTTCCTCAATTAATTATTTTTTTAATTTTTTTTGTGCTGGGTTGTGCCCGATTTGTGCTCTTATGTGTCGTTCGCAGAATTTGATTATTGTGCATAGCAAAAAAGTTGTGGGGTTTTGAAAATTTGTCTTCCTTAATTAATTATTTTTTTAATTTTTTTTATTTCATTTGGGCTTGGTTGTGCCCGATTTGTGCTCTTATATGCCGTTCGCAGAATTTGATTATTGTGCATAGCAAAAAAGTTGTGGGGTTTTGAAAATTTATCTTCCTTAATTACTTTCTTAATTTTTTTTATTTTTTTTGTGCTTTGTTGTGCCCGATTTGTGCTCCTATATGCCGTTCGCAGAATTTGATTATTTTGCATAGCAAAAAAGTTGTGGGGTTTTGAAAATTTGTCTTCCTTTCTTAATTTTTTTTTTAATTTTTTTTGTGCTGGGTTGTGCCCGATTTGTGCTCTTATGTGCCGTTCGCAGAATTTGATTATTGTGCATAGCAAAAAAGTTGTGGAGTTTTGAAAATTTATCTTCCTCAATTAATTATTTTTTTAATTTTTTTTGTGCTGGGTTGTGCCCGATTTGTGCTCTTATGTGCCGTTCGCAGAATTTGATTATTGTGCATAGCAAAAAAGTTGTGGGGTTTTGAAAATTTATCTTCCTCAATTAATTATTTTTTTAATTTTTTTTTTGCTGGGTTGTGCCCGATTTGTGCTCTTATGTGTCGTTCGCAGAATTTGATTATTGTGCATAGCAAAAAAGTTGTGGGGTTTTGAAAATTTATCTTCCTTAATTACTTTCTTAATTTTTTTTATTTTTTTGTGCTTTGTTGTGCCCGATTTGTGCTCCTATATGCCGTTCGCAGAATTTGATTATTTTGCATAGCAAAAAAGTTGTGGGGTTTTGAAAAATTGTCTTCCTTAATTAATTTATTAATTTTCTTGTGCTGGGTTGTGCCCGATTTGTGCTCTTATGTGCCGTTCGCAGAATTTGATTATTGTGCATAGCAAAAAAGTTGTGGGGTTTTGAAAATTTATCTTCCTCAATTAATTATTTTTTTAATTTTTTTTGTGCTGGGTTGTGCCCGATTTGTGCTCTTATGTGTCGTTCGCAGAATTTGATTATTGTGCATAGCAAAAAAGTTGTGGGGTTTTGAAAATTTGTCTTCCTTAATTAATTATTTTTTTAATTTTTTTTATTTCATTTGGGCTTGGTTGTGCCCGATTTGTGCTCTTATATGCCGTTCGCAGAATTTGATTATTGTGCATAGCAAAAAAGTTGTGGGGTTTTGAAAATTTATCTTCCTTAATTACTTTCTTAATTTTTTTTATTTTTTTTGTGCTTTGTTGTGCCCGATTTGTGCTCCTATATGCCGTTCGCAGAATTTGATTATTTTGCATAGCAAAAAAGTTGTGGGGTTTTGAAAATTTGTCTTCCTTTCTTAATTTTTTTTATTTTTTTGTGCTGGGTTGTGCCCGATTTGTGCTCTTATGTGCCGTTCTCAGAATTTGATTATTGTGCATAGCAAAAAAGTTGTGGAGTTTTGAAAATTTATCTTCCTCAATTAATTATTTTTTTAATTTTTTTTATTTCATTTGGGCTTGGTTGTGCCCGATTTGTGCTCTTATATGCCGTTCGCAGAATTTGATTATTGTGCATAGCAAAAAAGTTGTGGGGTTTTGAAAATTTATCTTCCTTAATTACTTTCTTAATTTTTTTTATTTTTTTTGTGCTTTGTTGTGCCCGATTTGTGCTCTTATGTGCCGTTCGCAGAATTTGATTATTGTGCATAGCAAAAAAGTTGTGGGGTTTTGAAAATTTATCTTCCTTAATTACATTATTAATTTTTTTTATTTCATTTGGGCTTGGTTGTGCCCGATTTGTGCTCTTATGTGCCGTTCGCAGAATTTGATTATTGTGCATAGCAAAAAAGTTGTGGAGTTTTGAAAATTTATCTTCCCCAATTAATTATTTTTTTAATTTTTTTTGTGCTGGGTTGTGCCCGATTTGTGCTCTTATGTGCCGTTCGCAGAATTTGATTATTGTGCATAGCAAAAAAGTTGTGGGGTTTTGAAAATTTATCTTCCTCAATTAATTATTTTTTTAATTTTTTTTTGTGCTGGGTTGTGCCCGATTTGTGCTCTTATGTGTCGTTCGCAGAATTTGATTATTGAGCATAGCAAAAAAGTTGTGGGGTTTTGAAAATTTGTCTTCCTTAATTAATTTATTAATTTTTTTTTTGTGCTTTGTTGTGCCCGATTTGTGCTCCTATATGCCGTTCGCAGAATTTGATTATTTTGCATAGCAAAAAAGTTGTGGGGTTTTGAAAATTTGTCTTCCTTAATTACTTTCTTAATTTTTTTTATTTTTTTGTGCTTTGTTGTGCCCGATTTGTGCTCTTATATGCCGTTCGCAGAATTTGATTATTGTGCATAGCAAAAAAGTTGTGGGGTTTTGAAAATTTATCTTCCTCAATTAATTATTTTTTTAATTTTTTTTGTGCTGGGTTGTGCCCGATTTGTGCTCTTATGTGTCGTTCGCAGAATTTGATTATTGTGCATAGCAAAAAAGTTGTGGGGTTTTGAAAATTTGTCTTCCTTAATTAATTATTTTTTTAATTTTTTTTATTTCATTTGTGCTGGGTTGTGCCCGATTTGTGCTCTTATGTGCCGTTCGCAAAATTTGATTATTGTGCATAGCAAAAAAGTTGTGGAGTTTTGAAAATTTATCTTCCTCAATTAATTATTTTTTTAATTTTTTTTGTGCTGGGTTGTGCCCGATTTGTGCTCTTATGTGCCGTTCGCAGAATTTGATTATTGTGCATAGCAAAAAAGTTGTGGGGTTTTGAAAATTTATCTTCCTCAATTAATTATTTTTTTAATTTTTTTTTGTGCTGGGTTGTGCCCGATTTGTGCTCTTATGTGTCGTTCGCAGAATTTGATTATTGAGCATAGCAAAAAAGTTGTGGGGTTTTGAAAATTTGTCTTCCTTAATTAATTTATTAATTTTTTTTTTGTGCTTTGTTGTGCCCGATTTGTGCTCCTATATGCCGTTCGCAGAATTTGATTATTTTGCATAGCAAAAAAGTTGTGGGGTTTTGAAAATTTGTCTTCCTTAATTACTTTCTTAATTTTTTTTATTTTTTTGTGCTTTGTTGTGCCCGATTTGTGCTCTTATATGCCGTTCGCAGAATTTGATTATTGTGCATAGCAAAAAAGTTGTGGGGTTTTGAAAATTTATCTTCCTCAATTAATTATTTTTTTAATTTTTTTTGTGCTGGGTTGTGCCCGATTTGTGCTCTTATGTGTCGTTCGCAGAATTTGATTATTGTGCATAGCAAAAAAGTTGTGGGGTTTTGAAAATTTGTCTTCCTTAATTAATTATTTTTTTAATTTTTTTTATTTCATTTGTGCTGGGTTGTGCCCGATTTGTGCTCTTATGTGCCGTTCGCAAAATTTGATTATTGTGCATAGCAAAAAAGTTGTGGAGTTTTGAAAATTTATCTTCCTCAATTAATTATTTTTTTAATTTTTTTTGTGCTGGGTTGTGCCCGATTTGTGCTCTTATGTGCCGTTCGCAGAATTTGATTATTGTGCATAGCAAAAAAGTTGTGGGGTTTTGAAAATTTATCTTCCTCAATTAATTATTTTTTTAATTTTTTTTTGTGCTGGGTTGTGCCCGATTTGTGCTCTTATGTGTCGTTCGCAGAATTTGATTATTGAGCATAGCAAAAAAGTTGTGGGGTTTTGAAAATTTGTCTTCCTTAATTAATTTATTAATTTTTTTTTTGTGCTTTGTTGTGCCCGATTTGTGCTCCTATATGCCGTTCGCAGAATTTGATTATTTTGCATAGCAAAAAAGTTGTGGGGTTTTGAAAATTTGTCTTCCTTAATTACTTTCTTAATTTTTTTTATTTTTTTGTGCTTTGTTGTGCCCGATTTGTGCTCCTATATGCCGTTCGCAGAATTTGATTATTTTGCATAGCAAAAAAGTTGTGGGGTTTTGAAAATTTGTCTTCCTTAATTACTTTCTTAATTTTTTTTATTTTTTTGTGCTTTGTTGTGCCCGATTTGTGCTCCTATATGCCGTTCGCAGAATTTGATTATTTTGCATAGCAAAAAAGTTGTGGGGTTTTGAAAATTTATCTTCCTTAATTAATTTATTAATTTTTTTTTTGTGCTGGGTTGTGCCCGATTTGTGCTCTTATGTGTCGTTCGCAGAATTTGATTATTGTGCATAGCAAAAAAGTTGTGGGGTTTTGAAAATTTGTCTTCCTTAATTAATTTATTAATTTTTTTTTTGTGCTTTGTTGTGCCCGATTTGTGCTCCTATATGCCGTTCGCAGAATTGGATTATTTTGCATAGCAAAAAAGTTGTGGGGTTTTGAAAATTTGTCTTCCTTAATTAATTTATTAATTTTTTTTTGTGCTGGGTTGTGACCGATTTGTGCTCTTATATGTCGTTCGCAGAATTTGATTATTGTGCATAGCAAAAAAGTTGTGGGGTTTTGAAAATTTGTCTTCCTTAATTAATTTATTAATTTTTTTTTGTGCTGGGTTGTGCCCGATTTGTGCTCTTATGTGTCGTTCGCAGAATTTGATTATTGTGCATAGCAAAAAAGGTGTGGGGTTTTGAAAATTTATCTTCCTTAATTAATTTATTAATTTTTTTTGTGTGCTGGGTTGTGCCCGATTCGTGCTTTTATGTGCCGTTCGCAGAATTTGATTATTGTGCATAGCAAAAAAGTTGTGGGGTTTTGAAAATTTGTCTTCCTTAATTAATTTATTAATTTTTTTTTGTGCTGGGTTGTGCCCGATTCGTGCTTTTATGTGCCGTTCGCAGAATTTGATTATTGTGCATAGCAAAAAAGTTGTGGGGTTTTGAAAATTTGTCTTCCTTAATTAATTTATTAATTTTTTTTTTGTGCTGGGTTGTGCCCGATTTGTGCTCTTATGTGTCGTTCGCAGAATTTGATTATTGTGCATAGCAAAAAAGTTGTGGGGTTTTGAAAATTTATCTTCCTCAATTAATTATTTTTTTAATTTTTTTTGTGCTGGGTTGTGCCCGATTTGTGCTCTTATGTGTCGTTCGCAGAATTTGATTATTGTGCATAGCAAAAAAGTTGTGGGGTTTTGAAAATTTGTCTTCCTTAATTAATTATTTTTTTAATTTTTTTTATTTCATTTGGGCTTGGTTGTGCCCGATTTGTGCTCTTATATGCCGTTCGCAGAATTTGATTATTGTGCATAGCAAAAAAGTTGTGGGGTTTTGAAAATTTATCTTCCTTAATTACTTTCTTAATTTTTTTTATTTTTTTTGTGCTTTGTTGTGCCCGATTTGTGCTCCTATATGCCGTTCGCAGAATTTGATTATTTTGCATAGCAAAAAAGTTGTGGGGTTTTGAAAATTTGTCTTCCTTTCTTAATTTTTTTTTTAATTTTTTTTGTGCTGGGTTGTGCCCGATTTGTGCTCTTATGTGCCGTTCGCAGAATTTGATTATTGTGCATAGCAAAAAAGTTGTGGAGTTTTGAAAATTTATCTTCCTCAATTAATTATTTTTTTAATTTTTTTTGTGCTGGGTTGTGCCCGATTTGTGCTCTTATGTGCCGTTAGCAGAATTTGATTATTGTGCATAGCAAAAAAGTTGTGGGGTTTTGAAAATTTATCTTCCTCAATTAATTATTTTTTTAATTTTTTTTTTGCTGGGTTGTGCCCGATTTGTGCTCTTATGTGTCGTTCGCAGAATTTGATTATTGTGCATAGCAAAAAAGTTGTGGGGTTTTGAAAATTTATCTTCCTTAATTACTTTCTTAATTTTTTTTATTTTTTTGTGCTTTGTTGTGCCCGATTTGTGCTCCTATATGCCGTTCGCAGAATTTGATTATTTTGCATAGCAAAAAAGTTGTGGGGTTTTGAAAAATTGTCTTCCTTAATTAATTTATTAATTTTTTTGTGCTGGGTTGTGCCCGATTTGTGCTCTTATGTGCCGTTCGCAGAATTTGATTATTGTGCATAGCAAAAAAGTTGTGGGGTTTTGAAAATTTATCTTCCTCAATTAATTATTTTTTTAATTTTTTTTGTGCTGGGTTGTGCCCGATTTGTGCTCTTATGTGTCGTTCGCAGAATTTGATTATTGTGCATAGCAAAAAAGTTGTGGGGTTTTGAAAATTTGTCTTCCTTAATTAATTATTTTTTTAATTTTTTTTATTTCATTTGGGCTTGGTTGTGCCCGATTTGTGCTCTTATATGCCGTTCGCAGAATTTGATTATTGTGCATAGCAAAAAAGTTGTGGGGTTTTGAAAATTTATCTTCCTTAATTACTTTCTTAATTTTTTTTATTTTTTTTGTGCTTTGTTGTGCCCGATTTGTGCTCCTATATGCCGTTCGCAGAATTTGATTATTTTGCATAGCAAAAAAGTTGTGGGGTTTTGAAAATTTGTCTTCCTTTCTTAATTTTTTTTATTTTTTTGTGCTGGGTTGTGCCCGATTTGTGCTCTTATGTGCCGTTCGCAGAATTTGATTATTGTGCATAGCAAAAAAGTTGTGGAGTTTTGAAAATTTATCTTCCTCAATTAATTATTTTTTTAATTTTTTTTATTTCATTTGGGCTTGGTTGTGCCCGATTTGTGCTCTTATATGCCGTTCGCAGAATTTGATTATTGTGCATAGCAAAAAAGTTGTGGGGTTTTGAAAATTTATCTTCCTTAATTACTTTCTTAATTTTTTTTATTTTTTTTGTGCTTTGTTGTGCCCGATTTGTGCTCTTATGTGCCGTTCGCAGAATTTGATTATTGTGCATAGCAAAAAAGTTGTGGGGTTTTGAAAATTTATCTTCCTTAATTACATTATTAATTTTTTTTATTTCATTTGGGCTTGGTTGTGCCCGATTTGTGCTCTTATGTGCCGTTCGCAGAATTTGATTATTGTGCATAGCAAAAAAGTTGTGGAGTTTTGAAAATTTATCTTCCCCAATTAATTATTTTTTTAATTTTTTTTATTTCATTTGGGCTTGGTTGTGCCCGATTTGTGCTCTTATATGCCGTTCGCAGAATTTGATTATTGTGCATAGCAAAAAAGTTGTGGGGTTTTGAAAATTTATCTTCCTCAATTAATTATTTTTTTAATTTTTTTTGTGCTGGGTTGTGCCCGATTTGTGCTCTTATGTGTCGTTCGCAGAATTTGATTATTGTGCATAGCAAAAAAGTTGTGGGGTTTTGAAAATTTGTCTTCCTTAATTAATTATTTTTTTAATTTTTTTTATTTCATTTGGGCTTGGTTGTGCCCGATTTGTGCTCTTATATGCCGTTCGCAGAATTTGATTATTGTGCATAGCAAAAAAGTTGTGGGGTTTTGAAAATTTATCTTCCTTAATTACTTTCTTAATTTTTTTTATTTTTTTTGTGCTTTGTTGTGCCCGATTTGTGCTCCTATATGCCGTTCGCAGAATTTGATTATTTTGCATAGCAAAAAAGTTGTGGGGTTTTGAAAATTTGTCTTCCTTTCTTAATTTTTTTTATTTTTTTGTGCTGGGTTGTGCCCGATTTGTGCTCTTATGTGCCGTTCGCAGAATTTGATTATTGTGCATAGCAAAAAAGTTGTGGAGTTTTGAAAATTTATCTTCCTCAATTAATTATTTTTTTAATTTTTTTTATTTCATTTGGGCTTGGTTGTGCCCGATTTGTGCTCTTATATGCCGTTCGCAGAATTTGATTATTGTGCATAGCAAAAAAGTTGTGGGGTTTTGAAAATTTATCTTCCTCAATTAATTATTTTTTTAATTTTTTTTGTGCTGGGTTGTGCCCGATTTGTGCTCTTATGTGTCGTTCGCAGAATTTGATTATTGTGCATAGCAAAAAAGTTGTGGGGTTTTGAAAATTTGTCTTCCTTAATTAATTATTTTTTTAATTTTTTTTATTTCATTTGGGCTTGGTTGTGCCCGATTTGTGCTCTTATATGCCGTTCGCAGAATTTGATTATTGTGCATAGCAAAAAAGTTGTGGGGTTTTGAAAATTTATCTTCCTTAATTACTTTCTTAATTTTTTTTATTTTTTTTGTGCTTTGTTGTGCCCGATTTGTGCTCCTATATGCCGTTCGCAGAATTTGATTATTTTGCATAGCAAAAAAGTTGTGGGGTTTTGAAAATTTGTCTTCCTTTCTTAATTTTTTTTATTTTTTTGTGCTGGGTTGTGCCCGATTTGTGCTCTTATGTGCCGTTCGCAGAATTTGATTATTGTGCATAGCAAAAAAGTTGTGGAGTTTTGAAAATTTATCTTCCTCAATTAATTATTTTTTTAATTTTTTTTATTTCATTTGGGCTTGGTTGTGCCCGATTTGTGCTCTTATATGCCGTTCGCAGAATTTGATTATTGTGCATAGCAAAAAAGTTGTGGGGTTTTGAAAATTTATCTTCCTTAATTACTTTCTTAATTTTTTTTATTTTTTTTGTGCTTTGTTGTGCCCGATTTGTGCTCTTATGTGCCGTTCGCAGAATTTGATTATTGTGCATAGCAAAAAAGTTGTGGGGTTTTGAAAATTTATCTTCCTTAATTACATTATTAATTTTTTTTATTTCATTTGGGCTTGGTTGTGCCCGATTTGTGCTCTTATGTGCCGTTCGCAGAATTTGATTATTGTGCATAGCAAAAAAGTTGTGGAGTTTTGAAAATTTATCTTCCCCAATTAATTATTTTTTTAATTTTTTTTATTTCATTTGGGCTTGGTTGTGCCCGATTTGTGCTCTTATATGCCGTTCGCAGAATTTGATTATTGTGCATAGCAAAAAAGTTGTGGGGTTTTGAAAATTTATCTTCCTCAATTAATTATTTTTTTAATTTTTTTTGTGCTGGGTTGTGCCCGATTTGTGCTCTTATGTGTCGTTCGCAGAATTTGATTATTGTGCATAGCAAAAAAGTTGTGGGGTTTTGAAAATTTGTCTTCCTTAATTAATTATTTTTTTAATTTTTTTTATTTCATTTGTGCTGGGTTGTGCCCGATTTGTGCTCTTATGTGCCGTTCGCAAAATTTGATTATTGTGCATAGCAAAAAAGTTGTGGAGTTTTGAAAATTTATCTTCCTCAATTAATTATTTTTTTAATTTTTTTTGTGCTGGGTTGTGCCCGATTTGTGCTCTTATGTGCCGTTCGCAGAATTTGATTATTGTGCATAGCAAAAAAGTTGTGGGGTTTTGAAAATTTATCTTCCTCAATTAATTATTTTTTTAATTTTTTTTTGTGCTGGGTTGTGCCCGATTTGTGCTCTTATGTGTCGTTCGCAGAATTTGATTATTGAGCATAGCAAAAAAGTTGTGGGGTTTTGAAAATTTGTCTTCCTTAATTAATTTATTAATTTTTTTTTTGTGCTTTGTTGTGCCCGATTTGTGCTCCTATATGCCGTTCGCAGAATTTGATTATTTTGCATAGCAAAAAAGTTGTGGGGTTTTGAAAATTTGTCTTCCTTAATTACTTTCTTAATTTTTTTTATTTTTTTGTGCTTTGTTGTGCCCGATTTGTGCTCCTATATGCCGTTCGCAGAATTTGATTATTTTGCATAGCAAAAAAGTTGTGGGGTTTTGAAAATTTGTCTTCCTTAATTACTTTCTTAATTTTTTTTATTTTTTTGTGCTTTGTTGTGCCCGATTTGTGCTCCTATATGCCGTTCGCAGAATTTGATTATTTTGCATAGCAAAAAAGTTGTGGGGTTTTGAAAATTTATCTTCCTTAATTAATTTATTAATTTTTTTTTTGTGCTTTGTTGTGCCCGATTTGTGCTCCTATATGCCGTTCGCAGAATTTGATTATTTTGCATAGCAAAAAAGTTGTGGGGTTTTGAAAATTTGTCTTCCTTAATTACTTTCTTAATTTTTTTTATTTTTTTGTGCTTTGTTGTGCCCGATTTGTGCTCCTATATGCCGTTCGCAGAATTTGATTATTTTGCATAGCAAATAAGTTGTGGGGTTTTGAAAATTTGTCTTTCTTAATTAATTTATTAATTTTTTTTGTGCTGGGTTGTGCCCGATTTGTGCTTTTATGTGACGTTCGCAGAATTTGATTATTGTGCATAGCAAAAAAGTTGTGGGGTTTTGAAAATTTATCTTCCTTAATTAATTTATTAATTTTTTTTTGTGCTGGGTTGTGCCCGATTTGTGCTCTTATGTGTCGTTCGCAGAATTTGATTATTGTGCATAGCAAAAAAGTTGTGGGGTTTTGAAAATTTATCTTCCTTAATTAATTTATTAATTTTTTTTATTTTTTTGTGCTTTGTTGTGCCCGATTTGTGCTCCTATATGCCGTTCGCAGAATTTGATTATTGTGCATAGCAAAAAAGTTGTGGGGTTTTGAAAATTTATCTTCCTTAATTAATTTATTAATTTTTTTTTTGTGCTGGGATGTGCCCGATTTGTGCTCTTATGTGTCGTTCGCAGAATTTGATTATTGTGCATAGCAAAAAAGTTGTGGGGTTTTGAAAATTTGTCTTCCTTAATTAATTTATTAATTTTTTTTTGTGCTGGGTTGTGCCCGATTTGTGCTCTTATGTGTCGTTCGCAGAATTTGATTATTGTGCATAGCAAAAAAGTTGTGGGGTTTTGAAAATTTGTCTTCCTTAATTAATTTATTAATTTTTTTTTTGTGCTTTGTTGTGCCCGATTTGTGCTCCTATATGCCGTTCGCAGAATTTGATTATTTTGCATAGCAAAAAAGTTGTGGGGTTTTGAAAATTTGTCTTCCTTAATTACTTTCTTAATTTTTTTTATTTTTTTGTGCTTTGTTGTGCCCGATTTGTGCTCCTATATGCCGTTCGCAGAATTTGATTATTTTGCATAGCAAAAAAGTTGTGGGGTTTTGAAAATTTGTCTTCCTTAATTACTTTCTTAATTTTTTTATTTTTTTGTGCTTTGTTGTGCCCGATTTGTGCTCCTATATGCCGTTCGCAGAATTTGATTATTTTGCATAGCAAAAAAGTTGTGGGGTTTTGAAAATTTGTCTTCCTTAATTAATTTATTAATTTTTTTTTGTGCTGGGTTGTGCCCGATTTGTGCTCTTATGTGTCGTTCGCAGAATTTGATTATTGTGCATAGCAAAAAAGTTGTGGGGTTTTGAAAATTTGTCTTCCTTAATTAATTTATTAATTTTTTTTTTGTGCTTTGTTGTGCCCGATTTGTGCTCCTATATGCCGTTCGCAGAATTTGATTATTTTGCATAGCAAAAAAGTTGTGGGGTTTTGAAAATTTATCTTCCTCAATTAATTATTTTTTTAATTTTTTTTGTGCTGGGTTGTGCCCGATTTGTGCTCTTATGTGCCGTTCGCAGAATTTGATTATTGTGCATAGCAAAAAAGTTGTGGGGTTTTGAAAATTTATCTTCCTCAATTAATTATTTTTTTAATTTTTTTTGTGCTGGGTTGTGCCCGATTTGTGCTCTTATGTGTCGTTCGCAGAATTTGATTATTGTGCATAGCAAAAAAGTTGTGGGGTTTTGAAAATTTGTCTTTCTTAATTAATTTATTAATTTTTTTTTTGTGCTGGGTTGTGCCCGATTTGTGCTCTTATGTGCCGTTCGCAGAATATGATTATTGTGCATAGCAAAAAAGTTTGGTGTTTTAAAATTTATCTTCCTTAATTAATTTATTAATTTTTTTTATTTTTTTGTGCTGGGTTGTGCCCGATTTGTGCTCCTATATGCCGTTCGCAGAATTAGAGTATTTTGCATAGCAAAAAAGTTGTGGGGTTTTGAAAATTTGTCTTCCTTAATTACTTTCTTAATTTTTTTTATTTTTTTGTGCTGGGTTGTGCCCGATTTGTGCTCTTATGTGCCGTTCGCAGAATTTGATTATTGTGAATAGCAAAAAAGTTGTGGGGTTTTGAAAATTTATCTTCCTTAATTAATTTATTAATTTTTTTTTGTGCTGGGTTGTGCCCGATTTGTGCTCTTATGTGTCGTTCGCAGAATTTGATTATTGTGCATAGCAAAAAAGTTGTGGGGTTTTGAAAATTTGTCTTCCTTAATTAATTTATTAATTTTTTTTTGTGCTGGGTTGTGCCCGATTTGTGCTCTTATGTGTCGTTCGCAGAATTTGATTATTGTGTATAGCAAAAAAGTAGTGGGGTTTTGAAAATTTGTCTTCCTTAATTAATTTATTAATTTTTTTTATTTTTTTGTGCTTTGTTGTGCCCGATTTGTGCTCCTATATGCCGTTCGCAGAATTTGATTATTTTGCATAGCAAAAAAGTTGTGGGGTTTTGAAAATTTGTCTTTCTTAATTAATTTATTAATTTTTTTTGTGCTGGGTTGTGCCCGATTTGTGCTCTTATGTGTCGTTCGCAGAATTTGATTATTGTGCATAGCAAAAAAGTTGTGGGGTTTTGAAAATTTATCTTCCTTAATTAATTTATTAATTTTTTTTTGTGCTGGGTTGTGCCCGATTTGTGCTCTTATGTGTCGTTCGCAGAATTTGATTATTGTGTATAGCAAAAAAGTAGTGGGGTTTTGAAAATTTGTCTTCCTTAATTACTTTCTTAATTTTTTTTATTTTTTTGTGCTTTGTTGTGCCCGATTTGTGCTCCTATATGCCGTTCGCAGAATTTGATTATTTTGCATAGCAAAAAAGTTGTGGGGTTTTGAAAATTTGTCTTCCTTAATTACTTTCTTAATTTTTTTTATTTTTTTGTGCTTTGTTGTGCCCGATTTGTGCTCCTATATGCCGTTCGCAGAATTTGATTATTTTGCATAGCAAAAAAGTTGTGGGGTTTTGAAAATTTATCTTCCTTAATTAATTTATTAATTTTTTTTTTGTGCTGGGTTGTGCCCGATTTGTGCTCTTATGTGTCGTTCGCAGAATTTGATTATTGTGCATAGCAAAAAAGTTGTGGGGTTTTGAAAATTTGTCTTCCTTAATTAATTTATTAATTTTTTTTTTGTGCTTTGTTGTGCCCGATTTGTGCTCCTATATGCCGTTCGCAGAATTTGATTATTTTGCATAGCAAAAAAGTTGTGGGGTTTTGAAAATTTATCTTCCTCAATTAATTATTTTTTTAATTTTTTTTGTGCTGGGTTGTGCCCGATTTGTGCTCTTATGTGCCGTTCGCAGAATTTGATTATTGTGCATAGCAAAAAAGTTGTGGGGTTTTGAAAATTTATCTTCCTCAATTAATTATTTTTTTAATTTTTTTTGTGCTGGGTTGTGCCCGATTTGTGCTCTTATGTGTCGTTCGCAGAATTTGATTATTGTGCATAGCAAAAAAGTTGTGGGGTTTTGAAAATTTGTCTTTCTTAATTAATTTATTAATTTTTTTTTTGTGCTGGGTTGTGCCCGATTTGTGCTCTTATGTGCCGTTCGCAGAATATGATTATTGTGCATAGCAAAAAAGTTTGGTGTTTTAAAATTTATCTTCCTTAATTAATTTATTAATTTTTTTTATTTTTTTGTGCTGGGTTGTGCCCGATTTGTGCTCCTATATGCCGTTCGCAGAATTAGAGTATTTTGCATAGCAAAAAAGTTGTGGGGTTTTGAAAATTTGTCTTCCTTAATTACTTTCTTAATTTTTTTTATTTTTTTGTGCTGGGTTGTGCCCGATTTGTGCTCTTATGTGCCGTTCGCAGAATTTGATTATTGTGAATAGCAAAAAAGTTGTGGGGTTTTGAAAATTTATCTTCCTTAATTAATTTATTAATTTTTTTTTGTGCTGGGTTGTGCCCGATTTGTGCTCTTATGTGTCGTTCGCAGAATTTGATTATTGTGCATAGCAAAAAAGTTGTGGGGTTTTGAAAATTTGTCTTCCTTAATTAATTTATTAATTTTTTTTTGTGCTGGGTTGTGCCCGATTTGTGCTCTTATGTGTCGTTCGCAGAATTTGATTATTGTGTATAGCAAAAAAGTAGTGGGGTTTTGAAAATTTGTCTTCCTTAATTAATTTATTAATTTTTTTTATTTTTTTGTGCTTTGTTGTGCCCGATTTGTGCTCCTATATGCCGTTCGCAGAATTTGATTATTTTGCATAGCAAAAAAGTTGTGGGGTTTTGAAAATTTGTCTTTCTTAATTAATTTATTAATTTTTTTTGTGCTGGGTTGTGCCCGATTTGTGCTCTTATGTGTCGTTCGCAGAATTTGATTATTGTGCATAGCAAAAAAGTTGTGGGGTTTTGAAAATTTGTCTTCCTTAATTAATTTATTAATTTTTTTTTTGTGCTTTGTTGTGCCCGATTTGTGCTCCTATATGCCGTTCGCAGAATTTGATTATTTTGCATAGCAAAAAAGTTGTGGGGTTTTGAAAATTTATCTTCCTCAATTAATTATTTTTTTAATTTTTTTTGTGCTGGGTTGTGCCCGATTTGTGCTCTTATGTGCCGTTCGCAGAATTTGATTATTGTGCATAGCAAAAAAGTTGTGGGGTTTTGAAAATTTGTCTTCCTTAATTAATTATTTTTTTAATTTTTTTTATTTCATTTGTGCTGGATTGTGCCCGATTTGTGCTCTTATGTGTCGTTCGCAGAATTTGATTATTGTGCATAGCAAAAAAGTTGTGGGGTTTTGAAAATTTGTCTTCCTTAATTAATTTATTAATTTTTTTTATTTTTTTGTGCTTTGTTGTGCCCGATTTGTGCTCTTATATGTCGTTCGCAGAATTTGATTATTGTGCATAGCAAAAAAGTTGTGGGGTTTTGAAAATTTGTCTTCCTTAATTAATTTATTAATTTTTTTTTGTGCTGGGTTGTGCCCGATTTGTGCTCTTATGTGTCGTTCGCAGAATTTGATTATTGTGCATAGCAAAAAAGTTGTGGGGTTTTGAAAATTTATCTTCCTTAATTAATTTATTAATTTTTTTTTGTGCTGGGTTGTGCCCGATTTGTGCTCTTATGTGCCGTTCGCAGAATTTGATTATTGTGCATAGCAAAAAAGTTGTGGGGTTTTGAAAATTTATCTTCCTTAATTAATTATTTTTTTAATTTTTTTTGTGCTGGATTGTGCCCGATTTGTGCTCTTATGTGT
This sequence comes from Hedychridium roseum, assembly GCA_963989215.1. NCBI lineage: Eukaryota > Metazoa > Arthropoda > Insecta > Hymenoptera > Chrysididae > Hedychridium > Hedychridium roseum. Next base: position 644,550 of record OZ022312.1, on the reverse strand, counting down.
CGTTCGCAGAATTTGATTATTGTGCATAGCAAAAAAGTTGTGGGGTTTTGAAAATTTGTCTTCCTTAATTAATTTATTAATTTTTTTTATTTTTTTGTGCTTTGTTGTGCCCGATTTGTGCTCCTATATGCCGTTCGCAGAATTTGATTATTGTGCATAGCAAAAAAGTTGTGGGGTTTTGAAAATTTATCTTCCTTAATTAATTTATTAATTTTTTTTTTGTGCTGGGTTGTGACCGATTTGTGCTCTTATATGTCGTTCGCAGAATTTGATTATTGTGCATAGCAAAAAAGTTGTGGGGTTTTGAAAATTTGTCTTCCTTAATTAATTTATTAATTTTTTTTATTTTTTTGTGCTTTGTTGTGCCCGATTTGTGCTCCTATATGCCGTTCGCAGAATTTGATTATTGTGCATAGCAAAAAAGTTGTGGGGTTTTGAAAATTTATCTTCCTTAATTAATTATTTTTTTAATTTTTTTTGTGCTGGATTGTGCCCGATTTGTGCTCTTATGTGTCGTTCGCAGAATTTGATTATTGTGCATAGCAAAAAAGTTGTGGGGTTTTGAAAATTTGTCTTCCTTAATTAATTTATTAATTTTTTTTATTTTTTTGTGCTTTGTTGTGCCCGATTTGTGCTCCTATATGCCGTTCGCAGAATTTGATTATTGTGCATAGCAAAAAAGTTGTGGGGTTTTGAAAATTTATCTTCCTTAATTAATTTATTAATTTTTTTTTTGTGCTGGGTTGTGACCGATTTGTGCTCTTATATGTCGTTCGCAGAATTTGATTATTGTGCATAGCAAAAAAGTTGTGGGGTTTTGAAAATTTGTCTTCCTTAATTAATTTATTAATTTTTTTTATTTTTTTGTGCTTTGTTGTGCCCGATTTGTGCTCCTATATGCCGTTCGCAGAATTTGATTATTGTGCATAGCAAAAAAGTTGTGGGGTTTTGAAAATTTATCTTCCTTAATTAATTTATTAATTTTTTTTTTTGTGCTGGGTTGTGACCGATTTGTGCTCTTATATGTCGTTCGCAGAATTTGATTATTGTGCATAGCAAAAAAGTTGTGGGGTTTTGAAAATTTGTCTTCCTTAATTAATTTATTAATTTTTTTTTGTGCTGGGTTGTGCCCGATTTGTGCTCTTATGTGTCGTTCGCAGAATTTGATTATTGTGCATAGCAAAAAAGTTGTGGGGTTTAGAAAATTTATCTTCCTTAATTAATTTATTAATTTTTTTTTGTGCTGGGTTGTGACCGATTTGTGCTCTTATGTGTCGTTCGCAGAATTTGATTATTGTGCATAGCAAAAAAGGTGTGGGGTTTTGAAAATTTATCTTCCTTAATTAATTATTTTTTTAATTTTTTTTGTGCTGGGTTGTGCCCGATTTGTGCTCTTATGTGTCGTTCGCAGAATTTGATTATTGTGCATAGCAAAAAAGTTGTGGGGTTTTGAAAATTTGTCTTCCTTAATTAATTTATTAATTTTTTTTGTGCTGGGTTGTGCCCGATTTGTGCTCTTATGTGTCGTTCGCAGAATTTGATTATTGTGCATAGCAAAAAAGTTGTGGGGTTTTGAAAATTTATCTTCCTTAATTAATTATGTTTAAAATTTTTTTTTGTGCTGGATTGTGCCCGATTTGTGCTCTTATGTGTCGTTCGCAGAATTTGATTATTGTGCATAGCAAAAAAGTTGTGGGGTTTTGAAAATTTGTCTTCCTTAATTACTTTCTTAATTTTTTTTATTTTTTTGTGCTTTGTTGTGCCCGATTTGTGCTCCTATATGCCGTTCGCAGAATTTGATTATTTTGCATAGCAAAAAAGTTGTGGGGTTTTGAAAATTTATCTTCCTTAATTAATTTATTAATTTTTTTTTTGTGCTGGGTTGTGCCCGATTTGTGCTCTTATGTGTCGTTCGCAGAATTTGATTATTGTGCATAGCAAAAAAGGTGTGGGGTTTTGAAAATTTATCTTCCTTAATTAATTTATTAATTTATTTTTGTGCTGGGTTGTGACCGATTTGTGCTCTTATATGTCGTTCGCAGAATTTGATTATTGTGCATAGCAAAAAAGTTGTGGGGTTTTGAAAATTTGTCTTCCTTAATTAATTTATTAATTTTTTTTTGTGCTGGGTTGTGCCCGATTTGTGCTCTTATGTGTCGTTCGCAGAATTTGATTATTGTGCATAGCAAAAAAGGTGTGGGGTTTTGAAAATTTATCTTCCTTAATTAATTTATTAATTTTTTTTTTGTGCTGGGTTGTGACCGATTTGTGCTCTTATATGTCGTTCGCAGAATTTGATTATTGTGCATAGCAAAAAAGTTGTGGGGTTTTGAAAATTTGTCTTCCTTAATTAATTTATTAATTTTTTTTTTGTGCTGGGTTGTGCCCGATTTGTGCTCTTATGTGTCGTTCGCAGAATTTGATTATTGTGCATAGCAAAAAAGGTGTGGGGTTTTGAAAATTTATCTTCCTTAATTAATTTATTAATTTATTTTTGTGCTGGGTTGTGACCGATTTGTGCTCTTATATGTCGTTCGCAGAATTTGATTATTGTGCATAGCAAAAAAGTTGTGGGGTTTTGAAAATTTGTCTTCCTTAATTAATTTATTAATTTTTTTTTGTGCTGGGTTGTGCCCGATTTGTGCTCTTATGTGTCGTTCGCAGAATTTGATTATTGTGCATAGCAAAAAAGGTGTGGGGTTTTGAAAATTTATCTTCCTTAATTAATTTATTAATTTTTTTTGTGTGCTGGGTTGTGCCCGATTCGTGCTTTTATGTGCCGTTCGCAGAATTTGATTATTGTGCATAGCAAAAAAGTTGTGGGGTTTTGAAAATTTGTCTTCCTTAATTAATTTATTAATTTTTTTTTTGTGCTGGGTTGTGACCGATTTGTGCTCTTATATGTCGTTCGCAGAATTTGATTATTGTGCATAGCAAAAAAGTTGTGGGGTTTTGAAAATTTGTCTTTCTTAATTAATTTATTAATTTTTTTTGTGTGCTGGGTTGTGCCCGATTCGTGCTTTTATGTGCCGTTCGCAGAATTTGATTATTGTGCATAGCAAAAAAGTTGTGGGGTTTTGAAAATTTGTCTTCCTTAATTAATTTATTAATTTTTTTTTGTGCTGGGTTGTGCCCGATTTGTGCTCTTATATGCCGTTCGCAGAATTTGATTATTGTGCATAGCAAAAAAGTTGTGGGGTTTTGAAAATTTGTCTTCCTTAATTAATTTATTAATTTTTTTTTTTGTGCTGGGTTGTGACCGATTTGTGCTCTTATATGTCGTTCGCAGAATTTGATTATTGTGCATAGCTAAAAAGTTGTGGGGTTTTGAAAATTTGTCTTCCTTAATTACTTTCTTAATTTTTTTTATTTTTTTGTGCTTTGTTGTGCCCGATTTGTGCTCCTATATGCCGTTCGCAGAATTTGATTATTTTGCATAGCAAAAAAGTTGTGGGGTTTTGAAAATTTGTCTTCCTTAATTAATTTATTAATTTTTTTTTGTGCTGGGTTGTGCCCGATTTGTGCTCTTATATGCCGTTCGCAGAATTTGATTATTGTGCATAGCAAAAAAGTTGTGGGGTTTTGAAAATTTGTCTTCCTTAATTAATTTATTAATTTTTTTTATTTTTTTGTGCTGGGTTGTGCCCGATTTGTGCTCTTATATGCCGTTCGCAGAATTTGATTATTGTGCATAGCAAAAAAGTTGTGGGGTTTTGAAAATTTGTCTTCCTTAATTAATTTATTAATTTTTTTTTTGTGCTGGGTTGTGACCGATTTGTGCTCTTATATGTCGTTCGCAGAATTTGATTATTGTGCATAGCAAAAAAGTTGTGGGGTTTTGAAAATTTGTCTTTCTTAATTAATTTATTAATTTTTTTTTTGTGCTGGGTTGTGCCCGATTTGTGCTCTTATGTGTCGTTCGCAGAATTTGATTATTGTGCATAGCAAAAAAGGTGTGGGGTTTTGAAAATTTATCTTCCTTAATTAATTTATTAATTTTTTTGTGTGCTGGGTTGTGCCCGATTCGTGCTTTTATGTGCCGTTCGCAGAATTTGATTATTGTGCATAGCAAAAAAGTTGTGGGGTTTTGAAAATTTGTCTTCCTTAATTAATTTATTAATTTTTTTTTTGTGCTGGGTTGTGACCGATTTGTGCTCTTATATGTCGTTCGCAGAATTTGATTATTGTGCATAGCAAAAAAGTTGTGGGGTTTTGAAAATTTGTCTTCCTTAATTAATTTATTAATTTTTTTTTTGTGCTGGGTTGTGCCCGATTTGTGCTCTTATGTGTCGTTCGCAGAATTTGATTATTGTGCATAGCAAAAAAGGTGTGGGGTTTTGAAAATTTATCTTCCTTAATTAATTTATTAATTTTTTTTGTGTGCTGGGTTGTGCCCGATTCGTGCTTTTATGTGCCGTTCGCAGAATTTGATTATTGTGCATAGCAAAAAAGTTGTGGGGTTTTGAAAATTTGTCTTCCTTAATTAATTTATTAATTTTTTTTTTGTGCTGGGTTGTGCCCGATTTGTGCTCTTATGTGTCGTTCGCAGAATTTGATTATTGTGCATAGCAAAAAAGGTGTGGGGTTTTGAAAATTTATCTTCCTTAATTAATTTATTAATTTTTTTGTGTGCTGGGTTGTGCCCGATTCGTGCTTTTATGTGCCGTTCGCAGAATTTGATTATTGTGCATAGCAAAAAAGTTGTGGGGTTTTGAAAATTTGTCTTCCTTAATTAATTTATTAATTTTTTTTTTGTGCTGGGTTGTGACCGATTTGTGCTCTTATATGTCGTTCGCAGAATTTGATTATTGTGCATAGCAAAAAAGTTGTGGGGTTTTGAAAATTTGTCTTCCTTAATTAATTTATTAATTTTTTTTTTGTGCTGGGTTGTGCCCGATTTGTGCTCTTATGTGTCGTTCGCAGAATTTGATTATTGTGCATAGCAAAAAAGGTGTGGGGTTTTGAAAATTTATCTTCCTTAATTAATTTATTAATTTATTTTTGTGCTGGGTTGTGACCGATTTGTGCTCTTATATGTCGTTCGCAGAATTTGATTATTGTGCATAGCAAAAAAGTTGTGGGGTTTTGAAAATTTGTCTTCCTTAATTAATTTATTAATTTTTTTTTGTGCTGGGTTGTGCCCGATTTGTGCTCTTATGTGTCGTTCGCAGAATTTGATTATTGTGCATAGCAAAAAAGGTGTGGGGTTTTGAAAATTTATCTTCCTTAATTAATTTATTAATTTTTTTTGTGTGCTGGGTTGTGCCCGATTCGTGCTTTTATGTGCCGTTCGCAGAATTTGATTATTGTGCATAGCAAAAAAGTTGTGGGGTTTTGAAAATTTGTCTTCCTTAATTAATTTATTAATTTTTTTTTTGTGCTGGGTTGTGACCGATTTGTGCTCTTATATGTCGTTCGCAGAATTTGATTATTGTGCATAGCAAAAAAGTTGTGGGGTTTTGAAAATTTGTCTTTCTTAATTAATTTATTAATTTTTTTTGTGTGCTGGGTTGTGCCCGATTCGTGCTTTTATGTGCCGTTCGCAGAATTTGATTATTGTGCATAGCAAAAAAGTTGTGGGGTTTTGAAAATTTGTCTTCCTTAATTAATTTATTAATTTTTTTTTGTGCTGGGTTGTGCCCGATTTGTGCTCTTATATGCCGTTCGCAGAATTTGATTATTGTGCATAGCAAAAAAGTTGTGGGGTTTTGAAAATTTGTCTTCCTTAATTAATTTATTAATTTTTTTTTTGTGCTGGGTTGTGACCGATTTGTGCTCTTATATGTCGTTCGCAGAATTTGATTATTGTGCATAGCTAAAAAGTTGTGGGGTTTTGAAAATTTGTCTTCCTTAATTACTTTCTTAATTTTTTTTATTTTTTTGTGCTTTGTTGTGCCCGATTTGTGCTCCTATATGCCGTTCGCAGAATTTGATTATTTTGCATAGCAAAAAAGTTGTGGGGTTTTGAAAATTTGTCTTCCTTAATTAATTTATTAATTTTTTTTTGTGCTGGGTTGTGCCCGATTTGTGCTCTTATATGCCGTTCGCAGAATTTGATTATTGTGCATAGCAAAAAAGTTGTGGGGTTTTGAAAATTTGTCTTCCTTAATTAATTTATTAATTTTTTTTATTTTTTTGTGCTGGGTTGTGCCCGATTTGTGCTCTTATATGCCGTTCGCAGAATTTGATTATTGTGCATAGCAAAAAAGTTGTGGGGTTTTGAAAATTTGTCTTCCTTAATTAATTTATTAATTTTTTTTTTGTGCTGGGTTGTGACCGATTTGTGCTCTTATATGTCGTTCGCAGAATTTGATTATTGTGCATAGCAAAAAAGTTGTGGGGTTTTGAAAATTTGTCTTTCTTAATTAATTTATTAATTTTTTTTGTGTGCTGGGTTGTGCCCGATTCGTGCTTTTATGTGCCGTTCGCAGAATTTGATTATTGTGCATAGCAAAAAAGTTGTGGGGTTTTGAAAATTTGTCTTCCTTAATTAATTTATTAATTTTTTTTTGTGCTGGGTTGTGCCCGATTTGTGCTCTTATATGCCGTTCGCAGAATTTGATTATTGTGCATAGCAAAAAAGTTGTGGGGTTTTGAAAATTTGTCTTCCTTAATTAATTTATTAATTTTTTTTTTGTGCTGGGTTGTGACCGATTTGTGCTCTTATATGTCGTTCGCAGAATTTGATTATTGTGCATAGCTAAAAAGTTGTGGGGTTTTGAAAATTTGTCTTCCTTAATTACTTTCTTAATTTTTTTTATTTTTTTGTGCTTTGTTGTGCCCGATTTGTGCTCCTATATGCCGTTCGCAGAATTTGATTATTTTGCATAGCAAAAAAGTTGTGGGGTTTTGAAAATTTGTCTTCCTTAATTAATTTATTAATTTTTTTGTGTGCTGGGTTGTGCCCGATTCGTGCTTTTATGTGCCGTTCGCAGAATTTGATTATTGTGCATAGCAAAAAAGTTGTGGGGTTTTGAAAATTTGTCTTCCTTAATTAATTTATTAATTTTTTTTTGTGCTGGGTTGTGACCGATTTGTGCTCTTATATGTCGTTCGCAGAATTTGATTATTGTGCATAGCAAAAAAGTTGTGGGGTTTTGAAAATTTGTCTTCCTTAATTAATTTATTAATTTTTTTTTTGTGCTGGGTTGTGCCCGATTTGTGCTCTTATGTGTCGTTCGCAGAATTTGATTATTGTGCATAGCAAAAAAGGTGTGGGGTTTTGAAAATTTATCTTCCTTAATTAATTTATTAATTTTTTTTTGTGCTGGGTTGTGACCGATTTGTGCTCTTATATGTCGTTCGCAGAATTTGATTATTGTGCATAGCAAAAAAGTTGTGGGGTTTTGAAAATTTGTCTTCCTTAATTAATTTATTAATTTTTTTTTTGTGCTGGGTTGTGCCCGATTTGTGCTCTTATGTGTCGTTCGCAGAATTTGATTATTGTGCATAGCAAAAAAGTTGTGGGGTTTTGAAAATTTGTCTTCCTTAATTAATTTATTAATTTTTTTTTTGTGCTGGGTTGTGACCGATTTGTGCTCTTATATGTCGTTCGCAGAATTTGATTATTGTGCATAGCTAAAAAGTTGTGGGGTTTTGAAAATTTGTCTTCCTTAATTACTTTCTTAATTTTTTTTATTTTTTTGTGCTTTGTTGTGCCCGATTTGTGCTCCTATATGCCGTTCGCAGAATTTGATTATTTTGCATAGCAAAAAAGTTGTGGGGTTTTGAAAATTTGTCTTCCTTAATTAATTTATTAATTTTTTTTTGTGCTGGGTTGTGCCCGATTTGTGCTCTTATATGCCGTTCGCAGAATTTGATTATTGTGCATAGCAAAAAAGTTGTGGGGTTTTGAAAATTTGTCTTCCTTAATTAATTTATTAATTTTTTTTATTTTTTTGTGCTGGGTTGTGCCCGATTTGTGCTCTTATATGCCGTTCGCAGAATTTGATTATTGTGCATAGCAAAAAAGTTGTGGGGTTTTGAAAATTTGTCTTCCTTAATTAATTTATTAATTTTTTTTTTGTGCTGGGTTGTGACCGATTTGTGCTCTTATATGTCGTTCGCAGAATTTGATTATTGTGCATAGCAAAAAAGTTGTGGGGTTTTGAAAATTTGTCTTTCTTAATTAATTTATTAATTTTTTTTGTGTGCTGGGTTGTGCCCGATTCGTGCTTTTATGTGCCGTTCGCAGAATTTGATTATTGTGCATAGCAAAAAAGTTGTGGGGTTTTGAAAATTTGTCTTCCTTAATTAATTTATTAATTTTTTTTTGTGCTGGGTTGTGCCCGATTTGTGCTCTTATATGCCGTTCGCAGAATTTGATTATTGTGCATAGCAAAAAAGTTGTGGGGTTTTGAAAATTTGTCTTCCTTAATTAATTTATTAATTTTTTTTTTGTGCTGGGTTGTGACCGATTTGTGCTCTTATATGTCGTTCGCAGAATTTGATTATTGTGCATAGCTAAAAAGTTGTGGGGTTTTGAAAATTTGTCTTCCTTAATTACTTTCTTAATTTTTTTTATTTTTTTGTGCTTTGTTGTGCCCGATTTGTGCTCCTATATGCCGTTCGCAGAATTTGATTATTTTGCATAGCAAAAAAGTTGTGGGGTTTTGAAAATTTGTCTTCCTTAATTAATTTATTAATTTTTTTGTGTGCTGGGTTGTGCCCGATTCGTGCTTTTATGTGCCGTTCGCAGAATTTGATTATTGTGCATAGCAAAAAAGTTGTGGGGTTTTGAAAATTTGTCTTCCTTAATTAATTTATTAATTTTTTTTTGTGCTGGGTTGTGACCGATTTGTGCTCTTATATGTCGTTCGCAGAATTTGATTATTGTGCATAGCAAAAAAGTTGTGGGGTTTTGAAAATTTGTCTTCCTTAATTAATTTATTAATTTTTTTTTTGTGCTGGGTTGTGCCCGATTTGTGCTCTTATGTGTCGTTCGCAGAATTTGATTATTGTGCATAGCAAAAAAGGTGTGGGGTTTTGAAAATTTATCTTCCTTAATTAATTTATTAATTTTTTTTTGTGCTGGGTTGTGACCGATTTGTGCTCTTATATGTCGTTCGCAGAATTTGATTATTGTGCATAGCAAAAAAGTTGTGGGGTTTTGAAAATTTGTCTTCCTTAATTAATTTATTAATTTTTTTTTTGTGCTGGGTTGTGCCCGATTTGTGCTCTTATGTGTCGTTCGCAGAATTTGATTATTGTGCATAGCAAAAAAGGTGTGGGGTTTTGAAAATTTATCTTCCTTAATTAATTTATTAATTTTTTTTGTGTGCTGGGTTGTGCCCGATTCGTGCTTTTATGTGCCGTTCGCAGAATTTGATTATTGTGCATAGCAAAAAAGTTGTGGGGTTTTGAAAATTTGTCTTCCTTAATTAATTTATTAATTTTTTTTTGTGCTGGGTTGTGCCCGATTTGTGCTCTTATATGCCGTTCGCAGAATTTGATTATTGTGCATAGCAAAAAAGTTGTGGGGTTTTGAAAATTTGTCTTCCTTAATTAATTTATTAATTTTTTTTTGTGCTGGGTTGTGACCGATTTGTGCTCTTATATGTCGTTCGCAGAATTTGATTATTGTGCATAGCAAAAAAGTTGTGGGGTTTTGAAAATTTGTCTTCCTTAATTAATTTATTAATTTTTTTTTGTGCTGGGTTGTGCCCGATTTGTGCTCTTATGTGTCGTTCGCAGAATTTGATTATTGTGCATAGCAAAAAAGGTGTGGGGTTTTGAAAATTTATCTTCCTTAATTAATTTATTAATTTTTTTTGTGTGCTGGGTTGTGCCCGATTCGTGCTTTTATGTGCCGTTCGCAGAATTTGATTATTGTGCATAGCAAAAAAGTTGTGGGGTTTTGAAAATTTGTCTTCCTTAATTAATTTATTAATTTTTTTTGTGTGCTGGGTTGTGCCCGATTTGTGCTCTTATGTGTCGTTCGCAGAATTTGATTATTTTGCATAGCAAAAAAGTTGTGGGGTTTTGAAAATTTGTCTTCCTTAATTACTTTCTTAATTTTTTTTATTTTTTTGTGCTGGGTTGTGCCCGATTCGTTCTGTTATGTGCCGTTCGCAGAATTTGATTATTGTGCATAGCAAAAAAGTTGTGGTGTTTTGAAAATTTGTCTTCCTTAATTAATTTATTAATTTTTTTTTGTGCTGGGTTGTGCCCGATTTGTGCTCTTATGTGTCGTTCGCAGAATTTGATTATTGTGCATAGCAAAAAAGGTGTGGGGTTTTGAAAATTTATCTTCCTTAATTAATTTATTAATTTTTTTTGTGTGCTGGGTTGTGCCCGATTCGTGCTTTTATGTGCCGTTCGCAGAATTTGATTATTGTGCATAGCAAAAAAGTTGTGGGGTTTTGAAAATTTGTCTTCCTTAATTAATTTATTAATTTTTTTTTGTGCTGGGTTGTGCCCGATTTGTGCTCTTATATGCCGTTCGCAGAATTTGATTATTGTGCATAGCAAAAAAGTTGTGGGGTTTTGAAAATTTGTCTTCCTTAATTAATTTATTAATTTTTTTTTGTGCTGGGTTGTGACCGATTTGTGCTCTTATATGTCGTTCGCAGAATTTGATTATTGTGCATAGCAAAAAAGTTGTGGGGTTTTGAAAATTTGTCTTCCTTAATTAATTTATTAATTTTTTTTTGTGCTGGGTTGTGCCCGATTTGTGCTCTTATGTGTCGTTCGCAGAATTTGATTATTGTGCATAGCAAAAAAGGTGTGGGGTTTTGAAAATTTATCTTCCTTAATTAATTTATTAATTTTTTTTGTGTGCTGGGTTGTGCCCGATTCGTGCTTTTATGTGCCGTTCGCAGAATTTGATTATTGTGCATAGCAAAAAAGTTGTGGGGTTTTGAAAATTTGTCTTCCTTAATTAATTTATTAATTTTTTTTTGTGCTGGGTTGTGCCCGATTCGTTCTGTTATGTGCCGTTCGCAGAATTTGATTATTGTGCATAGCAAAAAAGTTGTGGTGTTTTGAAAATTTGTCTTCCTTAATTAATTTATTAATTTTTTTTTGTGCTGGGTTGTGCCCGATTTGTGCTCTTATGTGTCGTTCGCAGAATTTGATTATTGTGCATAGCAAAAAAGTTGTGGGGTTTTGAAAATTTGTCTTCCTTAATTAATTTATTAATTTTTTTTTGTGCTGGGTTGTGACCGATTTGTGCTCTTATATGTCGTTCGCAGAATTTGATTATTGTGCATAGCAAAAAAGTTGTGGGGTTTTGAAAATTTGTCTTCCTTAATTAATTTATTAATTTTTTTTTGTGCTGGGTTGTGCCCGATTTGTGCTCTTATGTGTCGTTCGCAGAATTTGATTATTGTGCATAGCAAAAAAGGTGTGGGGTTTTGAAAATTTATCTTCCTTAATTAATTTATTAATTTTTTTTGTGTGCTGGGTTGTGCCCGATTCGTGCTTTTATGTGCCGTTCGCAGAATTTGATTATTGTGCATAGCAAAAAAGTTGTGGGGTTTTGAAAATTTGTCTTCCTTAATTAATTTATTAATTTTTTTTTGTGCTGGGTTGTGCCCGATTCGTGCTTTTATGTGCCGTTCGCAGAATTTGATTATTGTGCATAGCAAAAAAGTTGTGGGGTTTTGAAAATTTGTCTTCCTTAATTAATTTATTAATTTTTTTTTGTGCTGGGTTGTGCCCGATTTGTGCTCTTATGTGTCGTTCGCAGAATTTGATTATTGTGCATAGCAAAAAAGGTGTGGGGTTTTGAAAATTTATCTTCCTTAATTAATTTATTAATTTTTTTTGTGTGCTGGGTTGTGCCCGATTCGTGCTTTTATGTGCCGTTCGCAGAATTTGATTATTGTGCATAGCAAAAAAGTTGTGGGGTTTTGAAAATTTGTCTTCCTTAATTAATTTATTAATTTTTTTTTTGTGCTGGGTTGTGACCGATTTGTGCTCTTATATGTCGTTCGCAGAATTTGATTATTGTGCATAGCAAAAAAGTTGTGGGGTTTTGAAAATTTGTCTTTCTTAATTAATTTATTAATTTTTTTTGTGTGCTGGGTTGTGCCCGATTCGTGCTTTTATGTGCCGTTCGCAGAATTTGATTATTGTGCATAGCAAAAAAGTTGTGGGGTTTTGAAAATTTGTCTTCCTTAATTAATTTATTAATTTTTTTTTGTGCTGGGTTGTGCCCGATTTGTGCTCTTATGTGTCGTTCGCAGAATTTGATTATTGTGCATAGCAAAAAAGGTGTGGGGTTTTGAAAATTTATCTTCCTTAATTAATTTATTAATTTTTTTTGTGTGCTGGGTTGTGCCCGATTCGTGCTTTTATGTGCCGTTCGCAGAATTTGATTATTGTGCATAGCAAAAAAGTTGTGGGGTTTTGAAAATTTGTCTTCCTTAATTAATTTATTAATTTTTTTTTTGTGCTGGGTTGTGACCGATTTGTGCTCTTATATGTCGTTCGCAGAATTTGATTATTGTGCATAGCAAAAAAGTTGTGGGGTTTTGAAAATTTGTCTTTCTTAATTAATTTATTAATTTTTTTTGTGTGCTGGGTTGTGCCCGATTCGTGCTTTTATGTGCCGTTCGCAGAATTTGATTATTGTGCATAGCAAAAAAGTTGTGGGGTTTTGAAAATTTGTCTTCCTTAATTAATTTATTAATTTTTTTTTGTGCTGGGTTGTGCCCGATTTGTGCTCTTATATGCCGTTCGCAGAATTTGATTATTGTGCATAGCAAAAAAGTTGTGGGGTTTTGAAAATTTGTCTTCCTTAATTAATTTTTTTTTTAATTTTTTTTGTGCTGGGTTGTGCCCGATTTGTGCTCTTATGTGCCGTTCGCAGAATTTGATTATTGTGCATAGCAAAAAAGTTGTGGAGTTTTGAAAATTTATCTTCCTCAATTAATTATTTTTTTAATTTTTTTTGTGCTGGGTTGTGCCCGATTTGTGCTCTTATGTGCCGTTCGCAGAATTTGATTATTGTGCATAGCAAAAAAGTTGTGGGGTTTTGAAAATTTATCTTCCTCAATTAATTATTTTTTTAATTTTTTTTTTGCTGGGTTGTGCCCGATTTGTGCTCTTATGTGTCGTTCGCAGAATTTGATTATTGTGCATAGCAAAAAAGTTGTGGGGTTTTGAAAATTTATCTTCCTTAATTACTTTCTTAATTTTTTTTATTTTTTTGTGCTTTGTTGTGCCCGATTTGTGCTCCTATATGCCGTTCGCAGAATTTGATTATTTTGCATAGCAAAAAAGTTGTGGGGTTTTGAAAAATTGTCTTCCTTAATTAATTTATTAATTTTTTTTGTGTGCTGGGTTGTGCCCGATTCGTGCTTTTATGTGCCGTTCGCAGAATTTGATTATTGTGCATAGCAAAAAAGGTGTGGGGTTTTGAAAATTTATCTTCCTTAATTAATTTATTAATTTTTTTTGTGTGCTGGGTTGTGCCCGATTCGTGCTTTTATGTGCCGTTCGCAGAATTTGATTATTGTGCATAGCAAAAAAGTTGTGGGGTTTTGAAAATTTGTCTTCCTTAATTAATTTATTAATTTTTTTTTGTGCTGGGTTGTGCCCGATTTGTGCTCTTATATGCCGTTCGCAGAATTTGATTATTGTGCATAGCAAAAAAGTTGTGGGGTTTTGAAAATTTGTCTTCCTTAATTAATTTATTAATTTTTTTTTGTGCTGGGTTGTGACCGATTTGTGCTCTTATATGTCGTTCGCAGAATTTGATTATTGTGCATAGCAAAAAAGTTGTGGGGTTTTGAAAATTTGTCTTCCTTAATTAATTTATTAATTTTTTTTTGTGCTGGGTTGTGCCCGATTTGTGCTCTTATGTGTCGTTCGCAGAATTTGATTATTGTGCATAGCAAAAAAGGTGTGGGGTTTTGAAAATTTATCTTCCTTAATTAATTTATTAATTTTTTTTGTGTGCTGGGTTGTGCCCGATTCGTGCTTTTATGTGCCGTTCGCAGAATTTGATTATTGTGCATAGCAAAAAAGTTGTGGGGTTTTGAAAATTTGTCTTCCTTAATTACTTTCTTAATTTTTTTTATTTTTTTGTGCTGGGTTGTGCCCGATTTGTGCTCTTATGTGCCGTTCGCAGAATTTGATTATTGTGAATAGCAAAAAAGTTGTGGGGTTTTGAAAATTTATCTTCCTTAATTAATTTATTAATTTTTTTTTGTGCTGGGTTGTGCCCGATTTGTGCTCTTATGTGTCGTTCGCAGAATTTGATTATTGTGCATAGCAAAAAAGTTGTGGGGTTTTGAAAATTTGTCTTCCTTAATTAATTTATTAATTTTTTTTGTGTGCTGGGTTGTGCCCGATTCGTGCTTTTATGTGCCGTTCGCAGAATTTGATTATTGTGCATAGCAAAAAAGGTGTGGGGTTTTGAAAATTTATCTTCCTTAATTAATTTATTAATTTTTTTTGTGTGCTGGGTTGTGCCCGATTCGTGCTCTTATGTGTCGTTCGCAGAATTTGATTATTGTGCATAGCAAAAAAGTTGTGGGGTTTTGAAAATTTATCTTCCTCAATTAATTATTTTTTTAATTTTTTTTGTGCTGGGTTGTGCCCGATTTGTGCTCTTATGTGTCGTTCGCAGAATTTGATTATTGTGCATAGCAAAAAAGTTGTGGGGTTTTGAAAATTTGTCTTCCTTAATTAATTATTTTTTTAATTTTTTTTATTTCATTTGGGCTTGGTTGTGCCCGATTTGTGCTCTTATATGCCGTTCGCAGAATTTGATTATTGTGCATAGCAAAAAAGTTGTGGGGTTTTGAAAATTTATCTTCCTTAATTACTTTCTTAATTTTTTTTATTTTTTTTGTGCTTTGTTGTGTCCGATTTGTGCTCCTATATGCCGTTCGCAGAATTTGATTATTGTGAATAGCAAAAAAGTTGTGGGGTTTTGAAAATTTATCTTCCTTAATTAATTTATTAATTTTTTTTTGTGCTGGGTTGTGCCCGATTTGTGCTCTTATGTGTCGTTCGCAGAATTTGATTATTGTGCATAGCAAAAAAGTTGTGGGGTTTTGAAAATTTGTCTTCCTTAATTAATTTATTAATTTTTTTTGTGTGCTGGGTTGTGCCCGATTCGTGCTTTTATGTGCCGTTCGCAGAATTTGATTATTGTGCATAGCAAAAAAGGTGTGGGGTTTTGAAAATTTATCTTCCTTAATTAATTTATTAATTTTTTTTGTGTGCTGGGTTGTGCCCGATTCGTGCTCTTATGTGTCGTTCGCAGAATTTGATTATTGTGCATAGCAAAAAAGTTGTGGGGTTTTGAAAATTTATCTTCCTCAATTAATTATTTTTTTAATTTTTTTTGTGCTGGGTTGTGCCCGATTTGTGCTCTTATGTGTCGTTCGCAGAATTTGATTATTGTGCATAGCAAAAAAGTTGTGGGGTTTTGAAAATTTGTCTTCCTTAATTAATTATTTTTTTAATTTTTTTTATTTCATTTGGGCTTGGTTGTGCCCGATTTGTGCTCTTATATGCCGTTCGCAGAATTTGATTATTGTGCATAGCAAAAAAGTTGTGGGGTTTTGAAAATTTATCTTCCTTAATTACTTTCTTAATTTTTTTTATTTTTTTTGTGCTTTGTTGTGTCCGATTTGTGCTCCTATATGCCGTTCGCAGAATTTGATTATTTTGCATAGCAAAAAAGTTGTGGGGTTTTGAAAATTTGTCTTCCTTTCTTAATTTTTTTTTTAATTTTTTTTGTGCTGGGTTGTGCCCGATTTGTGCTCTTATGTGCCGTTCGCAGAATTTGATTATTGTGCATAGCAAAAAAGTTGTGGAGTTTTGAAAATTTATCTTCCTCAATTAATTATTTTTTTAATTTTTTTTGTGCTGGGTTGTGCCCGATTTGTGCTCTTATGTGCCGTTCGCAGAATTTGATTATTGTGCATAGCAAAAAAGTTGTGGGGTTTTGAAAATTTATCTTCCTCAATTAATTATTTTTTTAATTTTTTTTTTGCTGGGTTGTGCCCGATTTGTGCTCTTATGTGTCGTTCGCAGAATTTGATTATTGTGCATAGCAAAAAAGTTGTGGGGTTTTGAAAATTTATCTTCCTTAATTACTTTCTTAATTTTTTTTATTTTTTTGTGCTTTGTTGTGCCCGATTTGTGCTCCTATATGCCGTTCGCAGAATTTGATTATTTTGCATAGCAAAAAAGTTGTGGGGTTTTGAAAAATTGTCTTCCTTAATTAATTTATTAATTTTTTTTGTGTGCTGGGTTGTGCCCGATTCGTGCTTTTATGTGCCGTTCGCAGAATTTGATTATTGTGCATAGCAAAAAAGGTGTGGGGTTTTGAAAATTTATCTTCCTTAATTAATTTATTAATTTTTTTTGTGTGCTGGGTTGTGCCCGATTCGTGCTTTTATGTGCCGTTCGCAGAATTTGATTATTGTGCATAGCAAAAAAGTTGTGGGGTTTTGAAAATTTGTCTTCCTTAATTAATTTATTAATTTTTTTTTGTGCTGGGTTGTGCCCGATTTGTGCTCTTATATGCCGTTCGCAGAATTTGATTATTGTGCATAGCAAAAAAGTTGTGGGGTTTTGAAAATTTGTCTTCCTTAATTAATTTATTAATTTTTTTTTGTGCTGGGTTGTGACCGATTTGTGCTCTTATATGTCGTTCGCAGAATTTGATTATTGTGCATAGCAAAAAAGTTGTGGGGTTTTGAAAATTTATCTTCCTTAATTAATTTATTAATTTTTTTTTGTGCTGGGTTGTGCCCGATTTGTGCTCTTATGTGTCGTTCGCAGAATTTGATTATTGTGCATAGCAAAAAAGTTGTGGGGTTTTGAAAATTTGTCTTCCTTAATTAATTTATTAATTTTTTTTGTGTGCTGGGTTGTGCCCGATTCGTGCTTTTATGTGCCGTTCGCAGAATTTGATTATTGTGCATAGCAAAAAAGGTGTGGGGTTTTGAAAATTTATCTTCCTTAATTAATTTATTAATTTTTTTTGTGTGCTGGGTTGTGCCCGATTCGTGCTCTTATGTGTCGTTCGCAGAATTTGATTATTGTGCATAGCAAAAAAGTTGTGGGGTTTTGAAAATTTATCTTCCTCAATTAATTATTTTTTTAATTTTTTTTGTGCTGGGTTGTGCCCGATTTGTGCTCTTATGTGTCGTTCGCAGAATTTGATTATTGTGCATAGCAAAAAAGTTGTGGGGTTTTGAAAATTTGTCTTCCTTAATTAATTATTTTTTTAATTTTTTTTATTTCATTTGGGCTTGGTTGTGCCCGATTTGTGCTCTTATATGCCGTTCGCAGAATTTGATTATTGTGCATAGCAAAAAAGTTGTGGGGTTTTGAAAATTTATCTTCCTTAATTACTTTCTTAATTTTTTTTATTTTTTTTGTGCTTTGTTGTGTCCGATTTGTGCTCCTATATGCCGTTCGCAGAATTTGATTATTGTGAATAGCAAAAAAGTTGTGGGGTTTTGAAAATTTATCTTCCTTAATTAATTTATTAATTTTTTTTTGTGCTGGGTTGTGCCCGATTTGTGCTCTTATGTGTCGTTCGCAGAATTTGATTATTGTGCATAGCAAAAAAGTTGTGGGGTTTTGAAAATTTGTCTTCCTTAATTAATTTATTAATTTTTTTTGTGTGCTGGGTTGTGCCCGATTCGTGCTTTTATGTGCCGTTCGCAGAATTTGATTATTGTGCATAGCAAAAAAGGTGTGGGGTTTTGAAAATTTATCTTCCTTAATTAATTTATTAATTTTTTTTGTGTGCTGGGTTGTGCCCGATTCGTGCTCTTATGTGTCGTTCGCAGAATTTGATTATTGTGCATAGCAAAAAAGTTGTGGGGTTTTGAAAATTTATCTTCCTCAATTAATTATTTTTTTAATTTTTTTTGTGCTGGGTTGTGCCCGATTTGTGCTCTTATGTGTCGTTCGCAGAATTTGATTATTGTGCATAGCAAAAAAGTTGTGGGGTTTTGAAAATTTGTCTTCCTTAATTAATTATTTTTTTAATTTTTTTTATTTCATTTGGGCTTGGTTGTGCCCGATTTGTGCTCTTATATGCCGTTCGCAGAATTTGATTATTGTGCATAGCAAAAAAGTTGTGGGGTTTTGAAAATTTATCTTCCTTAATTACTTTCTTAATTTTTTTTATTTTTTTTGTGCTTTGTTGTGTCCGATTTGTGCTCCTATATGCCGTTCGCAGAATTTGATTATTTTGCATAGCAAAAAAGTTGTGGGGTTTTGAAAATTTGTCTTCCTTTCTTAATTTTTTTTTTAATTTTTTTTGTGCTGGGTTGTGCCCGATTTGTGCTCTTATGTGCCGTTCGCAGAATTTGATTATTGTGCATAGCAAAAAAGTTGTGGAGTTTTGAAAATTTATCTTCCTCAATTAATTATTTTTTTAATTTTTTTTGTGCTGGGTTGTGCCCGATTTGTGCTCTTATGTGCCGTTCGCAGAATTTGATTATTGTGCATAGCAAAAAAGTTGTGGGGTTTTGAAAATTTATCTTCCTCAATTAATTATTTTTTTAATTTTTTTTTTGCTGGGTTGTGCCCGATTTGTGCTCTTATGTGTCGTTCGCAGAATTTGATTATTGTGCATAGCAAAAAAGTTGTGGGGTTTTGAAAATTTGTCTTCCTTAATTAATTTATTAATTTTTTTTATTTTTTTGTGCTTTGTTGTGCCCGATTTGTGCTCCTATATGCCGTTCGCAGAATTTGATTATTGTGCATAGCAAAAAAGTTGTGGGGTTTTGAAAATTTATCTTCCTTAATTAATTTATTAATTTTTTTTTGTGCTGGGTTGTGACCGATTTGTGCTCTTATATGTCGTTCGCAGAATTTGATTATTGTGCATAGCAAAAAAGTTGTGGGGTTTTGAAAATTTGTCTTCCTTAATTACTTTCTTAATTTTTTTTATTTTTTTGTGCTTTGTTGTGCCCGATTTGTGCTCCTATATGCCGTTCGCAGAATTTGATTATTGTGCATAGCAAAAAAGTTGTGGGGTTTTGAAAATTTATCTTCCTTAATTAATTTATTAATTTTTTTTTTGTGCTGGGATGTGCCCGATTTGTGCTCTTATGTGTCGTTCGCAGAATTTGATTATTGTGCATAGCAAAAAAGTTGTGGGGTTTTGAAAATTTGTCTTCCTTAATTAATTTATTAATTTTTTTTTTGTGCTGGGATGTGCCCGATTTGTGCTCTTATGTGTCGTTCGCAGAATTTGATTATTGTGCATAGCAAAAAAGGTGTGGGGTTTTGAAAATTTATCTTCCTTAATTAATTTATTAATTTTTTTTTATTTTTTTGTGCTTTGTTGTGCCCGATTTGTGCTCCTATATGCCGATCGCAGAATTTGATTATTGTGCATAGCAAAAAAGTTGTGGGGTTTTGAAAATTTATCTTCCTTAATTAATTTATTAATTTTTTTTTTGTGCTGGGATGTGCCCGATTTGTGCTCTTATGTGTCGTTCGCAGAATTTGATTATTGTGCATAGCAAAAAAGGTGTGGGGTTTTGAAAATTTATCTTCCTTAATTAATTTATTAATTTTTTTTTTGTGCTGGGATGTGCCCGATTTGTGCTCTTATGTGTCGTTCGCAGAATTTGATTATTGTGCATAGCAAAAAAGTTGTGGGGTTTTGAAAATTTATCTTCCTTAATTAATTTATTAATTTTTTTTTTGTGCTGGGATGTGCCCGATTTGTGCTCTTATGTGTCGTTCGCAGAATTTGATTATTGTGCATAGCAAAAAAGTTGTGGGGTTTTGAAAATTTGTCTTTCTTAATTAATTTATTAATTTTTTTTGTGCTGGGTTGTGCCCGATTTGTGCTCTTATGTGTCGTTCGCAGAATTTGATTATTGTGCATAGCAAAAAAGTTGTGGGGTTTTGAAAATTTGTCTTCCTTAATTAATTTATTAATTTTTTTTATTTTTTTGTGCTTTGTTGTGCCCGATTTGTGCTCCTATATGCCGTTCGCAGAATTTGATTATTGTGCATAGCAAAAAAGTTGTGGGGTTTTGAAAATTTATCTTCCTTAATTAATTTATTAATTTTTTTTTGTGCTGGGTTGTGACCGATTTGTGCTCTTATATGTCGTTCGCAGAATTTGATTATTGTGCATAGCAAAAAAGTTGTGGGGTTTTGAAAATTTGTCTTCCTTAATTACTTTCTTAATTTTTTTTATTTTTTTGTGCTTTGTTGTGCCCGATTTGTGCTCCTATATGCCGTTCGCAGAATTTGATTATTGTGCATAGCAAAAAAGTTGTGGGGTTTTGAAAATTTATCTTCCTTAATTAATTTATTAATTTTTTTTTTGTGCTGGGATGTGCCCGATTTGTGCTCTTATGTGTCGTTCGCAGAATTTGATTATTGTGCATAGCAAAAAAGTTGTGGGGTTTTGAAAATTTGTCTTCCTTAATTAATTTATTAATTTTTTTTTTGTGCTGGGATGTGCCCGATTTGTGCTCTTATGTGTCGTTCGCAGAATTTGATTATTGTGCATAGCAAAAAAGGTGTGGGGTTTTGAAAATTTATCTTCCTTAATTAATTTATTAATTTTTTTTTTGTGCTGGGATGTGCCCGATTTGTGCTCTTATGTGTCGTTCGCAGAATTTGATTATTGTGCATAGCAAAAAAGTTGTGGGGTTTAGAAAATTTATCTTCCTTAATTAATTTATTAATTTTTTTTTTGTGCTGGGATGTGCCCGATTTGTGCTCTTATGTGTCGTTCGCAGAATTTGATTATTGTGCATAGCAAAAAAGGTGTGGGGTTTTGAAAATTTATCTTCCTTAATTAATTTATTAATTTTTTTTTTGTGCTGGGATGTGCCCGATTTGTGCTCTTATGTGTCGTTCGCAGAATTTGATTATTGTGCATAGCAAAAAAGGTGTGGGGTTTTGAAAATTTATCTTCCTTAATTAATTTATTAATTTTTTTTGTGTGCTGGGTTGTGACCGATTTGTGCTCTTATTTGCCGTTCGCAGAATTTGATTATTTTGCATAGCAAAAAAGTTGTGGGGTTTTGAAAATTTATCTTCCTCAATTAATTATTTTTTTAATTTTTTTTGTGCTGGGTTGTGCCCGATTTGTGCTCTTATGTGTCGTTCGCAGAATTTGATTATTGTGCATAGCAAAAAAGGTGTGGGGTTTTGAAAATTTATCTTCCTTTATTAATTTATTAATTTTTTTTTGTGCTGGGATGTGCCCGATTTGTGCTCTTATGTGTCGTTCGCAGAATTTGATTATTGTGCATAGCAAAAAAGTTGTGGGGTTTAGAAAATTTATCTTCCTTAATTAATTTATTAATTTTTTTTTGTGCTGGGTTGTGCCCGATTTGTGCTCTTATGTGTCGTTCGCAGAATTTGATTATTGTGCATAGCAAAAAAGTTGTGGGGTTTTGAAAATTTATCTTCCTTAATTAATTTATTAATTTTTTTTTGTGCTGGGTTGTGACCGATTTGTGCTCTTATATGTCGTTCGCAGAATTTGATTATTGTGCATAGCAAAAAAGTTGTGGGGTTTTGAAAATTTGTCTTCCTTAATTACTTTCTTAATTTTTTTTATTTTTTTGTGCTTTGTTGTGCCCGATTTGTGCTCCTATATGCCGTTCGCAGAATTTGATTATTGTGCATAGCAAAAAAGTTGTGGGGTTTTGAAAATTTATCTTCCTTAATTAATTTATTAATTTTTTTTTTGTGCTGGGATGTGCCCGATTTGTGCTCTTATGTGTCGTTCGCAGAATTTGATTATTGTGCATAGCAAAAAAGTTGTGGGGTTTTGAAAATTTGTCTTCCTTAATTAATTTATTAATTTTTTTTTTGTGCTGGGATGTGCCCGATTTGTGCTCTTATGTGTCGTTCGCAGAATTTGATTATTGTGCATAGCAAAAAAGGTGTGGGGTTTTGAAAATTTATCTTCCTTAATTAATTTATTAATTTTTTTTTTGTGCTGGGATGTGCCCGATTTGTGCTCTTATGTGTCGTTCGCAGAATTTGATTATTGTGCATAGCAAAAAAGTTGTGGGGTTTAGAAAATTTATCTTCCTTAATTAATTTATTAATTTTTTTTTTGTGCTGGGATGTGCCCGATTTGTGCTCTTATGTGTTGTTCGCAGAATTTGATTATTGTGCATAGCAAAAAAGGTGTGGGGTTTTGAAAATTTATCTTCCTTAATTAATTTATTAATTTTTTTTTTGTGCTGGGATGTGCCCGATTTGTGCTCTTATGTGTCGTTCGCAGAATTTGATTATTGTGCATAGCAAAAAAGGTGTGGGGTTTTGAAAATTTATCTTCCTTAATTAATTTATTAATTTTTTTTGTGTGCTGGGTTGTGACCGATTTGTGCTCTTATTTGCCGTTCGCAGAATTTGATTATTTTGCATAGCAAAAAAGTTGTGGGGTTTTGAAAATTTATCTTCCTCAATTAATTATTTTTTTAATTTTTTTTGTGCTGGGTTGTGCCCGATTTGTGCTCTTATGTGTCGTTCGCAGAATTTGATTATTGTGCATAGCAAAAAAGGTGTGGGGTTTTGAAAATTTATCTTCCTTTATTAATTTATTAATTTTTTTTTGTGCTGGGATGTGCCCGATTTGTGCTCTTATGTGTCGTTCGCAGAATTTGATTATTGTGCATAGCAAAAAAGTTGTGGGGTTTAGAAAATTTATCTTCCTTAATTAATTTATTAATTTTTTTTTGTGCTGGGTTGTGCCCGATTTGTGCTCTTATGTGTCGTTCGCAGAATTTGATTATTGTGCATAGCAAAAAAGTTGTGGGGTTTTGAAAATTTGTCTTCCTTAATTAATTTATTAATTTTTTTTTGTGCTTTGTTGTGCCCGATTTGTGCTCCTATATGCCGTTCGCAGAATTTGATTATTTTGCATAGCAAAAAAGTTGTGGGGTTTTGAAAATTTGTCTTCCTTAATTAATTTATTAATTTTTTTTATTTTTTTGTGCTGGATTGTGCCCGATTTGTGCTCTTATGTGTCGTTCGCAGAATTTGATTATTGTGCATAGCAAAAAAGTTGTGGGGTTTTGAAAATTTGTCTTCCTTAATTAATTTATTAATTTTTTTTATTTTTTTGTGCTTTGTTGTGCCCGATTTGTGCTCCTATATGCCGTTCGCAGAATTTGATTATTGTGCATAGCAAAAAAGTTGTGGGGTTTTGAAAATTTATCTTCCTTAATTAATTTATTAATTTTTTTTTGTGCTGGGTTGTGCCCGATTTGTGCTCTTATGTGTCGTTCGCAGAATTTGATTATTGTGCATAGCAAAAAAGTTGTGGGGTTTTGAAAATTTATCTTCCTTAATTAATTTATTAATTTTTTTTTTGTGCTGGGATGTGCCCGATTTGTGCTCTTATGTGTCGTTCGCAGAATTTGATTATTGTGCATAGCAAAAAAGTTGTGGGGTTTTGAAAATTTGTCTTTCTTAATTAATTTATTAATTTTTTTTGTGCTGGGTTGTGCCCGATTTGTGCTCTTATGTGTCGTTCGCAGAATTTGATTATTGTGCATAGCAAAAAAGTTGTGGGGTTTTGAAAATTTGTCTTCCTTAATTAATTTATTAATTTTTTTTTTGTGCTGGGTTGTGACCGATTTGTGCTCTTATTTGCCGTTCGCAGAATTTGATTATTTTGCATAGCAAAAAAGTTGTGGGGTTTTGAAAATTTATCTTCCTCAATTAATTATTTTTTTAATTTTTTTTGTGCTGGGTTGTGCCCGATTTGTGCTCTTATGTGTCGTTCGCAGAATTTGATTATTGTGCATAGCAAAAAAGGTGTGGGGTTTTGAAAATTTATCTTCCTTTATTAATTTATTAATTTTTTTTTGTGCTGGGATGTGCCCGATTTGTGCTCTTATGTGTCGTTCGCAGAATTTGATTATTGTGCATAGCAAAAAAGTTGTGGGGTTTAGAAAATTTATCTTCCTTAATTAATTTATTAATTTTTTTTTGTGCTGGGTTGTGCCCGATTTGTGCTCTTATGTGTCGTTCGCAGAATTTGATTATTGTGCATAGCAAAAAAGTTGTGGGGTTTTGAAAATTTGTCTTCCTTAATTAATTTATTAATTTTTTTTTTGTGCTTTGTTGTGCCCGATTTGTGCTCCTATATGCCGTTCGCAGAATTTGATTATTTTGCATAGCAAAAAAGTTGTGGGGTTTTGAAAATTTGTCTTCCTTAATTAATTTATTAATTTTTTTTATTTTTTTGTGCTGGATTGTGCCCGATTTGTGCTCTTATGTGTCGTTCGCAGAATTTGATTATTGTGCATAGCAAAAAAGTTGTGGGGTTTTGAAAATTTGTCTTCCTTAATTAATTTATTAATTTTTTTTATTTTTTTGTGCTTTGTTGTGCCCGATTTGTGCTCCTATATGCCGTTCGCAGAATTTGATTATTGTGCATAGCAAAAAAGTTGTGGGGTTTTGAAAATTTATCTTCCTTAATTAATTTATTAATTTTTTTTTGTGCTGGGTTGTGCCCGATTTGTGCTCTTATGTGTCGTTCGCAGAATTTGATTATTGTGCATAGCAAAAAAGTTGTGGGGTTTTGAAAATTTATCTTCCTTAATTAATTTATTAATTTTTTTTTGTGCTGGGTTGTGCCCGATTTGTGCTCTTATGTGTCGTTCGCAGAATTTGATTATTGTGCATAGCAAAAAAGTTGTGGGGTTTTGAAAATTTATCTTCCTTAATTAATTTATTAATTTTTTTTTTGTGCTGGGATGTGCCCGATTTGTGCTCTTATGTGTCGTTCGCAGAATTTGATTATTGTGCATAGCAAAAAAGTTGTGGGGTTTTGAAAATTTGTCTTTCTTAATTAATTTATTAATTTTTTTTGTGCTGGGTTGTGCCCGATTTGTGCTCTTATGTGTCGTTCGCAGAATTTGATTATTGTGCATAGCAAAAAAGTTGTGGGGTTTTGAAAATTTGTCTTCCTTAATTAATTTATTAATTTTTTTTATTTTTTTGTGCTTTGTTGTGCCCGATTTGTGCTCCTATATGCCGTTCGCAGAATTTGATTATTGTGCATAGCAAAAAAGTTGTGGGGTTTTGAAAATTTATCTTCCTTAATTAATTTATTAATTTTTTTTTGTGCTGGGTTGTGACCGATTTGTGCTCTTATATGTCGTTCGCAGAATTTGATTATTGTGCATAGCAAAAAAGTTGTGGGGTTTTGAAAATTTGTCTTCCTTAATTACTTTCTTAATTTTTTTTATTTTTTTGTGCTTTGTTGTGCCCGATTTGTGCTCCTATATGCCGTTCGCAGAATTTGATTATTGTGCATAGCAAAAAAGTTGTGGGGTTTTGAAAATTTATCTTCCTTAATTAATTTATTAATTTTTTTTTTGTGCTGGGATGTGCCCGATTTGTGCTCTTATGTGTCGTTCGCAGAATTTGATTATTGTGCATAGCAAAAAAGTTGTGGGGTTTTGAAAATTTGTCTTCCTTAATTAATTTATTAATTTTTTTTTTGTGCTGGGATGTGCCCGATTTGTGCTCTTATGTGTCGTTCGCAGAATTTGATTATTGTGCATAGCAAAAAAGTTGTGGGGTTTAGAAAATTTATCTTCCTTAATTAATTTATTAATTTTTTTTTTGTGCTGGGATGTGCCCGATTTGTGCTCTTATGTGTCGTTCGCAGAATTTGATTATTGTGCATAGCAAAAAAGGTGTGGGGTTTTGAAAATTTGTCTTCCTTAATTAATTTATTAATTTTTTTTATTTTTTTGTGCTGGATTGTGCCCGATTTGTGCTCTTATGTGTCGTTCGCAGAATTTGATTATTGTGCATAGCAAAAAAGTTGTGGGGTTTTGAAAATTTGTCTTCCTTAATTAATTTATTAATTTTTTTTATTTTTTTGTACTTTGTTGTGCCCGATTTGTGCTCCTATATGCCGTTCGCAGAATTTGATTATTGTGCATAGCAAAAAAGTTGTGGGGTTTTGAAAATTTATCTTCCTTAATTAATTTATTAATTTTTTTTTGTGCTGGGTTGTGCCCGATTTGTGCTCTTATGTGTCGTTCGCAGAATTTGATTATTGTGCATAGCAAAAAAGTTGTGGGGTTTTGAAAATTTATCTTCCTTAATTAATTTATTAATTTTTTTTTTGTGCTGGGATGTGCCCGATTTGTGCTCTTATGTGTCGTTCGCAGAATTTGATTATTGTGCATAGCAAAAAAGTTGTGGGGTTTTGAAAATTTGTCTTCCTCAATTAATTATTTTTTTAATTTTTTTTTTGCTGGGTTGTGCCCGATTTGTGCTCTTATGTGTCGTTCGCAGAATTTGATTATTGTGCATAGCAAAAAAGTTGTGGGGTTTTGAAAATTTGTCTTCCTCAATTAATTATTTTTTTAATTTTTTTTGTGCTGGGTTGTGCCCGATTTGTGCTCTTATGTGCCGTTCGCAGAATTTGATTATTTTGCATAGCAAAAAAGGTGTGGGGTTTTGAAAATTTGTCTTCCTCAATTAATTATTTTTTTAATTTTTTTTGTGCTTGGTTGTGCCCGATTTGTGCTCTTATGTGCCGTTCGCAGAATTTGATTATTTTGCATAGCAAAAAAGGTGTGGGGTTTTGAAAATTTGTCTTCCTCAATTAATTATTTTTTTAATTTTTTTTGTGCTTGGTTGTGCCCGATTTGTGCTTTTATTTGCCGTTCGCAGAATTTGATTATTTTGCATAGCAAAAAAGTTGTGGGGTTTTGAAAATTTATCTTCCTCAATTAATTATTTTTTTAATTTTTTTTGTGCTGGGTTGTGCCCGATTTGTGCTCTTATGTGCCGTTCGCAGAATTTGATTATTGTGCATAGCAAAAAAGTTGTGGGGTTTTGAAAATTTATCTTCCTTAATTAATTTATTAATTTTTTTTTGTGCTGGGTTGTGCCCGATTTGTGCTCTTATGTGCCGTTCGCAGAATTTGATTATTGTGCATAGCAAAAAAGTTGTGGGGTTTTGAAAATTTATCTTCCTCAATTAATTATTTTTTTAATTTTTTTTGTGCTGGGTTGTGCCCGATTTGTGCTCTTATGTGCCGTTCGCAGAATTTGATTATTGTGCATAGCAAAAAAGTTGTGGGGTTTTGAAAATTTATCTTCCTTAATTAATTTATTAATTTTTTTTTGTGCTGGGTTGTGCCCGATTTGTGCTCTTATGTGCCGTTCGCAGAATTTGATTATTGTGCATAGCAAAAAAGTTGTGGGGTTTTGAAAATTTATCTTCCTCAATTAATTTATTAATTTTTTTTTGTGCTGGGTTGTGCCCGATTTGTGCTCTTATGTGCCGTTCGCAGAATTTGATTATTTTGCATAGCAAAAAAGGTGTGGGGTTTTGAAAATTTGTCTTCCTCAATTAATTATTTTTTAAATTTTTTTTGTGCTTGGTTGTGCCCGATTTGTGCTCTTATTTGCCGTTCGCAGAATTTGATTATTTTGCATAGCAAAAAAGTTGTGGGGTTTTGAAAATTTATCTTCCTCAATTAATTATTTTTTTAATTTTTTTTGTGCTGGGTTGTGCCCGATTTGTGCTCTTATGTGCCGTTCGCAGAATTTGATTATTGTGCATAGCAAAAAAGTTGTGGGGTTTTGAAAATTTATCTTCCTTAATTAATTTATTAATTTTTTTTTGTGCTGGGTTGTGTCCGATTTGTGCTCTTATGTGCCGTTCGCAGAATTTGATTATTGTGCATAGCAAAAAAGTTGTGGGGTTTTGAAAATTTATCTTCCTCAATTAATTATTTTTTTAATTTTTTTTGTGCTGGGTTGTGCCCGATTTGTGCTCTTATGTGCCGTTCGCAGAATTTGATTATTGTGCATAGCAAAAAAGTTGTGGGGTTTTGAAAATTTATCTTCCTCAATTAATTTATTAATTTTTTTTATTTTTTTGTGCTTTGTTGTGCCCGATTTGTGCTCCTATATGCCGTTCGCAGAATTTGATTATTTTGCATAGCAAAAAAGGTGTGGGGTTTTGAAAATTTGTCTTCCTCAATTAATTATTTTTTTAATTTTTTTTGTGCTTGGTTGTGCCCGATTTGTGTTTTTATTTGCCGTTCGCAGAATTTGATTATTGTGCATAGCAAAAAAGTTGTGGGGTTTTGAAAATTTATCTTCCTTAATTAATTTATTAATTTTTTTTATTTTTTTGTCCTTTGTTGTGCCCGATTTGTGCTCCTATATGCCGTTCGCAGAATTTGATTATTTTGCATAGCAAAAAAGGTGTGGGGTTTTGAAAATTTGTCTTCCTCAATTAATTATTTTTTTAATTTTTTTTGTGCTTGGTTGTGCCCGATTTGTGTTTTTATTTGCCGTTCGCAGAATTTGATTATTGTGCATAGCAAAAAAGTTGTGGGGTTTTGAAAATTTATCTTCCTTAATTAATTTATTAATTTTTTTTTGTGCTGGGTTGTGCCCGATTTGTGCTCTTATGTGCCGTTCGCAGAATTTGATTATTGTGCATAGCAAAAAAGTTGTGGGGTTTTGAAAATTTATCTTCCTTAATTATTTTTTTAATTTTTTTTGTGCTGGGTTGTGCCCGATTTGTGCTCTTATGTGCCGTTCGCAGAATTTGATTATTGTGCATAGCAAAAAAGTTGTGGGGTTTTGAAAATTTATCTTCCTTAATTAATTTATTAATTTTTTTTTGTGCTGGGTTGTGCCCGATTTGTGCTCTTATGTGCCGTTCGCAGAATTTGATTATTGTGCATAGCAAAAAAGTTGTGGGGTTTTGAAAATTTATCTTCCTTAATTAATTTATTAATTTTTTTTTGTGCTGGGTTGTGCCCGATTTGTGCTCTTATGTGCCGTTCGCAGAATTTGATTATTTTGCATAGCAAAAAAGTTGTGGTGTTTTGAAAATTTATCTTCCTCAATTAATTATTTTTTTAATTTTTTTTGTGCTGGGTTGTGCCCGATTTGTGCTCTTATGTGCCGTTCGCAGAATTTGATTATTGTGCATAGCAAAAAAGTTGTGGGGTTTTGAAAATTTATCTTCCTTAATTAATTTATTAATTTTTTTTTGTGCTGGGTTGTGCCCGATTTGTGCTCTTATGTGCCGTTCGCAGAATTTGATTATTGTGCATAGCAAAAAAGTTGTGGGGTTTTGAAAATTTATCTTCCTCATTTTTTAATTTTTTTTTGTGCTGGGTTGTGCCCGATTTGTGCTCTTATGTGCCGTTCGCAGAATTTGATTATTTTGCATAGCAAAAAAGGTGTGGGGTTTTGAAAATTTGTCTTCCTCAATTAATTATTTTTTTAATTTTTTTTGTGCTTGGTTGTGCCCGATTTGTGCTTTTATTTGCCGTTCGCAGAATTTGATTATTGTGCATAGCAAAAAAGTTGTGGGGTTTTGAAAATTTATCTTCCTTAATTAATTTATTAATTTTTTTTTGTGCTGGGTTGTGCCCGATTTGTGCTCTTATGTGCCGTTCGCAGAATTTGATTATTTTGCATAGCAAAAAAGGTGTGGGGTTTTGAAAATTTGTCTTCCTTAATTAATTTATTAATTTTTTTTATTTTTTTGTGCTTTGTTGTGCCCGATTTGTGCTCCTATATGCCGTTCGCAGAATTTGATTATTGTGCATAGCAAAAAAGTTGTGTGGTTTTGAAAATTTATCTTCCTCAATTAATTATTTTTTTAATTTTTTTTGTGCTGGGTTGTGCCCGATTTGTACTCTTATGTGCCGTTCGCAGAATTTGATTATTGTGCATAGCAAAAAAGTTGTGGGGTTTTGAAAATTTATCTTCCTTAATTAATTTATTAATTTTATTTATTTTTTTGTGCTTTGTTGTGCCCGATTTGTGCTCCTATATGCCGTTCGCAGAATTTGATTATTGTGCATAGCAAAAAAGTTGTGTGGTTTTGAAAATTTATCTTCCTCAATTAATTATTTTTTTAATTTTTTTTGTGCTGGGTTGTGCCCGATTTGTGCTCTTATGTGCCGTTCGCAGAATTTGATTATTGTGCATAGCAAAAAAGTTGTGGGGTTTTGAAAATTTATCTTCCTTAATTAATTTATTAATTTTTTTTTGTGCTGGGTTGTGCCCGATTTGTGCTCTTATGTGCCGTTCGCAGAATTTGATTATTTTGCATAGCAAAAAAGGTGTGGGGTTTTGAAAATTTGTCTTCCTTAATTAATTTATTAATTTTTTTTATTTTTTTGTGCTTTGTTGTGCCCGATTTGTGCTCCTATATGCCGTTCGCAGAATTTGATTATTGTGCATAGCAAAAAAGTTGTGGGGTTTTGAAAATTTATCTTCCTTAATTAATTTATTAATTTTTTTTTGTGCTGGGTTGTGCCCGATTTGTGCTCTTATGTGCCGTTCGCAGAATTTGATTATTTTGCATAGCAAAAAAGGTGTGGGGTTTTGAAAATTTGTCTTCCTTAATTAATTTATTAATTTTTTTTATTTTTTTGTGCTTTGTTGTGCCCGATTTGTGCTCCTATATGCCGTTCGCAGAATTTGATTATTGTGCATAGCAAAAAAGTTGTGTGGTTTTGAAAATTTATCTTCCTCAATTAATTATTTTTTTAATTTTTTTTGTGCTGGGTTGTGCCCGATTTGTGCTCTTATGTGCCGTTCGCAGAATTTGATTATTGTGCATAGCAAAAAAGTTGTGGGGTTTTGAAAATTTATCTTCCTTAATTAATTTATTAATTTTTTTTTTTGTGCTGGGTTGTGCCCGATTTGTGCTCTTATGTGCCGTTCGCAGAATTTGATTATTGTGCATAGCAAAAAAGTTGTGGGGTTTTGAAAATTTATCTTCCTTAATTAATTATTTTTTTAATTTTTTTTGTGCTGGGTTGTGCCCGATTTGTGCTCTTATGTGCCGTTCGCAGAATTTGATTATTTTGCATAGCAAAAAAGTTGTGGGGTTTTGAAAATTTATCTTCCTCAATTAATTATTTTTTTAATTTTTTTTGTGCTGGGTTGTGCCCGATTTGTGCTCTTATGTGCCGTTCGCAGAATTTGATTATTTTGCATAGCAAAAAAGTTGTGGGGTTTTGAAAATTTATCTTCCTCAATTAATTATTTTTTTAATTTTTTTTGTGCTGGGTTGTGCCCTATTTGTGCTCTTATGTGCCGTTCGCAGAATTTGATTATTTTGCATAGCAAAAAAGTTGTGGGGTTTTGAAAATTTATCTTCCTCAATTAATTATTTTTTTAATTTTTTTTGTGCTGGGTTGTGCCCGATTTGTGCTCTTATGTGCCGTTCGCAGAATTTGATTATTTTGCATAGCAAAAAAGTTGTGGTGTTTTGAAAATTTATCTTCCTCAATTAATTATTTTTTTAATTTTTTTTGTGCTGGGTTGTGCCCGATTTGTGCTCTAATGTGCCGTTCGCAGAATTTGATTATTTTGCATAGCAAAAAAGTTGTGGGGTTTTGAAAATTTATCTTCCTCAATTAATTATTTTTTTTATTTTTTTTGTGCTGGGTTGTGCCCGATTTGTGCTCTTATGTGCCGTTCGCAGAATTTGATTATTTTGCATAGCAAAAAAGTTGTGGGGTTTTGAAAATTTATCTTCCTCAATTAATTATTTTTTTAATTTTTTTTGTGCTGGGTTGTGCCCGATTTGTGCTCTTATGTGCCGTTCGCAGAATTTGATTATTGTGCATAGCAAAAAAGTTGTGGGGTTTTGAAAATTTATCTTCCTTAATTAATTTATTAATTTTTTTTGTGCTGGGTTGTGCCCGATTTGTGCTCTTATGTGCCGTTCGCAGAATTTGATTATTGTGCATAGCAAAAAAGTTGTGGGGTTTTGAAAATTTATCTTCCTTAATTAATTATTTTTTTAATTTTTTTTGTGCTGGGTTGTGCCCGATTTGTGCTCTTATGTGTCGTTCGCAGAATTTGATTATTTTGGATAGCAAAAAAGTTGTGGGGTTTTGAAAATTTATCTTCCTCAATTAATTATTTTTTTAATTTTTTTTGTGCTGGGTTGTGCCCTATTTGTGCTCTTATGTGCCGTTCGCAGAATTTGATTATTTTGCATAGCAAAAAAGTTGTGGGGTTTTGAAAATTTATCTTCCTCAATTAATTATTTTTTTAATTTTTTTTGTGCTGGGTTGTGCCCGATTTGTGCTCTTATGTGCCGTTCGCAGAATTTGATTATTTTGCATAGCAAAAAAGTTGTGGGGTTTTGAAAATTTATCTTCCTCAATTAATTATTTTTTTAATTTTTTTTGTGCTGGGTTGTGCCCGATTTGTGCTCTTATGTGCCGTTCGCAGAATTTGATTATTTTGCATAGCAAAAAAGTTGTGGGGTTTTGAAAATTTATCTTCCTCAATTAATTATTTTTTTTATTTTATTTGTGCTGGGTTGTGCCCGATTTGTGCTCTTATGTGCCGTTCGCAGAATTTGATTATTTTGCATAGCAAAAAAGTTGTGGGGTTTTGAAAATTTATCTTCCTCAATTAATTATTTTTTTAATTTTTTTTGTGCTGGGTTGTGCCCGATTTGTGCTCTTATGTGCCGTTCGCAGAATTTGATTATTGTGCATAGCAAAAAAGTTGTGGGGTTTTGAAAATTTATCTTCCTTAATTAATTTATTAATTTTTTTTGTGCTGGGTTGTGCCCGATTTGTGCTCTTATGTGCCGTTCGCAGAATTTGATTATTGTGCATAGCAAAAAAGTTGTGGGGTTTTGAAAATTTATCTTCCTCAATTAATTATTTTTAAAATTTTTTTTGTGCTGGGTTGTGCCCGATTTGTGCTCTTATGTGCCGTACGCAGAATTTGATTATTTTGCATAGCAAAAAAGTTGTGGGGTTTTGAAAATTTATCTTCCTCAATTAATTATTTTTTTAATTTTTTTTGTGCTGGGTTGTGCCCGATTTGTGCTCTTATGTGCCGTTCGCAGAATTTGATTATTGTGCATAGCAAAAAAGTTGTGGGGTTTTGAAAATTTATCTTCCTCAATTAATTATTTTTTTAATTTTTTTTGTGCTGGGTTGTGCCCGATTTGTGCTCTTATGTGCCGTTCGCAGAATTTGATTATTGTGCATAGCAAAAAAGTTGTGGGGTTTTGAAAATTTATCTTCCTTAATTAATTATTTTTTTAATTTTTTTTGTGCTGTGTTGTGCCCGATTTGTGCTCTTATGTGCCGTTCGCAGAATTTGATTATTTTGCATAGCAAAAAAGTTGTGGGGTTTTGAAAATTTATCTTCCTCAATTAATTATTTTTTTAATTTTTTTTGTGCTGGGTTGTGCCCGATTTGTGCTCTTATGTGCCGTTCGCAGAATTTGATTATTGTGCATAGCAAAAAAGTTGTGGGGTTTTGAAAATTTATCTTCCTTAATTAATTTATTAATTTTTTTTGTGCTGGGTTGTGCCCGATTTGTGCTCTTATGTGCCGTTCGCAGAATTTGATTATTGTGCATAGCAAAAAAGTTGTGGGGTTTTGAAAATTTATCTTCCTCAATTAATTATTTTTTTAATTTTTTTGTGCTGGGTTGTGCCCGATTTGTGCTCTTATGTGCCGTTCGCAGAATTTGATTATTGTGCATAGCAAAAAAGTTGTGGGGTTTTGAAAATTTATCTTCCTCAATTAATTATTTTTTTTATTTTTTTGTGCTGGGTTGTGCCCGATTTGTGCTCTTATGTGCCGTTCGCAGAATTTGATTATTGTGCATAGCAAAAAAGTTGTGGGGTTTTGAAAATTTATCTTCCTCAATTAATTATTTTTTTAATTTTTTTTGTGCTGGGTTGTGCCCGATTTGTGCTCTTATGTGCCGTTCGCAGAATTTGATTATTGTGCATAGCAAAAAAGTTGTGGGGTTTTGAAAATTTATCTTCCTTAATTAATTTATTAATTTTTTTTTGTGCTGGGTTGTGCCCGATTTGTGCTCTTATGTGCCGTTCGCAGAATTTGATTATTGTGCATAGCAAAAAAGTTGTGGGGTTTTGAAAATTTATCTTCCTCAATTAATTATTTTTTTAATTTTTTTTGTGCTGGGTTGTGCCCGATTTGTGCTCTTATGTGCCGTTCGCAGAATTTGATTATTTTGCATAGCAAAAAAGGTGTGGGGTTTTGAAAATTTATCTTCCTCAATTAATTATTTTTTTAATTTTTTTTGTGCTGGGTTGTGCCCGATTTGTGCTCTTATGTGCCGTTCGCAGAATTTGATTATTGTGCATAGCAAAAAAGTTGTGGGGTTTTGAAAATTTATCTTCCTCAATTAATTATTTTTTTAATTTTTTTTTGTGCTGGATTGTGCCCGATTTGTGCTCTTATGTGCCGTTCGCAGAATTTGATTATTTTGCATAGCAAAAAAGTTGTGGGGTTTTGAAAATTTATCTTCCTCAATTAATTATTTTTTTAATTTTTTTTGTGCTGGGTTGTGCCCGATTTGTGCTCTTATGTGCCGTTCGCAGAATTTGATTATTGTGCATAGCAAAAAAGTTGTGGGGTTTTGAAAATTTATCTTCCTCAATTAATTATTTTTTTAATTTTTTTTGTGCTGGGTTGTGCCCGATTTGTGCTCTTATGTGCCGTTCGCAGAATTTGATTATTTTGCATAGCAAAAAAGTTGTGGGGTTTTGAAAATTTATCTTCCTCAATTAATTATTTTTTTAATTTTTTTTGTGCTGGGTTGTGCCCGATTTGTGCTCTTATGTGCCGTTCGTAGAATTTGATTATTGTGCACAGCAAAAAAGTTGTGGGGTTTTGAAAATTTGTCTTCCTTAATTACTTTCTTAATTTTTTTTATTTCATTTGTGCTTGGTTGTGCCCGATTTGTGCTCTTATGTGCCGTTCGCAGAATTTGATTATTGTGCATAGCAAAAAAGTTGTGGGGTTTTGAAAATTTATCTTCCTCAGTTAATTATTTTTTTAATTTTTTTTGTGCTGGGTTGTGCCCGATTTGTGCTCTTATGTGCCGTTCGCAGAATTTGATTATTTTGCATAGCAAAAAAGTTGTGGGGTTTTGAAAATTTATCTTCCTCAATTAATTATTTTTTTAATTTTTTTTGTGCTGGGTTGTGCCCGATTTGTGCTCTTATGTGCCGTTCGCAGAATTTGATTATTGTGCATAGCAAAAAAGTTGTGGGGTTTTGAAAATTTATCTTCCTTAATTAATTTATTAATTTTTTTTGTGCTGGGTTGTGCCCGATTTGTGCTCTTATGTGCCGTTCGCAGAATTTGATTATTGTGCATAGCAAAAAAGTTGTGGGGTTTTGAAAATTTATCTTCCTCAATTAATTATTTTTTTAATTTTTTTTGTGCTGGGTTGTGCCCGATTTGTGCTCTTATGTGCCGTTCGCAGAATTTGATTATTGTGCATAGCAAAAAAGTTGTGGGGTTTTGAAAATTTATCTTCCTTAATTAATTTATTAATTTTTTTTTGTGCTGGGTTGTGCCCGATTTGTGCTCTTATGTGCCGTTCGCAGAATTTGATTATTGTGCATAGCAAAAAAGTTGTGGGGTTTTGAAAATTTATCTTCCTCAATTAATTATTTTTTTAATTTTTTTTGTGCTGGGTTGTGCCCGATTTGTGCTCTTATGTGCCGTTCGCAGAATTTGATTATTTTGCATAGCAAAAAAGGTGTGGGGTTTTGAAAATTTATCTTCCTCAATTAATTATTTTTTTAATTTTTTTTGTGCTGGGTTGTGCCCGATTTGTGCTCTTATGTGCCGTTCGCAGAATTTGATTATTGTGCATAGCAAAAAAGTTGTGGGGTTTTGAAAATTTATCTTCCTCAATTAATTATTTTTTTAATTTTTTTTGTGCTGGGTTGTGCCCGATTTGTGCTCTTATGTGCCGTTCGCAGAATTTGATTATTTTGCATAGCAAAAAAGGTGTGGGGTTTTGAAAATTTATCTTCCTCAATTAATTATTTTTTTAATTTTTTTTGTGCTGGGTTGTGCCCGATTTGTGCTCTTATGTGCCGTTCGCAGAATTTGATTATTGTGCATAGCAAAAAAGTTGTGGGGTTTTGAAAATTTATCTTCCTCAATTAATTATTTTTTTAATTTTTTTTGTGCTGGGTTGTGCCCGATTTGTGCTCTTATGTGCCGTTCGCAGAATTTGATTATTTTGCATAGCAAAAAAGTTGTGGGGTTTTGAAAATTTATCTTCCTCAATTAATTATTTTTTTAATTTTTTTTGTGCTGGGTTGTGCCCGATTTGTGCTCTTATGTGCCGTTCGCAGAATTTGATTATTGTGCATAGCAAAAAAGTTGTGGGGTTTTGAAAATTTATCTTCCTCAATTAATTATTTTTTTAATTTTTTTTGTGCTGGGTTGTGCCCGATTTGTGCTCTTATGTGCCGTTCGCAGAATTTGATTATTGTGCATAGCAAAAAAGTTGTGGGGTTTTGAAAATTTATCTTCCTCAATTAATTATTTTTTTAATTTTTTTTGTGCTGGGTTGTGCCCGATTTGTGCTCTTATGTGCCGTTCGCAGAATTTGATTATTTTGCATAGCAAAAAAGGTGTGGGGTTTTGAAAATTTATCTTCCTCAATTAATTATTTTTTTAATTTTTTTTGTGCTGGGTTGTGCCCGATTTGTGCTCTTATGTGCCGTTCGCAGAATTTGATTATTGTGCATAGCAAAAAAGTTGTGGGGTTTTGAAAATTTATCTTCCTCAATTAATTATTTTTTTAATTTTTTTTGTGCTGGGTTGTGCCCGATTTGTGCTCTTATGTGCCGTTCGCAGAATTTGATTATTTTGCATAGCAAAAAAGTTGTGGGGTTTTGAAAATTTATCTTCCTCAATTAATTATTTTTTTAATTTTTTTTGTGCTGGGTTGTGCCCGATTTGTGCTCTTATGTGCCGTTCGCAGAATTTGATTATTGTGCATAGCAAAAAAGTTGTGGGGTTTTGAAAATTTATCTTCCTCAATTAATTATTTTTTTAATTTTTTTTGTGCTGGGTTGTGCCCGATTTGTGCTCTTATGTGCCGTTCGCAGAATTTGATTATTGTGCATAGCAAAAAAGTTGTGGGGTTTTGAAAATTTATCTTCCTTAATTAATTATTTTTTTAATTTTTTTTGTGCTGGGTTGTGCCCGATTTGTGCTCTTATGTGCCGTTCGCAGAATTTGATTATTTTGCATAGCAAAAAAGTTGTGGGGTTTTGAAAATTTATCTTCCTCAATTAATTATTTTTTTAATTTTTTTTGTGCTGGGTTGTGCCCGATTTGTGCTCTTATGTGCCGTTCGCAAAATTTGATTATTGTGCATAGCAAAAAAGTTGTGGGGTTTTGAAAATTTATCTTCCTCAATTAATTATTTTTTTAATTTTTTTTGTGCTGGGTTGTGCCCGATTTGTGCTCTTATGTGCCGTTCGCAGAATTTGATTATTGTGCATAGCAAAAAAGTTTGGGGTTTTGAAAATTTATCTTCCTTAATTAATTTATTAATTTTTTTTTGTGCTGGGTTGTGCCCGATTTGTGCTCTTATGTGCCGTTCGCAGAATTTGATTATTGTGCATAGCAAAAAAGTTGTGGGGTTTTGAAAATTTATCTTCCTCAATTAATTATTTTTTTAATTTTTTTTGTGCTGGGTTGTGCCCGATTTGTGCTCTTATATGCCGTTCGCAGAATTTGATTATTGTGCATAGCAAAAAAGTTGTGGGGTTTTGAAAATTTATCTTCCTCAATTAATTATTTTTTTAATTTTTTTGTGCTGGGTTGTGCCCGATTTGTGCTCTTATGTGCCGTTCGCAGAATTTGATTATTTTGCATAGCAAAAAAGTTGTGGGGTTTTGAAAATTTGTCTTTCTTAATTAATTTAATAATTTTTTTTGTGCTGGGTTGTGCCCGATTTGTGCTCTTATGTGCCGTTCGCAGAATTTGATTATTTTGCATAGCAAAAAAGGTGTGGGGTTTTGAAAATTTATCTTCCTTAATTAATTATTTTTTTAATTTTTTTTGTGCTGGGTTGTGCCCGATTTGTGCTCTTATGTGCCGTTCGCAGAATTTGATTATTGTGCATAGCAAAAAAGTTGTGGGGTTTTGAAAATTTATCTTCCTTAATTAATTATTTTTTTAATTTTTTTTGTGCTGGGTTGTGCCCGATTTGTGCTCTTATGTGCCGTTCGCAGAATTTGATTATTTTGCATAGCAAAAAAGTTGTGGGGTTTTGAAAATTTATCTTCCTCAATTAATTATTTTTTAAATTTTTTTTGTGCTGGGTTGTGCCCGATTTGTGCTCTTATGTGCCGTTCGCAAAATTTGATTATTGTGCATAGCAAAAAAGTTGTGGGGTTTTGAAAATTTATCTTCCTCAATTAATTATTTTTTTAATTTTTTTTGTGCTGGGTTGTGCCCGATTTGTGCTCTTATGTGCCGTTCGCAGAATTTGATTATTGTGCATAGCAAAAAAGTTTGGGGTTTTGAAAATTTATCTTCCTTAATTAATTTATTAATTTTTTTTTGTGCTGGGTTGTGCCCGATTTGTGCTCTTATGTGCCGTTCGCAGAATTTGATTATTGTGCATAGCAAAAAAGTTGTGGGGTTTTGAAAATTTATCTTCCTCAATTAATTATTTTTTTAATTTTTTTTGTGCTGGGTTGTGCCCGATTTGTGCTCTTATATGCCGTTCGCAGAATTTGATTATTGTGCATAGCAAAAAAGTTGTGGGGTTTTGAAAATTTATCTTCCTCAATTAATTATTTTTTTAATTTTTTTTGTGCTGGGTTGTGCCCGATTTGTGCTCTTATGTGCCGTTCGCAGAATTTGATTATTTTGCATAGCAAAAAAGTTGTGGGGTTTTGAAAATTTGTCTTTCTTAATTAATTTAATAATTTTTTTTGTGCTGTGTTGTGCCCGATTTGTGCTCTTATGTGCCGTTCGCAGAATTTGATTATTTTGCATAGCAAAAAAGGTGTGGGGTTTTGAAAATTTATCTTCCTTAATTAATTTATTAATTTTTTTTTGTGCTGGGTTGTGCCCGATTTGTGCTCTTATGTGCCGTTCGCAGAATTTGATTATTGTGCATAGCAAAAAAGTTGTGGGGTTTTGAAAATTTATCTTCCTCAATTAATTATTTTTTTAATTTTTTTGTGCTGGGTTGTGCCCTATTTGTGCTCTTATGTGCCGTTCGCAGAATTTGATTATTGTGCATAGCAAAAAAGTTGTGGGGTTTTGAAAATTTATCTTCCTCAATTAATTATTTTTTTAATTTTTTTTGTGCTGGGTTGTGCCCGATTTGTGCTCTTATGTGCCGTTCGCAGAATTTGATTATTTTGCATAGCAAAAAAGTTGTGGGGTTTTGAAAATTTGTCTTTCTTAATTAATTTAATAATTTTTTTTGTGCTGGGTTGTGCCCGATTTGTGCTCTTATGTGCCGTTCGCAGAATTTGATTATTTTGCATAGCAAAAAAGTTGTGGGGTTTTGAAAATTTATCTTCCTCAATTAATTATTTTTTTAATTTTTTTTGTGCTGGGTTGTGCCCGATTTGTGCTCTTATGTGCCGTTCGCAGAATTTGATTATTTTGCATAGCAAAAAAGTTGTGGGGTTTTGAAAATTTATCTTCCTCAATTAATTATTTTTTTAATTTTTTTTGTGCTGGGTTGTGCCCGATTTGTGCTCTTATGTGCCGTTCGCAGAATTTGATTATTGTGCATAGCAAAAAAGTTGTGGGGTTTTGAAAATTTATCTTCCTTAATTAATTTATTAATTTTTTTTTGTGCTGGGTTGTGCCCGATTTGTGCTCTTATGTGCCGTTCGCAGAATTTGATTATTGTGCATAGCAAAAAAGTTGTGGGGTTTTGAAAATTTATCTTCCTCAATTAATTATTTTTTTAATTTTTTTGTGCTGGGTTGTGCCCGATTTGTGCTCTTATATGCCGTTCGCAGAATTTGATTATTGTGCATAGCAAAAAAGTTGTGGGGTTTTGAAAATTTATCTTCCTTAATTAATTATTTTTTTAATTTTTTTTGTGCTGGGTTGTGCCCGATTTGTGCTCTTATGTGCCGTTCGCAGAATTTGATTATTTTGCATAGCAAAAAAGTTGTGGGGTTTTGAAAATTTATCTTCCTCAATTAATTATTTTTTAAATTTTTTTTGTGCTGGGTTGTGCCCGATTTGTGCTCTTATGTGCCGTTCGCAAAATTTGATTATTGTGCATAGCAAAAAAGTTGTGGGGTTTTGAAAATTTATCTTCCTCAATTAATTATTTTTTTAATTTTTTTTGTGCTGGGTTGTGCCCGATTTGTGCTCTTATGTGCCGTTCGCAGAATTTGATTATTGTGCATAGCAAAAAAGTTTGGGGTTTTGAAAATTTATCTTCCTTAATTAATTTATTAATTTTTTTTTGTGCTGGGTTGTGCCCGATTTGTGCTCTTATGTGCCGTTCGCAGAATTTGATTATTGTGCATAGCAAAAAAGTTGTGGGGTTTTGAAAATTTATCTTCCTCAATTAATTATTTTTTTAATTTTTTTTGTGCTGGGTTGTGCCCGATTTGTGCTCTTATATGCCGTTCGCAGAATTTGATTATTGTGCATAGCAAAAAAGTTGTGGGGTTTTGAAAATTTATCTTCCTCAATTAATTATTTTTTTAATTTTTTTTGTGCTGGGTTGTGCCCGATTTGTGCTCTTATGTGCCGTTCGCAGAATTTGATTATTTTGCATAGCAAAAAAGTTGTGGGGTTTTGAAAATTTGTCTTTCTTAATTAATTTAATAATTTTTTTTGTGCTGTGTTGTGCCCGATTTGTGCTCTTATGTGCCGTTCGCAGAATTTGATTATTTTGCATAGCAAAAAAGGTGTGGGGTTTTGAAAATTTATCTTCCTTAATTAATTTATTAATTTTTTTTTGTGCTGGGTTGTGCCCGATTTGTGCTCTTATGTGCCGTTCGCAGAATTTGATTATTGTGCATAGCAAAAAAGTTGTGGGGTTTTGAAAATTTATCTTCCTCAATTAATTATTTTTTTAATTTTTTTGTGCTGGGTTGTGCCCTATTTGTGCTCTTATGTGCCGTTCGCAGAATTTGATTATTGTGCATAGCAAAAAAGTTGTGGGGTTTTGAAAATTTATCTTCCTCAATTAATTATTTTTTTAATTTTTTTTGTGCTGGGTTGTGCCCGATTTGTGCTCTTATGTGCCGTTCGCAGAATTTGATTATTTTGCATAGCAAAAAAGTTGTGGGGTTTTGAAAATTTGTCTTTCTTAATTAATTTAATAATTTTTTTTGTGCTGGGTTGTGCCCGATTTGTGCTCTTATGTGCCGTTCGCAGAATTTGATTATTTTGCATAGCAAAAAAGTTGTGGGGTTTTGAAAAT
This sequence comes from Hedychridium roseum, assembly GCA_963989215.1. Taxonomy (NCBI): domain Eukaryota; kingdom Metazoa; phylum Arthropoda; class Insecta; order Hymenoptera; family Chrysididae; genus Hedychridium; species Hedychridium roseum. The sequence goes on along the minus strand of OZ022312.1, from coordinate 603,362 downwards.
TTATCTTCCTCAATTAATTATTTTTTTAATTTTTTTTGTGCTGGGTTGTGCCCGATTTGTGCTCTTATGTGCCGTTCGCAGAATTTGATTATTTTGCATAGCAAAAAAGTTGTGGGGTTTTGAAAATTTATCTTCCTCAATTAATTATTTTTTTAATTTTTTTTGTGCTGGGTTGTGCCCGATTTGTGCTCTTATGTGCCGTTCGCAGAATTTGATTATTGTGCATAGCAAAAAAGTTGTGGGGTTTTGAAAATTTATCTTCCTTAATTAATTTATTAATTTTTTTTTGTGCTGGGTTGTGCCCGATTTGTGCTCTTATGTGCCGTTCGCAGAATTTGATTATTGTGCATAGCAAAAAAGTTGTGGGGTTTTGAAAATTTATCTTCCTCAATTAATTATTTTTTTAATTTTTTTGTGCTGGGTTGTGCCCGATTTGTGCTCTTATATGCCGTTCGCAGAATTTGATTATTGTGCATAGCAAAAAAGTTGTGGGGTTTTGAAAATTTATCTTCCTTAATTAATTTATTAATTTTTTTTTGTGCTGGGTTGTGCCCGATTTGTGCTCTTATGTGCCGTTCGCAGAATTTGATTATTGTGCATAGCAAAAAAGTTGTGGGGTTTTGAAAATTTATCTTCCTCAATTAATTATTTTTTTAATTTTTTTTGTGCTGGGTTGTGCCCGATTTGTGCTCTTATGTGCCGTTCGCAGAATTTGATTATTGTGCATAGCAAAAAAGTTGTGGGGTTTTGAAAATTTATCTTCCTTAATTAATTATTTTTTTAATTTTTTTTGTGCTGGGTTGTGCCCGATTTGTGCTCTTATGTGCCGTTCGCAGAATTTGATTATTTTGCATAGCAAAAAAGTTGTGGGGTTTTGAAAATTTATCTTCCTCAATTAATTATTTTTTTAATTTTTTTTGTGCTGGGTTGTGCCCGATTTGTGCTCTTATGTGCCGTTCGCAAAATTTGATTATTGTGCATAGCAAAAAAGTTGTGGGGTTTTGAAAATTTATCTTCCTCAATTAATTATTTTTTTAATTTTTTTTGTGCTGGGTTGTGCCCGATTTGTGCTCTTATGTGCCGTTCGCAGAATTTGATTATTGTGCATAGCAAAAAAGTTGTGGGGTTTTGAAAATTTATCTTCCTTAATTAATTTATTAATTTTTTTTTGTGCTGGGTTGTGCCCGATTTGTGCTCTTATGTGCCGTTCGCAGAATTTGATTATTGTGCATAGCAAAAAAGTTGTGGGGTTTTGAAAATTTATCTTCCTCAATTAATTATTTTTTTAATTTTTTTGTGCTGGGTTGTGCCCGATTTGTGCTCTTATATGCCGTTCGCAGAATTTGATTATTGTGCATAGCAAAAAAGTTGTGGGGTTTTGAAAATTTATCTTCCTTAATTAATTTATTAATTTTTTTTTGTGCTGGGTTGTGCCCGATTTGTGCTCTTATGTGCCGTTCGCAGAATTTGATTATTGTGCATAGCAAAAAAGTTGTGGGGTTTTGAAAATTTATCTTCCTCAATTAATTATTTTTTTAATTTTTTTTGTGCTGGGTTGTGCCCGATTTGTGCTCTTATGTGCCGTTCGCAGAATTTGATTATTGTGCATAGCAAAAAAGTTGTGGGGTTTTGAAAATTTATCTTCCTCAATTAATTATTTTTTTAATTTTTTTTGTGCTGGGTTGTGCCCGATTTGTGCTCTTATGTGCCGTTCGCAGAATTTGATTATTGTGCATAGCAAAAAAGTTGTGGGGTTTTGAAAATTTATCTTCCTCAATTAATTATTTTTTTAATTTTTTTTGTGCTGGGTTGTGCCCGATTTGTGCTCTTATGTGCCGTTCGCAGAATTTGATTATTGTGCATAGCAAAAAAGTTGTGGGGTTTTGAAAATTTATCTTCCTTAATTAATTATTTTTTTAATTTTTTTTGTGCTGGGTTGTGCCCGATTTGTGCTCTTATGTGCCGTTCGCAGAATTTGATTATTTTGCATAGCAAAAAAGTTGTGGGGTTTTGAAAATTTATCTTCCTCAATTAATTATTTTTTTAATTTTTTTTGTGCTGGGTTGTGCCCGATTTGTGCTCTTATGTGCCGTTCGCAAAATTTGATTATTGTGCATAGCAAAAAAGTTGTGGGGTTTTGAAAATTTATCTTCCTCAATTAATTATTTTTTTAATTTTTTTTGTGCTGGGTTGTGCCCGATTTGTGCTCTTATGTGCCGTTCGCAGAATTTGATTATTGTGCATAGCAAAAAAGTTTGGGGTTTTGAAAATTTATCTTCCTTAATTAATTTATTAATTTTTTTTTGTGCTGGGTTGTGCCCGATTTGTGCTCTTATGTGCCGTTCGCAGAATTTGATTATTGTGCATAGCAAAAAAGTTGTGGGGTTTTGAAAATTTATCTTCCTCAATTAATTATTTTTTTAATTTTTTTTGTGCTGGGTTGTGCCCGATTTGTGCTCTTATGTGCCGTTCGCAGAATTTGATTATTGTGCATAGCAAAAAAGTTGTGGGGTTTTGAAAATTTATCTTCCTTAATTAATTTATTAATTTTTTTTTGTGCTGGGTTGTGCCCGATTTGTGCTCTTATGTGCCGTTCGCAGAATTTGATTATTGTGCATAGCAAAAAAGTTGTGGGGTTTTGAAAATTTATCTTCCTCAATTAATTATTTTTTTAATTTTTTTGTGCTGGGTTGTGCCCGATTTGTGCTCTTATATGCCGTTCGCAGAATTTGATTATTGTGCATAGCAAAAAAGTTGTGGGGTTTTGAAAATTTATCTTCCTTAATTAATTTATTAATTTTTTTTTGTGCTGGGTTGTGCCCGATTTGTGCTCTTATGTGCCGTTCGCAGAATTTGATTATTGTGCATAGCAAAAAAGTTGTGGGGTTTTGAAAATTTATCTTCCTCAATTAATTATTTTTTTAATTTTTTTTGTGCTGGGTTGTGCCCGATTTGTGCTCTTATGTGCCGTTCGCAGAATTTGATTATTGTGCATAGCAAAAAAGTTGTGGGGTTTTGAAAATTTATCTTCCTCAATTAATTATTTTTTTAATTTTTTTTGTGCTGGGTTGTGCCCGATTTGTGCTCTTATGTGCCGTTCGCAGAATTTGATTATTGTGCATAGCAAAAAAGTTGTGGGGTTTTGAAAATTTATCTTCCTTAATTAATTATTTTTTTAATTTTTTTTGTGCTGGGTTGTGCCCGATTTGTGCTCTTATGTGCCGTTCGCAGAATTTGATTATTTTGCATAGCAAAAAAGTTGTGGGGTTTTGAAAATTTATCTTCCTCAATTAATTATTTTTTTAATTTTTTTTGTGCTGGGTTGTGCCCGATTTGTGCTCTTATGTGCCGTTCGCAAAATTTGATTATTGTGCATAGCAAAAAAGTTGTGGGGTTTTGAAAATTTATCTTCCTCAATTAATTATTTTTTTAATTTTTTTTGTGCTGGGTTGTGCCCGATTTGTGCTCTTATGTGCCGTTCGCAGAATTTGATTATTGTGCATAGCAAAAAAGTTGTGGGGTTTTGAAAATTTATCTTCCTCAATTAATTATTTTTTTAATTTTTTTTGTGCTGGGTTGTGCCCGATTTGTGCTCTTATGTGCCGTTCGCAGAATTTGATTATTGTGCATAGCAAAAAAGTTTGGGGTTTTGAAAATTTATCTTCCTTAATTAATTTATTAATTTTTTTTGTGCTGGGTTGTGCCCGATTTGTGCTCTTATGTGCCGTTCGCAGAATTTGATTATTGTGCATAGCAAAAAAGTTGTGGGGTTTTGAAAATTTATCTTCCTCAATTAATTATTTTTTTAATTTTTTTTGTGCTGGGTTGTGCCCGATTTGTGCTCTTATATGCCGTTCGCAGAATTTGATTATTGTGCATAGCAAAAAAGTTGTGGGGTTTTGAAAATTTATCTTCCTCAATTAATTATTTTTTTAATTTTTTTGTGCTGGGTTGTGCCCGATTTGTGCTCTTATGTGCCGTTCGCAGAATTTGATTATTTTGCATAGCAAAAAAGTTGTGGGGTTTTGAAAATTTGTCTTTCTTAATTAATTTAATAATTTTTTTTGTGCTGGGTTGTGCCCGATTTGTGCTCTTATGTGCCGTTCGCAGAATTTGATTATTTTGCATAGCAAAAAAGGTGTGGGGTTTTGAAAATTTATCTTCCTTAATTAATTATTTTTTTAATTTTTTTTGTGCTGGGTTGTGCCCGATTTGTGCTCTTATGTGCCGTTCGCAGAATTTGATTATTGTGCATAGCAAAAAAGTTGTGGGGTTTTGAAAATTTATCTTCCTTAATTAATTATTTTTTTAATTTTTTTTGTGCTGGGTTGTGCCCGATTTGTGCTCTTATGTGCCGTTCGCAGAATTTGATTATTTTGCATAGCAAAAAAGTTGTGGGGTTTTGAAAATTTATCTTCCTCAATTAATTATTTTTTAAATTTTTTTTGTGCTGGGTTGTGCCCGATTTGTGCTCTTATGTGCCGTTCGCAAAATTTGATTATTGTGCATAGCAAAAAAGTTGTGGGGTTTTGAAAATTTATCTTCCTCAATTAATTATTTTTTTAATTTTTTTTGTGCTGGGTTGTGCCCGATTTGTGCTCTTATGTGCCGTTCGCAGAATTTGATTATTGTGCATAGCAAAAAAGTTGTGGGGTTTTGAAAATTTATCTTCCTCAATTAATTATTTTTTTAATTTTTTTTGTGCTGGGTTGTGCCCGATTTGTGCTCTTATGTGCCGTTCGCAGAATTTGATTATTGTGCATAGCAAAAAAGTTGTGGGGTTTTGAAAATTTATCTTCCTTAATTAATTATTTTTTTAATTTTTTTTGTGCTGTGTTGTGCCCGATTTGTGCTCTTATGTGCCGTTCGCAGAATTTGATTATTTTGCATAGCAAAAAAGTTGTGGGGTTTTGAAAATTTATCTTCCTCAATTAATTATTTTTTTAATTTTTTTTGTGCTGGGTTGTGCCCGATTTGTGCTCTTATGTGCCGTTCGCAGAATTTGATTATTGTGCATAGCAAAAAAGTTGTGGGGTTTTGAAAATTTATCTTCCTTAATTAATTTATTAATTTTTTTTGTGCTGGGTTGTGCCCGATTTGTGCTCTTATGTGCCGTTCGCAGAATTTGATTATTGTGCATAGCAAAAAAGTTGTGGGGTTTTGAAAATTTATCTTCCTCAATTAATTATTTTTTTAATTTTTTTGTGCTGGGTTGTGCCCGATTTGTGCTCTTATGTGCCGTTCGCAGAATTTGATTATTGTGCATAGCAAAAAAGTTGTGGGGTTTTGAAAATTTATCTTCCTCAATTAATTATTTTTTTTATTTTTTTGTGCTGGGTTGTGCCCGATTTGTGCTCTTATGTGCCGTTCGCAGAATTTGATTATTGTGCATAGCAAAAAAGTTGTGGGGTTTTGAAAATTTATCTTCCTCAATTAATTATTTTTTTAATTTTTTTTGTGCTGGGTTGTGCCCGATTTGTGCTCTTATGTGCCGTTCGCAGAATTTGATTATTGTGCATAGCAAAAAAGTTGTGGGGTTTTGAAAATTTATCTTCCTTAATTAATTTATTAATTTTTTTTTGTGCTGGGTTGTGCCCGATTTGTGCTCTTATGTGCCGTTCGCAGAATTTGATTATTGTGCATAGCAAAAAAGTTGTGGGGTTTTGAAAATTTATCTTCCTCAATTAATTATTTTTTTAATTTTTTTTGTGCTGGGTTGTGCCCGATTTGTGCTCTTATGTGCCGTTCGCAGAATTTGATTATTTTGCATAGCAAAAAAGGTGTGGGGTTTTGAAAATTTATCTTCCTCAATTAATTATTTTTTTAATTTTTTTTGTGCTGGGTTGTGCCCGATTTGTGCTCTTATGTGCCGTTCGCAGAATTTGATTATTGTGCATAGCAAAAAAGTTGTGGGGTTTTGAAAATTTATCTTCCTCAATTAATTATTTTTTTAATTTTTTTTTGTGCTGGATTGTGCCCGATTTGTGCTCTTATGTGCCGTTCGCAGAATTTGATTATTTTGCATAGCAAAAAAGTTGTGGGGTTTTGAAAATTTATCTTCCTCAATTAATTATTTTTTTAATTTTTTTTGTGCTGGGTTGTGCCCGATTTGTGCTCTTATGTGCCGTTCGCAGAATTTGATTATTGTGCATAGCAAAAAAGTTGTGGGGTTTTGAAAATTTATCTTCCTCAATTAATTATTTTTTTAATTTTTTTTGTGCTGGGTTGTGCCCGATTTGTGCTCTTATGTGCCGTTCGCAGAATTTGATTATTTTGCATAGCAAAAAAGTTGTGGGGTTTTGAAAATTTATCTTCCTCAATTAATTATTTTTTTAATTTTTTTTGTGCTGGGTTGTGCCCTATTTGTGCTCTTATGTGCCGTTCGCAGAATTTGATTATTTTGCATAGCAAAAAAGTTGTGGGGTTTTGAAAATTTATCTTCCTCAATTAATTATTTTTTTAATTTTTTTTGTGCTGGGTTGTGCCCGATTTGTGCTCTTATGTGCCGTTCGTAGAATTTGATTATTGTGCACAGCAAAAAAGTTGTGGGGTTTTGAAAATTTGTCTTCCTTAATTACTTTCTTAATTTTTTTTATTTCATTTGTGCTTGGTTGTGCCCGATTTGTGCTCTTATGTGCCGTTCGCAGAATTTGATTATTGTGCATAGCAAAAAAGTTGTGGGGTTTTGAAAATTTATCTTCCTCAGTTAATTATTTTTTTAATTTTTTTTGTGCTGGGTTGTGCCCGATTTGTGCTCTTATGTGCCGTTCGCAGAATTTGATTATTTTGCATAGCAAAAAAGTTGTGGGGTTTTGAAAATTTATCTTCCTCAATTAATTATTTTTTTAATTTTTTTTGTGCTGGGTTGTGCCCGATTTGTGCTCTTATGTGCCGTTCGCAGAATTTGATTATTGTGCATAGCAAAAAAGTTGTGGGGTTTTGAAAATTTATCTTCCTTAATTAATTTATTAATTTTTTTTGTGCTGGGTTGTGCCCGATTTGTGCTCTTATGTGCCGTTCGCAGAATTTGATTATTGTGCATAGCAAAAAAGTTGTGGGGTTTTGAAAATTTATCTTCCTCAATTAATTATTTTTTTAATTTTTTTTGTGCTGGGTTGTGCCCGATTTGTGCTCTTATGTGCCGTTCGCAGAATTTGATTATTGTGCATAGCAAAAAAGTTGTGGGGTTTTGAAAATTTATCTTCCTTAATTAATTTATTAATTTTTTTTTGTGCTGGGTTGTGCCCGATTTGTGCTCTTATGTGCCGTTCGCAGAATTTGATTATTGTGCATAGCAAAAAAGTTGTGGGGTTTTGAAAATTTATCTTCCTCAATTAATTATTTTTTTAATTTTTTTTGTGCTGGGTTGTGCCCGATTTGTGCTCTTATGTGCCGTTCGCAGAATTTGATTATTTTGCATAGCAAAAAAGGTGTGGGGTTTTGAAAATTTATCTTCCTCAATTAATTATTTTTTTAATTTTTTTTGTGCTGGGTTGTGCCCGATTTGTGCTCTTATGTGCCGTTCGCAGAATTTGATTATTGTGCATAGCAAAAAAGTTGTGGGGTTTTGAAAATTTATCTTCCTCAATTAATTATTTTTTTAATTTTTTTTGTGCTGGGTTGTGCCCGATTTGTGCTCTTATGTGCCGTTCGCAGAATTTGATTATTTTGCATAGCAAAAAAGGTGTGGGGTTTTGAAAATTTATCTTCCTCAATTAATTATTTTTTTAATTTTTTTTGTGCTGGGTTGTGCCCGATTTGTGCTCTTATGTGCCGTTCGCAGAATTTGATTATTGTGCATAGCAAAAAAGTTGTGGGGTTTTGAAAATTTATCTTCCTCAATTAATTATTTTTTTAATTTTTTTTGTGCTGGGTTGTGCCCGATTTGTGCTCTTATGTGCCGTTCGCAGAATTTGATTATTTTGCATAGCAAAAAAGTTGTGGGGTTTTGAAAATTTATCTTCCTCAATTAATTATTTTTTTAATTTTTTTTGTGCTGGGTTGTGCCCGATTTGTGCTCTTATGTGCCGTTCGCAGAATTTGATTATTGTGCATAGCAAAAAAGTTGTGGGGTTTTGAAAATTTATCTTCCTCAATTAATTATTTTTTTAATTTTTTTTGTGCTGGGTTGTGCCCGATTTGTGCTCTTATGTGCCGTTCGCAGAATTTGATTATTGTGCATAGCAAAAAAGTTGTGGGGTTTTGAAAATTTATCTTCCTCAATTAATTATTTTTTTAATTTTTTTTGTGCTGGGTTGTGCCCGATTTGTGCTCTTATGTGCCGTTCGCAGAATTTGATTATTTTGCATAGCAAAAAAGGTGTGGGGTTTTGAAAATTTATCTTCCTCAATTAATTATTTTTTTAATTTTTTTTGTGCTGGGTTGTGCCCGATTTGTGCTCTTATGTGCCGTTCGCAGAATTTGATTATTGTGCATAGCAAAAAAGTTGTGGGGTTTTGAAAATTTATCTTCCTCAATTAATTATTTTTTTAATTTTTTTTGTGCTGGGTTGTGCCCGATTTGTGCTCTTATGTGCCGTTCGCAGAATTTGATTATTTTGCATAGCAAAAAAGTTGTGGGGTTTTGAAAATTTATCTTCCTCAATTAATTATTTTTTTAATTTTTTTTGTGCTGGGTTGTGCCCGATTTGTGCTCTTATGTGCCGTTCGCAGAATTTGATTATTGTGCATAGCAAAAAAGTTGTGGGGTTTTGAAAATTTATCTTCCTCAATTAATTATTTTTTTAATTTTTTTTGTGCTGGGTTGTGCCCGATTTGTGCTCTTATGTGCCGTTCGCAGAATTTGATTATTGTGCATAGCAAAAAAGTTGTGGGGTTTTGAAAATTTATCTTCCTTAATTAATTATTTTTTTAATTTTTTTTGTGCTGGGTTGTGCCCGATTTGTGCTCTTATGTGCCGTTCGCAGAATTTGATTATTTTGCATAGCAAAAAAGTTGTGGGGTTTTGAAAATTTATCTTCCTCAATTAATTATTTTTTTAATTTTTTTTGTGCTGGGTTGTGCCCGATTTGTGCTCTTATGTGCCGTTCGCAAAATTTGATTATTGTGCATAGCAAAAAAGTTGTGGGGTTTTGAAAATTTATCTTCCTCAATTAATTATTTTTTTAATTTTTTTTGTGCTGGGTTGTGCCCGATTTGTGCTCTTATGTGCCGTTCGCAGAATTTGATTATTGTGCATAGCAAAAAAGTTTGGGGTTTTGAAAATTTATCTTCCTTAATTAATTTATTAATTTTTTTTTGTGCTGGGTTGTGCCCGATTTGTGCTCTTATGTGCCGTTCGCAGAATTTGATTATTGTGCATAGCAAAAAAGTTGTGGGGTTTTGAAAATTTATCTTCCTCAATTAATTATTTTTTTAATTTTTTTTGTGCTGGGTTGTGCCCGATTTGTGCTCTTATATGCCGTTCGCAGAATTTGATTATTGTGCATAGCAAAAAAGTTGTGGGGTTTTGAAAATTTATCTTCCTCAATTAATTATTTTTTTAATTTTTTTGTGCTGGGTTGTGCCCGATTTGTGCTCTTATGTGCCGTTCGCAGAATTTGATTATTTTGCATAGCAAAAAAGTTGTGGGGTTTTGAAAATTTGTCTTTCTTAATTAATTTAATAATTTTTTTTGTGCTGGGTTGTGCCCGATTTGTGCTCTTATGTGCCGTTCGCAGAATTTGATTATTTTGCATAGCAAAAAAGGTGTGGGGTTTTGAAAATTTATCTTCCTTAATTAATTATTTTTTTAATTTTTTTTGTGCTGGGTTGTGCCCGATTTGTGCTCTTATGTGCCGTTCGCAGAATTTGATTATTGTGCATAGCAAAAAAGTTGTGGGGTTTTGAAAATTTATCTTCCTTAATTAATTATTTTTTTAATTTTTTTTGTGCTGGGTTGTGCCCGATTTGTGCTCTTATGTGCCGTTCGCAGAATTTGATTATTTTGCATAGCAAAAAAGTTGTGGGGTTTTGAAAATTTATCTTCCTCAATTAATTATTTTTTAAATTTTTTTTGTGCTGGGTTGTGCCCGATTTGTGCTCTTATGTGCCGTTCGCAAAATTTGATTATTGTGCATAGCAAAAAAGTTGTGGGGTTTTGAAAATTTATCTTCCTCAATTAATTATTTTTTTAATTTTTTTTGTGCTGGGTTGTGCCCGATTTGTGCTCTTATGTGCCGTTCGCAGAATTTGATTATTGTGCATAGCAAAAAAGTTTGGGGTTTTGAAAATTTATCTTCCTTAATTAATTTATTAATTTTTTTTTGTGCTGGGTTGTGCCCGATTTGTGCTCTTATGTGCCGTTCGCAGAATTTGATTATTGTGCATAGCAAAAAAGTTGTGGGGTTTTGAAAATTTATCTTCCTCAATTAATTATTTTTTTAATTTTTTTTGTGCTGGGTTGTGCCCGATTTGTGCTCTTATATGCCGTTCGCAGAATTTGATTATTGTGCATAGCAAAAAAGTTGTGGGGTTTTGAAAATTTATCTTCCTCAATTAATTATTTTTTTAATTTTTTTTGTGCTGGGTTGTGCCCGATTTGTGCTCTTATGTGCCGTTCGCAGAATTTGATTATTTTGCATAGCAAAAAAGGTGTGGGGTTTTGAAAATTTATCTTCCTCAATTAATTATTTTTTTAATTTTTTTTGTGCTGGGTTGTGCCCGATTTGTGCTCTTATGTGCCGTTCGCAGAATTTGATTATTGTGCATAGCAAAAAAGTTGTGGGGTTTTGAAAATTTATCTTCCTCAATTAATTATTTTTTTAATTTTTTTTGTGCTGGGTTGTGCCCGATTTGTGCTCTTATGTGCCGTTCGCAGAATTTGATTATTTTGCATAGCAAAAAAGTTGTGGGGTTTTGAAAATTTATCTTCCTCAATTAATTATTTTTTTAATTTTTTTTGTGCTGGGTTGTGCCCGATTTGTGCTCTTATGTGCCGTTCGCAGAATTTGATTATTGTGCATAGCAAAAAAGTTGTGGGGTTTTGAAAATTTATCTTCCTCAATTAATTATTTTTTTAATTTTTTTTGTGCTGGGTTGTGCCCGATTTGTGCTCTTATGTGCCGTTCGCAGAATTTGATTATTGTGCATAGCAAAAAAGTTGTGGGGTTTTGAAAATTTATCTTCCTTAATTAATTATTTTTTTAATTTTTTTTGTGCTGGGTTGTGCCCGATTTGTGCTCTTATGTGCCGTTCGCAGAATTTGATTATTTTGCATAGCAAAAAAGTTGTGGGGTTTTGAAAATTTATCTTCCTCAATTAATTATTTTTTTAATTTTTTTTGTGCTGGGTTGTGCCCGATTTGTGCTCTTATGTGCCGTTCGCAAAATTTGATTATTGTGCATAGCAAAAAAGTTGTGGGGTTTTGAAAATTTATCTTCCTCAATTAATTATTTTTTTAATTTTTTTTGTGCTGGGTTGTGCCCGATTTGTGCTCTTATGTGCCGTTCGCAGAATTTGATTATTGTGCATAGCAAAAAAGTTTGGGGTTTTGAAAATTTATCTTCCTTAATTAATTTATTAATTTTTTTTTGTGCTGGGTTGTGCCCGATTTGTGCTCTTATGTGCCGTTCGCAGAATTTGATTATTGTGCATAGCAAAAAAGTTGTGGGGTTTTGAAAATTTATCTTCCTCAATTAATTATTTTTTTAATTTTTTTTGTGCTGGGTTGTGCCCGATTTGTGCTCTTATATGCCGTTCGCAGAATTTGATTATTGTGCATAGCAAAAAAGTTGTGGGGTTTTGAAAATTTATCTTCCTCAATTAATTATTTTTTTAATTTTTTTGTGCTGGGTTGTGCCCGATTTGTGCTCTTATGTGCCGTTCGCAGAATTTGATTATTTTGCATAGCAAAAAAGTTGTGGGGTTTTGAAAATTTGTCTTTCTTAATTAATTTAATAATTTTTTTTGTGCTGGGTTGTGCCCGATTTGTGCTCTTATGTGCCGTTCGCAGAATTTGATTATTTTGCATAGCAAAAAAGGTGTGGGGTTTTGAAAATTTATCTTCCTTAATTAATTATTTTTTTAATTTTTTTTGTGCTGGGTTGTGCCCGATTTGTGCTCTTATGTGCCGTTCGCAGAATTTGATTATTGTGCATAGCAAAAAAGTTGTGGGGTTTTGAAAATTTATCTTCCTTAATTAATTATTTTTTTAATTTTTTTTGTGCTGGGTTGTGCCCGATTTGTGCTCTTATGTGCCGTTCGCAGAATTTGATTATTTTGCATAGCAAAAAAGTTGTGGGGTTTTGAAAATTTATCTTCCTCAATTAATTATTTTTTAAATTTTTTTTGTGCTGGGTTGTGCCCGATTTGTGCTCTTATGTGCCGTTCGCAAAATTTGATTATTGTGCATAGCAAAAAAGTTGTGGGGTTTTGAAAATTTATCTTCCTCAATTAATTATTTTTTTAATTTTTTTTGTGCTGGGTTGTGCCCGATTTGTGCTCTTATGTGCCGTTCGCAGAATTTGATTATTGTGCATAGCAAAAAAGTTTGGGGTTTTGAAAATTTATCTTCCTTAATTAATTTATTAATTTTTTTTTGTGCTGGGTTGTGCCCGATTTGTGCTCTTATGTGCCGTTCGCAGAATTTGATTATTGTGCATAGCAAAAAAGTTGTGGGGTTTTGAAAATTTATCTTCCTCAATTAATTATTTTTTTAATTTTTTTTGTGCTGGGTTGTGCCCGATTTGTGCTCTTATATGCCGTTCGCAGAATTTGATTATTGTGCATAGCAAAAAAGTTGTGGGGTTTTGAAAATTTATCTTCCTCAATTAATTATTTTTTTAATTTTTTTTGTGCTGGGTTGTGCCCGATTTGTGCTCTTATGTGCCGTTCGCAGAATTTGATTATTTTGCATAGCAAAAAAGTTGTGGGGTTTTGAAAATTTGTCTTTCTTAATTAATTTAATAATTTTTTTTGTGCTGTGTTGTGCCCGATTTGTGCTCTTATGTGCCGTTCGCAGAATTTGATTATTTTGCATAGCAAAAAAGGTGTGGGGTTTTGAAAATTTATCTTCCTTAATTAATTTATTAATTTTTTTTTGTGCTGGGTTGTGCCCGATTTGTGCTCTTATGTGCCGTTCGCAGAATTTGATTATTGTGCATAGCAAAAAAGTTGTGGGGTTTTGAAAATTTATCTTCCTCAATTAATTATTTTTTTAATTTTTTTGTGCTGGGTTGTGCCCTATTTGTGCTCTTATGTGCCGTTCGCAGAATTTGATTATTGTGCATAGCAAAAAAGTTGTGGGGTTTTGAAAATTTATCTTCCTCAATTAATTATTTTTTTAATTTTTTTTGTGCTGGGTTGTGCCCGATTTGTGCTCTTATGTGCCGTTCGCAGAATTTGATTATTTTGCATAGCAAAAAAGTTGTGGGGTTTTGAAAATTTGTCTTTCTTAATTAATTTAATAATTTTTTTTGTGCTGGGTTGTGCCCGATTTGTGCTCTTATGTGCCGTTCGCAGAATTTGATTATTTTGCATAGCAAAAAAGTTGTGGGGTTTTGAAAATTTATCTTCCTCAATTAATTATTTTTTTAATTTTTTTTGTGCTGGGTTGTGCCCGATTTGTGCTCTTATGTGCCGTTCGCAGAATTTGATTATTTTGCATAGCAAAAAAGTTGTGGGGTTTTGAAAATTTATCTTCCTCAATTAATTATTTTTTTAATTTTTTTTGTGCTGGGTTGTGCCCGATTTGTGCTCTTATGTGCCGTTCGCAGAATTTGATTATTGTGCATAGCAAAAAAGTTGTGGGGTTTTGAAAATTTATCTTCCTTAATTAATTTATTAATTTTTTTTGTGCTGGGTTGTGCCCGATTTGTGCTCTTATGTGCCGTTCGCAGAATTTGATTATTGTGCATAGCAAAAAAGTTGTGGGGTTTTGAAAATTTATCTTCCTCAATTAATTATTTTTTTAATTTTTTTGTGCTGGGTTGTGCCCGATTTGTGCTCTTATATGCCGTTCGCAGAATTTGATTATTGTGCATAGCAAAAAAGTTGTGGGGTTTTGAAAATTTATCTTCCTTAATTAATTTATTAATTTTTTTTTGTGCTGGGTTGTGCCCGATTTGTGCTCTTATGTGCCGTTCGCAGAATTTGATTATTGTGCATAGCAAAAAAGTTGTGGGGTTTTGAAAATTTATCTTCCTCAATTAATTATTTTTTTAATTTTTTTTGTGCTGGGTTGTGCCCGATTTGTGCTCTTATGTGCCGTTCGCAGAATTTGATTATTGTGCATAGCAAAAAAGTTGTGGGGTTTTGAAAATTTATCTTCCTTAATTAATTATTTTTTTAATTTTTTTTGTGCTGGGTTGTGCCCGATTTGTGCTCTTATGTGCCGTTCGCAGAATTTGATTATTTTGCATAGCAAAAAAGTTGTGGGGTTTTGAAAATTTATCTTCCTCAATTAATTATTTTTTTAATTTTTTTTGTGCTGGGTTGTGCCCGATTTGTGCTCTTATGTGCCGTTCGCAAAATTTGATTATTGTGCATAGCAAAAAAGTTGTGGGGTTTTGAAAATTTATCTTCCTCAATTAATTATTTTTTTAATTTTTTTTGTGCTGGGTTGTGCCCGATTTGTGCTCTTATGTGCCGTTCGCAGAATTTGATTATTGTGCATAGCAAAAAAGTTGTGGGGTTTTGAAAATTTATCTTCCTTAATTAATTTATTAATTTTTTTTTGTGCTGGGTTGTGCCCGATTTGTGCTCTTATGTGCCGTTCGCAGAATTTGATTATTGTGCATAGCAAAAAAGTTGTGGGGTTTTGAAAATTTATCTTCCTCAATTAATTATTTTTTTAATTTTTTTGTGCTGGGTTGTGCCCGATTTGTGCTCTTATATGCCGTTCGCAGAATTTGATTATTGTGCATAGCAAAAAAGTTGTGGGGTTTTGAAAATTTATCTTCCTTAATTAATTTATTAATTTTTTTTTGTGCTGGGTTGTGCCCGATTTGTGCTCTTATGTGCCGTTCGCAGAATTTGATTATTGTGCATAGCAAAAAAGTTGTGGGGTTTTGAAAATTTATCTTCCTCAATTAATTATTTTTTTAATTTTTTTTGTGCTGGGTTGTGCCCGATTTGTGCTCTTATGTGCCGTTCGCAGAATTTGATTATTGTGCATAGCAAAAAAGTTGTGGGGTTTTGAAAATTTATCTTCCTCAATTAATTATTTTTTTAATTTTTTTTGTGCTGGGTTGTGCCCGATTTGTGCTCTTATGTGCCGTTCGCAGAATTTGATTATTGTGCATAGCAAAAAAGTTGTGGGGTTTTGAAAATTTATCTTCCTCAATTAATTATTTTTTTAATTTTTTTTGTGCTGGGTTGTGCCCGATTTGTGCTCTTATGTGCCGTTCGCAGAATTTGATTATTGTGCATAGCAAAAAAGTTGTGGGGTTTTGAAAATTTATCTTCCTTAATTAATTATTTTTTTAATTTTTTTTGTGCTGGGTTGTGCCCGATTTGTGCTCTTATGTGCCGTTCGCAGAATTTGATTATTTTGCATAGCAAAAAAGTTGTGGGGTTTTGAAAATTTATCTTCCTCAATTAATTATTTTTTTAATTTTTTTTGTGCTGGGTTGTGCCCGATTTGTGCTCTTATGTGCCGTTCGCAAAATTTGATTATTGTGCATAGCAAAAAAGTTGTGGGGTTTTGAAAATTTATCTTCCTCAATTAATTATTTTTTTAATTTTTTTTGTGCTGGGTTGTGCCCGATTTGTGCTCTTATGTGCCGTTCGCAGAATTTGATTATTGTGCATAGCAAAAAAGTTGTGGGGTTTTGAAAATTTATCTTCCTTAATTAATTATTTTTTTAATTTTTTTTGTGCTGGGTTGTGCCCGATTTGTGCTCTTATGTGCCGTTCGCAGAATTTGATTATTTTGCATAGCAAAAAAGTTGTGGGGTTTTGAAAATTTATCTTCCTCAATTAATTATTTTTTTAATTTTTTTTGTGCTGGGTTGTGCCCGATTTGTGCTCTTATGTGCCGTTCGCAAAATTTGATTATTGTGCATAGCAAAAAAGTTGTGGGGTTTTGAAAATTTATCTTCCTCAATTAATTATTTTTTTAATTTTTTTTGTGCTGGGTTGTGCCCGATTTGTGCTCTTATGTGCCGTTCGCAGAATTTGATTATTGTGCATAGCAAAAAAGTTGTGGGGTTTTGAAAATTTATCTTCCTTAATTAATTTATTAATTTTTTTTTGTGCTGGGTTGTGCCCGATTTGTGCTCTTATGTGCCGTTCGCAGAATTTGATTATTGTGCATAGCAAAAAAGTTGTGGGGTTTTGAAAATTTATCTTCCTCAATTAATTATTTTTTTAATTTTTTTGTGCTGGGTTGTGCCCGATTTGTGCTCTTATATGCCGTTCGCAGAATTTGATTATTGTGCATAGCAAAAAAGTTGTGGGGTTTTGAAAATTTATCTTCCTTAATTAATTTATTAATTTTTTTTTGTGCTGGGTTGTGCCCGATTTGTGCTCTTATGTGCCGTTCGCAGAATTTGATTATTGTGCATAGCAAAAAAGTTGTGGGGTTTTGAAAATTTATCTTCCTCAATTAATTATTTTTTTAATTTTTTTTGTGCTGGGTTGTGCCCGATTTGTGCTCTTATGTGCCGTTCGCAGAATTTGATTATTGTGCATAGCAAAAAAGTTGTGGGGTTTTGAAAATTTATCTTCCTCAATTAATTATTTTTTTAATTTTTTTTGTGCTGGGTTGTGCCCGATTTGTGCTCTTATGTGCCGTTCGCAGAATTTGATTATTGTGCATAGCAAAAAAGTTGTGGGGTTTTGAAAATTTATCTTCCTCAATTAATTATTTTTTTAATTTTTTTTGTGCTGGGTTGTGCCCGATTTGTGCTCTTATGTGCCGTTCGCAGAATTTGATTATTGTGCATAGCAAAAAAGTTGTGGGGTTTTGAAAATTTATCTTCCTTAATTAATTATTTTTTTAATTTTTTTTGTGCTGGGTTGTGCCCGATTTGTGCTCTTATGTGCCGTTCGCAGAATTTGATTATTTTGCATAGCAAAAAAGTTGTGGGGTTTTGAAAATTTATCTTCCTCAATTAATTATTTTTTTAATTTTTTTTGTGCTGGGTTGTGCCCGATTTGTGCTCTTATGTGCCGTTCGCAAAATTTGATTATTGTGCATAGCAAAAAAGTTGTGGGGTTTTGAAAATTTATCTTCCTCAATTAATTATTTTTTTAATTTTTTTTGTGCTGGGTTGTGCCCGATTTGTGCTCTTATGTGCCGTTCGCAGAATTTGATTATTGTGCATAGCAAAAAAGTTTGGGGTTTTGAAAATTTATCTTCCTTAATTAATTTATTAATTTTTTTTGTGCTGGGTTGTGCCCGATTTGTGCTCTTATGTGCCGTTCGCAGAATTTGATTATTGTGCATAGCAAAAAAGTTGTGGGGTTTTGAAAATTTATCTTCCTCAATTAATTATTTTTTTAATTTTTTTTGTGCTGGGTTGTGCCCGATTTGTGCTCTTATGTGCCGTTCGCAGAATTTGATTATTGTGCATAGCAAAAAAGTTGTGGGGTTTTGAAAATTTATCTTCCTTAATTAATTTATTAATTTTTTTTTGTGCTGGGTTGTGCCCGATTTGTGCTCTTATGTGCCGTTCGCAGAATTTGATTATTGTGCATAGCAAAAAAGTTGTGGGGTTTTGAAAATTTATCTTCCTCAATTAATTATTTTTTTAATTTTTTTGTGCTGGGTTGTGCCCGATTTGTGCTCTTATATGCCGTTCGCAGAATTTGATTATTGTGCATAGCAAAAAAGTTGTGGGGTTTTGAAAATTTATCTTCCTTAATTAATTTATTAATTTTTTTTTGTGCTGGGTTGTGCCCGATTTGTGCTCTTATGTGCCGTTCGCAGAATTTGATTATTGTGCATAGCAAAAAAGTTGTGGGGTTTTGAAAATTTATCTTCCTCAATTAATTATTTTTTTAATTTTTTTTGTGCTGGGTTGTGCCCGATTTGTGCTCTTATGTGCCGTTCGCAGAATTTGATTATTGTGCATAGCAAAAAAGTTGTGGGGTTTTGAAAATTTATCTTCCTCAATTAATTATTTTTTTAATTTTTTTTGTGCTGGGTTGTGCCCGATTTGTGCTCTTATGTGCCGTTCGCAGAATTTGATTATTGTGCATAGCAAAAAAGTTGTGGGGTTTTGAAAATTTATCTTCCTTAATTAATTATTTTTTTAATTTTTTTTGTGCTGGGTTGTGCCCGATTTGTGCTCTTATGTGCCGTTCGCAGAATTTGATTATTTTGCATAGCAAAAAAGTTGTGGGGTTTTGAAAATTTATCTTCCTCAATTAATTATTTTTTTAATTTTTTTTGTGCTGGGTTGTGCCCGATTTGTGCTCTTATGTGCCGTTCGCAAAATTTGATTATTGTGCATAGCAAAAAAGTTGTGGGGTTTTGAAAATTTATCTTCCTCAATTAATTATTTTTTTAATTTTTTTTGTGCTGGGTTGTGCCCGATTTGTGCTCTTATGTGCCGTTCGCAGAATTTGATTATTGTGCATAGCAAAAAAGTTGTGGGGTTTTGAAAATTTATCTTCCTCAATTAATTATTTTTTTAATTTTTTTTGTGCTGGGTTGTGCCCGATTTGTGCTCTTATGTGCCGTTCGCAGAATTTGATTATTGTGCATAGCAAAAAAGTTTGGGGTTTTGAAAATTTATCTTCCTTAATTAATTTATTAATTTTTTTTGTGCTGGGTTGTGCCCGATTTGTGCTCTTATGTGCCGTTCGCAGAATTTGATTATTGTGCATAGCAAAAAAGTTGTGGGGTTTTGAAAATTTATCTTCCTCAATTAATTATTTTTTTAATTTTTTTTGTGCTGGGTTGTGCCCGATTTGTGCTCTTATATGCCGTTCGCAGAATTTGATTATTGTGCATAGCAAAAAAGTTGTGGGGTTTTGAAAATTTATCTTCCTCAATTAATTATTTTTTTAATTTTTTTGTGCTGGGTTGTGCCCGATTTGTGCTCTTATGTGCCGTTCGCAGAATTTGATTATTTTGCATAGCAAAAAAGTTGTGGGGTTTTGAAAATTTGTCTTTCTTAATTAATTTAATAATTTTTTTTGTGCTGGGTTGTGCCCGATTTGTGCTCTTATGTGCCGTTCGCAGAATTTGATTATTTTGCATAGCAAAAAAGGTGTGGGGTTTTGAAAATTTATCTTCCTTAATTAATTATTTTTTTAATTTTTTTTGTGCTGGGTTGTGCCCGATTTGTGCTCTTATGTGCCGTTCGCAGAATTTGATTATTGTGCATAGCAAAAAAGTTGTGGGGTTTTGAAAATTTATCTTCCTTAATTAATTATTTTTTTAATTTTTTTTGTGCTGGGTTGTGCCCGATTTGTGCTCTTATGTGCCGTTCGCAGAATTTGATTATTTTGCATAGCAAAAAAGTTGTGGGGTTTTGAAAATTTATCTTCCTCAATTAATTATTTTTTAAATTTTTTTTGTGCTGGGTTGTGCCCGATTTGTGCTCTTATGTGCCGTTCGCAAAATTTGATTATTGTGCATAGCAAAAAAGTTGTGGGGTTTTGAAAATTTATCTTCCTCAATTAATTATTTTTTTAATTTTTTTTGTGCTGGGTTGTGCCCGATTTGTGCTCTTATGTGCCGTTCGCAGAATTTGATTATTGTGCATAGCAAAAAAGTTTGGGGTTTTGAAAATTTATCTTCCTTAATTAATTTATTAATTTTTTTTTGTGCTGGGTTGTGCCCGATTTGTGCTCTTATGTGCCGTTCGCAGAATTTGATTATTGTGCATAGCAAAAAAGTTGTGGGGTTTTGAAAATTTATCTTCCTCAATTAATTATTTTTTTAATTTTTTTTGTGCTGGGTTGTGCCCGATTTGTGCTCTTATATGCCGTTCGCAGAATTTGATTATTGTGCATAGCAAAAAAGTTGTGGGGTTTTGAAAATTTATCTTCCTCAATTAATTATTTTTTTAATTTTTTTTGTGCTGGGTTGTGCCCGATTTGTGCTCTTATGTGCCGTTCGCAGAATTTGATTATTTTGCATAGCAAAAAAGTTGTGGGGTTTTGAAAATTTGTCTTTCTTAATTAATTTAATAATTTTTTTTGTGCTGTGTTGTGCCCGATTTGTGCTCTTATGTGCCGTTCGCAGAATTTGATTATTTTGCATAGCAAAAAAGGTGTGGGGTTTTGAAAATTTATCTTCCTTAATTAATTTATTAATTTTTTTTTGTGCTGGGTTGTGCCCGATTTGTGCTCTTATGTGCCGTTCGCAGAATTTGATTATTGTGCATAGCAAAAAAGTTGTGGGGTTTTGAAAATTTATCTTCCTCAATTAATTATTTTTTTAATTTTTTTTGTGCTGGGTTGTGCCCGATTTGTGCTCTTATGTGCCGTTCGCAGAATTTGATTATTTTGCATAGCAAAAAAGTTGTGGGGTTTTGAAAATTTGTCTTTCTTAATTAATTTAATAATTTTTTTTGTGCTGGGTTGTGCCCGATTTGTGCTCTTATGTGCCGTTCGCAGAATTTGATTATTTTGCATAGCAAAAAAGTTGTGGGGTTTTGAAAATTTATCTTCCTCAATTAATTATTTTTTTAATTTTTTTTGTGCTGGGTTGTGCCCGATTTGTGCTCTTATGTGCCGTTCGCAGAATTTGATTATTTTGCATAGCAAAAAAGTTGTGGGGTTTTGAAAATTTATCTTCCTCAATTAATTATTTTTTTAATTTTTTTTGTGCTGGGTTGTGCCCGATTTGTGCTCTTATGTGCCGTTCGCAGAATTTGATTATTGTGCATAGCAAAAAAGTTGTGGGGTTTTGAAAATTTATCTTCCTTAATTAATTTATTAATTTTTTTTTGTGCTGGGTTGTGCCCGATTTGTGCTCTTATGTGCCGTTCGCAGAATTTGATTATTGTGCATAGCAAAAAAGTTGTGGGGTTTTGAAAATTTATCTTCCTCAATTAATTATTTTTTTAATTTTTTTGTGCTGGGTTGTGCCCGATTTGTGCTCTTATATGCCGTTCGCAGAATTTGATTATTGTGCATAGCAAAAAAGTTGTGGGGTTTTGAAAATTTATCTTCCTTAATTAATTTATTAATTTTTTTTTGTGCTGGGTTGTGCCCGATTTGTGCTCTTATGTGCCGTTCGCAGAATTTGATTATTGTGCATAGCAAAAAAGTTGTGGGGTTTTGAAAATTTATCTTCCTCAATTAATTATTTTTTTAATTTTTTTTGTGCTGGGTTGTGCCCGATTTGTGCTCTTATGTGCCGTTCGCAGAATTTGATTATTTTGCATAGCAAAAAAGTTGTGGGGTTTTGAAAATTTGTCTTTCTTAATTAATTTAATAATTTTTTTTGTGCTGGGTTGTGCCCGATTTGTGCTCTTATGTGCCGTTCGCAGAATTTGATTATTTTGCATAGCAAAAAAGTTTGGGGTTTTGAAAATTTATCTTCCTTAATTAATTTATTAATTTTTTTTGTGCTGGGTTGTGCCCGATTTGTGCTCTTATGTGCCGTTCGCAGAATTTGATTATTGTGCATAGCAAAAAAGTTGTGGGGTTTTGAAAATTTATCTTCCTCAATTAATTATTTTTTTAATTTTTTTTGTGCTGGGTTGTGCCCGATTTGTGCTCTTATGTGCCGTTCGCAGAATTTGATTATTGTGCATAGCAAAAAAGTTGTGGGGTTTTGAAAATTTATCTTCCTTAATTAATTATTTTTTTAATTTTTTTTGTGCTGGGTTGTGCCCGATTTGTGCTCTTATGTGCCGTTCGCAGAATTTGATTATTTTGCATAGCAAAAAAGTTGTGGGGTTTTGAAAATTTATCTTCCTCAATTAATTATTTTTTTAATTTTTTTTGTGCTGGGTTGTGCCCGATTTGTGCTCTTATGTGCCGTTCGCAAAATTTGATTATTGTGCATAGCAAAAAAGTTGTGGGGTTTTGAAAATTTATCTTCCTCAATTAATTATTTTTTTAATTTTTTTTGTGCTGGGTTGTGCCCGATTTGTGCTCTTATGTGCCGTTCGCAGAATTTGATTATTGTGCATAGCAAAAAAGTTGTGGGGTTTTGAAAATTTATCTTCCTCAATTAATTATTTTTTTAATTTTTTTTGTGCTGGGTTGTGCCCGATTTGTGCTCTTATGTGCCGTTCGCAGAATTTGATTATTTTGCATAGCAAAAAAGGTGTGGGGTTTTGAAAATTTATCTTCCTTAATTAATTTATTAATTTAATTTTTTTTGTGCTGGGTTGTGCCCGATTTGTGCTCTTATGTGCCGTTCGCAGAATTTGATTATTGTGCATAGCAAAAAAGTTGTGGGGTTTTGAAAATTTATCTTCCTCAATTAATTATTTTTTTAATTTTTTTTGTGCTGGGTTGTGCCCGATTTGTGCTCTTATGTGCCGTTCGCAGAATTTGATTATTGTGCATAGCAAAAAAGTTGTGGGGTTTTGAAAATTTATCTTCCTTAATTAATTATTTTTTTAATTTTTTTTGTGCTGGGTTGTGCCCGATTTGTGCTCTTATGTGCCGTTCGCAGAATTTGATTATTTTGCATAGCAAAAAAGTTGTGGGGTTTTGAAAATTTATCTTCCTCAATTAATTATTTTTTTAATTTTTTTTGTGCTGGGTTGTGCCCGATTTGTGCTCTTATGTGCCGTTCGCAAAATTTGATTATTGTGCATAGCAAAAAAGTTGTGGGGTTTTGAAAATTTATCTTCCTCAATTAATTATTTTTTTAATTTTTTTTGTGTTGGGTTGTGCCCGATTTGTGCTCTTATGTGCCGTTCGCAGAATTTGATTATTGTGCATAGCAAAAAAGTTGTGGGGTTTTGAAAATTTATCTTCCTTAATTAATTTATTAATTTTTTTTTGTGCTGGGTTGTGCCCGATTTGTGCTCTTATGTGCCGTTCGCAGAATTTGATTATTGTGCATAGCAAAAAAGTTGTGGGGTTTTGAAAATTTATCTTCCTCAATTAATTATTTTTTTAATTTTTTTTGTGCTGGGTTGTGCCCGATTTGTGCTCTTATGTGCCGTTCGCAGAATTTGATTATTTTGCATAGCAAAAAAGGTGTGGGGTTTTGAAAATTTATCTTCCTTAATTAATTTATTAATTTTTTTTGTGCTGGGTTGTGCCCGATTTGTGCTCTTATGTGCCGTTCGCAGAATTTGATTATTGTGCATAGCAAAAAAGTTGTGGGGTTTTGAAAATTTATCTTCCTCAATTAATTATTTTTTTAATTTTTTTTGTGCTGGGTTGTGCCCGATTTGTGCTCTTATGTGCCGTTCGCAGAATTTGATTATTGTGCATAGCAAAAAAGTTGTGGGGTTTTGAAAATTTATCTTCCTTAATTAATTTATTAATTTTTTTTTGTGCTGGGTTGTGCCCGATTTGTGCTCTTATGTGCCGTTCGCAGAATTTGATTATTGTGCATAGCAAAAAAGTTGTGGGGTTTTGAAAATTTATCTTCCTCAATTAATTATTTTTTTAATTTTTTTGTGCTGGGTTGTGCCCGATTTGTGCTCTTATATGCCGTTCGCAGAATTTGATTATTGTGCATAGCAAAAAAGTTGTGGGGTTTTGAAAATTTATCTTCCTTAATTAATTTATTAATTTTTTTTTGTGCTGGGTTGTGCCCGATTTGTGCTCTTATGTGCCGTTCGCAGAATTTGATTATTGTGCATAGCAAAAAAGTTGTGGGGTTTTGAAAATTTATCTTCCTCAATTAATTATTTTTTTAATTTTTTTTGTGCTGGGTTGTGCCCGATTTGTGCTCTTATGTGCCGTTCGCAGAATTTGATTATTGTGCATAGCAAAAAAGTTGTGGGGTTTTGAAAATTTATCTTCCTCAATTAATTATTTTTTTAATTTTTTTTGTGCTGGGTTGTGCCCGATTTGTGCTCTTATGTGCCGTTCGCAGAATTTGATTATTGTGCATAGCAAAAAAGTTGTGGGGTTTTGAAAATTTATCTTCCTTAATTAATTATTTTTTTAATTTTTTTTGTGCTGGGTTGTGCCCGATTTGTGCTCTTATGTGCCGTTCGCAGAATTTGATTATTTTGCATAGCAAAAAAGTTGTGGGGTTTTGAAAATTTATCTTCCTCAATTAATTATTTTTTTAATTTTTTTTGTGCTGGGTTGTGCCCGATTTGTGCTCTTATGTGCCGTTCGCAGAATTTGATTATTGTGCATAGCAAAAAAGTTGTGGGGTTTTGAAAATTTATCTTCCTTAATTAATTATTTTTTTAATTTTTTTTGTGCTGGGTTGTGCCCGATTTGTGCTCTTATGTGCCGTTCGCAGAATTTGATTATTTTGCATAGCAAAAAAGTTGTGGGGTTTTGAAAATTTATCTTCCTCAATTAATTATTTTTTTAATTTTTTTTGTGCTGGGTTGTGCCCGATTTGTGCTCTTATGTGCCGTTCGCAAAATTTGATTATTGTGCATAGCAAAAAAGTTGTGGGGTTTTGAAAATTTATCTTCCTCAATTAATTATTTTTTTAATTTTTTTTGTGCTGGGTTGTGCCCGATTTGTGCTCTTATGTGCCGTTCGCAGAATTTGATTATTTTGCATAGCAAAAAAGGTGTGGGGTTTTGAAAATTTATCTTCCTTAATTAATTTATTAATTTTTTTTGTGCTGGGTTGTGCCCGATTTGTGCTCTTATGTGCCGTTCGCAGAATTTGATTATTTTGCATAGCAAAAAAGGTGTGGGGTTTTGAAAATTTATCTTCCTTAATTAATTTATTAATTTTTTTTTGTGCTGGGTTGTGCCCGATTTGTGCTCTTATGTGCCGTTCGCAGAATTTGATTATTGTGCATAGCAAAAAAGTTGTGGGGTTTTGAAAATTTATCTTCCTCAATTAATTATTTTTTTAATTTTTTTTGTGCTGGGTTGTGCCCGATTTGTGCTCTTATGTGCCGTTCGCAGAATTTGATTATTTTGCATAGCAAAAAAGGTGTGGGGTTTTGAAAATTTATCTTCCTTAATTAATTTATTAATTTTTTTTGTGCTGGGTTGTGCCCGATTTGTGCTCTTATGTGCCGTTCGCAGAATTTGATTATTGTGCATAGCAAAAAAGTTGTGGGGTTTTGAAAATTTATCTTCCTCAATTAATTATTTTTTTAATTTTTTTTGTGCTGGGTTGTGCCCGATTTGTGCTCTTATCTGCCGTTCGCAGAATTTGATTATTGTGCATAGCAAAAAAGTTGTGGGGTTTTGAAAATTTATCTTCCTCAATTAATTATTTTTTTAATTTTTTTTGTGCTGGGTTGTGCCCGATTTGTGCTCTTATGTGCCGTTCGCAAAATTTGATTATTGTGCATAGCAAAAAAGTTGTGGGGTTTTGAAAATTTATCTTCCTCAATTAATTATTTTTTTAATTTTTTTTGTGCTGGGTTGTGCCCGATTTGTGCTCTTATGTGCCGTTCGCAGAATTTGATTATTGTGCATAGCAAAAAAGTTTGGGGTTTTGAAAATTTATCTTCCTTAATTAATTTATTAATTTTTTTTTGTGCTGGGTTGTGCCCGATTTGTGCTCTTATGTGCCGTTCGCAGAATTTGATTATTGTGCATAGCAAAAAAGTTGTGGGGTTTTGAAAATTTATCTTCCTCAATTAATTATTTTTTTAATTTTTTTTGTGCTGGGTTGTGCCCGATTTGTGCTCTTATATGCCGTTCGCAGAATTTGATTATTGTGCATAGCAAAAAAGTTTGGGGTTTTGAAAATTTATCTTCCTTAATTAATTTATTAATTTTTTTTTGTGCTGGGTTGTGCCCGATTTGTGCTCTTATGTGCCGTTCGCAGAATTTGATTATTGTGCATAGCAAAAAAGTTGTGGGGTTTTGAAAATTTATCTTCCTCAATTAATTATTTTTTTAATTTTTTTTGTGCTGGGTTGTGCCCGATTTGTGCTCTTATGTGCCGTTCGCAGAATTTGATTATTGTGCATAGCAAAAAAGTTTGGGGTTTTGAAAATTTATCTTCCTTAATTAATTTATTAATTTTTTTTGTGCTGGGTTGTGCCCGATTTGTGCTCTTATGTGCCGTTCGCAGAATTTGATTATTGTGCATAGCAAAAAAGTTGTGGGGTTTTGAAAATTTATCTTCCTCAATTAATTATTTTTTTAATTTTTTTTGTGCTGGGTTGTGCCCGATTTGTGCTCTTATGTGCCGTTCGCAGAATTTGATTATTGTGCATAGCAAAAAAGTTTGGGGTTTTGAAAATTTATCTTCCTTAATTAATTATTTTTTTAATTTTTTTTGTGCTGGGTTGTGCCCGATTTGTGCTCTTATGTGCCGTTCGCAGAATTTGATTATTGTGCATAGCAAAAAAGTTTGGGGTTTTGAAAATTTATCTTCCTTAATTAATTTATTAATTTTTTTTTGTGCTGGGTTGTGCCCGATTTGTGCTCTTATGTGCCGTTCGCAGAATTTGATTATTGTGCATAGCAAAAAAGTTGTGGGGTTTTGAAAATTTATCTTCCTCAATTAATTATTTTTTTAATTTTTTTTGTGCTGGGTTGTGCCCGATTTGTGCTCTTATATGCCGTTCGCAGAATTTGATTATTGTGCATAGCAAAAAAGTTGTGGGGTTTTGAAAATTTATCTTCCTTAATTAATTTATTAATTTTTTTTGTGCTGGGTTGTGCCCGATTTGTGCTCTTATGTGCCGTTCGCAGAATTTGATTATTGTGCATAGCAAAAAAGTTGTGGGGTTTTGAAAATTTATCTTCCTCAATTAATTATTTTTTTAATTTTTTTTGTGCTGGGTTGTGCCCGATTTGTGCTCTTATGTGCCGTTCGCAGAATTTGATTATTTTGCATAGCAAAAAAGTTGTGGGGTTTTGAAAATTTATCTTCCTCAATTAATTATTTTTTTAATTTTTTTTGTGCTGGGTTGTGCCCGATTTGTGCTCTTATGTGCCGTTCGCAGAATTTGATTATTTTGCATAGCAAAAAAGTTGTGGGGTTTTGAAAATTTATCTTCCTTAATTAATTTATTAATTTTTTTTTGTGCTGGGTTGTGCCCGATTTGTGCTCTTATGTGCCGTTCGCAGAATTTGATTATTGTGCATAGCAAAAAAGTTGTGGGGTTTTGAAAATTTATCTTCCTCAATTAATTATTTTTTTAATTTTTTTTGTGCTGGGTTGTGCCCGATTTGTGCTCTTATGTGCCGTTCGCAGAATTTGATTATTTTGCATAGCAAAAAAGTTGTGGGGTTTTGAAAATTTATCTTCCTTAATTAATTTATTAATTTTTTTTTGTGCTGGGTTGTGCCCGATTTGTGCTCTTATGTGCCATTCGCAGAATTTGATTATTGTGCATAGCAAAAAAGTTGTGGGGTTTTGAAAATTTATCTTCCTCAATTAATTATTTTTTTAATTTTTTTTGTGCTGGGTTGTGCCCGATTTGTGCTCTTATGTGCCGTTCGCAGAATTTGATTATTGTGCATAGCAAAAAAGTTGTGGGGTTTTGAAAATTTATCTTCCTCAATTAATTATTTTTTTAATTTTTTTTGTGCTGGGTTGTGCCCGATTTGTGCTCTTATGTGCCGTTCGCAGAATTTGATTATTGTGCATAGCAAAAAAGTTTGGGGTTTTGAAAATTTATCTTCCTTAATTAATTTATTAATTTTTTTTTGTGCTGGGTTGTGCCCGATTTGTGCTCTTATGTGCCATTCGCAGAATTTGATTATTGTGCATAGCAAAAAAGTTGTGGGGTTTTGAAAATTTATCTTCCTCAATTAATTATTTTTTTAATTTTTTTTGTGCTGGGTTGTGCCCGATTTGTGCTCTTATATGCCGTTCGCAGAATTTGATTATTGTGCATAGCAAAAAAGTTGTGGGGTTTTGAAAATTTATCTTCCTTAATTAATTTATTAATTTTTTTTGTGCTGGGTTGTGCCCGATTTGTGCTCTTATGTGCCGTTCGCAGAATTTGATTATTGTGCATAGCAAAAAAGTTGTGGGGTTTTGAAAATTTATCTTCCTCAATTAATTATTTTTTTAATTTTTTTTGTGCTGGGTTGTGCCCGATTTGTGCTCTTATGTGCCGTTCGCAGAATTTGATTATTGTGCATAGCAAAAAAGTTTGGGGTTTTGAAAATTTATCTTCCTTAATTAATTTATTAATTTTTTTTTGTGCTGGGTTGTGCCCGATTTGTGCTCTTATGTGCCGTTCGCAGAATTTGATTATTGTGCATAGCAAAAAAGTTGTGGGGTTTTGAAAATTTATCTTCCTCAATTAATTATTTTTTTAATTTTTTTTGTGCTGGGTTGTGCCCGATTTGTGCTCTTATGTGCCGTTCGCAGAATTTGATTATTTTGCATAGCAAAAAAGTTGTGGGGTTTTGAAAATTTATCTTCCTCAATTAATTATTTTTTTAATTTTTTTTGTGCTGGGTTGTGCCCGATTTGTGCTCTTATGTGCCGTTCGCAGAATTTGATTATTTTGCATAGCAAAAAAGTTGTGGGGTTTTGAAAATTTATCTTCCTTAATTAATTTATTAATTTTTTTTTGTGCTGGGTTGTGCCCGATTTGTGCTCTTATGTGCCGTTCGCAGAATTTGATTATTGTGCATAGCAAAAAATTGTGGGGTTTTGAAAATTTATCTTCCTCAATTAATTATTTTTTTAATTTTTTTTGTGCTGGGTTGTGCCCGATTTGTGCTCTTATGTGCCGTTCGCAGAATTTGATTATTTTGCATAGCAAAAAAGTTGTGGGGTTTTGAAAATTTATCTTCCTTAATTAATTTATTAATTTTTTTTGTGCTGGGTTGTGCCCGATTTGTGCTCTTATGTGCCGTTCGCAGAATTTGATTATTGTGCATAGCAAAAAAGTTGTGGGGTTTTGAAAATTTATCTTCCTTAATTAATTTATTAATTTTTTTTGTGCTGGGTTGTGCCCGATTTGTGCTCTTATGTGCCGTTCGCAAAATTTGATTATTGTGCATAGCAAAAAAGTTGTGGGGTTTTGAAAATTTATCTTCCTCAATTAATTATTTTTTTAATTTTTTTTGTGCTGGGTTGTGCCCGATTTGTGCTCTTATGTGCCGTTCGCAGAATTTGATTATTTTGCATAGCAAAAAAGTTGTGGGGTTTTGAAAATTTATCTTCCTCAATTAATTATTTTTTTAATTTTTTTTGTGCTGGGTTGTGCCCGATTTGTGCTCTTATGTGCCGTTCGCAAAATTTGATTATTGTGCATAGCAAAAAAGTTGTGGGGTTTTGAAAATTTATCTTCCTCAATTAATTATTTTTTTAATTTTTTTTGTGCTGGGTTGTGCCCGATTTGTGCTCTTATGTGCCGTTCGCAGAATTTGATTATTGTGCATAGCAAAAAAGTTGTGGGGTTTTGAAAATTTATCTTCCTTAATTAATTTATTAATTTTTTTTTGTGCTGGGTTGTGCCCGATTTGTGCTCTTATGTGCCGTTCGCAGAATTTGATTATTGTGCATAGCAAAAAAGTTGTGGGGTTTTGAAAATTTATCTTCCTCAATTAATTATTTTTTTAATTTTTTTTGTGCTGGGTTGTGCCCGATTTGTGCTCTTATGTGCCGTTCGCAGAATTTGATTATTTTGCATAGCAAAAAAGGTGTGGGGTTTTGAAAATTTATCTTCCTTAATTAATTTATTAATTTTTTTTGTGCTGGGTTGTGCCCGATTTGTGCTCTTATGTGCCGTTCGCAGAATTTGATTATTGTGCATAGCAAAAAAGTTGTGGGGTTTTGAAAATTTATCTTCCTCAATTAATTATTTTTTTAATTTTTTTTGTGCTGGGTTGTGCCCGATTTGTGCTCTTATGTGCCGTTCGCAGAATTTGATTATTGTGCATAGCAAAAAAGTTTGGGGTTTTGAAAATTTATCTTCCTTAATTAATTTATTAATTTTTTTTTGTGCTGGGTTGTGCCCGATTTGTGCTCTTATGTGCCGTTCGCAGAATTTGATTATTGTGCATAGCAAAAAAGTTGTGGGGTTTTGAAAATTTATCTTCCTCAATTAATTATTTTTTTAATTTTTTTTGTGCTGGGTTGTGCCCGATTTGTGCTCTTATATGCCGTTCGCAGAATTTGATTATTGTGCATAGCAAAAAAGTTTGGGGTTTTGAAAATTTATCTTCCTTAATTAATTTATTAATTTTTTTTTGTGCTGGGTTGTGCCCGATTTGTGCTCTTATGTGCCGTTCGCAGAATTTGATTATTGTGCATAGCAAAAAAGTTGTGGGGTTTTGAAAATTTATCTTCCTCAATTAATTATTTTTTTAATTTTTTTTGTGCTGGGTTGTGCCCGATTTGTGCTCTTATGTGCCGTTCGCAGAATTTGATTATTGTGCATAGCAAAAAAGTTTGGGGTTTTGAAAATTTATCTTCCTTAATTAATTTATTAATTTTTTTTTGTGCTGGGTTGTGCCCGATTTGTGCTCTTATGTGCCGTTCGCAGAATTTGATTATTGTGCATAGCAAAAAAGTTGTGGGGTTTTGAAAATTTATCTTCCTCAATTAATTATTTTTTTAATTTTTTTTGTGCTGGGTTGTGCCCGATTTGTGCTCTTATGTGCCGTTCGCAGAATTTGATTATTGTGCATAGCAAAAAAGTTGTGGGCTTTTGAAAATTTATCTTCCTCAATTAATTATTTTTTTAATTTTTTTTGTGCTGGGTTGTGCCCGATTTGTGCTCTTATGTGCCGTTCGCAGAATTTGATTATTGTGCATAGCAAAAAAGTTTGGGGTTTTGAAAATTTATCTTCCTTAATTAATTTATTAATTTTTTTTTGTGCTGGGTTGTGCCCGATTTGTGCTCTTATGTGCCGTTCGCAGAATTTGATTATTGTGCATAGCAAAAAAGTTGTGGGGTTTTGAAAATTTATCTTCCTCAATTAATTATTTTTTTAATTTTTTTTGTGCTGGGTTGTGCCCGATTTGTGCTCTTATATGCCGTTCGCAGAATTTGATTATTGTGCATAGCAAAAAAGTTTGGGGTTTTGAAAATTTATCTTCCTTAATTAATTTATTAATTTTTTTTTGTGCTGGGTTGTGCCCGATTTGTGCTCTTATGTGCCGTTCGCAGAATTTGATTATTGTGCATAGCAAAAAAGTTGTGGGGTTTTGAAAATTTATCTTCCTCAATTAATTATTTTTTTAATTTTTTTTGTGCTGGGTTGTGCCCGATTTGTGCTCTTATGTGCCGTTCGCAGAATTTGATTATTGTGCATAGCAAAAAAGTTTGGGGTTTTGAAAATTTATCTTCCTTAATTAATTTATTAATTTTTTTTGTGCTGGGTTGTGCCCGATTTGTGCTCTTATGTGCCGTTCGCAGAATTTGATTATTGTGCATAGCAAAAAAGTTGTGGGGTTTTGAAAATTTATCTTCCTCAATTAATTATTTTTTTAATTTTTTTTGTGCTGGGTTGTGCCCGATTTGTGCTCTTATGTGCCGTTCGCAGAATTTGATTATTGTGCATAGCAAAAAAGTTTGGGGTTTTGAAAATTTATCTTCCTTAATTAATTTATTAATTTTTTTTTGTGCTGGGTTGTGCCCGATTTGTGCTCTTATGTGCCGTTCGCAGAATTTGATTATTGTGCATAGCAAAAAAGTTGTGGGGTTTTGAAAATTTATCTTCCTCAATTAATTATTTTTTTAATTTTTTTTGTGCTGGGTTGTGCCCGATTTGTGCTCTTATGTGCCGTTCGCAGAATTTGATTATTTTGCATAGCAAAAAAGTTGTGGGGTTTTGAAAATTTATCTTCCTCAATTAATTATTTTTTTAATTTTTTTTGTGCTGGGTTGTGCCCGATTTGTGCTCTTATATGCCGTTCGCAGAATTTGATTATTGTGCATAGCAAAAAAGTTGTGGGGTTTTGAAAATTTATCTTCCTCAGTTAATTATTTTTTTAATTTTTTTTGTGCTGGGTTGTGCCCGATTTGTGCTCTTATGTGCCGTTCGCAGAATTTGATTATTGTGCATAGCAAAAAAGTTGTGGGGTTTTGAAAATTTATCTTCCTCAATTAATTATTTTTTTAATTTTTTTTGTGCTGGGTTGTGCCCGATTTGTGCTCTTATATGCCGTTCGCAGAATTTGATTATTGTGCATAGCAAAAAAGTTGTGGGGTTTTGAAAATTTATCTTCCTTAATTAATTTATTAATTTTTTTTGTGCTGGGTTGTGCCCGATTTGTGCTCTTATGTGCCGTTCGCAGAATTTGATTATTGTGCATAGCAAAAAAGTTGTGGGGTTTTGAAAATTTATCTTCCTCAATTAATTATTTTTTTAATTTTTTTTGTGCTGGGTTGTGCCCGATTTGTGCTCTTATGTGCCGTTCGCAGAATTTGATTATTGTGCATAGCAAAAAAGTTTGGGGTTTTGAAAATTTATCTTCCTTAATTAATTTATTAATTTTTTTTTGTGCTGGGTTGTGCCCGATTTGTGCTCTTATGTGCCATTCGCAGAATTTGATTATTGTGCATAGCAAAAAAGTTGTGGGGTTTTGAAAATTTATCTTCCTCAATTAATTATTTTTTTAATTTTTTTTGTGCTGGGTTGTGCCCGATTTGTGCTCTTATATGCCGTTCGCAGAATTTGATTATTGTGCATAGCAAGAAAGTTGTGGGGTTTTGAAAATTTATCTTCCTTAATTAATTTATTAATTTTTTTTGTGCTGGGTTGTGCCCGATTTGTGCTCTTATGTGCCGTTCGCAGAATTTGATTATTGTGCATAGCAAAAAAGTTGTGGGGTTTTGAAAATTTATCTTCCTCAATTAATTATTTTTTTAATTTTTTTTGTGCTGGGTTGTGCCCGATTTGTGCTCTTATGTGCCGTTCGCAGAATTTGATTATTGTGCATAGCAAAAAAGTTTGGGGTTTTGAAAATTTATCTTCCTTAATTAATTTATTAATTTTTTTTGTGCTGGGTTGTGCCCGATTTGTGCTCTTATGTGCCGTTCGCAGAATTTGATTATTGTGCATAGCAAAAAAGTTGTGGGGTTTTGAAAATTTATCTTCCTCAATTAATTATTTTTTTAATTTTTTTTGTGCTGGGTTGTGCCCGATTTGTGCTCTTATGTGCCGTTCGCAGAATTTGATTATTGTGCATAGCAAAAAAGTTGTGGGGTTTTGAAAATTTATCTTCCTTAATTAATTTATTAATTTTTTTTTGTGCTGGGTTGTGCCCGATTTGTGCTCTTATGTGCCGTTCGCAGAATTTGATTATTGTGCATAGCAAAAAAGTTGTGGGGTTTTGAAAATTTATCTTCCTCAGTTAATTATTTTTTTAATTTTTTTTGTGCTGGGTTGTGCCCGATTTGTGCTCTTATGTGCCGTTCGCAGAATTTGATTATTGTGCATAGCAAAAAAGTTGTGGGGTTTTGAAAATTTATCTTCCTCAATTAATTATTTTTTTAATTTTTTTTGTGCTGGGTTGTGCCCGATTTGTTCTCTTATGTGCCGTTCGCAGAATTTGATTATTTTGCATAGCAAAAAAGTTGTGGGGTTTTGAAAATTTATCTTCCTCAATTAATTATTTTTTTAATTTTTTTTGTGCTGGGTTGTGCCCGATTTGTGCTCTTATGTGCCGTTCGCAGAATTTGATTATTGTGCATAGCAAAAAAGTTTGGGGTTTTGAAAATTTATCTTCCTTAATTAATTTATTAATTTTTTTTGTGCTGGGTTGTGCCCGATTTGTGCTCTTATGTGCCATTCGCAGAATTTGATTATTGTGCATAGCAAAAAAGTAGTGGGGTTTTGAAAATTTATCTTCCTCAATTAATTATTTTTTTAATTTTTTTTGTGCTGGGTTGTGCCCGATTTGTGCTCTTATATGCCGTTCGCAGAATTTGATTATTGTGCATAGCAAAAAAGTTGTGGGGTTTTGAAAATTTATCTTCCTTAATTAATTTATTAATTTTTTTTGTGCTGGGTTGTGCCCGATTTGTGCTCTTATGTGCCGTTCGCAGAATTTGATTATTGTGCATAGCAAAAAAGTTGTGGGGTTTTGAAAATTTATCTTCCTCAATTAATTATTTTTTTAATTTTTTTTGTGCTGGGTTGTGCCCGATTTGTGCTCTTATGTGCCGTTCGCAGAATTTGATTATTGTGCATAGCAAAAAAGTTTGGGGTTTTGAAAATTTATCTTCCTTAATTAATTTATTAATTTTTTTTTGTGCTGGGTTGTGCCCGATTTGTGCTCTTATGTGCCGTTCGCAGAATTTGATTATTGTGCATAGCAAAAAAGTTGTGGGGTTTTGAAAATTTATCTTCCTCAATTAATTATTTTTTTAATTTTTTTTGTGCTGGGTTGTGCCCGATTTGTGCTCTTATGTGCCGTTCGCAGAATTTGATTATTGTGCATAGCAAAAAAGTTGTGGGGTTTTGAAAATTTATCTTCCTTAATTAATTTATTAATTTTTTTTGTGCTGGGTTGTGCCCGATTTGTGCTCTTATGTGCCGTTCGCAGAATTTGATTATTGTGCATAGCAAAAAAGTTGTGGGGTTTTGAAAATTTATCTTCCTCAATTAATTATTTTTTTAATTTTTTTTGTGCTGGGTTGTGCCCGATTTGTGCTCTTATGTGCCGTTCGCAGAATTTGATTATTGTGCATAGCAAAAAAGTTTGGGGTTTTGAAAATTTATCTTCCTTAATTAATTTATTAATTTTTTTTGTGCTGGGTTGTGCCCGATTTGTGCTCTTATGTGCCGTTCGCAGAATTTGATTATTGTGCATAGCAAAAAAGTTGTGGGGTTTTGAAAATTTATCTTCCTCAATTAATTATTTTTTTAATTTTTTTTGTGCTGGGTTGTGCCCGATTTGTGCTCTTATGTGCCGTTCGCAGAATTTGATTATTGTGCATAGCAAAAAAGTTGTGGGGTTTTGAAAATTTATCTTCCTTAATTAATTTATTAATTTTTTTTTGTGCTGGGTTGTGCCCGATTTGTGCTCTTATGTGCCGTTCGCAGAATTTGATTATTGTGCATAGCAAAAAAGTTGTGGGGTTTTGAAAATTTATCTTCCTCAGTTAATTATTTTTTTAATTTTTTTTGTGCTGGGTTGTGCCCGATTTGTGCTCTTATGTGCCGTTCGCAGAATTTGATTATTGTGCATAGCAAAAAAGTTGTGGGGTTTTGAAAATTTATCTTCCTCAATTAATTATTTTTTTAATTTTTTTTGTGCTGGGTTGTGCCCGATTTGTTCTCTTATGTGCCGTTCGCAGAATTTGATTATTTTGCATAGCAAAAAAGTTGTGGGGTTTTGAAAATTTATCTTCCTCAATTAATTATTTTTTTAATTTTTTTTGTGCCCGATTTGTGCTCTTATGTGCCGTTCGCAGAATTTGATTATTGTGCATAGCAAAAAAGTTTGGGGTTTTGAAAATTTATCTTCCTTAATTAATTTATTAATTTTTTTTTGTGCTGGGTTGTGCCCGATTTGTGCTCTTATGTGCCATTCGCAGAATTTGATTATTGTGCATAGCAAAAAAGTTGTGGGGTTTTGAAAATTTATCTTCCTCAATTAATTATTTTTTTAATTTTTTTTGTGCTGGGTTGTGCCCGATTTGTGCTCTTATATGCCGTTCGCAGAATTTGATTATTGTGCATAGCAAAAAAGTTGTGGGGTTTTGAAAATTTATCTTCCTTAATTAATTTATTAATTTTTTTTGTGCTGGGTTGTGCCCGATTTGTGCTCTTATGTGCCGTTCGCAGAATTTGATTATTGTGCATAGCAAAAAAGTTGTGGGGTTTTGAAAATTTATCTTCCTCAATTAATTATTTTTTTAATTTTTTTTGTGCTGGGTTGTGCCCGATTTGTGCTCTTATGTGCCGTTCGCAGAATTTGATTATTGTGCATAGCAAA
The DNA here is from genome assembly GCA_963989215.1 of Hedychridium roseum. Lineage (NCBI taxonomy): Eukaryota > Metazoa > Arthropoda > Insecta > Hymenoptera > Chrysididae > Hedychridium > Hedychridium roseum. The sequence goes on along the minus strand of OZ022312.1, from coordinate 567,522 downwards.
AAAGTTTGGGGTTTTGAAAATTTATCTTCCTTAATTAATTTATTAATTTTTTTTTGTGCTGGGTTGTGCCCGATTTGTGCTCTTATGTGCCGTTCGCAGAATTTGATTATTGTGCATAGCAAAAAAGTTGTGGGGTTTTGAAAATTTATCTTCCTCAATTAATTATTTTTTTAATTTTTTTTGTGCTGGGTTGTGCCCGATTTGTGCTCTTATGTGCCGTTCGCAGAATTTGATTATTGTGCATAGCAAAAAAGTTGTGGGGTTTTGAAAATTTATCTTCCTTAATTAATTTATTAATTTTTTTTTGTGCTGGGTTGTGCCCGATTTGTGCTCTTATGTGCCGTTCGCAGAATTTGATTATTTTGCATAGCAAAAAAGTTGTGGGGTTTTGAAAATTTATCTTCCTTAATTAATTTATTAATTTTTTTTTGTGCTGGGTTGTGCCCGATTTGTGCTCTTATGTGCCGTTCGCAGAATTTGATTATTGTGCATAGCAAAAAATTGTGGGGTTTTGAAAATTTATCTTCCTCAATTAATTATTTTTTGAATTTTTTTTGTGCTGGGTTGTGCCCGATTTGTGCTCTTATGTGCCGTTCGCAGAATTTGATTATTTTGCATAGCAAAAAAGTTGTGGGGTTTTGAAAATTTATCTTCCTTAATTAATTTATTAATTTTTTTTGTGCTGGGTTGTGCCCGATTTGTGCTCTTATGTGCCGTTCGCAGAATTTGATTATTGTGCATAGCAAAAAATTGTGGGGTTTTGAAAATTTATCTTCCTCAATTAATTATTTTTTTAATTTTTTTTGTGCTGGGTTGTGCCCGATTTGTGCTCTTATGTGCCGTTCGCAGAATTTGATTATTTTGCATAGCAAAAAAGTTGTGGGGTTTTGAAAATTTATCTTCCTTAATTAATTTATTAATTTTTTTTGTGCTGGGTTGTGCCCGATTTGTGCTCTTATGTGCCGTTCGCAGAATTTGATTATTGTGCATAGCAAAAAAGTTGTGGGGTTTTGAAAATTTATCTTCCTTAATTAATTTATTAATTTTTTTTTGTGCTGGGTTGTGCCCGATTTGTGCTCTTATGTGCCGTTCGCAGAATTTGATTATTGTGCATAGCAAAAAAGTTGTGGGGTTTTGAAAATTTATCTTCCTCAGTTAATTATTTTTTTAATTTTTTTTGTGCTGGGTTGTGCCCGATTTGTGCTCTTATGTGCCGTTCGCAGAATTTGATTATTTTGCATAGCAAAAAAGTTGTGGGGTTTTGAAAATTTATCTTCCTCAATTAATTATTTTTTTAATTTTTTTTGTGCTGGGTTGTGCCCGATTTGTTCTCTTATGTGCCGTTCGCAGAATTTGATTATTTTGCATAGCAAAAAAGTTGTGGGGTTTTGAAAATTTATCTTCCTCAATTAATTATTTTTTTAATTTTTTTTGTGCTGGGTTGTGCCCGATTTGTGCTCTTATGTGCCGTTCGCAGAATTTGATTATTTTGCATAGCAAAAAAGTTGTGGGGTTTTGAAAATTTATCTTCCTCAATTAATTATTTTTTTTATTTTTTTTGTGCTGGGTTGTGCCCGATTTGTGCTCTTATGTGCCGTTCGCAGAATTTGATTATTGTGCATAGCAAAAAAGTTGTGGGGTTTTGAAAATTTATCTTCCTTAATTAATTTATTAATTTTTTTTTGTGCTGGGTTGTGCCCGATTTGTGCTCTTATGTGCCGTTCGCAGAATTTGATTATTGTGCATAGCAAAAAAGTTGTGGGGTTTTGAAAATTTATCTTCCTCAATTAATTATTTTTTTAATTTTTTTTGTGCTGGGTTGTGCCCGATTTGTGCTCTTATGTGCCGTTCGCAGAATTTGATTATTGTGCATAGCAAAAAAGTTGTGGGGTTTTGAAAATTTATCTTCCTCAATTAATTATTTTTTTAATTTTTTTTGTGCTGGGTTGTGCCCGATTTGTGCTCTTATGTGCCGTTCGCAGAATTTGATTATTGTGCATAGCAAAAAAGTTGTGGGGTTTTGAAAATTTATCTTCCTTAATTAATTTATTAATTTTTTTTTGTGCTGGGTTGTGCCCGATTTGTGCTCTTATGTGCCGTTCGCAGAATTTGATTATTTTGCATAGCAAAAAAGTTGTGGGGTTTTGAAAATTTATCTTCCTTAATTAATTTATTAATTTTTTTTTGTGCTGGGTTGTGCCCGATTTGTGCTCTTATGTGCCGTTCGCAGAATTTGATTATTGTGCATAGCAAAAAATTGTGGGGTTTTGAAAATTTATCTTCCTCAATTAATTATTTTTTGAATTTTTTTTGTGCTGGGTTGTGCCCGATTTGTGCTCTTATGTGCCGTTCGCAGAATTTGATTATTTTGCATAGCAAAAAAGTTGTGGGGTTTTGAAAATTTATCTTCCTTAATTAATTTATTAATTTTTTTTGTGCTGGGTTGTGCCCGATTTGTGCTCTTATGTGCCGTTCGCAGAATTTGATTATTGTGCATAGCAAAAAATTGTGGGGTTTTGAAAATTTATCTTCCTCAATTAATTATTTTTTTAATTTTTTTTGTGCTGGGTTGTGCCCGATTTGTGCTCTTATGTGCCGTTCGCAGAATTTGATTATTGTGCATAGCAAAAAAGTTGTGGGGTTTTGAAAATTTATCTTCCTTAATTAATTTATTAATTTTTTTTTGTGCTGGGTTGTGCCCGATTTGTGCTCTTATGTGCCGTTCGCAGAATTTGATTATTGTGCATAGCAAAAAAGTTGTGGGGTTTTGAAAATTTATCTTCCTCAGTTAATTATTTTTTTAATTTTTTTTGTGCTGGGTTGTGCCCGATTTGTGCTCTTATGTGCCGTTCGCAGAATTTGATTATTTTGCATAGCAAAAAAGTTGTGGGGTTTTGAAAATTTATCTTCCTCAATTAATTATTTTTTTAATTTTTTTTGTGCTGGGTTGTGCCCGATTTGTTCTCTTATGTGCCGTTCGCAGAATTTGATTATTTTGCATAGCAAAAAAGTTGTGGGGTTTTGAAAATTTATCTTCCTCAATTAATTATTTTTTTAATTTTTTTTGTGCTGGGTTGTGCCCGATTTGTGCTCTTATGTGCCGTTCGCAGAATTTGATTATTTTGCATAGCAAAAAAGTTGTGGGGTTTTGAAAATTTATCTTCCTCAATTAATTATTTTTTTAATTTTTTTTGTGCTGGGTTGTGCCCGATTTGTGCTCTTATGTGCCGTTCGCAGAATTTGATTATTTTGCATAGCAAAAAAGTTGTGGGGTTTTGAAAATTTATCTTCCTCAATTAATTATTTTTTTAATTTTTTTTGTGCTGGGTTGTGCCCGATTTGTGCTCTTATGTGCCGTTCGCAGAATTTGATTATTTTGCATAGCAAAAAAGTTGTGGGGTTTTGAAAATTTATCTTCCTCAATTAATTATTTTTTTAATTTTTTTTGTGCTGGGTTGTGCCCGATTTGTGCTCTTATGTGCCGTTCGCAGAATTTGATTATTTTGCATAGCAAAAAAGTTGTGGGGTTTTGAAAATTTATCTTCCTTAATTAATTTATTAATTTTTTTTTGTGCTGGGTTGTGCCCGATTTGTGCTCTTATGTGCCGTTCGCAGAATTTGATTATTGTGCATAGCAAAAAAGTTGTGGGGTTTTGAAAATTTATCTTCCTTAATTAATTTATTAATTTTTTTTTGTGCTGGGTTGTGCCCGATTTGTGCTCTTATGTGCCGTTCGCAGAATTTGATTATTGTGCATAGCAAAAAAGTTGTGGGGTTTTGAAAATTTATCTTCCTCAGTTAATTATTTTTTTAATTTTTTTTGTGCTGGGTTGTGCCCGATTTGTGCTCTTATGTGCCGTTCGCAGAATTTGATTATTTTGCATAGCAAAAAAGTTGTGGGGTTTTGAAAATTTATCTTCCTCAATTAATTATTTTTTTAATTTTTTTTGTGCTGGGTTGTGCCCGATTTGTGCTCTTATGTGCCGTTCGCAGAATTTGATTATTTTGCATAGCAAAAAAGTTGTGGGGTTTTGAAAATTTATCTTCCTCAATTAATTATTTTTTTTATTTTTTTTTGTGCTGGGTTGTGCCCGATTTGTGCTCTTATGTGCCGTTCGCAGAATTTGATTATTGTGCATAGCAAAAAAGTTGTGGGGTTTTGAAAATTTATCTTCCTTAATTAATTTATTAATTTTTTTTTGTGCTGGGTTGTGCCCGATTTGTGCTCTTATGTGCCGTTCGCAGAATTTGATTATTGTGCATAGCAAAAAAGTTGTGGGGTTTTGAAAATTTATCTTCCTCAATTAATTATTTTTTTAATTTTTTTTGTGCTGGGTTGTGCCCGATTTGTGCTCTTATGTGCCGTTCGCAGAATTTGATTATTGTGCATAGCAAAAAAGTTGTGGGGTTTTGAAAATTTATCTTCCTCAATTAATTATTTTTTTAATTTTTTTTGTGCTGGGTTGTGCCCGATTTGTGCTCTTATGTGCCGTTCGCAGAATTTGATTATTGTGCATAGCAAAAAAGTTTGGGGTTTTGAAAATTTATCTTCCTTAATTAATTTATTAATTTTTTTTTGTGCTGGGTTGTGCCCGATTTGTGCTCTTATGTGCCGTTCGCAGAATTTGATTATTGTGCATAGCAAAAAAGTTATGTGGTTACGAAAATTTGTCTTCCTTAATTAATTTATTAATTTTTTTTCTTTTTGTGCTCGGTTGTGCCCGATTTGTGCTCTTATGTGCCGTTCGTAGAATTTGATTATTGTGCACAGCAAAAAAGTTGTGGGGTTTTGAAAATTTGTCTTCCTTAATTACTTTCTTAATTTTTTTTATTTCATTTGTGCTTGGTTGTGCCCGATTTGTGCTCTTATGTGCCGTTCGCAGAATTTGATTATTGTGCATAGCAAAAAAGTTGTGGGGTTTTGAAAATTTATCTTCCTCAGTTAATTATTTTTTTAATTTTTTTTGTGCTGGGTTGTGCCCGATTTGTGCTCTTATGTGCCGTTCGCAGAATTTGATTATTTTGCATAGCAAAAAAGTTGTGGGGTTTTGAAAATTTATCTTCCTCAATTAATTATTTTTTTAATTTTTTTTGTGCTGGGTTGTGCCCGATTTGTGCTCTTATGTGCCGTTCGCAGAATTTGATTATTGTGCATAGCAAAAAAGTTGTGGGGTTTTGAAAATTTATCTTCCTCAATTAATTATTTTTTTTATTTTTTTTGTGCTGGGTTGTGCCCGATTTGTGCTCTTATGTGCCGTTCGCAGAATTTGATTATTTTGCATAGCAAAAAAGTTGTGGGGTTTTGAAAATTTATCTTCCTCAATTAATTATTTTTTTAATTTTTTTTGTGCTGGGTTGTGCCCGATTTGTGCTCTTATGTGCCGTTCGCAGAATTTGATTATTGTGCATAGCAAAAAAGTTGTGGGGTTTTGAAAATTTATCTTCCTCAATTAATTATTTTTTTAATTTTTTTTGTGCTGGGTTGTGCCCGATTTGTGCTCTTATGTGCCGTTCGCAGAATTTGATTATTGTGCATAGCAAAAAAGTTTGGGGTTTTGAAAATTTATCTTCCTTAATTAATTTATTAATTTTTTTTTGTGCTGGGTTGTGCCCGATTTGTGCTCTTATGTGCCGTTCGCAGAATTTGATTATTGTGCATAGCAAAAAAGTTGTGGGGTTTTGAAAATTTATCTTCCTCAATTAATTATTTTTTTAATTTTTTTTGTGCTGGGTTGTGCCCGATTTGTGCTCTTATATGCCGTTCGCAGAATTTGATTATTGTGCATAGCAAAAAAGTTTGGGGTTTTGAAAATTTATCTTCCTTAATTAATTTATTAATTTTTTTTTGTGCTGGGTTGTGCCCGATTTGTGCTCTTATGTGCCGTTCGCAGAATTTGATTATTGTGCATAGCAAAAAAGTTGTGGGGTTTTGAAAATTTATCTTCCTCAATTAATTATTTTTTTAATTTTTTTTGTGCTGGGTTGTGCCCGATTTGTGCTCTTATGTGCCGTTCGCAGAATTTGATTATTGTGCATAGCAAAAAAGTTTGGGGTTTTGAAAATTTATCTTCCTTAATTAATTTATTAATTTTTTTTGTGCTGGGTTGTGCCCGATTTGTGCTCTTATGTGCCGTTCGCAGAATTTGATTATTGTGCATAGCAAAAAAGTTGTGGGGTTTTGAAAATTTATCTTCCTCAATTAATTATTTTTTTAATTTTTTTTGTGCTGGGTTGTGCCCGATTTGTGCTCTTATGTGCCGTTCGCAGAATTTGATTATTGTGCATAGCAAAAAAGTTTGGGGTTTTGAAAATTTATCTTCCTTAATTAATTTATTAATTTTTTTTTGTGCTGGGTTGTGCCCGATTTGTGCTCTTATGTGCCGTTCGCAGAATTTGATTATTGTGCATAGCAAAAAAGTTGTGGGGTTTTGAAAATTTATCTTCCTCAATTAATTATTTTTTTAATTTTTTTTGTGCTGGGTTGTGCCCGATTTGTGCTCTTATGTGCCGTTCGCAGAATTTGATTATTTTGCATAGCAAAAAAGTTGTGGGGTTTTGAAAATTTATCTTCCTCAATTAATTATTTTTTTAATTTTTTTTGTGCTGGGTTGTGCCCGATTTGTGCTCTTATATGCCGTTCGCAGAATTTGATTATTGTGCATAGCAAAAAAGTTGTGGGGTTTTGAAAATTTATCTTCCTCAGTTAATTATTTTTTTAATTTTTTTTGTGCTGGGTTGTGCCCGATTTGTGCTCTTATGTGCCGTTCGCAGAATTTGATTATTGTGCATAGCAAAAAAGTTGTGGGGTTTTGAAAATTTATCTTCCTCAATTAATTATTTTTTTAATTTTTTTTGTGCTGGGTTGTGCCCGATTTGTGCTCTTATATGCCGTTCGCAGAATTTGATTATTGTGCATAGCAAAAAAGTTGTGGGGTTTTGAAAATTTATCTTCCTTAATTAATTTATTAATTTTTTTTGTGCTGGGTTGTGCCCGATTTGTGCTCTTATGTGCCGTTCGCAGAATTTGATTATTGTGCATAGCAAAAAAGTTGTGGGGTTTTGAAAATTTATCTTCCTCAATTAATTATTTTTTTAATTTTTTTTGTGCTGGGTTGTGCCCGATTTGTGCTCTTATGTGCCGTTCGCAGAATTTGATTATTGTGCATAGCAAAAAAGTTTGGGGTTTTGAAAATTTATCTTCCTTAATTAATTTATTAATTTTTTTTTGTGCTGGGTTGTGCCCGATTTGTGCTCTTATGTGCCATTCGCAGAATTTGATTATTGTGCATAGCAAAAAAGTTGTGGGGTTTTGAAAATTTATCTTCCTCAATTAATTATTTTTTTAATTTTTTTTGTGCTGGGTTGTGCCCGATTTGTGCTCTTATATGCCGTTCGCAGAATTTGATTATTGTGCATAGCAAGAAAGTTGTGGGGTTTTGAAAATTTATCTTCCTTAATTAATTTATTAATTTTTTTTGTGCTGGGTTGTGCCCGATTTGTGCTCTTATGTGCCGTTCGCAGAATTTGATTATTGTGCATAGCAAAAAAGTTGTGGGGTTTTGAAAATTTATCTTCCTCAATTAATTATTTTTTTAATTTTTTTTGTGCTGGGTTGTGCCCGATTTGTGCTCTTATGTGCCGTTCGCAGAATTTGATTATTGTGCATAGCAAAAAAGTTTGGGGTTTTGAAAATTTATCTTCCTTAATTAATTTATTAATTTTTTTTGTGCTGGGTTGTGCCCGATTTGTGCTCTTATGTGCCGTTCGCAGAATTTGATTATTGTGCATAGCAAAAAAGTTGTGGGGTTTTGAAAATTTATCTTCCTCAATTAATTATTTTTTTAATTTTTTTTGTGCTGGGTTGTGCCCGATTTGTGCTCTTATGTGCCGTTCGCAGAATTTGATTATTGTGCATAGCAAAAAAGTTGTGGGGTTTTGAAAATTTATCTTCCTTAATTAATTTATTAATTTTTTTTTGTGCTGGGTTGTGCCCGATTTGTGCTCTTATGTGCCGTTCGCAGAATTTGATTATTGTGCATAGCAAAAAAGTTGTGGGGTTTTGAAAATTTATCTTCCTCAGTTAATTATTTTTTTAATTTTTTTTGTGCTGGGTTGTGCCCGATTTGTGCTCTTATGTGCCGTTCGCAGAATTTGATTATTGTGCATAGCAAAAAAGTTGTGGGGTTTTGAAAATTTATCTTCCTCAATTAATTATTTTTTTAATTTTTTTTGTGCTGGGTTGTGCCCGATTTGTTCTCTTATGTGCCGTTCGCAGAATTTGATTATTTTGCATAGCAAAAAAGTTGTGGGGTTTTGAAAATTTATCTTCCTCAATTAATTATTTTTTTAATTTTTTTTGTGCTGGGTTGTGCCCGATTTGTGCTCTTATGTGCCGTTCGCAGAATTTGATTATTGTGCATAGCAAAAAAGTTTGGGGTTTTGAAAATTTATCTTCCTTAATTAATTTATTAATTTTTTTTTGTGCTGGGTTGTGCCCGATTTGTGCTCTTATGTGCCATTCGCAGAATTTGATTATTGTGCATAGCAAAAAAGTAGTGGGGTTTTGAAAATTTATCTTCCTCAATTAATTATTTTTTTAATTTTTTTTGTGCTGGGTTGTGCCCGATTTGTGCTCTTATATGCCGTTCGCAGAATTTGATTATTGTGCATAGCAAAAAAGTTGTGGGGTTTTGAAAATTTATCTTCCTTAATTAATTTATTAATTTTTTTTGTGCTGGGTTGTGCCCGATTTGTGCTCTTATGTGCCGTTCGCAGAATTTGATTATTGTGCATAGCAAAAAAGTTGTGGGGTTTTGAAAATTTATCTTCCTCAATTAATTATTTTTTTAATTTTTTTTGTGCTGGGTTGTGCCCGATTTGTGCTCTTATGTGCCGTTCGCAGAATTTGATTATTGTGCATAGCAAAAAAGTTTGGGGTTTTGAAAATTTATCTTCCTTAATTAATTTATTAATTTTTTTTTGTGCTGGGTTGTGCCCGATTTGTGCTCTTATGTGCCGTTCGCAGAATTTGATTATTGTGCATAGCAAAAAAGTTGTGGGGTTTTGAAAATTTATCTTCCTCAATTAATTATTTTTTTAATTTTTTTTGTGCTGGGTTGTGCCCGATTTGTGCTCTTATGTGCCGTTCGCAGAATTTGATTATTGTGCATAGCAAAAAAGTTGTGGGGTTTTGAAAATTTATCTTCCTTAATTAATTTATTAATTTTTTTTGTGCTGGGTTGTGCCCGATTTGTGCTCTTATGTGCCGTTCGCAGAATTTGATTATTGTGCATAGCAAAAAAGTTGTGGGGTTTTGAAAATTTATCTTCCTCAATTAATTATTTTTTTAATTTTTTTTGTGCTGGGTTGTGCCCGATTTGTGCTCTTATGTGCCGTTCGCAGAATTTGATTATTGTGCATAGCAAAAAAGTTTGGGGTTTTGAAAATTTATCTTCCTTAATTAATTTATTAATTTTTTTTGTGCTGGGTTGTGCCCGATTTGTGCTCTTATGTGCCGTTCGCAGAATTTGATTATTGTGCATAGCAAAAAAGTTGTGGGGTTTTGAAAATTTATCTTCCTCAATTAATTATTTTTTTAATTTTTTTTGTGCTGGGTTGTGCCCGATTTGTGCTCTTATGTGCCGTTCGCAGAATTTGATTATTGTGCATAGCAAAAAAGTTGTGGGGTTTTGAAAATTTATCTTCCTTAATTAATTTATTAATTTTTTTTTGTGCTGGGTTGTGCCCGATTTGTGCTCTTATGTGCCGTTCGCAGAATTTGATTATTGTGCATAGCAAAAAAGTTGTGGGGTTTTGAAAATTTATCTTCCTCAGTTAATTATTTTTTTAATTTTTTTTGTGCTGGGTTGTGCCCGATTTGTGCTCTTATGTGCCGTTCGCAGAATTTGATTATTGTGCATAGCAAAAAAGTTGTGGGGTTTTGAAAATTTATCTTCCTCAATTAATTATTTTTTTAATTTTTTTTGTGCTGGGTTGTGCCCGATTTGTTCTCTTATGTGCCGTTCGCAGAATTTGATTATTTTGCATAGCAAAAAAGTTGTGGGGTTTTGAAAATTTATCTTCCTCAATTAATTATTTTTTTAATTTTTTTTGTGCCCGATTTGTGCTCTTATGTGCCGTTCGCAGAATTTGATTATTGTGCATAGCAAAAAAGTTTGGGGTTTTGAAAATTTATCTTCCTTAATTAATTTATTAATTTTTTTTTGTGCTGGGTTGTGCCCGATTTGTGCTCTTATGTGCCATTCGCAGAATTTGATTATTGTGCATAGCAAAAAAGTTGTGGGGTTTTGAAAATTTATCTTCCTCAATTAATTATTTTTTTAATTTTTTTTGTGCTGGGTTGTGCCCGATTTGTGCTCTTATATGCCGTTCGCAGAATTTGATTATTGTGCATAGCAAAAAAGTTGTGGGGTTTTGAAAATTTATCTTCCTTAATTAATTTATTAATTTTTTTTGTGCTGGGTTGTGCCCGATTTGTGCTCTTATGTGCCGTTCGCAGAATTTGATTATTGTGCATAGCAAAAAAGTTGTGGGGTTTTGAAAATTTATCTTCCTCAATTAATTATTTTTTTAATTTTTTTTGTGCTGGGTTGTGCCCGATTTGTGCTCTTATGTGCCGTTCGCAGAATTTGATTATTGTGCATAGCAAAAAAGTTTGGGGTTTTGAAAATTTATCTTCCTTAATTAATTTATTAATTTTTTTTTGTGCTGGGTTGTGCCCGATTTGTGCTCTTATGTGCCGTTCGCAGAATTTGATTATTGTGCATAGCAAAAAAGTTGTGGGGTTTTGAAAATTTATCTTCCTCAATTAATTATTTTTTTAATTTTTTTTGTGCTGGGTTGTGCCCGATTTGTGCTCTTATGTGCCGTTCGCAGAATTTGATTATTGTGCATAGCAAAAAAGTTGTGGGGTTTTGAAAATTTATCTTCCTTAATTAATTTATTAATTTTTTTTTGTGCTGGGTTGTGCCCGATTTGTGCTCTTATGTGCCGTTCGCAGAATTTGATTATTTTGCATAGCAAAAAAGTTGTGGGGTTTTGAAAATTTATCTTCCTTAATTAATTTATTAATTTTTTTTTGTGCTGGGTTGTGCCCGATTTGTGCTCTTATGTGCCGTTCGCAGAATTTGATTATTGTGCATAGCAAAAAATTGTGGGGTTTTGAAAATTTATCTTCCTCAATTAATTATTTTTTGAATTTTTTTTGTGCTGGGTTGTGCCCGATTTGTGCTCTTATGTGCCGTTCGCAGAATTTGATTATTTTGCATAGCAAAAAAGTTGTGGGGTTTTGAAAATTTATCTTCCTTAATTAATTTATTAATTTTTTTTGTGCTGGGTTGTGCCCGATTTGTGCTCTTATGTGCCGTTCGCAGAATTTGATTATTGTGCATAGCAAAAAATTGTGGGGTTTTGAAAATTTATCTTCCTCAATTAATTATTTTTTTAATTTTTTTTGTGCTGGGTTGTGCCCGATTTGTGCTCTTATGTGCCGTTCGCAGAATTTGATTATTTTGCATAGCAAAAAAGTTGTGGGGTTTTGAAAATTTATCTTCCTTAATTAATTTATTAATTTTTTTTGTGCTGGGTTGTGCCCGATTTGTGCTCTTATGTGCCGTTCGCAGAATTTGATTATTGTGCATAGCAAAAAAGTTGTGGGGTTTTGAAAATTTATCTTCCTTAATTAATTTATTAATTTTTTTTTGTGCTGGGTTGTGCCCGATTTGTGCTCTTATGTGCCGTTCGCAGAATTTGATTATTGTGCATAGCAAAAAAGTTGTGGGGTTTTGAAAATTTATCTTCCTCAGTTAATTATTTTTTTAATTTTTTTTGTGCTGGGTTGTGCCCGATTTGTGCTCTTATGTGCCGTTCGCAGAATTTGATTATTTTGCATAGCAAAAAAGTTGTGGGGTTTTGAAAATTTATCTTCCTCAATTAATTATTTTTTTAATTTTTTTTGTGCTGGGTTGTGCCCGATTTGTTCTCTTATGTGCCGTTCGCAGAATTTGATTATTTTGCATAGCAAAAAAGTTGTGGGGTTTTGAAAATTTATCTTCCTCAATTAATTATTTTTTTAATTTTTTTTGTGCTGGGTTGTGCCCGATTTGTGCTCTTATGTGCCGTTCGCAGAATTTGATTATTTTGCATAGCAAAAAAGTTGTGGGGTTTTGAAAATTTATCTTCCTCAATTAATTATTTTTTTTATTTTTTTTGTGCTGGGTTGTGCCCGATTTGTGCTCTTATGTGCCGTTCGCAGAATTTGATTATTGTGCATAGCAAAAAAGTTGTGGGGTTTTGAAAATTTATCTTCCTTAATTAATTTATTAATTTTTTTTTGTGCTGGGTTGTGCCCGATTTGTGCTCTTATGTGCCGTTCGCAGAATTTGATTATTGTGCATAGCAAAAAAGTTGTGGGGTTTTGAAAATTTATCTTCCTCAATTAATTATTTTTTTAATTTTTTTTGTGCTGGGTTGTGCCCGATTTGTGCTCTTATGTGCCGTTCGCAGAATTTGATTATTGTGCATAGCAAAAAAGTTGTGGGGTTTTGAAAATTTATCTTCCTCAATTAATTATTTTTTTAATTTTTTTTGTGCTGGGTTGTGCCCGATTTGTGCTCTTATGTGCCGTTCGCAGAATTTGATTATTGTGCATAGCAAAAAAGTTGTGGGGTTTTGAAAATTTATCTTCCTTAATTAATTTATTAATTTTTTTTTGTGCTGGGTTGTGCCCGATTTGTGCTCTTATGTGCCGTTCGCAGAATTTGATTATTTTGCATAGCAAAAAAGTTGTGGGGTTTTGAAAATTTATCTTCCTTAATTAATTTATTAATTTTTTTTTGTGCTGGGTTGTGCCCGATTTGTGCTCTTATGTGCCGTTCGCAGAATTTGATTATTGTGCATAGCAAAAAATTGTGGGGTTTTGAAAATTTATCTTCCTCAATTAATTATTTTTTGAATTTTTTTTGTGCTGGGTTGTGCCCGATTTGTGCTCTTATGTGCCGTTCGCAGAATTTGATTATTTTGCATAGCAAAAAAGTTGTGGGGTTTTGAAAATTTATCTTCCTTAATTAATTTATTAATTTTTTTTGTGCTGGGTTGTGCCCGATTTGTGCTCTTATGTGCCGTTCGCAGAATTTGATTATTGTGCATAGCAAAAAATTGTGGGGTTTTGAAAATTTATCTTCCTCAATTAATTATTTTTTTAATTTTTTTTGTGCTGGGTTGTGCCCGATTTGTGCTCTTATGTGCCGTTCGCAGAATTTGATTATTTTGCATAGCAAAAAAGTTGTGGGGTTTTGAAAATTTATCTTCCTTAATTAATTTATTAATTTTTTTTGTGCTGGGTTGTGCCCGATTTGTGCTCTTATGTGCCGTTCGCAGAATTTGATTATTGTGCATAGCAAAAAAGTTGTGGGGTTTTGAAAATTTATCTTCCTCAATTAATTATTTTTTTAATTTTTTTTGTGCTGGGTTGTGCCCGATTTGTGCTCTTATGTGCCGTTCGCAGAATTTGATTATTTTGCATAGCAAAAAAGTTGTGGGGTTTTGAAAATTTATCTTCCTCAATTAATTATTTTTTTAATTTTTTTTGTGCTGGGTTGTGCCCGATTTGTGCTCTTATGTGCCGTTCGCAGAATTTGATTATTGTGCATAGCAAAAAAGTTGTGGGGTTTTGAAAATTTATCTTCCTCAATTAATTATTTTTTTAATTTTTTTTGTGCTGGGTTGTGCCCGATTTGTGCTCTTATGTGCCGTTCGCAGAATTTGATTATTGTGCATAGCAAAAAAGTTGTGGGGTTTTGAAAATTTATCTTCCTTAATTAATTTATTAATTTTTTTTTGTGCTGGGTTGTGCCCGATTTGTGCTCTTATGTGCCGTTCGCAGAATTTGATTATTTTGCATAGCAAAAAAGTTGTGGGGTTTTGAAAATTTATCTTCCTTAATTAATTTATTAATTTTTTTTTGTGCTGGGTTGTGCCCGATTTGTGCTCTTATGTGCCGTTCGCAGAATTTGATTATTGTGCATAGCAAAAAATTGTGGGGTTTTGAAAATTTATCTTCCTCAATTAATTATTTTTTGAATTTTTTTTGTGCTGGGTTGTGCCCGATTTGTGCTCTTATGTGCCGTTCGCAGAATTTGATTATTTTGCATAGCAAAAAAGTTGTGGGGTTTTGAAAATTTATCTTCCTTAATTAATTTATTAATTTTTTTTGTGCTGGGTTGTGCCCGATTTGTGCTCTTATGTGCCGTTCGCAGAATTTGATTATTGTGCATAGCAAAAAATTGTGGGGTTTTGAAAATTTATCTTCCTCAATTAATTATTTTTTTAATTTTTTTTGTGCTGGGTTGTGCCCGATTTGTGCTCTTATGTGCCGTTCGCAGAATTTGATTATTTTGCATAGCAAAAAAGTTGTGGGGTTTTGAAAATTTATCTTCCTTAATTAATTTATTAATTTTTTTTGTGCTGGGTTGTGCCCGATTTGTGCTCTTATGTGCCGTTCGCAGAATTTGATTATTGTGCATAGCAAAAAAGTTGTGGGGTTTTGAAAATTTATCTTCCTTAATTAATTTATTAATTTTTTTTTGTGCTGGGTTGTGCCCGATTTGTGCTCTTATGTGCCGTTCGCAGAATTTGATTATTGTGCATAGCAAAAAAGTTGTGGGGTTTTGAAAATTTATCTTCCTCAGTTAATTATTTTTTTAATTTTTTTTGTGCTGGGTTGTGCCCGATTTGTGCTCTTATGTGCCGTTCGCAGAATTTGATTATTTTGCATAGCAAAAAAGTTGTGGGGTTTTGAAAATTTATCTTCCTCAATTAATTATTTTTTTAATTTTTTTTGTGCTGGGTTGTGCCCGATTTGTTCTCTTATGTGCCGTTCGCAGAATTTGATTATTTTGCATAGCAAAAAAGTTGTGGGGTTTTGAAAATTTATCTTCCTCAATTAATTATTTTTTTAATTTTTTTTGTGCTGGGTTGTGCCCGATTTGTGCTCTTATGTGCCGTTCGCAGAATTTGATTATTTTGCATAGCAAAAAAGTTGTGGGGTTTTGAAAATTTATCTTCCTCAATTAATTATTTTTTTAATTTTTTTTGTGCTGGGTTGTGCCCGATTTGTGCTCTTATGTGCCGTTCGCAGAATTTGATTATTTTGCATAGCAAAAAAGTTGTGGGGTTTTGAAAATTTATCTTCCTCAATTAATTATTTTTTTAATTTTTTTTGTGCTGGGTTGTGCCCGATTTGTGCTCTTATGTGCCGTTCGCAGAATTTGATTATTTTGCATAGCAAAAAAGTTGTGGGGTTTTGAAAATTTATCTTCCTCAATTAATTATTTTTTTAATTTTTTTTGTGCTGGGTTGTGCCCGATTTGTGCTCTTATGTGCCGTTCGCAGAATTTGATTATTTTGCATAGCAAAAAAGTTGTGGGGTTTTGAAAATTTATCTTCCTTAATTAATTTATTAATTTTTTTTTGTGCTGGGTTGTGCCCGATTTGTGCTCTTATGTGCCGTTCGCAGAATTTGATTATTGTGCATAGCAAAAAAGTTGTGGGGTTTTGAAAATTTATCTTCCTTAATTAATTTATTAATTTTTTTTTGTGCTGGGTTGTGCCCGATTTGTGCTCTTATGTGCCGTTCGCAGAATTTGATTATTGTGCATAGCAAAAAAGTTGTGGGGTTTTGAAAATTTATCTTCCTCAGTTAATTATTTTTTTAATTTTTTTTGTGCTGGGTTGTGCCCGATTTGTGCTCTTATGTGCCGTTCGCAGAATTTGATTATTTTGCATAGCAAAAAAGTTGTGGGGTTTTGAAAATTTATCTTCCTCAATTAATTATTTTTTTAATTTTTTTTGTGCTGGGTTGTGCCCGATTTGTGCTCTTATGTGCCGTTCGCAGAATTTGATTATTTTGCATAGCAAAAAAGTTGTGGGGTTTTGAAAATTTATCTTCCTCAATTAATTATTTTTTTTATTTTTTTTTGTGCTGGGTTGTGCCCGATTTGTGCTCTTATGTGCCGTTCGCAGAATTTGATTATTGTGCATAGCAAAAAAGTTGTGGGGTTTTGAAAATTTATCTTCCTTAATTAATTTATTAATTTTTTTTTGTGCTGGGTTGTGCCCGATTTGTGCTCTTATGTGCCGTTCGCAGAATTTGATTATTGTGCATAGCAAAAAAGTTGTGGGGTTTTGAAAATTTATCTTCCTCAATTAATTATTTTTTTAATTTTTTTTGTGCTGGGTTGTGCCCGATTTGTGCTCTTATGTGCCGTTCGCAGAATTTGATTATTGTGCATAGCAAAAAAGTTGTGGGGTTTTGAAAATTTATCTTCCTCAATTAATTATTTTTTTAATTTTTTTTGTGCTGGGTTGTGCCCGATTTGTGCTCTTATGTGCCGTTCGCAGAATTTGATTATTGTGCATAGCAAAAAAGTTTGGGGTTTTGAAAATTTATCTTCCTTAATTAATTTATTAATTTTTTTTTGTGCTGGGTTGTGCCCGATTTGTGCTCTTATGTGCCGTTCGCAGAATTTGATTATTGTGCATAGCAAAAAAGTTATGTGGTTACGAAAATTTGTCTTCCTTAATTAATTTATTAATTTTTTTTCTTTTTGTGCTCGGTTGTGCCCGATTTGTGCTCTTATGTGCCGTTCGTAGAATTTGATTATTGTGCACAGCAAAAAAGTTGTGGGGTTTTGAAAATTTGTCTTCCTTAATTACTTTCTTAATTTTTTTTATTTCATTTGTGCTTGGTTGTGCCCGATTTGTGCTCTTATGTGCCGTTCGCAGAATTTGATTATTGTGCATAGCAAAAAAGTTGTGGGGTTTTGAAAATTTATCTTCCTCAGTTAATTATTTTTTTAATTTTTTTTGTGCTGGGTTGTGCCCGATTTGTGCTCTTATGTGCCGTTCGCAGAATTTGATTATTTTGCATAGCAAAAAAGTTGTGGGGTTTTGAAAATTTATCTTCCTCAATTAATTATTTTTTTAATTTTTTTTGTGCTGGGTTGTGCCCGATTTGTGCTCTTATGTGCCGTTCGCAGAATTTGATTATTGTGCATAGCAAAAAAGTTGTGGGGTTTTGAAAATTTATCTTCCTCAATTAATTATTTTTTTTATTTTTTTTGTGCTGGGTTGTGCCCGATTTGTGCTCTTATGTGCCGTTCGCAGAATTTGATTATTTTGCATAGCAAAAAAGTTGTGGGGTTTTGAAAATTTATCTTCCTTAATTAATTTATTAATTTTTTTTTGTGCTGGGTTGTGCCCGATTTGTGCTCTTATGTGCCGTTCGAAGAATTTGATTATTGTGCATAGCAAAAAAGTTGTGGGGTTTTGAAAATTTATCTTCCTCAATTAATTATTTTTTTAATTTTTTTTGTGCTGGGTTGTTCCCGATTTGTGCTCTTATGTGCCGTTCGCAGAATTTGATTATTGTGCATAGCAAAAAAGTTGTGGGGTTTTGAAAATTTATCTTCCTCAATTAATTATTTTTTTAATTTTTTTTGTGCTGGGTTGTGCCCGATTTGTGCTCTTATGTGCCGTTCGCAGAATTTGATTATTTTGCATAGCAAAAAAGTTGTGGGGTTTTGAAAATTTATCTTCCTCAATTAATTATTTTTTTTATTTTTTTTGTGCTGGGTTGTGCCCGATTTGTGCTCTTATGTGCCGTTCGCAGAATTTGATTATTTTGCATAGCAAAAAAGTTGTGGGGTTTTGAAAATTTATCTTCCTCAATTAATTATTTTTTTAATTTTTTTTGTGCTGGGTTGTGCCCGATTTGTGCTCTTATGTGCCGTTCGCAGAATTTGATTATTGTGCATAGCAAAAAAGTTGTGGGGTTTTGAAAATTTATCTTCCTCAATTAATTATTTTTTTAATTTTTTTTTGTGCTGGGTTGTGCCCGATTTGTGCTCTTATGTGCCGTTCGCAGAATTTGATTATTTTGCATAGCAAAAAAGTTGTGGGGTTTTGAAAATTTATCTTCCTCAATTAATTATTTTTTTAATTTTTTTTGTGCTGGGTTGTGCCCGATTTGTGCTCTTATGTGCCGTTCGCAGAATTTGATTATTTTGCATAGCAAAAAAGTTGTGGGGTTTTGAAAATTTATCTTCCTCAATTAATTATTTTTTTAATTTTTTTTGTGCTGGGTTGTGCCCGATTTGTGCTCTTATGTGCCGTTCGCAGAATTTGATTATTTTGCATAGCAAAAAAGTTGTGGGGTTTTGAAAATTTATCTTCCTCAATTAATTATTTTTTTAATTTTTTTTGTGCTGGGTTGTGCCCGATTTGTGCTCTTATGTGCCGTTCGCAGAATTTGATTATTTTGCATAGCAAAAAAGTTGTGGGGTTTTGAAAATTTATCTTCCTCAATTAATTATTTTTTTAATTTTTTTTGTGCTGGGTTGTGCCCGATTTGTGCTCTTATGTGCCGTTCGCAGAATTTGATTATTGTGCATAGCAAAAAAGTTGTGGGGTTTTGAAAATTTATCTTCCTTAATTAATTTATTAATTTTTTTTGTGCTGGGTTGTGCCCGATTTGTGCTCTTATGTGCCGTTCGCAGAATTTGATTGTTGTGCATAGCAAAAAAGTTGTGGGGTTTTGAAAATTTATCTTCCTCAATTAATTATTTTTTTAATTTTTTTTGTGCTGGGTTGTGCCCGATTTGTGCTCTTATGTGCCGTTCGCAGAATTTGATTATTGTGCATAGCAAAAAAGTTGTGGGGTTTTGAAAATTTATCTTCCTTAATTAATTTATTAATTTTGTTTTTTTTGTGCTTGGTTGTGCCCGATTTGTGCTCTTATGTGCCGTTCGCAGAATTTGATTATTTTGCATAGCAAAAAAGGTGTGGGGTTTTGAAAATTTGTCTTCCTCAATTAATTTATTAATTTTTTTTGTGCTGGGTTGTGCCCGATTTGTGCTCTTATGTGCCGTTCGCAGAATTTGATTATTGTGCATAGCAAAAAAGTTGTGGGGTTTTAAATACTCATCTCCCTTAATTAATTTATTAATTTTTTTTATTTTTTTTTGTGCTTGGTTGTGCCCGATTTGTGCGCACATGTGCCGTTCGCAGAATTTGATTATTTTGCATAGCAAAAAAGTTGTGGGGTTTTGAAAATTTATCTTCCCTAATTAATTAATTTATTTTTTTTATTTTATTTGTGCTGGGTTGTGCCCGATTTGTGCTTTTATGTGCCGATCGTAGAGTTTGATTATTTTGCATTGCAAAGAAGTTGTGGGGTTTTGAAAACTCATCTTCCTTAATTAATTTACTAATTTTTTTTATTATATTTGTGCTGGTTTGTGCCCGATTTGTGTTCTTATATGCCGTTCGTAGAGTTTGATTATTTTGCATAGCAAAAAAGTTGTGGGGTTTTAAAAACTCATCTTCCTTAATTACTTTCTTAATTTTTTTTATTTCTTTGTGCTTGGTTGTGCCCGATTTGTGCTCACATGTGCCGTTCGCAGAATTTGATTATTTTGCATAGCAAAAAAGTTATGTGGTTATGAAAATTTGTCTTCCTTATTTAATTAATTTAATTTTTTTTATTATATTTGTGCTGGTTTGTGCCCGATTTGTGTTCTTATATGCCGTTCGTAGAGTTTGATTATTTTGTGTTGAGGGTCCCAATATCTCCCACTAATTTGTTTTTGTGCCTACGGCACTACGGACCGCCGTACAGCGGTAAGGTGGGGATGCAACCACCAAGCGGCAGAGAGTCTCATGGTGACGACGAAGAATCTTGTCTTTTCACGTGTACACCCTAACGGGTCCTTGCATATATTAAAAACCATTTAAAGATATTTTAATGTATCTGTAAGATTAATTGGTCACCCAAACACTCTAACAGGTTATGGGCCCAGTTTTACGAAACTTTTAGTTGAACAATTGGTGATTTCAAGTTTTTGGGGTTAGCGTATCCACGTGTACGTTGCAAATTGGCGGGATGGCGTCCGGTGAATATAGAATTGAACGTTTGGCAAGAGATAACTATGAATCGTGGGCTATACATATGAGAGCCATTCTAAGAAAGAAGAAACTATGGAAATATGTAGACGGATCCATAACTAAGCCAGAACCATGTGCCGAAAATAATGCAGTTATTCAAGAATGGACAGAGAAAGATGAAGATGCGAGGGCAGAGATAGAACTGGCCATTGCCTCTTCGCATGTAAACCTAGTGAAGAATTGTCAAACATCACGTCAAACATGGGACAAGATTAAAGAAATTTATCAATCACGAGGACCGGCCAAGAAGGCCATGTTATTAAAACAAATAATATCCACAAAAATGGACGAAAATGGTGATGTGAGACTACATTTGCGACAATTTTTCGATATAGTCGACAAGCTGGATGACCTGGATACTCACATTAACGATGATTTGCTGGCTATAATATTGCTATATAGTCTACCAAAAAATTATGAAAATTTTAGATGTGCGATCGAATCAAGAGATCAGCTTCCAGCACCGGATATGTTAAGAATTAAAATAATTGAAGAGGGTGATGCACGTAAGGAAAATCCTCCAAATCCTGAAATACCTAATGCGAATGCAGTAACCAATAAGGCAGTAAGAGATCATCATACAGGGTATCAAAGTAAACCAAAAACATCTTATAATCAAGGTACCTCTAGTCACTACAACCAAAGCAAACCAAAATGCTATAAGTGCAATAAGATGGGTCATAAGTCGTTCGAATGCAGAACCAAAGATAGATTTGTGAGAAATAGAAACAATAACGACATAGCCATGTTAACCATGACCAACAATGTAAGCTGTGGAAGAGACACGTGGTGGTGTTTAGATAGCGGAAGTACGAGCCATTTGTGCAACAGTCCAGACAAATTAAAGAATGTACTTAACTGCCAATCAGAGAACCTAAAGTTAGCCAACGGAGACTCAATTAATGTAACTGCCAAGGGAAGAGCTCAGATAAGGATAGCACATAGACACGGTGATATCAACAATGCTAATCTTAATGATGTTTTATGTGCACCACAGTTAAGTATGAACCTGCTGTCAGTTGGAAAGATAACGAGTAAAAATTTAGATGTACTATTTCAAAAGGATAAGGCATTAATCCTAAACCAAGCAGGGCAAGTGTTACTGGAGGCACAGCGGATTGGTGACCTATACTATGTAATAGGTAAAAATAAGGAAGAGGTACACCAAATCCGCAACCAATCCAGCGATATGGAAATATGGCATCGCAAATTGGGACATTTAAATCCAAAGGATATACTAGAATTAGAGAGACGAGGAATAATACCAAATCTGAGAAACAAAAATCCCAACGTCAACTGTGATGAGTGCCTGAGATGTAAGCTGACCAATATACCTTTTCCTAAGAAATCTAACAGATCGACCAAATTATTGGAAATCATTCATTCTGATGTCTGTGGCCCAATGAGAGTCGAATCGCTGGGAAAATCGAGATATTTCTTGACGTTTACTGATGACTACTCTAGATATACAGAGGTTTTCTTTATAAGACATAAAAGTGAAGTATTTCAAAAATTTAAAGATTTTAAGGCGAAGGCAGAAAATTTAACAGGCAAAAGAATTAAATACTTACAAAGTGATAACGGAAGAGAATATATTAATAACGAATTCAATGAATATTTAAGAAGGAATGGTATCCAACGAAGAGTCACGACGCCCTATTGCCCACAGCAGAATGGCGTGAGTGAAAGGAAGAATAGAACATTGGTAGAGATGGGCAGATGCTTGCTAATGCAATCCAACCAACCTCCAACCTTTTGGGCGGAAGCGATTGGTACTGCTAATTACATTAGAAACCGATGTCCGACTGCAAGTTTAAACGGAAGAATACCATTCGAATTATGGTATAACAAGTTGCCATGCACAATGCATTTCAAGGAATTTGGTCTAGTCGGATATGCCATGAGAGCTGGTACAAACAGTGGTAAATTTGATCCGAGATCTGATAAATGTATATTTGTTGGATACAGCGACGAAACCAAGGGTTACAAAGTATGGATAATCAACAAAGGAAGATTCGAGATAGTTAGAAACGTTAAATTCATAAATGCAATGATGAACAATGGAAACAACTACGAAGATTTTTACCCTGAGAGAAATTCGAATCCACAAGAAGGATTCAAGGAATATCAAATTGTCGATGATAGCGAAACGAATAATGAAATAAATCCTCAAATAAATGAAGAAAGGAATGATGATTCTACAGAAGAAAACAATGAATCAGAAGATACAACGTTAGAAGAAACCCCAATAACTCAAAGAGGTCGTGGTCGTCCAAGACTCGTACGAACAGGACTAAGGGGAAGACCACGGAAATTATACAATGAAATTACTGTAACACAGAATGACGAGACGAATCTCATCGAGGACGGATTTATATGTACCACCGAACTAAAGATTGACGATTTAATGAAGGATTCAAACATAAACGGATGGTTAGAGGCTATGAGTTCAGAAATTAAATCTATAATAAAAAATAACGCCTGGGAAATAGTTAACCGACCAAGCGATCAAAATGTCATAGGCAGTCGTTTTGTACTTACCCTAAAAAGAAACTTAGAGGGTAAAGCTGAGAAAAAGAAGGCAAGAATAGTTGCCAAGGGTTTTGCTCAAAGATATGGCGTGGACTTCAACGAAACTTCCTCACCAGTAAGTCGTATGAGTTCGATTAGGTTAATAATGTCTTTAGCTTCTAGGTTCAACATGAAGGTAAACCAAATTGATATAACAACAGCCTATTTGAATGGGACTTTGGAGGAGGATATTTTTATGGAAGCTCCAAAGCACCTCAAGATTGGGCTTGAGTATTTAATCGAACATGAAGCAGAAGATAGTAAAATCAAAATGACAGCTAAGAAAATGTTGGCCGATTTGAAAAAGGGAAATCGCGTATGCCATTTAAGAAAGGCCTTGTATGGTCTTAAACAGGCTGGTCGACGATGGTTCCAGGAGTTGAGCGAGAAATTACTAAATTACGGTCTTAAGCAGTCTAGACATGATCCCTGTGTATTTTTCTGTAATAGGTCACAAAATTTAATGATTGTTTGCGTATATGTTGATGATATTTTAATTTGTTGCCAGGATGATAGTAGAATTGATGAACTGAGAGAGCACTTGCAAAAGCACTTCGAGGTCAAAAACCTCGGGGACATCTCGAACTGTTTGGGTGCCGAGTTTGAAAGACAAGGTAACACGATCACCATGAAGCAGTCGAATCACATTCAAATCTTACTGGAAAAGTTTAATATGAGCGAAGCAAATGCGTGCAAGACGCCGATGGTGACCGGTCTGCGATTGGAAAGGGCAACAGAATGCGACAACAAGCCCTACAGGGAATTGATCGGTGGTTTAATGTATCTAGCCACCACAACAAGGCCAGACATTGCCCATGCGGCCAGTGTTTTAAGTCAGTTCAATGACTATCATAATGAGGAGCACTGGGTTGCCGCAAAACATGTCCTACGATATTTGAAGGGGACAAAGAATACTGGCCTGGTATTTGGAGCCAACAATGACCTACTAACAGGATATGCCGATGCGGATTACGCGAATGACATCACGGATCGTAAGTCTTACACTGGCTATGTTTTCTCCCTTGGAGGAGGTGCCATATCATGGGAATCACGAAAACAAAGATCCGTTGCTACATCCTCCGCGGAAGCAGAGTATATCGCAATATCCGAAGCTGCCAAAGAGTCGATATATTTGAGCGGTTTTCTGTCAGAGTTAGGTTGCAACAATTTATCGAGCAAGGTAATTTACAATGATAATAGGAGTGCTCAAATGATAGCAGGAGGTGGTGGACGCTCCAGCAGAACCAAGCACATTGATGTCAAATATCATTTCCTGAAGAATTTGGTACAGGAGAGATCCATCATTATACGGTATTTGCCGACAAATAATATGACTGCGGATATTTTAACAAAGGCCCTACCACGAGTGAAACATGAAGATTTCACGGTAGCTATGGGTTTGTCGATATTGAGGGGGAGTGTTGAGGGTCCCAATATCTCCCACTAATTTGTTTTTGTGCCTACGGCACTACGGACCGCCGTACAGCGGTAAGGTGGGGATGCAACCACCAAGCGGCAGAGAGTCTCATGGTGACGACGAAGAATCTTGTCTTTTCACGTGTACACCCTAACGGGTCCTTGCATATATTAAAAACCATTTAAAGATATTTTAATGTATCTGTAAGATTAATTGGTCACCCAAACACTCTAACATTTTGCATAGCAAAAAAGTTGTGGGGTTTTAAAAACTCATCTTCCTTAATTACTTTCTTAATTTTTTTTATTTCTTTGTGCTTGGTTGTGCCCGATTTGTGCTCACATGTGCCGTTCGCAGAATTTGATTATTTTGCATAGCAAAAAAGTTATGTGGTTATGAAAATTTGTCTTCCTTATTTAATTAATTTATTTTTTTTTATTTTATTTGTGCTGGGTTGTGCCCGATTTGTGCTTTTATGTGCCGATCGTAGAGTTTGATTATTTTGCATAGCAAAAAAGTTGTGGGGTTTTGAAAATTTATCTTCCTTAATTAATTTATTAATTTTTTTTCTTTTTGTGCTCGGTTGTGCCCGATTTGTGCTCTTATGTGCCGTTCGTAGAATTTGATTATTGTGCACAGCAAAAAAGTTGTGGGGTTTTGAAAATTTGTCTTCCTTAATTACTTTCTTAATTTTTTTTATTTCATTTGTGCTTGGTTGTGCCCGATTTGTGCTCACATGTGCCGTTCGCAGAATTTGATTATTTTGCATAGCAAAAAAGTTGTGGGGTTTTGAAAATTTATCTTCCCTAATTAATTAATTTATTTTTTTTATTTTATTTGTGCTGGGTTGTGCCCGATTTGTGCTTTTATGTGCCGATCGTAGAGTTTGATTATTTTGCATTGCAAAGAAGTTGTGGGGTTTTGAAAACTCATCTTCCTTAATTAATTTACTAATTTTTTTTATTTTTTTTGTGCTGGGTTGTGCCCGATTTGTGCTCTTATCTACCGTTCGCAGAATTTGATTATTTTGCATAGCAAAAAAGTTGTGGGGTTTTGAAAATTTGTCTTCTCTAATTAATTAATTTATTTTTTTTATTATATTTGTGCTGGTTTGTGCCCGATTTGTGTTCTTATATGCCGTTCGTAGAGTTTGATTAGTTTGCATAGCAAAAAAGTTGTGGGGTTTTAAAAACTCATCTTCCTTAATTACTATCTTAATTTTTTTTATTTCATTTGTGCTTGGTTTTGCCCAATTTGTGCTCTTATGTGCCGTTCGCAGAATTTGATTATTGTGCATAGCAAAAAAGTTGTGGGGTTTTGAAAATTTGTCTTCCCTAATTAATTAATTTATTTTTTTTATTATATTTGTGCTGGTTTGTGCCCGATTTGTGTTCTTATATGCCGTTCGTAGAGTTTGATTATTTTGCATAGCAAAAAAGTTGTGGGGTTTTAAAAACTCATCTTCCTTAATTACTTTCTTAATTTTTTTTATTTCATTTGTGCTTGGTTGTGCCCGATTTGTGCTCACATGTGCCGTTCGCAGAATTTGATTATTTTGCATAGCAAAAAAGTTATGTGGTTATGAAAATTTGTCTTCCTTATTTAATTAATTTATTTTTTTTTATTTTATTTGTGCTGGGTTGTGCCCGATTTGTGCTTTTATGTGCCGATCGTAGAGTTTGATTATTTTGCATAGCAAAAAAGTTGTGGGGTTTTGAAAATTTATCTTCCTTAATTAATTTATTAATTTTTTTTCTTTTTGTGCTCGGTTGTGCCCGATTTGTGCTCTTATGTGCCGTTCGTAGAATTTGATTATTGTGCACAGCAAAAAAGTTGTGGGGTTTTGAAAATTTGTCTTCCTTAATTACTTTCTTAATTTTTTTTATTTCATTTGTGCTTGGTTGTGCCCGATTTGTGCTCACATGTGCCGTTCGCAGAATTTGATTATTTTGCATAGCAAAAAAGTTGTGGGGTTTTGAAAATTTATCTTCCCTAATTAATTAATTTATTTTTTTTATTTTTTTTGTGCTGGGTTGTGCCCGATTTGTGCTCTTATCTACCGTTCGCAGAGTTTGATTATTTCGCAAAGCAAAAAAGTTATGGCATTTTGAAAATTTATCTTCCTCAATTAATGTATTTTTTTTATATTTTTTTCTGGGCTGTCCCCGATTTGTGCTCTTATGTGCCGTTCGTAGAGTTTGATTATTTTGCATAACAAAAATGTTACGGGGTTTAGTATTAAACGTAAAATATCATAACACGCCCCTAACGTTCAGACATAAGTTACCACATAGTAAACTACCAATATACTACGAAGATTAAAGCCAAAAATCCAAACATAAAGGTACATAAACTAATGTACAATCACGAAGCAGATGGGTTTTTATATTAGTTTCCCCATATCTACCATTAACACTTAAAATTGTACCGCAAACGCTAATCAAACGCGCAACACCTACTACACCTAAAAGAGTTATTTATATAAGAAAAATGACTGTAAAAACGCACAACTATAGGTTAAGCACACATATGCAGGAACTATAAATTAAGTAAAGCAATTCTGTGAAATATATCTAGATATATAAAAGATGTATAAAAGATGTTTTTATATTTATAGATATATATTGTCTGTTAAATGATTTATAAATAGTTACAAACAAACAAAACAAACGTCCGATAACTGAAGT
This sequence comes from Hedychridium roseum, assembly GCA_963989215.1. Lineage (NCBI taxonomy): Eukaryota > Metazoa > Arthropoda > Insecta > Hymenoptera > Chrysididae > Hedychridium > Hedychridium roseum. Next base: position 540,825 of record OZ022312.1, on the reverse strand, counting down.
TAAGCAACATTGGGCACGGTCAGTACTTGGATGGGTGACCGCTTGGGAACACCGTGTAGCGTTGGCATCTCTTTTATTTTTTCATGTCGCCTCGAAATTTTTATTTACTGCTATTTACTTAATTTCAACTTGTTTACTTGTACTCGGTAAAATACCTCCATTAACCATTAGGTCTTTTTGTATCCTGTTACGAGCCAAACTGTGATTCTATGTTGATAGGTTAAATATCAAGATCAACACTTTGTTGTTGAGAGATTTGTTGGTTCATTATATTGTTTGTGGTACCGTCATGACAGCCGGAGAGCAATTTAAGACCTTTGTGTTGAAACTGGTTCGGCGTAACATTAAAATTAAAAGTAAAACTTAACTAAAATCATGACTGCCTAACTAAAACTAATTACTAGGTAAGAACTTACTAACTACTAGATAACGACTGAAACTGTATCCGACATATCCACGCTGTAATGTTATGAAAGCGTGCGTATTATTTCTTTGACAATAAGTCGGTTATGTGGGAGACGCAATGGGTTCGAGTAGGTTAGAGTTGGTTAACGTCAACACTCATACCATGTTGTAAAGCACCAGTTCTCGTCCGATCACTGAAGTTAAGCAACATTGGGCACGGTCAGTACTTGGATGGGTGACCGCTTGGGAACACCGTGTAGCGTTGGCATCTCTTTTATTTTTTCGTGTCGCCTCGAAATTTTTATTTACTGCTATTTACTTAATTTCAACTTGTTTACTTGTACTCGGTAAAATACCTCCATTAACCATTAGGTCTTTTTGTATCCTGTTACGAGCCAAACTGTGATTCTATGTTGATAGGTTAAATATCAAGATCAACACTTTGTTGTTGAGAGATTTGTTGGTTCATTATATTGTTTGTGGTACCGTCATGACAGCCGGAGAGCAATTTAAGACCTTTGTGTTGAAACTGGTTCGGCGTAACATTAAAATTAAAAGTAAAACTTAACTAAAATCATGACTGACTAACTAAAACTAATTACTAGGTAAGAACTTACTAATTACTAGATAACGACTGAAACTGTATCCGACATATCCACGCTGTAATGTTATGAAAGCGTGCGTATTATTTCTTTGACAATAAGTCGGTTATGTGGGAGACGCAGCGGGTTCGAGTAGGTTAGAGTTGGTTAACGTCAACACTCATACCATGTTGTAAAGCACCAGTTCTCGTCCGATCACTGCAGTTAAGCAACATTGGGCACGGTCAGTACTTGGATGGGTGACCGCTTGGGAACACCGTGTAGCGTTGGCATCTCTTTTATTTTTTCATGTCGCCTCGAAATTTTTATTTACTGCTATTTACTTAATTTCAACTTGTTTACTTGTACTCGGTAAAATACATCCATTAACCATTAGGTCTTTTTGTATCCTGTTACGAGCCAAACTGTGATTCTATGTTGATAGGATAAATATCAAGATCAACACTTTGTTGTTGAGAGATCTGTTGGTTCATTATATTGTTTGTGGTACCGTCATGATAGCCGGAGAGCAATTTAAGACCTTTGTGTTGAAACTGGTTCGGCGTAACATTAAAATTAAAAGTAAAACTTAACTAAAATCATGACTGACTAACTAAAACTAATTACTAGGTAAGAACTTACTAACTACTAGATAACGACTGAAACTGTATCCGACATATCCACGCTGTAATGTTATGAAAGCGTGCGTATTATTTCTTTGACAATAAGTCGGTTATGTGGGAGACGCGGTGGGTTTCGAGTAGGTTAGAGTTAGTTAACGTCAACACTCATACCATGTTGTAAAGCACCAGTTCTCGTCAGTTCTCGTTGAGCTGTTGTTGTCGAAGCACGTACTGAAGTGTCAGTGTGTACATACGTAGAACCGTTAATCAAATTAATTTAATTTAATTTAAATTAACTTAATACTGTATACTAAGTAATTTTCCATCGCATATAGTGACTCACAGAATATATTCACTATAGTAAAATTTAAAAAAAAAACATTTTTACGGCTGACCCGAAACAAAGCGGGGCCGCTGGCCCTGCTACAGTTGAAGAATATGCCGACCGCATGCCCGCAAATAAAAATAAAGTAGATAATAGATCTACGAATCCTAAGAAAAATGATAATCGGACTGAGGTAAATACTAGTACCAAATCCACAACATCCACAATATCTTTAGATGCGAAAGATACTCCGAACGCATCTATAAACTCTAAAGAAAATTTCTTGCAACTTCGAACACATTTCGAATCAGCTGAAATACAATACGTAAAAATACCCAATCCGACACCAAAAAGAAAATTAGCGCAAAACAACATGCCAAAAAAACGAAAAGACGACAATCTGTCACACAAAGCCCCATGGAAGCCGAGGATGATGAACAGAAAAGTCAAACTCAACTGTCACCTAAGTTAGTAAAATCACCGTTGTTGAAAAAATCTAACTGCAACACCGAAATTATTTTAACAAATAATCCAGTCCCCGAGTCTCAACATAAGAACCTACAAGAAACGGATAATACCAAATACTATCGTGATATGAAACATGATGAATTAATTAACATAATTAAAGAACTCCACGCCACCAATAATAAACTTCAAGACAAATTAAAAAAATTATCTGAGGACCTCTCACTAATTAAAAAAAGTAATAAGCAAAACACGGATAACGGAACCCTGGAAGAAGCCGAAATTCTCCCCGGAGGAGACGACGAGCTCCTGCATACGGTGGATGATTCAGCGGACCAAATCGACCAACGTACTCTTCCAGATTTATCAACAAGGATTAACAAGAATATCAATCCAAGTAGCAGCAGTAAGAGTCATGGACCTGAAACAACCCTTGGAATTCAAGAAAACCCCAAGAATCCTAGAGCTGTTTCAACCAACCAATCTAACAAATATGGCCAAGTACAATTAAATAAAAATAGTATTACTCACATTCCACCTATCTTTTTACATAACGTAGACAGTCAAATAATCAAGAAAATATTACTCGATAACATTTTATCAAAAAAATTTGTGCTCAAAAAATCAGGAAAGGATAAAATTATTCTCCAGATTCAAGAATTACACGAATATAAAAAAATAAAAGAAATATTCACTAAAAAAAAATATAAATTATTTTACATACACACCAAAGAGTGAAAAACCAGTAACATTGTTAATTAAAGGTATCGATCCGAATATTGATAAAGATGAGATCAAAGACGAATTAGAACATAATTCAGAAATTAAATTAAAAATTATTAAAATCATCGATTTCAATTCACGAAATTTAAGTAATAATAAAAATTATCCTTTCTTGATTGTACAATTCACGCCTGACAGTGAAATAAACAAAATTAATAAAATTTCAACACTAGCGTATTACAAAATCACATGGGACAAACTAAAAAAAACTGAATTCGTACAGTGTAAACGATGCCAAAGATTAGGACACTCGGCAACAAACTGCAATATGCAGTATAGATGCGTGAAGTGCAACGAAAACCATTTACCGGGAAAGTGTGGTCTAGGTCCGAATTCTAACAAAAATCATTTATTCTGTATTAATTGCAAAGAGTTTGGCCATCCAGCCTCATACAAAGGATGCCCGATCTATCTTCATAAAAAAAATCTTCTTGAAAACAAAAAAAGAAATGCAAATAAATTAACCGAAATTTCTCCCTCAATGGTAATAGCTAAACCTGCACCAGATAAATATATAAATAGTAATAGGTCAGCACATATGACTAGCATCAAGCAAACAGAATCAAATCAATCGGTTATGAATCTAACATATCCAACGATCTCGAATAGCAACAGAGCATCTTACGTTGATAAATTAAAATTAAATCCGACAAGGTCACAAAATTTAAATTCCGAAATCAACGAATCTCAAGGACCAAATCCCAATACAATAACGCCGTTAAATTTGGCATTATTAAACTTTAAACAAAACTTTGTTCAACCATTAGAAAATTTAACATCGAAAATAAACGAAAAAATAATTAACCTTGAAAATAAAATTGATATAATATTCAACTTAATAACTGATAATTAAAATTATTCAAATTTGCATAATTACATATGAATACAATGATTAACATATATCGAAACAACATAATGCGAATATCAGCTCTCAACGTTAACTCCATTGTATCTTTAAACAAAAGAGCACATTTTCAATCGATATTGAATACTTCACATCCTGACATACTCTGTCTATGTGAAACCAAATTGAACTACAAATTTAATGTAAATTTCCCTAAATATACAATTGTTAGAAAAGATAGACCAAATTCCACACAATCAGGTGGACTTGCAATATTAATTAAAGAAAACATTAACTTTAATATTATAAATTTAAATACGGTTGAAAATAATGAAAACTTTGAAGCCCTAGTTATATCCATTCAAACATCACGAAATAAAAAATTATATATCGCAGCTATGTACAGCGGGAAAGGTAAAGCTACAAAATTGATGAAAAATCTAACCAATTTATGTGAGGAACTCAATGTCCAGAACCTTAATAATTACTTTGTTTTTGCCGGTGATCTCAATGCAAATCACACAACATGGAATAATCGATACAATAACCACAAAGGTATAAACCACCGAAAATGGCTCGACTCCAACTTAATAAATTTTAAATTAAAATTATTGTATGCAGATATTCCAACCTTCCCCCGCGGAGACTCGACCCTCGATATAATTATAATTGACAATCGTCTACTTGACTTTTCTACAGAAGAAAAGATATTACATACTTTTCCTTACGATGGTGATCACCTTGGCATTACTTATTTCTTAGACTTAGCAAAAATTGAAGGTAACCTTCTACCAAAATCAGAAGGGGATAAAATAAGTAATTATTTATACCAGCAAGCCAATTGGGACAACTTCAGAGAGAGCCTCGACAAAGAATTATATAAATTTATAGATTTAACCAAAATTCAACATATAAATTTAAATAACGAACAAATAGATAATTATATTTCTAAATTCTCCACCGCTATACTTGATTCAGCAGATGTTACAATCCCAAAGCACAGAAATAGGGATCAACTTAAGCCCTACCAAAATAATAAGATTATACAATTGCAAAAATTAAAAAGTAAACTATTAACTAAGTACCACAAACATTTAAAGAAGAGGCAATTCGCGGAAACATATAAATATAAATTTTTGATTAAAATAGTTAGAAATAAATTAAAAAATGAATACAAAAATCAAATTAACGCTTTTTGGCGAAACAAATTAAAAAACGTCAAACCTTCGAACCCGACCCAGATGCACGCAATAATCAATAAAATTTTCAAAAGAAAAGATCCACTCGCTATAGGTGAACTTCTAATAAAAGAAAACCAAAAGGATATCATTGATAGAGCTAATATAAATACACAAAATTTAACGAAAAATGAAACTAATCACTACCAAATCAATTGCATTAATATGAAACTAAATGTGATCGGAGCACATTTTGAAAATGTTCATAATCACAAAATTATTGAGTACCCACAAAATCTGCAAATGCAACAAAGAAATTTGCAGCGAATAATTGATTCAACGGTAGAAAAGCTCCACGAGTTTAATATCCAAAAAATAATCTTTCATGAAAATAACAATTCAATTAATCCAACTCCGGAACTACTAAACACCGATAAACAATACAATATAAATTACTTCACCTCTTTTCTCGAGGTTCTTGCTATTATAAAATCTCTTAATAACAAGAAATCTGCAGGTCCAGATAAAATTCCGAATATTATGCTAAAAAACTTATCGATAAACTGTATCAAATTACTTACTATTATTTTCAATAATTGCCTTAATAATATTTATTTCCCAACCATCTGGAAAATGGCAAATGTCATACCAATCTTAAAGAAGGACAAAAATTCAAAAGATCCAAGCAGCTATCGCCCGATAAGTCTTTTGTCCAATGTTGGAAAAATATTCGAAGCGGTCATCAATAAGAAAATTATCAGAATAATAGAATGTGGTAATTTACTTCCCAAACAGCAATTCGGCTTTCGTCACAAACATTCAACAATTCACCCCATTAACATTCTCCTCACAGATATATTGCACGCCTTAAGAAAAAAACAAATTACAGGTGCAATCCTAATAGATGTCGAAAAAGCATTTGATACCGTTTGGCGCAAAGGATTAATGTATAAATTGATAAAAAAAAAATTTTCCTTTTAAATTAATTAAAATGATACACCATATGGTTGAAGATCGACAATTTACTGTCTTGAGTCAAAATACAAACTCTACAATAAACTTTAATATATTAAATGGATTACAGCAAGGCACTATCAATTCACCAATTCTATTTAATCTCTTCTTCTCAGACATACTAAATCTATACAATTTGAATCAAGGTGACGAGTTAAAAGGCTTAGCATTTGCCGATGACTTGATCATACACTATTCAGCCTATAATACAGAAAAACTCACAAGCACCCTGCAAAATACCTTCGATAAAATTAGGTCACATCTTTTACTTTGGAGACTCAAAATTAACGTTAATAAATGCGAAACTATTCTTTTTCGCGATAATATTGTGAAATATAATAACAATATAAGGAAAACTTGGAAAAATTACAAAATTTTTACGGACGAAAACAAACAAACGCAATTACAACTTAAGGATCAAGTGAGATATCTCGGCTTTTACCTGCATAATAAATTAAATTATAATGTTCATGCGAAACTTGCGTTACAAAAGGCACGGAAACAATTCCTGAGATTATCCAGATTTTTTTATACTAAACAACTAATACCCAAAGTAAAAATGATTGGTTACTTCTTGTTTATAAGACCGATCATTACGTACGCCTGCCCCATATGGTACAATGTGCATGCACACACAATGGAAAAGATCAGGGCATTTGAGAGGAAACTAATTACTTTATGCTTGAATAAATGCAGATACACGAACGCATCGCGCAACAGGATGATTAAAAACCAATTAATTTATGATTCATACCCATCATATAGAATTGATAATTTCATAATACACCTCACCCGTAGATACTACCAAGATATAACAACCGAAAGAAATAATCCACTTATCACTAGTATTATAGAAATGGATGAAAACGATATTTTGCAGGCTTTAAATACTGGAAATTTTCCACCACAAGCATTCATTATTCTTGATAAGAAAGGGTTCATTCAAAATGAACAGAATATACCAATTATTTATCATATAAGACGTAAAAAATACAGTAAAGCCTTAGTGTATGACCCACTTGACGTAAATGAAAATAACTTATTCTACAGTACAGACCTCCCACCCGTAGACACAAAACTTTCAAATGAATACAAAAGTAAACACTATTTCTGGCTTAGAGAAACATAATTAAATATCGATCTTTTCTGTTTAAAATCTTCATCTAAAACACTGTGAAATACTCTGTATTAATGAGGTTAATTTAGGGCTAAAAAATAATAAAAATTGGATAGTCCGACATTCGGTAAACTTATTTCGTTGCACTTCACACATCACGTATAAAACTCAATGTAAATATAAGACTTTATCAAATGTATCCTCTAGTTTTTTTACTGTTAATTGTATCTGAGCTGTCTCATTAATATCAAGCCAACATATAATAGGGTAATTTCATAGGTACGAAATAGAAATAGAAATATAATCATGTCTTGCTGAAAACTATATGTACTATTAATGCGTAGAATTAATTATAAAATGATTTAATTATTATAATGTAAATTTTCCATTCTCAATCGATACTCCATCGTCTTTTCATTGTTTTTTTTTTTTTCTCATGTGTTCAGTTAACTATTGTCCTCTTAATTCGCCATATGTACTTATACTGCGATATCTTTAACTTAGTGATATAAATCATTAATATTATATTACATAGTGCATACGAAATATTACGAAAAACAGGTTTTTTTTTCCATAGGCCCTCAATTTATTTTTCCTGTTGCATCATACTATAAATCTTTTGTAAATACAGATAGAAAGTGTAATGCAATTATCTAAGATACAAGCGTACCGAGTTTCCCCTAAGAAGGGACATTGTACTCACAACATTGACTATTGCTTTTGTTTATGGCAAAATATTTTGTAAAAATTGGGCTGACAAATAAACAACTTTTAAAATGAAAAAAAAAAAAAAAAGCACCAGTTCTCGTCCGATCACTGAAGTTAAGCAACATTGGGCACGGTCAATACTTGGATGGGTGACCGCTTGGGATCACCGTGTAGCGTTGGCATCTCTTTTATTTTTTCATGTCGCCTCGAAATTTTTATTTACTGCTATTTACTTAATTTCAACTTGTTTACTTGTACTCGGTAAAATACCTCCATTAACCATTAGGTCTTTTTGTATCCTGTTACGAGCCAAACTGTGATTCTATGTTGATAGGTTAAATATCAAGATCAACACTTTGTTGTTGAGAGATTTGTTGGTTCATTATATTGTTTGTGGTACCGTCATGATAGCCGGAGAGCAATTTAAGACCTTTGTGTTGAAACTGGTTCGGCGTAACATTAAAATTAAAAGTAAAACTTAACTAAAATCATGACTGACTAACTAAAACTAATTACTAGGTAAGAACTTACTAACTACTAGATAACGACTGAAACTGTATCCGACATATCCACGCTGTAATGTTATGAAAGCGTGCGTATTATTTCTTTGACAATAAGTCGGTTATGTGGGAGACGCAGTGGGTTCGAGTAGGTTAGAGTTGGTTAACGTCAACACTCATACCATGTTGTAAAGCACCAGTTCTCGTCCCGCAGAGTCTCATTCGAGCCCTCATCCAGAGACACTCGTATGATAACGCAAGTCAAAACTAATAGCATATATACTACAGTGAAAATCAGTTTATACACTGAACTTTAAACTATAAACATACAATTCAGTGAAGAGCGTATAGTGTATGAAATAAATATATTATAAGCAGAGAGGCGAAATAAGTGAGGAAAATAACCTCAAACCTGAAAGGAATCCCTCCGGGGATAGCAATGCTGCAACTAATTACAGCATCATATGTGCCGATTCTCGGAAAAGGAAGCTAGAACATAACGTCATAATGCAGGACACAACCAAAAAACACATTAAATGTCAAAATAGATTTGACATATTACAAGACATCGATGACAATGATATGGACGTTGCAGAACAAAGCACTGCGACTACTAAGAACTCTCAGAACTCAAAAAAGAAACCACCTCCCTTAATTTTGCACGGGCAGGTAAAAGAACATACAGCCTTTGTGAAAACCATTCAGTCAATAGTAAAAAATAAATTCTACGTCAAATATCATGTCGACACTGTTAATGTTCAAGTACACAGTGATGAAGATTATAATAACCTTCTACAAAACTGGAAGGACAATGAATTAAAATTTCACACCTTCACAAACAAAAATGACAAAAGGAGGACATTTGTCATCAGCGGCCTACACAACCACGCAGGCTTGGATGACATTAAAGATGAACTGAAAGGAGCAGGAGTAAATGTCATTCACATAAATAAAATGAAAGGAACCTCGAGGACTCTCCTGATGGTTACAGTTCCAGCTACAATTAACATCAAAAGTCTGCGACAAAAAGTACAGCACCTGTGCTACACAAAGATTACGTGGGAAAACTACATAAGCAAAAGAAAAGTCTCACAGTGCCATAGATGTCAACAATGGGGACATGTGACAACCAACTGTTACGCTGAGCCTGCCTGCTTGAAATGCGCTGGCACGCATCTCACCAAAGACTGCGTAAAATCTACCGAAGAACCAGCAAGATGCATTAACTGTGGAGGAAATCATCCAGCAAATGCTGTATCCTGCGAATCATACAAATCCCGGTTGGACTGGCTGGAAAGCAGTAGGAGGAAGAGGAAAATGGAAGCAAATAAAGTGATACCAAAGACTACCTTAGATATTAATAATCATGTGCAATTCCCAAGACTGACTACCAGAGAAAGCGAGGAACCAAAGAGAAGTATATGGGGCAACAAGCAAGCAAGACAACTCATAAATAGTAATGTATATGCAACTAATGTCAATGACAAATCTAAACTAAATATTGAATCAGAAACATGCAGTGATGATATCTCAAAACTCATCTCACTTAGCTCTGAAATAAAGAAATTAAACAACCTCATAGATATCAACAAGATGTTAACTGCGGTTAGAAAACTAAACTCACAACTGGTAAATTGTACAACGCAAACTGAAAAATTCCAAATTTTCATTCAGTTCTGTAGTTCTCTAGAAATATGAAAGGATTGACAATATGTAATTGGAACGCAAACGGAATTAGAAGCAGAATAGGGGAATTAATCAATTTTCTACAAACATACGATATAGATATTATGGTAATAAATGAGACAAAACTCAACGCAAGCGACAATCTTAAAATAAAAAATTATGTCTGTTTAAGGCAAGATAGGATTAATGCAGCAGGTGGTGTTGCTATCTTAGTTAAAAGCAACATTCCACATTCTGTCGTACAACTAAGGAAAAACACTACAATAGAAAACATATGTATTAAACTTGTAAATAATGTACATATCATAGGTGCTTATAATAATCCGCGAAACAATTTTACTCTAAAGGATATTGATGCATTAATGACCATAGCAAATAAGGTAGTATTACTAGGAGATTTAAATGCGAGACACTACACATGGAACTGCCACAGAAATAATAAAAATGGTAACACACTGTATAGGTACACACAAAAAAGGAACTGTACAATATTATACCCTAATGAACCAACACATTATCCAAGTAACAATATGACCCCAACAACTATTGACTTAGTCATAAACAAAAACATTCACAAATTAACGGATGTCTCAGTACTTAATGAGCTTAACTCTGATCACTGCCCTATCACTCTCAAAATAGATAGTCCTTCGTACAAAGAACAAATAAAAAAGATTTATGACTATTCAAACACAGACTGGACGAAGTTCAGAAACGTATTAGATCAACATTTAGTGATCAATAATAAAATCCATACGACTAACGAATTAGAACAGGAAGTACAAAAGCTTACCACATCAATTCAAAGTAGTGTTCAAAAAGTAATAAGAACTCGCACCATAAAACCAGTTAGTGACAAACTACCTCTAGATATTATTAATATGATTAAGTATAGAAATCGTATTCGACGGCTGTGGCAAAAAACCAGGCTAAATAATCACAAAGTGGTCTTTACCAACTATACTAGAAAAATAAGAAAAGCAATATCAGAATACAAAAACCAAAAATGGTCGAATATACTAAATAAGCTGAACCCAAATGATAATTCACTGTGGAAAATGACAAAGGCCCTAAAAAAGACTTTTAAACCTATTCCAACCTTAATACAAAACAACATGACAGCAGTGACAGACACAGAAAAAGCAGAAATGATTGCACTACAGTATGAAAAAATCCATAATATAGACACTATAAATAATACACATGAACAGCAAAAAATTATTGAAGAAGTACGTAACTTTCTGGTTCGTGAAGATAAGCAAACCAATGCATGGTACAAATTTAAGACAACCCCTTGTGAATTATATGAAATTATAAAATGTCTACCACGTCTCAAAGCACCTGGACCAGATAACATACAGAACATTATTATACAAAATTTTAGTAAAAAAGCTGTTGTACAAATGACCCACATCATAAATGCTACGTTAAAACTAAGTCATTTTCCACAAAACTGGAAAATTGCTCATGTTATGCCAATATTAAAGACAGGAAAAGATGAATGCAAACCAAGCAGCTATAGACCAATTAGTCTTCTACCAACTTTAGGCAAATTTACAGAGAAAATTATCTTAGAAAGAATTAGACAACACGATAAGGCTAACAGCATAACAATAGATCAACAATTTGGGTTCCGACGAAAACACAACACAGTACAACAAGTATTAAGAATTGTTAACGATATAATGATTAATTTTAATAAAAAAAAAGTGACCGCAATGTTATTGTTAGACATAGAAAAGGCATTCGATAAAGTATGGGTAGATGGATTAATTTATAAAATGATTAAATACCAGTACCCATCTATAATAATAAAGCTTATTTACTCTTACATGACAAACAGATACTTCCAAGTCTCAGTTCGTAATACATTGTCGGGAAAAAAGAAAATATTAGCAGGTGTACCACAAGGCTCCATCTTAGGCCCAGTATTATTTAACATTTATCTCAACGATATTCCAAGTTTCCCAAAAACTCAGTTAGCACTTTACGCAGACGATACTGCCGTATATGCTCATTCATTCAGTGCAATAGTCGCTGCAAAACAAATTCAAATACACATACAGCAACTAGAGATGTATTACAAGAAATGGAAAATCACACTCAACACAGACAAAACCGAAGCGATCATATTCAGCAGGAAGTTCACTAATAACAAGATATTTCAACCCATTCAAATATTCGGTCACGATATAAAAATGTCACAAGCCGTGAAATATTTGGGTGTTACTTTAGACACAAAACTAACATACAAAGCACACATTAAAGCAGTATTAAGAAAAGCATATGCAGTGAATAAAAATATCTATTCACTTATGCTGGTTAATTCTAAGCTAAATACACACAACAAATTACTGATATATAAAATGATATTAAGACCCATCCTGACTTATGCAGCCCCAGCATGGAGAAGTGCAGCTGCAACCAATCTTATACCGTTGCAAAGATTCCAAAATAAATGCCTTAGACTAGTATTAAATACGGATAGATATCAAAAAATAAAAGTCCTACATGAAACAGCTAACTTAGAATATCTAAATGACTTTGTTAAGCAGCTGGCATTAAAATTCTATACACACCAACTACACAGCAACAGGTTAACACGAAATATTCTAAAAGATAGAAACGATACTCAAAAGGAGAAAGTGAAGCACAAGTATCCATACTACGATATCCAACTGTGATGACATTAGTAATAGGCCAAAGTTAAATACAATTAATTATTATAAGTAACATAAGATTTACTGGGGTACAACAAGGTACCTGAAAAACTAGAAGCAGGTTTTTTAAGCACATATTTTCCTGCATATTTATAATAGTTCACAAACACCGCAACTGATATATAAAATTAGATTTACCGAAATTCGTACAAATCTAACAATGTGATACTTTGTTCCTATGTATTATAAGTTAGATTATTTGACTGTTGTAGTAGGTTAAGCAACAATTGCGGGGACTACTAAAAACTAGACCTAAGAGCGTAACAAACAAATTTGTTAATTTTGTACGTTACATTTATATGAAATAAATTTATTGAAAATGAAAAAAATGAGTTCTCGTCCGATCACTGAAGTTAAGCGACATTGGGCACGGTCAGTACTTGGATGGGTGACCGCTTGGGAACACCGTGTAGCGTTGGCATCTCTTTTATTTTTTCATGTCGCCTCGAAATTTTTATTTACTGCTATTTACTTAATTTCAACTTGTTTACTTGTACTCGGTAAAATACCTCCATTAACCATTAGGTCTTTTTGTATCCTGTTACGAGCCAAACTGTGATTCTATGTTGATAGGATAAATATCAAGATCAACACTTTGTTGTTGAGAGATCTGTTGGTTCATTATATTGTTTGTGGTACCGTCATGATAGCCGGAGAGCAATTTAAGACCTTTGTGTTGAAACTGGTTCGGCGTAACATTAAAATTAAAAGTAAAACTTAACTAAAATCATGACTGACTAACTAAAACTAATTACTAGGTAAGAACTTACTAATTACTAGATAACGACTGAAACTGTATCCGACATATCCACGCTGTAATGTTATGAAAGCGTGCGTATTATTTCTTTGACAATAAGTCGGTTATGTGGGAGACGCAGCGGGTTCGAGTAGGTTAGAGTTGGTTAACGTCAACACTCATACCATGTTGTAAAGCACCAGTTCTTGTCGAGCGCTCGTATCTAACGGATGTGCGACTACATTCATAACCTCAAAACGTCAGACAGACACTCGTTAATAAAACAACAATTAAAAGAAAGTTTCATCATTTACAATATAAAAAGTGACAAGAAAGTGGAAGTGGAAGCGAATACAAAAATAATAGGGGATCGCCCACAAAATTACTGTGGGAATCCCCAGAAAAGAAAGAGCGATGCGGAGAACAGCACACCCGAAGCGAGTAAAAAAGACATCGCCGAAACTCAAGACAAACAGCGAAACGACATTGGAACCGACATAAAAATGAAAAGATTCGAACAGGAAATAAATAAACTAAAAAGCGATTCAAAAAAGCCGAAATTGAACCCACAACCCAACCTAAAAGCTGCAAGGACAGCGAAGGAAGAGGTTAGCGTCGGTACGCCCACAACAAAGGAACAAGCAACGCTAGTCACAATGGACACAGACTCCTTAAAACAAGAAAACGAAAACCTAAAAAGACTGATAAAAAACCTACAAGAAGAGTTGGACAGTCTTAAAAAACAAAAAAAAACGAAAAATGCTCCCTCACTCAGTTCCACACAAGAAATAAGGAAACAAAAAAATGACATTCCATTAAAAAACAAATTCGAGCTGCTGCAAGAGACAGAAGAAAATATCGTCATGGAAGAACAAATAGAAGAAAAAAGCCAGAAAAGGACGACTGAAAACGAACCAACAGTAACAAAACAACCACCTATAAACGTTACAGAACAAGACACAAAGAAGATTATACATATGATTAAAACCGAAGCCAATATCAACAAATTCTCTATTAGAAGAATTAACGACCACAAATTTACCATTAAAACCGACAACGGAGAGGCATTCAAAAAAGTAAAAAACACCCTAATCAGCAACAGAATTAATTTCTTCTCATTTACCCCAAAAGAAGAAAAGCAACAAACATATCTAATGAAAGGAGTCAACGGTGCCTTTGACCCAGCAGAAGTAATGACAGAGCTTCAAGAACACGAAGAAGCAGACTTACAATTTATGAAAGTCTCTAAATTCCAAACGGCAAATTCAATAAAAGCAAACAAACTATTGCCCATGTTTTTAGTCCAGCTCACCCCACACAGCTCAGCAGATAAATTGAAAAAAATCAAACAAATAGCATACCAAGTAATCAGATGGGAGAAATTAAGAAAGTCGGAACCCGTCCAGTGCAGAAAATGCCAGAGATTGGGCCATACAGCCACCAACTGCCATCTGAGCTACAGATGCGTAAAGTGCAACGAACCACACAACCCAGGCGAATGCAAAATACAAGCAGGACAAGACGACGAAAACAGGACAAGGCTATACTGCGTATTATGCAAACAACAGGGCCATCCTGCATCCTACAAAGGATGCCCAGCACGCAAAATACTGATAGAACGCCACCAAAACAAAAACAATAAGCAGGTGAGACACAGTACACCAATAAACACAAACAAAAGCAAAGTGACGGAGGGTGTTTCATATGCAGCTGTCACGAAAAGCAGACAAACCAACACAGAACAACAAACTCCCACACTGAATACTAATGCGCAAACTACTAACACATACACAGAAAAACAGGACAACCTACGTCTCATATTGCAGAACATGAATGTAATAATGCAACAACTACAAGAAATGAAAACAGAAATGACAGACAACACACGACGACTTGACAAGATTGACAGAATACTTGAAACAGGATATGACGAGAATTAGTCAACAAACTCAGACAAATTACACGATACAACTTCAGAATTTAAAACTCATGGCAGTTAATATCAACTCCCTTATCTCAAACTATAAGCGACACCATTTGCTTAAGCTCATACAAGACACCAAAACACACGTGACCCTAGTAAATGAAACGAAACTAAATGAAAAGCATAAAATTAACTTTAAAAACTACAATATTATAAGAACAGACAGACCAGGTAACACCAACGGTGGGGGAACTGCCATAATAATAAGAAAAGACATAAAGTTTGAAAAAATCTCCAACAAATATATACAACAATTCAGTACAATAGAAACTACAATAATAAGAATTCCAATCAACAACAATAATCTAATAATAATATCCGCATACGCAGCCAAAAGTTCAATCAGTGCTTTCAAATCGGAATTGCAAAACTTAGTTCAATATCTCAACATTAAACATAAACAGAACTTCCTCGTACTCATGAGAGATCTAAACGCAAAACACACAGAATGGGGAAACACAACAAACAATCATAGAGGTAAATATCTGCAGAAATGGCTGACAGAAAACACAGACAGATATGACATTTCTCTACAGGCACCAAAATGCCACACGTACTACAAATATAACTCCACACTAGACATCGGAATTATCGACAAAAGACTGAAACTGTCATGTACAGATAGCGACGAAACTATGACAACAGTTGTGTGTGACAGTGATCACTTAGCAATAACCATAACAATAGAGTCCATTGAAAACAACAGACTAGCGATTGAATCTGAACCAGAACAAGCCAGATATAACTACGGACAAACGGATTGGGAAAAATTCACTCAACACCTACTACGAACACCAAAAACAGAAATACCATTTGACAGAAACTTACACAACGAGGAAATAGACAACTACCTAATCAACATAGAAAATAAAATAAAAAATGCAATAGAAGCAACTGTACCAATACACAAAAACAACGACTCAACTGAAAGGTACATGACAAACAACATTAAGCAATTACTAAAACAAAAAAGCCGCATATTAACACAAATAAAAAGATTGTATAGAAACTTTGACACTGGCAACCCTCAGCTATTAGTACTTAAAGCGTGCATGAAAAATGTCACCAAACAGATAAAAATAGCCTTTTCACGATCAGTAAGCAACTACTGGGAAAAAACCCTAAAACGCATAACACACACAGACACGAACACCATGTTCCTTAAAATAAGTGCTATATTCAGACAAAAGAAAAGCCAACCAATAGCAGACTTAAAACTGTCTCTACAGCAAATAGACAAACTGATTACACCAGACATACACGTAACAACAGGGAACAAAAACCAAAACGGTGAGATAGTAATTTCAAATAATCAGGACAAACTGGACATAATAGGAAAACATTTTTCACTGACACACATACAAAACGACCACCTGGGCAGAGCAGAGCACGGAAGCATTGTTAAAAAGACCATAACCGAATTTGATAGAACTTACAATAATGAAAAAACCATAACTACATTTAGCCCGGAAAACTCTGCCCTAAACCCAGGAGCTACGGATATCGAGAAGATTTTCACCAACATCTACGAATTGCAAAGCTACATAAAACAAATGAAAGCCAAAAAATCCACGGGATTCGACAGAATCCCAAACATAATAATTAAACACCTGCCAGTACAAACAATTAAAGAATACTGTATTCTGTTTAACAACCTCATTAACAACGCACACTTTCCTGTGCACTGGAAAATTGCCAAGGTGGTCGCAATTCAAAAGAAGGATAAGGATCACAGTAACCCAACGAACTACAGACCAATCTGCCTGCTACCGTGCATCAGCAAACTCTTTGAAATAAAGATAAATAATATACTCACAACCGTATGCGAGAAACTGAACATTATACCAGAACAGCAGTTCGGGTTCCGATACAAACACTCTACGATACACGCCATAAACACACTAGTGAACGACGTATGCTGGGCACTCAACGCGGGTAATGCGACGGGTGCTGTACTAATAGACTTAGAAAAGGCCTTCGACACCGTTTGGACACAAGGTCTAATCTTCAAGCTCATAAAGAAGAAATTCCCACCGCACACCGTCAAACTAGTAAGAAATATGATATCGAACAGAAGGTACAGAGTCACGGACGGAAATACCTTATCTAGAGCTGAATTTCAAGTAAAAAATGGACTACAGCAGGGAACGGTGAACTCTCCCCTTCTGTTCAATATCTATATAAGCGATCTCCTACATCTGTTTAATTTAAACAACACAAACCAAGCAAAAGCAATAGCATTCGCGGACGACTTAATTCTCTATGGTACAGATCCAAGTGCAAACACAATACAACAAGTACTACAGGATAAATTTAACAGGATCAAATACTATTGCGATACGTGGAGACTGAAAATAAATGAAAGCAAATGTGAAACAATCTTATTCCGTCCGAAGATTAGAGACATGACAGGAAACAATGCTAAACAAGTAAAACAATTTTCTATATTTGCAGACACAGATAAGAAAAACCAAATCAAACACAAAAAGACTGTTAAATATTTAGGTATATACTTAGACGATAAGCTGCAATACAAAGAACATGTTCAAATAGCACTTAAGAAAGCACAAGGCGCCTTCTTCGCGAACAAAAACTTATTCTACAACAAACACATATCCAGACGGGTCAAAGTCATAGCATATCAAGCGTTAATCCGTCCAATACTAACCTACGGCTGCCCAATATGGCACAACATAACATCCTCAGTAATGGAAAACATGCGAAGATTCGAAAGAAGGTGCCTTAGAACGTGCTTAAGTAAGTATAGGACAGCGCGATCAGGCTACCAGAAAACAGTCAGCAACCAAGTAATATACAATCTAGCCGATATAAGAAGATGCGACTCACACATCATTGCAATAACCAGAAACTATTTTTTAAAAACCATAAATGTAAAAACAAACAGTCTGATATGGTGCTCAACATATCCCAATCCAACGTATCTGACGCTAGCGCTCACAAAAGGATATCCTCCACCACAAGCATTCCTATTTTTGGACAATCAGGGACTAATAGAGGACCAACAAAAAGTACCAATATTTTACCACATAAAGAGACAATACAACCCGACTATTCTAAACAGAACTGCTGTACAAAATATAAACACTAAATACGATATAGCTTTACCATCAAGGGAATCGGAGAACAGATACGCTACAAACAAAGAAAAAGTCTGGTGGCTAGAAAATTATTAGATGACTGTT
Organism: Hedychridium roseum; assembly: GCA_963989215.1. Classification (NCBI taxonomy): domain Eukaryota; kingdom Metazoa; phylum Arthropoda; class Insecta; order Hymenoptera; family Chrysididae; genus Hedychridium; species Hedychridium roseum. The sequence goes on along the minus strand of OZ022312.1, from coordinate 521,953 downwards.
TTCTGGATGCTAATTAGAAACACTAATTGTAAGATGGTAGTAACAGAAACATACCACAAGCAAGACTGATAGGCTATGATAACGAATAGATGGAGCTGAATGAAAGAGTGTCAGCATGAACACGAGTGAAAGAGATGTGTACACTGAACGAAACTAGTGAATAGACACATCGTCCATGTACTTCTATAATTAACCATAGCAAAGTACAATAGTTCCTATATAAATTAATAACATAGTTCCTAAGATACAAGTGCAATCAAAGTATATCAAAAGATACAGCATAATTCTACCCTGCGTCCCCTGTACATACCCCTTGTTAAATTTTACAGTTATGCTTTTGTTTGTATATTATCTATCCGTAGGTGTAAGTTTACCCTTTAAAAAAAACCAAGACTGAAAACAGCTTTTTTAATGTCCGTATTTTTAAGCTGTAACAAATAAAGAGCGCACAACCAAAAAATGTCATAGAAGATAAGGACTACATAGAATGTAAGGTATAGATTAAGATCCGTGAGAGCCTACCACGGGCCAAGTGTGATAATGTTAATAACTCTAGCAACTGTATATCCGCGTTTATTAGGATTAAGAAGAAATATTTTGTACGGTTTTTAATAAACGATTTAAAAAAAAAAAAAAAAAAATGTTGTAAAGCACCAGTTCTCGTCCGATCACTGCAGTTAAGCAACATTGGGCACGGTCAGTACTTGGATGGGTGACCGCTTGGGAACACCGTGTAGCGTTGGCATCTCTTTTATTTTTTCATGTCGCCTCGAAATTTTTATTTACTGCTATTTACTTAATTTCAACTTGTTTACTTGTACTCGGTAAAATACATCCATTAACCATTAGGTCTTTTTGTATCCTGTTACGAGCCAAACTGTGATTCTATGTTGATAGGATAAATATCAAGATCAACACTTTGTTGTTGAGAGATCTGTTGGTTCATTATATTGTTTGTGGTACCGTCATGACAGCCGGAGAGCAATTTAAGACCTTTGTGTTGAAACTGGTTCGGCGTAACATTAAAATTAAAAGTAAAACTTAACTAAAATCATGACTGACTAACTAAAACTAATTACTAGGTAAGAACTTACTAACTACTAGATAACGACTGAAACTGTATCCGACATATCCACGCTGTAATGTTATGAAAGCGTGCGTATTATTTCTTTGACAATAAGTCGGTTATGTGGGAGACACAGTGGGTTCGTGTAGGTTAGAGTTGGTTAACGTCAACACTCATACCATGTTGTAAAGCACCAGTTCTCGTCCGATCACTGAAGTTAAGCAACATTGGGCACGGTCAGTACTTGGATGGGTGACCGCTTGGGAACACCGTGTAGCGTTGGCATCTCTTTTATTTTTTCATGTCGCCTCGAAATTTTTATTTACTGCTATTTACTTAATTTCAACTTGTTTACTTGTACTCGGTAAAATACCTCCATTAACCATTAGGTCTTTTTGTATCCTGTTACGAGCCAAACTGTGATTCTATGTTGATAGGTTAAATATCAAGATCAACACTTTGTTGTTGAGAGATTTGTTGGTTCATTATATTGTTTGTGGTACCGTCATGATAGCCGGAGAGCAATTTAAGACCTTTGTGTTGAAACTGGTTCGGCGTAACATTAAAATTAAAAGTAAAACTTAACTAAAATCATGACTGACTAACTAAAACTAATTACTAGGTAAGAACTTACTAACTACTAGATAACGACTGAAACTGTATCCGACATATCCACGCTGTAATGTTATGAAAGCGTGCGTATTATTTCTTTGACAATAAGTCGGTTATGTGGGAGACGCATTGGGTTCGTGTAGGTTAGAGTTGGTTAATGTCAACACTCATACCATGTTGTAAAGCACCAGTTCTCGTCCAGTCGCGACTGATCTGTCAAGCGAGAAGCACGCGAATACAAACCGCTATTATATAGTACAAAGTACAAAAGTCTGCACATAGTGAAAGTTAATATAAAACATCTTCAAAATAAGTTATTAAGTTCAATAACTAATTTTACCTTAAGTGACTGAAATATTCAGTTCACAATCATCAAAGTTCGTGAAGGCGACTTATAGCCCAAAATGTCATGGCCCAAAAACCCGGCCAACAACCGAACAAAAAAAAAGACATACTGAGCAATACAGGAGAAGGAAGTAATTCTCCAGCTCCAGCCAACAAGGAAATTAATATAAATAAATGGGAAATACTGAAGTACCTCGAAGGAGAAACTTCATTAAACAAAACAATAAAAATTAAAACTGGAGGAAAACCAACTACCCCAAGGAAAAAAAAACTGACTACTTCGCCAACTAACGTTATTATGGAAAGAATAACGAAGAAGAAAAAAACTGAAAACCCGGAATCACCAAAAGACAAATGTCCAGCAAAGCCAAATTTAATCCAACCGTCAAACCGATATTCAATATTACGAGATGAGGTCGAAAACCCGGAGAACGAAACCCCAACCGATGGATTTGAATTACCAAATGTACCAGAAACGGCAAGAAAGGTACACAATGTAATTGAATCCTCAGAAGAAATCGAAATAGCGGAAGAAGAAGATGAAGGAACCGAATTTCCCCGACCATCCAGACATATTCAACACAACCAGGGAGGAATAAATTCCTACAACAAAAAAGAAAAAGAAAAAACTCCACCGATCCTGATATTCGACAGCAATACACAACATATCATAAGTATACTGAACAAATCACCACACACAAAACACTTTTACATAAAAAGGAACAGCAACAACAAAATAACACTTTACACACAAAATTTAGACTATTACAAAAACACAATTAAATCATTAAAAGAGAAAAACATAAAATTCTTTACATTTACACCCAAAACAGAAAAACCTCACACTATAATTCTGAGAGGGTTGGATAAAGCTTTCACTCCAACCGAAATAATGCATGAATTAAAAAGCATTAGTATACCTGATGTAACAATAACAAATGTAATCAGATTAGAAACAAATTATTCCAGAACAAATAATATTGATTTACCGTTATATAAAGTATACCTGTCTAGTAATAGTAACCCAGAAAATCTTAAACAAGTTAGAGTCTTATTCCACCATCTTATAAACTGGGAAAATATAAAAATCAAAAATATAACCCAGTGTCGAAAATGCCAAAGGCTGGGTCATGCAGCATCAAATTGTAATTTGGATTACAGATGTGTAAAGTGTAACGAAAAACATGACCCCGGAAATTGCAAAATTCAAACAGAAAAAAAATAGATAGATCTAAAATATTTTGTGCATTATGTAACAAAACAGGCCATCCAGCATCTTATAGAGGATGTCCTGAGTTTAAAAAAAGAGTTCTATTATTAAGAAAACCACCAACTAATTTGATTAAGAAATATCAGACCCAAACAGAAATCCAAACACCCATGTACATTCAACCCACTACATCCTCATATAATCAACCTAACATGATAGCTAACACCACTAAAAAAAAATCATTCACTGATGTGGTAAAGGGTAAAAATCCCCTACCAGACCGTATTACGTCTATGACTTCAATACTACCAGGAATTCAATCAAATGAAAAAATCCAAACAAATAACAAAACTCAATATAACATAGAAGAAATTTCTGTAGATATTAAATTCATCAAAGATCAACTAATGGTAATGATACAACAACAGTTTACTTATTTAAATAACAAAGTCAACGAAAATGAAGCCAAAATAAACTCAATTTTAAGTTTGTTACAGTCAAATGACTTCTAGTCCCAGACTAAATCAACCGAAATATATAGATAAGATAAAAATAATCTCCATAAATGTTAACTCCCTTGTGGCACCTATAAAAAGGGCCAACGTAGTTGATCTAATAAACAATGAAAATCCTCATATTATACTTATGTCGGAGACAAAACTAACTGAAAAACACAATCCGTACTTTAAAAATTATAATCTTTATAGAAATGACAACAGATCGGGTAAAGGAACAGCGGGCACAGCTATAGCTATAAAAAATTATATAAAAACTGAACACTATGAAGATCCGATAATCAATAATCTAGAATCTATAAACTCATCGATTATTAAATTAAAATTAATAAATAATTGCAACCTTATAATCGTATCTATATATGCCCTGCCCAGGAAAATAAACCAATTCAAAAATGAATGGAACACTTTAATCCACAGATTAAATTTATCAGATACAAAAAATTTCTATATAATTGCAGGTGACTTCAACTCTAAACACAAAACCTGGAATAACTGCAAAAATAATACAAGAGGTAATTTTCTATATAAATGGATCAATAAGTATGGATTAAATCTGAGAATGAATCTAATTTTCCCAAAAGACTATACCTACCCTAGAAGTAATTCAACTTTAGACTTCGCCTTAATAGATTGTAGATTAAACGTAGAAAATATAGACGAAGGTAAAAAAACACGCATAATAAAATATGATAGCGACCATAACGGCTTTGAAATAATAATTAATTGGCAAAATCTAATAAATAAAACTGATTCAGCGGATAATTATGAAACTACATCAAACTTAAATTACAATAAAGCAAATTGGAATAAATTCCAAAAATATATTAGTAATAAACTAAAAAACCTAAACCACCACAAAAATATTCCTAAAGACGAATTAAGCAAACATATTGATCACTTCAACATTATAATTAATAACGCCATACACAAGTATATACCAAAAAAAATAGAACAAGATTGTATAAATATTTATAACAATGTCAAAATAAAGAACCTAAGGAAAAAAAAGAGTAACATCCTATCCCAAATTTTAAAAATTCAAAGAAACCAAATCAAATTCAGATCAGACTTATTTTACAAAATTTACAAAAATATATTATCACAAATAAATACTGAAATTCAAAAAGAATACACATCACAAATCAATAAATATTGGAAAAATAGACTAATAGCCATGTCTCCAAAAAACCCTTCTGATATGTTTAAATCGATCAACCGTTTAACACGGAAAAACCGTACTCAGCCCATAAAAAGAATAATTCTAAAACAAGACGAAATTAAGTACATTAAAAAAGCCAATATTCACGCTGATGAGCTCACACAGAACGAACATAATAATTTAATTATAGACAACAAACAACAAATTGCTTCATTACTAGCTTGTAGATTCGCTGATATTTATGAAAACCTAAATGCCAAATCAAACACACCACTAGAAAACATAATTAAAAGTACATTACATAAAAATAAATTACTAAAGGAACAACTATCATCAAATACAATAACATACACTACGTTTCTTATCAATAATAGTGCACTAAATCCCAAAGACGAAAACAACAAATACTTAACAAACATATATGAAGTCGGAAATATAATAAATAAATTAAATAACAAAAAATCATATAGCTCAGACAAAATATCAAATTTCCTAATTAAAAAATTTCCACGAAACGCAATAAAATATTTAACAATAATATTTAACAATTTACTGAACAATTATCACTTCCCTTCGCAGTGGAAAATAGCAAAAGTAATCCCAATTTTAAAACCAACCAAAAAACCATACGAACTATCCAGTTATAGACCTATCAGTCTATTAAGCAATATAGGCAAAATATTCGAAAAAATTATTAACATAAGACTTGAAGCTATATGCTACAAAAATGAGCTAATTCCTGAAACTCAATTCGGCTTCAAAAAACATCACTCAACTATCCACGCCATAAACAAATTAACCACTGATATAAATTGGGCCATCAATAGCAAACAAGTGGTCGGAGCCTGTTTAATTGATTTCGAAAAGGCCTTCGATTCTATATGGCTGGATGGATTAATCTATAAGTTGATCCAATTAAAGCTACCAGAATACCTAATCCGGATAATAGCAGACATGATCCATAATAAATCGTTCCACGTTTACATAAATAACAATATTGATACACAGATATTTAAAATCCCCAACGGACTCCAACAAGGTACAGTGACCGCTCCACTCTTGTTTAATTTATATATAAGCAGTCTATACAAATTATTTAACTTCGATACTAATCACAAACAAAAAATAATAGGCTTTGCGGATGACACCATAATTTATTACATAGATAAAAAGCCAAGTATAATTAAAAAAAACTTAAAAATTTTATTCCAACAAATCAACAATTACTGCAAAAATTGGAAATTACGAATAAATGTTGAAAAATGTGAGTCAATTCTTTTTAGATATAAACTAAGCGGCTATGCGCACAATAATGTTAGGGCAAACTGGAAAAATTTTAACATAAACGATGAAAATGATATCAATAAAATCCCAAATAAAAAAGTCGTCAGATACTTAGGATGTCACCTCGACATTAAATTAAATTTTAATGAACATATAAAAATTCAATTAGAAAAAGCAAGAAATGCATTCTTCGCCTTAAAAAACATTTGGTATTCCAAATTCATTGATCAAGAAGTTAAATTATTAACTTATAAATTATATATTAGACCGATTATAACGTATGCAGCTCCCATTTGGTTTAATATCCCTGCGTCCCAAATGGAAAAAATTCGAATTTTTGAACGTAAATGCTTAAGAGCTTGTCTATCTTTATTCAGAACCAAAGAAAGCAATTTCAAAAAACACTATCCTAATATAATAATTTATAATACAGCACAAATTGTAAGAATAGATCTATTCATAATAAAACTAATTAGAAACTACTTCCTAAAAATTACAGAAATTCCAATCAAAACTATAATGAAAGGCTGTCTAATGCCAAATCCTAATTATTTTAAAAAAACGCTACACACAGGAAATATCCCACCTGAAGGCTTCATTTTCCTTGACGCCAACAATCTCATTATTAACAAAGAAAACGTGCCGATAATCTATCACGCAAAGAGATTGAAAGGAAATAAATCAATAAATTATCTACCAACAAGTTATAATGAATATGACAAGAACAAATGGATATTCAATAAAGACTTCTTCATAAATGAAACATTCTGGAACAAAAGTTACTGGTGGCTTGAAAAAGACGAAAACCACACATAATCCTTTATAAACCGAAGTAACATAAATAAATCCTTATAAAACCAACAGACAGACGAGGATGGGGGCGATGGAGCGGGGGAGGGGCAATATACGTTGCTCGCGCGCTCTCTCTCTCTCTCTCTCTCTCGTTTTTCTCCGTCCTCTTCGCTATATTCCTGTCCTCACCTTCGTACAATATTTATACAATACTGTTACAAAACTTGCTTAGATATATTATCCAAATTGTATAAAACTTTATAGAATTTATATTAAGACCATCATATATATTTCATATATAACATAAGTATTTAGAAAACAATTAATACAGATAAACCGTTAGGACTAGATCCGAAGGTATACCGATTCACAAAACTCTAGATATAGAGTCACAGTTGAATCCGGCAATAATTATAGGGACACAAATTCCCTCTATTTAATATAAGAAAAAAAAAAAAAAAAAAAAAATAGGTCAGTTTTTTTTTGTTTTTTAGTGGCATTTAATATACAACTTTTTCTGACAGTTATGTTAATAGACATCAATACACCAGAAATAGATATTTTATAACAATAAGAAAACTAATACACATGTACAAACCATCACATATTATCATTAATTGTTAAACATACGAGCTGTCCAAAGGACCTGTTATGTTCTAAGTAGACATTATAATTACCCTAGTTCTAGTTTATTCGAACTGTATTAACAACCCTAATTGTAAGCCACAACTAAATAAACACTTATAAAAAAAAAAAAAAAAAAACCAGTTCTCGTCCGATCACTGAAGTTAAGCAACATTGGGCACGGTCAGTACTTGGATGGGTGACCGCTTGGGAACACCGTGTAGCGTTGGCATCTCTTTTATTTTTTCATGTCGCCTCGAAATTTTTATTTACTGCTATTTACTTAATTTCAACTTGTTTACTTGTACTCGGTAAAATACCTCCATTAACCATTAGGTCTTTTTGTATCCTGTTACGAGCCAAACTGTGATTCTATGTTGATAGGTTAAATATCAAGATCAACACTTTGTTGTTGAGAGATTTGTTGGTTCATTATATTGTTTGTGGTACCGTCATGATAGCCGGAGAGCAATTTAAGACCTTTGTGTTGAAACTGGTTCGGCGTAACATTAAAATTAAAAGTAAAACTTAACTAAAATCATGACTGACTAACTAAAACTAATTACTAGGTAAGAACTTACTAACTACTAGATAACGACTGAAACTGTATCCGACATATCCACGCTGTAATGTTATGAAAGCGTGCGTATTATTTCTTTGACAATAAGTCGGTTATGTGGGAGACGCATTGGGTTCGTGTAGGTTAGAGTTGGTTAACGTCAACACTCATACCATGTTGTAAAGCACCAGTTCTCGTCCGAGTCGCGGCTGAACTGTCAAGTGAGAAGCACGCGAATTCAAACCGTTACCATATAGAACAAAGTCTATAAGTCTATACATAGTTAAATTAAAAATAATATATTTACAAAATAAGTTATACAGTATAATAACAAAATATACCTCAAGTGACTAAAACACCCAGCTCACAACTACTAAGGAACATTGTGGGCGAATCATAGCCCAAAATGTCATGGCTCAAAAATCTGGCCAACAACTAAATAATAAAAAAGACCCATCGGACAACACAGGTGAAGGAAGTAAATCACCAACTTCAACTAACAAAGAAATCAACGTAAATAAATGGGAAATACTGAAGTACCTCGAAGGAGAAACTTCTTTAAATAAAACAATAAAAATAAAAACTGGTGTGAAACCGATCACACCAAGGAAAAAAAAAATGGCTACATCTCCAACCAACGTTATCAATGAAAGAATAACGAAGAAGAAAAAAACTGAAAACCAGGAATCTTCAAAAGATAAACGGTTAGCAAATACAAACTCAAACCATCCGCCAAACCGTTACCTAATACTACAAGATGAGGTCGAAAACCTGGAGGACACAACGACAACCGATGGATTCGAATTGCCAAACGTACCAGAAATGACAAGAAAGGTACACAAGGTAATTGAATCCACAGAAGATACCGAATTAGCGGAAGAAGAAAAGGAAGGAGCCGAAATTCCCCGATCGTCCAGACACATTCCACACTTCCAGGGAGGAGTAACATCAATCAATAAAAAAGGAAAAGAAAAAACACCACCGATCCTAATATTCGGCAGTAACACCCAACACATAATAAGTATATTGAACAAATCACTACACACAAAACACTTTTACATAAAAAGAAATAGCAACAACAAAATAACATTATATACACAAAATTTAGACTATTACAAAAACACAATTAAATCATTAAAAGAAAAAAACATAAAATTTTTTACGTTTACACCCAAAACAGAAAAACCGCATATCTTGATCCTGAGAGGTCTAGATAAAGTTTTTACACCAATCGAAATATTAAAGGAATTAAAAAGTATTAACTTACCTGAGGTCAACATAACAAACGTTGTAAGACTAGAAACGAGCTACTCTCGAATAAATAATATAGATTTACCTTTATATAATAGCAATATAGAAAATTTAAAACAGGTTAGAGTTCTTTTCCATCACATAATAAATTGGGAAAATGTCAAAATTAAAAATATAACACAATGTCGAAAATGCCAAAGGCTAGGTCATGCTGCAACAAATTGCAACATGGATTATAGATGTGTAAAATGTAATGAAAAACATGATCCTGGAGAATGTAAAATTTCATTTGAAAAAAAGATAGAAAGATCTCAACTTTTTTGTGCATTATGCAATAAAACAGGTCACCCAGCATCCTACAGAGGCTGCCCGGAATATAAAAAAAGAGCACTTATCCTAAGTTCACCACTAACAGGTTTGAATAAAAAACAACAAATCCAAACGCAAAATCATACACAAATTCAAATACATCCTCAAACACCTATATTTACTCATAGCAATAAGCTAGCCAATAATATTAAAAAAAAATCCTTTAATGAAGTAGTAAGGGGTACAAACCCCCTCCCAGTCAGTAATATGACTCTGGATTCATCGCCACCAGCAACACAATCAAAAAAAAAGATCATAACAAACAATAGAACACAATTAAACTTAGCAGAAATTTCTGAAGACATTAAATTTATCAAAGAACAATTAATGGAAATGATCCAACAACAGCTGACTTATCTAAATAACAAAGTCAACGAAAATGAAGCCAAAATAAACTCCATTCTAAACTTGATACAGTCAAATGACTATTAATCTTAGTTCAAATCATTTAAAAAGTATAGATAAGTTAAAAATAATCTCTATTAATGTGAACTCCCTAGTTGCACCGATAAAAAGGGCTAACTTAGTAGATCTAATAAACAATGAAAACCCACATATTATACTTATGTCTGAGACAAAACTAACAGAAAAACATAATCCACACTTTAAAAATTATAAACTCTTTAGAAATGACAATAGCACGGGTAAAGGATCGGCGGGTACAGCCATAGCAATTAAAAGTAATATAATAACAGAGCACTGCGAAGACCCAATAATCAATAACTTAGAATCAATAAATTCATCAATTATTAAATTAAAATTAATAAATAATTGCAATCTCATAATTGCATCTATATATGCCCTGCCCAGGAAAATAAACCAATTCAAAAAAGAATGGAACACTATATTCCACAGATTAAATATAGCAAATACAAAAAATTACTATATAATAGCAGGTGACTTCAATTCAAAACACAAAACATGGAATAACTGCAAAAACAACACAAGAGGTAATTTCCTATATAAATGGATTAATAAGTATGGATTAAATCTCAGAATGCATCTAATTTACCCAAAAGATTATACATATCCCAGGTGTAAGTCAACTTTAGACTTCGCCTTATTAGACTGTAGGCTTAACGTAGAAAATCTTGATGAAGGTAAAAAAACACGCATAATAAAATATGATAGCGACCACAACGGATTTGAAATAATAATAAATTGGCAAAATCTAATAAATAAAACAGACACACCAGAAAATTATGAGACTCTATTAAATCTAAATTACAAAAAAGCAAATTGGAACAAATTCCAAAAATATATTAATAATAAATTAATAAACTTAAACCACCATAAAAATATTACTAATGACGAATTAAGCAAACATATAGATCACTTCAATATTATAATCAATAACGCCACCCACAAATACATACCAAAAAAAATAGAACAAGATTGTATCAACATCTACAACAATAACAAAATAAAGAATCTAAGAAAAAAAAGAGTAACATTCTATCTCAAATTCTAAAAATACAAAGAAACCAAATAAACTTTAGATCAGACTTATTTTACATAATTTACAAAAATATATTATCACAATTAAATACCGAAATTCAAAAAGAATACACATTTCAGATCAATAAATATTGGAAAAATAGATTATTAGCTATGTCTCCAAAAAATCCGTCGGATATGTTCAAATCGATCAATCGTCTAACACGAAAAACCCGTAATCAGACAATAAAAAGAATAATCCTAAAACAAGATGAAATTAAATACACTAATAAAGCCAAAATTCACTCTGATGAGCTTGTACAGGACGAACATAATAATCTGATAATAGATAACAAACAACAAATTGCTTCCTTACTAGCGTGTAGATTCGCAGAAATTTATGAAAATCCAAACTCAAAAACAAACACACCCCTAGAAAATGTAATTAAAAATACATTACACAAAAACAAATTACTAGAGGAACAAATGATATCAAATACAACATCATATACTACATTTAACAATAATAATAGTGCACTAAATCCAAGAGATGAAAATAATAAATATTTAACAAATGTATTTGAAGTCGAAAACATAATAAAGAAACTAAATAACAAAAAATCATATAGTTCAGATAAAATATCAAATTTCTTAATAAAGAAATTTCCACGAAACGCTATAAAGTACTTAACAATAATATTTAATAATTTACTGAATAACTATCACTTCCCAACACAATGGAAAATAGCCAAAGTAATCCCAATCTTAAAACCAAATAAAAAACCATACGAACTATCCAGTTATAGACCTATCAGTCTATTAAGCAATATTGGCAAAATATTCGAGAAAATTATTAATATGAGACTTGAAGCTATATGCTACAAAAAAGAGCTAATCCCAGAAACGCAATTCGGATTTAAAAAATACCATTCAACTATACACGCCATAAATAAATTAACCTCTGACATTAACTGGGCTATCAATAGCAAACAGGTAGTCGGAGCCTGTTTAATTGACTTCGAAAAGGCTTTCGATTCAATATGGCTTGATGGTTTAATATACAAGTTAATCCAATTAAAGCTACCAGTATGTCTAATTCGAATAATAGCTGACATGATCCGTAATAAATCGTTCCATGTTAATATAAATAATAATATTGATTCACAGATATATAAAATCCCTAACGGTCTTCAACAAGGAACAGTAACCGCTCCTCTTCTGTTTAATTTATACATAAGCAGTCTATTCAAATTATTTAATTTTGATTCAAATCACAAACAAAAAATAATAGGATTCGCGGATGATACCATAATTTATTATATCGACAAAAAACCAAGTATAATTAAAAATAAACTAAGAATTTTATTCCAACAAATCAATAATTACTGTATAAATTGGAAATTAGGAATAAACATTGAAAAATGTGAATCGATTCTATTTAGATACAAATTAAGCGGATATGCGCACAATAATGTTAGGATAAATTGGAAAAATTTTAATATAAATGAAGTAAATGATATCAATAAAATACCAAACAAAAAAGTCGTTAAATATCTAGGATGTCACTTGGACATAAAATTGAACTTCAATGAACATATAAAAATACAACTAGAAAAAGCAAGAAAGGCATTCTTTGCTTTAAAAAGCATATGGTATTCCAAATTTATCGATCATAAAGTTAAATTACTAACTTATAAGTTATATATCAGACCAATCATAACTTATGCAGCTCCCATTTGGTTTAATATCCCCGCGTCCCAAATGGAAAAAATACGAATTTTTGAACGAAAATGCCTAAGAGCTTGTTTAACACTATTCAGAACCAAAGAAAGCGATTTCAAAAAACATTATCCTAATTTCATAATTTATAATACAGCACAAATTGTAAGAATCGATATATTCATTATCAAACTAATTAGAAATTACTTCTTAAAAATTGCAGAAATTCCAATTAAAACCATAATGAAAGGATGTCTAATGCCAAATACTAATTATTTTGAGAAAACGCTACACACAGGAAATATTCCCCCCGAAGGCTTCATTTTCCTTGACGCCAATGAATTCATTATTAACAAGGAAAATATTCCGATAATATACCACGCAAAGAGAGTAAAAGGAAACAAATCAATAAATTATCTACCAAGAAGTTATAATGAATATGACAAGACCAAATGGTTATATAATAAAGATTTCTTCATAAATGAATTATTCTGGAACAAAAGTTACTGGTGGCATGAAAAAACCTGATACTATAGTGTAATTTAATTAACCAAAATAAATCCTTATGGAATCATCAGACAGACGAGGATGGCGACGGTGGGGTAGGAGACGGGCAATTTGCTTGCTCTCTCTCTCTCTCTCACGCCTTCTCCCTCTTCTTCGCTTTTTTCCTGTCCTTACCCTTTTAGTGTTCTCTTAGTACACTTAGCTAGATATACTACTGTCTCTTCTCATATCTTCTTTCTATCTTTATTCAAATTATTTAAATTTATATAAAGACTATATTAAGACCATCATTATATATTTTATATATAATATAAGTATCTAGAAAACACACATTATAGATAAACCCTAAGGATTAACTCCAAAGGTAAACCGGCTCACTAAACTCTAGATATAGAGTTATTGATGAAGTCGGCAATAATTACAGGGACAAAAATTTCCCCCTTATTAAATATACAAAAAAAAGGTCAGTTTTTTGTTTTTAAGTGGCACTTATTATACAATCCTTTTCTGACAGTTATGTTAATAGACATCAACACACCCGAAATAGAAATCCTATAATAATAAGAAAGTTAATATACTATTACAAGCTATTACAAATTACCAACAATTGTTAAACGTGCGAGCCGTCCTAGGGACCTGCCATGTTACATTAGTTATAAGAATATCCTAGTTCTAGTTTATTCGAACTGTCAACAACAACCTTAATTGTAAGCCACAAATGAATAAACAATTTAAAAAAAAAAAAAAAAAAAACCAGTTCTCGTCCGATCACTGAAGTTAAGCAACATTGGGCACGGTCAGTACTTGGATGGGTGACCGCTTGGGAACACCGTGTAGCGTTGGCATCTCTTTTATTTTTTCATGTCGCCTCGAAATTTTTATTTACTGCTATTTACTTAATTTCAACTTGTTTACTTGTACTCGGTAAAATACCTCCATTAACCATTAGGTCTTTTTGTATCCTGTTACGAGCCAAACTGTGATTCTATGTTGATAGGTTAAATATCAAGATCAACACTTTGTTGTTGAGAGATTTGTTGGTTCATTATATTGTTTGTGGTACCGTCATGACAGCCGGAGAGCAATTTAAGACCTTTGTGTTGAAACTGGTTCGGCGTAACATTAAAATTAAAAGTAAAACTTAACTAAAATCATGACTGACTAACTAAAACTAATTACTAGGTAAGAACTTACTAACTACTAGATAACGACTGAAACTGTATCCGACATATCCACGCTGTAATGTTATGAAAGCGTGCGTATTATTTCTTTGACAATAAGTCGGTTATGTGGGAGACACAGTGGGTTCGTGTAGGTTAGAGTTGGTTAACGTCAACACTCATACCATGTTGTAAAGCACCAGTTCTCGTCCGATCACTGAAGTTAAGCAACATTGGGCACGGTCAGTACTTGGATGGGTGACCGCTTGGGAACACCGTGTAGCGTTGGCATCTCTTTTATTTTTTCATGTCGCCTCGAAATTTTTATTTACTGCTATTTACTTAATTTCAACTTGTTTACTTGTACTCGGTAAAATACCTCCATTAACCATTAGGTCTTTTTGTATCCTGTTACGAGCCAAACTGTGATTCTATGTTGATAGGTTAAATATCAAGATCAACACTTTGTTGTTGAGAGATTTGTTGGTTCATTATATTGTTTGTGGTACCGTCATGACAGCCGGAGAGCAATTTAAGACCTTTGTGTTGAAACTGGTTCGGCGTAACATTAAAATTAAAAGTAAAACTTAACTAAAATCATGACTGACTAACTAAAACTAATTACTAGGTAAGAACTTACTAACTACTAGATAACGACTGAAACTGTATCCGACATATCCACGCTGTAATGTTATGAAAGCGTGCGTATTATTTCTTTGACAATAAGTCGGTTATGTGGGAGACACAGTGGGTTCGTGTAGGTTAGAGTTGGTTAACGTCAACACTCATACCATGTTGTAAAGCACCAGTTCTCGTCCGATCACTGAAGTTAAGCAACATTGGGCACGGTCAGTACTTGGATGGGTGACCGCTTGGGAACACCGTGTAGCGTTGGCATCTCTTTTATTTTTTCATGTCGCCTCGAAATTTTTATTTACTGCTATTTACTTAATTTCAACTTGTTTACTTGTACTCGGTAAAATACCTCCATTAACCATTAGGTCTTTTTGTATCCTGTTACGAGCCAAACTGTGATTCTATGTTGATAGGTTAAATATCAAGATCAACACTTTGTTGTTGAGAGATTTGTTGGTTCATTATATTGTTTGTGGTACCGTCATGATAGCCGGAGAGCAATTTAAGACCTTTGTGTTGAAACTGGTTCGGCGTAACATTAAAATTAAAAGTAAAACTTAACTAAAATCATGACTGACTAACTAAAACTAATTACTAGGTAAGAACTTACTAATTACTAGATAACGACTGAAACTGTATCCGACATATCCACGCTGTAATGTTATGAAAGCGTGCGTATTATTTCTTTGACAATAAGTCGGTTATGTGGGAGACGCAGTGGGTTCGAGTAGGTTAGAGTTGGTTAACGTCAACACTCATACCATGTTGTAAAGCACCAGTTCTCGTCCGATCACGACACCTCGTCCGATCACGGTCCGATCACCACCTCACACCACAGGAGTAGTGAATTGTTGAAGTGATTTGTGAAATCTGTTAAATTAAATAACCAAAAGGCAGGGAGATATTGCATCACACCCGCGATTTTATGCAACTGCATTGATTGTATTGTTTGCATCATTTCACTAACGAAGAAAAATACACAAGAAAAGTACGGCGACAGCACATAACCTCAACACAAAAGAAAGCGTCCTCTCTGAGGACGCTGAAAATTCAAATGAAACAAAGAAAACAGCGAACCTGACGGAAAATAATATTAACAACTTATTTACCAATACAAAAAGAAGATTTTCTGAAAAATCAAAGGACAACATGAAACACAAAAAACCAAAAATAATAACAAGGTCAAGAGAGGAAGAACACAAAGGAATACCCTGCAGTAACAGGTATGAAATACTCTCGGACGATGAGAATTCCATGGAAACAGAGGAAACAACAAACAACCCAGAAAATAACACCAATACAGAAGGACATAACAATAATCATCAAGAAAAACACACCAAAACTAAACCACTCAGAAAGATACCACCTATTGTTGTCCATGGTACAACTGACGCATATAAAAAATTTTTAAGTTCACTTAAAGATATACTAGAAAGTAAATTTTACATAAAGCATCACAAAGATAAAACTGACATATTCACAACAACAATAAAGGACTATGACAAACTCAAAAAAATGTATGTGAACAAGGAAGTTAAATTTCACACTTATACACTACAAAATGAAAAAAAGAAGACGTTCATAATAAAAGGATTGCATGAACAAACTTCTATCGAAGACATCAACAACGACCTGAAAGAAGCAGGATTTGAACCAGGTAGTACAAGTCTACTAAAAAATACAAAACCAAGCTTGTTCATGGTCTCGATGCCAGCAAGCACAAAACTACAAACCATAAGGCAAAAAGCATCACATCTATGCTACACAAAAGTCAAATGGGAGGACTACATCACAAAGAGAAGAGCAACGCAATGTCACAGATGCCAAGAATGGGGACACGCAACCACAAACTGCTTCGCAGAGCCTGCTTGCATGAAGTGTGCAAAAAATCATCTAACCATGGACTGTCGCAAACCCAGATCAGAACCAGCCAAGTGCATAAATTGTGGTGGCGACCATCCAGCAAACGCCATGATATGCCCAGCATACGAAGAAAGAGTAAAATGGCTTGAAACAGGTAGGAACAGAACAACAAAGTACTCAGAAAAAACATATGAAAGAAAACAAATTCCTAACTTCAACGACAGAACACACTTCCCACAATTAAAAAATACTGAGGAACCCAGAGCACCAATAATAAATACAAACCCATGGTTAAATGCAAGGAACACAGAACGTGGAACACAAATAAACACAATTAAAAATAGGAATATAGACAAAAAAGAAGAGAAGCAAAATGACATAGCAGAGATATGCGCACTAACACAAGAAATAAAGGAAATAAACGACATATGCAACATCAAACAAATGCTACAAGCCGCTAGAAACCTAAAAGCACAACTCAAACAATGTATGAGTAAAATTGAACAATTTGAAGCTTTTGTGGACTTTTGCAATCAAATGGACAATTAACATGACTATTACAATCGGAACATGGAACGCAAATGGACTGAAAAACAAATTAGTTGAACTGAGAGAATTTATTAATAGAAAGCAACTTGACCTACTAATTATAAGTGACACAAGACTGAGAGAAACAGATGGACTGAAAATTAGAAACTATAATCTAGTAAGGAAGGACAACATAAATAATTTAACAGGAGGAATACTCATCTGTATAAGAGAAGGTATAGCCTACAAAGAAGTCCAACTAAACAAAAGTATTACCATAGAGAATGTAAGTATTAAATTAGAAAACAAACTACTCATAACTGGAGTCTACAACAAACCAACGAACCACTTTCAAACAAAGGAACTGGATAACATAATGAATAAAGCTACTGAAGTGATAATAATAGGAGACCTCAACGCAAGACACATGAAATGGAACAATACCAACCTAAACAGCAAGGGAAGGAAAGTATTCAACTGGGCATTAAACAAAAACCACAAGATCCTATACCCTAAAGAACATACACACTATCCCACAAATGGAAATCCACCATCGACAATCGACATCGCCATAGTTAAAAATATACGAGCGAAAACAAGTATAAAAACACTGAAAGAACTCAGCTCTGACCACAACCCAGTCATACTAACAATAGATGCAACAACTGAAAAGCAAAAAGAAAAAACAATGCTAAACTATGAGAATGCCGACTGGAAAGCCTTCAGAAATCAAATAAACCAAAGACTATGTATGAAGATAAAATTAGAAACCGATGAACAAATAGAAAATGAAGTAAGCAATATTACAACTATAATACAAAATGCCATGGCAAAACATATACCAAAAATTACACCAAATAACCATCAGCAACAACTCCCTCAACACATTACACTAAAAATCAAAAAGAGAAATGCCCTCCGCAAAAAATGGCAAAACACACGATTACCTATAGACAGAAAAGCAATGAACATAGTAACAACAGAAATCAGAAGAGCTATCTGGGAACATAGAAATAGGACATGGGAAAGAAAACTTGCAAAATTAAACACGAAGGACCAATCTCTTTGGAAAATGACCAAAATATTCAAAACTGAACACAAAACAATACCCACACTAGTCGATAGCAACACAGAAGCCATCACAAACAAAAACAAAGCAGAAATCTTAGCAGATTATTTTGAAACAATACATAAAATAGAATTAGGAATGAACACAGAGGAACAAGAAAACATAATAGAAGAAATAAAGGAAACACTAGAGTCTATGAAATGTAATAACTGGCATAAATACTTAACAAACCCTAGAGAAATTCGAGAAATTATAAACAAACTACCATCAAAAAAAGCACCAGGAAATGATCAAATCCAAAACATAGTGCTTAAAAATCTACCAAAAAAGGCAATAGTACAAATAATGTACATAATAAACTCAGCAATAAGGATCTCATACTTCCCAAACAGTTGGAAACTAGGAATCATAGTACCAATACCAAAGCCAGGAAAGGACAACACACAAGCCAGTAGCTACAGGCCAATCAGCCTTCTTCCAACACTGAGCAAGGTCATGGAAAAAATTATTCACAAAAGGATAAGCATGCATGAAAAGAAAGAAAAAATAACTATAGAAGAACAATTTGGATTTCGTGAGAAAAGAAATACAATACAACAAGTAACTAGAATAGCAAACGATATTAGCCTGGGATATAATAAAGAATTGGTAACAGTAATGGTACTACTTGATATAGAAAAAGCATTCGACAGAGTATGGATTGATGGACTACTACATAAGCTAATCAAATACAAATACCCACCAGAGATGGTCAAACTACTTAATTCCTATTTGAGGGACAGGAAACTAAGAGTCATAGTAAATGGAGTAAAATCAACTAAAAGAGAAATCAAGGCAGGAGTCCCCCAAGGCTCAATATTAGGACCCACACTTTTTAATATCTATCTAAATGATATACCAAAATTCACTAAAACAAAACTAGCACTATTTGCAGACGACACTGCAGTTTATACCAGCTCGCACAATGCAATCATAGCAGCCAAACAGGTGCAAATACACATGTCAATTTTAGAACCATACTATAAGCACTGGAAAATAAAACTTAACGAAGCCAAAACAGAATTAATAGTTTTCTCCAAAAAGAAATGGAAAAATAGTCGAATTATACAACCACTCAAAGTAAATGGACATAAAATAACACCAATAAGTTCAGTAAAATATCTAGGAGTAACACTAGATACAAAACTCACATATGCAAACCATATAAAAAGAGTCACACAGAAAACTCATGCAATTATCAAAAAACTATATCCACTGATGGTATACAACTCATCTCTATCAACCTCAAACAAAAAACTTATATACAAAATGATCATAAGACCGATAATGACATATGGTGCACCTGTTTGGTGTGGTGCAGCACACACCAACATAAAAATGCTACAAGTAATGCAAAACAAATGTCTCAGATTAATACTATCCGTGAACAGGTACACTAAAATTACTGACCTACATGAAGATGCCGAAATAACCATGATAAGTGATTATATACAAGAAATAGCCGATAAGTTTTATAGAAATCAAATGATAACTAGTCCGCTAACACGGGAAGTATTAAACGTAAAATATCATAACACGCCCCTAACGTTCAGGCATAAGTTACCACATAGTAAACTACCAATATACTACGAAGATTAAAGCCAAAAATCCAAACATAAAGGTACATAAACTAATGTACAATCACGAAGCAGATGGGTTTTTATATTAGTTTCCCCATATCTACCACTAACACTTAAAACTGTACCGCAAACGCTAATCAAACGCGCAACACCTACTACACCTAAAAGAGTTATTTATATAAGAAAAATGACTGTAAAAACGCACAACTATAGGTTAAGCACACATATGCAGGAACTATAAATTAAGTAAAGCAATTCTGTGAAATATATCTAGATATATAAAAGATGTATAAAAGATGTTTTTATATTTATAGATATATATTGTATGTTAAATGATTAATAAATATTTACAAACAAAAAAAACGTCCGATCACTGAAGTTAAGCAACATTGGGCACGGTCAGTACTTGGATGGGTGACCGCTTGGGAACACCGTGTAGCGTTGGCATCTCTTTTATTTTTTCATGTCGCCTCGAAATTTTTATTTACTGCTATTTACTTAATTTCAACTTGTTTACTTGTACTCGGTAAAATACCTCCATTAACCATTAGGTCTTTTTGTATCCTGTTACGAGCCAAACTGTGATTCTATGTTGATAGGTTAAATATCAAGATCAACACTTTGTTGTTGAGAGATTTGTTGGTTCATTATATTGTTTGTGGTACCGTCATGACAGCCGGAGAGCAATTTAAGACCTTTGTGTTGAAACTGGTTCGGCGTAACATTAAAATTAAAAGTAAAACTTAACTAAAATCATGACTGACTAACTAAAACTAATTACTAGGTAAGAACTTACTAATTACTAGATAACGACTGAAACTGTATCCGACATATCCACGCTGTAATGTTATGAAAGCGTGCGTATTATTTCTTTGACAATAAGTCGGTTATGTGGGAGACGCAGCGGGTTCGAGTAGGTTAGAGTTGGTTAACGTCAACACTCATACCATGTTGTAAAGCACCAGTTCTCGTCCGATCACTGAAGTTAAGCAACATTGGGCACGGTCAGTACTTGGATGGGTGACCGCTTGGGAACACCGTGTAGCGTTGGCATCTCTTTTATTTTTTCATGTCGCCTCGAAATTTTTATTTACTGCTATTTACTTAATTTCAACTTGTTTACTTGTACTCGGTAAAATACCTCCATTAACCATTAGGTCTTTTTGTATCCTGTTACGAGCCAAACTGTGATTCTATGTTGATAGGTTAAATATCAAGATCAACACTTTGTTGTTGAGAGATTTGTTGGTTCATTATATTGTTTGTGGTACCGTCATGATAGCCGGAGAGCAATTTAAGACCTTTGTGTTGAAACTGGTTCGGCGTAACATTAAAATTAAAAGTAAAACTTAACTAAAATCATGACTGACTAACTAAAACTAATTACTAGGTAAGAACTTACTAACTACTAGATAACGACTGAAACTGTATCCGACATATCCACGCTGTAATGTTATGAAAGCGTGCGTATTATTTCTTTGACAATAAGTCGGTTATGTGGGAGACGCAATGGGTTCGAGTAGGTTAGAGTTGGTTAACGTCAACACTCATACCATGTTGTAAAGCACCAGTTCTCGTCCGATCACTGAAGTTAAGCAACATTGGGCACGGTCAGTACTTGGATGGGTGACCGCTTGGGAACACCGTGTAGCGTTGGCATCTCTTTTATTTTTTCGTGTCGCCTCGAAATTTTTATTTACTGCTATTTACTTAATTTCAACTTGTTTACTTGTACTCGGTAAAATACCTCCATTAACCATTAGGTCTTTTTGTATCCTGTTACGAGCCAAACTGTGATTCTATGTTGATAGGTTAAATATCAAGATCAACACTTTGTTGTTGAGAGATTTGTTGGTTCATTATATTGTTTGTGGTACCGTCATGACAGCCGGAGAGCAATTTAAGACCTTTGTGTTGAAACTGGTTCGGCGTAACATTAAAATTAAAAGTAAAACTTAACTAAAATCATGACTGACTAACTAAAACTAATTACTAGGTAAGAACTTACTAATTACTAGATAACGACTGAAACTGTATCCGACATATCCACGCTGTAATGTTATGAAAGCGTGCGTATTATTTCTTTGACAATAAGTCGGTTATGTGGGAGACGCAGCGGGTTCGAGTAGGTTAGAGTTGGTTAACGTCAACACTCATACCATGTTGTAAAGCACCAGTTCTCGTCCGATCACTGCAGTTAAGCAACATTGGGCACGGTCAGTACTTGGATGGGTGACCGCTTGGGAACACCGTGTAGCGTTGGCATCTCTTTTATTTTTTCATGTCGCCTCGAAATTTTTATTTACTGCTATTTACTTAATTTCAACTTGTTTACTTGTACTCGGTAAAATACATCCATTAACCATTAGGTCTTTTTGTATCCTGTTACGAGCCAAACTGTGATTCTATGTTGATAGGATAAATATCAAGATCAACACTTTGTTGTTGAGAGATCTGTTGGTTCATTATATTGTTTGTGGTACCGTCATGATAGCCGGAGAGCAATTTAAGACCTTTGTGTTGAAACTGGTTCGGCGTAACATTAAAATTAAAAGTAAAACTTAACTAAAATCATGACTGACTAACTAAAACTAATTACTAGGTAAGAACTTACTAACTACTAGATAACGACTGAAACTGTATCCGACATATCCACGCTGTAATGTTATGAAAGCGTGCGTATTATTTCTTTGACAATAAGTCGGTTATGTGGGAGACGCGGTGGGTTTCGAGTAGGTTAGAGTTAGTTAACGTCAACACTCATACCATGTTGTAAAGCACCAGTTCTCGTCAGTTCTCGTTGAGCTGTTGTTGTCGAAGCACGTACTGAAGTGTCAGTGTGTACATACGTAGAACCGTTAATCAAATTAATTTAATTTAATTTAAATTAACTTAATACTGTATACTAAGTAATTTTCCATCGCATATAGTGACTCACAGAATATATTCACTATAGTAAAATTTAAAAAAAAAACATTTTTACGGCTGACCCGAAACAAAGCGGGGCCGCTGGCGCTGCTACAGTTGAAGAATATGCCGACCGCATGCCCGCAAATAAAAATAAAGTAGATAATAGATCTACGAATCCTAAGAAAAATGATAATCGGACTGAGGTAAATACTAGTACCAAATCCACAACATCCACAATATCTTTAGATGCGAAAGATACTCCGAACGCATCTATAAACTCTAAAGAAAATTTCTTGCAACTTCGAACACATTTCGAATCAGCTGAAATACAATACGTAAAAATACCCAATCCGACACCAAAAAGAAAATTAGCGCAAAACAACATGCCAAAAAAACGAAAAGACGACAATCTGTCACACAAAGCCCCATGGAAGCCGAGGATGATGAACAGAAAAGTCAAACTCAACTGTCACCTAAGTTAGTAAAATCACCGTTGTTGAAAAAATCTAACTGCAACACCGAAATTATTTTAACAAATAATCCAGTCCCCGAGTCTCAACATAAGAACCTACAAGAAACGGATAATACCAAATACTATCGTGATATGAAACATGATGAATTAATTAACATAATTAAAGAACTCCACGCCACCAATAATAAACTTCAAGACAAATTAAAAAAATTATCTGAGGACCTCTCACTAATTAAAAAAAGTAATAAGCAAAACACGGATAACGGAACCCTGGAAGAAGCCGAAATTCTCCCCGGAGGAGACGACGAGCTCCTGCATACGGTGGATGATTCAGCGGACCAAATCGACCAACGTACTCTTCCAGATTTATCAACAAGGATTAACAAGAATATCAATCCAAGTAGCAGCAGTAAGAGTCATGGACCTGAAACAACCCTTGGAATTCAAGAAAACCCCAAGAATCCTAGAGCTGTTTCAACCAACCAATCTAACAAATATGGCCAAGTACAATTAAATAAAAATAGTATTACTCACATTCCACCTATCTTTTTACATAACGTAGACAGTCAAATAATCAAGAAAATATTACTCGATAACATTTTATCAAAAAAATTTGTGCTCAAAAAATCAGGAAAGGATAAAATTATTCTCCAGATTCAAGAATTACACGAATATAAAAAAATAAAAGAAATATTCACTAAAAAAAAATATAAATTATTTTACATACACACCAAAGAGTGAAAAACCAGTAACATTGTTAATTAAAGGTATCGATCCGAATATTGATAAAGATGAGATCAAAGACGAATTAGAACATAATTCAGAAATTAAATTAAAAATTATTAAAATCATCGATTTCAATTCACGAAATTTAAGTAATAATAAAAATTATCCTTTCTTGATTGTACAATTCACGCCTGACAGTGAAATAAACAAAATTAATAAAATTTCAACACTAGCGTATTACAAAATCACATGGGACAAACTAAAAAAAACTGAATTCGTACAGTGTAAACGATGCCAAAGATTAGGACACTCGGCAACAAACTGCAATATGCAGTATAGATGCGTGAAGTGCAACGAAAACCATTTACCGGGAAAGTGTGGTCTAGGTCCGAATTCTAACAAAAATCATTTATTCTGTATTAATTGCAAAGAGTTTGGCCATCCAGCCTCATACAAAGGATGCCCGATCTATCTTCATAAAAAAAATCTTCTTGAAAACAAAAAAAGAAATGCAAATAAATTAACCGAAATTTCTCCCTCAATGGTAATAGCTAAACCTGCACCAGATAAATATATAAATAGTAATAGGTCAGCACATATGACTAGCATCAAGCAAACAGAATCAAATCAATCGGTTATGAATCTAACATATCCAACGATCTCGAATAGCAACAGAGCATCTTACGTTGATAAATTAAAATTAAATCCGACAAGGTCACAAAATTTAAATTCCGAAATCAACGAATCTCAAGGACCAAATCCCAATACAATAACGCCGTTAAATTTGGCATTATTAAACTTTAAACAAAACTTTGTTCAACCATTAGAAAATTTAACATCGAAAATAAACGAAAAAATAATTAACCTTGAAAATAAAATTGATATAATATTCAACTTAATAACTGATAATTAAAATTATTCAAATTTGCATAATTACATATGAATACAATGATTAACATATATCGAAACAACATAATGCGAATATCAGCTCTCAACGTTAACTCCATTGTATCTTTAAACAAAAGAGCACATTTTCAATCGATATTGAATACTTCACATCCTGACATACTCTGTCTATGTGAAACCAAATTGAACTACAAATTTAATGTAAATTTCCCTAAATATACAATTGTTAGAAAAGATAGACCAAATTCCACACAATCAGGTGGACTTGCAATATTAATTAAAGAAAACATTAACTTTAATATTATAAATTTAAATACGGTTGAAAATAATGAAAACTTTGAAGCCCTAGTTATATCCATTCAAACATCACGAAATAAAAAATTATATATCGCAGCTATGTACAGCGGGAAAGGTAAAGCTACAAAATTGATGAAAAATCTAACCAATTTATGTGAGGAACTCAATGTCCAGAACCTTAATAATTACTTTGTTTTTGCCGGTGATCTCAATGCAAATCACACAACATGGAATAATCGATACAATAACCACAAAGGTATAAACCACCGAAAATGGCTCGACTCCAACTTAATAAATTTTAAATTAAAATTATTGTATGCAGATATTCCAACCTTCCCCCGCGGAGACTCGACCCTCGATATAATTATAATTGACAATCGTCTACTTGACTTTTCTACAGAAGAAAAGATATTACATACTTTTCCTTACGATGGTGATCACCTTGGCATTACTTATTTCTTAGACTTAGCAAAAATTGAAGGTAACCTTCTACCAAAATCAGAAGGGGATAAAATAAGTAATTATTTATACCAGCAAGCCAATTGGGACAACTTCAGAGAGAGCCTCGACAAAGAATTATATAAATTTATAGATTTAACCAAAATTCAACATATAAATTTAAATAACGAACAAATAGATAATTATATTTCTAAATTCTCCACCGCTATACTTGATTCAGCAGATGTTACAATCCCAAAGCACAGAAATAGGGATCAACTTAAGCCCTACCAAAATAATAAGATTATACAATTGCAAAAATTAAAAAGTAAACTATTAACTAAGTACCACAAACATTTAAAGAAGAGGCAATTCGCGGAAACATATAAATATAAATTTTTGATTAAAATAGTTAGAAATAAATTAAAAAATGAATACAAAAATCAAATTAACGCTTTTTGGCGAAACAAATTAAAAAACGTCAAACCTTCGAACCCGACCCAGATGCACGCAATAATCAATAAAATTTTCAAAAGAAAAGATCCACTCGCTATAGGTGAACTTCTAATAAAAGAAAACCAAAAGGATATCATTGATAGAGCTAATATAAATACACAAAATTTAACTAAAAATGAAACTAATCACTACCAAATCAATTGCATTAATATGAAACTAAATGTGATCGGAGCACATTTTGAAAATGTTCATAATCACAAAATTATTGAGTACCCACAAAATCTGCAAATGCAACAAAGAAATTTGCAGCGAATAATTGATTCAACGGTAGAAAAGCTCCACGAGTTTAATATCCAAAAAATAATCTTTCATGAAAATAACAATTCAATTAATCCAACTCCGGAACTACTAAACACCGATAAACAATACAATATAAATTACTTCACCTCTTTTCTCGAGGTTCTTGCTATTATAAAATCTCTTAATAACAAGAAATCTGCAGGTCCAGATAAAATTCCGAATATTATGCTAAAAAACTTATCGATAAACTGTATCAAATTACTTACTATTATTTTCAATAATTGCCTTAATAATATTTATTTCCCAACCATCTGGAAAATGGCAAATGTCATACCAATCTTAAAGAAGGACAAAAATCCAAAAGATCCAAGCAGCTATCGCCCGATAAGTCTTTTGTCCAATGTTGGAAAAATATTCGAAGCGGTCATCAATAAGAAAATTATCAGAATAATAGAATGTGGTAATTTACTTCCCAAACAGCAATTCGGCTTTCGTCACAAACATTCAACAATTCACCCCATTAACATTCTCCTCACAGATATATTGCACGCCTTAAGAAAAAAACAAATTACAGGTGCAATCCTAATAGATGTCGAAAAAGCATTTGATACCGTTTGGCGCAAAGGATTAATGTATAAATTGATAAAAAAAAAATTTTCCTTTTAAATTAATTAAAATGATACACCATATGGTTGAAGATCGACAATTTACTGTCTTGAGTCAAAATACAAACTCTACAATAAACTTTAATATATTAAATGGATTACAGCAAGGCACTATCAATTCACCAATTCTATTTAATCTCTTCTTCTCAGACATACTAAATCTATACAATTTGAATCAAGGTGACGAGTTAAAAGGCTTAGCATTTGCCGATGACTTGATCATACACTATTCAGCCTATAATACAGAAAAACTCACAAGCACCCTGCAAAATACCTTCGATAAAATTAGGTCACATCTTTTACTTTGGAGACTCAAAATTAACGTTAATAAATGCGAAACTATTCTTTTTCGCGATAATATTGTGAAATATAATAACAATATAAGGAAAACTTGGAAAAATTACAAAATTTTTACGGACGAAAACAAACAAACGCAATTACAACTTAAGGATCAAGTGAGATATCTCGGCTTTTACCTGCATAATAAATTAAATTATAATGTTCATGCGAAACTTGCGTTACAAAAGGCACGGAAACAATTCCTGAGATTATCCAGATTTTTTTATACTAAACAACTAATACCCAAAGTAAAAATGATTGGTTACTTCTTGTTTATAAGACCGATCATTACGTACGCCTGCCCCATATGGTACAATGTGCATGCACACACAATGGAAAAGATCAGGGCATTTGAGAGGAAACTAATTACTTTATGCTTGAATAAATGCAGATACACGAACGCATCGCGCAACAGGATGATTAAAAACCAATTAATTTATGATTCATACCCATCATATAGAATTGATAATTTCATAATACACCTCACCCGTAGATACTACCAAGATATAACAACCGAAAGAAATAATCCACTTATCACTAGTATTATAGAAATGGATGAAAACGATATTTTGCAGGCTTTAAATACTGGAAATTTTCCACCACAAGCATTCATTATTCTTGATAAGAAAGGGTTCATTCAAAATGAACAGAATATACCAATTATTTATCATATAAGACGTAAAAAATACAGTAAAGCCTTAGTGTATGACCCACTTGACGTAAATGAAAATAACTTATTCTACAGTACAGACCTCCCACCCGTAGACACAAAACTTTCAAATGAATACAAAAGTAAACACTATTTCTGGCTTAGAGAAACATAATTAAATATCGATCTTTTCTGTTTAAAATCTTCATCTAAAACACTGTGAAATACTCTGTATTAATGAGGTTAATTTAGGGCTAAAAAATAATAAAAATTGGATAGTCCGACATTCGGTAAACTTATTTCGTTGCACTTCACACATCACGTATAAAACTCAATGTAAATATAAGACTTTATCAAATGTATCCTCTAGTTTTTTTACTGTTAATTGTATCTGAGCTGTCTCATTAATATCAAGCCAACATATAATAGGGTAATTTCATAGGTACGAAATAGAAATAGAAATATAATCATGTCTTGCTGAAAACTATATGTACTATTAATGCGTAGAATTAATTATAAAATGATTTAATTATTATAATGTAAATTTTCCATTCTCAATCGATACTCCATCGTCTTTTCATTGTTTTTTTTTTTTTCTCATGTGTTCAGTTAACTATTGTCCTCTTAATTCGCCATATGTACTTATACTGCGATATCTTTAACTTAGTGATATAAATCATTAATATTATATTACATAGTGCATACGAAATATTACGAAAAACAGGTTTTTTTTTCCATAGGCCCTCAATTTATTTTTCCTGTTGCATCATACTATAAATCTTTTGTAAATACAGATAGAAAGTGTAATGCAATTATCTAAGATACAAGCGTACCGAGTTTCCCCTAAGAAGGGACATTGTACTCACAACATTGACTATTGCTTTTGTTTATGGCAAAATATTTTGTAAAAATTGGGCTGACAAATAAACAACTTTTAAAATGAAAAAAAAAAAAAAAAGCACCAGTTCTCGTCCGATCACTGAAGTTAAGCAACATTGGGCACGGTCAATACTTGGATGGGTGACCGCTTGGGATCACCGTGTAGCGTTGGCATCTCTTTTATTTTTTCATGTCGCCTCGAAATTTTTATTTACTGCTATTTACTTAATTTCAACTTGTTTACTTGTACTCGGTAAAATACCTCCATTAACCATTAGGTCTTTTTGTATCCTGTTACGAGCCAAACTGTGATTCTATGTTGATAGGTTAAATATCAAGATCAACACTTTGTTGTTGAGAGATTTGTTGGTTCATTATATTGTTTGTGGTACCGTCATGATAGCCGGAGAGCAATTTAAGACCTTTGTGTTGAAACTGGTTCGGCGTAACATTAAAATTAAAAGTAAAACTTAACTAAAATCATGACTGACTAACTAAAACTAATTACTAGGTAAGAACTTACTAACTACTAGATAACGACTGAAACTGTATCCGACATATCCACGCTGTAATGTTATGAAAGCGTGCGTATTATTTCTTTGACAATAAGTCGGTTATGTGGGAGACGCAGTGGGTTCGAGTAGGTTAGAGTTGGTTAACGTCAACACTCATACCATGTTGTAAAGCACCAGTTCTCGTCCCGCAGAGTCTCATTCGAGCCCTCATCCAGAGACACTCGTATGATAACGCAAGTCAAAACTAATAGCATATATACTACAGTGAAAATCAGTTTATACACTGAACTTTAAACTATAAACATACAATTCAGTGAAGAGCGTATAGTGTATGAAATAAATATATTATAAGCAGAGAGGCGAAATAAGTGAGGAAAATAACCTCAAACCTGAAAGGAATCCCTCCGGGGATAGCAATGCTGCAACTAATTACAGCATCATATGTGCCGATTCTCGGAAAAGGAAGCTAGAACATAACGTCATAATGCAGGACACAACCAAAAAACACATTAAATGTCAAAATAGATTTGACATATTACAAGACATCGATGACAATGATATGGACGTTGCAGAACAAAGCACTGCGACTACTAAGAACTCTCAGAACTCAAAAAAGAAACCACCTCCCTTAATTTTGCACGGGCAGGTAAAAGAACATACAGCCTTTGTGAAAACCATTCAGTCAATAGTAAAAAATAAATTCTACGTCAAATATCATGTCGACACTGTTAATGTTCAAGTACACAGTGATGAAGATTATAATAACCTTCTACAAAACTGGAAGGACAATGAATTAAAATTTCACACCTTCACAAACAAAAATGACAAAAGGAGGACATTTGTCATCAGCGGCCTACACAACCACGCAGGCTTGGATGACATTAAAGATGAACTGAAAGGAGCAGGAGTAAATGTCATTCACATAAATAAAATGAAAGGAACCTCGAGGACTCTCCTGATGGTTACAGTTCCAGCTACAATTAACATCAAAAGTCTGCGACAAAAAGTACAGCACCTGTGCTACACAAAGATTACGTGGGAAAACTACATAAGCAAAAGAAAAGTCTCACAGTGCCATAGATGTCAACAATGGGGACATGTGACAACCAACTGTTACGCTGAGCCTGCCTGCTTGAAATGCGCTGGCACGCATCTCACCAAAGACTGCGTAAAATCTACCGAAGAACCAGCAAGATGCATTAACTGTGGAGGAAATCATCCAGCAAATGCTGTATCCTGCGAATCATACAAATCCCGGTTGGACTGGCTGGAAAGCAGTAGGAGGAAGAGGAAAATGGAAGCAAATAAAGTGATACCAAAGACTACCTTAGATATTAATAATCATGTGCAATTCCCAAGACTGACTACCAGAGAAAGCGAGGAACCAAAGAGAAGTATATGGGGCAACAAGCAAGCAAGACAACTCATAAATAGTAATGTATATGCAACTAATGTCAATGACAAATCTAAACTAAATATTGAATCAGAAACATGCAGTGATGATATCTCAAAACTCATCTCACTTAGCTCTGAAATAAAGAAATTAAACAACCTCATAGATATCAACAAGATGTTAACTGCGGTTAGAAAACTAAACTCACAACTGGTAAATTGTACAACGCAAACTGAAAAATTCCAAATTTTCATTCAGTTCTGTAGTTCTCTAGAAATATGAAAGGATTGACAATATGTAATTGGAACGCAAACGGAATTAGAAGCAGAATAGGGGAATTAATCAATTTTCTACAAACATACGATATAGATATTATGGTAATAAATGAGACAAAACTCAACGCAAGCGACAATCTTAAAATAAAAAATTATGTCTGTTTAAGGCAAGATAGGATTAATGCAGCAGGTGGTGTTGCTATCTTAGTTAAAAGCAACATTCCACATTCTGTCGTACAACTAAGGAAAAACACTACAATAGAAAACATATGTATTAAACTTGTAAATAATGTACATATCATAGGTGCTTATAATAATCCGCGAAACAATTTTACTCTAAAGGATATTGATGCATTAATGACCATAGCAAATAAGGTAGTATTACTAGGAGATTTAAATGCGAGACACTACACATGGAACTGCCACAGAAATAATAAAAATGGTAACACACTGTATAGGTACACACAAAAAAGGAACTGTACAATATTATACCCTAATGAACCAACACATTATCCAAGTAACAATATGACCCCAACAACTATTGACTTAGTCATAAACAAAAACATTCACAAATTAACGGATGTCTCAGTACTTAATGAGCTTAACTCTGATCACTGCCCTATCACTCTCAAAATAGATAGTCCTTCGTACAAAGAACAAATAAAAAAGATTTATGACTATTCAAACACAGACTGGACGAAGTTCAGAAACGTATTAGATCAACATTTAGTGATCAATAATAAAATCCATACGACTAACGAATTAGAACAGGAAGTACAAAAGCTTACCACATCAATTCAAAGTAGTGTTCAAAAAGTAATAAGAACTCGCACCATAAAACCAGTTAGTGACAAACTACCTCTAGATATTATTAATATGATTAAGTATAGAAATCGTATTCGACGGCTGTGGCAAAAAACCAGGCTAAATAATCACAAAGTGGTCTTTACCAACTATACTAGAAAAATAAGAAAAGCAATATCAGAATACAAAAACCAAAAATGGTCGAATATACTAAATAAGCTGAACCCAAATGATAATTCACTGTGGAAAATGACAAAGGCCCTAAAAAAGACTTTTAAACCTATTCCAACCTTAATACAAAACAACATGACAGCAGTGACAGACACAGAAAAAGCAGAAATGATTGCACTACAGTATGAAAAAATCCATAATATAGACACTATAAATAATACACATGAACAGCAAAAAATTATTGAAGAAGTACGTAACTTTCTGGTTCGTGAAGATAAGCAAACCAATGCATGGTACAAATTTAAGACAACCCCTTGTGAATTATATGAAATTATAAAATGTCTACCACGTCTCAAAGCACCTGGACCAGATAACATACAGAACATTATTATACAAAATTTTAGTAAAAAAGCTGTTGTACAAATGACCCACATCATAAATGCTACGTTAAAACTAAGTCATTTTCCACAAAACTGGAAAATTGCTCATGTTATGCCAATATTAAAGACAGGAAAAGATGAATGCAAACCAAGCAGCTATAGACCAATTAGTCTTCTACCAACTTTAGGCAAATTTACAGAGAAAATTATCTTAGAAAGAATTAGACAACACGATAAGGCTAACAGCATAACAATAGATCAACAATTTGGGTTCCGACGAAAACACAACACAGTACAACAAGTATTAAGAATTGTTAACGATATAATGATTAATTTTAATAAAAAAAAAGTGACCGCAATGTTATTGTTAGACATAGAAAAGGCATTCGATAAAGTATGGGTAGATGGATTAATTTATAAAATGATTAAATACCAGTACCCATCTATAATAATAAAGCTTATTTACTCTTACATGACAAACAGATACTTCCAAGTCTCAGTTCGTAATACATTGTCGGGAAAAAAGAAAATATTAGCAGGTGTACCACAAGGCTCCATCTTAGGCCCAGTATTATTTAACATTTATCTCAACGATATTCCAAGTTTCCCAAAAACTCAGTTAGCACTTTACGCAGACGATACTGCCGTATATGCTCATTCATTCAGTGCAATAGTCGCTGCAAAACAAATTCAAATACACATACAGCAACTAGAGATGTATTACAAGAAATGGAAAATCACACTCAACACAGACAAAACCGAAGCGATCATATTCAGCAGGAAGTTCACTAATAACAAGATATTTCAACCCATTCAAATATTCGGTCACGATATAAAAATGTCACAAGCCGTGAAATATTTGGGTGTTACTTTAGACACAAAACTAACATACAAAGCACACATTAAAGCAGTATTAAGAAAAGCATATGCAGTGAATAAAAATATCTATTCACTTATGCTGGTTAATTCTAAGCTAAATACACACAACAAATTACTGATATATAAAATGATATTAAGACCCATCCTGACTTATGCAGCCCCAGCATGGAGAAGTGCAGCTGCAACCAATCTTATACCGTTGCAAAGATTCCAAAATAAATGCCTTAGACTAGTATTAAATACGGATAGATATCAAAAAATAAAAGTCCTACATGAAACAGCTAACTTAGAATATCTAAATGACTTTGTTAAGCAGCTGGCATTAAAATTCTATACACACCAACTACACAGCAACAGGTTAACACGAAATATTCTAAAAGATAGAAACGATACTCAAAAGGAGAAAGTGAAGCACAAGTATCCATACTACGATATCCAACTGTGATGACATTAGTAATAGGCCAAAGTTAAATACAATTAATTATTATAAGTAACATAAGATTTACTGGGGTACAACAAGGTACCTGAAAAACTAGAAGCAGGTTTTTTAAGCACATATTTTCCTGCATATTTATAATAGTTCACAAACACCGCAACTGATATATAAAATTAGATTTACCGAAATTCGTACAAATCTAACAATGTGATACTTTGTTCCTATGTATTATAAGTTAGATTATTTGACTGTTGTAGTAGGTTAAGCAACAATTGCGGGGACTACTAAAAACTAGACCTAAGAGCGTAACAAACAAATTTGTTAATTTTGTACGTTACATTTATATGAAATAAATTTATTGAAAATGAAAAAAATGAGTTCTCGTCCGATCACTGAAGTTAAGCGACATTGGGCACGGTCAGTACTTGGATGGGTGACCGCTTGGGAACACCGTGTAGCGTTGGCATCTCTTTTATTTTTTCATGTCGCCTCGAAATTTTTATTTACTGCTATTTACTTAATTTCAACTTGTTTACTTGTACTCGGTAAAATACCTCCATTAACCATTAGGTCTTTTTGTATCCTGTTACGAGCCAAACTGTGATTCTATGTTGATAGGATAAATATCAAGATCAACACTTTGTTGTTGAGAGATCTGTTGGTTCATTATATTGTTTGTGGTACCGTCATGATAGCCGGAGAGCAATTTAAGACCTTTGTGTTGAAACTGGTTCGGCGTAACATTAAAATTAAAAGTAAAACTTAACTAAAATCATGACTGACTAACTAAAACTAATTACTAGGTAAGAACTTACTAATTACTAGATAACGACTGAAACTGTATCCGACATATCCACGCTGTAATGTTATGAAAGCGTGCGTATTATTTCTTTGACAATAAGTCGGTTATGTGGGAGACGCAGCGGGTTCGAGTAGGTTAGAGTTGGTTAACGTCAACACTCATACCATGTTGTAAAGCACCAGTTCTTGTCGAGCGCTCGTATCTAACGGATGTGCGACTACATTCATAACCTCAAAACGTCAGACAGACACTCGTTAATAAAACAACAATTAAAAGAAAGTTTCATCATTTACAATATAAAAAGTGACAAGAAAGTGGAAGTGGAAGCGAATACAAAAATAATAGGGGATCGCCCACAAAATTACTGTGGGAATCCCCAGAAAAGAAAGAGCGATGCGGAGAACAGCACACCCGAAGCGAGTAAAAAAGACATCGCCGAAACTCAAGACAAACAGCGAAACGACATTGGAACCGACATAAAAATGAAAAGATTCGAACAGGAAATAAATAAACTAAAAAGCGATTCAAAAAAGCCGAAATTGAACCCACAACCCAACCTAAAAGCTGCAAGGACAGCGAAGGAAGAGGTTAGCGTCGGTACGCCCACAACAAAGGAACAAGCAACGCTAGTCACAATGGACACAGACTCCTTAAAACAAGAAAACGAAAACCTAAAAAGACTGATAAAAAACCTACAAGAAGAGTTGGACAGTCTTAAAAAACAAAAAAAAACGAAAAATGCTCCCTCACTCAGTTCCACACAAGAAATAAGGAAACAAAAAAATGACATTCCATTAAAAAACAAATTCGAGCTGCTGCAAGAGACAGAAGAAAATATCGTCATGGAAGAACAAATAGAAGAAAAAAGCCAGAAAAGGACGACTGAAAACGAACCAACAGTAACAAAACAACCACCTATAAACGTTACAGAACAAGACACAAAGAAGATTATACATATGATTAAAACCGAAGCCAATATCAACAAATTCTCTATTAGAAGAATTAACGACCACAAATTTACCATTAAAACCGACAACGGAGAGGCATTCAAAAAAGTAAAAAACACCCTAATCAGCAACAGAATTAATTTCTTCTCATTTACCCCAAAAGAAGAAAAGCAACAAACATATCTAATGAAAGGAGTCAACGGTGCCTTTGACCCAGCAGAAGTAATGACAGAGCTTCAAGAACACGAAGAAGCAGACTTACAATTTATGAAAGTCTCTAAATTCCAAACGGCAAATTCAATAAAAGCAAACAAACTATTGCCCATGTTTTTAGTCCAGCTCACCCCACACAGCTCAGCAGATAAATTGAAAAAAATCAAACAAATAGCATACCAAGTAATCAGATGGGAGAAATTAAGAAAGTCGGAACCCGTCCAGTGCAGAAAATGCCAGAGATTGGGCCATACAGCCACCAACTGCCATCTGAGCTACAGATGCGTAAAGTGCAACGAACCACACAACCCAGGCGAATGCAAAATACAAGCAGGACAAGACGACGAAAACAGGACAAGGCTATACTGCGTATTATGCAAACAACAGGGCCATCCTGCATCCTACAAAGGATGCCCAGCACGCAAAATACTGATAGAACGCCACCAAAACAAAAACAATAAGCAGGTGAGACACAGTACACCAATAAACACAAACAAAAGCAAAGTGACGGAGGGTGTTTCATATGCAGCTGTCACGAAAAGCAGACAAACCAACACAGAACAACAAACTCCCACACTGAATACTAATGCGCAAACTACTAACACATACACAGAAAAACAGGACAACCTACGTCTCATATTGCAGAACATGAATGTAATAATGCAACAACTACAAGAAATGAAAACAGAAATGACAGACAACACACGACGACTTGACAAGATTGACAGAATACTTGAAACAGGATATGACGAGAATTAGTCAACAAACTCAGACAAATTACACGATACAACTTCAGAATTTAAAACTCATGGCAGTTAATATCAACTCCCTTATCTCAAACTATAAGCGACACCATTTGCTTAAGCTCATACAAGACACCAAAACACACGTGACCCTAGTAAATGAAACGAAACTAAATGAAAAGCATAAAATTAACTTTAAAAACTACAATATTATAAGAACAGACAGACCAGGTAACACCAACGGTGGGGGAACTGCCATAATAATAAGAAAAGACATAAAGTTTGAAAAAATCTCCAACAAATATATACAACAATTCAGTACAATAGAAACTACAATAATAAGAATTCCAATCAACAACAATAATCTAATAATAATATCCGCATACGCAGCCAAAAGTTCAATCAGTGCTTTCAAATCGGAATTGCAAAACTTAGTTCAATATCTCAACATTAAACATAAACAGAACTTCCTCGTACTCATGGGAGATCTAAACGCAAAACACACAGAATGGGGAAACACAACAAACAATCATAGAGGTAAATATCTGCAGAAATGGCTGACAGAAAACACAGACAGATATGACATTTCTCTACAGGCACCAAAATGCCACACGTACTACAAATATAACTCCACACTAGACATCGGAATTATCGACAAAAGACTGAAACTGTCATGTACAGATAGCGACGAAACTATGACAACAGTTGTGTGTGACAGTGATCACTTAGCAATAACCATAACAATAGAGTCCATTGAAAACAACAGACTAGCGATTGAATCTGAACCAGAACAAGCCAGATATAACTACGGACAAACGGATTGGGAAAAATTCACTCAACACCTACTACGAACACCAAAAACAGAAATACCATTTGACAGAAACTTACACAACGAGGAAATAGACAACTACCTAATCAACATAGAAAATAAAATAAAAAATGCAATAGAAGCAACTGTACCAATACACAAAAACAACGACTCAACTGAAAGGTACATGACAAACAACATTAAGCAATTACTAAAACAAAAAAGCCGCATATTAACACAAATAAAAAGATTGTATAGAAACTTTGACACTGGCAACCCTCAGCTATTAGTACTTAAAGCGTGCATGAAAAATGTCACCAAACAGATAAAAATAGCCTTTTCACGATCAGTAAGCAACTACTGGGAAAAAACCCTAAAACGCATAACACACACAGACACGAACACCATGTTCCCTAAAATAAGTGCTATATTCAGACAAAAGAAAAGCCAACCAATAGCAGACTTAAAACTGTCTCTACAGCAAATAGACAAACTGATTACACCAGACATACACGTAACAACAGGGAACAAAAACCAAAACGGTGAGATAGTAATTTCAAATAATCAGGACAAACTGGACATAATAGGAAAACATTTTTCACTGACACACATACAAAACGACCACCTGGGCAGAGCAGAGCACGGAAGCATTGTTAAAAAGACCATAACCGAATTTGATAGAACTTACAATAATGAAAAAACCATAACTACATTTAGCCCGGAAAACTCTGCCCTAAACCCAGGAGCTACGGATATCGAGAAGATTTTCACCAACATCTACGAATTGCAAAGCTACATAAAACAAATGAAAGCCAAAAAATCCACGGGATTCGACAGAATCCCAAACATAATAATTAAACACCTGCCAGTACAAACAATTAAAGAATACTGTATTCTGTTTAACAACCTCATTAACAACGCACACTTTCCTGTGCACTGGAAAATTGCCAAGGTGGTCGCAATTCAAAAGAAGGATAAGGATCACAGTAACCCAACGAACTACAGACCAATCTGCCTGCTACCGTGCATCAGCAAACTCTTTGAAATAAAGATAAATAATATACTCACAACCGTATGCGAGAAACTGAACATTATACCAGAACAGCAGTTCGGGTTCCGATACAAACACTCTACGATACACGCCATAAACACACTAGTGAACGACGTATGCTGGGCACTCAACGCGGGTAATGCGACGGGTGCTGTACTAATAGACTTAGAAAAGGCCTTCGACACCGTTTGGACACAAGGTCTAATCTTCAAGCTCATAAAGAAGAAATTCCCACCGCACACCGTCAAACTAGTAAGAAATATGATATCGAACAGAAGGTACAGAGTCACGGACGGAAATACCTTATCTAGAGCTGAATTTCAAGTAAAAAATGGACTACAGCAGGGAACGGTGAACTCTCCCCTTCTGTTCAATATCTATATAAGCGATCTCCTACATCTGTTTAATTTAAACAACACAAACCAAGCAAAAGCAATAGCATTCGCGGACGACTTAATTCTCTATGGTACAGATCCAAGTGCAAACACAATACAACAAGTACTACAGGATAAATTTAACAGGATCAAATACTATTGCGATACGTGGAGACTGAAAATAAATGAAAGCAAATGTGAAACAATCTTATTCCGTCCGAAGATTAGAGACATGACAGGAAACAATGCTAAACAAGTAAAACAATTTTCTATATTTGCAGACACAGATAAGAAAAACCAAATCAAACACAAAAAGACTGTTAAATATTTAGGTATATACTTAGACGATAAGCTGCAATACAAAGAACATGTTCAAATAGCACTTAAGAAAGCACAAGGCGCCTTCTTCGCGAACAAAAACTTATTCTACAACAAACACATATCCAGACGGGTCAAAGTCATAGCATATCAAGCGTTAATCCGTCCAATACTAACCTACGGCTGCCCAATATGGCACAACATAACATCCTCAGTAATGGAAAACATGCGAAGATTCGAAAGAAGGTGCCTTAGAACGTGCTTAAGTAAGTATAGGACAGCGCGATCAGGCTACCAGAAAACAGTCAGCAACCAAGTAATATACAATCTAGCCGATATAAGAAGATGCGACTCACACATCATTGCAATAACCAGAAACTATTTTTTAAAAACCATAAATGTAAAAACAAACAGTCTGATATGGTGCTCAACATATCCCAATCCAACGTATCTGACGCTAGCGCTCACAAAAGGATATCCTCCACCACAAGCATTCCTATTTTTGGACAATCAGGGACTAATAGAGGACCAACAAAAAGTACCAATATTTTACCACATAAAGAGACAATACAACCCGACTATTCTAAACAGAACTGCTGTACAAAATATAAACACTAAATACGATATAGCTTTACCATCAAGGGAATCGGAGAACAGATACGCTACAAACAAAGAAAAAGTCTGGTGGCTAGAAAATTATTAGATGACTGTTTTCTGGATGCTAATTAGAAACACTAATTGTAAGATGGTAGTAACAGAAACATACCACAAGCAAGACTGATAGGCTATGATAACGAATAGATGGAGCTGAATGAAAGAGTGTCAGCATGAACACGAGTGAAAGAGATGTGTACACTGAACGAAACTAGTGAATAGACACATCGTCCATGTACTTCTATAATTAACCATAGCAAAGTACAATAGTTCCTATATAAATTAATAACATAGTTCCTAAGATACAAGTGCAATCAAAGTATATCAAAAGATACAGCATAATTCTACCCTGCGTCCCCTGTACATACCCCTTGTTAAATTTTACAGTTATGCTTTTGTTTGTATATTATCTATCCGTAGGTGTAAGTTTACCCTTTAAAAAAAACCAAGACTGAAAACAGCTTTTTTAATGTCCGTATTTTTAAGCTGTAACAAATAAAGAGCGCACAACCAAAAAATGTCATAGAAGATAAGGACTACATAGAATGTAAGGTATAGATTAAGATCCGTGAGAGCCTACCACGGGCCAAGTGTGATAATGTTAATAACTCTAGCAACTGTATATCCGCGTTTATTAGGATTAAGAAGAAATATTTTGTACGGTTTTTAATAAACGATTTAAAAAAAAAAAAAAAAAAATGTTGTAAAGCACCAGTTCTCGTCCGATCACTGCAGTTAAGCAACATTGGGCACGGTCAGTACTTGGATGGGTGACCGCTTGGGAACACCGTGTAGCGTTGGCATCTCTTTTATTTTTTCATGTCGCCTCGAAATTTTTATTTACTGCTATTTACTTAATTTCAACTTGTTTACTTGTACTCGGTAAAATACATCCATTAACCATTAGGTCTTTTTGTATCCTGTTACGAGCCAAACTGTGATTCTATGTTGATAGGATAAATATCAAGATCAACACTTTGTTGTTGAGAGATCTGTTGGTTCATTATATTGTTTGTGGTACCGTCATGACAGCCGGAGAGCAATTTAAGACCTTTGTGTTGAAACTGGTTCGGCGTAACATTAAAATTAAAAGTAAAACTTAACTAAAATCATGACTGACTAACTAAAACTAATTACTAGGTAAGAACTTACTAACTACTAGATAACGACTGAAACTGTATCCGACATATCCACGCTGTAATGTTATGAAAGCGTGCGTATTATTTCTTTGACAATAAGTCGGTTATGTGGGAGACACAGTGGGTTCGTGTAGGTTAGAGTTGGTTAACGTCAACACTCATACCATGTTGTAAAGCACCAGTTCTCGTCCGATCACTGAAGTTAAGCAACATTGGGCACGGTCAGTACTTGGATGGGTGACCGCTTGGGAACACCGTGTAGCGTTGGCATCTCTTTTATTTTTTCATGTCGCCTCGAAATTTTTATTTACTGCTATTTACTTAATTTCAACTTGTTTACTTGTACTCGGTAAAATACCTCCATTAACCATTAGGTCTTTTTGTATCCTGTTACGAGCCAAACTGTGATTCTATGTTGATAGGTTAAATATCAAGATCAACACTTTGTTGTTGAGAGATTTGTTGGTTCATTATATTGTTTGTGGTACCGTCATGATAGCCGGAGAGCAATTTAAGACCTTTGTGTTGAAACTGGTTCGGCGTAACATTAAAATTAAAAGTAAAACTTAACTAAAATCATGACTGACTAACTAAAACTAATTACTAGGTAAGAACTTACTAACTACTAGATAACGACTGAAACTGTATCCGACATATCCACGCTGTAATGTTATGAAAGCGTGCGTATTATTTCTTTGACAATAAGTCGGTTATGTGGGAGACGCATTGGGTTCGTGTAGGTTAGAGTTGGTTAATGTCAACACTCATACCATGTTGTAAAGCACCAGTTCTCGTCCAGTCGCGACTGATCTGTCAAGCGAGAAGCACGCGAATACAAACCGCTATTATATAGTACAAAGTACAAAAGTCTGCACATAGTGAAAGTTAATATAAAACATCTTCAAAATAAGTTATTAAGTTCAATAACTAATTTTACCTTAAGTGACTGAAATATTCAGTTCACAATCATCAAAGTTCGTGAAGGCGACTTATAGCCCAAAATGTCATGGCCCAAAAACCCGGCCAACAACCGAACAAAAAAAAAGACATACTGAGCAATACAGGAGAAGGAAGTAATTCTCCAGCTCCAGCCAACAAGGAAATTAATATAAATAAATGGGAAATACTGAAGTACCTCGAAGGAGAAACTTCATTAAACAAAACAATAAAAATTAAAACTGGAGGAAAACCAACTACCCCAAGGAAAAAAAAACTGACTACTTCGCCAACTAACGTTATTATGGAAAGAATAACGAAGAAGAAAAAAACTGAAAACCCGGAATCACCAAAAGACAAATGTCCAGCAAAGCCAAATTTAATCCAACCGTCAAACCGATATTCAATATTACGAGATGAGGTCGAAAACCCGGAGAACGAAACCCCAACCGATGGATTTGAATTACCAAATGTACCAGAAACGGCAAGAAAGGTACACAATGTAATTGAATCCTCAGAAGAAATCGAAATAGCGGAAGAAGAAGATGAAGGAACCGAATTTCCCCGACCATCCAGACATATTCAACACAACCAGGGAGGAATAAATTCCTACAACAAAAAAGAAAAAGAAAAAACTCCACCGATCC
The DNA here is from genome assembly GCA_963989215.1 of Hedychridium roseum. Taxonomy (NCBI): domain Eukaryota; kingdom Metazoa; phylum Arthropoda; class Insecta; order Hymenoptera; family Chrysididae; genus Hedychridium; species Hedychridium roseum. Next base: position 479,104 of record OZ022312.1, on the reverse strand, counting down.
TGATATTCGACAGCAATACACAACATATCATAAGTATACTGAACAAATCACCACACACAAAACACTTTTACATAAAAAGGAACAGCAACAACAAAATAACACTTTACACACAAAATTTAGACTATTACAAAAACACAATTAAATCATTAAAAGAGAAAAACATAAAATTCTTTACATTTACACCCAAAACAGAAAAACCTCACACTATAATTCTGAGAGGGTTGGATAAAGCTTTCACTCCAACCGAAATAATGCATGAATTAAAAAGCATTAGTATACCTGATGTAACAATAACAAATGTAATCAGATTAGAAACAAATTATTCCAGAACAAATAATATTGATTTACCGTTATATAAAGTATACCTGTCTAGTAATAGTAACCCAGAAAATCTTAAACAAGTTAGAGTCTTATTCCACCATCTTATAAACTGGGAAAATATAAAAATCAAAAATATAACCCAGTGTCGAAAATGCCAAAGGCTGGGTCATGCAGCATCAAATTGTAATTTGGATTACAGATGTGTAAAGTGTAACGAAAAACATGACCCCGGAAATTGCAAAATTCAAACAGAAAAAAAATAGATAGATCTAAAATATTTTGTGCATTATGTAACAAAACAGGCCATCCAGCATCTTATAGAGGATGTCCTGAGTTTAAAAAAAGAGTTCTATTATTAAGAAAACCACCAACTAATTTGATTAAGAAATATCAGACCCAAACAGAAATCCAAACACCCATGTACATTCAACCCACTACATCCTCATATAATCAACCTAACATGATAGCTAACACCACTAAAAAAAAATCATTCACTGATGTGGTAAAGGGTAAAAATCCCCTACCAGACCGTATTACGTCTATGACTTCAATACTACCAGGAATTCAATCAAATGAAAAAATCCAAACAAATAACAAAACTCAATATAACATAGGAGAAATTTCTGTAGATATTAAATTCATCAAAGATCAACTAATGGTAATGATACAACAACAGTTTACTTATTTAAATAACAAAGTCAACGAAAATGAAGCCAAAATAAACTCAATTTTAAGTTTGTTACAGTCAAATGACTTCTAGTCCCAGACTAAATCAACCGAAATATATAGATAAGATAAAAATAATCTCCATAAATGTTAACTCCCTTGTGGCACCTATAAAAAGGGCCAACGTAGTTGATCTAATAAACAATGAAAATCCTCATATTATACTTATGTCGGAGACAAAACTAACTGAAAAACACAATCCGTACTTTAAAAATTATAATCTTTATAGAAATGACAACAGATCGGGTAAAGGAACAGCGGGCACAGCTATAGCTATAAAAAATTATATAAAAACTGAACACTATGAAGATCCGATAATCAATAATCTAGAATCTATAAACTCATCGATTATTAAATTAAAATTAATAAATAATTGCAACCTTATAATCGTATCTATATATGCCCTGCCCAGGAAAATAAACCAATTCAAAAATGAATGGAACACTTTAATCCACAGATTAAATTTATCAGATACAAAAAATTTCTATATAATTGCAGGTGACTTCAACTCTAAACACAAAACCTGGAATAACTGCAAAAATAATACAAGAGGTAATTTTCTATATAAATGGATCAATAAGTATGGATTAAATCTGAGAATGAATCTAATTTTCCCAAAAGACTATACCTACCCTAGAAGTAATTCAACTTTAGACTTCGCCTTAATAGATTGTAGATTAAACGTAGAAAATATAGACGAAGGTAAAAAAACACGCATAATAAAATATGATAGCGACCATAACGGCTTTGAAATAATAATTAATTGGCAAAATCTAATAAATAAAACTGATTCAGCGGATAATTATGAAACTACATCAAACTTAAATTACAATAAAGCAAATTGGAATAAATTCCAAAAATATATTAGTAATAAACTAAAAAACCTAAACCACCACAAAAATATTCCTAAAGACGAATTAAGCAAACATATTGATCACTTCAACATTATAATTAATAACGCCATACACAAGTATATACCAAAAAAAATAGAACAAGATTGTATAAATATTTATAACAATGTCAAAATAAAGAACCTAAGGAAAAAAAAGAGTAACATCCTATCCCAAATTTTAAAAATTCAAAGAAACCAAATCAAATTCAGATCAGACTTATTTTACAAAATTTACAAAAATATATTATCACAAATAAATACTGAAATTCAAAAAGAATACACATCACAAATCAATAAATATTGGAAAAATAGACTAATAGCCATGTCTCCAAAAAACCCTTCTGATATGTTTAAATCGATCAACCGTTTAACACGGAAAAACCGTACTCAGCCCATAAAAAGAATAATTCTAAAACAAGACGAAATTAAGTACATTAAAAAAGCCAATATTCACGCTGATGAGCTCACACAGAACGAACATAATAATTTAATTATAGACAACAAACAACAAATTGCTTCATTACTAGCTTGTAGATTCGCTGATATTTATGAAAACCTAAATGCCAAATCAAACACACCACTAGAAAACATAATTAAAAGTACATTACATAAAAATAAATTACTAAAGGAACAACTATCATCAAATACAATAACATACACTACGTTTCTTATCAATAATAGTGCACTAAATCCCAAAGACGAAAACAACAAATACTTAACAAACATATATGAAGTCGGAAATATAATAAATAAATTAAATAACAAAAAATCATATAGCTCAGACAAAATATCAAATTTCCTAATTAAAAAATTTCCACGAAACGCAATAAAATATTTAACAATAATATTTAACAATTTACTGAACAATTATCACTTCCCTTCGCAGTGGAAAATAGCAAAAGTAATCCCAATTTTAAAACCAACCAAAAAACCATACGAACTATCCAGTTATAGACCTATCAGTCTATTAAGCAATATAGGCAAAATATTCGAAAAAATTATTAACATAAGACTTGAAGCTATATGCTACAAAAATGAGCTAATTCCTGAAACTCAATTCGGCTTCAAAAAACATCACTCAACTATCCACGCCATAAACAAATTAACCACTGATATAAATTGGGCCATCAATAGCAAACAAGTGGTCGGAGCCTGTTTAATTGATTTCGAAAAGGCCTTCGATTCTATATGGCTGGATGGATTAATCTATAAGTTGATCCAATTAAAGCTACCAGAATACCTAATCCGGATAATAGCAGACATGATCCATAATAAATCGTTCCACGTTTACATAAATAACAATATTGATACACAGATATTTAAAATCCCCAACGGACTCCAACAAGGTACAGTGACCGCTCCACTCTTGTTTAATTTATATATAAGCAGTCTATACAAATTATTTAACTTCGATACTAATCACAAACAAAAAATAATAGGCTTTGCGGATGACACCATAATTTATTACATAGATAAAAAGCCAAGTATAATTAAAAAAAACTTAAAAATTTTATTCCAACAAATCAACAATTACTGCAAAAATTGGAAATTACGAATAAATGTTGAAAAATGTGAGTCAATTCTTTTTAGATATAAACTAAGCGGCTATGCGCACAATAATGTTAGGGCAAACTGGAAAAATTTTAACATAAACGATGAAAATGATATCAATAAAATCCCAAATAAAAAAGTCGTCAGATACTTAGGATGTCACCTCGACATTAAATTAAATTTTAATGAACATATAAAAATTCAATTAGAAAAAGCAAGAAATGCATTCTTCGCCTTAAAAAACATTTGGTATTCCAAATTCATTGATCAAGAAGTTAAATTATTAACTTATAAATTATATATTAGACCGATTATAACGTATGCAGCTCCCATTTGGTTTAATATCCCTGCGTCCCAAATGGAAAAAATTCGAATTTTTGAACGTAAATGCTTAAGAGCTTGTCTATCTTTATTCAGAACCAAAGAAAGCAATTTCAAAAAACACTATCCTAATATAATAATTTATAATACAGCACAAATTGTAAGAATAGATCTATTCATAATAAAACTAATTAGAAACTACTTCCTAAAAATTACAGAAATTCCAATCAAAACTATAATGAAAGGCTGTCTAATGCCAAATCCTAATTATTTTAAAAAAACGCTACACACAGGAAATATCCCACCTGAAGGCTTCATTTTCCTTGACGCCAACAATCTCATTATTAACAAAGAAAACGTGCCGATAATCTATCACGCAAAGAGATTGAAAGGAAATAAATCAATAAATTATCTACCAACAAGTTATAATGAATATGACAAGAACAAATGGATATTCAATAAAGACTTCTTCATAAATGAAACATTCTGGAACAAAAGTTACTGGTGGCTTGAAAAAGACGAAAACCACACATAATCCTTTATAAACCGAAGTAACATAAATAAATCCTTATAAAACCAACAGACAGACGAGGATGGGGGCGATGGAGCGGGGGAGGGGCAATATACGTTGCTCGCGCGCTCTCTCTCTCTCTCTCTCTCTCGTTTTTCTCCGTCCTCTTCGCTATATTCCTGTCCTCACCTTCGTACAATATTTATACAATACTGTTACAAAACTTGCTTAGATATATTATTGTTTCTTATCGTATTTACCTTTTATTTTTATCCAAATTGTATAAAACTTTATAGAATTTATATTAAGACCATCATATATATTTCATATATAACATAAGTATTTAGAAAACAATTAATACAGATAAACCGTTAGGACTAGATCCGAAGGTATACCGATTCACAAAACTCTAGATATAGAGTCACAGTTGAATCCGGCAATAATTATAGGGACACAAATTCCCTCTATTTAATATAAGAAAAAAAAAAAAAAAAAAAAATAGGTCAGTTTTTTTTTTGTTTTTTAGTGGCATTTAATATACAACTTTTTCTGACAGTTATGTTAATAGACATCAATACACCAGAAATAGATATTTTATAATAATAAGAAAACTAATACACATGTACAAACCATCACATATTATCATTAATTGTTAAACATACGAGCTGTCCAAAGGACCTGTTATGTTCTAAGTAGACATTATAATTACCCTAGTTCTAGTTTATTCGAACTGTATTAACAACCCTAATTGTAAGCCACAACTAAATAAACACTTATATAAAAAAAAAAAAAAACCAGTTCTCGTCCGATCACTGAAGTTAAGCAACATTGGGCACGGTCAGTACTTGGATGGGTGACCGCTTGGGAACACCGTGTAGCTTTGGCATCTCTTTTATTTTTTCATGTCGCCTCGAAATTTTTATTTACTGCTATTTACTTAATTTCAACTTGTTTACTTGTACTCGGTAAAATACCTCCATTAACCATTAGGTCTTTTTGCATCCTGTTACGAGCCAAACTGTGATTCTATGTTGATAGGATAAATATCAAGATCAACACTTTGTTGTTGAGAGATCTGTTGGTTCATTATATTGTTTGTGGTACCGTCATGATAGCCGGAGAGCAATTTAAGACCTTTGTGTTGAAACTGGTTCGGCGTAACATTAAAATTAAAAGTAAAACTTAACTAAAATCATGACTGACTAACTAAAACTAATTACTAGGTAAGAACTTACTAACTACTAGATAACGACTGAAACTGTATCCGACATATCCACGCTGTAATGTTATGAAAGCGTGCGTATTATTTCTTTGACAATAAGTCGGTTATGTGGGAGACGCATTGGGTTCGTGTAGGTTAGAGTTGGTTAATGTCAACACTCATACCATGTTGTAAAGCACCAGTTCTCGTCCGATCACTGAAGTTAAGCAACATTGGGCACGGTCAGTACTTGGATGGGTGACCGCTTGGGAACACCGTGTAGCTTTGGCATCTCTTTTATTTTTTCATGTCGCCTCGAAATTTTTATTTACTGCTATTTACTTAATTTCAACTTGTTTACTTGTACTCGGTAAAATACCTCTATTAACCATTAGGTCTTTTTGCATCCTGTTACGAGCCAAACTGTGATTCTATGTTGATAGGATAAATATCAAGATCAACACTTTGTTGTTGAGAGATCTGTTGGTTCATTATATTGTTTGTGGTACCGTCATGATAGCCGGAGAGCAATTTAAGACCTTTGTGTTGAAACTGGTTCGGCGTAACATTAAAATTAAAAGTAAAACTTAACTAAAATCATGACTGACTAACTAAAACTAATTACTAGGTAAGAACTTACTAACTACTAGATAACGACTGAAACTGTATCCGACATATCCACGCTGTAATGTTATGAAAGCGTGCGTATTATTTCTTTGACAATAAGTCGGTTATGTGGGAGACGCAGTGGGTTCGAGTAGGTTAGAGTTGGTTAACGTCAACACTCATACCATGTTGTAAAGCACCAGTTCTCGTCCGATCACTGAAGTTAAGCAACATTGGGCACGGTCAGTACTTGGATGGGTGACCGCTTGGGAACACCGTGTAGCGTTGGCATCTCTTTTATTTTTTCATGTCGCCTCGAAATTTTTATTTACTGCTATTTACTTAATTTCAACTTGTTTACTTGTACTCGGTAAAATACCTCCATTAACCATTAGGTCTTTTTGTATCCTGTTACGAGCCAAACTGTGATTCTATGTTGATAGGTTAAATATCAAGATCAACACTTTGTTGTTGAGAGATTTGTTGGTTCATTATATTGTTTGTGGTACCGTCATGATAGCCGGAGAGCAATTTAAGACCTTTGTGTTGAAACTGGTTCGGCGTAACATTAAAATTAAAAGTAAAACTTAACTAAAATCATGACTGACTAACTAAAACTAATTACTAGGTAAGAACTTACTAACTACTAGATAACGACTGAAACTGTATCCGACATATCCACGCTGTAATGTTATGAAAGCGTGCGTATTATTTCTTTGACAATAAGTCGGTTATGTGGGAGACGCATTGGGTTCGTGTAGGTTAGAGTTGGTTAATGTCAACACTCATACCATGTTGTAAAGCACCAGTTCTCGTCCGATCACTGAAGTTAAGCAACATTGGGCACGGTCAGTACTTGGATGGGTGACCGCTTGGGAACACCGTGTAGCTTTGGCATCTCTTTTATTTTTTCATGTCGCCTCGAAATTTTTATTTACTGCTATTTACTTAATTTCAACTTGTTTACTTGTACTCGGTAAAATACCTCCATTAACCATTAGGTCTTTTTGCATCCTGTTACGAGCCAAACTGTGATTCTATGTTGATAGGATAAATATCAAGATCAACACTTTGTTGTTGAGAGATCTGTTGGTTCATTATATTGTTTGTGGTACCGTCATGATAGCCGGAGAGCAATTTAAGACCTTTGTGTTGAAACTGGTTCGGCGTAACATTAAAATTAAAAGTAAAACTTAACTAAAATCATGACTGACTAACTAAAACTAATTACTAGGTAAGAACTTACTAACTACTAGATAACGACTGAAACTGTATCCGACATATCCACGCTGTAATGTTATGAAAGCGTGCGTATTATTTCTTTGACAATAAGTCGGTTATGTGGGAGACGCAGTGGGTTCGAGTAGGTTAGAGTTGGTTAACGTCAACACTCATACCATGTTGTAAAGCACCAGTTCTCGTCCGATCACTGAAGTTAAGCAACATTGGGCACGGTCAGTACTTGGATGGGTGACCGCTTGGGAACACCGTGTAGCGTTGGCATCTCTTTTATTTTTTCATGTCGCCTCGAAATTTTTATTTACTGCTATTTACTTAATTTCAACTTGTTTACTTGTACTCGGTAAAATACCTCCATTAACCATTAGGTCTTTTTGTATCCTGTTACGAGCCAAACTGTGATTCTATGTTGATAGGTTAAATATCAAGATCAACACTTTGTTGTTGAGAGATTTGTTGGTTCATTATATTGTTTGTGGTACCGTCATGACAGCCGGAGAGCAATTTAAGACCTTTGTGTTGAAACTGGTTCGGCGTAACATTAAAATTAAAAGTAAAACTTAACTAAAATCATGACTGACTAACTAAAACTAATTACTAGGTAAGAACTTACTAACTACTAGATAACGACTGAAACTGTATCCGACATATCCACGCTGTAATGTTATGAAAGCGTGCGTATTATTTCTTTGACAATAAGTCGGTTATGTGGGAGACGCAGCGGGTTCGAGTAGGTTAGAGTTGGTTAACGTCAACACTCATACCATGTTATAAAGCACCAGTTCTCGTCCGATCACTGAAGTTAAGCAACATTGGGCACGTAATTAATTTTAATTAATTAATTTATATTTTTTATTTTTTTTTGTGCTGGGTTGTGCCCGATTTGTGCTCTTATGTGCCGTTCTTAGAATTTGATTATTTCGCATAGCAAAAAAGTTATGGCATTTTGAAAATTTATCTTCCTTAATTAATTATTTTTTTTATTTTTTTTGTGCTGGGTTGTGCCCGATTTGTGCTCTTATGTGCCTTTCGTAGAGTGGGTTTGAGTGGGTTAGAGTGGGTTCCTCCGCGTCCACCGCGTGGGCTCCACCTTGTCGTGGTGCGGAGGCTTAAGCCGAAACCCTTCGGGGGGACGGTGAACTAAGGCGAGCCCAAGCCGGCGTCGTCGTGGGTGAGTCATAGGCGTGGGTCCATCCTCCCTCTCGGCGGCGTCGGTTGTGTGAATGTGTGTGGGACTGAGATGCTGCCGGTTTGTCGGAGGATATTTCTGAGGAGACTAATCAAGCGGGACCTGTAATCCCGTGACCGGGGTGTACAGCTATGTCAGTACCTGACCTCTGCGGCGTAATAAACGGAACCGTAGGTCTGCTACTTGGGGCAGCATAGACCGTGTGAAACCGCATGTTCATCGTGGGATGACCGCTGGCTGTGTACTGACTGGAGCCTATCCCGGAGTTGAAGTCGGCAAAATGGGCGCATGTGTGGAGGATTACCTGACCAGTATTTCCTCATATCCTGCTAGGGGGAACATACCCTAGCACCGTCTATCCCGAGGTCTGGATGTGCGGTTTATCGGATCACTACGCGTCCATTCGATAAGGGTGACGTTAAACCTTTTGCATCATTATTCTTGTAACCTTTTTCTGTAGAGCCTTTTCGTGCGAATAGGGTTGGTCACCCGACAAACCACTTCTCGGCTTTCGCACGCGTCATTAGGGATTTTTTACTGGCGGAAATAGATGCCCATCTGTTATATTATATTACGACTATGAATATGGATGACAATACATTAAAAAAAGCTACTGCCTCCAGTGATGGAACGTCCACTGTGTCTGTGGCGAGCACAATGGTTGGCCCCGCAATCGCCAAGCGTAGGGCAGCCAAGTTGGCTGTTGTGAGTCTGGAGCGAGTCGACCTGACTCGCTTCAAGTCCCCTAATACCGGGGACAATATTGAGAAGGAGGGTGCTGCCGGTCCGTCTTCGTCAGGGGCGAAATCCTTGTCGAGGGCGTCCTCGGTGGCATCCCTCGCGTCCGCTGTCGGGGAGATGGTGATCTCCCCCACACCCGTTGATGAGCCAGAGTCGGATGGCTCAGTAACCGGCCCTTTTCCTGTCAAACGGAAGAGAGGCAGGCCGCCTACTGCTGGTCTAGGTGTTGGCCTGCTTGCCCGCATCAGGAAGAGCAGGAGCGCGCCAAGCGCGAGAAGGAAGAAGAGGAGGTCAGGTACATCCTTGACCCCTCAATACCTGCCCCCTCTACGGCCAACGGCTCTACGGCTATGTTACAGAGCTGGTTTACGGAGGAGATGTCGGTAGCCCCAACGCCGACATTAAGAGCCGAGTTGCTGATGCATATAGACGTCATCAAGAAGGTGGCGGGGGGCTCCAGCAATCTTAGAGACTTCGTAAAGAAGTTCAATGAGGCGGCCGCTGCGATAAAGGTCGCTGTGACAACGCTCCCACTTAGAGCCCAAGAATCGGGTGTGAGTGGTCAAATGGAAGAGCTCCGGGGAAATTACAAACCCTCCGAATGGAGAATCAACGTCTCCACAAGAAGGTGGAGGATCTGCAGGGCGGGAAAGCTCCCCACGCGTCGCTGAAGGGGGCCCGTCCTCCACGATCCCCGGTAAGGCGCTGGGCGTCGCCGTTGCCGACACCCCCTCGGGCACGTTCGCTCGCGCGGATGGTGAGCTATAGAGGAGTTAAGGTGAGCAAGGCGCGGGACATCTCTCAACCCAGTTTTGAGGAGAGGGTGTCTCGTGTCGTCGCCCAGAATTTACGGGACCTGCGTCTTACTCAGGCCCCGCATGTAGGTGTTGGCCCCTCTTCTGCGTCCCCTGTGGTGCAGAAGGTGGTGGCCAAGAAGCAGAATTATTAGGATCGGGTAGGTGAGGGCCGGCGTGGAGTTGTTGGACGACCGCCCTCTCCAGGGCTTCAAGTGCCTGGAGAGGGGACACGTCCAGTGTCAGTGCAGCGGCACTGCAGATCGCAGTGACCGCTGCGAGTGGTGCCCAGATGGACGCAGACCGTTTGGACGCAGTCACAGATGGACGCAGACCGTTTGGACGCGTTTCAGATCGATGGGTTCCGTATCTACACTGGGGAATTTACCAAACGTTCCTTTTCTACACTTGGTGAACGCTTCCCGCTTGGACACTAAGGATTTATATATCTTTAAAAATGTGTCAGTTTTATTTGTTACATTGATGAAGAAAGCGAGTAAGAGGAATATATTGGTCGATTTATATATGTATATGATGGAAGAAATAATTCTTAACGGTTATTCGTGAATACATCGGTTTATTGTTCTTGTCGATACGAAAATAATTATAATTCGGAACGATTTGATGTTCAGTGAAATGTGTAATGTTGATAACATACGTTTATTGATGACAGCTGTCAATGAATTTTAAAATCACTGTGAAATTACAGCATAAGAGAACGAAATGCCGGCTGAGTTGACCATTAAACTTCAGGTATGTTTTTCAGAAATTATTTAAAACCGTACATCCTATGTAAGTGCTCTATTGCAATGCTTTTGTTTTATGTATATACAATGATGTTAATATTTGTTACTAAATATACAATCAATTAATCAACGATATTGGTTATTTAATGTTGATTGGTGATATTTATTTTATATTTAAACAATTGTCAAAACGGTGATTATAATGTTCGATAGGCATAGGTTAGGCATCAAATTGTCTCTACACCGCACGTGGTGCTTTGCGCAATTTTTCTTTGTCTTTTATAGGTAAGCTACTGAGGACAGAGGGCAAAGTAAATCTTGACATTTGTACTAAAGTAAAGGCTGTAGAATGTGCTGCAAAAGTACAAGACTTTATTAAGTGAGGTTATCATTTCCAGCAGGTAATTTGCAGAGGTATCAGAGGTATTTCTAAACCAAATAGAGAGTAAGGTACATCCAATATATTAAAGAATAATTTTAATTACATTTATTACAATTTTACAGAGACAACAATGCAGTATGCTGCAATGCTTACGTTCTACACCTTGGTAAGTCATACTTTGTATCCATAGGCAGCCCAGTAAATAAGAAAGTATACAGTTGATAATTAGTAAGATACTATTCTCTAATAATGATACTATATAGGCTGCTGAACATGCTGGAAAATTACAAGAAGTTAGTAAACGAGGTTGGCATTTCCTACAGGTAATTTACAGAAGTGTCAAAGATGTTTCTGAGCCAAATAGAGAGTAAGGTATGTCCTGTATATCAAAGAATAATTTTCGTTACATTTATTACAATTTTACAGAGACCACAATACAGTATGCTGCAATGCTTATGTTCTACACCTTCGTACGTCATACTTTGGATCCATAGGCAGACCAGTAAATAAGAAAGTATATAATTGATCATTACTACGATATTATACTCTAATAATAATATTATATTTAGGTATGATTAATACATTAGTAGTAGTAGTATTTTTTATTTGAGCCTTACAGCCATTAAATTTTGGACTTGGGTTACAATTTAACCTAACTTTTCATTTCTATCTTATCTTACGCTTCTCTCACACATTCTTATTCTCTCATAATCGCCTTTTCCTAAACTTTCATTAAAATCTACTTATTTCTATTTTGTTTTATAATACATTAATATATATACATATAATTACATTGAAACTGGAACGGTGAACAGCTGAATGTGATATAAAGTTTTTGTATTATTTGTAATAATTACCTAACCATCGCACGTAGCACATGAACTTGTAAAACCAGAATTATTCTTTCTGTACTTGAGACGATTGTCTGTAACTGTAGCAATATTATCAATAGCATAATTATGAGGGATTATAGGTGTTTCATAGGCATTGTAAAAATAAATTTTTAATAGCACAATACAGAGTGCCAAAATGGAGACGATATAATTGTAATGTTATTATTATATCCTAATATAATTTGCTAATATAATATGTAGGGTAATGTCGTAAATTTACATACAGAACAAATCACTGAATTAGATTACATTCAACTCTTCAATTCAGCAGTTGGAGAATAATCGCAAGTTGTTACATGTTCAGTACAGAATGAATAGAATTCACATAGTATGCTATGATCTAATTTCAATCAGTACATTACGTATTTACTATATCACAAATTTCTTATTTCACAGAACTGCCATGAGGCCAGAGCACAACGTGTCAAACTTTACAAGATTTGAGACCGTATTACCATTGTTGTGATATAAATGATTGTTAAAAAACATAATAAATGATCGTTAAAAACTTACAGCTGTACCTTATTTCTTAGTAGAAATTATATTAAGAGTAATAAGTGGAAAAAGGGAAACATTCTGATAGCGTGTCAGTTATGTCAAAATAAAATGACAATTTTTTAGCAACAGCTTTATTAAGTACGTACTCGTAGTACAAGTAATTGACTTTCTTGCGTGCAATACAGCATTTTACAATGTAACATGTTAGTATTAAATAAATGTGTTTATATCAGAATACCATAAATTTTATTGAAAATTGATTGACAATTATTAACATTGTAAGAAATACAAATCAAGCATGTGAGCGGTTAAAGTCAAAACTGCGGGTTGTATGAATACATTTTTCTACCACTGTAAATACATACCATTCTTGCAAAATTCATTGTAACATTCTAGCGAACAAAACATAACGTTAGATAAAGTAAAAGTGCAATTTGTTCATCCATTAACAGAATAGCTGTGTGAATATCGCTAATTGTAACCAAATTAAAGCTGTAAATTACCAGCCCCTGACAGGTTAAACCATCCACGTGGATCGATTGACAGGTCTCTTTCTTTTTTATTCTAAAGAAATGTGACTGATACAAAGTAGCATGAACAATCAGAGAAACTTAGGTTTAGAAGAGTTATCAGTATTAGTCCACTTTAATTAACGCATAATACTGTGAAGTAACGACGTAATGAAACATAACCTAAAGTAACCCTAACTTTAATTTCAGGTTATATGCAAAATGAATGCCGTTTTAATGTTAATGAAATATATTAATGCAGTGTTGCGTTAAGTACGATTTATTTTTATTGTTCATCTATTGAAATTACCTGTGAGATTTGTCATAAGCATATCTTCAATAACGTCATGAAAGTAGTTGTTAATTAATTCTTGCATTCTTGTTATTTTTACTCTCACTCATTCATGCTACGGTGAGTAGGTCATCTTACTGATGATCCACAGACAGGAGATTGTGCTTAGTTACGTAATTTATGTAATACAGTAAGTGTGTACTAAACTGACATGTTTCTTTATTTTAAGGTATATGAACTGTGCCCGAGTAGGCTGAAAAAGCATCTATAGTTAAGCAGTTGACTGTGAATTATCTGCTGGATATTGCAACAATGGAATATGAGAAAAGGCAAAGGAATATGCTATGAACAGACTGCTTGCAGGAGATATAAAAAGAATTGGATAAATTTCCAGTGTTAAAATAGTAAATTTCTTTATTCAAATTTCGTAGACAAATTTATAATAAATTTTTTACTTAAATCATATATATAAAATAAATTACACACGAATATATATATAGTTAAAAATTGATAAAATAATAATTTAAAATAATTCCATTGTGGACTTCCATTGTGGAACACCTAAAATAATAAACATAGGTTTTGTTAATTTTTCTAATTAAAAGCATACATAAGAATCGTGAAGAAACCATAAAACCACAGGCATGTATAGTAATATATGATTCAATGACACTGTGCTTGTGTAATTATAACATTGTGTATGTTTATTATCTACGATAACTAATTACCCTTATTGTTTCTTCAATAATGGAATCTTCTCAAGATCTATTCTTTTCAAAACAACTTTAGCGTCCTTTAGTTCCAGTTTTGGTTTCATAGAATTTTGAAGAATACACTCCTCACTCCCTTCAAGACTCCTTTCGCCTGAAAAATATAGAACTACAAATAGCTCTTAATTTTATTCACATATTACATTTATGTTAAAATATCAACAAATTTCTGAAATTGTAAAATTATAAGATATTTGCTATTAAATTAAGAAATACAATTGTAACTTGTCCAATGTATTTATACACAGACACAGCACTATAGTAATAATAAAATTAGTATGCTACGTGAAATATAACTTCATGTTATTTATACAGTGAGAATTTGCAGGTATGGAAATACATCTGATCAAGTATAATAAATATATTGAAACACACTGTGTACACCAAAATTGTGTTTACGTTGTTACTTTACAAATAAATTACCATTAGAAATAACTCCATCAGCCAAAAATTCTCGACAATTGCCTACGTCGTCGGTATTTGCTGCAATGTACAAAACATATGTATGCAGTGTATTTGATTATTATTGATTATTATTATGTATTATATAGCTTCTTCTTGAAGAACCATGTAAAAAATCTTACTTATCAAATGATTTTCGTCCGTCAATAAATTGATTAGATACTGTTGCTGCTCATGCTCCGAACTGAAAAGACGCAGAAATTGATCAAGCGGTAGATTGCCTGTTTCTAGCTCTCTTTGCGCCTGTTTTATTTTGTCATTTCTTCTCTTGTTTAAGCGTGTTCGATTTCCTTTTAAAACATGACCTTTAACGAGTCTTGAATAATTAATTGTCTGGTCTTTAATTAATTTTGTTAAATGGTCTGCAATACGAAAATTAATATTTAAAAAAGAATTAGTCGCAAAAATGATATAATAATATAATAGATAGATAATACACTCTTAGTGATAATAATTCTCATGTAAATAAATATTTCCCTATGTTAAGAATTGCTGTGAGGGAATGGATGTACTTAAAAAATGTAAAAAAAATATGCGCGATAATAGTGCTACAGGTTTATATTTAAGTATGATAACGTATAGTCAGAGGCGCAAATTGAATATGTCCCGTTACCAAATGCTGGAATTAATTATGATACAGCATGCGCATGCAATGTATTGTAGTCTATTGAAAAAAACATGGAGTAAAAGCAGTAATAGCTTCGCGAAAAAATGGAGCCCTCTATTATATAGTCCAAGAAGCCTGAAAGGGATGCACGATCTTGCACTATGATACACGACTATTCGGTAAGTTTGAGTATTAATACCTAAGAAACTCCAGAGATTTGGATGTGGCATTCGTAATTTCTGCATAATGGTGCTGTGGAAGGATTCCACGATATTATTGGTACGAACGGGGCAACCATAAACGCTAACCTTTGTTGCCAGAGGAAGCCATGTCGTACGGAGGTATGCTAGGAAAACCAAAACAGCTGGACATTCTGCGGACACCTTATCAGCCATTACCTGTATGTACTCTAATGCTCTTGAAAACATATGACAGGGTGCCAGAGGCATTGTCATTGTAGCACGTAGCACGTCTTTTGGAGCATTCTGTAAGCCTAAATGTTTCCACTTCCTACTTACAGCCTGTAGTAAAAAATACTACAATTAAATTTACGTGATGCAGTGAAGAGTTTCATATTTCCATTATATTGTGATTATCACTTTTTTTCATTCGTATATAAATAAAAAAATCTGTTATACCTGATTAAAATGGAACCAACAGCCATGGATATTAGCATTGGGGAATGTACTTTGTACAACTGTCATAGCTGCTTTTTCATAGTCCATCATTATGAACTTCACATTTTCGCGCAATCCGGGTGCTAACATCATAATTTTATTCCAAATTGCCTTGTAAATCAATAATGTTTTTGATTCACATAAAATAAAAACTGTTGCAATTCCCTGTAAAATAATATTTTAGTTAGTCAACCTGAGTGTAACATTTACTAATAACATGGAAAAGATGAAAAGAAAAAGTTTGTAAAGTTAGATAACATATTGTGTCGTTATATCTAATATGTATTGTATACATTTGTGTGAAGTTTGGTGTTTTTGGTACTATCTGGAAAAACAGAAATATAAAGCAATTATTAGAATGCTTGAAAGCAAAGTAAAAGACAAGATGTATACTTACTGCGAATGTTCCATCTATGAAAATTTCAGAAGAGTTGGATAGGGCATTTAAAAGATGTGCATTGGAAAATATTAGAGCATATTTGCCATCTTCTGAAATAGCACAACTTTGGTAAATTTCTTTTGTTTGTGCGTAATTCATTAATATGTCGGGGAGGGCAGAAACCGTTTTTGGTAGAGCTGGTCTTGCTTTTATCTTCTGACGTGACAAACGTGATTTCATGCTCTGATAGGAAACATGGGAAGCTGCTGCGGTATTTTTGAGACATGCTTCGTCAAAAATTTGTTTATTATTTTTCCATGGAGTGTCCCGACACATTTGCAACATTTCTTCTTTCAGCATAAGAACTTCACCGAGGAACGGCTCATGAGGATGTCTATGCTCCTGATGTAATATGTATGTGCCGTTTTTATCCATGAGCTGACCGGCACATTTACAACTTTGCCGTTTAGTGCATCTGTATATATTTGGATTACGGTTATCTTGATGATAACTGTAATCCTCATACACATATACATACGTATTTTTTTTCGGCCGTGAATAGTTAGCATTTTAAAAAAAATGGTATACTATGTGTAATCCTGATGATAAATAAAAAAAAGTTTTTGAATTTGCATGTGAAATATTCTAAAAAAGAAAGAAACAAGAATAATGAAGGCTGTAAAAAATGATTTACGTACTTGCGTATTGTTCTCTGGTTGAAAAGAATGTGAAGATCGCTACGAACGAGTTTCAGTGATACTTAAATTATGCAGTTTCACATGATTTTCAACTCCATACTTTTTTTGTCCCTACATTCTAATTCATTTTTTTTCTCATAGTTCGATATCCGTTGTCCTGTTGCATCGATTCTTTAGATCGATTGACCATCTATGCAGTGCTAATTATGCACAGATAGTAAATGACAGACGAGTAACAGGAGGATCTCAACGGTCTTTTCTAAACATTTTAGCTTGTTCCTTACGCAACATATTATAAAGGTAATTGCTTAAAACACGAATTTACAGGAGTAGTAAATCTGAGTCATGTCATCAATGTTGGAAATAAGTGGTAAAAGGAAAAACACATCTGTTTTTCTATACGAAGATTACAGTTATAACAAAGATTTCCGAAATCCGAATATATACCGTTGCAGTAAACGACAAAGTGAAAAATGTAATGGATTGCTTGTTGAAAAAAAGGGAACGTATATTTTAAAAAACCCGCATATCCATCCTCCAAAACAACATCTCGCAGAAAGTTTAGCAGTTAAGAGAGAAATGTTGAAGACCTGCCGTGATGCTCCTTGGAAGACCAACAAGGAAATCTTTGACGAATGTTGTCGCAAAAACCCGGAAGCTGCTTCACATTTAACATTTTCCAATGTGAAAACAATATTATCACGAGAGAGAATGAAAGCCCAACCAGCTCTACCAAAAACGGTTTCTGCCCTCCCCGACATATTAATGAATTACGCACAAACAAAAGAAATTTACCAAAGTTGTGCTATTTCAGAAGATGGCAAATATGCTCTAATATTTTCCAATGCACACCTTTTAAATGCCCTATCCAACTCTTCTGAAATTTTCATAGATGGAACATTCGCAGTAAGTATACATCTTGTCTTTTACTTTGCTTTCAAGCATTCTAATAATTGCTTTATATTTCTGTTTTTCCAGATAGTACCAAAAACACCAAACTTCACACAAATGTATACAATACATATTAGATATAACGACACAGTATGTTATCTAACTTTACAAACTTTTTCTTTTCTTCTTTTCCATGTTATTAGTAAATGTTACACTCAGGTTGACTAACTAAAATATTATTTTACAGGGAATTGCAACAGTTTTTATTTTATGTGAATCAAAAACATTATTGATTTACGAGGCAATTTGGAATAAAATTATGATGTTAGCACCCGGATTGCGCGAAAATGTGAAGTTCATAATGATGGACTATGAAAGAGCAGCTATGACAGTTGTACAAAGTACATTCCCCAATGCTAATATCCATGGCTGTTGGTTCCATTTTAATCAGGTATAACAGATTTTTTTATTTATATACGAATGAAAAAAAGTGATAATCACAATATAATGGAAATATGAAACTCTTCACTGCATCACGTAAATTTAATTGTAGTATTTTTTACTACAGGCTGTAAGTAGGAAGTGGAAACATTTAGGCTTACAGAATGCTCCAAAAGACGTGCTACGTGCTACAATGACAATGCCTCTGGCACCCTGTCATATGTTTTCAAGAGCATTAGAGTACATACAGGTAATGGCTGATAAGGTGTCCGCAGAATGTCCAGCTGTTTTGGTTTTCCTAGCATACCTCCGTACGACATGGCTTCCTCTGGCAACAAAGGTTAGCGTTTATGGTTGCCCCGTTCGTACCAATAATATCGTGGAATCCTTCCACAATACGACTTCGCAGAAATTCCAAACGGTACAACCAAATTTGTGGACATTTTTAGGTGAGAACATAATTGAACAGAAAATATAATTTTCACTTTAATTTATATGTTAAATTATCTTTACTGACAAATGTTGTACTCTTCATTCAATATTTTATCCACACTTCTTTTATTTTCCTTAATACAGATGATTTACAGAAGTTAATAGTGAGCCAGGGATTAGATTATTCCCGCCTCTTGCAAGGAAAGAGGGTGAGAAAAGTTCGGATCCGTGCCAATAAAGAGAGGGATGAAAAAATTAGACAGGCGCAGAGCGATCTAGTTTCTGGACGATTACCTCTTGTACAGTTTCTACGTCTTTTTATTCATGAATGTGAAGAACAGAATTATGAATATGGATTACTATCGGAAGGTATGTTTCGTAAATTGTAAGTGACTTTAAAAAACTAAAATTATGTAACAATAAACAGTAATCTGGAGAGGAGGTAAATGCGAACGATTTATGCTATTTCTTAAGATATGTCATGCGTTATTAAGCTTATTTTGAAGACAGAATAACATACATTTAACTAAGAGCAAAAGTGAAATCCTTTACTTATGTAATGTTTACTATAGATATTTTCCATTAGGATAACTGTGTCATTAACATATTCTAAATTGAAAGAAAATATGTATTGTACATCTATATATGGTTCATTACAAAAGCAAATGCATAATATACTCCATTTGAAAAACTCATTTAATTGACCAACGCGACAGTTAATTCAAATACATTGTATACACCACAGTACATACATTATGCACAATTTAGGTCAAAATTCATTCAATGAAGATCAAACTCTGCATCAACCGTTAAGAAGCAATACAAGACATAGAGATGACCATAATGCACTTGCAGGTAAATTATTATTTTAATAATGCTGGAAATTCACATGTATAATTTTGTGATTTTTTTTAGTTGCTGTTGATAACCTTTCAATCAACGTTAACAATGACTATGATATCAGGGAGAGTGAGACACAAAATGATCAGACATGTATGTAAATTAATTTTAAGCCTTTTGTAAGTATAAAATGTATTATATGTTTATATTATATTTTTGTTATTATGTAGGCGATGTAACAAGTACGTCTAGTATCGATAAGAATCAAACTGAGACTCTGGATTCAAATCAAAACGCTATTCATGGTATATATACATTTTTCATAACTGTATTATCGTTAAATACAACTTACATTTATTCGATGCATTTATAATGTATAATTGCAGAGTTTATGAAGACCATTAATAATAAATGTGTAGTAATATTGAAATCAGAAATAACATTTCAACTATAAGGAATATATTACTTCATCTATTTGCAGTAATTTGTGTTAATATTCAGATAACATCAGAAATATATACGTCCAACTTTAATGAAGCAATCCAAATGTAAATTCTGTGCACAGAGTCAAATTTACAGAAGGAACGGATTCTGTTTTATTAGCAAAAATACTCTGTTAATTCTTGAAAACACTTGTAATACTTTGACTAATTCAAAAAAGACTATTTTCTTTTTATCTAACTAAGAAGGAGTATCTTTCAATTTACAAGAATTTAATAAACAAAATGTACTCTTTTTCAGATAATATTAATGAAAATCGTGGCACTGAGGACAACACAAATGCATGTAACAATTCAGTAATATGCGAAATAGATTTGCCAGTTTCTTCCGACATAGATGTACATGCTGAATGTTGTTGTGAACGATTCAAATCTGTAATAATTTTACCATGTGGACACATTTACCGTTGTACATAACAGGTAATGCATCTGAAATATTTAATAAAATACTTCAATAAATATTTTAAGCTCATCAAAATAATGAAGGTTTACAGAAATTCTTTATTTTCTTTTTCATTTTTAGATATCCCACAAAAGAGCAGAACATGTAAATAATAGTTACTTTTTAAAATTATTTTGTTATCAAGTTTTTGTTACATATATTCTTGTATAATATATTTTATATATATATGATTTAAATAAAAAGAATTTATTACAAATTTATTTCCCGAATTTGGATAAAGAGATTTACTATTTTAACACTGGATATTTATCCAATTCTTTTTGTATCTCCTGCACCATATCGTGTTATTACCTGTCATTACTATAAGATGCAAGCAGTCTGTCCATAGAATATTCCTTTGCCTTTTCTCATATTCCATTGTTGCAATATCCAGCAGATAATTCACAGTCAACTGCTTAACTATAGATGCTTTTTCAGCCTACTCGGGCACAGTTCATATACCTTAAAATAAAGAAACATGTCAGTTTAGTACACACTTACTGTATTACATAAATTACGTAACTAAGCACAATCTCCTGTCTGTGGATCATCAGTAAGATGACCTACTCACCGTAGCATGAATGAGTGAGAGTAAAAATAACAAGAATGCAAGAATTAATTAACAACTACTTTCATGACGTTATTGAAGATATGCTTATGACAAATCTCACAGGTAATTTCAATAGATGAACAATAAAAATAAATCGTACTTAATGCAACACTGCATTAATATATTTCATTAACATTAAAACGGCATTCATTTTGCATATAACCTGAAATTAAAGTTAGGGTTACTTTAGGTTATGTTTCATTACGTCGTTACTTCACAGTATTATGCGTTAATTAAAGTGGACTAATACTGATAACTCTTCTAAACCTAAG
The DNA here is from genome assembly GCA_963989215.1 of Hedychridium roseum. NCBI lineage: Eukaryota > Metazoa > Arthropoda > Insecta > Hymenoptera > Chrysididae > Hedychridium > Hedychridium roseum. The sequence continues at coordinate 457,671 of OZ022312.1, read as the reverse complement.
TTTCTCTGATTGTTCATGCTACTTTGTATCAGTCACATTTCTTTAGAATAAAAAAGAAAGAGACCTGTCAATCGATCCACGTGGATGGTTTAACCTGTCAGGGGCTGGTAATTTACAGCTTTAATTTGGTTACAATTAGCGATATTCACACAGCTATTCTGTTAATGGATGAACAAATTGCACTTTTACTTTATCTAACGTTATGTTTTGTTCGCTAGAATGTTACAATGAATTTTGCAAGAATGGTATGTATTTACAGTGGTAGAAAAATGTATTCATACAACCCGCAGTTTTGACTTTAACCGCTCACATGCTTGATTTGTATTTCTTACAATGTTAATAATTGTCAATCAATTTTCAATAAAATTTATGGTATTCTGATATAAACACATTTATTTAATACTAACATGTTACATTGTAAAATGCTGTATTGCACGCAAGAAAGTCAATTACTTGTACTACGAGTACGTACTTAATAAAGCTGTTGCTAAAAAATTGTCATTTTATTTTGACATAACTGACACGCTATCAGAATGTTTCCCTTTTTCCACTTATTACTCTTAATATAATTTCTACTAAGAAATAAGGTACAGCTGTAAGTTTTTAACGATCATTTATTATGTTTTTTAACAATCATTTATATCACAACAATGGTAATACGGTCTCAAATCTTGTAAAGTTTGACACGTTGTGCTCTGGCCTCATGGCAGTTCTGTGAAATAAGAAATTTGTGATATAGTAAATACGTAATGTACTGATTGAAATTAGATCATAGCATACTATGTGAATTCTATTCATTCTGTACTGAACATGTAACAACTTGCGATTATTCTCCAACTGCTGAATTGAAGAGTTGAATGTAATCTAATTCAGTGATTTGTTCTGTATGTAAATTTACGACATTACCCTACATATTATATTAGCAAATTATATTAGGATATAATAATAACATTACAATTATATCGTCTCCATTTTGGCACTCTGTATTGTGCTATTAAAAATTTATTTTTACAATGCCTATGAAACACCTATAATCCCTCATAATTATGCTATTGATAATATTGCTACAGTTACAGACAATCGTCTCAAGTACAGAAAGAATAATTCTGGTTTTACAAGTTCATGTGCTACGTGCGATGGTTAGGTAATTATTACAAATAATACAAAAACTTTATATCACATTCAGCTGTTCACCGTTCCAGTTTCAATGTAATTATATGTATATATATTAATGTATTATAAAACAAAATAGAAATAAGTAGATTTTAATGAAAGTTTAGGAAAAGGCGATTATGAGAGAATAAGAATGTGTGAGAGAAGCGTAAGATAAGATAGAAATGAAAAGTTAGGTTAAATTGTAACCCAAGTCCAAAATTTAATGGCTGTAAGGCTCAAATAAAAAATACTACTACTACTAATGTATTAATCATACCTAAATATAATATTATTATTAGAGTATAATATCGTAGTAATGATCAATTATATACTTTCTTATTTACTGGTCTGCCTATGGATCCAAAGTATGACGTACGAAGGTGTAGAACATAAGCATTGCAGCATACTGTATTGTGGTCTCTGTAAAATTGTAATAAATGTAACGAAAATTATTCTTTGATATACAGGACATACCTTACTCTCTATTTGGCTCAGAAACATCTTTGACACTTCTGTAAATTACCTGTAGGAAATGCCAACCTCGTTTACTAACTTCTTGTAATTTTCCAGCATGTTCAGCAGCCTATATAGTATCATTATTAGAGAATAGTATCTTACTAATTATCAACTGTATACTTTCTTATTTACTGGGCTGCCTATGGATACAAAGTATGACTTACCAAGGTGTAGAACGTAAGCATTGCAGCATACTGCATTGTTGTCTCTGTAAAATTGTAATAAATGTAATTAAAATTATTCTTTAATATATTGGATGTACCTTACTCTCTATTTGGTTTAGAAATACCTCTGATACCTCTGCAAATTACCTGCTGGAAATGATAACCTCACTTAATAAAGTCTTGTACGTTTGCAGCACATTCTACAGCCTTTACTTTAGTACAAATGTCAAGATTTACTTTGCCCTCTGTCCTCAGTAGCTTACCTGTAAAAGACAAAGAAAAATTGCGCAAAGCACCACGTGCGGTGTAGAGACAATTTGATGCCTAACCTATGCCTATCGAATATTATAATCACCGTTTTGACAATTGTTTAAATATAAAATAAATATCACCAATCAACATTAAATAACCAATATCGTTGATTAATTGATTGTATATTTAGTAACAAATATTAACATCATTGTATATACATAAAACAAAAGCATTGCAATAGAGCACTTACATAGGATGTACGGTTTTAAATAATTTCTGAAAAACATACCTGAAGTTTAATGGTCAACTCAGCCGGCATTTCGTTCTCTTATGCTGTAATTTCACAGTGATTTTAAAATTCATTGACAGCTGTCATCAATAAACGTATGTTATCAACATTACACATTTCACTGAACATCAAATCGTTCCGAATTATAATTATTTTCGTATCGACAAGAACAATAAACCGATGTATTCACGAATAACCGTTAAGAATTATTTCTTCCATCATATACATATATAAATCGACCAATATATTCCTCTTACTCGCTTTCTTCATCAATGTAACAAATAAAACTGACACATTTTTAAAGATATATAAATCCCTAGTGTCCAAGCGAGAAGCGTTCACCAAGTGTAGAAAAGGAACGTTTGGTAAATTCCCCAGTGTAGATACGGAACCCGTCGATCTGAAACGCGTCCAACTGGGACGCGTCCAAACGGTCTGCGTCCATCTGGTACTGCGTCCAAACGGTCTGCGTCCATCTGGGCACCACTCAGGAAATCGGACCACAGGGGTGGGGGGCCAGGGTGTGTACCACCTAGGAAGAAGTGGGGGAAAGGCGTTATTCAGCCACCCCCTCTCGAGAAGAAGAAAACTACACGGAGAGGGAATAAAGAACTTGAACCCCCCACACCGGTAGCAGGACAATCAACAGCGGTGGATACGGAGACGGGCCTTGAGGGGCCGATGGACACTTAAGTGTATGACCCATCGATTCCTTCAGGTCAGTTTGAACCACTGCCGTTCCGCCCAGGATCTTTTTTACAGACCATGGTCGAGCGGCAGATTGGTTTGGGGGTTGTGGCGGAGCCATATTTGGTTCCGACACACCCGTATTGGGTCGGAGACAACCATGGCTCCGTAGCCATAGTTGGCTCCATTGCAACGGGTCTCTCTCCCCCTTCCTTGGTGGAACGTGGGAGAGGTTTCGTCGCGGTGAGGTGGGGAAAGATTGTTGTGTTGGGCTGTTACATCAGCCTCAACAAAACAATCGCAGAGTTCGAGGAGTTTTTGGGCGGGGTAGGGAGATGTATCTCCAGAATACTACCCCGTCCAATGTTGGTTCTGGGGGATTTTAATGCAAAATCCACGACCTGGGGTTCCCCCAGAACTACCGCGAGGGGGGAAATCATAGAAGATTGGGCGGCGGTTTTTGACCTACGGATTTTAAACCGGGGGTCTGTTTCCACGTGCGTACGGCGGCAGGAAGAATCCATTGTGGATCTCTGCTTTGCAAGTCCTGCCGCCGTACGCACAGTCACGAACTGGAGGGTGGTGGAAGATACTGAGACTCTGTCTGATCACAGATACATTGTTATCGACATCTACACCACCCACAGGATTAGGTCAACCCGTCGTTCCCCGATGGGAAGCCCTACACCGAGATGGTGCGTCAAAGCCATGGACGCTGACCTCCTCATGGCGGCAGTTTCTGCCTCCATTTGGGGAAAAGAGGACTATCGTTTCCGTGATGCAGAGGAGGGAGCCTCTTGACTTTGGGACACTATGTCACGGATATGTGACACAGCCATGCCCAAGGTCAGAGGCCCCCCAAGAAGAAAATCTGTGTACTGATGGACTCCAGAGATCACGGAGTTGAGAAACATGTATCTCAGCGAGACGTCGGTACACCCGTATGCGACGAAGAAGAAGAAGAGAGTTTGGAGCTGAAGCTATGTTGTACGGATCGTACAGAGTGGCACAGACATCTCTGCAACGAGCCATAAGGGAGGCCAAGGCTACTGCCTGGAGGGAACTCCTACGGAGTCTTGACGATGATCCGTGGGGGCGTCCATATAAGCTTGTTGTCGGTAAGCTTCGTCCTTGGGCGCCCCCATTGATAGAGTCTATGGACCCCCGGTTCCTCGTCCGGGTCGTGGAGAATCTCTTCCCTCCTGGGGAAGAGTCTTCTGTCTCCATTCGCCCGGTTGCGGAACAGGCGGAAGTATGGTCCGCGCGCATGGGGGTCATACCGGAGGAGCTAGCTGGCCCGGGTCACCAGGAAGATTGGGAGCGGCAAAGCCCCTGGTCCCGACGGCATTCCGAGCCAAGCATGGTCCCCGGCACTAGGCGTACTAGGGCCACAGATAGCACAGACTTTCAACCTCTGCTTCGAGAATGGGGAATTTCCCCAACTCTGGAAGAGGGCAAGATTAGTCCTCCTTCGTAAAGAGGGCAAACCAGCCGATGAACCCTCCGGATATCGGCCGATTTGTTTGTTGGACGAGGTAGCGAAACTTTTGGAAAGAGTGATCGCTGAGCGCCTTGTCCAACACCTATCGGAAGTAGGACCGGACCTGGCGGAAGGCCAATATGGCTTCCGGGTTAGTCGCTCCACGTTGCACGCGGTGCAACATGTTCGCGCCCACTCGGAAGCGGAGATGGAGAGGGGCAGGGTGCTGATTGCAGCCAGTCTTGACATTGTCAATGCATTCAACACCCTGCCCTGGAAGAAGATTAAGGAGGCACTTGAGAGACATCAAGTGCCTCCGTATCTGAAGAGGATTCTTGGGTCGTACCTATATCAAAGGTACATAGAATTCCCCACGAATGAGGGCCGGTGCCACAAGAGCATCACTCGCGGCGTACCCCAGGGTTCTGTCCTTGGACCACTTTTGTGGGACCTGGGGTATGACCCTGTATTGCGGACTTATCTCCCCGCTGGTATTGAGGTAGTCTGCTACGCAGACGATACCCCCATTTTGGCCAGCGGGGAAGATTGGGGAAGGGCAATTCAGATGGCCGAACTCGGGGTGGCGCGGGTAGTCGCAAGTATTACTGCACTGGGGTTGAGAATAGCACCCAACAAGACAGAAGCCATTTGGCTTCACGATGGGTCTTGGGGGGTGCCTCCACCTCAGTGCAATATAAGGGTGGGAGACATTGACGTGGGGGTGGGGTCCACGATGACTTATCTGGGCCTCACCCTAGATAGTCAATGGAGTTTTGAAGCTCTTTTTAAGCGCTTGGCACCCAGGGTGTCTGGCACAGTCGGAGGGTTATGCCGACTTCTGCCAAACCTGGGCGGCCCACGGGATGGGGTACGCCGTCTGTATGTGGGAGTGGTGCAGTCCATGTTCCTTTATGGGGCACCAATATGGAGGTAGGACCTGGCGGTCAGCCGGCGCAGTCTCCTCCTTTTAAGGGGGTTACTGTGTCGAATGGCCGTCAGGGTCGTTAGAGGATATTGCACCCTCTCACATGCAGCGGCAAGTGTGTTGGCGGGGCTTCCCGCAATACACATGGAGGCTGAGGCGCGATCCGAGATGTTCTGGGCCTGCGAAGACCTCCGTCGACATGGAGTTCCCGTCACGGAACAAATTAAGAGGGTAATAAAAAGTCAGACCCGGCGGCTTCTGATAAACAAATGGCGAGAATGGTTGTCACAACCCGCCAATGCTCATCAGCGAGCCGTCGGGGCTATCCTCCCAAGCCTAGAGGCCTGGGTGGATAGGGGCTTGGGGGTGGGGGTATGACATACCGCCTGTGCCAGATACTCACCGGAAAAGGATGTTTCGGTGAGTATCTGGCACGATTTGGTATGGAGGCGACTGCCCGATGCCATCATTGTCATGGCGATAGGGACACCGCCCAACATACGTTGCAGGATTGCCCTGCTTGGGATGTTGAGCGCAATGCGCTCGTAGAGGTCGTTGGGGGAGGACCTCTCGCTCCCAGCATTGATAAGTGCTATGCTTCGTAGCGAGAGGGCGTGGAGTGCCTCCTTTTGTGAACATGTTATGCTCCAAAAGGAGGCCGCGGAAAGGGAGAGGGAACGTGCTGGTGCACCCTCCCGTCTGAGGTGGCGTGGCGGTAGGGAGAGAGGGGAGAGAAGGGGGTAGTACAGGCCCCCTCCCTCTTACCTCCATCCACCACCGTCTACCTAGGTTTAAGTTAGTGTTAAGTTAATTTTGAGTTAGGTTAAGATTAGGTTAAGTTAGGGTTGGTACTGCACGATCACCGGCTGAGGACCGATGCCATCCCATTGCACGTGGTCATGCGGGGAGTGGGTTAGAGTGGGTTAGAGTGGAGTGTCGTTTGGGAGCTGATAGCGTGCGGACGGCTGTCAGATCGCTGCCCAACATACGGGCTATAGTGGTGGTATAAAGTGCTCAAAAAATTCTGAAAGTGATACCAATCTGTGCGCATTTCGGAGACGGGTGCAGTGGAAAAAACAGTGTATGAAAATTCGCAATATTACGGAAGTTATTCGCGAAAAACCAAAAGTGCCTATTTTCGCGTGCCACATGGCAAACCGGAAATCGGCCTATTTAAGACCCATCCTTTAATTTTCCGGCAAGTAACATACATCAGTGAAGAGTCCCAAAAATCTAGTTTCCGGCGCTCCCAATATTTTTTGGATTGATCACGTGATATAGAAGTGGGGGGTCGGACAAAATTGAATTTTTGACGGGCTATATCTCGACAACCAGCCGTTGTAGATTCTAGCGAGTGGGTGCAATCGAAAGATCTTTAAGTACTCTTTACGGGAAAAATAATCCCGTACCCCCACCCCTCGCACCTAACCCCAGGAAAAGCCGTTTTTTCTTCCTACACCTTCTCTTCACAGGTGAGTGCTAAAATATTCATTAAAGAGTATAATGCGATAGGTCGTTGGATTGCTCTGCTAATACTGAATCCGTTTTTGGTAATACTTAAGTAGGTAAATTAGTATATATCATTATTAACAATTAATAACTTGCAAATTGTTGAGACACGGAATCATTATTACTCGACGTTTAGATACCCCTTCGTGCATCAAGCAACATACAAGGGCCATTAGATGTAATTTGCCCATATCTGGCCTTAGTTAAAAAATTTTTATCTATTATAGATTAGACCTCTAGACTTTAGATTAATTAAATAGCTATAGTACATAGAATATAAAACAATAATACAAAAAAAAATTAATTAATCTAGATAAATAGGAAAAAAGTAGTGAGTTGTTATAATAATAGAGTAGTAATTTAGATTAAATAAGAAAACTAGTTTTATAAGTTAGGTTAGAATATTGTGTAGTAGTCTATAAGGGTTAAACAGAGTAAACAAGACACAATCCCGACGACATATCGCCTTATATGGTGCATACTGCTTAAAATAGTTCTTACCTAGTAGCTTTACAGCGCGATAATCGACGCTGTACCGTACACACGGCTAATATACCTCCCTGGTGAGGAACACCTCCCCCTCCCCCCACCCCACGGCCTACGACACAGTACTTTTCTTCCTTGGTGGCTGAGTTATGATGGTCTTTCCCTAAAGATTATAACCCAATAATGAACCGTATTACCCGAATGCTCAGACGCACTCCGGGCGACGACCCTGGCAAAGGAGACCCAGGGGGTCTCTCCTCATCGGACGATGAAGGGTCGATTTTCCTGGCCCCCTCTAAAAGTGGAGAAACTGTTCTCGATGATACCGAAGAACTAAACACTGCAGCAAGTGCAACAGATAATAGAGGCTCCGGTAAGCCTCCTACTAAGAGGAAACGTATCCTTCTCACCCCCTCGAAAGAATCTTCCTTTGATGTCTCGTACCCGAAAGACTCTACGGACCTCTGTGAACGCGCTCTGCAAATCCTGGCGAACCAGGAGAAAAACAGACTGAAATGCAAGAACCTGAATGGCAGGATCAGTGGCGACATGAGGAACAACAACTTAGAACGTAGAGACCTGGTGAGAAAGATGCAACTAAAATTTAAGGAGCTCGAATACCAAGTGGCTGAAGTTTCGCATCTCCGCACCCAAGTTGACCTGCTTAAGGCGGAAGCTCTATTAAGGGTGAGTGTCAGACCCTCGGAATGCTCCATAGTAAGAACAGCCGAAGATATGTCTATATCGCAACCGGGCACATCATCCTCGCCCCTGAATAAAGCTACCATGGAGGAGGTAGCTAGGGAAATAGAGAACCTCCGGGCCATGGCCAACAGAGAAAATGAGACAGCCTCTCAACTCATTGACCTTTTGACCCCCAAACCTAAGCCCAAGCCGAGGACATATGCAGATGTGTCAGCACCAAAGACACCGGTTACTACCCGTACAGCTACAACTATCCCGCGGCAAGTTCGTATTAGGAACCCGGAACAAACGACTGTGACTAACAAGAGAGAAACCAAACAACCTGACCCTAGAAACGCGGTTATAATTAGAGCTCCAAATCTGACGTATGCTGAGACCATCAAGCGCCTTCAAAATTCCGTGAATATAGAGGATACAGGAGCAGAAGTTACCTCAATCAGGAAAACAGCCAGAGGGGACGTGGAAGTCAACATAAAATAGACCTCTCTAAAACAGTAGCTCTGAAGAATGCGATTATCCAACAGGTTAAAGACGCTAAGGTTACTACTAGAACTACCTACGGGTACCTCCATATAAGAGACCTCGATTCGGAAGTTACTGAAGAGGAAATCCTTCAAGGTATCGGAAAGATCGCTAGCGTAGGACAACTAGAAGAAACGAAAGTCACCTCAATTAGACCAGCATTTCGTAATACCTGTAAGGCCACAGTAAGAGCTCCGAAATCTCTCGTGGACAAAGTAGCTAGCGTGGGCTCTATTAAAGTTGGTTGGATTACATCCAGAGTCGAGATAAGAGAGTTACCGGCTCGCTGCTTTAGGTGCTGGCAAACGGGTCACCTTGCCTCTACATGTAAAGGCCCCGATAAAACAGAAAGGTGTTTTCGTTGCGGAGAGGAAGGGCACAATAGAGATGCCTGTACCAGCAGTAAATCGAAATGCCTCGACTACGACATGGAGGAACACCAGACAAGCGCGGCAGAATGCCCAGGAGTCCAGAAACAAAAGCCCCCCGGCACAAAAGGCGTGGCAAAAACTGCAGCTTAACGTTAACAGGCCTAAAGAAGCCACTGATTTGCTTCTCCAGTATGGGAAAGAGCTGAATGCAGACCTACTAATGGTATCTGAACCAAACCGTAAAGCTGCGACCATGAATAATTGGCTCTGTGACCCCAACATAGACGCGGCGATCGCAGTCCTTAAGCCGACTACAGTTCTTAATAAAGGCCAATCTAACGGGATAGTTTGGATCCAACTTGAACAATATGCAATAGCGAGCTGTTACATCTCACCCAATGTCCCTCTCCTCGAGTTCAAGTGCATGTTAGATAGGGTAACAAACGAGATTAACCAAATGAAAGGTGAGCTTATTATCACGGGCGATTTTAACGCCAAATCACAAGACTGGGACTCGCCATCTACCGATCGAAGAGAAGATATCCTCTCCAGCTGGATGACCACACACTCCCTCTTTTGCGTAAACACTCCCGGAGCATTCACATTCAGGAGAGGCCACTCTGAGTCGACTCTTGACCTCACGATCGAATCTGAGACCATCGTACCTAAGATACTGGAGTGGAAGGTTCTGGAAGAAGAGACCCTCAGTGATCATCTCCTAATCAGGTTTAAGGTTACAACTTCTAGCCTTCTTCCTTCAGCCGGCACAAAGGTAATTCCCCACAGGTGGATCTACAAGCCAGATCTACATGCTAAGTTCGGTCAGCAACTAAGCCTCGAGTTAACAAAAACACCTTCACACTACAACAGAGATGATATCGAGAGGGTCATGCGAAATATAGCCGACGCCTGCGAAGTTACCCTTCCCAAGGCAAATATCTCCTCCAAGGGGAAAGCTATGTTCTGGTGGAATTCAGAGATTGCGATGGCAAGGAAGAAGTGCTTGGAAATAAAACGTAAGATCTTCAGGACTCGTTTTGTGAACACCCAGGAGAACGAAATCTATCGGCGTTCCTATAAAGAATGCAGGAGGAACCTCAAAATCCTAATATCAGAATCGAAGAAAAAAAAATTGGAAACAAATTTGCGTTGACCGTCAAGATAACCCCTGGGGGGACGCATACAAGATTGTTCGCTCCAAACTAAATACCGACCAGACTATACTCCCACTGAAGAAGGCTACTAGTATAGCTAATCAGTTATTTCCTACGCACGCAGACTTTAGGAGAGAAGATTTTGGGGAAATTTCGCACCCATCGCACCCATTCGCACCCATCTTCACCATAGACGAACTCTCAAACGCTGCCGCTAAACTAAAAAACCGGAAGAGCCCAGGACCGGATGGAATACCGGCTGAAATTATTAAAGTGGCCATTCAAGCAGAGCCTAATATCATTCTAGATGCGATTAACTCAATTATCGGTAGCGGTTTTTCCCTCCATATTGTAAAACGGGCAGACTACTTCTAGTGAAAAAACCAGGGAAACCCGGAATACAACCGTCAGATTATCGCCCCATCTGTGTGCTTAACAGTATGGCTAAACTCCTAGAATCTATGATCTGAATATATCCTAGAATCTAAATCTAACTCCTAGAATCCTAGATTCTATGTCGTTTAGAATCAGAACTGACTCAGCATGGTACCTTATCAGAAGCACAATTCGGATTCCGAAAAGGTAAATCTACGGTTCACGCGATAAACCAGGTACTAAACTTCATCGCGGAGGCTGCTGATAAGCCAATAAGAGATAGGAGATATCCAATCCTGATCACATTTGATATCCAAAATGCTTTTACCTCGTGCTCATGGGAGATCATCTTGAACTCCCTGAAGTCAGCTGGCCGTACTCCCCATATTAGGCAACTAATAGATGGCTACCTTAAGGACAGAGCTGTAACTATATCAGGAGATGACAGTATAGTCATGAAAGTTACGAGCGGAATTCCCCAAGGTTCGGTCCTCGGCCCCACCTTGTGGAACGTTATGTATAACCCTGTCCCCGAGGTATCCTCTCTGGGGAACACAAAACTCTTAGGATACGCGGATGATCTTGCCCTATTAGCAGCAGGAAAGACGGGGAGAACCCTAGAAAACAAGGTTAACAACACCATTGAACGGATCCTAGCCTGTCTGAATAACCTAAGGCTCTCCCTGGCCCCGGAAAAAACCTCGGCAGTTATCATTGTGGGAAGACGTCCTTCCCCACAGCTAAATATTGTAATCTCCAATGTTAGGATTCAAACATCTATGGTAGTGAAATACTTTGGAGTCTGGATCGACCACAGGAGGTCATTCGTTACTCACATCAGAGAAGTTACTTCTAAAGCGGCTAATGCCCAGAACTCCTTGACAAGGCTACTACCTAATGTGGGTGGACCACGCCAAGAAAAGAGACGGGTTATCTGTACCGTTGTTACCTCGATGCTTCTCTACGCGGTCCCTGCCTGGTATAAGGCGTTAGAAAAGAGAAACATCAGAACAGCCCTGGAATCAGTACACCGTAGGGCCTTACTCAGGGTAGCTGCGGCATATCGCACAGTCTCGACAGAAGCCATCTCCGTAATTTCCGGCATTTCTCCGGTCGAACTTCTAGCAGAGGAGAGGAAATGGATCTACTATGGCAAAGATCATAACTTTGCCCATGAGGACACCGTAAAAAACTGGCAAAATAGATGGAAGCAACGTCCCGGGGCAAAATGGACCAAACGTCTCATCCCGGACATTGCAATCTGGATAAAACGCCCGCACGGAGAAGTGGACTATGAGATATCACAATTTTTAACTGGACATGGTAACTTTGAACATTATCTGTTCAGATTCCACCTCCGCGAGACTGACGCGTGTACTTACTGCGGTCAAAAGGATACTCCAGAACACACCATTTTCAACTGTGATAGATGGCACATTGATAAAAACCACCTGTGGGAACGACGGGGCCAATTAACACCTGATACCATAGTGAAAGCTATGCTCTCGAGTAAGGAACAGTGGGATGACATCGCAAACTTTATCGTCAGGATCCTGAGTACGAAGGCGAAGGAGACCAAAACAGGGCAGGGCCGAAGAAATGTCCCATAGGACGATATACCGTTCCCTGCGACTCCGGACGAGGGGTTTTAGTCGGTAGGGACCGGTTTCTCCGGGAGGAGTCCGACAGTACCCTAGTGGTGTCCGTAATAGGATTTCCCCTCCTCTGTTAATTAAAAAAAAAAGAGTGGGTTAGTTTGGGAAGCGTTTTCGGCATTTGCAGAGAGCACATCGCGATAAACTACGTTTGGAGCTATATTTCAAAACCGTTTTTTCTGCGGTTTTTTCGTGGGATCTTGTTGATGGCAATCCTAGGAAGGCCCCTATACAAGAAATCACGCTGCCCGAGGGCTTTTAGCCCTTTCATAGGGCACTTAAAAAAATTTTATATCATAGCCCATTGAGACCAACTTAGAGGGGGATATGGCGGATAAAGGTGAGGAAATCGTGGTCACACGTGCCCGAATACCCTCTGCCAAGAGACGTCGACCAGTACTATCCTCTGAAGAGGATGATGGTGGACTTGGAGCTAGCGGGGGAAAAACTAACACACCAGAGAGCGATAAAAAGCTACTGAAGTGAGTAGAAGTCCTTGAATCCCTTATTAAAAAATCGCAGAACATCCAGGGAGGGATCAGGGGAGAGGTAAACAAAGAGATAAATGCAATAAGAGCTGGAATAAAGGCGCTCGCAGGGAAATGCAGGCAAAACGAGGAATTGACAAGGAGAAATAAAGAACTGCAGAAAGAAATCCACAACACAACGTAACGTTCAAGCGAGAACTTGCTTATGTTGTGGTTTACCGTTGACATTCTCGGAACCGAAAGTCGATTTCTCGGAAATTTCAAACACTCATAGTTAGTTAGCTCGCAACCATTGCTATCAAAGGCCAACATTGTGAATACCGCTCGTCAAGTGGCTCCAAAAATAAAGTTTTTTTTTCGTACCGAGCGAACTCGTATTAATTACGCCAGCCTTAACTGCCGAGCCTTTTTACAAGGCTGTACCAGCCAATTTCACCCTGTGTGCAAACACAGATCATCTAGGAAAATACCCTGTCTCGTCACTTTGGACGTTAAAAACTGTTGGATTAATATATATTGCAATATAGACTGGCAGTATAGATTTCTTTGGTTGACAAAATTCCCTCTACTAAACAAGGGGACTGCGTCGATACAAAGAAGCGAATAGCTGCTTATCTCTATATACCTTTTTATGACGCCCTAGGAACCGCGGCTTTGTGCGGCCTATGCACTACTGTACCCTTAATATTTCCTTAGTCTAAGACGCATAGAGTTCGTGAAAAGACGTGTCTCCTTAGTTCCCAAAATAAAGTTTAGAAGAACAAAAGTATTTGAAGTCTTCTTTAATTTTTACCTATATTCCAATAGGTTATGGGCCCAGTTATACGTTATTAGTAGTAGTGTTTGAGTGTACAAATAGACAGAATTAATTTTTCATTAAACCCAATAAAAGACTTCAAATTGAAACGTAGTTCTTCAGTGTTAAAGACAATGGAACGTCCAAATTTGAAAAGGAATATAAACCAGTTCAATGGTGAAAAGTATAGTGTTTGGAAGTTTAGAATTCGTGCATTATTGTCAGAACTTGATATAATTAAGGTGATAGACAGTGAAATACCGAAAGTACCAGACAATGTGCGGAAAAATGCAGAAAAAACTGCGAAAGGAATCATTATAGAACATCTATCGGATCCTTTTCTTAGTTATGCGAAAGACGAATCGACAGCCAAAGAAATCTTGCAAAATCTAGACAAGATTTATGAACGCAAAAGTATTGCGACATAGTTAACATTAAGGAAGAAAATACTTAGTTTAAAACTTCAAGGTGACACACCGTTAATAAAACATTTTTCGGTATTCGACGATTTAATCACCGAATTAATGGCTGCTGGTGCAAAATTTGAAGAAGCGGATAAAGTGTCTCATCTGTTATTAACGCTTCCAGCAAATTATGATGGTATAATTACAGCCATCGAAACATTATCGGAAGATAATTTAACTTTGGCATTTGTGAAAACAAGACTCTTAGATTATGAAACGAAGTTAAAAAACGAAAGTAAGGACACGAGTGCGAAAGTGCTTCAAGCAGTGACGATTGAAAAGAAACAATTTACCAAATCTTCAAAACCAAGGAAGAATTTTAATAATAATAAATTTAAAACAAGAAAGGGCTCATTTACTTTAAAATGTTTTCATTGTGGCAGAATTGGGCATAAGAAGGATAAGTGCATTTATTACAAAAGGGCACTTCAATATGAAGAGAAGAGGAACAGAACAGCGCAAACAGTTCGCACGATTCAACCCGTATCGCTGCCTGGTGAATCATCCGGTTTTGGTTTCATGGCCGGAGACTTTGTTGAGGAAGACATAATTGAAAATAAAATTTCGTTTATCCTGGATTCTGGCGCATCGGACCATTTAATAAATCGATTGGACTTAACTGGAAATTTTATGGAATTAGAAACACCAATCAAGATCGCTATAGCCAAGAAGGAATCTTATATAACAGCAACGAAGAAGGGTGATTTAAATATTACCAGCAACAAGGGTATTCCTGGAGTTCTGAAAAACGTTTTTTACTGTCCCGAGATTCCGCACAATCTACTGTCAGTATCGAGGATGCGGGATGCTGGTTTGAAAATTATTTTTGATGCAAATAGTATAACAGTAAATAAAGGTAGAATGGTCATCATGACAGGTAAGCCTTTAAATAATTTAATTATTATGGACTGTTATATCAATAAAATCAGAGTGAATTCTATAGCTCAAGTGTACAATACTGTAAAAGCAAATTATGAATTGTGGCATCAACGTTTGGGTCACATGGGAAAAAGTAAATTTTTAAAATTGAAAAATAGCAAAATGGTTGATGATATTGGACAACTTGAGCGGATTTCACCCGATGATAGTTTATGCGAAGCATGTATAAAAGGCAAACAAGCGAGATTACCATTTCAAAAGAGTAAAGATAAGAGTCATATAAAAAGACCTTTATTTATTGTGCACACCGATGTCTGTGGTCCAATCACTCCTCCGACGGTGAATGATAAAAATTATTTCGTTCTATTTGTTGATCAATTTACGCACTATTGTGTTGTATATTTGATACAATACAAATCAGATGTTTTCTCTGTATTTCGTGATTTTATTGCAAAAAGTGAAACCCATTTTTGTTTAAAGGTCGTAAATTTATATTGCGATAATGGTAGAGAATATCTATCAACTGAAATGAAAAATTTCTGTATTGAAAAAGGAATAAGTTATCATTTAACAGTACCGCGAACTCCACAATTAAATGGTGTAGCAGAACGAATGGTTAGGACGATTACAGAAAGAGCTAGAGCAATAATAGCTGGTGCTAAGTTGGAAAAGGAGTTTTGGGGTGACGCAGTTCTTACTGCTACATATTTGATAAATATTACTCCAACGAAAGCTCTGACTCAGATTAAAACACTATACGAATTATGGCATAATAAGAAACCCCAAGTAAAGTATTTGAAAGTATTCGGTTCCACGGTTTATGTCCATAATAAAATTAGGAAAACAAAATTTAAAGAAAAATCGTGGAAGGGAATACTGGTAGGATATGAACCGAATGGGTATAGAGTGTGGGACGTGGAAAATGGCAAATACGTCATAGTTAGAGACGTTATAGTAGACGAGACGAATTTTTTGTTATCCAGGCCTGTGTCGAAGGCTGAGGTAGTTAATATTGAAAACTCCCATGGTGAAAATGAAACTGATCTTTCTGACAATGTGTCAAAATCAGTGAAGTCTCGTAAGGTTGGTAAATCTGATAATAATAAATCAGATAAAACTGATGTTCCTGACAGTTTGTCAAAATCAGTAAGAAACCAAAAGGTTGGTAAATCTGATATTAATAAATCAGATAAAACTGATGTTTCTGACAGTTTGTCAAAATCAGTAGGAAACAAAAAGGTTTGTAAATCTGGTAATAATAAATCAGATAAAACTGATGTTTCTGACGATTTGTCAAAATCAGTAGAAAACCGAAAGGTTTGTGAATCTGATAATAGTAAATCAGAAAAATTGGAATTAAAGTCTGATACAGGAAACGATAGTCGAAAAATAGTTAAACTAAATGAAATGGGGCCTCGGAGAAGTGAACGGATCAAGGACTTACCTTCTATTTCATATAATGAAGATTATGTTTTGTGTGCTCAATCTCTCGTTTGCAAAATTCCAAATTCTTATCAGGAAATTAAAGATAGAAGTGATAAAGATCGCTGGGAACAAGCTATAAAAGAAGAGATTAATTCTCTATTGATTAATAATACTTGGACACTAGTATCAAAGCCGGAGAATAGAAATATTGTTGACTGTAAATGGGTGTTTGTTATAAAGAATGATGAGTTTGGAAACCCATTAAAATGTAAAGCTCGTTTGGTAGCTAGAGGATTCAGTCAAGAATATCTGGTAGATTATAATGAAACGTTTGCTCCTGTAGCAAGAATTGCAAGTTTTAGATTTATGATAGCATTTGCCAATCAATATAAATTATTAGTTCATCATATGGATGTGAAAACAGCATTCTTAAATGGTGTATTAAAAGAGGAAATTTATATGAGAGTTCCAGAAGGAATTGAATGCAATAAGAATCAAGTTTGTAAACTTAATAAATCTTTGTACGGTTTGAAACAATCAGCGCGATGTTGGTTTGAAATTTTTGATCAAGCTCTCAAAGAAAAAGGATTTAAAAATTCCTCTGTTGATTCATGCATTTATGTTCTTGATAAAGGAAATGTTTTGAGAAATGTTTATATTGTACTCTATGTTGATGATCTCGTGATAATTACAGCCAATATAGAGACCATGAATGAATTTAAACGTTATTTAATGTATAAGTTCTCAATGGTTGATTTGAAAAATATTCGCTTGTTCTTGGGGATAAGAATTACGAGAAACGATAATGAAATTTGTTTAGATCAGAGTGCGTATATTAAAACTGTATTAAATAAATATAATATGAAGGATTGTAAAGCAGTTAGTACGCCTCTTGAGAGTAAATTAAATTACTCAGCTTTAAAATCGGAAGAAAAATATGACGCACCATGTAGAAATCTTATCGGTTGTCTTATGTATGTGATGGTGTGTACAAGGCCAGACTTATGTGTAGCCATAAACATTTTGAGTCGATATACAAACAAAAATAATGAAGAGCTCTGCAAGTGTTTAAAAAGAGTTCTCAGATATTTGAAAGGATCTATTGATCTAAAGTTAACTTATGTTAGAAAAGATTATAATAATATCTTAGTCGGCTACGTAGATTCAGATTGGGGTGGCGACGAAACAGATAGAAGAAGTACAACGGGTTTTCTATTTAAATTATTTGAGAACTGCACAATCTGTTGGAATACAAAAAGACAGGTGTCAGTGGCGGCTTCATCTACTGAAGCTGAATACATGGCTCTTTTTGAAGCAGTAAGAGAAGCTTTATGGTTAAAATCATTAGCACTTGGTGTGGATATGGATGTTTCTCAGCCGATTGTGATTTATGAAGATAATAATGGTTGTATAAGTATTGCTAGCAATCCCATAAATCACAAAAGGACAAAACATATTGATATTAAATATCATTTCTCAAGGGAACAAATTGAGAAAAATGTAATTAAGTTAAAGTATGTTCCTACAGGTAAACAATTGGCTGACGCACTGACCAAACCATTGTCAACAAGCAAGTTCCAGGAGTTCAGACTTGAAATGAATTTGAAATAATAATAGTTTGAAATATTTTTTTTATTTCAATTTAAGGAAGCAACCGGTCTGATTAGGTTTTTCTGGGTTTTCCCTAATCCTTGCAACAAATGTTGCACCGTATGTAAACTCCCAGAGATATAAGGAGGCACATGTCTTTTATTTTATTTCATTGTATTTTTTTTATTAATGTTTTTAATGTTAAAGGAAGTGTGAGTACAGAGATGACATTTATTGATAAAAGTTTAGTAGATTAAATTTTGAGGGGGCGTGTTGGATTAATATATATTGCAATATAGACTGGCAGTATAGATTTCTTTGGTTGACAAAATTCCCTCTACTGAACAAGGGGACTGCGTCGATACAAAGAAGCGAATAGCTGCTTATCTCTATTTACCTTTTTATGACGCCCTAGGAACCGCGGCTTTGTGCGGCCTATGCACTACTGTACCCTTAATACTTCCTTAGTCTAAGACGCATAGAGTTCGTGAAAAGACGTGTCTCCTTAGTTCCCAAAATAAAGTTTAGAAGAACAAAAGTATTTGAAGTCTTCTTTAATTTTTACCCATATTCCAATAAAAACGCTTTTAATTCGGTGCCCTATGATAAAATAATACATAAAATAGAAAACGCAGGGCTGCCGAAATATCTCAGAGGTACCATACCAAACTATTCATCCACTAATACAGAAGAGGAAAAGAACCCTACAAGATAGATTGGAGGAATTGAGGGTAACTGAGCAGGAAACAAATAGCCAAAAAGGAACAGAAGACACTGGGGGAAAAGAAAGAGCGAAAGACAAGAAGAAAGAAGAGGAAAAGAACAGCGGAATGGTGTCACAGGGCCTGCCGAGAAACCTGCCACCCGCAATGCAGGGTGCATCAACGAGCAAGGGTGCCTCAACGGCGAGCCGAGTGTACACCGCCCCAGCTGTAGAGAAGAAAAAAGAGAACCAATGGATAACAGTGGAAAATAAGAAAAAGCAACAACAGAAAAAGAAGGTTAACGAAGAGCAAGAAAAAAGAGGAGACCAACAACAAGCGAAAAATACAGCAAATAAAGAACATAAAATAGGAACCCCCCCTAATGCAGCAGTGGTGACAATCGCCATAGGGAAGGAAGTCAGACTATCGTATGCCGAAATTATGCTGAAGGCGAAGAATCAGATCAATTTAAAGGAGTTAGGAATTGAAGACATCGGAACTAGAAAAGCAATCACAGGAGGGCTAATCCTCGAAATAAAAGGAGAAGAGAAAAACGTAAAAGCGGATATACTGGCGGAAAAAATCAGAGAAGTAATAGGAGAAGAAGATCAAGTTAGAATCAACAGACCAAGAAAGACAGCCGATGTTCGTGTAAGAGGATTAGACGACTCGGTAACGATAGAAGAAGTGGAAAAAGCGATAGCTGAAATAGGGAACTATAAAAAAAGCGAAATAAAAGCAGGGAGACTACAAAAATATTCAGACGGGCTGAACGCAGTAGTTGTTAGAATACCTATAGAGTTAGCCAAGAAGATAGATAGCGAAGGAAGCAGAGTGAGGGTAGGATGGACGTCCGCCAAGGTTGAGGTTCTCGAACCAAGGAAACTCATCTGCTACAAGTGCCATAACGTTGGACACGTGGGAGCTTCATGCAAGGTTCAGATCGCCGAACAGTATAGACGTTTCGTAGTCTTAAGCCACCAAGACCGTTGTATCCTAATACCCCTAATAATTACTAGTTTATCCCGAATGTTACGTCTTCGCCTTATGTTATTTTAAACCATTATAGCCCCATCCTTACAGTAGTGATGGGTGATTTTAACGCCCGATCCACTGCTTGGGGAGATGTAAAAGAAAACAATAGAGGAAGATTCCTAAGGGATTGGATTTTAATGTTAGGAATGAACATAATTAATGCGGCAGCGGTTCCAACTTGCGTTAGGCCGCAGGGAAGCTCGGTCGTAGATCTGACGTTTGCCACAGCGTCAGCAGAAGCGTTAATTACGCGATGGAGGGTCGATTCGCGAGCAGAGTCCCTCTCGGACCATAGATACATCAGATTCGAAATGACTCTTGACAACGTAGACGGAATCAGGACGCGAGGAGGAAATAAGGGCTTCCAAAAATGGGCGCTAAAAAGCCTAGATGAGGATGTAGCTAGGGCCACCCCCATAGCAGTAACTTGGAAGGAGGAAGCCTTGGAGGATGAGGACGACCTGCGGAGAGGGGTGCAGCGACTATAAAGAAACTTAGACCAAATCTGTAGAAATTCAATGAAGGTCTCCTCGCCCCCCTCCCCCGGAAAATCCGCATATTGCTGGACAGAAGAGATAGCGACGCTGCGCAGGGATTGCGTAGCCAAGCGAAGGAAGCTAAAAAGAACCAGAGGGAATAGAACTAAAACAGAAGAAGAAGAGACACATGCAAAACGAAAACTAAAAGAGGCTAGGCAATCCCTGCGCAGCGCCATAATTAAGGCGAAAAACCGGACCTGAGGCGTCTTCATCGACTCATTAAACGAGGACCCATGGGGGAGACCCTACAATTTGATAATGGCCAAAATGAGAAGGTGGAGACCTCCCTACACGGCGACGCTGGATCCCGGGGTGCTGGACGGGCTATTCCCGCAGGGGAGTGGCCTGCCGGCCCCCTTCGCGGCCCCTGGGGGCGGAGCGGTGCCGGGAGAGATCCCTGAAGTCACGCGTGGAGAAATGGAAGAGGCAATAGGTAAAACGACGAGGAGAAAAGCCCCAGGCCCGGATGGTATTTCCGGAAAAATACTTGTAATGGCGTCTTCGGTAGCAATGGGCGACACAATAAGAGCGACTTTAACTAGGTGCCTTAGAACAGGGTGGTTCCCGAACAGCTGGAGGAACGCCCAGCTAGTTTTATTAAGAAAGGAGGGTAGACCGGCGGACTCCCCATCAGGATACCGACCGATCTGCCTCATAAACGAAGCGGGCAAACTGCTAGAGAGAATTCTGGCAAAAAGAATAGTGACGCACCTGTCCTCCAGGGGGCGAATGATCTGTCTAATAAGCAGTTCGGATTTAGAACCGGTAGATCGACTCTGGATGCCATAAAACATGTAAGAGCGTCAATAGAAAGAACAACCTCTCGGGACGGGGTGGTGATGGCGGTTGGATTGGACATTTCAAACGCCTTCAACTACCTGCCCTGGGAGGCCATCAGGAAGGCACTGGAATATTTCAGCCTTCCAGAGTACATTAAGAGGCAGATCTCCAGCTACCTGGGGGACAGGTGGGTCGAGTACGAAGGCCCGGGGAAAACAAGAGGCAGAAAAGCGATAGGACGCGGGGTTCCGCAGGGGTCGGCGCTTGGGCCACTCCTGTGGAACCTTGCATACGACAAGGTGTTAAGAGGCGGCAAACTACCAGGGATGGCAATTAGTTGCTACGCGGACGACACGCTCGTCATAGTAGGAGGTAGGAACTGGGAAGAGACGCGCAGAAGAACGCAGGTCGCTGTAGAATTAGTTATCGCGAGAATAGAGCAACTAGGCCTCAGAGTAGCTACCAGCAAAACGGAGGCGACGTCGTTTAGTTTAGAGAGGCTAAAGGATAGAGAACGAAGAAGAACCCTGACGATAAAGGGTGAGGTGATAGCGATCAGGGACCGGCTGAAATATCTAGGAGTAATCCTAGACTCAAAATGGAGCTTTGAGCCCCATTTGAGCTACCTAACACCGCGATTAGTGGGAACAGCGGCAGCCCTAGCGAGGCTAACACCTAACCTTGGGGGCCCAGGCGAAAAAGCCAGGAAGCTGTACGCTACGGTATTAGAGGCGGTGGCCCTGTATGAGGCGCCAATCTTCTCAGAGGCCCTAAAAACCTCGAAGAAGGGGGTATGGCGCTGCGACGCGCCCAGAGAAAGGTGGCCATTAGCGCAATTAGAGGCTACGGGACGGTGGCACGCGACTCAGCATTATTGCTATCTGGACTACTACCTATAGAACTACTAGCGGAAGTTAGAAGCGAGGTATACGACAGAATTCAGGCAGGAAAAGTTAACGAAGCACAGGTAACCCTTGACAGAAAAGAGATAGCTAGCGAATGCAGAGAATTAGCCATGCACAAATGGAAGGCGACACTTGGGCAAAATAAAGAAGACCACCACCTAATTAGTGCTATCCTCCCCCACCGGGAGGCCTGGTTTAGCTGTCCTCATCGCGGACTCACCTACAGGATGACTCAGATACTAACTGGTCATGGCTGTTTTGGAACCTATTTATATAAGATAAAAAAAGAGAACACCCCCAGGTGTCACCATTGCGACTGCGCTGCCCCCCCCCCCCCCAACATACCAGGGAAACCTGCCCCGCATGGGAGGAAGAGAGAACGAAATTAATAGAAGATTTAGAAAGCAGAGACCTCTTCTTGGCGAACATGGTAAAATTAATAGTTAATAAAGAACAGGCATAGAAGGCACTTAGCCTCTTTGCGAAAAAGATTATGTTGGCCAAGGAGGAGGACGAAAGACTCAGAGAAAGGACTTAGACGCAGAATAGGATGAAAAACAAGCGAAAATAGATCAAATTAGACTAGTATAGAATAGGGAACTATAGATAGAGAATAAGTTAGATACATAATAGTTATTCTAGGCACAAGTAGAGACTAAGGTAGACTAAGCTAAACTGAGTTAGGCACTTATAAAAATGGAAGGAAGGGAGGGGTGGGGTGAGCCCCCCACCACCCTGGCGTCTGCTGCGAAGCGGCTGCCGTCGGGGGGTGGCGCTCCCGCCCACTTACTCATTCGAAGAAAGGAACATCCCTGGAGGCCGTGGACCCTCACACCCGGCAAGTGTGTGGATGGTAGCACGCGGGCTGCAGGGAACAAAGGAGAAGGGGCCACCCAGGTGTCCCAGGTAGTCCCCAGTCGAGGAAAAAATAGGATTCAACCCCCAAAAGTAGTAGAGACTTGAAATGCACAGGGGGAGGGGGGGCGCGGAAGAATACCTCCCGTGCCCCCGTACCCCCCCCCCCCCCCCGCCATACAGAGTGCTGATAAGGGACATCGTAGTGGTTTTAGCCGGTAAGAGTCCGGTACTATCCCGGGACACGCCGAGCCCGGGTGTCCATGAGGATTTCCACTACGTCAAAAAAAAAAAAGAAAGGGTTAGAGTGGGTTAGAGTGGGTTAAGTGGGCCCTTTGACCAGCGTGGAGCGAAGAGCGCCGTGTCCTCGTGAGGTATGTAGGGCGGAATTTGTCCCTCCCAGCACTGGTCAAGGCCATGCTGGGAGGGGAGACTCAGTGGAAGGCCGTCGCCTTCTTCTGTGAGACAGTCATGTTCCAGAAGGAGGCGGCGGACCGGGAGCGTAAGGGGGTAATTGTCGCCGGTGCTCGCGCCGGCGTTGGTTAGTCCTCGGCGGGAGGGCCGGGAGTGGTACCCCGCGTAGGAGAGCTTCGCTCCCTCCGTGGGCCCACCCCCGTCACCCTCCCGTCGCGGGATGTTTTGGTTTAGGAGGTTTTTGGGGCTTAGGCCCCGAGAGTCGGGGATCACCGCGCGGGGACGCGGCCCTCGGCTCCGCTCCCTATTTGGGGGCGGGTGAGGGGGGCGATGGCCCCTCCCTCATCGAGGATTGAAGCCCGTTTTTTCGGGCAGGGGATGGGGAATCTCCGCCCGGGTTAGGATTGGTGCGGGGGTCCCCGGAAGTAATACTCTGTAGTTTTTTTTTTTTTTTTAATTCGTCTTTATTGCATCTACATGTCGGTATGTAATACATAGCAATCTTTAAATAGTTTAAATAGTATAGGTGGCAGACGCAAGGGCGAGGTTCGGCAAAGCCGCTTTGTAACCTAACCCTGGGAATCGAATACAGCAGGATGAGAAGAGATAAAGTTGAATGCAGCAGATTTGAAAGCAGCGAGGGAACTTATGGAACGGATTTGTAGGGGCAGCAAATTATAGTAACGTGGTGCCAAATAAGAGAAGGAAGAGCGGAATTTACTGGTGCGGTGCTTAGGTATAACCAGATCATGCTGAAAGCGCGTTGAGAAGGTAAAATTCTGTGAGTCGTGGGCATCCGCGAGAGTGTGGAGAAGAGAGCGCAAATAGGGCGGAGTGCCAAGCCTAAGGAGCTTGTGGGTGAAGCAGCATAAGTGTAAGATCCAACGCAGTTTAGGCGGGAGCCATCCGGATTTTCGACGAGCCTCGCTGAGGTGATCATATTTGCGTAAACAGTATGAGAAGCGGAGACACGCATTGTATACCGATAAAATTCGTCTTTTAGAAGTGTCAGATAGACATGGTGCGTAAACGAGGTCTGCGTAATCGAGTATAGATATGATTAAGACTTGTGAAAGGTCTAGCTTGGAGGAAAGAGGGAGAAAGTGTCTATACGGATAGAGGGTACGGAGACGAGAGAAGGCAGAGCGTGTTACGTAGGAAACGTGGTCCGCGAAACACCGAGAAGGGTCGAGTAGGATACCCAGGCTTTTTAGAGGGGAGGTTTGGGAGATGCGATGAGTCCCAATGGAGATATCGAAATCAGGGATATCCTTCAATATAGACGAGTTGCCAATAAGAAGGTATGTCGATTTAGCAGGATTGAGAGACAGGCCGTGGGTAGAGGACCATTCGGCAACTGCATTTAGGTCGGAGGCTATTTCTGAGCGAGCGACACTTGCTTCGGAAGGATTAAAAGAATGTAGCAATTGTGTGTCATCAGCGTACATGTAACCAACACAATGTGTGAGAGAGTAGAGTAGATCAAAGGTGTATAAATTGAATAGTAATGGGCCAAGGACCGATTCTTGCGGGACACCTAGAGGATTTATGCGGTAATTTGAGAAGGTGGAAACGGGGGGAGGCAGCACGACTCTTTGCTTCCTGTCAGTCAGGTACGTGGTAAACCAGTGAATGCTTACTTCATTAAATCCGAGGTGTTTTAGCTTGGCAAGCAACAGTCGATGATCCAAGGTATCAAAAGCTTTGGAGTAGTCAAGGGACACCAGGAGGGTAACCGATGCCTCGTCAAATGCTCTGAGGACTGAGTTGAAGATGTGCAGGAGAGAAGAGGTGGTGCTGTGATGCTGGCGGAAACCAGACTGATAGACAAGTAAAAGGTTGTGACGATCAATATAGGCATACAGTTGTCTGTAACAGACTTCTCGAAGAGCCTGGAAAGGAAGGGTAGAAGTGCAATAGGTCGCAGGGAATCGAGTGAAGGAGAAGTAGAGGATTTCGGAATAGGGAGAATGTCGCTTATTTTCCATGAAGCCGGATAGATGCCAGTAGTAAGTGAATGGTTAAGGATGTGAAGCAGTGCGTTCAAGCAGAAAGGGGCAGAAAGAAGAATCATATAACCAGAGATATCATGCGGTGAAGAAGATTTAAGCTTAATAGTGGTAAAAGCAGAGTATAAGTCAGCTACAGAAATGGCGCTAAAAGAGAAGGTGCAAGAAGGGGAGTGACTGGAGGATGAGTAAGAGTTAATTGCTGTAGGAGCTGCAGAAGTCGGCGGAAGATGGTCAAGAAAGGAATGGTTGATGTCGGCTGGATCTGCTGTACGAAACAAGAAGTCCGCAATACTTCTGGATTTAGGAGAGATGCCCAAGAACTGCAAGCAGTCCCAGAACCGTTTGGGGCGGTTGCTTCTATATAAGGCCGTAAAGTAAGCTTTCTTTTCTGCTCGAAGCGAGGAATTGGTTAGGTTGCGAAGAGCTATATAATAGTTGTGATCAGAACTTAGGCGTGTGCTACGCCATTTGTCCAAGGCCGAGTTTTTGAGTAAGATAAGCTTCTTGATGCAGTCAATAAGCCAAGGCGCGCTTGGTCGTGTGACGCGGATTTGCGTTACGGATGCGAATGCATCAAATAAGTTGGTTAAGAGGGATGTGAAAACCTCGACCTTGTCGTCGATTGTATGAGCATCGTAAACTAAGGACCAATTAACATCGCGTGCAGCTTTAGAGAGGACGTCGTGAGAGACACTCTTCAAATTTCTGTATTGAAAGAGCCGAGGCTTACACTTTTGTAGGCCTCTTTATTTTTTTAAAAGAAACTCTGTAGTAGTTTTATACCAGAGGATATGGAACGGAAGGGTTTAGATTAAGAACGACTGATTTCTATACCCTGCTTATAGAAATTTTGTTATTAGGTAAACCCTAATACACCGACTCCGACTGCGACTTTAACTTATTGTTAACCGACACGTCTGCGACTTAAGATTATCGTCATTGACAATACGACTGCGACTCTTAAAAACTATCCTCTTCGACGGTTCGACAGCGACTCTCCAAACTGTCCTCTTCGACGGTTCGACAGCGACTCCCAACATCGGCGACACTGCCGATCGCATTACAGCTTTCCCGTCTCACACCCACACACACACACATACACACATCTCGGACCCAAAAACCCTCCACTCGTTAGGGACTACATCCCTGCAAACAAAAGATGAGAATCGGATCCTACATTCGGCCATCCTGCGCGAACGTTCGCCCTCGAATGTTTCCCATGTGTCACGGCCCATCTTAAAAGCGTCTTCTTAGGTGCCACTGTCTGGTTCATGTGTTGCCGTGACGCCCACCTTTGGCTCACCGGACAACACCGTCTTTTGGACACTCAGTCCCGTCTTTACAGCGCACACCTTCGTCGTCGTCTTCTTCGTCTTCTCGTCACTGGGGGAACCACCCTTCTTAAAACCTCGTTGCTGGCCCGAATCTCCGTGTTGATCGGCGGTTTTCCTTCAACCCCGCTTTCGATATCGCACGACGGTAGTACATCTGTTCTTAAACCCGTTATACAAAATCCGTTTCTTAACTCTAGCGTATTACAAATCTCTGCCCGCTGTGGCGCGTCTACTTTGTCTTTAACGACCTTTCGGTTTATTCATCGATAATCTACAGAACGTCGTGGAGATGCGTCTTTCTTTTCCACGAGGACAATTGGGCCAGTGTATTCAGAGAGCGACGGCTGTATTATATCTTCGTCTAGCCACTCAACTATTGGAGTGTTTACAACATCTTTCTCCGCCTGAAATAATCGTCTCGCTCTCTGGTACAGGGGTTCATCGTCCTTTAAAACTATCTGCTTACTTATGTCTACGTCTTGCGTCTTTTCAGGGACGTAATTAACGATCAAATCACTAATTTCTTCCTTATTTCGTACGTCATCAACATGCAATAAATCGACCTTGTTACACGACATATCGCACTCGACACGGTATACCTCTGGTACATTGCTATCAACCGGAAATTCTTGCTCAATTTTTTCGACTAAAATTTTCCCTTTATTAATTTTAACGTTCACAGTGTTAAGAAAGTCAGCTCCGATTAAAAGATCCTGCTTTAATAACACATCAGATACGACATACACCGTGAGCCCGTAAGAATTCCCGTCGATCTCCACCTTTGTCTCGAGTTCACCAAGCGTCTGATTGAAATTCGATCCAATACCCCGGAACGTTACATCGGAATGTTTTAAACGCGGTGCGCCGATCTTTACGTACCGCTCGGCTCTCATTAGAGATAAATCGCTGCCCTTATTGATAAGGGCTACTATGTCATCGCCGCTTACTGTCACTGTTTTACAGCACGCCTTTGTAGATGATCCCATAACTACATTTGCGTCCCTAACTGAGTCTTTGGTTGCATCATTATGACTCCGGCATGCAGGCGCTTTGTGTCCATGTTTCCCGCACCGATAGCACTTGAAACCCAGATCTTTCGCCGGACACTTGGCACTTATGTGACCCTCACCACCACAATTGTAACACCTTTGTGCTTCGCTCTTCCATGATGACGTCACTCCGCTGGGTCGTCGACTTTCTTCGGCCTGCACCGATGCCTTTGTCCTTGCCTGCTTTCCGTTGAAACTTGAGATTCCTCCCTGATTTTCCGCCGGCAACTTCATCCTCTCGAATGCCCGCAACAGTGATTCGGCCTTACTGAAGCATTGCAATTCGGCGTGGCGTCGTATATTTGCGTCAGGAATACCCTCTAAGATCCGATCGACAAGCTCATTTTCATCGTCGATGGGAACTCGAGTCGCTTTTATTACTTTGTCATAATAATAATCTGCGAACGACTCGCCTTTTCTCCACACCCGCTCATGAAATTGATTACGCGCGATACTTTTGCTCGGTCGATGGTTGAACATATCTTCAAAATTCTTCAAAAGCTCTTCAATATCCATTTCAATGAATGCTGAACGAGAGAGCATCCATTCTTGCGCCTTGCCTCGTAATCGCATTCCTACCAAAATTTTGGTTTCGTCATCGTTGAGCTTGTAGGTTCTCTGCAACGTTCGCACCTGCTTTGAACAGCTAAGGTACTCTTCAGCCTTGCCGTCAAAATAACCCAGAAGCTCGGCAACTGCCTTCACACCAATTCGCGTACTTGTCCTCGGTGTCGTCGACTGCTCGTGGTTCGCCATATTCGAATTTTGCGTACCTCGTGCCAATTCTACTTCACGTCTAGCGATCTGAAGCTCACGCTCCATCAACAATTTTTCGCGTCGCAAAAGATTCACTTCAAAACGACTTCGCGTTAACTCGTCAACCTCAACGGTAAGCGGATACTCTGCACCTCCGACAGCACCGTCACACGCTGCTTCTGTCCCGACACTTGTATTGACACTACGTGTTTCGACATTAGGACGCGTAGTACGTTTCCAGTTTCCTGTAGGATCGTACTCGTCCAAACGCAATATCAGATCCACCTTCGGACCAACTGTGCTTAAACCATGACTTCTCAACAACTCTTTCAGTTCGACCACAGTGAAATCATTCGCGTCTCGTAACGACATCGTCACCTCACTTGTTTCTTACTATTCCGTCACACAAGAAAATATAGCGAGCTTATTGTCACCTTATGTGTCGTCACTGGATAGACACAATAGACACTGGTATAGTTCTTCAATCACACCGCCGTTCCAAACTCTGGTATTTTACTGATCTTGATCGATGTATCCCGCGATCCCGGACGAGCCCCCAAATGTAGGCCTCTTTATTTTTTTAAAAGAGACTCTGTAGTAGTTTTATACCAGAGGATATGGAACGGAAGGGTTTAGATTAAGAACGACTGCTTTCTATACCCTGCTTATAGAAATTTATTATTAGGTAAACCCTAATACACCGACTCCGACTGCGACTTTAACTTATTGTTAACCGACACGTCTGCGACTTAAGATTATCGTCATTGACAATACGACTGCGACTCTTAAAAACTATCTTCTTCGACGGTTCGACAGCGACTCTCCAAACTGTCCTCTTCGACGGTTCGACAGCGACCCCCAACATCGGCGACACTGCCGATCGCATTACAGCTTTCCCGTCTCACACCCACACACACACACACATACACGCACATCTCGGATCCAAAAACCCTCCACTCGTTAGGGACTACATCCCTGCAAACAAAAGATGAGAATCGGATCCTACACTTTGGCTTTTTTATCTGTAATTGAGTGATTGCAAGACTGTGATCACTGATGTCACTGGCGTCAAAGACCGATGAGTGAAGTACCTTTAAGGAAGTGCTGACCATTATAAGGTCAATGAGCGAGGATGTCACGACGGTGACACGAGTGGGATCAACAACAGTAAGCTTGAGATTTAAGTGCGACTTGTAGTTCCCGGGGGCCCCCAGCAAGCACCTGAGGATGGCCATCCGACGGGTTTTTAGTGGGCAAGAATCCCACATACCCCCCAGTCCCTCCCCGGGGCCTGGGGGGATCTTTTCAAAGATTTTCGAAAAGGTCGGAGTGGGTCAGGGTGGGTCATAGTGGGTCAGAGTGGGTCTTTCCCGGAGGACCGGGAGGGAGCATTTTTGGA
The DNA here is from genome assembly GCA_963989215.1 of Hedychridium roseum. NCBI lineage: Eukaryota > Metazoa > Arthropoda > Insecta > Hymenoptera > Chrysididae > Hedychridium > Hedychridium roseum. The sequence goes on along the minus strand of OZ022312.1, from coordinate 428,002 downwards.
TTGGAGTCTCCCCCCTCCGGGGGAGGTGTTTGGTGAGGACCTGGGGGTAACTCAGGAGGAGCTGGCCAGGGCCGCCGGTAAGCTTGGGGGTCGCCGCAAGGTCCCCGGCCCCGACGGTGTACCTGGCCGAGTAATAGCTCTGTCCTTGGCCTTCGTGTCGGACCGCCTGAGGCAGCTGTTCACGAGCTGTCTCAGGTGGGGAATATTTCCCCGAGAGTGGTGTTTGGCCAGGCTCGTCCTTCTCCCAAAGAAGGGCAGAACTGCGGGCACCCCTTCGGCCTATAGGCCTTTGTGTTTGCTGGACGAGGCAGGCAAACTCCTCGAAAGAGTAATTGCCAACCGCCTCGTCCAGCATTTATCCCGGGTAGGACCGGACCTCCATGAAGAACAGTTTGGATTCCGCGAGGGTCGTTCAACCGTAGATGCTATTCTGCGTGTGAAGGCCCTCGTGGAAAAGGAGATGGGTAAGGGCAGGGTGTTGTTGGCAGTGTCATTGGACATAGTGAACGCCTTCAACACCCTGCCCTGGAAGGCGGTGGGGGAAGCGATGATAGCGCATCACGATACCTCGTGGAGATAATCCGGGACTATTTCCGGGAGAGATTTCTTTTGTTCCCGACAAAGTCGGGATTTTTGGGTCGAAGGGGTGTCTCATGCGGTGTTCCACAGGGGTTCGTTTTGGGCCCACTGCTGTGGAACATCGCCTATGACAGCATTTTAAGGTCTGTCCTTCCCCTCGGTTTATACACGGTGTGATACGCTGATGACACATTGGTGATGGCCGGGGCGGAGACGTGGCAGGAGGCCGTAGCACTGGCCAATCTAGCGGTGGCCTGCGTCGTGCGCGCAATTAGGGGCGTGGGTCTGCGGGTGGCCCCCCAAAAAACGGAAGCGCTATTTTTTAGCGCCAAGTCCAGGGGTAAGCCTCCCGCGGCCCACGCTTTTGTGGATGGTGAGCTCGTCGTGGTGGGGGCCCAGATGCAATATCTGGGTCTTCAGTTGGATGGCGTTTTTGATTTTGGTCCGCACTTCGGTCGTCTGGCCAACAAGGCTCTGGGTGTGGCGTCGGCTTTGAGCCGGCTCCTCCCCAACCTTGGGGGACCCGGCGGCCGAGTGCGTCGTTTGTACGCCGGCACCGTCCTAGCCATCGTTTTATACGGCGCCCCCGTGTGGGCGCCTGCCATGCTGGAGGACCGGCGCATCATGTTACTGGTGCGTCGTATCCAAAGGCTGGTAGCCGTCAGAATCGCACGGGGGTATTGGACCGTGTCGGGCGAGACCACCTCGGCCCTGGCTGGTTTCCCCCCTCTGGAGTTACTCGCCGTCGAACGGGCAGACGTTTATGTCCAGCGGCGGGAGCTCCAGGGGAGGGGAGTTTTCTTGACCCCCAGGGTCGAGTCTGCCATTCGCTGTCAGGCTCGGCGGCGCGTGTTAGAGGAATGGGAAAGATCCCTCCTCACCCCGAAGACTAGGTCGGGGCACGCGTCGCCGAGGCCATCCAACCCCTTCTCCGTGGATGGGCGGAGAGGGGCCACGGCGAGCTGAGTTATAGGATGACGCAGGTATTCACCGGACACGGTTGTTTCGGTGAGTACCTGCGTCACATAGGGAAGGAGAGCACGGCGCAGTGCCACCACTGCGGAGACGGCCACGGGGACACGGCGCAGCACACGCTGGCAGTTTGCCCAGCGTGGAGCGAAGAGCGTCGTGTCCTCGTGAGGTGTGTAAGGCGGAATTTGTCCCTCCCAGCACTGGTCAAGGCCATGCTGGGATGGGAGACACAGTGGAGGGCCGTCGCCTCCTTCTGCAAGACAGTCATGTCCCAGAAGGAGGCAGCGGAGCGGGAGCGTAGGGGTGTGCCAGTCGTCGGTGCTCGCACCGGCGTCGGTTGACCCTTGGGCGGGAGGGCCGGGGGTGGTACCTCACGTGGGAGAAAGTAGCTCCCCCCGTGGGCCCACCTCCGTCACTCTCCCGTCGCGGGACGTTTTTGGGGCTTAGGCCCCGGGAGCCGAGGATAACCGCGCAGGGACGCGGCCCTCGGCTCCGCTCCCTATTTGGGGGCGGGTGAGGGGGGCGATGGCCCCTCCGTCATCGAGGATTGAAGCCCGTTTTTTCGGGCAGGGGGGCGGGGAGTCACCCCTCCCCCCCGGGTTAGGATAGGTGCGGGGGTCCCCGGAAGTAATACTCTGTAGTTCCCGGGGGCCCCCAGCATGCACCTGAGGATGGCCATCCGACGGGTTTTAGTGGGTAAGAATCCCACTTCCGATCTTTCCGAAGATTTTCCCGTCGTAAAAAAAAAAGAAAAAAAAAAAGGGTTAGTAGCGGCTGAGATCTCGTCGAGGACGGTCGTGAAAGCGCGGAGCTCCCGAGCCCATAGAGAGAAATACCTTAAGCGGTGAGAATTTTGACGCGAAAGTTAGATAAAAGTGTAGAGGAACGCGAAACTAACTAGTGACAGTGAAGACGCGAGAAAAAACTGAGTAAAAATAGGAAAATTGGACCTTTTTAGGCCAAAGTGGTGAATTTAACCTCCAAGCGCGCGAGCCGTCGGCCGACGGGCCGACCGCGTGCCGGAAAATAGTGGAAAAATTAAGCGAACACGGTTTCTCGAACGTTTTAACGACGAAAACTAGTGCGGAACAATTCGGGCAGTAGTGAAAAACTATAAATTAAGTGCTAAGTGCCAAAAACATAGTGGAAATAAGGTAAAAACAATCTGACAACCTACCTGAAGAAGCGGAATTCCTCCTGGAAGCGGAGGGTGACTGGTCAACACCTGGACAGCATCTGGACAGCACCTGGACAGCACCTGGACAGCAACTGGACAGCAACTGGACAGCAACTGGACAGCAACTGGACAGCAACTGGACAGCAACTGGACAGCACCTGAAACAAAAGAGAGAATTAACTAAGGGAGAACCTAAGAGAAAGGACAGTTAACAACAATAGATAGCGGACATTACACGAAAAGTGCAACAACGGTAAGCGAGCACAATACTTATTACCTGGGCACACGACGCACGCAAATGCATGTTGCGAGACGTCGGCTGTATACCGTGAGAACGGAAGAAATTAAGGCGGAAGTTAATTGCGTCGCAATCAGCGGAGAAAAGAAACTTATAATCTAGATTTGGTCGTGGAAGCTCCACGGACAAAGATAGATAAATAAGAGACGAGATATAACCGCGGAATAATTTAATCTAACAATACACCAAATTTGAGCCATAAAGATCCGGTAGAACAGGAGTTATTAGATTAAAACGAAATCGAAATTATTAAACGTGGAAATCTAAAAGCGTATTCCACGAGCAACGGATAGTCGCACAAAGAGAACGGCCGATTTTACGACTTCACGTTTGAACGAGCACGAGACACAACAGAGTGCACGTGCACGGCGAGCTGTTGCGCAATTCGTAAAATAATACGACGAAAACAATTGCACAAGAGGCTTTAAGATCATCGCGGGACGCATAACTAACACGGCGAAACACCGCCCAAGAGGAGGAAATAGCGAGCAACAACAGTACGCAATTACATTCGCGGCGCAAGAAAATTATAAGTCATTATAATTTGAAATCCCGTTATAACGTGAGAACGCGTACTCGGAATTGATTCGAAAAAAAGAGACTAACCGAGGAAAATATTAGGAAGAGGCATACCAAATTTGCACGTTAAGCGTTAAATAGGAAGCGAGTTATTAATTAACAAAGTTAAAGTGAATTTAGGAAGCGAACAAAAATTGCGAGATTATTTTAGAGAAGAATCAGAAGCATAAAGAGGAGAGGCCGATAGTCCAATTAGCCAGGTGGCCGGCCGCCAGGCCCAGCACCGCGCACGTGCACGGTGCACGGCGTAACGAACAAGAAGAGGCATAATCCCCGATCAGTAGCTAATCTTTGGAAAATTGGAACGCGACGTCCGATTTTCAAAATTCGAAAGGCTCCGGAAAGGGGAAAATTAGCACGACATACCTTCCAAATTTGAAGGATAACGGTTGGAAAACAAAAAAGATAGAAAGGAAAGAAGAAAATTGAATTTTAAAGCGGAGAACGGCGGCGTGTAAAGCTATTCGTTTGAAGTCTAAGCCGAGCTCGTGGCACCGGCTCGGGCCCGGTGCACGTGCACGGCGAATAAGAAGAGGGATAATCCGCAACTAAAATAAAAATTGCGAAACTTTTGAACGCGACGAGATTTTTAAAAAACTAAAAAAGATCCGAATAGAGGAAATTAAGAACAATATATAACTCGAAAATCGTAGATAAGGGTTAAAGAGCAGAGGAGATATAAGCAAAATAGAAAAGCGAATATTTCGCGAAGATCTAGACGAAATGAAAGTCAACCGGCTGGACGACAAACATACGACAACGAGTACAGAGAAAAATAACCGGTCTGGAATTGGAATTAAAATTTAAATTAAATTAAATCAATTTCGATAGATAGAAAACTCTGTATCTCGAGAACAACAAGACGTAGAAACAAACGAAAGGAACCTATGGATAGGGGAAGATATACCACTTCCTTTTACCCAACAGTGGATGTTCTAAAAAAGCACGAGGAAGCAAAATAAGCAAAAAACAAGAGAGATGAGTCCCAAATCAAAAAAGAAGAAGAAGGGAACTAAATACAACAACACTGGATCTGCCGAGGCAAGCTACGATTCGAATGAGACGCGAATGGAAACTTTAATAGACAGCGCATGTGAGAGAAAAAAACAAGAACTGGCAGAATTATACAAAGAAATGCTCATGGAGACGGAAATACTAGATATATCATCATCATCAGAGGAAAAAGAGAAGGAAGAGTTAAATATGGAAAGAAGAACGAAGAAAGGAGAAAAGGCCCCGACCTTTGAAGCGGTTTACAACAAACTAGAAGCGGAACAAGAAAATAAACTATTAGAGGAAGCACACAAGGCAGCAAAATGTCTAGAAGAATGTGTCAAAAATTCGGGAAACATCAAGGGTGACTTCCAGAAAAAGATCTACACAGTGGGAAGAACATTATTAGCGACAACATGCATATATGAGAAGAAAACCCACCAATCCGAGGATGAAAAAAGAGAAGAATTAGCAAGGGAGCATACAAAATTAATGAAGCAATTAGAAATGGAGAAGACAGTCTCGACGAAAATGAGAGAAAAAATCAGAGACCTAACAGAAAGGGAAAAAATTCGAGAAACAGAAAAAGAGCAGAGGGAAACGAATACAAATAATATAGACATAAAATCATTAGTGGATCTTATTGAGAAAACAATGGAGAAGAAGTTTAAAATACTAAGAGAGGAGTTAATTAAAGAGTGGCAATTTCAGAAAAAACAGCTAGAACAGCAACAACAGCGAACCTTGCAGATGCAAAAGCAACCAAAAATACAGCAACAAGAACACCAACAGCAGCTGCAAATAACAAGGAAGAGGACTCTGGCCGACAGGCTGGAAGGAAGAGAAAACGTGGAAATAACTAGTAATAATCATGACAAGGATAATTATGAGAAGGAATTTCCGCGGCTGGCTACTAGCAGAAGGCGGACAGACACACCGCAAGCCCCTCGGGTGCAACAAACACCTGTGGCGAGTGGCCCATCTGTCAATTTAACAAAAGAGAAAAACAATGCAGACAAGAAAAATGAAGAAGAATGGACACGAGTAGAGAACAGGAAAAAGAGTAAAATTGCGGAGAAGGATAAGGGGATAAAAACCACGACAGCGGTCCCGGGGACTGGGCGACCTCCCCCAACGATGATTAAACCAAATATAAAGGAGTTTAAGTTGGGCCCGCCCCCCGACACCGCGGCTGTGGCCATTACCATACCAAAAGGAGGGAAAGAGACCTACGCAGACATCATGACGCGAGCAAAGAAAAACATAAAATTGAGCGAAATAGGAATCGAAGAAATAGAAGCTAGGCGCGCTATTACTGGGGGGTTAATATTCGAAAGTAGAGGAGACAATAATAAAACTAAGGCGGATCTAATAGCTACAAAGCTAGAAGAGATTTTAGAAAATAGCGACGTGAAGGTAGGGAGGCCACAAAAAATGGCCGACGTCAGGATAAGAGGCTTAGACGACTCGATCACGGAATTTGACGTAGTAGAGGCACTGGCGAAGGCAGGAAAGTGCAAAAATAACGAAATAAAAGCAGGGGCATTCCAAAGATTTGCAGACGGACTTAATGCGATTGCAGCGAAGACCCCAATAGAAGCGGCAAAACGAATTGAAGCGGAAGGGAATAAAATCAAGATAGGGTGGACAATAGCTAGAGTCGAGTTTTTAGAGCCGAGGAAACTTGTGTGCTTCCGATGTCACAACATCAGCCATGTTGGGGCACAATGTGTAAGACGCATAGACAGGAGTAAGCACTGCATGAATTGCGGTGTTGAAGGACATTACGCGTACATGTGTGTGGAGAAGGCCTCGTGCTACGCAAGTAAAAGCAGAGGACTCCCCCAGGCACATAAAATAGGAGGAAGGACATGCAATCCGATACCAACAAACGGAAACTCCGGGGTCAGAGAGGGAAGAGAAGGGACCCAGAATAACGAGACGCGGATAGACTGACAGACGATAACAGAGACACGGACAGAGAAACAAATGGAAAATTGCGAAAATGAAACCGCACCAGAGGAGGCTATGGACACGGTGGGTCCAGAAACCCCCTCCTTATAGGTTAGGGTACAAAAAACAAAGGACGACAATACGATCAAATAGACAAAACGCGAATAGACCTTAGCATTGGTTTTTATCTTATTCTTGAGTAGAGTAGGGTTGAAATTAAACTAGGGATAACAAGTAGAGACAACAAAGAGAGAACACTAAACATAAGAAACGTACAGAAACGAAAAATAAACAGAAGGAGACATAACAATAGGCTAAACAAACGAAAAGAAAGAGGTCCGAGTCTGAACCTAAAATTAGATAAGGGTCTAATCGGAAACAACGAAGCATGCTAAGGACGAAAAACCCCCCGGGGCCCGCAAACCCTTAAACACGTGGCAGTGTGAGGGTGTAACTGCGGATTCCGGGGAGCGCAAGGGAGGAGGGGGCCATTTCCTTGTCCCGGATGGCCCCTAGTTAGAAGTATAGTAAGAAACTGCTTGCATTAGAGAGAGGTTCTGACTACCAGTAGTCTGAACCAAATATTTTTAAACAGAGGCTATGTGTAGGGGGGGGCGGATGAATGCTCAAGCGTACCCGCGCCCCCCTTGAGATACGCAGCGAAGGGACAACATAGAGGTTTTAGCCGGTAAGAGTCCGGCACTACCCCGTGACTGCCAAGCCCGGGGTGTCCATGAGGATTTCCTCTACGTCAAAAAAAAAAGGGTTAAAGTGGGTTAGAGTGGGTTCATCAGAGGAAGAAGACACAAACATACGAGACACTGTATGAACAATTAGAAAGAGAAGGGAAAAAAGAACTGCTGAAGAAAGCGGGAAATGCGGCGAGAGTAATAGAAGAATGCGTTAAAAAATCAACTCAGATAAAAGGCGATTTTAAAAAGAATCTGTACGTTGCGGGCAGAACCTTGCTAGCGGTAACAAAACTACTGGAAAAAGAAATACAACAACCAGAAGAGACCAAAATAGGAGGACTGGAGAGGGAGAATGAAAGATTAAAAAACAAATTGGAGGAGACAACAATAAAAATGAAAGAGACAATCAAAGAATTAAAGAAGAGAAAGGAAAGTGACAAAATAGAGACAAGAGAGGTACCTTATCAATTGGACGAAAACACATTAGCCAAGATGATCGACAAAATAATAGAAAATAAGTTCAACACCCTTAAAAAAGAACTGATTAAAGAGAGACAAGTCATTCATCCAATGCAACAAGCGCGGAAGAGGACCCTGAAAGACAGACTAGAGGAAATAAGGGAAACAGAGATGGAAACCATTGTAATTCAACTAACAAGAAACGCGAGAACTATGCAAGAAAAGAAAGGAGGAACAAGCGGAGGGAAAAAAGAAAAAGAAAAAGAAATAGGAAAAGACGGTCCATCATTAGAGGCTCCAAACGGACTCCCCCCGGTAATGCAGGGTGCATCAACCGGAAAGGGTGCATCAACGATGAACCAAAGAACAGAACCCTCTACAAAAGTGATCACAGAAAATCCGTGGATCACAGTAGAAGGAAAAAAGAAGGTTAAAGAGGCTAAAGAGGCAAAAGAGACGAAGAAAACCCCTACGAGAGACGAAAAAGCGGCGACAACAACTACGAAAGCGACAAAAAATGGAACTAGCGGAAACAGAGAATACAAACTAGCTCCACCACCAAATACAGCTGCGGTAGCAATCACCCTGACAAAAGAAGCAAAAACGACCTACGCCGAAATAATGACGAAGGCCAAAAACAGAATTGATCTGAAAGAGATTGGAATAGAGGAGATCGGAACGAAGAGAGCCATCACTGGAGGATTAATTTTAGAAGTAAAAGGGGAAAACAAACATAAGAAAGCGGATCTACTTGCGAACAAAATTAAAGAAATAATGAATGAAGAGGAAGTTAAGATAAATAGACCGAGAAAACTTGCAGACGTGAGAATAAGAGGCCTTGACGACTCTGTCACTGCTGAGGAGATTAAAGAAGCGCTGGCAAAAATCGGAGAATGTGGGAACGAGGAAATAAAGATCGGAACGATGCAAAAATTCAATGACGGTCTTAATGCAGTGGTGGCAAAGGTCCCGGTAGAACTTGCAAAGAAAGTCAACGCGGAAGGTAGCAAGATCCGAGTCGGATGGACATCAGCGAGGGTAGAGGTACTGGAACCAAGAAAAATGGTGTGCTTCCGGTGCCACAACGTGGGACACGTAGGAGCAGTCTGCCAAGCAAGCGAAGATCGAAGCATGCACTGCCTGAATTGCGGAAAGAGCGGACACTTTGCAGCTAATTGCACAGAAAAGGCGGCCTGTCACGCATGCAGAAGCAAAGGACTGCCGTTTGCTCACAAACTAGGCAGTAAAGCATGCGGTGCAGTACCAGTTAAAGCGGTGAGGAGTCAAGGAAGGGCTGTGAGAAACGGAGCAGAGGAAGAAACGACTACAACTAGAGAAATAGAAAGAGAGACGACAACTGAAACCGAAGGGGAGGGTCAGGAGGAGGCTATGGACGTAGCTGGTGCATGAGCATTCTGCAAGCAAATATTAACCACTGCAGGGCAGCGCAGGATCTGTTAATACAGACAATAGCGGAATCCAACGTGGAAATAGCCATTGTGGCTGAACCCTACAGGGTACCACCCAGTCCAACATGGATAGGAGACGAAAAAGGGATAGTAGCGATTATTTTTAGGGCAAATTCAAACGGTGGCAGGACTTTAACCATAAGGAAAAGAGGAAGAGGGTTTATTGCGGTGGATTGAGGTCCAATAACACTACTGGGCTGCTATATATCACCGAACAGCGGACTAATAAAATTCGAAAGAACACTAATTAACGTAGAGGAAGTGATCAGAAACGCTGGAAGTCGCCCAGTGGTGTTAATGGGGGACTTTAACGCGAGATCCAAGGCGTGGGGGGACACCATAGATAGCAATAGAGGCAGGCAACTTAAAGATTGAGCGAGGGCACTGGGACTCACGCTGGTGAACTCCGGATCGGAGCCAACTTGCGTGAGACCCCAGGGGCAATCGATCGTAGATCTGAAGTTTGTAACGAATGAGGTGGACGCGCTAATTTCACAATGGAAGGTACTCCCAGAGACGGAGACGCTTTCCGATCATAGATATGTGCGATTAAAATTAAACCTAGGCTACGGAAACGCGGGTAGAAGAGAAAGAGGAGGAAGAAATGATCACTTTAGGAGATGGGCGGTCAAAACTCTAAATGTAGACTTGGCGAAAGCAGCGGCTATTGCAGTAGAATGGTCAAGGAAGGAAGAGGGTATAGGAGAGGATCCCAGGGAGGGGGTGCGATGCCTGGAGAGAGGACTAAAAGAGATTTGCTCAGCATCAATGGGGAAGGCCCCGCCCCGCGCCCTGGTAAAATGGCATACTGGTGGTCAGAAGAAATATCGGAGATGCGTAGGGACTGCGTGGCCAAGCGCAGAATACTGCAGAGAATTGGAAGGCGAAGAAGCCCATCAATCGAAGGTTCGAGACGGGCTCAACAAGACCAAAGGGAGGCCAGGCGATCCCTACGCACCGCCATCATGAAGGCAAAGAATCAAGCGTGGGGAATATTTCTAGAGACGCTAAACGGTGACCCATGGGGGAAACCGTATCAGATGGTCATGGGGAAACTTAGGAGATGGAGACCCCCATACACGGCGGCACTAGAACCGGGGGTTCTGCGGGGGGTGCTGGACGGGCTCTTCCTAACAGGGGAGGCCCCTCCGGCTCCCGCCGCGGAGCCCACGGGTGCCCCGGTGCCGGGGGGAGCTCCAGAAGTGACAAGAGGAGAACTAGAGGAGATTATAATGAAAACATCGAAGAAAAACGCTCCTGGACCGGACGGAGTTCCGGGAAGGGTGCTAGTGATTACTGCGGTAACGGCGTTAGGAGGGTTAATCAGAGACACGCTCACGAAATGCCTGAGATCCAGGTGGTTCCCAAGAGAATGGAGAGGGGCGCAACTGGTGCTATTAAGGAAAGAGGGCTGACCGGCCGATTCCCCCTCTGGGTATAGGCCGATCTGTCTAATAAATGAAATAGGAAAGGTCTTAGAGAGGATCCTAGCAAAAAGGATAACAGCACACATGTCCTCCAGGGGAGGAAGAGATCTAGCGGACAGCCAATTTGGTTTTAGGACTGGAAGATCCACCATAGACGCCATACAGAGGGTGAAAGAAATTGCGGAGGGGGCTGCCTCCCGGGGGTGGGTAGTGATAGCGGTTGGATTGGGTATATCGAACGCCTTCAACTCCCTACCCTGGGGGCGGTCAGGGAGGCAATGGAATATTTTAAACTTCCAGAGTATTTAAAGAGGCAGATCTCAAGTTACCTGGAGGACAGGTGGGTTGAGTTCGAGGCATCAGAAGGTAGATAGGTAGAAAGAGACTGGAATGCGGGGTTCCGCAGGGGTCGGCACTGGGGCCACTCCTGTGGAGCCTCGCATACGACAAGGTGTTGAGGGGGCGTAGACTGCCGGGAATGACAGTCACCTGCTACGCAGACGACACCCTGATACTAGTTAAAGGTAGGACCGGGGAGAGGCGAAACGAAGGGCACAGATAGCGGGAGAGCTGGTGGTCGAGAGAATAGAGGCATTAGGCCTCAAGGTGGCAGCCAACAAGACTGAGGCCATGTGGTTCCGCTCGATGGGACAGAGACACAGGGGAACTAAAAAGATTCAGATAAGAGGAAAAGAAATTATAGTGGAAGAAAGTATGAAATACTTAGGTTTAGTATTGGACTCGAGGTGGGGATTTGAACCCCATTTCGACAGATTGACACCCAGGATGGACGGGGTAGCGGCGGCCATCAGCCGACTGGCTCCCGATCTTGGGGGTCCAGGAGAGAGAGCCAGAAGGCTATATGCAACAATAGTAGAGGCAGTAGCTCTCTATGGCGTACCAATATTTGCGGGCAAAGATAATAAGGAGGGCGCAAAGGAGAGTGGCCATTAGGGCGATCAGGGGTTACAGAACCCTGGCGCATGATACAGCGTTATTGCTCGCCGGAATGCTGCCAATAGAATTGTTGGCAAGGGCGAGAAGTGACGCTTATCACAGGTGGAAAGAGACGACAGAGAATAATAGGCTCGTAGGAGAAGACAGAGAGAGAATTGTGAAGGAAAGTAGAGAAGAAGCGATAGAAAAATGGAGACTAAAGCTCACAGAGGAAAAGGTAACACATCCAGTTATAGGGGCAATACTGCCCCACTGGGGGGCATGGCATGGCTGCCCACATAAAGGGTTTACTTTTAGGCTGACACAGCCGATAACAGGACACGGGAGTTTCGGGGTTTACCTCGAAAAAATTAGAAAAGAAGCGACCACCAGCTGTCACCACTGCGGACACCCGGTAGACACGAAAGAACACACAAGGGAGAAATGCCCTGCGTGGGAAACAGAGAGGGAAAAGCTGAGGAAGGAACTCGGAAGCCGGGATCTCTCCCTCACCAATATAGTAGGAAAAATAGTCAAGGATGAGAAGGCCTGGAAAGCTTTCAGTCTCTTTGCGGAGAAAGTCATTCTCGACATGGCGGAGGCAGAAAGGGTGAGGGAGGGAGCTCGACAATAAAACGAGCCACAAATAAGAAGTAGAAATAGAAATTAGTAGAATAGCTCAATAGAATAGAGTAACAAAGTAGATCAAAGAGAGGAAAAAACATTGCGCAATTGGCTGGTAACCAGTTAGACCGACAGTAAGACAGGTTAAGGCTAAAATTAAATAAATAGAGAGGCGGAACTCGCGACGCTGAATAAACAAAACAGCGAGGCGAAGACCGAAAGGAAAGAATTCCCTGGGGAATCGGGGGCCCCTCACACCTGGCAAGTGTGGGGGCGGAAACCAGTTCCCGGGGGAAAAATCTAGAGAGGTAGGGGTCACCTCCTTGTCCCGGATGGCCCCTATAGGAGAGCAATGCAAGAAACAACTTACACTAGAGTAGGGTTTAGACTACCTGTAGTCTGAACCAAAATATTTTGAACAGAGGCTATGTGTAGAGGGGGGTGGGGGCGGATGAATGCCTCACGCGTACCCGCACCCCCCTTTAGATACGCAGCGAAGGGACAACACAGAGGTTTTAGCCGGTAGGAGTCCGGCACTACCCCGGGACCGCCAAGCCCGGGGTGTCCATGAGGATTTCCGCTACGTAAAAAAAAAAAAAAGGGTTAGAGAGGGTTAGAGTTGGTTAGAGTGGATTGTGTAGTATTTCGGGGCCTTCGGGCTCAAAACCCGACCCTCTAGGGGCGTCTTCGGGGCCTTCGGGCCGGGAACCCGCCCTTCTAAGGGCGTCTTTGGGGTCTAAGGCCCAGAAACCCGTCCTTTTAAGGGCGACGCCCTCTGCTCCTGCCCCACCTGCCCCCACTCAATCGTGGATGCAGGTGGTTAGCAGGAAGGCCATAGGGCGCAGAAGGTGGCTGCCACCGAGGCCAATGTGCCTCGGCCGGCAGCTAAGAGGGCAGCACCAGCAGCCAAGCCGGTGCAAGCTGCCGTAAAAAGGCAGCCAAAGACGGCAGCAATTGCCCTTACTTGCCCCGAGGGCAAATACGCGGACGCTGTCCGCATAGTACGGAGCGCAATTGACCTGCAGGCTGTTGGGATCGACAGCCTGCGGGTCAATCGAGCTTATACTGGGGCACTTCTTTTGGAGATCCCCGGTGAGGAGCGGGCGACGAAGGCAGACGCACTTGCCTTCAAAATGAAGGACGCCCTAAAGGATATGGAGGGGGTCAAGGTGGCCCGCCCCGTAAAAATGGGGGAGCTGAGGCTCCGAGGATTGGACCCCTCCGTTACAGCGGAGGAGACGATATCCGCGGTGGCACGTGTTGGGGGCTGTGACCCCACCGCTGTCACCGCGGGTATAATTCGGACAGCACCCAGGGGTCTCGGGACCCTGTGGATCAGGTGCCCCCTTAGTGCGGCCGTTAAGGTTGCCAAGTCGGGGCCCTTGTCCATTGGTTGGACAAGGGCGAAGGTGGAGATACTGGAGGCAAGGCCCCTCCAGTGCTTTAGGTGCCTCGAAAAGGGGCACGTGGTGGCCAATTGTAAGAGCGGCCCCGATAGACGGGACCGCTGTTACAGGTGTGGTGTGGCGGGGCACAAAGCCCGGGACTGCGCCTCCCAAGTAAACTGCGCACTTTGCGCAGACCTTGGGAGGCCAGCCAACCACCGTTTGGGGGGTCCGAAATGCACCCCCCCCCCAAACGGGGGAAGACGGGAGGGGAAGAAGTGGCGAAGAAGGTAGTATGCCTCCGCGTGGGCTCCACCTTGCCGTGGTGCGGAGGCTTAAGCCGAAACCCTTCGGGGGGACGGCGAACTAAGAGAGCCCAAACCCTAGGGACTGGTAGACTTGCTCTATCAGTACGGGTCTAGCGAACCCGGGGTACCTGAGCCGGGGGTGGATGAACGCTATCCGTCTCCTAATACCGTAAGCTCTCAGGCGGCTACAACAACCAGTGCAGGGCGTGGCACTGGTACGTTATCGTTCTGGGGGCCCGGGGATCTTGGCTTCACCGCCCGGATCACGAGGAAGATATCATCTATAAAAAATTACCCCAATCTCAAGGTATGATACGCGCCGATGGGATGAATGGCTGGGGGGTAATCCAGTCTTTAGCGATCACCTCTGGGGCACCTGCCGCACCCCAGAGTATTTAGGCTTTTCCAGGTAAGGCGGCTCTGCCTGGGTCGTATGCTTCCAACCATCTCGTGGGACCAAAAATGGAGTCTATCAAATCTAAAAAAAAACGACTGACATATTGGATATCGAACCGCCTTCGACAAAGGACAAGGACATGGCTGCTTTCTGCGTAGAAGAGGGAGGAAAGACCACCAAGAAGGTGGCTGTACCACGCACCAAACCAATGGTGGTGCGCATGGAGCGGTTTGACAAGCCGCTGTTGCGATACCGAACACCAGGGATCTCATGCGAGGTGGAGGATGGCGCCGGAACGTCCGGAACTGGGGCAAAGTCCCTTTCTCGGGCGTCCTCAATGGCGTCCCTCGCGTCAGTCGTTGGGGAGATGGCTATCTCCCCCATCCCTGCAGATGAGCCGGAATCTGACGGTTCAAGTGCTGGCCTTCTTCCTGCTAAGCGGAAGAGGGGCAGGCCGGCTACAACTGGCTTAGGTGTTGGCCTGCTTGCCCGCAAGCAAGCAAAACAGGCGCAAGCCAAACGCGAGAAGGAAGAAGAGGAGGATAGATACATTCTGGACGCCTCTATACCTGCTCCCTCTACGGCCAAAAGCCGTATGCTGGAGAGCAAATACAAGGAGGAAATGTCGATGGCTCCAACACCGACTATAGGTGCTGAAGTGCTGGTGCAAATTGACGCCATCAAGAAGGTGGCGACATGCTCCAGCAATCTCAACGGGGACTTCGTCAGGAAACTGCAGGAGGCCGCTGCTGCAATTAAGGTCGCTTTCACCACGCTCACTCTCAGGACGAGTGACTCTGGAGTGGGCGACGAGATTGAAGAACTCCGGAGGGATGTACAATCCCTCCGAATGGAAAATGTATGCCTTCATAAGAAGGTAGAAGAGCTGCGGTGCACGAAAGCACCTCATGCTTCACTGAAGGGAGCCTGTCCTCCGCGATCTCCGGTGAGGCGTTGGGCTTCACCGTCGCCATCACCCACTCGGGCATTTTCGCCCGCGCCGGTGGCGACTTTTAGAGTATGCAAGGTGTGCGAGACGCGAGATATCCCCCAACCTAGTCTGGAGGAAAGGGTATCTCAACTCGCCAAATAGACCTTACGGGACCTGGGTCTTACCCAGACCCCGCATATAGACGTCGGCACCTCTCCTGCACCCCCTGTGGCGCAGAAGGTGGCGGCCAGAAAGAAGAAGGCAGGTCCTAAGAAAGGATCAACCGCTTCCCCACCTAGCAACAACAACAGCTCCGGGAAGGAAGTGCCAGCACCTCTACCCCTCACGCCAGCCCAGGGTGCACCCTGGACACTGGTAGTGGGCCGAAAGGCCAACAAGGCAGAAAAGGAGGGGCCTAAAGCCCCCCCCCCCCCAAGCAGGCCGGAGCGGCTACCACAACCGCCCCACCCGCGAAGAAGACTCCAGCATCCAAGCGGTGACCTCCCAAGACGGCTGCAGTTGTGATCAGCTGCCCAAAAGGGCAATATGGCGGTGCAATCAGTGCGGCCAGGGAAAAGATCGACCTGGCCGCCATAGGAAATGACAACTTGCGCGTCAAACGCGCTTTCACGGGTGCCTTTTTGCACGAGGTCCCAGGGGCTGAAGGAGCACAAAGAGCGGACACTTTGGCCTCCCGAATGCGGGAGGTTTTAAGCACCAAGAAGAGTGTGAAGATAGCTCGCCCCGTCAAAAAGGGCGAGCTACGTATCCGGGTTCTAGATGTCTCCATTACGGCGGTAGAAGTTCTCTCCGCCGTGACAGAAAATGGGGCTTTCGACCCCTCTCTTGTGAGGGTTGGGCCAATTAAGATGGCCCAACGTGGACTGGGCACCGCATGGGTGCAATGTCCTCTGACAGCGGCACTCAAAATATTCGCTGCCAAGACTTTGAGGGTGGGATGGGTGAGGGCCGGCGCTGAATTACTGGACGACCGCCCTCTCCAGTGCTTCAAGTGCCTGGAGAGGGCGCACGTCAGGAGCCAATGCAGCGGCACTGCAGACCGCAGTGACCGCTGCTACAGATGCGGGGAGGTTGGGCACAAAGCGCGGGAGTGCAGTGGACGCGCGAGGTGCACAGTTTGCGCCGACCTGGGTCGGCTAGCTGATCACAGGATGGGCGGTGCTAAATGCAATCCGCCCAAGAAAAAAGGCGGCGGTGGAGCCGGGAAAAAGACGACCTCGTTGGCGTCAACTTCCCGGTCCACCGTCGCTGGGGTTTCGGGGAATGGGGTGGGTGAGGGGAGCGCTAAAGCCTCCCCTCTTTTACCTGTTGGGGCGGGTTCCTCATCAGAGGATATGGAGGTTGGCCGGGGGGATGCCGAGATGCAGACTTAAATGTCTCTCGGCATCCTTCAAGCCAACCTGAACCACGCCCGTCAGGCCCAGGACTTTTTCGTCCATGGTCTGTCGGAGCGTGGTTGCGAGATAGGCATCGCGGCCGAACCGTACCGTGTTCCACAAGATGACCCACGTTGGGCATCGGTCACGGGCGGCTCAGTCGCGATTTTGTGCATTGGATCATCCCTCCCCTTCTTCTTTAAGGAATGTGGGAGGAGTTTTGTGTGCGTGGAGTGGGGGCCCATCTCCGTGGTTGGGGTATATATTTCCCCGAACATCGGTCTCGCCCAAGTTGAGGATGTTTTGGACGGCGTGGCGGACATTGTCCGCCGCATTGCACCCCGTCCAGTTATTGTAGCCGGGGACTTCAATGCCAAGTCAGAGCATTGGGGTTCCCGGAGGTGGAACGCGAGGGGCGAGGCCGTTGAAGAATGGGCAGCGGCTTTGAATTTATGTTTATTGAATACAGGGACTGTTAGTACGTGCGTGCGGTGGCAGGGGGAATCCATCGTTGATATGTCTTTTGCAACTCCCTCCGCCGCACGTATTGTTACAGGCTGGCGGGTGTTGGGGAGCGAAACACTCTCGGATCACATGTATATCGAGATTCGACTCTCCAACCCCCGCCAGCAGAGCCGCTGCCCGGTCCGTGATGAACAACCACGGAGATAGGCTGTTGGCTGCCGTCCTTCTGGCTACATGGCCAAAGATTGCGCCACCCGAGGACTTTGATCCCCTTACGGAAGTTAGTTGGCTTCGGGGCATGTATGCGGACGTTTGTGACGCATCCATGCCCCGAGCGAGGAGATATCACCGGAAGGCAGCGTACTGGTTGTCGTCCGATATCGCCGAGTTACGGCGTATCGCGACGGCCACCAGGCGCAAGTTCACCCGCGCTCGTAGACGCGGGGGAGGCAGGAGGACGGCGGAGACCTACGCAGCGTACCGTGCTGCACGGTGCGACCTCGTAGTTGCTATTAGGAAGGCCAAGGCCAGATCTTGGGAGGAGGTATTAGCCTCCCTCGACTCTGATCCCTGGGGACGCCCGTATCGTATGGTTTTGGGTAGGCTTCAGCGCAGGACGTCCCCAGAGACAGAGTCCATGGACCCCCAGGTCCTGGATCACGTGTTGAATACTCTCTTCCCGGAGGACCGGGAGGGAGCTTTTTCGGATTGGACCCTCCCCCCTCCGGGGGAGATGTTTGGTGAGGACCTGGGGGTAACTCAGGAGGAGCTGGCCAGGGCCGCCGGTAAGCTTGGGGGTCGTCGCAAGGCCCCCGGCCCCGACGGTGTTCCTGGCCGTGTCATTGCTCTGACCTTGGCCTTCGTGCAGGACCACCTGAGGCAGCTGTTCACGAGCTGTCTCAGGCGGGGAATATTTCCCCGAGAGTGGTGTTAGGCCAGGCTCGTCCTTCTCCCAAAGAAGGGCAGACCTGCGGGCACCCCTTCGGCCTATAGGCCTTTGTGTTTGCTGGACGAGGCGGGCAAGCTCTTCGAAAGAGTAATTGCCAACCGCCTCGTCCAGCATTTATCCCGGGTAGGACCGGACCTCCACGAGGAACAGTTTGGATTCTGCGAGGGTCGCTCAACCGTAGATGCTATTCTGCGTGTGAGGGTCCTCGCGGAAAAGGAGATGGGTAAGGGCAGGGTGTTGCTGGCAGTGTCATTGGACATAGTAATCGCTTTCAACACCTTGCCCTGGAAGGCGGTGGGGGAAGCGATGCGTTATCATCGTTTCACCGGTACCTCGTGGAGGTAATCCGGGACTATTTCCGGGATAGATCTCTTTTGTTCCCGACAAAGTCGGGATTTGTAGGTCGAAGGGGTGTTTCTTGCGGGGTTTCACAGGGGTCCGTCTTGGGCCCGCTCCTGTGGAATCTCGCCTATGACCGCGTTCTAAGGTCTGTCCTTCCCCCCGGTTCGTAGACGGTGTGCTACGCTGATGACACATTGGTGATGGCCGGGGGGGAGACGTGGGAGGAGGCCGTAGCACTGGACAATTTAGCGGTGGCCTGCGTCGTGCGCGTTATTAGGAGCGTGGGTTTGCGGGTGGCCCCCCAGAAGACGGAAGCGCTGTTTTTCAGCGCCAAGTCTGGGGGTAAGCCTCCCGCGGCCCACGTTCTTGTGGATGGAGAGCTCGTCGTGGTGGGGACTCAGATGCAATATCTGGGTCTTCAGTTGGATGGCGTTTTTGGTTTTGGTCCGCACTTCGGTCGTCTGGCCAATAAGGCTCTGGGTGTGGCGTCGGCTTTGAGCCGGCTCCTCCCCAACCTTGGGGGTCCCGGTGGCCGAGTGCGTCGTTTGTACGCCGGCAGCGTCCTAGCTGTCGTTTTATACGGCGCCCCCGTGTGGGAGGCTGCCATGCTGAAGGACCGGCGCATCATGTTACTGGTGCGTCGTATCCAAAGGCTGGTAGCCGTGAGAATCGCACGAGGGTATAGGACCGTGTCGGGCGAGGCCGCCTCGGCCCTGGCTGGTTTCCCCCCTCTGGAGTTACTCGCCGTCGAACGGGCAGACGTTTATGTCCAGCGGCGGGAGCTCCGGGGTAGGGGAGTTGTCTTGACCTCCAGGGTCGAGTCGGCGATTAGGTGTAAGGCTCGGCGGCGCGTGTTAGAGGAATGGGAAAGATCCCTTCTCTCCCCGAAAACTAGATCGGGGGCACGCGTCGCCGAGGCCATCCAACCCCTTCTCCGCGCATGGGCGGAGAGGGACCACGGCGAGCTGAGTTATAGAATGACGCAGGTATTCACCGGACATGGTTGTTTCGGTGAGTACCTGCGAGAGATAGGGAAGGAGAGCACGGCGCAGTGCCACCACTGCGAGGACGGCCACGAGGACACGGCGCAGCACACGCTGGCAGTTTGCCCAGCGTGGTGCGAAGAGCGTCGTGTCCTCGTGAGGTGTGTAGGGCGGAATTTGACCCTCCCAGCACTGGTCAAGGCCATGCTGGGAGGGGAGACACAGTGGAGGGCCGTCGCCTCCTTCTGCGAGACAGTCATGTCAACCCTCGGGCGGGAGGGCTGGAGTTGGTACCTTACGTAGGAGAGCGTAGCTCCCTCTTTGGGCCCACCTTCGTCACCCTCCCGTCGCGGGGTGTTTTTGGGGCATAGGCCCCGGGAGTCGGGGATCACCGCGCGGGGACGCGGCCCTCGGCTCCGCTCCCGATTTGGGGGCGGGTGAGGGGGGCATTGGCCCCTCCCTCATCGAGGATTGAAGCCCGTCTTTTGGGGCGGGAGACGGGGCATCTCCCCTCCTCCCAGGGTTAGGATAGGTGCGGGGGCCCCCGGAAGTAATACTTTGTAGTTCCCGGGGCCCCCAGCATGCACCTGCGGATGGCCATCCGACGGGTTTTTGTAGTATGAAAGGAGAGAAGTTTAGCACTCCCCTAGACAAGGATGGAACACTCATAACTGGTAAGGCACTGTCGCCTTTGGCGGCTCTTACAAAAGTTTTTTGTACTTGCTTCGGCAGTACATATACTAAAATTGGAACGATACAGAAAAGATTAGCATGGCCCCTGCGCAAGGATGACATGCAAAATCGTGAAGCGTTCCACATTTTTTTTTTGTGTAGTATGAAAGGAGAGAAGATTAACACTCCCCTAGACAAGGATGGAACACACATAACTGGTAAGGCACTGTCGCCTTTGGAGGCTCTTACCAAATTTTTTTTAGCGGTCGAGATCTCAGAGCGAGCGGACGTGTCTCCGACGAGCTCCCGAGAAATCAAAGTGAATAGAGGAGAAATCGTGTATAACGTCAGTTAAGGCGCGAAAAAGTGGCGAAAAATTAAGATAGTATGGACAAGAACACAGTAGAGAACTAAAAAGTGCTAAAAATAGTGTATTTTTGGACCTTTTGACCAAAGAAGCGGAATTAACCTGCAAACGCGCGGGTTAAAAACAGGTTAAAAACCGAATAATAGCGGTTAAAAAGCGTGGACAGTGCTCGAACAAATGATAAAAGACACTAAACGCGAGTAAAAGAAGTTAGGAGGTAGATAAACAGTGGAATAACAATTTAAAAGTTGTGGAAATAGACGTAAAACTCTTACGCTGTATATACGCGGACAGAACAGTGGCAATAGACACTTAAAACATTAGAGAACAGTGAAAAAACAGTAAAACTCATGACACAATATGCGGAATAATAATAGTAATTAACATTAAGTGCGATAGTGAATAATAAGTCGACCTAAAAGTCAATAAACGGTGATAAGTTTGCAAGAGCGCGAGCCGTCAGCCGTCGGATCAACCGCGCGAAGTGTAAACTTGTTAAAACGTTTAGAGACTAGTGGAAAACTAAAAGAAACAGTGAAAAACATTAACGAGAGGGAATACTTACCTGGTGGAATGCTGTCTGGACATCGAAGACGACACCTGGAACAGAAAAGGAGAGATTAGACAACGTAAAACTACGGGGAATAATCATTCGACGGTACCTGCGGGGAAAAATCGAAAAAGCAGAGAGATTTGGAAACAGGACTGTTCACTTACAGCATCGCAGAACTTCTGAAAGGGTAAGCGCACGAATAACAATAATGCGTCACAACCTATTCATGAATGCGATGCGTAATAAGTGACATATAAGCGGAGAATAAATTACAACGCGTTGCGCAACTTAATAAAAGAGCGGCACGAATAAGTAATTTAATAGACACGCGAGAAGCACTGGAATTAATTACCAAGCGATAAGAGAGGCACAATGAAATAATATCCGTAAATTCGCGACGAAAATACCGCGATATTATACAGCAGGGTACAGCGGAAAAGAAAAGAAATTGCGATCAACAACTACGCAGTACACCAGCGGTGGAAAAATTACAATTAGAAGGCAGTCTAACATTAAATTCAATTTAACAAGAGAACGCGTACTTGGAATTTAACGGGAGACGAGAAGAGAATAGAGGAAATTATAACGAAGCGACGTACCAAATATCAGCAATAAGCATTAAATAGGGCAAGAGATATTAATTTTTAAAGTTAAAGTGATTTTAGAAATTGAAAAGAAATTGCGAGACTTATTTCAGCAAAGTATAGAGGCACAAAGAGGAGAAGCCGTTAATTCTATTAGCCACCTGGCCGACCGCCGGACTCGGCACTGCACACGTGCAGGCTGCACGTGCGCAGCGAATAGGGGGAAGCATAATCCCCGATTAGAAAGCAAAAATAGGAAAATCTGAACGCGAAGTCCGATTGGAAAAAATCAAAAACCAGCGGAAAGAGGAAAATTAACTCTTTATACCTTCCAAATTTCAAGGATAAAAGTTAATAAACAAAGAAGTTATAAGCGAGGAAAGTTTAACTGAATATTCCGGCGAGAATTAGTGGCGGATAAAGCGGCACCTTTGAAGACGGGATCGAGCTCGCGGTACCGGGCCCGGACTCGGTGCATGTGCACGAAGAAGAGGAAGTAGGATAATCTACAACTAAAATAATTTTGCCGAATTTCTAAACGCGAAGAGATTTCGAAAAAATTTAAAAAGATTTGTACGGGGAAAATTAAGAACTGACTACAGTCCAAAAATCAAAGATAAGGGACAAGAAATAGAGCAGTTACAGCATTAAAAAGAAAAAGTTAAATCTCATTGAGAATTAAACGCAACGCGAGTCGCCTGGCTTGAAAACAGAGTACATTAAAAAGATCGTCTGGGCATCTATTGAATTAAAATAAAGTGGAATTGCGGTGTAAAAGGCCGCTAAACTAATCATGGATAAGGGAGACAATTTAAGCTTCCGATCCATTGAATCGGACTCTGAGGGACCACTCTCGGATAGTTCAACGAAAAGCGCAAGAAAAAGAAGGATTTAACCGAAGTCTATCAAAAGAGATTAGAGGCGAGCTATTACATGGACTTGACTAAATCGGACGAAGAAAAAGAGAACCATGAGGAGGAATTAGAAAAAATTAAAAAAACGTACAGAGGATCGAAGGCCCCCTCCTACGAAGAAGTCTTTGATAAATTAGAAAACGAGGAGGAAAGCAGACTAATCGAGGAAGCTGACCAAGCGGCATGGACAATAGAGAACTATGTCAAGAAATCGGGGCAACTAAAAGGCGATTTCCAAAAACAGTTATATATTGCCGGCAGAACACTCTTGACTACAACTCATTTATTTGAAAATAAAGCGCGACTTCCCGAAGAGAGTCGATTAAGCGAGATGGAAAACAGAATTGAGAGATTAAGAATTAAACTAGAAGCGGAGAGAGAAACAACAAGTAAAATGAAAAAGATAATCAAAGAAATGGAGAAGAAGAAAATAGAGGAACAGCAAAATAACGAGAAACGACAGACGAACGTACCATTACACAAAGAAACATTAGCGTCACTGATAGAGGAAATTATGGAGAAAAGATTTAAAATTATGAAAAATGAAATAACCAAGGAACTATTAGGAATACAAGTCCAACAAAGGAAGAGAACCTTAGCAGACAGAATAGAGGACTTAAGAATAGCGGAAACTCCAAAAACTAAGGGGAAGAACATCACGGGAATTACTGGAAGCGGAGCGATCCCTGGCGTACAGGGTGCCTCAATGTCCCAAAATAACTCAACGTACAGGGTGACTCAACCTACAAAAAATCACGCGGAAACAATATCAATGTCCAAATTGGAAAAGAAACAAACCGAGAGACAGGAAGTGGCTATACCATCAACTAGTAAGGCCCCCCCCTAATGAATGGACTGTAGTTGAGGGGAAAAAGAAGAAGACTCGCTACGGCAGCCGAGGGGAAAACTGAAAATAATTAGCGTGGTTAAATTAAATAACAAGCAAAAAATAAAAGTAAAGGAAACAGAAGAAATAAAATTGAGACCGCCTCCTGCCTCCGCGGCTGTGGCAATTACCCTCCCTAAAGACACTAATCTGTCATACGCGGAAATTATGACGAAGGCTAAAAACTCAATAAACTTAAAAGATCTAGGTATTGAGGATATCGGAACCAAACGTGCAATCACGGGCGGTTTGATCCTCGAAATAAAGGGTGAGGATAAACACAAAAAAGCGGATCTCCTCGCGAACAAAATGAAAGAGATTATGGGTGACAGCGTAGTTAAAATTAACAGGCCCAAAAAACACGCGGACGTAAGAATACGGGGCCTGGACGACTCAGTCTCTCCCCAGGAGGTAGTTATGGCACTAGCAAACATAGGTAATTTCGAAATCGACGAAATTAGAGTAGGTATACTACAGAGATTTTCAGACGGCCTGAACGCAGTAGTTGCTAAAGTTCCCCTGGAGTTGGCCAGGAAAATTAATAACGAGGGTAGCAAAATTACAGTAGGTTGGACCTCGGCTAGGGTGGAGGTTTTGGAGCCTAGGAAATTGGTGTGCTTCAGATGCCACAACAGAAAGGAAGAGCTGAGACAAGGCAAGGGACCGGTACCCGCAACTCCATTATTGTTAGCGCGCCGGACATCCCATACGTAGATATCCTAAGGAAGATCAAATCCAACGTCAATCTGGAGGACACTGGAGCCGAGGTCACCTCGATCAGGAAAACAGCTAGAGGCTCAGTCGAGGTTAATATCAGGGGAAACCCAGAAAACGCAGCAAAGCTAAAGAAGGCTATAATTGAGAATGTTACCGCGGTAAAGGTCACGACGAGGACAGCGATGGGCTACCTGCACCTGAAGGACCTGGATAGGGATACAACAGAGAAAGACATACTGGACAGCCTCTGTAAACTGGTTGACCCTTTTCTTGTAGACCAGGTTAAGGTCACATCAATCAGACCGGCATTCAGAGAGACCTGCAAGGCCACGGTAAGGGCCCCAAAAGCAGTAGTGGATAAGCTGGGACAATTAGGACACATCAAAATAGGCTGGATCTCGTCAAGAGTGGAGATTAGGGAGATTCCCCCCCGCTGCTTTCGCTGCTGGGAGACAGGGCACTACGCGAATACCTGCAAAGGCCCAGACAGATCCAATCTCTGTTTTAGATGTGACAACCATGGTCACACACGGAACGCCTGCAACAGCAGCGAACCCTACTGTTTCTCGTGCAAGAAGAAAGGACACCCGACGGGGGCCACAGAGTGCCCAAACAAAATGGAGGAAGGACAAATCGGGACTGACGGTGTTACAATTGAACGCCAATAGATCCCGGGAAGCCCTCGACCTGCTATATCAACAAGCGCATTCTCTTAACGCAGATCTATTGCTGATTTCCAAACCGAACCTAAAATTAACCAGCTGCGCGAACTGGTACTGCGATGCTGGGGATACGGCGGCGGTTGTACTTCTGAAGAAAAAAACTGTCTGCTCTATCAAGTCGGAAGACGGGGTTGTCTGGATCTCCCTACCTGGAGTAGCCATCGGGAGCTGTTACCTCTCCCCGAACGCCCCCCTATCAGCATTTCGTGCGGCCCTGGACCGAATGGGATTATTCATCAAGGCCCAGAGGAAAGAGATCATCCTAGCCGGGGACTTCAATGCGAAATCACACGCATGGGGATCACAGTTGGAGGACAAAAGAGGGGAATTGCTAGCGAACTGGATAGCGGCCACTGGGCTGTACTGTGTAAATAAACCTGGAGCCCCAACCTTCCAAAGGGGAAGTTATGAATCCATATTGGATCTCACCCTAGCTTCGGAAGGTATCCTATCACGGATTTCGGACTGGACGGTAGCCAACACGGAGACGCTCAGCGACCACCACCTCATCTATTTTCGGGTCTCCCCCAAAGTAACGCGGGAGTCTGCGACCAACCCCGACATTCAACCGGACGGAAGCAAAGGATGGAGATGGGTAGAGGACCGCGGACCTTTGTTTTGCAAACATCTACTCCAAGAAGTAGCAGCAGCGGAACAGCTCTCTCCAGAGCCGTTGTCCTTCGACAAGCTGATTACAGCCGTGACCCGTGCATGCAATGCTGCCCTACCTAAAAACAAAGGCGCCCCGTCTAGAAGACCAGTTTATTGGTGGAACGAGGATATTGCAACGATCAGAGCCTCATGCATTAGGCTCAGAAGGAAAGCCCATAGGACGACCGAGGAACAGTCTAGAAGAGAACACCTGCGCCTACTTAAAACCGAAAGAAGCAAGCTCAAGGGGCTCATAATAGCAGCAAAGAATGCATGCTGGAAAAACCTCTGCAGAGATCTGGATAAGGACCCGTGGGGAGAAGCCTACGCAATTGTTAAAAACAAACTTAGGAGGGACAAAGCCACCTTATCGCTAGCCGATGCTCGTGAAATTGCGCAACACCTTTTCCCGTCACACCCTCCTTTTAAGCGAGAGGAATTCTCAGCCTCAGTTTCGACCACCTTTTCAATAAATGAACTCCTCACTGCCACGGGTAGGTTAAAGACGAACAAGAGCCCGGGACCCGACCTCCTATGTACGGAGATAATAAGATCGGTGGTCATAACCTGTCCGCACACGGTTCTGGAGATGATTAACTCCACAGTAGGCAGGGGGTCCTTCCCTCCTGCCTGCAAAACAGGCAGGCTCTTCCTGATTAAAAAGCCTGGAAGGGAAGACAATTTACCGTCCTCGTTTCGGCCTATCTGCGTCCTCAACGGTTTCGCCAAACTCTTGGAGACCCTTATCTTACATAGATTGGAGAGGGAAATCTTGGACAATAACATATTGTCTGAAAACCAGTTTGGGTTTAGGAAGGGCAAGTCCACAGTGGCTGCGATAAGTAAAGTCCTAGGGATTGTCAGAGAGGCCAACGACGTCCCGCGCGGGAGGAGGAAACTCCCCATGCTAGTCACTTTTGATATCAAGAACGCCTTCAACTCCTGCTCCTGGGAGATTATACTACAGAAGCTCAGGAGATCGGGAGTTAGTGACTACCTTAGGAAGATCTTGGACAGTTACCTATCGGACAGGGCGATTATTCTACAGGCAGAGGACACCACGGAACGCTTTGAGGTCACCAGTGGCGTTCCGCAGGGCTCGGTCCTCGGACCGACCCTTTGGAACATTATGTACAACAGTATGCTGGAGGTCAGTAGCGAAGAAGATGTTCAACTAATAGGATATGCTGATGATCTGATGATAACGGTGTGCCAGGGAAACTTGGGCTCGCTCATTACGATAGCAAATGAATCCATCGTGAAGATCCTAAATGAACTCCTAAGCCTTAGGCTAGAACTAGCTCCTGAGAAAACGGTCGCAATCATCATGGCAGGCAGAAGACCCCTACCTCGGGTCACTATTGACGTCGACGGTGCACAGATCCACACAACCAATGCCTTAAAGTACCTAGGCGTATGGCTAGATCATCGCAGGTCCTTTAGATACCACGTGCAAAAAGTGGCCATCAAGGCAGGGGAAGTAGCCAATTCCTTGGCAAGGATCATGCCCAACCTAGGAGGACCAAGGGCAACAAAGAGGAAGATAATATCGTCGGTAACAACCTCTATCATGCTCTACGCCATCCCAACCTGGGGACAGGCACTTAATACCAAGAAGATTTTAGAAACGCTCAGTACTGTTCACCGAAGGGGCTGCCTCCGCATATGCTCGGCGTACAGGACAGTGTCAAACGAAGCGGCCTGTATAATTGCTGGCGTCCCACCAATAGACCTCTTGGCCTTGGAAAGAACCATGGCGTACGAAGGGGCAGACGAGGACACGATTAAAAGGAAAAGCCTGGAACTATGGCAAGCTAATTGGGAACACACTGCGAAGGCTAAATGGACTAGGCGTCTCATACCCAAGCTAACTCCTTGGGTAACGAGAAACTTTGGTGAGGTCAACTACGAGCTTACCCAGTTTCTCACTGGACATGGGTGCTTCGAGGAATACCTTCACCGGTTTGCCCTTAGACCGGACGATAAATGCCCTTACTGCGGCTTCAAGGATACTGCTCACCACACGGTTTTTATCTGCGAAAGATGGTGGGCTGAACGGAGGACGTGCACAGACCAACTCGGCCCACTTAGCCCAGGAAACATCGTGGGAATTATGCTCTCTAGCGAGAGCAAATGGAACGTAATAACCACGTTTATCTCGAGGATCCTAAGAAGGAAAGCACTTGAACAACAAACAGCGCAGGACCGAAGTAATGCCAACTAGGCGGTTCCGCTCCTGCGCTCGGAGGAGGGGTTTTAGTCGGTAGGGCCCAGAACACTGGGAGGAGTCCGACACTACCCTCGGGTGTCCGTAAATGGATTTCCCCTCCTCTGTTAATAAAAAAAAAAAAAAAAAAAAAAAAAAAAAAAAGATGCCACAACGTTGGGCATGTTGGAGCACAATGCCAAGCGACCATTGACAAGAGCAAATGTTGCATGAACTGTTGTGTAGAGGGCCACTATTCGGGCAACTGCACGGAAAAATGTGTGTGTCACGCATGTAAGAGTAGAGGCCTGCCGCATTCGCACAAAATAGGTAATAATTCATGCGGAGCGACCCCGGTCAGGGGCGGCCTGGGTCAGGTAACTAAAGAAAGAGAAACTACAAAAAAAATAACCAAAGAATCGGATCGCGAGGCCCCCCCAGGAGGCGACGGAAAAAACGAACGATGACGGCTTGGAGGAGGCCATGGATACGGTCGGACCATGAGCGTTCTCCAAGCTATTTTGAACCACTGCCGGGCCGCCCAGGACCTCCTGGTACAAACAATGGCCGAAAAAAATACAGAATTAGCGATAGTAGCGGAACCGTACAGAATCCCATCAGGATCGAATTGGATAGGAAGTGTGGACGGTCTGGTAGCAATAGTGCATAGGGCTATTCCTAATAGCGGGAGAACAACCACTGTTAGGGAACTAGGAAAAGGCTTCGCAGCTGTTGATTGGGGACCTATAACAATCGTTGGTTGCTATATATCCCCGAATAGCGGCATGAACAATTTTGAGACTGCTCTTCATAATATAAAAAAGATAATTGAGAGAGTAGGAGGCCGACCAACGATTGTTCTAGGAGACTTCAATGCAAGATCGGGCGCATGGCACGACAAAAAGCAAAATAGTAGAGGGAAAAAATTACGTGACTGGGCAATTAGAAGAGGACTAGTAGTAGTAAACTCTGGTGCTGCAGCAACGTGTTGTAGGCAACAGGGTCAGTCGATAGTTGACATCACGTTCGCCACGATGGCTGCGGAAGCCCTAATCTCTAAGTGGAAGTTAGAGGAAGATGCTGAGACTCTCTCAGACCACAAGTACATAACATTTGAGCTCTTATTGGGAGTCCGGAGAAATCGTGGCGATCAGTTTAAAAAATGGGCAATAAAAACACTTGATGCGGACATGGCCAAAGCGGTGGCAATTGTTACTTCTTGGCCAGAAGATAGAGAAGAAGCGCGGGCGGGTTCGAGGGAAGGGGTGAGAAAGCTGACAGTCTCTTTGCAACAAATATGCAGGGCATCTATAAGAAGGGCTCCGCCCCATAGACCAAAAAAGAACACCTTCTGGTGGTCAAACGACATTGCCGCAGTGCGTAGGGATTGCGTGTCCAGAAGGAGAATACTCCTCCGAACTAAAAGACGAGGAAATTCTACAACTGAGGAAATATCGCAAGCAAGATCAGACCTAAAAGATGCCAGGCGATCCCTCCGCGGTGCGATTGCGACAGCTAAAAGCCGGGCTTGGGGCTCCTTCCTGGAGTCACTTAATAAAGATCCATGGGGAAGACCATACTACCTAATAATGCGTAAATTAAGACCGTGGAGGCCCCCCTACACGGTGGTGCTGAGTCCTGGGGTCCTCCGTGGGGTGCTGGACGGGCTCTTCCCAAATGGGTCGGGCCCCCCTGCTCCCCTCGGGGGTCCGTGGGGCGGCGACGTGCCGGGTGGGGCTCCAGAGGTCACAGAGTTGGAATTAAAAGAAGTTTTAGAAAAAACAACCAGGAGGAAGGCCCATGGCCCAGATGGAGTACCAGGAAGGGTCTTGAGGTTAATTGTAAGCACTACATTAAATAAAAAAATAAGGGAAATACTTACCGGCTGTCTCAGAGAAGGCTGGTTTCCAAATGCGTGGAGAATCGCCAATCTGGTACTACTAAGGAAAGAGGGCAGACAGGCAGATTCCCCCTCTGGATATCGCCCAATCTGCTTGGTTAATGAGGTCGGTAAAATAATGGAAAGAATTTTAGGTAGGAGAATCTCGACACACATGGCCTCCAGGGGAGCTCGAGACTTGTCTAAAAATCATTTCGGTTTCAGGGCGGGACGCTCGACCATAGACGCGGTAAACTTGGTTAGAAATATTACCAATAGGAGTGCGTCTAGGGGTAGAATAACGATAGCTGAGCCTAGACGTGTCCAATGCCTTTAAACCTCCGCCGGCGGACGCCGGGTCTTTCGTGACCGATGCATGCTCTGCGTTTTGTTTACATCTGCTATAGCTCGAGAACTGAGACTTAAGCCGCTTCCCCCCACCTCTTAGCGATGCGATAATCCCTATGCATCGAAAGAAAACATTTTGCATGTCAGTATACGTTTTAGCAGCAACCAGGAAAGGCGCGTTTCATTCATTTCATAGTCATAATGTCTACAAATACAGAAGTACCAAATGAAGAGTGCATATTCACGGAGTTCCTCAGTAATGATGATGATCATCATCACAACAATGAACGTTCATCAGATGGAGGAAGTACTTGTACCTGTAGTGATTCTGAACCGGAATTACAAGATCACGAAAGTGACACAATTTCGGGAGAGTCTGATGAAAATAATAATAGCAGTGAAAATGTTGCTGGACGTAAATGGACATATATTGCTCCTCGTAGGAGAGAGATGGAACATGTACTATCACAAAATGGATCTTTGACTGCAAAAAGTAGTCAAGTTACCACTATGAAAGAATGTTTTCATTTATTTATCAGTGATGATATACTTGATATCATGGTAACGTTCACTAATCAAAAAGCAGAAGATGTTTTTATGAACAAAGAATCAACAAGAAAGTGGAAACCTGTGGATCGTGTGGAAATAAATGCGTTTCTTGGTTTGTTATTGACTATCGGCCGATTTAGAGAATCCAGAGAAAACAAAAACGATTTGTGGAAGAAAGATTCCTCATTTTCGAGACCAGTTTACACGGCTGTAATGTCGCGTGACCGATTTCGGGAGATTCTACAATTTATTCGTTTTGATGATCTGACGACAAAAAATGAGAGAAAGGCAATTGACAAATTAGCGTCTCTTAGAGACGTCACAAATATTTTCACCGTAAATTGTAAGGAATCTTATAACGCATCTAGCGAAGGAACAATTGACGAGCAGTTAGTCACTTTTCGTGGGCGCTGTTCGTTCAAAGTTTACATGCCGCAAAAGCCAGGCAAGTACGGCATAAAAATTTGGACGCTTTGCGATAATAGGACATATTATTGCTGCAATATCGATGTTTATCTTGGAAAAAGTGGAAATACTATTGAAAAAAAACAAAGGCAACGTGTAGTCAAACAACTGACTGACTTTTGGAATCAATCAGATCGGGTCATAACAACCGACAACTTTTTCACAGATATTACTTTAGCTGAAGAACTATTAGAAAAAAATATTTATCTTACTGGAACCATTAGGAAAAATAGAGCAGATCTTCCGAAAGTACTTATCAACACGCATTCCCGACACCAATTTTCATCAGTATTTTTATTCACTCGCAAAATGACACTTGTGTCATATGTTCCAAAGCTCCGAAAATGCGTCGTGTTACTTTCCACATTGCATAATACACACAGCATCTGTGGGCAAGAGGATAATTTTAAACCGGATATTATCAAATATTACAATAAGACGAAAAGTGGTGTTGATGTGCTGGACAAATTACTGAGGGAATATTCCTGTAGACGCGCTACTAGACGTTGGACATTATCACTTTTTCTGAATTTTGTAGATATTGCAGCATACAATGCCTTTGTGATCTGGATGACAAAAAATCCGACATGGGAAAACCATGTGTCAACGAAGAAGAAACGGAAGCTCTTCCTTGAAAAATTAGGGAATGAATTATATTCTGAGAACATCCATAAACGAATTGTTGCTTTTGAAAGCCGCCAAATTGTTCTACCCAAACATGTCATAACTGCAATTGAAAACACAGGGAGAACAATCAAGAGACAGCCACGGCCATCATCTAGCTCGCAAAAGCGTGCAAGGTGTTATATTTGTATCGGAAACGACAACAAATATTCCACGAAATGTGAAACATGTAACCAACATGTATGTAATATTCATGCAATTACAGAAAAACATGTGTCATGCACAAATTGTATATAATTGCAATAATAAAAATTGTTCTTAAAAATATATTTTCCTTTTTTATAAATTATTACATATTATTTCCATGTTCATAAGGATTTCTAAAGAAATAAGTAAAATAAATATCATACTTATATGAAAATTTATCTCACAAGGTATATTAAAAAAGTTTTATTACGGGTCAGAAGTGACCCGGAGCCCGCCTCGCGCGCGATGTTTTCAGAGTCCGCCTTCCGAGGGTTAATTCTCTTCCATGAGAGGCTATAAAAGAGGCACTCAGATATTTTAATTTAGAGGAATACATTAAAAAACAAGTCTCGAGCTACCTGGAGGACAGGTGGATCGAGTACGAGGGATCAGGTGGTTCGAAGGCCAGAAGAGAGGTTTGCTGTGGGGTCCCACAAGGGTCTGCGCTGGGTCCATTATTGTGGAACCTGGCATATGACAAGGTCATTAGGGGTCGCACCCTCCCAGGGATGAGGGTGATCTGCTACGCGGACGACACACTCATCCTTGTCAATGGTGCGAACAGAAGAGAAGCCCGCATTAGAGCACAAGTGGGAACCGAATTGGTCGTTGCCAGGATTGAGCGTCTGGGGTTAAAAATAGCGGCTAGCAAAACAGAAGCAATGCGATTTCTCCCGGGAGGCGCAGTAAGACCCCCCAAAACAGCGCGAATAACACTAAAAGGGGAGGACATTGTAATAGGTACCAAAATGAAATACCTAGGGTTAACGCTGGACTCTAAATGGAATTTCGAGGCACACTTCCGCGGACTAGCCCCACGAGTAGAAGGAGCTGCTGCGGCCTTAAGCAGAATAACACCAAATCTAGGGGGCCCTGGAAACAAAGCCCGGAAGTTATATGCGGCCATTGTAGAATCAATAGCACTCTATGGAGCTCCAATATTTTTTTGATGCCCTTATAGCATCTAAAAAAGGCGGAATGGCCCTCCGCTGAGCCCAAAGAAAGGCAGCTATAAGGGTGATACGCGGCTATAACACTATAGCGAGAGATACGGCTCACCTACTGGCGGGTATGATCCCGTTGGAGTTGCTCGCTAGGGCAAGAGGTCTAGCGTACCATAGGGTTAGAGTAGGAAGACCCAACGGGATCCTGACACCAAAGGAGAAGGAACAGATCATAGTGGAATGCAAAAACGAGGCACTCACACTGTGGAAAAGTAGGTTAGAGGAAGAAAAGGCAAATCATCCGTTGATTGGGGCGATACTACCTGTCTGGGGAGACTGGCTCAACTGCCAACACAAGGGTATATCATACAGAATGACGCAGCTGTTGGTAGGACATGGTTGTTTCGGAACCTACCTTTTCAAAATTAAAAAAGAGGAGGATACTAGGTGTTATCACTGCGGGGCGTTAGAGGACTCACCCAAACACACACGTAGAGACTGTCAGGCGTGGAACGAAGATAGGGACGAGCTAAGATTAGTATTAGGAACCGAGCCTCTCTCTCTGCGCAACATAATTAAACTAATTACGCGAAGTGAGGAGGCCTGGAAAGCTTTCAGCCTCTTCAGTGAGAAGGTCATGCTGGCCAAAGAAGAGGCTGAAAGAGGCAGAGAAAGAAACCGAAACCGTCAGGTTAGAAACGCGAGATACAGAAGGAGGAGAAACACCACATAGGAGTAAAAATATCATTAGGTCTGTAAATAAATAGATATAATATGCATTGGCAGCAGACACAGGCATGGATAAGGTGAAAGATTTGACCTCTTGCGAGAAGGAAGGTGATGGGTTGCTCATCACGAGGGACTCATTGTGCCCTAAACCGGCGGTGGTGCTGGTGGAGCGCCTAGATAGGCCGTTTTTGAGGTCTTAGGCGCACCAACGAGCCCAAACATTGGGGCTCGCGGATGCCATTGCGGGGCCGTCCGGATCAGGACCCAGTTCCCTGTCCCGGGCGTCCTCCTTGGCCTCTGTCAACTCCGTGGATCGTAGCGCGGCGGAGATGGCGGTCGGGGACGATGTTTCGGATGTTTCCGTGTCCGTCTCCGGCCTCCTTCCCGCCAAAAGGAAGAGGGGCAGACCATCGACAACGAGTCTGGGCGTTGGCCTCCTTGCTCGCAAGATGGAGCAGGAGGCCCGTGCGAAGAAGGATAGGGAGGAGGAGACAATTAGAAGGAT
Organism: Hedychridium roseum; assembly: GCA_963989215.1. NCBI lineage: Eukaryota > Metazoa > Arthropoda > Insecta > Hymenoptera > Chrysididae > Hedychridium > Hedychridium roseum. Next base: position 394,126 of record OZ022312.1, on the reverse strand, counting down.
CTTGGATTCTTCTGTCCGGCCCCCTCAACCCTCGGCGAAACAGCGGCAGGCGGAGGTACTCGTTGCCGAGACGGTCTCGGTGGCGCCTACTGCTGACCTGTCGGCCGAGATGTTGGTGCACGTGGCCACCATTAAAAAGGTGGCTGCGTGCTCCAACAATTTGAAGGGCGACCTCGTGAGAAAACTGAACAAGGCCGTCATTTTCCTTAGAGCAGGGACCACCACCCTGGCAGGTCGTGTCCAGCAGACTGGGCACGAATCGAGTTTGGAGGCTCTTCGAAGGGAAGTGACTTCCCTCCGCGAGGAAAACCAGTTCCTCCTAGAGGAGGTGAAGAGGAGGCGGGAGGACAGGGGTGCCCCTCCTCCACGTGTGGCAACACCATCGCCACCATGGAGGCTGTCACGCCCACCGCAGCCGCGATCCCGATCGCCCATGGCGAGGACGTGGTATTCCCCAGTTAGAGGGGGGAGTAGGGAGCGATCTTCCTCTCCTGTTACGGTTGTGGAACAGCAGGAGAGGAAGAAGAAGAAGAAGGGGGGAAGCATAGCTTCCCAAAGTGGGCCTCTTGCCCGGGAATCCGTCCTTTTGAGGGCGCCTCCGGGGCCTTTGGCCCCAAAACCCGCCCTCCTAAGGGTGTCTTCGGGGCCTTCGGGCCCAACAACCGTCCCTGTAGGGGCGTCTTCGGGCCGGGAACCCGCCCTTTTAAGGGCGTCTTCGGAACCTGAGGTCCAGAAACCCGCCCTCAGCCCCTGCCCCACCTGCCCCCACTCAACAGTTAACGCAGGTGGTTGGCAGGAAGGCCAAGAGGGCGCTGAAGGTGGCTGCCACCGAGGCCAGTGTGCCTCGGAAGGCAGTTAAGAAGGTAGCACCGGCTGTCAATCCGGTGAAAGCTGCCATTAAAAGGCAGCCAAAAACGGCAGCAACTGCCCTCACTTGCCCCGAGGGCAAATACGCGGAGGCTGTCCGCAGTGTACGGAGCGCAATTGACCTGCAGACTGTTGGCATCGACAGTCTGCGGATCAAACGGGCTTATACCGGGGCCCTTTTATTAGAAATCCCCGGCGAGGAACGGGCTACAAAGGCCGACGCCCTCGCCTTCCAAATGAGGGATGCTCTCAAAAGCATGGAGGGGATCAAAGTGGCTCGCCCTATATAGATGGGCGAGCTAAGGATCCGTGGATTGGATCCCTCCGTCACGGCGGAGGAGACGACATCCGCGGTGGCACGAGTGGGGGGCTGCGACCCCACCGCTGTCACCGCGGGTGTAATCAGGGAGACACCCAGGGGTCTTGGGACCCTCTGGGTCAGGTGTCCCCTTAATGCGGCCATCAAAGTCGTGAAGTCGGGGCCCTTGTCCATTGGCTGGACAAGGGCGAGAGTGGAGTTGCTGGAGGCCAGGACCCTCCAGTGTTATAGGTGCCTCGAAAAGGGGTACGTAGTGGCCAACTGTAGCAGCGGCCCCGATAGGCGGGACCGCTGCTACAGGTGTGGTGTAGCGGGGCATAAGGCCCGGGACTGTACCTCCCAAGTGAACTGTGCACTTTGCGCAGACCTTGGGAGGCCAGCCAACCACCGTTTGGGGGGTCCGAAGTGCACCCCACCCCAAGCGGGGGAAAACGGGGGGGAAGCAGGTGGCGAAGAAGCCGACTTCGTCAAATCCCAAGGCTCCGCCTAGGGCGGAGGACATGGAGGTGGCCCTGGGGGGGGGGGGCGGTGGAGGCAAGTAATTGCCCTCCATCGACCTCCTCCCGGACGTATTTTTGGGGGTGAACGCATTAGCGTCCTTTTGGCACCGGCGGGGACCGGGGGGGGGGGGGGAGGTCATCTCCCTTCGCGGAACCCCCGACTGATGTGTTTTTGGGCCAGACCATCGGCCAGGGGGCTGGGGAGTACCACGCGGGTAACGTGGCCCCAGCTCCGCCCCCTATTTGGGTGCAGGTGAGGGGGCGTTGGCCCCCCCTCCCCAGGGAAGGAGCCCAATCATGGGCTGAGGAGGGGGTATTCGCCGGCAATGTTAGCCACTGAATGCCAACCCCCTCCGGGTTAGATTTATAATGCTGGGGGCTGCCTGGATGTAATATTCCATAGTTCCCAGGCAGTCCCCTAACGCATTGAGGAAGGCCAACCGTCGAGTTTTTAGTGAGTGAGAATCTCATATAACCACCAATCCCTCCCCGGGGGTTGGTGGTATCTTGTAGAAGATTTTCTCGACGGAAAAAAAAAAAAAGGGTTGTGTAGCGACCGAGTCGAGAGACTATGTGCACGTTCTTTCGGAGTGCTCCTGAGCGAACACATATATCGAGATATATATACCCAAAAAGCGGAAAATTTCGGTACCAGTCGTGATAGTTAGTGGTAACAACACGTTATCGCAAAAAACCCGAGGTCAAAACGACCTTTTTGAGCGTTTTTAGACACTTTTTAGGATCAAGTCAAAAAAGTAACCTGCAAACGTCGCGTTCGCGGACCCGTGTGGCCGGCCACGCGGTCGCCAAACAGGTTATTTAGTGACTAAAGCACAAAACGGACGATTTGTCGGCGTTTATGTGATCGCGGGGGAGGATTAACAACTCCTACAGTGCTCAGGATACTCCTTGGGACATTATTTGGACCTTTTAAGGCCAAAAAGAGGCTGTGACACCGAAGAATTTCTCGTGGAATTATCGTAAAATTTCGCGAAGTTCTAGACGTCATAAAACTATAGTGAAGCTATTTTCGAAGCTCTCCGGGTTAAAAAGTGACATAAACAGTTCTAAGGAACATTAAACAATAGTTCGGAAGTGATAATTTATAGTGAAACGGCTAAAAACAGCTAATAAATTAGTTCGCAAAAAAATTGGTGACATAGGAAATTTTCTTAGAGGCATAATTCGTTAAAAACTAAATACAGTGTCTGGAAAAGTTCAGCGGGCCCGGACAACCCCCCGTGGCATAGAGGAGCAATAATTAGTTACTCCCAGTGCGTTAGGGACCGTCAATAATTAAATATTGAACAATTTTCTAAGATAGCCTACAAAAAGGATCTAGGGAAAATACATCGAGACATCGATCATAAGGCCGGTTCTCATGAAAGTGCGTGAAAAATCGATTTTTCGAGCTAAACGCGAATAAATAAATAAAGAAAAACATTAAATAAACAAACAGAAACGTTAATTCAACAAGTGAGACGCATAGATCGGGTTGTTTTAATTATATTAACACTTTGGTGAACGCGGCTGTCAGTGACTTTGTGAGGCTAGGCCCATATAAGGCATTTATACCTTCAAATTCTTTAAAGTGCAACAAATAGCGAAATCTTGGATTCAGAGAGGTAGTACTCTACAAGAGGATCTTTTCCATAGCATCTAGACCGCGTAATTCGACCTAAATCGGCAGATATTAACATCTTAGTGAGTCGCCTGTCAATGCCCATATAAGGCTATGCCCTTATAAGGCGATTTGCTTGGTTAGATAGGAAAAACGAGTAAATCAGTGTTATCTCGGGTCCAACGCGATAGTACTGTTCGAGAGGAACAACAGCATAACGCTCGCGAGACATAATTCGGTTTAAATTAACAGGAATTAGTGTTTCTAAAAGTCAGCTGTCAGTGCCCATACAAGGCGATGCCCATATAAGGCAATCATACTAGAATAGAGAATAGTTCGTAAAACATCTTTTCTCGCGAAGGGAAGGTGTCCACAAGAAGAAGAGAAATGGCTAACCAAATTGTTACAGGAAATCTGTAATGCAGCCATGAGAAAAGGGACACACGACCGACAGAGAAAGGCCGCCTTCTGGTGGTCGGACGAAATCGCTTCAATGAGAAGAGAATGTCTGATCAGGAGAAGGAAGCTACTCAGACTCAGAAGATGTCGAATTCCAAACATGGCGGCAACCACTCAAGCGCAACTTGACCTAGTACAACAAAAAAGAGAGTTACGTACAGCCATATTGAAAGCCAAAAGTCAAGCGTGGGAAAACTTCATAAAAACCCTTGAAGAAGACCCATGAGGAAGGCCTTATTACCTGGTCCTGGGACGAATGAGACCATCGAGGCCACCATATACGGCAACCCTGGACCCAGAAGTACTCCGAACCGTGCTAACAGGCCTATTCCCCGAAAGAGAAAGGCAGGCGATACAGGAAGAAAGACAGTAGAACCCACCAATCCAGGAAAACATTCCAGAAGTCACCATAGAGGAACTAAGAAACGTGCTCCTCAAGACAACCAACAGAAAGGCTCCGAGACCGGACGGGGTACCTGGAAAAATTCTACGCATGGCAGCGTCTATCGCACTAGAAGAGGACATTAGAAAATTGTTAACGGATTGTCTACGAACAGGATGGTTCCCAGATAGTTGGAGAGTGGCCAGCTTGATACTCCTAAGAAAAGAGGGACGCCCAGCCGATGCTCCGAATGGATATAGACCGATATGCCTCATAAACGAGGCTGGTAAGGCCATGGAGAGGATAATAGCGGCAAGAATCACGAAACACTTAAAAACAAGAGGAAACAAGGACCTTTCCAAGAGCCAATACGGCTTTAGGACAGAACACTCGACAATCGACGCCATAGATAAAGTCAGAGAATATGTAAACCAGACAATAACAAGAGGAGGTGTTGTACTAGCGGTTAGCCTGGACATTTCAAACGCCTTCAATTCCCTCCCGTGGGAATCAATAACGAAGGCGATGGAATACTTCAGGCTACCAATATATATCAGAAGGATAGTATCAAGCTACCTGGAAGATAGATACATAGAGTACCAAGCCCCGGATGGAACACTAATCAAGAAGAAGGTAACACGCGCGGTCCCACAGGGGTCAGCGCTGGGGCCACTCCTGTGGAACTTGGCGTACGATAAAATACTTCGTGGAGGACAACTGCCAGGAGTCAAAATAATTTGCTACGCAGATGATACATTGGTCGTTGCAAGTGGAAGAGACTGGATAAAAGCCAGACGCAGAGCGGAAGCTGGAGCAGAATTAGCAGTCGACCGGATAGAAGCCCTTGGACTAACCGCAGCCCCGGACAAAACCGAGACAATATGGTTTCACAAAAGGGGCAACAAACCACCTAAAGACTACAAATTTAGGTTGAGAGGGGGGGAATACAGGATACGCGACAACATTAAATACCTGGGACTGATCCTGGACAGTACCTGGAGATTTGAGATTCACTTCCATCGCCTGGCCCCACGGGTGGATGGTACAGCGGCTGCCTTGAGTCGCCTCACTCCCAACCTTGGGGGACCCGGTGCGAAAGCACGCCATCTATACGCAATGGTGGTAGAAGCGGTGGCCCTGTATGGGGCACCCATATTCGCGGATGCACTGATGGCCTCCAGACGTAGCAAAGCGATACTTCGCAAAGCACAACGCCGCGTGGCCATCAGGGCAATCAGAGGATACCGAACGGTTGCCTATGAATAAGCATTGCTACTTGCGGGAATGCTACCTATAGACCTAACAGCACAAGCAAGATCTAGTATGTATAATCGACGAGGAGGACACCAGGAAGGACCTCTAACAGAAGAAGATAGAGCAATCATAAGTCAAACATGCAAAGAGGAAGCTCTTGAAACGTGGAGAGGCGGACTGAAAGAGGAGAAAAGCGATCATCACCTTGTTGGTGCGATCCTCCCACACTGGAGGGAATGGCACGAGTGCCCCCACAGGACGATGACATATAGGTCAACGCAGATGCTCACCGGGCATGGGTGCTTTGGTGAATATTTGCACAAGATAAAGAAAGAAACCAGCACCAAATGCCATCACTGCCGAGCAAACGCGGATATGACTAGACACACGAGAGAAGAATGTCCGGAATGGAGAATAGAGAGAGCAGAACTAGTTGAAGCCCTAGACAGCTTAGACCTAACAACTACAAACATAATCGGAAACATAGTCAAAAATGAAAACATGTGGAAAGCCTTCAGTGAATTTTGTGAGAAAGTACTTAAGAAGAAAGAAGAAGCGGAAAGGACAAGAGAAAGGTCACAACGAAACACAAAGATAAGAAGAGTTGGAAGAAGAAGAAGAACGGTTAGTGCATAAAGCACTAGATAATAGTAGATTCCCCCGGAACACTGGTCTGCACATCTGGCAAATATGCAGCCCCCTAAACTGTTCCGAAGGAATTAACGAAGTGAAAGAAACCAACAACAGAGAGCAGGAAACCTGCACATATATACTTACATAGGATATGCGCCTGCGGTAGGTTACGGATGTATGCTGCGTCGTTCCCGCGACTCCCCGCCCCATCAACGCAATAGAGGCAAAACGCAGAGGTTTTAGTCAGTAAGAGTCTGACACTACCCTGGAGGAACGCCATCTCCAGGGTGTCCATGAGGATTTCCTCTGCGAAAAAAAAAAAAAAAAAAGGGTTAGAGTGGGTTGTAGGGCGGAATTTGTCCCCTCAGCATATCCCCAGCATTGATCAAGGCCATGCTGGGAGGGGAGACACAGTAGAAGGCCGTCGCCTCCTTCTGTGAGACAGTCATGTCCCAGAAGGAGGTGGCGGAGCGGGAGCGAAGGGGGGTAGCCGCCGTCGGTGCTCGCACCGGCGTCGGTTGACCCTTGGGCGGGAGGGTCGGGGGTGGTACCCAACGTGGGAGAGCGTAGCTCCCTCCGTGGGCCCACCTTCGTCACCCTCCCGTCGCGGGACGTTTTTGGGGCTTAGGCCCCTGGAGTCGGGGATCACCGCGCGGGGACGCGGCCCTCGGCTCTGCTCCCTATTTGGGGGCGGGTGAGGGGGACGATGGCCCCTCCCTCATCGATGATTGAACCCCGTTTTTTCGGGCAGGGGGGCGGAGAATTTCCCTTCCCCCCTGGGTTTGGATAGGTGCGGGGGTCCCCGGACGTAATACTTTGTAGTTCCCGGGGACCCCCAGCAAGCACCTGAGGATGGCCATCCGACGGGTTTTTAGTGGGTAAGAATCCCACATACCCCCCAGTCCCTCCCCGGGGCATGGGGGGATCTTTTCGAAGATTTTCCCGTCGTGAAAAAGAAAAAAAAGGGTTAGAGTGGGTTCCTCCGCGTATCCTTAGCGTGGGCTCCACCTTGTCGTGGTGCGGATGCTTAAGCCGAAACCCTTCGGGGGGACGGTGAACTAAGAGAATCCAAACCCCAGGGACTGGTAGACTTGCTCTATCAGTACGGGTGTAGCGAACCCGGGGTACCTGAGCCGGGGGCGGATGAGCGCTATCCGTCTCCTAATACCGTAACCTCTCAGGCGGCTTCAACAACCGGTGCAGGGCGTAGCACTGGTACGTTGTCGTTCTGTGGGCCCAGGGATCTTGGCTTCACCGCCCGGATCACGAGGTAGAAAACCTCTATATAAAATCACCCCAATCTCAAGGTATGATGCGCGCCGAAGGGACGAATGGCTGAAGGGTAATTCAGTCTCTAGCGATCACCTCTGGGGCACCTGCCGCACCCCAGAGTATTTAGGCTTTCCCAAGTAAGGCGGCTCTGCCTGGGTTGTACATTTCCGACCATCTCGTGGGACCAACAATGGAGTCTAAATCATTAAAAAAACCGACTGACACAGTGGAAATCGAACATACTGCTTCGACAAAGGACATGATTACTTGCTGCGCAGAAGAGGGAGGGAAGGCCACCAAAAAGGTGGCGAAACCACGTACCAAACACGTGGTGGTACGTGTGGAGCGGTCCCAAACACCGGGGATCGGGAGTGATGCCGAGAGCGCTGACGGGCTTCAGGGGAGCGTTGCTAAAACCCTTTCCCGTGCGTCGTCTGTGGTGTCTCTTGCATCGGTCGTCGGGGGGATGGCTATCACCCCTGAACCTGCGACGGAGCCTGAGTCGGATGGCTCTTGTGCTGGCCTTCTTCAACAAGCGCGCGCCAAGCGCGAGAAGGAGGATGAGGAGGTCAGGATTATTCTTGACCCCTCTATACCGGCCCCATCTACGGCTAAAAGCCGTATGTTAGAGAGCCGATTTTTGGACGAAATGTCGGTGGCACCAACGCCGATGATAGGTGCAGAATTGCTGGTCCACATAGACGCCGTTAAAAAGGTGGCAGCGTGTTCCAGCAACTTGAAGGGAGACCTGGTGAGAAAGCTCAACGAGTCGGCCGCAGCTATCAAGGTAGCCGTGACCACCCTCACATTAAGAGCCCAAGAATCGGGCACAGGTGACCAGTTTGATGAACTCCGGGGGGAAATACAGGCCCTCCGGTTGGAGAATCAACGCCTCCAGAAGAAAGTGGAGGACTTACAGGGCGGGCAAGCACCCCACGCTTCGCCCAAAGGGGCTCGTCCCCCACAATCCCCAATAAGACGTTGGGCATCACCATCGCCATCACCCCCACGGGTACGTCCACCCGTAAGGGTGACGAAGTATAGGAGAGACGAGGTGTGCGAGGCACGTGACATCCCTCAACTCAGTTTTGAGGAAAGGGTGTCCCGTGTCGTCGCACAGACTCTACGGGACCTGGGTCTTACCCACGCCCCACATGTAAGTGTTGGCCCCTCTTCTGCATCCCCCACGGTGCAGAAGGTGGCTACGAAGAAGCAGAAGGCGGGTCCGAAAAAGGGATCAATTGCTCCCCCTCCGAGTAGTAGCAGCAGTGTCCCACCAAAGGTGACTGCCCCGGCTCCCCCCACACCGGCTCACAGTGCTCCCTGGGTGCAGGTAATTGGGCGTAAGGCCAAAAGGCAATTAAGAAGGCAGAGAAGGAGAGACCCAAACCCCCTCCTAAGACAAGCGGAGCGGCTACCACAGCGGCCCCGCCTACGAAGAAGGCAGGCCCGGCGCAGAAGATTCCTACTTCCAAGCGGCGCCCTCCCAAGACAGCTGCGGTCGTCATCACCTGCCCTGAGGGGCAATATGGTGAGACGATCCGCGCGGCCAGGGAGAAAATCGACCTGGCCGCTATAGGAATTGAGACTTGACTTTTACAGGAGTACTTCTGCTCGAGGTCCCAGGTGCTGAAGGCTGCGGCACTGCGGATCGCAGTGACCGCTGCTACAGATGTGGGGAGGCTGGTCACAAAGCGCGGGAGTTCAGTGGGCGCGCGCGGTGCACAGTCTGTGCCGATCTAGGTCGGCCAGCTGATCACAGGATGGGCGGTGCTAAATGCAATCCGCCCAAGAAAAAAGGCGGCGTTGGAGCCGGGAAAAAGACGACCCCGTTGGCGTCAACTTCCCGGTCCACCGTCGCTGGGGTTTCGGGGAATGGGGTGGGTGAGGGAGTGCTAAAACCTCCCCTCTTTTACCTGTTGGGGCGGGCTCCTCATCAGAGGATATGGAGGTTGGCCGGGGGGATCCCGAGATGCAGACTTAAATGTCTCTCGGCATCCTTCAAGCCAACCTGAACCACGCCCGTCAGGCCCAGGACTTTTTCGTCCATGGTCTGTCGGAGCGTGGTTACGAGATAGGCATCGCGGCCGAACCGTACCGTGTTCCACAAGATGACCCACGTTGGGCATCGGACACGGGCGGCTCGGTCGCGATTTTGTGCATTGGATCATCCCTCCCCTTCTCCTTTAAGGAATGTGGGAGGAGTTTTGTGTGCGTGGAGTGGGGGCCCATCTCCGTGGTTGGGGTATATATATCCCCGAACATCGGTCTCGCCCAATTTGAGGATGTTTTGGACGGCGTGGCGGACATTGTCCGCCGCATTGCACCCCGTACAGTTATTGTAGCCGGGGACTTCAATGCCAAGTCAGAGCATTGGAGTTCCCGGAGGAGGAACGCGAGGGGCGAGGCCGTTGAAGAATGGGCAGCGGCTTTTAATTTAATTTTATTAAATACCGGGAATGCTAGTACGTGCGTGCGGCGACAGGGGGAATCCATCGTTGATTTATCCTTTGCAACCCCCTCCGCCGCACGTATCGTGACAGGCTGGCGGGTGTTGGAGAGCGAAACGCTTTCCGATCATCTCTATATTGAGATTAGACTCTCCAACCCCCGTCAGCAGAGCCGCTGCCCGGTGCGTGGTGATCAACCACGGAGATGGGCACTCCACAAATTAGATGAGGACAGGTTGTTGGCCGCCGTCCTCCTGGCTACATGGCCGAAGATCGGGCCACCCGGGGATCTTGATCCCCGGAATGAAGTAGGTTGGCTGCGGGGCATGTATGCGGACGTTTGTGACGCATCCATGCCCCGGGCGAAGACATGCCGCCGGAAGGCAGCGTACTGGTGGTCGTCCGACATTGCCGAGTTACGGCGTGTCGCGACGGCCACCAGACGCCGGTTTACCCGCGCCCGAAGACGCGGGGGAGCCAGGAGGACGGCGGAGACCTACGAGGCGTACCGTGCTGCGCGGTGCGACCTCGTAGTTGCTATTAGGAAGGCCAAGGCCAGAGCTTGGGAGGAGTTGTTAGCCTCCCTTGACTCTGATCCCTGGGGACGCCCTTACCGTATGGTTTTGGGAAGGTTGCAGCGAAGGACGTCCCCAGCGACAGAGTCCATGGACCCCCAGGTCCTGGATCACGTTTTGAGCACTCTCTTCCCGGAGGACCGGGAGGGAGCTTTTTTGAATTGGAGCCTCCCCCCTCCGGGGGAGATGTTTGGTGAGGACCTGGGGGTGACTCAGGAGGAGCTGGCCAGGGCCGCCGGTAAGCTTGGGGGTCGTCGCAAGGCCCCCGGCCCCGACGGTGTTCCTGGCCGTGTCATTGCTCTGACCTTGGCCTTCGTGCAGGACCGCCTGAGGCAGCTATTCACTAGCTGTCTCAGGCGGGGAATTTTCCCCCGAGAGTGGGGAATTGCCAGGCTCGTCCTGCTCCCAAAAAAGGGCAGACCAGCGGGCACCCCTTCGGCCTATAGGCCTTTATGTTTGCTGGACGAGGTGGGCAAGCTCTTCGAAAGAGTCATTGCCAACCGCCTCGTCCAGCATTTATCCCGGGTAGGACCGGACCTCCACGAGGAGCAGTATGGATTCCGCGGGGGTCGTTCAACCGTAGACGCTATTCTACGTGTGAAGACCCTCGCGGAAAAGGAGATGGGTAAGGGCAGGGTGTTGTTGGCAGTGTCATTGGACATAGTAAACGCCTTCAACACCCTGCCCTGGAAGGCAGTAGGGGAGGCGATGCGTTATCATCGCTTCCCCCGATACCTCGTGGAGATCATCCGGGACTATTTCCGGGAGAGATTTCTTTTGTTCCCGACAAAGTCGGGATTTTTGGGTCGAAGGGGTGTTTCGTGCGGTGTTCCACAGGGGTCCGTTTTGGGCCCACTGCTGTGGAACATCGCCTATGACCGCGTCCTGAGGTCTGTCCTTCCCCCCGGTTCATACACGGTGTGTTACGCAGATGACACATTGGTGATGGCCGGGGGGGAGACGTGGGAGGAGGCCGTAGCACTGGCCAATTTAGCGGTGGCCTGCGTCGTGCGCGTTATTAGGAGCGTGGGTTTGCGGGTGGCCCCCCAAAAGACGGAAGCGCTATTTTTTAGCGCCAAGTCCAGGGGTAAGCCTCCCGCAGCCCACGTTCTTGTGGATGGAGAGCTCGTCGTGGTGGGGGCCCAGATGCAATATCTGGGTCTTCAGTTGGATGGGGTTTTTGGTTTTGGTCCGCACTTCGGTCGTCTGGCCACCAAGGCTCTGGGTGTGGCGTCGGCTTTGAGCCGGCTCCTCCCCAACCTTGGGGGTCCCGGCGGCCGAGTGCGTCGTTTGTACGCCGGCACCGTCCTAGCCGTCGTTTTATACGGCGCCCCCGTGTGGGCGGCTGCCATGCTGGAGGACCGGCGCATCATGTTACTGGTGCGCCGTATCCAAAGGCTGGTAGCCGTCAGAATCGCACGGGGGTATAGGACCGTGTCGGGCGAGGCCGCCTCGGCCCTGGCTGGTTTCCCCCCTCTGGAGTTACTCGCCGTCGAACGGGCAGACGTTTATGTCCAGCGGCGGGAGCTCCAGGGGAGGGGAGTTGTCTTGACCCCCAGGGTCGAGTCGGTCATTCGTAGTCAAGCTCGGCGGCGCCTGTTAGAGGAATGGGAAAGATCCCTCCTCACCCCGAAAACCAGATCGGGGGCACGCGTCGCCGAGGCCATCCAACCCCTTCTCCGCGCATGGACGGAGAGGGGCCACGGCGAGCTGAGTTTCAGGATGACGCAGGTATTCGCCGGACACGGTTGTTTCGGTGAGTACCTGCGTCGTATAGGGAAGGAGAGCACGGCGCAGTGCCGCCACTGCGAGGACGGCCACGAGGACACGGCGCAGCACACGCTGGCAGATTGCCCAGCGTGGAGCGAAGAGCGCCGTGTCCTCGTGAGGTGTGTAGGGAGGAACTTGTCCCTCCCAGCATTGGTCAAGGCCATGCTGGGAGGGGAGGAGAAATGGAGGGCCGTCGCCTCCTTCTGCGAGACAGTGATGTCCCAGAAGGAGGCGGCGGAGCGGGAGAGAAGGGGGGTGACCGCCGTCGGTGCACGCACCGGCGTCGGTTAGTCCCTGGCGGGAGGGCCGGGGGTGGTACCCCACGTAGGAGAGCGTAGCTCCCTCCGTGGGCCCACCTCCGTCACCCTCCCGTCGCGGGGGGGTTATCTTTGGGGCTGTTAGTTTTTGGGGCTTAGGCCCCGGGAGCCGAGGATCACCGCGCGGGGACGCGGCCCTCGGCTCCGCTCCCTATTTGGGGGCGGGTGAGGGGGGCGATGGCCCCCCCCTCATCGAGGATTGAAGCCCGTATTTTCGGGCAGGGGGGCGGGGGGAATCTCCCCTCCCCCCCGGGTTAGGATAGGTGCGGGGGTCCCCGGAAGTAATACTTTGTAGTTCCCGGGGGCCCCCAGCATGCACCTGAGGATGGCCATCCGACGGGTTTTTAGTGGGTAAGAATCCCACATACCCCCCAGTCCCTCCCCGGGGCCTGGGGGGATCTTTTCGAAGATTTTCCCGTCGTAAAAAAAAAAAAAAAAAAAGGGTTAGAGTGGGTCCTCCGCGTGGGCTCCACCTTGTCGTGGTGCGGAGGCTTAAGCCGAAACCCTTCGGGGGGACGGCGAACTAAGAGAGTCCAAGCCGTCGTCGTCGGGGGTGAGTCTCGGGCCTGGGTCCGTGCTCCCTCCCGGCGGCGGCGGTTGTATGAATGTGTGTGTGAATGAGATGCGGCCGGTTTGTCGGCGGATATTTCCGAGGAGACTAACCAAGCGGGACCAGTAATCCCGTGACCGGGGTGTATAGCTATGTCAGTACCTGACCTCTGCGGCGTAATAAACGGAACCGTAAGTCTGCCCCTCGGGGCAGCAAAGACCGTGTGAAACCGCATGTTCAACGTGGGAAGACCGCTGGCTGTGCACCGACTGGAGCCTATCCCGGAGTTGAAGTCGGCAGGGCGGGCGCATGTGTGGAGGATTACCTGACCAGTATTTCCTCATATCCTGCTAGGGGGAATATACCCTAGCACCGTCTAGCCCGAGGTCTGGATGTGCGGGTGATCGGATCACTACGCGTCCATTCGATAGGGGTGACGTTAAACCTTTTGCATCATATTTTATTTAACCTTTTTTGTAGAGTCTTTTCGTGCGAATAGGGTTGGTCACCTGACAAACCGCTTCTCGGCTTTCGCACGCGTAACTAGGGATTTTTTACCGGCGGGGATAGATGCCCATCTGCGGATGGGCTGCCATGATGGCCGAACCGTCGTAAGATGATTACAACTTACGATTATGGACGAAACAAACCCGAAAATTTCTGCTTCTGCTTCCAGTGATGGAACATCCTCTGTGTCTGTGGCGAGCACAGTGGTTGGCCCCGCAATCGCCAAGCGTAGGGCAGCCAAGTTGGCTGTAGTGAGTATGGAGCGTGTAGACCTGACACGCTTCAAGTCCCCAAACACCGGGGATATTATTGTGAAGGAGGGTGTGGCTGGGCCGTCCTCGTCAGGGGCGAAATCCCTGTCGAGGGCGTCCTCGGTGGCATCCCTCGCGTCCGTTGTCGGGGAGATGGTGATCTCCCCCACCCCCGTCGATGAGTCAGAGTCAGACGGCTCTGGGGTTTGCCTTCTTCCTGCCAAGCGGAAGAGGGGCAGGCCGGCCACTACTGGCCTAGGTGTTGGTCTGCTTGCACGCAAGCAAGCAGAACAGGCGCAAGCAAAGCGCGAGAAGGAGGAGGAGGAGGCCAAGTACATACTTGACCCCTCCATACCGGCCCCCTCTACGGCCAAAAGCCGTATGCTAGAGAGCCGGTTTACGGAGGAGATGTCGGTAGCACCAACGCCGACATTAAGCGCCGAGTTGCTGGTACACATAGATGTAATCAGGAAGGTGGCGGCGGGCTCCAGCAATCTCAAAGGAGATTTTGTGAGGAAGCTAAATGAGGCGGCCGCTGCGATCAAGGTCGCTGTGACCACGCTCACTCTTAGGACGCGTGACACTGGAGCAGGCGACCTGATGGAAGAACTCCGGAGGGAAATACAATCCCTCCGGATGGAGAATAGACACCTTCAGCAGAAGGTCGAGGAATTGCGGTGCGCCAAAGCACCTCATGCTTCACCACCGGGTGCACGACCGCCGCGCTCACCTGTTAGGCGCTGGGCTTCGCCGTCGCCGTCACCCCCCCGGACACGTTCGCCCGCGAGGGTGGCGAGGACTTTGGAGAGAGAGGAGAGAGCAACGCGGGACATCTCCGAAAAATCATTGGAGAAGAGGGTGTCTCGCGCCGTCGCTCAAAAGCTACGGGACCTGGGTATTGCCCAGGCCCCGCATGTAGGTGTTGGTCCCTCTTCTGCGCCCCCGGTGGTGCAGAAGGCGGTAGCCAAGAATAAAAAGGTGGGGCATAAGGAGGGATCAACGGCTCCCCCAGCATGCAGTAGCAGCAGCAACATCATCGTGGAAGTGCCTGCCCCGGCTCCCCCCACTTCGGTCCAGAGTAATCCCTGGGTCCAAGTTGTGGGGCGTAAGGCCAAAAGGGCAGCCAACAAGGTGGACAAGGAGGGGTCAAAAGCCCCTCCCAAACAAAGCGGAGCGGCTACAACATCCGCCCCGCCTACGAAGAAGGCTGGCCCCGCCCAGAAGGCACCAGCCTCCAAGCGGCGCCCCCCTAAGACGGCTGCGGTCGTCATCACTTGCCCAGAAGGGCAATACGGTGAAACGATCCGGGCGGCCAGGGAGAAGATCGACCTGGCCGCAATAGGCATCGAAAATTTGCGCGTCAAACGCGCTTTTAGTGGTGCTCTGCTCCTCGAGGTCCCAGGAGCCGAGGGAGCCCAACGAGCGGACACCTTGGCCTCCCGCATGAGGGAGGTCATTGGTGGAAAAGAGGGTGTGCGGATAGCTCGCCCCGTTAAAAAGGGCGAGCTACGTGTTCGGGGCCTGGATGACTCCGTCACGGCGGAGGAAGTTATCTCCGCCGTGGCGGAAAACGGGGGTTGTGACCCCACTTTAGTAAGGGTTGGGCCAATCAGAATGGCTCAACGTGGATTGGGCACCGCATGGGTGCAGTGTCCCTTGGCTGCGGCAATCAAAGTCGCCGCAGCCAAGACTTTAAGGGTGGGTTGGGCGAGGGCCGGCGTGGAGTTGCTGGACGACCGCCCTCTCCAGTGCTTCAAGTGCCTGGAGAGGGGGCACGTCCAGAGTCAGTGCAGCGGCACTGCAGATCGCAGTGACCGCTGCTATAGATGCGGTGAGAGAGGACACAAGGCCCGGGAATGTAATTCCCGGGCACGATGCCCAGTCTGCGCCGACTTAGGGCGGCCGGCAGACCACAGAATGGGCGGGGCAAAATGCAACCCGCCCAAGAAGAAGGGCGGCGGTGGCACCGGGGGGAAGTCGACCTCGTCGGCAACCTCCCGGCCCACCGTCGCAGGGGGTTCGGGGAAGGGGGTGAGTGAGGGGAGCGGTAAAACCTCCCCTCTTTTGTCTGTAGGAGTGAGTGCCTCTTGCGAGGATATGGAAGTTGGCCGGGAGGATGCCGCGAGACAATCATAAATGTCTCTGGGCATCCTTCAGGCCAATCTTAACCACGCCCGTCAGGCCCAGGACATGTTCGTCCATGGCCTGGCGGAGCGTGGTTGTGAGCTAGGTATCGCGTCCGAGCCGTACCGTGTTCCAGATGATGACCCACGCTGGGCATCGGACACGGGCGGCTCGGTCGCGATTTTTTGTGGTGGTTCTACCCTCCCCTTCTCCGCAGTGGAGAAGGGGAGATGTTTTGTCTGCGTGGAGTGGGGGCCCATCTCCGTGGTTGGGGTATATATATCCCCAAACATCGGTCTCGCCCAGTATGAGGATGTTTTGGACGGCGTGGCGGACATTGTCCGCCGCATTGCACCCCGTCCAATTATTGTTGCCGGGGACTTCAATGCCAAGTCTGAGCATTGGGGTTCCCGGAGGCGTAACGCGAGGGGCGAGGCCGTTGAAGAATGGGCAGCGGCTTTGAATTTATGTTTGTTAAATACAGGGAACGTTAGTACGTGCGTGCGGCGGCAGGGGGAATCCATCGTTGATTTATCCTTTGCAACCCCCTCCGCCGCGCGTATCGTGACAGGCTGGCGGGTGTTGGAGAGCGAGACGCTTTCCGATCATCTCTATATTGAGATTAGACTCTCCAACCCCCGTCAGCAGAGCCGCTGCCCGGTGCGTGGTGATCAACCACGGAGATGGGCACTCCACCGTTTAGACGAGGACAAGTTGTTAGCCGCCGTCCTCCTGGCTACGTGGCCGAAGATTGGGCCCCCCGGGGAACTTGATCCCCGGAATGAAGTAGGTTGGCTTCGGGGCATGTATGCGGACGTTTGTGACGCATCCATGCCCCGGGCGAAGACATACCGCCGGAAGGCAGCGTACTGGTGGTCGTCCGACATCGCTGAGTTACGGCGTGTCGCGACGGCCACCAGGCGCCAGTTTACCCGCGCTCGAAGACGCGGAGGAGCCAGGAGGACGGAGGAAATATATGAGGCGTATCGAGTCGCACGACATGAACTCGTCGTTGCGATTAAGAAGGCCAAGGCCAGAGCTTGGGAGGAGTTGTTAGCCTCCCTTGACTCTGATCCCTGGGGACGCCCTTACCGTATGGTTTTGGGAAGGTTGCAGCGAAGGACGTCCCCAGAGACGGAGTCCATGGACCCCCAGGTCCTGGAAAATGTTTTGAGCACTCTCTTCCCGGAGGACCGGGAGGGAGCTTTTTTGGATTGGAGCCTCCCCCCTCCGGGGGAGATGTTTGGTGAGGACCTGGGGGTAACTCAGGAGGAGCTGGCCAGGGCCGCCGGTAAGCTTGGGGGTCGTCGCAAGGCCCCCGGCCCCGACGGTGTTCCTGGCCGTGTCATTGCTCTGACCTTGGCCTTCGTGCAGGACCGCCTGAGGCAGCTGTTCACTAGCTGTCTCAGGCGGGGAATTTTCCCCCGAGAGTGGGGAATTGCCAGGCTCGTCCTGCTCCCAAAAAAGGGCAGACCAGCGGGCACCCCTTCGGCCTATAGGCCTTTGTGTTTGCTGGACGAGGCGGGCAAGCTCTTCGAAAGAGTAATTGCCAACCGCCTCGTCCAGCATTTATCCCGGGTAGGACCGGACCTCCACGAGGAGCAGTATGGATTCCGCGGGGGTCGTTCAACCGTAGACGCTATTCTACGTGTGAAGGCCCTCGCGGAAAAGGAGATGGGTAAGGGCAGGGTGTTGTTGGCGGTTTCTTTGGATATCGTCAATGCCTTCAACACCCTGCCCTGGAAGGCGGTGGGGGAAGCGATGCGTTATCATCGCTTCCCCCGATACCTCGTGGAGGTGATCCGGGACTATTTCCGGGAGAGATTTCTTTTGTTCCCGACAAAGTCGGGATCTGTAGGTCGAAGGGGTGTTTCTTGCGGTGTTCCACAGGGGTCCGTTTTGGGCCCACTGCTGTGGAACATCGCCTATGACCGCGTTTTAAGGTCTGTCCTTCCCCCCGGTTCATACACCGTGTGTTACGCCGATGACACATTGGTGATGGCCGGGGGGGAGACGTGGGAGGAGGCCGTAGCACTGGCCAATTTAGCGGTGGCCTGCGTCGTGCGCGTTATTAGGAACGTGGGTTTGCGGGTGGCCCCCCAAAAGACGGAAGCGCTATTTTTTAGCGCCAAGTCCAGGGGTAAGCCTCCCGCGGCCCACGTTTTTGTGGATGGAGAGCTCGTCGTGGTGGGGGCCCAGATGCAATATCTGGGTCTTCAGTTGGATGGCGTTTTTGGTTTTGGTCCGCACTTCGGTCGTCTGGCCACCAAGGCTCTGGGCGTGGCGTCGGCTTTGAGCCGGCTCCTCCCCAACCTTGGGGGTCCCGGCGGCCGAGTGCGTCGTTTGTACGCCGGCACCGTCCTAGCCGTCGTTTTATACGGCGCCCCCGAGTGGGCGGCTGCCATGCTGGAGGACCGGCGCATCATGTTACTGGTGCGCCGTATCCAAAGGCTGGTAGCCGTCAGAATCGCACGGGGGTATAGGACCGTGTCGGGCGAGGCCGCCTCGGCCCTGGCTGGTTTCCCCCCTCTGGAGTTACTCGCCGTCGAACGGGCAGACGTTTATGTCCAGCGGCGGGAGCTCCAGGGGAGGGGAGTTGTCTTGACCCCCAGGGTCGAGTCGGTCATTCGTAGTCAAGCTCGGCGGCGCGTGTTAGAGGAATGGGAAAGATCCCTCCTCACCCCGAAAACCAGATCGGGGGCACGCGTCGCCGAGGCCATCCAACCCCTTCTCCGCGCATGGACGGAGAGGGGCCACGGCGAGCTGAGTTTCAGGATGACGCAGGTATTCACCGGACACGGTTGTTTCGGTGAGTACCTGCGTCATATAGGGAAGGAAAGCACGGCGCAGTGCCACCACTGCGAGGACGGCCACGAGGACACGGCGCAGCACACGCTGGCAGTTTGCCCAGCGTGGAGCGAAGAGCGTCGTGTCCTCGTGAGGTGTGTAGGGCGGAATTTGTCCCTCCCAGCACTGGTCAAGGCCATGCTGGGAGGGGAGGAGAAATGGAGGGCCGTCGCCTCCTTCTGCGAGACTGTAATGTCCCAGAAGGAGGCGGCGGAGCGGGAGAGAAGGGGGGTGGCCGTCGTCGGTGCACGCACCGGCGTCGGTTAGTCCCTGGCGGGAGGGCCGGGGGTGGTACCCCACGTAGGAGAGCGTAGCTCCCTCCGTGGGCCCACCTTCGTCACCCTCCCGTCGCGGGGGGTTATTTCGGGGCTGTTAGTTTTTGGGGCTTAGGCCCCGGGAGCCGAGGATCACCGCGCGGGGACGCGGCCCTCGGCTCCGCTCCCTATTTGGGGGCGGGTGAGGGGGGCGATGGCCCCCCCCTCATCGAGGATTGAAGCCCGTATTTTCGGGCAGGGGGACGGGGAATCTCCCCTCCCCCCCGGGTTAGGATAGGTGCGGGGGTCCCCGGAAGTAATACTTTGTAGTTCCCGGGGGCCCCCAGCATGCACCTGAGGATGGCCATCCGACGGGTTTTTAGTGGGTAAGAATCCCACATACCCCCCAGTCCCTCCCCGGGGCCTGGGGGGATCTTTTCGAAGATTTTCCCGTCGTAAAAAAAAAAAAAAAAAAAAAAAAAGGGTTCCTCCGCGTGGGCTCCACCTTGTCGTGGTGCGGAGGCTTAAGCCGAAACCCTTCGGGGGGACGGCGAACTAAGAGAGTCCAAACCCCAGGGGCTGATAGACTTGCTCTATCAGTACGGGTCTAGCGAACCCGGGGTACCTGAGCCGGGGGCGGATGAGCGCTATCCGTCTCCTAATACCGTAAGCTCTCAGGCGGCTTCAACAACCAGTGCAGGGCGTGGCACTGGTACGTTGTCGTTCTGGGGGCCCGGGGATCTTGGCTTCACCGCCCGGATCACGAGGTAGAAAACCTCTATAAAAAATCACCCCAATCCTAAGGTATGATGCGCGCCGATAGGATGAATGGCTGGAGGGTTATCCAGTCTTTAGCGATCACCTCTGGGGCACCTGCCGCACCCCAGAGTATTTAGGCCTTCCCAGGTAAGGCGGCTCTGCCTGGGTCGTATTTTTCCGACCTACTCGTGGGACGAAAATGGATTCCTATTTTTCTGAAAAAACTGATTTGGACACATTGGCAACAGACACTGGCATGGCTACCGGTACTGATTTGACCTCTGGCGAAGCGGAAGGTGATGATCTTCTCATCACAAGGGACTCGTTGTGCCCTAAACCGGCGGTGGTGCGTGTGGAGCGTCTCGATAGGCCGTTTTTGCGGTCTCGGGCGCTCCAACGATCCCAAACATTGGGGCTTGCGGATGCTATTCCGGGGCCGTCCGGGTCAGGGCCCAGTTCCCTGTCCCGGGCGTCCTCGGTGGCCTCCATTAGCTCCATTGATGGTAGCGCGGCGGAGATGGTTGTCAGTGGCGAAGACACGGACGTTTCCGTGTCCGTCTCTGGCCTCCTTCCCGCCAAGAGGAAAAGGGGCAGACCAGCGACCACAGGTCTGGGCGTTGGCCTCCTTGCTCGCAAACTAGAGCAGGAGGCCCGCGCGAAGAAGGAAAGGGAGGAGGAGGCGTTAAGGAGGATCTTAGATCCTACTGTCCCGCCCCCTCCCCCTTCGGCGAAACAACGGCAGGCGGAGGACAGGGTCATCGAGGAGATCTCGGAGGCCCCTACTCCTGACCTGTCGGCGGGGATGTTGGCGCACGTGGCCACTATTAGAAAGGTGGCTTCGTGCTCCAATAATCTTAAAGGAGATCTGGTCAGGAAGATGAACGAGGCAGTCATCTTCCTGAAGGCAGCTACCACTACCCTGGCGGTTCGTACCCAGGAAACTGGGCACAGTACGAGCCTGGAGGCCCTCCGGAGGGAAATCACTTCCCTTCGCGAGGACAACCGGCGCCTCCAACAGGAAGTGAAGAGGATGCGGGAGGAGAGGCTTGCCCCTCCTCCTCGGGTGGCAACACCATCGCCACCGCGAAGGATGTCACATCCTCCGCCGCCGCGGTCCCCATCACCGACGGCGAGGACGTGGCACTCCCCTGTCAGGGGGAGAAGTAGGGAGCGTTCTTCCTCTCCTGTTCCGTTTGTGGAACGGCAGGAGAGGAAGAAGAAGAAGAAGGAGGGAAGCACTGCTTCCCAAAGTGGGCCTCGGGCCCGGGAATCCGCCCTTTTCAGGGCGCCTGCGGGGCCTCTGGCCCCAAAACCCGCCCTTCTAAGGGCGTCTTCGGGGCCTTCGGGCTCAAAACCCGCCCCTCTAGGGGCGTCTTCGGGGCCTTCGGGCCGGGAACCCGCCCTTCTAAGGGCGTCTTCGGGGTCTAAGGCCCAGAAATCCGCCCTTTTAAGGGCGACGCCCTCTGCTCCTGCGCCACCTGCCTCCACTCAATCGTGGGCGCAGGTGGTTGGCAGGAAGGCCGAGAGGGCGCAGAAGGTGGCTGCCACCGAGGCCAATGTGCCTCGGCCGGCAGCGAAGAAGGCAGCACCAGCGGCCAAGCCGGTGAAAGCTGCCGTCAAAAGGCAGCCAAAGACGGCAGCAATTGCCCTCACTTGCCCCGAGGGCAAATACGCGGACGCAGTCCGCATGGTAAGGTCCTCAATTGACCTGCAGACTGTCGGTGTAGACAGCCTGCGGATCAAACGGGCTTACACCGGGGCTTTATTAATAGAGATCCCCGGCGAGGAGAGGGCGATGAAGGCAGATGCCCTCGCCCACAAAATGAGGGACGCCCTCAAAGACATGGAGGGGGTCAAGGTGGCCCGCCCGGTCAAAATGGGGGAGCTTAGGCTCCGCGGATTGGATCCCTCCGTCACGACGGAGGAGGCTATATCCGCGGTGGCATGTGTTGGGGGCTGTGACCCCACCGCTGTCACCGCGGGTATAATTCGGGCAGCACCCAGGGGTCTCGGGACCCTGTGGGTCAGGTGCCCACTTAGTGCGGCCGTCAAGGCCGTGAAATCGGGGCCCTTGTCCATTGGTTGGACAAGGGCGAAGGTGGAGATACTGGAGGCAAGGCCCCTCCAGTGTTTCAGGTGCCTCGAAAAGGGGCACGTGGCGGCAAATTGTAAGAGCGGCCCCGATAGACGGGACCGCTGTTACAGGTGTGGTGTGGCGGGGCACATAGCCCGGGACTGCGCCTCCCAAGTAAACTGCGCACTTTGCGCAGACCTTGGGAGGCCAGCCAACCACCGTTTGGGGGGTCCGAAATGCACCCCCCCCAAACGGGGGAAGACGGGAGGGGAAGAGGCGGCGAAAAAGCCCCCGCCAAAAAAGGCGGAGACTTCTTCCAAGCCTAAGGCTCCGCCTAGAGCGGAGAAGATGGAATTGACGCATTAGCGTCTTTTTGTGGCACCATTTGGTGCGTTTTTGGGCCAGACCATCGGCCCGGGGGCTGGGGAGTACCACGCGGGGACGTGGCCCCAGCTCCGCTCCCTATTTGGGGGCAGGTGAGGAGGCGTTGGCCCCTCCTCACCAGGGAAGGAGCCCAATCATGGGCTGAGGGGGGGGTATTCACTGGCAACCTTTGCCTTGAATGCCCCTCCCTCCGGGTTAGGTTTATAATGCAGGGGACTGCCTGGATGTAATAATAAATAGTTCCCGGGCAGTCCCCTAACGCATTGAGGAAGGCCAACCGTCGAGTTTTTAGTGAGTAAGAATCTCACATAACCACCAATCCCTCCCCGGGGGTTGGTGGTATCTTTTAGAAGATTTTCTCGACGTAAAAAAAAAAAAAAAAAAAAAGGGTTAGAGTGGGTTACGCAGGTATTCACCGGACACGGTTGTTTCGGTGAGTACCTGCGTCATATAGGGAAGGAAAGCACGGCGCAGTGCCACCACTGCGAGGACGGCCACGAGGACACGGCGCAGCACACGCTGGCAATTTGCCCAGCGTGGAGCGAAGAGCGTCGTGTCCTCGTGAGGTGTGTAGGGCGGAATTTGTCCCTCCCAGCATTGGTCAAGGCCATGCTGGGAGGGGAGGAGAAATGGAGGGCCGTCGCCTCCTTCTGCGAGACTGTAATGTCCCAGAAGGAGGCGGCGGAGCGGGAGAGAAGGGGGGTGACCGCCGTCGGTGCACGCACCGGCGTCGGTTAGTCCCTGGCGGGAGGGCCGAGGGTGGTACCCCGCGGGGGAGAGCGTCGCTCCCTCCGTGGGCCCACCTTCGTCACCCTCCCGTCGCGGGGGGGCTATTTGGGGCTGTTAGTTTTTGGGGCTTAGGCCCCGGGAGCCGAGGATCACCGCGCGGGGACGCGGCCCTCGGCTCCGCTCCCTATTTGGGGGCGGGTGAGGGGGGCGATGGCCCCCCCCTCATCGAGGATTGAAGCCCGTATTTTCGGGCAGGGGGGCGGGGGGAATCTCCCCTCCCCCCCGGGTTAGGATAGGTGCGGGGGTCCCCGGAAGTAATACTTTGTAGTTCCCGGGGGCCCCCAGCATGCACCTGAGGTTGGCCATCCGACGGGTTTTTAGTGGGTAAGAATCCCACATACCCCCCAGTCCCTCCCCGGGGCCTGGGGGGATCTTTTCGAAGATTTTCCCGTCGTAAAAAAAAAAAAAAAAAAAAAAAAAAAAAAAAAAAGGGTTAGAGTGGGTTAACCCCAGGGGCTGATAGACTTGCTCTATCAGTACGGGTCTAGCGAACCCGGGGTACCTGAGCCGGGGGCGGATGAGCGCTATCCGTCTCCTAATACCGTAAGCTCTCAGGCGGCTTCAACAACCAGTGCAGGGCGTGGCACTGGTACGTTGTCGTTCTGGGGGCCCGGGGATCTTGGCTTCACCGCCCGGATCACGAGGTAGAAAACCTCTATAAAAAATCACCCCAATCCTAAGGTATGATGCGCGCCGATGGGATGAATGGCTGGAGGGTAATCCAGTCTTTAGCGATCACCTCTGGGGCACCTGCCGCACCCCAGAGTATTTAGGCCTTCCCAGGTAAGGCGGCTCTGCCTGGGTCGTATGCTTCCGACCATCTCGTGGGACCAACAATGGAGTCTAAATCATTTAAAAAACCGACTGAATTATTGGAAATCGAACCTGCTGCTTCGACAACGGACATGACTACTTGCTGCACTGAAGAGGGAGGGAAGGCCACCAAAAAGGTGGCGAAATCACGTACCAAACCCGTGGTGGTACGTGTCGAGCGGTTTGACGAACCGCGTTTGCGATCCCAAACACCGGGGATCGGGAGTAGTGCAGAGAGCGTTGACGGGCTTGTGGGGGGCGTTACTAAAACCCTCTCCCGTGCGTCGTCAGTGGCGTCTCTTGCATCTGTCGTCGGGGGGATGGCTATCACCCCTGAACCCACGACAGAGCCAGAGTCGGATGGCTCTTGTGCTGGCCTTCTTCCGGCCAAACGCAAGAGGGGCAGGCCGGCTACGACCGGCTTGGGTGTCGGTCTTCTTGCCCGTAAGCAAGAAGAACAAGCGCGCGCGAAGCGCGAGAAGGAGGAAGAGGAGGTCAGGATTATTCTTGACCCCTCTATACCGGCTCCATCTACGGCTAAAAGCCGTATGTTAGAGAGCCGATTTCTGGAGGAGATGTCGGTAGCACCAACGCCGACGATAGGTGCAGAATTGCTGGTCCATATAGACGCCGTTAAAAAGGTGGCAGCGTGTTCCAGCAATTTAAAAGGAGACCTGGTGAGGAAGCTCAACGAAGCTGCCGCAGCTATCAAGGTAGCCGTGACCACCCTCACCTTAAGAGCCCAAGAATCGGGCTCGGGCGGCCAGTTTGATGAACTCCGGGGGGAAATACAGGCCCTCCGGTTGGAGAATCAGCGCCTCCACAAGAAGGTGGAGGATTTACAGGGCGGGCAAGCACCCCACGCTTCGCCGAAAGGGGCTCGTCCCCCACGATCCCCAATAAGACGTTGGGCATCGCCATCGCCATCGCCCCCACGGGTTCGTTCACCCGTGAGGGCGACGAAGTATAGGAGAGACGAGGTGTGCGAGGCACGTGACACCCCTCAACTCAGTTTTGAGGAGAGGGTGTCCCGTGTCGTCGCACAGACTCTACGGGACCTGGGTCTTACCCAGGCCCCACATGTAAGTGTTGGCCCCACTTCTGCATCCCCCACGGTGCAGAAGGTGGATACGAAGAAGCAGAAGGCGGGTCCGAAGAAGGGATCAATTGCTCCCCCTCCGAGCAGTAGCAGCAGTGTCCCACCAAAGGTGACTGCCCCGGCTCCCCCCACACCGGCTCAGAGTGCTCCCTGGGTGCAGGTAATTGGGCGTAAAGCCAAAAAGGCAGTGAAGAAGGCAGAGAAGGAGGGAACCAAACCCCTTTCCAAGTCAAGCGGAGCGGCTACCACAGCCGCCCCGCCTACGAAGAAGGCAGGCCCCGTGCAGAAGACTCCAACCTCAAAGCGGCGCCCTCCCAAGACAGCTGCGGTCGTCATCACCTGCCCTGAAGGGCAATATGGTGAGACGATCCGCGCGGCCAGGGAGAAAATCGACCTGGCCGCTATAGGAATAGAGAATCTGCGCGTCAAACGCGCTTTTACAGGAGCACTTTTGCTGGAGGTCCCGGGGGCCGAAGGCTCTCAACGTGCAGACACCTTGGCCTCCCGCATGCGGGAGGTCATTGGTGACAAGGAAGGCGTAAAGATAGCTCGTCCTGTCAAAAAAGGCGAGCTTCGGATTCGGGGTCTTGATGACTCCATCACGGCGGAGGAAGTTCTCTCCGCCGTAGCTGAAAATGGGGCATGTGACCCCTCTTTTGTGAGGGTTGGGCCAATTAGGAGGGCCCAACGTGGTTTAGGCACCGCTTGGGTGCAATGTCCTCTGACAGCGGCATTG
Organism: Hedychridium roseum; assembly: GCA_963989215.1. NCBI lineage: Eukaryota > Metazoa > Arthropoda > Insecta > Hymenoptera > Chrysididae > Hedychridium > Hedychridium roseum. The sequence continues at coordinate 368,520 of OZ022312.1, read as the reverse complement.
AAAATTGCCGCTGCCAAGACTCTAAGAGTGGGATGGGTGAGGGCCGGCGTGGATCTATTGGACGACCGCCCTCTCCAGTGCTTCAAGTGCCTGGAGAGGGGGCACGTCAGGAGCCAATGCAGCGGCACTGCAGATCGCAGTGACCGCTGCTACAGATGTGGGGAGGCTGGCCACAAAGCCCGTGAGTGTAGTGGGCGCGCGCGGTGCACAGTCTGTGCCGATTTAGGTCGGCCAGCTGACCATCGGATGGGCGGGGCTAAATGCAACCCGCCCAAGAAGAAGGGCGGCGGTGGAGCCGGGAAAAAGGCGACCTCGTTGGCGTCAACTTCCCGGTCCACCGTCGTTGGGGTTTCGGGGAATGGGGTGGGTGAGGGGAGCGCTAAAACCTCCCCTCTTTTACCTATTGGGGCGGGTTCCTCATCAGAGGATATGGAGGTTGGCCGGGGGGATGCCGAGATGCAGACTTAAATGTCACTCGGTATCCTTCAGGCCAACCTGAACCACGCCCGCCAGGCCCAGGACTTGTTCGTCCATGGTCTGTCGGAGCGTGGTTGCGAGATAGGCATCGCGGCCGAGCCGTACCGCGTTCCGCAAGATGACCCACGCTGGGCATCGGACGCGGGCGGCTCGGTCGCGATTTTGTGCATAGGATCATCCCTCCCCTTCTCCTTTAAGGAAAGTGGGAGGAGTTTTGTGTGCGTGGAGTGGGGGACCATCTCCGTGGTTGGGGTATATATATCCCCAAACATTGGTCTCGCCCAATTTGAAGATGTTTTGGACGGCGTGGCGGACATTGTCCGCCGCATTGCACCCCGTCCAGTTATTGTGGCCGGGGACTTCAATGCCAAGTCAGGGCATTGGGGTTCCCGGAGAAGGAACGCGAGGGGCGAGGCCGTTGAAGAATGGGCAGCGGCTTTGAATTTATGTTTATTAAATACAGGGAACGTTAGTACGTGCGTGCGGCGGCAGGGGGAATCCATCGTTGATCTATCTTTTGCAACTCCCTCCGCCGCACGCATCGTTGCAAGCTGGCGGGTGTTGGAGAGCGAGACTCTTTCCGATCATCTTTATATCGAGATCAGACTCTCCAACCCCCGTCAGCAGAGCCGCTGCCCGGTGCGTGGTGATCAACCACGGAGATGGGCACTCCACAGATTAGATGAGGATAGGTTGTTGGCCGCCGTCCTCCTGGCTACATGGCCGAAGATCAGGCCACCCGGGGATCTTGACCCCCGGAATGAAGTAGGTTGGCTTCGGGGCATGTATGCGGACGTTTGTGACGCATCCATGCCCCGGGCGAAGACATGCCGCCGGAAGGCAGCGTACTGGTGGTCGTCCGACATTGCCGAGTTACGGCGTGTCGCGACGGCCACCAGACGCCAGTTTACCCGCGCCCGAAGACGCGGGGGAGCCAGGAGGACGGAGGAGAAGTATAGGGCGTACCGGGCTGCTCGGTACGACCTGTTAGCAGCAATAAGGAAGGCCAAGGCCAGAGCTTGGGAGGAGTTGTTAGCCTCCCTTGACTCTGATCCCTGGGGACGCCCTTACCGTATGGTTTTGGGAAGGTTGCAGCGAAGGACGTCCCCAGAGACGGAGTCCATGGACCCCCAGGTCCTGGATCACGTTTTGAGCACTCTCTTCCCGGAGGACCGGGAGGGAGCTTTTTTGAATTGGAGCCTCCCCCCTCCGGGGGAGATGTTTGGTGAGGACCTGGGGGTGACTCAGGAGGAGCTGGCCAGGGCCGCCGGTAAGCTTGGGGGTTGTCGCAAGGCCCCCGGCCCCGACGGTGTTCCTGGCCGTGTCATTGCTCTGACCTTGGCCTTCGTGCAGGACCGCCTGAGGCAGCTATTCACTAGCTGTCTCAGGCGGGGAATTTTCCCCCGAGAGTGGGGAATTGCCAGGCTCGTCCTGCTCCCAAAAAAGGGCAGACCAGCGGGCACCCCTTCGGCCTATAGGCCTTTGTGTTTGCTGGACGAGGCGGGCAAACTCTTCGAAAGAGTAATTGCCAACCGCCTCGTCCAGCATTTATCCCGGGTAGGACCGGACCTCCACGAGGAGCAGTATGGATTCCGCGGGGGTCGTTCAACCGTAGACGCTATTCTACGTGTGAAGACCCTCGCGGAAAAGGAGATGGGTAAGGGCAGGGTGTTGTTGGCGGTTTCTTTGGATATCGTCAATGCCTTCAACACCCTGCCCTGGAAGGCGGTGGGGGAGGCGATGCGTTATCATCGCTTCCCCCGATACCTCGTGGAGGTAATCCGGGACTACTTCCGGGAAAGACTTCTTTTGTTCCCGACAAAGTCGGGTTTTTTGGGTCGAAGGGGTGTTTCGTGCGGTGTTCCACAGGGGTCCGTTTTGGGCCCACTGCTGTGGAACATCGCCTATGACCGCGTTTTAAGGTCTGTCCTTCCCCCCGGTTCATACACCGTGTGTTACGCCGATGACACATTGGTGATGGCCGGGGGGGAGACGTGGGAGGAGGCCGTAGCACTGGCCAATTTAGCGGTGGCCTGCGTCGTGCGCGTTATTGGGGGCGTGGGTTTGCGGGTGGCCCCCCAAAAGACGGAAGCGCTATTTTTTAGCGCCAAGTCCAGGGGTAAGCCTCCCGCGGCCCACGTCTTTGTGGATGGTGAGCTCGTCGTGGTGGGGGCCCAGATGCAATATCTGGGTCTTCAGTTGGATGGGGTTTTTGGTTTTGGTCCGCACTTCGGTCGTCTGGCCACCAAGGCTCTGGGTGTGGCGTCGGCTTTGAGCCGGCTCCTCCCCAACCTTGGGGGTCCCGGCGGCCGAGTGCGTCGTTTGTACGCCGGCACCGTCCTAGCCGTCGTTTTATACGGCGCCCCCGTGTGGGCGGCTGCCATGCTGGAGGACCGGCGCATCATGTTACTGGTGCGCCGTATCCAAAGGCTGGTAGCCGTCAGAATCGCACGGGGGTATAGGACCGTGTCGGGCGAGGCCGCCTCGGCCCTGGCTGGTTTCCCCCCCCTGGAGTTGCTCGCCGTCGAACGGGCAGACGTTTATGTCCAGCGGCGGGAGCTCCAGGGGAGGGGAGTTGTCTTGACCCCCAGGGTCGAGTCGGTCATTCGTAGTCAAGCTCGGCGGCGCGTGTTAGAGGAATGGGAAAGATCCCTCCTCACCCCGAAAACCAGATCGGGGGCACGCGTCGCCGAGGCCATCCAACCCCTTCTCCGCGCATGGACGGAGAGGGGCCACGGCGAGCTGAGTTTCAGGATGACGCAGGTATTCACCGGACACGGTTGTTTCGGTGAGTACCTGCGTCACATAGGGAAGGAAAGCACGGCGCAGTGCCACCACTGCGAGGACGGCCACGAGGACACGGCGCAGCACACGCTGGCAGTTTGCCCAGCGTGGAGCGAAGAGCGCCGTGTCCTCGTGAGGTGTGTAGGGAGGAACTTGTCCCTCCCAGCATTGGTCAAGGCCATGCTGGGAGGGGAGGAGAAATGGAGGGCCGTCGCCTCCTTCTGCGAGACTGTAATGTCCCAGAAGGAGGCGGCGGAGCGGGAGAGAAGGGGGGTGGTCGCCGTCGGTGCACGCACCGGCGTCGGTTAGTCCCTGGCGGGAGGGCCGGGGGTGGTAACCCGCGTAGGAGAGCGTTGCTCCCTCCGTGGGCCCGCTTTCGTCACCCTCCCGTCGCGGGGGGTTATTTTTGGGGCCGTTAGTTTTTGGGGCTTAGGCCCCGGGAGCCGAGGATCACCGCGCGGGGACGCGGCCCTCGGCTCCGCTCCCTATTTGGGGGCGGGTGAGGGGGGCGATGGCCCCTCCCTCATCGAGGATTGAAGCCCGTATTTTCGGGCGGGGGGGCGGGGAATCTCCCCTCCCCCCCGGGTTAGGATAGGTGCGGGGGTCCCCGGAAGTAATACTTTGTAGTTCCCGGGGGCCCCCAGCATGCACCTGAGGATGGCCATCCGACGGGTTTTTAGTGGGTAAGAATCCCACATACCCCCCAGTCCCTCCCCGGGGCCTGGGGGGATCTTTTCGAAGATTTTCCCGTCGTAAAAAAAAAAAAAAAAAAGGGTTAGAGTGGGTTCCTCCGCGTGGGCTCCACCTTGTCGTGGTGCGGAGGCTTAAGCCGAAACCCTTCGGGGGGACGGCGAACTAAGAGAGTCCAAACCCCAGGGGCTGATAGACTTGCTCTATCAGTACGGGTCTAGCGAACCCGGGGTACCTGAGCCGGGGGCGGATGAGCGCTATCCGTCTCCTAATACCGTAAGCTCTCAGGCGGCTTCAACAACCAGTGCAGGGCGTGGCACTGGTACGTTGTCGTTCTGAGGGCCCGGGGATCTTGGCTTCACCGCCCGGATCACGAGGTAGAAAACCTCTATAAAAAATCACCCCAATCCTAAGGTATGATGCGCGCCGATGGGATGAATGGCTGGAGGGTAATCCAGTCTTTAGCGATCACCTCTGGGGCACCTGCCGCACCCCAGAGTATTTAGGCCTTCCCAGGTAAGGCGGCTCTGCCTGGGTCGTATATTTCCGACCATCTCGTGGGACCAACAATGGAGTCTAAATATTTTAAAAAACCGACTGACATTCTGGAAATCGAACATACTGCTTCGACAACGGATATGATTACCTGCTGCGTAGAAGAGGGAGGGAAGGCCACCAAAAAGGTGGTGAAACCACGTACCAAACCCATGGTGGTACGTGTAGAGCGGTTTGACCAACCGCGTTTGCGATCCCAAACACCGGGGATCGGGAGTGATGCAGAGAGCGCTGATGGGCTTCAGGGGAGCGTTGCTAAAACCCTCTCCCGTGCGTCGTCAGTGGCGTCTCTTGCATCTGTCGTCGGGGGGATGGCTATCACCCCTGAACCGACGACGGAGCCAGAGTCGGATGGCTCTTGTGCTGGCCTTCTTCCGGCCAAACGCAAGAGGGGCAGGCCGGCTACGACCGGCTTGGGTGTTGGTCTTCTTGCCCGTAAGCAAGAAGAACAAGCGCGCGCTAAGCGCGAGAAGGAGGATGAGGAGGTCAGGATTATTCTTGACCCCTCTATACCGGCTCCATCTACGGCTAAAAGCCGTATGTTAGAGAGCCGATTTTTGGAGGAGATGTCGGTAGCACCAACGCCAACGATAGGTGCAGAATTGCTGGCGCATATAGACGCCGTTAAAAAGGTGGCAGCGTGTTCCAGCAATCTGAAGGGAGACCTAGTGAGGAAGCTCAACGAAGCTGCCGCAGCTATCAAGGTAGCCGTGACCACCCTCACCTTAAGAGCCCAAGAATCGGGCTCGGGCAGCCAGTTTGATGAACTCCGGGGGGAAATACAGGCCCTCCGGTTGGAGAATCAGCGCCTCCACAAGAAGGTGGAGGATTTACAGGGCGGGCAAGCACCCCACGCTTCGCCGAAAGGGGCTCGTCCCCCACGATCCCCAATAAGACGTTGGGCATCGCCATCGCCATCACCCCCACGGGTTCGTTCACCCGTGAGGATGACGAAGTATAGGAGAGACGAGGTGTGCGAGGCACGTGACACCCCTCAACTCAATTTTGAGGAGAGGGTGTCCCGTGTCGTCGCACAGACTCTACGGGACCTGGGTCTTACCCAGACCCCACATCTAAGTGTTGGCCCCTCTTCTGCACCCCACACGGTGCAGAAGGTGGCCACTAAGAAGCAGAAGGCGGGTCCGAAGAAGGGATCAATTGCTCCCCCACCGAGTAGCAGCAGCAGTGTCCCACCAAAGGTGACTGCCCCGGCTCCCCCCACTTCGGTCCAGGGTAATGCCTGGGTCCAAGTTGTGGGGCGTAAAGCCAAAAAGGCAGCCAAGAAGGCAGAAATAGAGGGTACCAAACCCCCTCCCAAGACAAGCGGAGCGGCTACCACAGCCGCCCCGCCTACGAAGAAGGCAGGCCCTGCGCAGAAGTCTCCAACCTCCAAACGGCGCCCTCCAAAGACAGCTGCGGTCGTCATCACCTGCCCTGAAGGGCAATATGGTGAGACGATCCGTGCGGCCAGGGAGAAAATCGACCTGGCCGCTATAGGTATTGAAAATTTGCGCGTAAAACGCGCTTTTACAGGAGCTCTTCTGCTCGAGGTCCCAGGTGCCGAAGGGTCAAAACGTGCAGACACCTTGGCCTCCCGCATGCGGGAGGTCATAGGCGACAAGGAAGGCGTAAAGATAGCTCGTCCTGTTAAAAAGGGCGAGCTTCGCATTCGGGGTCTTGATGACTCCATCACGGCGGAGGAAGTTCTCTCCGCCGTAGCTGAAACCGGGGCATGTGACCCCTCTTTTGTGAGGGTTGGGCCAATTAGGAGGGCCCAACGTGGTTTAGGCACCGCTTGGGTGCAGTGTCCACTGACAGCGGCATTGAAAATTGCCGCTGTCAAGACTTTAAGAGTGGGATGGGTGAGGGCCGGCGTTGATCTGTTGGACGACCGCCCTCTCCAGTGCTTCAAGTGCCTGGAGAGGGGGCACGTCAGGAGCCAATGTAGCGGCACTGCAGATCGCAGTGACCGCTGCTACAGATGCGGGGAGGCAGGTCACAAAGCGCGGGAGTGCAGTGGGCGCGCGCGGTGCACAGTCTGTGCCGACCTAGGTCGGCCAGCTGATCACAGGATGGGCGGTGCGAAATGCAATCCGCCCAAGAAAAAAGGCGGCGGTGGAGCCGGGAAAAAGGCGACCTCGTTGGCGTCAACTCCCCGGTCCACCGTCGTTGGGGTTTCGGGGAATGGGGTGGGTGAGGGGAGCGCTAAAACCTCCCCTCTTTTACCTGTCGGGGCGGGTTCCTCATCAGAGGATATGGAGGTTGGCCGGGGGGATGCCGAGATGCAGACTTAAATGTCACTCGGTATCCTTCAAGCCAACCTGAACCACGCCCGTCAGGCCCAGGACTTGTTCGTCCATGGTCTGTCGGAGCGTGGTTGCGAGATAGGCATCGCGGCCGAGCCGTACCGTGTTCCGCAAGATGACCCACGTTGGGCATCGGACACGGGCGGCTCGGTCGCGATTTTGTGCATAGGATCATCCCTCCCCTTCTCCTTTAAGGAAAGTGGGAGGAGTTTTGTGTGCGTGGAGTGGGGGCCCATCTCCGTGGTTGGGGTATATATGTCCCCAAACATCGGTCTCGCCCAATTTGAAGATGTTTTGGACGGCGTGGCGGACATTGTCCGCCGCATTGCACCCCGTCCAGTTATTGTTGCCGGGGACTTCAATGCTAAGTCGGAGCATTGGGGTTCCCGGACGCGGAACGCGAGGGGCGAGGCCGTTGAAGAATGGGCAGCGGCTTTGAATTTATGTTTATTAAATACAGGGAACGTTAGTACGTGCGTGCGGCGGCAGGGGGAATCCATCGTTGACTTATCCTTTGCAACTCCCTCCGCCGCACGTATCGTTGCAAGCTGGCGGGTGCTGGAGAGCGAAACACTCTCGGATCACATGTATATCGAGATTCGACTCTCCAACCCCCGCCAGCAGAGCCGCTGCCCACCCCGTGATGAACAACCACGGAGATGGGCACTCCACAAGATGGACAGCGATAGGCTGTTGGCTGCCGTCCTTCTGGCTACTTGGCCGAAGATTGCGCCACCCGGGGACTTTGATCCCCTTGAGGAAGTTAGTTGGCTTCGGGGCATGTATGCGGACGTTTGTGACGCATCCATGCCCCGAGCAAGGAGATGTCAGCGGAGGGCAGCGTACTGGTGGTCGTCCGATATCGCCGAGTTACGGCTTATCGCGACGGCCACCAGGCGACAGTTCACCCGCGCACGTAGACGCGGAGGAGCCAGAAGGACGGCAGAGAAGTACGAGGCGTACCGAGCTGCTCGGGGCGACCTCGTAGCAGCTATTAAGAAGGCCAAGGTCAGAGCGTGGGAGGAGTTATTAGCCTCCCTCGACTCTGATCCCTGGGGGCGCCCTTACCGTATGGTTTTGGGTAGACTTCAGCGTAGGACGTCCCCAGAGACAGAGTCCATGGACCCCCAGGTCCTGGAACACGTTTTGGGCACTCTCTTCCCGGAGGACCGGGAGGGAGCCTTTTTAGATTGGAGCCTCCCCCCTCCGGGGGAGATGTTTGGTGAGGACCTGGGGGTAACTCAGGAGGAGCTGGCCAGGGCCGCCGGTAAGCTTGGGGGTCGTCGCAAGGCCCCCGGCCCCGACGGTGTTCCTGGCCGTGTCATTGCTCTGACCTTGGCCTTCGTGCAGGACCGCCTGAGGCAGCTGTTCACTAGCTGTCTCAGGCGGGGAATTTTCCCCCGAGAGTGGGGAATTGCCAGGCTCGTCCTGCTCCCAAAAAAGGGCAGACCAGCGGGCACCCCTTCGGCCTATAGGCCTTTGTGTTTGCTGGACGAGGTGGGCAAGCTCTTTGAAAGAGTCATTGCCAACCGCCTCGTCCAGCATTTATCCCGGGTAGGACCGGACCTCCACGAGGAGCAGTATGGATTCCGCGGGGGTCGTTCGACCGTAGACGCTATTCTACGTGTGAAGGCCCTCGCGGAAAAGGAGATGGGTAAGGGCAGGGTGTTGTTGGCGGTTTCTTTGGATATCGTCAATGCCTTCAACACCCTGCCCTGGAAGGCGGTGGGGGAGGCGATGCGTTATCATCGCTTCCCCCGATACCTCGTGGAGATAATCCGGGACTATTTCCGGGAGAGATCTCTTTTGTTCCCGACAAAGTCGGGATCTGTAGGTCGAAGGGGTGTTTCTTGCGGTGTTCCACAGGGGTCCGTTTTGGGCCCACTGCTGTGGAACATCGCCTATGACCGCGTTTTAAGGTCTGTCCTTCCCCCCGGTTCATACGCCGTGTGTTACGCCGATGACACATTGGTGATGGCCGGGGGGGAGACGTGGGAGGAGGCCGTAGCACTGGCCAATTTAGCGGTGGCCTGCGTCGTGCGCGTTATTAGGAACGTGGGTTTGCGGGTGGCCCCCCAAAAGACGGAAGCGCTATTTTTTAGCGCCAAGTCCAGGGGTAAGCCTCCCGCAGCCCACGTTTTTGTGGATGGAGAGCTCGTCGTGGTGGGGGCCCAGATGCAATATCTGGGTCTTCAGTTGGATGGGGTTTTTGGTTTTGGTCCGCACTTCGGTCGTCTGGCCACCAAGGCTCTGGGCGTGGCGTCGGCTTTGAGCCGGCTCCTCCCCAACCTTGGGGGTCCCGGCGGCCGAGTGCGTCGTTTGTACGCCGGCACCGTTCTAGCCGTCGTTTTATACGGCGCCCCCGTGTGGGCGGCTGCCATGCTGGAGGACCGGCGCATCATGTTACTGGTGCGCCGTATCCAAAGGCTGGTAGCCGTCAGAATCGCACGGGGGTATAGGACCGTGTCGGGCGAGGCCGCCTCGGCCCTGGCTGGTTTCCCCCCTCTGGAGTTACTCGCCGTCGAACGGGCAGACGTTTATGTCCAGCGGCGGGAGCTCCAGGGGGGGGGAGTTGTCTTGACCCCCAGGGTCGAGTCGGCGATTAGGTGTCAGGCTCGGCGGCGCGTGTTAGAGGAATGGGAAAGATCCCTCCTCACCCCGAAAACCAGATCGGGGGCACGCGTCGCCGAGGCCATCCAACCCCTTCTCCGCGCATGGACGGAGAGGGGCCACGGCGAGCTGAGTTTCAGGATGACGCAGGTATTCACCGGACATGGTTGTTTCGGTGAGTACCTGCGTCACATAGGGAAGGAAAGCACGGCGCAGTGCCACCACTGCGAGGACGGCCACGAGGACACGGCGCAGCACACGCTGGCAGTTTGCCCAGCGTGGAGCGAAGAGCGCCGTGTCCTCGTGAGGTGTGTAGGGAGGAACTTGTCCCTCCCAGCATTGGTCAAGGCCATGCTGGGAGGGGAGGAGAAATGGAGGGCCGTCGCCTCCTTCTGCGAGACTGTAATGTCCCAGAAGGAGGCGGCGGAGCGGGAGAGAAGGGGGGTGACCGTCGTCGGTGCACGCACCGGCGTCGGTTAGTCCCTGGCGGGAGGGCCGGGGGTGGTACCCCGCGGGGGAGAGCGTCGCTCCCTCCGTGGGCCCACCTTCGTCACCCTCCCGTCGCGGGGGGGCTATTTGGGGCTGTTAGTTTTTGGGGCTTAGGCCTCGGGAGCCGAGGATCACCGCGCGGGGACGCGGCCCTCGGCTCCGCTCCCTATTTGGGGGCGGGTGAGGGGGGCGATGGCCCCCCCCACATCGAGGACTGAAGCCCGTATTTTCGGGCAGGGGGGCGGGGAATCTCCCCTCCCCCCCGGGTTAGGATAGGTGCGGGGGTCCCCGGAAGTAATACTTTGTAGTTCCCGGGGGCCCCCAGCATGCACCTGAGGATGGCCATCCGACGGGTTTTTAGTGGGTAAGAATCCCACATACCCCCCAGTCCCTCCCCGGGGCCTGGGGGGATCTTTTCGAAGATTTTCCCGTCGTAAAAAAAAAAAAAAAAAAAAAAAAAAAAAAAAAAGGGTTAGAGTGGGTTCCTCCACGTGGGCTCCACCTTGTCGTGGTGCGGAGGCTTAAGCCGAAACCCTTCGGGGGGACGGCGAACTAAGAGAGTCCAAGCCGTCGTAGTCGGGGGTGAGTCTCGGGCCTGGGTCCGTACTCCCTCCCGGCGGCGGCGGTTGTATGAATGTGTGTGTGAATGAGATGCGGCCGGGTTGTCGGTGGATATTTCCGAGGAGACTAACCAAACGGGACCAGTAATCCCGTGACCGGGGTGTATAGCTATGTCAGTACCTGACCTCTGCGGCGTAATAAACGGGAACGTAAGTCTGCCCCTTGGGGCAGCAAAGACCGTGTGAAACCGCATGTTCAACGTGGGAAGACCGCTGGCTGTGCACTGACTGGAGCCTATCCCGGAGTTGAAGTCGGCAAAACGGGCGCATGTGTGGAGGATTACCTGACCAGTATTTCCTCATATCCTGCTAGGGGGAATATACTCTAGCACCGTCTAGCCCGAGGTCTGGATGTGCGGGTGATCGGATCACTACGCGTCCATTCGATAGGGGTGACGTTAAACCTTTTGCATCATATTTTATTTAACCTTTTTTGTAGAGTCTTTTCGTGCGAATAGGGTTGGTCACCTGACAAACCGCTTCTCGGCTTTCGCACGCATAACTAGGGATTTTTTACCGGCGGGGATAGATGCCCATCTGCGGATGGGCTGCCATGATGGCCGAACCGTCGTAAGAATTTATTTACGACAATTATGGATGTACCAAAATTTAAAAATGATACTGTATCCAGAGATGGAACAACTTCTGTGTCCACGGCGAGCACAGTTGTTGGCCCCGCAATCGCCAAGAGGAGGGCAGCCAAGTTGGCTGTTGTCAGCGTGGAGCGAGTTGACTTGACTCGCTTCAAGTCCCCTGATACCGGGGATAGTATGGAGAAAGAGGGTGCGGCCGGGCCGTCCACGTCAGGGGCGGAATCCCTATCGAGGGCGTCCTCGGTGGCATCCCTCGCGTCTGTTGTCGGGGGGATGGCGATCTCCCCCACACCCGTCGATGAGCCAGAGTCGGATGGCTCTGGAGTTTTTCCTCTTCCTGCCAAGCGGAAGAGGGGTAGGCCGGCTACTACTGGCCTAGGTGTTGGTCTGCTTGCCCGCAAGCAAGCAGAACAGGCGCAAGCAAAGCGCGAGAAGGAGGAGGAGGCGATGCGGATCATGCTTGATCCCTCCATACCTGCCCCCTCCACGCCGAAGAATCGCATCTTGGAGTGTAAGCTCCAAGAGGAAATGGAGATGGCCCCGACACCGGCCATCAACGCACAGGTTCTCGAGCACGTCGATGCTATCAGGAAGGTAGCAGCGTGCTCGGGTAACTTGAAGGGGGAGCTGGTTAGCCAGCTATATAAGGCGGCTGCAGCTGTCAAGGTGGCCATGACTACCGTATCCCTGCGAGCTCAGCAAACAGGGATCGGTGAGCAGGTGGAGGACCTCCGGAGGGAAATTCAATCCCTCCGGATGGAGAATAAACGTCTCCAGCAAGAGCTGGAGAAATTTTGGGCGAGCAAAGTAGCTCATGCTTCGCCGCCGGGAGCACGGCCGCCGCGTTCTCCGGTTAGGCGCTGGGCTTCGCCGTCACCACCCAGGGCACTTTCGCCCGTGAGGATGACGACGTTTTTGGGAGGGGAGGAGCGCGCGACTCGGGACACCTCTGATGAAACCCTGGATAATAGGGTGTCTCGCATTGTCGCTGAGAAGTTACGGGTTCTGGGTGTTTCACAGGTCCCGCTAACTAAGGTTGGTCCGTCTTCTGCACCCCCCATGGTGCAGACGGCGAGTAAGCAGAAGAAGAAGGTGGGTCGTAACACGGGATTAACCGCTGCCCCAGAGAACAGTGGTAGCAGCAGCATCACCGCAAAGGTGCCTGCCCTGGCTCCCCCCACACCGGCCCAGAGTACTCCCTGGGTCCAAGTTGTGGGGCGTAAGGCCAAAAGGGCAGCCAACAAGGCGGATAAGGAGGGGTCTAAAGCCCCTCCCAAACAAAGCGAGGCGGCTACAACATCCGCCCCGCCCAAGAAGAAGGCTGGCCCCGCCCAGAAGGCCCAAGCCACCAAGCGGCGCCCCCCCAAGACGGCAGCGGTCGTCATAACCTGCCCTGAGGGGCAATATGGAGAAACGATCCGAGCGGCCAGGGAGAAGATCGACCTGGCCGCAATAGGAATTGAAAATCTGCGCGTCAAACGCGCTTTTAGTGGAGCTCTCCTCCTCGAGGTCCCAGGGGCTGAGGGAGCTCAGCGAGCGGACACCTTGGCCTCCCGAATGAGGGAGGCCATAGGTGATAAGGAAGGTGTGCGGATAGCTCGCCCCGTAAAAAAGGGCGAGCTTCGAATACGGGGTTTGGATGACTCCGTCACGGCGGAGGAAGTTCTCTCCGCCGTGGCGGAAAATGGGGCCTGTGAGCCCTCTTTAGTTAAAGTTGGCCCTATTAGAATGGCCCAACGTGGACTAGGCACCGTATGGGTGCAATGTCCTCTGACAGCGGCACTGCAAATTGCCGCCGTCAAGACATTAAAAGTAGGGTGGGTGAGGGCCGGCGTGGAGTTATTAGACGACCGCCCTCTCCAGTGTTTCAAGTGCCTGGAGAGGGGGCACGTTATGAGTCAATGCAGCGGCACTGCAGATCGCAGTGACCGCTGCTATAGGTGCGGCGAGGTCGGCCACAGGGCCCGGGAATGTAATTCCCGGGTACGGTGCCCGGTCTGCGCCGATTTAGGGCGTCCTGCAGACCACAGAATGGGCGGGGCGAAATGCAACCCGCCCAAGAAGAAGGGCGGCAGTGGCACCGGGGGGAAGTCGACCTCGTCGGCAACCTCCCGGCCCACCGTCGCAGGGGGTTCGGGGAAGGGGGTGAGTGAGGGGAGCGGTAAAACCTCCCCTCTTTTATCTGTAGGGGTGAGTGCCTCTTGCGAGGATATGGAAGTTGGCCGGGAGGATGCCGCGAGACAATCATAAATGTCTCTCGGCATCCTTCAGGCCAATCTTAACCACGCCCGTCAGGCCCAGGACATGTTCGTCCATGGCCTGGCGGAGCGTGGTTGTGAGCTAGGTATCGCGTCCGAGCCGTACCGTGTTCCAAATGATGACCCACGTTGGGCATCGGACACGGGCGGCTCGGTCGCGATTTTTTGTGGTGGTTGTACCCTCCCCTTCTCCGCAGTGGAGAAGGGGAGATGTTTTGTGTGTGTGGAGTGGGGGCCCATCTCCGTGGTTGGGGTATATATATCCCCAAACATCGGTCTCGCCCAGTATGAGGATGTTTTGGACGGCGTGGCGGACATAGTCCGCCGCATTGCACCCCGTCCAATTATTGTAGCCGGGGACTTCAATGCCAATTCTGAGCATTGGGGTTCCCGGAGGCGTAACGCGAGGGGCGAGGCCGTTGAAGAATGGGCAGCGGCTCTTAATTTAGTTTTGTTAAATTCGGGTAGTACTAGTACGTGCGTGCGGCGACAGGGGGAATCTATTGTGGATTTATCTTTTGCAACCCCCTCCGCCGCACGCATCGTGACAGGCTGGCGGGTGTTGGAGAGCGAGACTCTTTCTGACCATCTTTACATCGAGATCAGACTCTCCAACCCCCGTCAGCAGAGCCGCTGCCCGGTACGTGGTGATCAACCACGGAGATGGGCACTCCACAAATTAGATGAGGACAGGTTGTTGGCCGCCGTCCTCCTGGCTACATGGCCGAAGATCGGGCCACCCGGGGATCTTGATCCCCGGAATGAAGTAGGTTGGCTGCGGGGCATGTATGCGGACGTTTGTGACGCATCCATGCCCCGGGCGAAGACATGCCGCCGGAAGGCAGCGTACTGGTGGTCGTCCGACATTGCCGAGTTACGGCGTGTCGCGACGGCCACCAGACGCCAGTTTACCCGCGCCCGAAGACGCGGGGTGGCCAGGAGGACGGAGGAGAGCTACGAGGCGTACCGTGTTGCACGGTGCGACCTCGTAGTCGCTATTAAGAAGGCCAAGGTCAGAGCCTGGGAGGAGTTGTTAGTCTCCCTTGACTCTGATCCCTGGGGACGCCCTTACCGTATGGTTTTGGGAAGGTTGCAGCGAAGGACGTCCCCAGAGACAGAGTCCATGGACCCCCAGGTCCTGGAAAATGTTTTGAACACTCTCTTCCCGGAGGACCGGGAGGGAGCTTTTTTAGATTGGAGCCTCCCCCCTCCGGGGGAGATGTTTGGTGAGGACCTGGGGGTAACTCAGGAGGAGCTGGCCAGGGCCGCCGGTAAGCTAGGGGGTCGCCGCAAGGCCCCCGGCCCCCGACGGTGTACCTGGCCGTATCATCGCTCTGTCCTTGGCCTTCGTGTCGGACCGCCTGAGGCAGCTTTTCACTAGCTGTCTCAGGCGGGGAATTTTTCCCAGCGAGTGGGGGCTAGCCAGGCTCGTCCTGCTCCCGAAAAAGGGCAGACCAGCGGGCACCCCTTCGGCCTATAGGCCTTTATGTTTGCTGGACGAGGTGGGCAAGCTCTTCGAAAGAGTCATTGCCAACCGCCTCGTCCAGCACCTGTCCCGGGTAGGTCCGGACCTCCACGAGGAACAGTACGGGTTCCGCGAGGGTCGCTCAACCGTAGATGCTATTCTGCGTGTGAGGGCCCTCGCGGAAAAGGAGATGGGTAGGGGCAGGGTGTTGTTGGCGGTTTCTTTGGATATCGTCAATGCCTTCAACACCCTGCCCTGGAAGGCGGTGGGGGAGGCGATGAGATACCATCGCTTCCCCCGATACCTCGTGGAGGTTATCCGGGACTATTGCCGGGACAGGCGACTCATTTACCCCGTCAAGGACGGGGGTTTTGGCCGAAGGGGTGTTTCTTGCGGGGTTCCACAGGGGTCCGTTTTGGGCCCGCTCCTGTGGAACCTCGCGTATGACCGCGTATTGAGGTCTGCCCTCCCCCTCGGTGCATCCGTAGTGTGTTACGCCGATGACACACTCGTGATGGCCGGGGGGGAGACGTGGGAGGAGGCCGTAGCCATGGCGAACTTGGCGGTGGCCTGCGTCGTGCGTGCAATTAGGTGCGTGGGTCTGCGGGTGGCCCCCCAGAAGACGGAAGCGCTTTTCTTTAGCGCCAAGTCTAGGGGTAAGCCTCCCGCAGCCCACGCTTTTGTGGATGGTGAGCTCGTCGTGGTGGGGTCCCAGATGCAGTATCTGGGTCTCCAGCTGGATGGTGTGTTTGGGTTTGTCGGCCACTTTGGTCGTCTTGGCCCCAAGGCCATGGGAGTTGCCTCGGCCCTAGGCCGATTGCTCCCCAACCTTGGTGGCCCGGGCGCCCGGGTGCGCCGGCTTTTTGCCAACACGGTTCTTGCCGTAGTAATGTACGGCGCCCCCGTCTGGGCGGCCTCCATGCTGGAGGATCGGCGCATCATTCGATTGATGCGTCGCATCCAAAAGCTGGTTGCCGTCCGGATCATACGGGGGTACAGAACCGTGTCTGGAGAGGCGGCCTCGACCCTGGCGGGTCTGCCGCCCCTGGAGCTTCTCGCCTGTGTGTACGCAGATGTGTACACACAACTGCGGGAGCTCCGGGGACAAGGCGTTGTTTTGACCCCCAGGGTCGACGCCGCGGTGAGAGATCAAGCCCGGCGGCACATGTTAGAGAGGTGGCGAGAACGCCTCTCGAACCCCGAGACAAGATCGGGGGCACGTGTCGCCGGGGCCATCCAGCCCCTTTTCCAGCAATGGCTGGACAGGGGTCACGGCGAGCTGACATATAGAGTGACGCAGGTATTCACCGGACATGGTTGTTTCGGTGAGTACCTGCGTCACATAGGGAAGGAGAGCACGGCGCAGTGCCACCACTGCGAGGACGGCCACGAGGACACGGCGCAGCACACGCTGGCAGTTTGCCCAGCGTGGAGCGAAGAGCGTCGTGTCCTCGTGAGGTGTGTAGGGAGGAACTTGTCCCTCCCAGCATTGGTCAAGGCCATGCTGGGAGGGGAGGAGAAATGGAGGGCCGTCGCCTCCTTCTGCGAGACTGTAATGTCCCAGAAGGAGGCGGCGGAGCGGGAGAGAAGGGGGGTGGCCGCCGTCGGTGCACGCACCGGCGTCGGTTAGTCCCTGGCGGGAGGGCCGGGGGTGGTACCCCACGTAGGAGAGCGTAGCTCCCTCCGTGGGCCCACCTTCGTCACCCTCCCGTCGCGGGGGGTTATTTCGGGGCTGTTAGTTTTTGGGGCTTAGGCCCCGGGAGCCGAGGATCACCGCGCGGGGACGCGGCCCTCGGCTCCGCTCCCTATTTGGGGGCGGGTGAGGGGGGCGATGGCCCCCCCCTCATCGAGGATTGAAGCCCGTATTTTCGGGCAGGGGGGCGGGGGGAATCTCCCCTCCCCCCCCGGGTTAGGATAGGTGCGGGGGTCCCCGGAAGTAATACTCTGTAGTTCCCGGGGGCCCCCAGCATGCACCTGAGGACGGCCATCCGACGGGTTTTTAGTGGGTAAGAATCCCACATACCCCCCAGTCCCTCCCCGGGGCCTGGGGGGATCTTTTCGAAGATTTTCCCGTCGTAAAAAAAAAAAAAAAAAAAAAAAAGGGTTAGAGTGGGTTCCTCCGCGTGGGCTCCACCTTGTCGTGGTGCGGAGGCTTAAGCCGAAACCCTTCGGGGGGACGGTGAACTAAGAGAGTCCAAGCCGTCGTCGTCGGGGGTGAGTTACGGGCCTGGGTCCGTGCTCCCTCCCGGCGGCGGCGGTTGTATGAATGTGTGTGTGAATGAGATGCGGCCGGATTGTCGATGGATATTTCCGTGGAGACTAACCAAGCGGGACCAGTAATCCCGTGACCGGGGTGCATAGCTATGTCAGTACCTGACCTCTGCGGCGTAATAAACGGGAACGTAAGTCTGCCCCTTGGGGCAGCAAAGTCCGTGTGAAACCGCATGTTTAACGTGGGAAGACCGCTTGCTGTGCACTGACTGGAGCCTATCCCGGAGTTGAAGTCGGCAAAACGGGCGCATGTGTGGAGGATTACCTGACCAGTATTTCCTCATATCCTGCTAGGGGGAATAAACCCTAGCACCGTCTAGCCCGAGGTCTGGATGTGCGGGTGATCGGATCACTACGCGTCCATTCGATAGGGGTGACGTTAAACCTTTTGCATCATATTTTATTTAACCTTTTTTGTAGAGTCTTTTCGTGCGAATAGGGTTGGTCACCTGACAAACCGCTTCTCGGCTTTCGCACGCATAACTAGGGATTTTTTACCGGCGGGGATAGATGCCCATCTGCGGATGGGCTGCCATGATGGCCGAACCGTCGTAAGATTTATTACGACATAATATGGACGAGCACAAAACAAAAACTGACTCTGTATCCAGAGATGGAACATCCACTGTGTTCACGGCGAGCACAGTGGTTGGCCCCGCAATCGCCAAGCGTAGGGCAGCCAAGTTGGCTGTTATAAATGTGGAGCGTGTTGACCTGACACGCTTCAAGTCCCCAAACACCGGGGATATTATTGTGAAGGAGGGTGTGGCTGGGCCGTCCTCGTCAGGGGTGAAATCCCTGTCGAGGGCGTCCTCGGTGGCATCCCTCGCATCCGTCGTAGGGGAGATGGTGATCTCCCCTACCCCCGTCGATGACACTGAGTCAGATGGCTCAGTGACTGGCCCTCTTCCCGTCAAAAGGAAGAGGGGCAGGCCGGCTACTACCGGCCTAGGAGTTGGCCTGCTTGCTCGCAAGCAGGAGGAGCAGGCGCGCGCCAAGCGCGAAAAGGAAGAAGAGGTGGCCAGATATATACTGGACCCCTCTATACCGGCCCCCTCTACGGCCAAAAGCCGTATGTTGGAGAACCGGTTCATGGAAGAGATGTCGGATGCACCTACGCCGACTCTTAGTGCTGAACTCCTGGTGCACATAGATGCCATCAGGAAGGTGGCGGCAGGTTCGAACAATCTCAAGGGAGATTTTGTTCGGAAATTGAATGAGGCGGCTGCAGCAATCAAGGTTGCTGTGACCACCCTCACGCTAAGGGCACGAGACACGGGAGTGGACGAACAGATGGAGGAACTCCGGAGGGAAGTGCAATCCCTCCGGAAGGAGAACAAACACCTTCACCAGAAGGTGGACGAGCTGAGGTGCGCCAAAACACCTCATGCGTCGCCCCCGGGCGCGCGACCACCGCGCTCCCCGGTAAGACGCTGGGCATCGCCGTCGCCGTCACCCCCCCGGGCACGTTCGCCCGTGGAGATGACGAGCTTTGGAGGAGGAAAGGATAGGGTCACACAGGGTTTACCCCAAGAGACCCTTGAGGAACAGGTGTCCCGAGTAGTCTCGGAGAAGTTGCGGGCCCTAGGAGTTTCCAAGGCCCCGCATGTTGATGTCGGTCCGTCTTCTGCACCCCCCAAGGTGCAGAAGGCGGCGAAGGAGCAGAAGAAGGTGGGGCGTAAGGCGGAACCAACCGCCACCCCACCCAGTAGCAGCAGCAGCAGCAACGCCCAGCAAGAGGCGACTCCCCCAACACCAGCCCAGAGCACTCCCTGGGTGCAGGTCTTGGGGCGAAGAGCCAAGAAGGAGGGGAAAAAGATGGAAAAGGAGGGCCCTAAAGGTCCTCCCAAACAAAGCGGAGCGGCCACCACATCCGCCCTGCCAACGAAGAAGGCTGGATCCGCTCAGAAGGCACCAGCCTCAAAGCGGCGCCCCCCTAAGACGGCTGCGGTCGTCATCACTTGCCCAGAAGGGCAATACGGTGAGACGATCCGGGCGGCCAGGGAGAAGATCGACCTGGCCGCAATAGGCATTGAAAATTTGCGCGTCAAACGCGCCTTTAGCGGAGCTCTCCTCCTTGAGGTCCCAGGGACCGAGGGAGCTCAGCGAGCAGACACCTTGGCCTCCCGTATGAGGGAGGTCATAGGTGAAAAAGAGGGTGTCCGAATAGCTCGCCCTGTCAAGAAGGGCGAACTACGAATTCGGGGATTAGACGACTCCGTCACGGCGGAGGAAGTTATCTCCGCCGTGGCGGAAAACGGGGGTTGTGACCCCACTTTAGTAAGGGTTGGGCCAATCAGAATGGCCCAACGTGGATTGGGCACCGCATGGGTGCAGTGTCCTCTGGCTGCGGCAATCAAAGTCGCCGCAGCCAAGACTTTAAGGGTGGGTTGGGCAAGGGCCGGCGTGGAGTTGCTGGACGACCGCCCTCTCCAGTGCTTCAAGTGCCTGGAGAGGGGGCACGTCCAGAGTCAGTGCAGCGGCACTGCAGATCGCAGTGACCGCTGCTATAGATGCGGTGAGAGGGGACACAAGGCCCGGGAGTGTAATTCCCGGGTACGATGCCCAGTCTGCGCCGACTTAGGGCGGCCGGCAGACCACAGAATGGGCGGGGCAAAATGCAACCCGCCCAAGAAGAAGGGCGGCGGTGCCACCGGGGGGAAGTCGACCTCGTCGGCAACCTCCCGGCCCACCGTCGCAGGGGGTTCGGGGAAGGGGGTGAGTGAGGGGAGCGGTAAAACCTCCCCTCTTTTATCTGTAGGGGTGAGTGCCTCTTGCGAGGACATGGAAGTTGGCCGGGAGGATGCCGCGAGACAATCATAAATGTCTCTCGGCATCCTTCAGGCCAATCTTAACCACGCCCGTCAGGCCCAGGACATGTTCGTCCATGGCCTGGCGGAGCGTGGTTGTGAGCTAGGTATCGCGTCCGAGCCGTACCGTGTTCCAGATGATGACCCACGCTGGGCATCGGACACGGGCGGCTCGGTCGCGATTTTTTGTGGTGGTTCTACCCTCCCCTTCTCCGCAGTGGAGAAGGGGAGATGTTTTGTGTGTGTGGAGTGGGGGCCCATCTCCGTGGTTGGGGTATATATATCCCCAAACATCGGTCTCGCCCAGTATGAGGATGTTTTGGACGGCGTGGCGGACATTGTCCGCCGCATTGCACCCCGTCCAATTATTGTAGCCGGGGACTTCAATGCCAAGTCAGGGCATTGGGGTTCCCGGAGGCGGAACGCGAGGGGCGAGGCCGTTGAAGAATGGGCAGCGGCTTTGAATTTATGTTTGTTAAATACAGGGAACGTTAGTACGTGCGTGCGGCGGCAGGGGGAATCCATCGTTGATTTATCCTTTGCAACCCCCTCCGCCGCGCGTATCGTGACAGGCTGGCGGGTGTTGGAGAGCGAGACGCTTTCCGATCATCTCTATATTGAGATTAGACTCTCCAACCCCCGTCAGCAGAGCCGCTGCCCGGTGCGTGGTGATCAACCACGGAGATGGGCACTCCACCGTTTAGACGAGGACAAGTTGTTAGCCGCCGTCCTCCTGGCTACGTGGCCGAAGATTGGGCCCCCCGGGGAACTTGATCCCCGGAATGAAGTAGGTTGGCTTCGGGGCATGTATGCGGACGTTTGTGACGCATCCATGCCCCGGGCGAAGACATACCGCCGGAAGGCAGCGTACTGGTGGTCGTCCGACATCGCTGAGTTACGGCGTGTCGCGACGGCCACCAGGCGCCAGTTTACCCGCGCTCGAAGACGCGGAGGAGCCAGGAGGACGGAGGAAATATATGAGGCGTATCGAGTCGCACGACATGAACTCGTCGTTGCGATTAAGAAGGCCAAGGCCAGAGCTTGGGAGGAGTTGTTAGCCTCCCTTGACTCTGATCCCTGGGGACGCCCTTACCGTATGGTTTTGGGAAGGTTGCAGCGAAGGACGTCCCCAGAGACGGAGTCCATGGACCCCCAGGTCCTGGAAAATGTTTTGAGCACTCTCTTCCCGGAGGACCGGGAGGGAGCTTTTTTGGATTGGAGCCTCCCCCCTCCGGGGGAGATGTTTGGTGAGGACCTGGGGGTAACTCAGGAGGAGCTGGCCAGGGCCGCCGGTAAGCTTGGGGGTCGTCGCAAGGCCCCCGGCCCCGACGGTGTTCCTGGCCGTGTCATTGCTCTGACCTTGGCCTTCGTGCAGGACCGCCTGAGGCAGCTGTTCACTAGCTGTCTCAGGCGGGGAATTTTCCCCCGAGAGTGGGGAATTGCCAGGCTCGTCCTGCTCCCAAAAAAGGGCAGACCAGCGGGCACCCCTTCGGCCTATAGGCCTTTGTGTTTGCTGGACGAGGCGGGCAAGCTCTTCGAAAGAGTAATTGCCAACCGCCTCGTCCAGCATTTATCCCGGGTAGGACCGGACCTCCACGAGGAGCAGTATGGATTCCGCGGGGGTCGTTCAACCGTAGACGCTATTCTACGTGTGAAGGCCCTCGCGGAAAAGGAGATGGGTAAGGGCAGGGTGTTGTTGGCGGTTTCTTTGGATATCGTCAATGCCTTCAACACCCTGCCCTGGAAGGCGGTGGGGGAAGCGATGCGTTATCATCACTTCCCCCGATACCTCGTGGAGGTGATCCGGGACTATTTCCGGGAGAGATTTCTTTTGTTCCCGACAAAGTCGGGATCTGTAGGTCGAAGGGGTGTTTCTTGCGGTGTTCCACAGGGGTCCGTTTTGGGCCCACTGCTGTGGAACATCGCCTATGACCGCGTTTTAAGGTCTGTCCTTCCCCCCGGTTCATACACCGTGTGTTACGCCGATGACACATTGGTGATGGCCGGGGGGAGACGTGGGAGGAGGCCGTAGCACTGGCCAATTTAGCGGTGGCCTGCGTCGTGCGCGTTATTAGGAACGTGGGTTTGCGGGTGGCCCCCCAAAAGACGGAAGCGCTATTTTTTAGCGCCAAGTCCAGGGGTAAGTCTCCCGCGGCCCACGTTTTTGTGGATGGAGAGCTCGTCGTGGTGGGGGCCCAGATGCAATATCTGGGTCTTCAGTTGGATGGCGTTTTTGGTTTTGGTCCGCACTTCGGTCGTCTGGCCACCAAGGCTCTGGGCGTGGCGTCGGCTTTGAGCCGGCTCCTCCCCAACCTTGGGGGTCCCGGCGGCCGAGTGCGTCGTTTGTACGCCGGCACCGTCCTAGCCGTCGTTTTATACGGCGCCCCCGTGTGGGCGGCTGCCATGCTGGAGGACCGGCGCATCATGTTACTGGTGCGCCGTATCCAAAGGCTGGTAGCCGTCAGAATCGCACGGGGGTATAGGACCGTGTCGGGCGAGGCCGCCTCGGCCCTGGCTGGTTTCCCCCCTCTGGAGTTACTCGCCGTCGAACGGGCAGACGTTTATGTCCAGCGGCGGGAGCTCCAGGGGAGGGGAGTTGTCTTGACCCCCAGGGTCGAGTCGGTCATTCGTAGTCAAGCTCGGCGGCGCGTGTTAGAGGAATGGGAAAGATCCCTCCTCACCCCGAAAACCAGATCGGGGGCACGCGTCGCCGAGGCCATCCAACCCCTTCTCCGCGCATGGACGGAGAGGGGCCACGGCGAGCTGAGTTTCAGGATGACGCAGGTATTCACCGGACACGGTTGTTTCGGTGAGTACCTGCGTCATATAGGGAAGGAAAGCACGGCGCAGTGCCACCACTGCGAGGACGGCCACGAGGACACGGCGCAGCACACGCTGGCAGTTTGCCCAGCGTGGAGCGAAGAGCGTCGTGTCCTCGTGAGGTGTGTAGGGCGGAATTTGTCCCTCCCAGCACTGGTCAAGGCCATGCTGGGAGGGGAGGAGAAATGGAGGGCCGTCGCCTCCTTCTGCGAGACTGTAATGTCCCAGAAGGAGGCGGCGGAGCGGGAGAGAAGGGGTGTGACCGTCGTCGGTGCACGCACCGGCGTCGGTTAGTCCCTGGCGGGAGGGCCGGGGGTGGTACCCCACGTAGGAGAGCGTAGCTCCCTCCGTGGGCCCACCTCCGTCACCCTCCCGTCGCGGGGGGTTATTTCGGGGCTGTTAGTTTTTGGGGCTTAGGCCCCGGGAGCCGAGGATCACCGCGCGGGGACGCGGCCCTCGGCTCCGCTCCCTATTTGGGGGCGGGTGAGGGGGGCGATGGCCCCCCCCTCATCGAGGATTGAAGCCCGTATTTTCGGGCAGGGGGGCGGGGGGAATCTCCCCTCCCCCCCGGGTTAGGATAGGTGCGGGGGTCCCCGGAAGTAATACTTTGTAGTTCCCGGGGGCCCCCAGCATGCACCTGAGGATGGCCATCCGACGGGTTTTTAGTGGGTAAGAATCCCACATACCCCCCAGTCCCTCCCCGGGGCCTGGGGGGATCTTTTCGAAGATTTTCCCGTCGTAAAAAAAAAAAAAAAAAAAAAAGGGTTAGAGTGGGTTCCGGGGAGAGTATGGAGAAAGAGGGTGCGGCCGGGCCGTCCTCGTCAGGGGCGAAATCCCTGTCGAGGGCGTCCTCGGTGGCGTCCCTCGCGTCTGTTGTCGGGGAGATGGTGATCTCCCCCACCCCCGTCGATGAGCCAGAGTCGGATGGCTCTGGAGTTTTCCCTCTTCCTGCCAAGCGGAAGAGGGGCAGGCCGGCTACTACCGGCCTAGGTGTTGGCCTGCTTGCCCGCAAGCAAGCAGAACAGGCGCAAGCTAAGCGCGAGAAGGAGGAGGAGGCGATGAGGATCATGCTGGATCCCTCTGTACCTGCCCCCTCCACGACCAAAAATCGAATCTTGGAGTGCAAGCTCCAAGATGAAATGGAGATGGCCCCGACACCGGCCATCAATGCTCAGGTGCTCGAGCACGTCGACGCTATCAGAAAGATAGCAGCGTGCTCGGGTAACCTGAAGGGTGAGCTTGTCAGCCAGCTCTACAAGGCAGCTGCAGCTGTGAAGGTGGCTATGACCACCGTTTCCCTGAGAGCTCAAAAATCAGGGTTCGGTGAGCAAGTAGAAGACCTCCGGAGGGAAATTCAATCCCTCCGGATGGAGAATAAACGTCTCCAGCAAGAGCTGGATAAGAGATGGGAGGGCAAACAACCTCATGCCTCGCCACCGGGAGCACGGCCGCCGCGTTCTCCGGTTCGGCGCTGGGCTTCGCCGTCGCCGTCACCCCCCCGGGCACTTTCGCCCGCGAGGGTGACGACGTTTTTGGGAGAGGAGAGGGCGACGCAGGACATACCTCATGAGACCCTTGAGGAGAGGGTGTCTCGCGTCGTCGCGGAAAAGCTGCGGGCCCTTGGAGTTTCCAAGGCCCCGCAAGTTGATGTCGGTCCGTCTTCTGCACCTCTCAAGGTGCAGAAGACAATTAAGCAACAGAAGAAGGCGGGACGCAATTCGGGATCTATCGCTCCCCCACCAAGCAGCAGTGATAGCATCCCCGAGAAGATGCCTGCCCCGGCTCCCCCCACACCGGTCCAGAGTATTCCCTGGGTCCAGGTTGTGGGGCGTAAAGCCAAAATGGCAGCCAAGAAGGCGGACAAGGAGGGGTCTAAAGCCCCTCCCAAACAAAGCGGGGTGTCTACAACATCAGCCCCGCCCACGAAGAAGGCTGGCCCCGCCCAGAAGGCCCAAGCCACCAAGCGGCGCCCCCCCAAGACGGCTGCGGTCGTCATAACCTGCCCTGAGGGGCAATATGGTGAAACGATTCGAGCGGCCAGGGAGAAGATCGACCTGGCCGCTATAGGCATCGAGAATTTGCGCGTCAAACGCGCTTTTAGCGGAGCTCTCCTCCTCGAGGTCCCTGGGGCCGAGGGAGCTCAACGAGCGGACACCTTGGCCTCCCGAATGAGGGAGGTCATAGGTGAGAAACAAGGTGTGCGGATAGCTCGCCCCGTTAAGAAGGGCGAGCTCAGAATTCGGGGTTTGGATGACTCCGTCACGGCGGAGGAAGTCCTCTCCGCCGTGGCGGAGAATGGGGCATGTGACCCCTTATTTGTTAAAGTTGGGCCAATCAGGATGGCCCAACGCGGACTGGGCACCGTATGGGTGCAATGTCCTCTGACAGCGGCACTAAAAATTGCCGCTGCCAAGACTATTCGTATTGGGTGGGTGAAAGCCGGCGTCGAGTTGTTGGACGACCGCCCTCTTCAGTGCTTCAAGTGCCTGGAGAGGGGGCACGTCATGAGTCAATGCAGCGGCACTGCAGATCGCAGTGACCGCTGCTACAGGTGTGGAGACGTCGGCCATAAAGCACGGGAATGTAATTCCCGTGTGCGGTGCCCAGTCTGTGCCGATCTTGGTCGGCCAGCGGATCATCGAATGGGCGGGGCAAAATGCAACCCGCCCAAGAAGAAGGGCGGCGGTGGCACCGGGGGGAAGTCGACCTCGTCGGCAACCTCCCGGCCCACCGTCGCAGGGGGTTCGGGGATGGGGGTGGGTGAGGGGAGCGTTACAACCTCCCCTCCTTTACTTGTAGGGGTGGGTTCCTCTTGCGAGGATATGGAAGTTGGCCGGGAGGATGCCGCGAGACAAACGTAAATGTCTCTCGGCATCCTTCAGGCCAATCTTAACCACGCCCGTCAGGCCCAGGACATGTTCGTCCATGGCCTGGCGGAACGTGGTTGTGAGCTAGGTATCGCGTCCGAGCCGTACCGTGTTCCAGATGATGACCCACGCTGGGCATCGGACACGGGCGGCTCGGTCGCGATTTTTTGTGCTGGAGCTACCCTCCCCTTCTCCGCAGTGGAGAAGGGGAGATGTTTTGTCTGCGTGGAGTGGGGGCCCATCTCCGTGGTTGGGGTATATATATCCCCAAACATCGGTCTCGCCCAGTATGAGGATGTTTTGGACGGCGTGGCGGACATAGTCCGCCGCATTGCACCCCGTCCAATTATTGTTGCCGGGGACTTCAATGCCAAGTCTGAGCATTGGGGTTCCCGGAGGCGTAACGCGAGGGGCGAGGCCGTTGAAGAATGGGCAGCGGCTCTTAATTTAGTTTTATTAAATACGGGAAGTACTAGTACGTGCGTGCGGCGACAGGGGGAGTCCATTGTGGATTTATCCTTTGCAACCCCCTCCGCCGCACGCATCGTGACAGGCTGGCGGGTGTTGGAGGGCGAGACTCTTTCCGATCATCTTTATATCGAGATCAGACTCTCCAACCCCCGTCAGCAGAGCCGCTGCCCGGTGCGTGGTGATCAACCACGGAGATGGGCACTCCACAAATTAGATGAGGACAGGTTGTTGGCCGCCGTCCTCCTGGCTACATGGCCGAAGATTGGGCTCCCCGGGGAACTTGACCCCCGGATTGAAGTAGGTTGGCTTCGGGGCATGTATGCGGACGCTTGTGACGCATCCATGCCCCGGGCAAAGACATGCCGCCGGAAGGCAGCGTACTGGTGGTCGTCCGACATTGCCGAGTTACGGCGTGTCGCGACGGCCACCAGGCGCCAGTTTACCCGCGCCCGAAGACGCGGAGGAGCCAGGAGGACGGAGGTGAAATATGAGGCGTATCGTGTCGCACGACATGAACTCGTCGTTGCGATTAAGAAGGCCAAGGCCGGAGCATGGGAGGAGCTGTTAGCCTCCCTTGACTCTGATCCCTGGGGACGCCCTTACCGTATGGTTTTGGGAAGGTTGCAGCGAAGGACGTCCCCAGAGACGGAGTCCATAGACCCCCAGGTCCTGGATCACGTTTTGAGCACTCTCTTCCCGGAGGACCGGGAGGGAGCTTTTTTGAATTGGAGCCTCCCCCCTCCGGGGGAGATGTTTGGTGAGGACCTGGGGGTGACTCAAGAGGAGCTGGCCAGGGCCGCCGGTAAGCTTGGGGGTCGTCGCAAGGCCCCCGGCCCCGACGGTGTTCCTGGCCGTGTCATTGCTCTGACCTTGGCCTTCGTGCAGGACCGCCTGAGGCAGCTATTCACTAGCTGTCTCAGGCGGGGAATTTTCCCCCGAGAGTGGGGAATTGCCAGGCTCGTCCTGCTCCCAAAAAAGGGCAGACCAGCGGGCACCCCTTCGGCCTATAGGCCTTTGTGTTTACTGGACGAGGCGGGCAAGCTCTTCGAAAGAGTAATTGCCAACCGCCTCGTCCAGCATTTATCCCGGGTAGGACCGGACCTCCACGAGGAGCAGTATGGATTCCGCGGGGGTCGTTCGACCGTAGACGCTATTCTACGTGTGAGGGCCCTCGCGGAAAAGGAGATGGGTAAGGGCAGGGTGTTGTTGGCGGTTTCTTTGGATATCGTCAATGCCTTCAACACCCTGCCCTGGAAGGCGGTGGGGGAAGCGATGCGTTATCATCGCTTCCCCCGATACCTCGTGGAGATAATCCGGGACTATTTCCGGGAGAGATCTCTTTTGTTCCCGACAAAGTCGGGATCTGTAGGTCGAAGGGGTGTTTCTTGCGGTGTTCCACAGGGGTCCGTTTTGGGCCCACTGCTGTGGAACATCGCCTATGACCGCGTTTTAAGGTCTGTCCTTCCCCCCGGTTCATACACCGTGTGTTACGCCGATGACACATTGGTGATGGCCGGGGGGGAGACGTGGGAGGAGGCCGTAGCCATGGCGAACTTGGCGGTGGCCTGCGTCGTGCGCGCAATTAGGTGCGTGGGTTTGCGGGTGGCCCCCCAAAAGACGGAAGCGCTATTTTTTAGCGCCAAGTCCAGGGGTAAGCCTCCCGCAGCCCACGTTTTTGTGGATGGAGAGCTCGTCGTGGTGGGGGCCCAGATGCAATATCTGGGTCTTCAGTTGGATGGGGTTTTTGGTTTTGGTCCGCACTTCGGTCGTCTGGCCACCAAGGCTCTGGGTGTGGCGTCGGCTTTGAGCCGGCTCCTCCCCAGCCTTGGGGGTCCCGGCGGCCGAGTGCGTCGTTTGTACGCCGGCACCGTTCTAGCCGTCGTTTTGTACGGCGCCCCCGTGTGGGCGGCTGCCATGCTGGAGGACCGGCGCATCATGTTACTGGTGCGCCGTATCCAAAGGCTGGTAGCCGTCAGAATCGCACGGGGGTATAGGACCGTGTCGGGCGAGGCCGCCTCGGCCCTGGCTGGTTTCCCCCCTCTGGAGTTACTCGCCGTCGAACGGGCAGACGTTTATGTCCAGCGGCGGGAGCTCCAGGGGAGGGGAGTTGTCTTGACCCCCAGGGTCGAGTCGGTCATTCGTAGTCAAGCTCGGCGGCGCGTGTTAGAGGAATGGGAAAGATCCCTCCTCACCCCGAAAACCAGATCGGGGGCACGCGTCGCCGAGGCCATCCAACCCCTTCTCCGCGCATGGACGGAGAGGGGCCACGGCGAGCTGAGTTTCAGGATGACGCAGGTATTCACCGGACACGGTTGTTTCGGTGAGTACCTGCGTCGTATAGGGAAGGAAAGCACGGCGCAGTGCCACCACTGCGAGGACGGCCACGAGGACACGGCGCAGCACACGCTGGCAGACTGCCCAGCGTGGTGCGAGGAGCGCCGTGTCCTCGTGAGGTGTGTAGGGAGGAACTTGTCCCTCCCAGCATTGGTCAAGGCCATGCTGGGAGGCGAGGAGAAATGGAGGGCCGTCGCCTCCTTCTGCGAGACTGTAATGTCCCAGAAGGAGGCGGCGGAGCGGGAGAGAAGGGGGGTGGCCGCCGTCGGTGCACGCACCGGCGTCGGTTAGTCCCTGGCGGGAGGGCCGGGGGTGGTACCCCACGTAGGAGAGCGTAGCTCCCTCCGTGGGCCCACCTCCGTCACCCTCCCGTCGAGGGGGGTTATTTTTGGGGCTGTTAGTTTTTGGGGCTTAGGCCCCGGGAGCCGAGGATCACCGCGCGGGGACGCGGCCCTCGGCTCCGCTCCCTATTTGGGGGCGGGTGAGGGGGGCGATGGCCCCCCCCTCATCGAGGATTGAAGCCCGTATTTTCGGGCAGGGGGGCGGGGGGAATCTCCCCTCCCCCCCGGGTTAGGATAGGTGCGGGGGTCCCCGGAAGTAATACTTTGTAGTTCCCGGGGGCCCCCAGCATGCACCTGAGGATGGCCATCCGACGGGTTTTTAGTGGGTAAGAATCCCACATACCCCCCAGTCCCTCCCCGGGGCCTGGGGGGATCTTTTCGAAGATTTTCCCGTCGTAAAAAAAAAAAAAAAAAAAAAAAAAAAAAAAAAGGGTTATCCCTGGGGACGCCCTTACCGTATGGTTTTGGGAAGGTTGCAGCGAAGGACGTCCCCAGAGACAGAGTCCATGGACCCCCAGGTCCTGGATCACGTTTTGCAGACTCTCTTCCCGGAGGACCGGGAGGGAGCCTTTTTGGATTGGAGCCTCCCCCCTCCGGGGGAGATGTTTGGTGAGGACCTGGGGGTATCTCAGGAGGAGCTGGCCAGGGCCGCCGGTAAGCTCGGGGGTCGCCGCAAGGCCCCCGGCCCCGACGGTGTACCTGGCCGTATCATCGCTCTGTCCTTGGCCTTCGTGTCGGACCGCCTGAGGCAGCTTTTCACTAGCTGTCTCAGGCGGGGAATTTTTCCCAGCGAGTGGGGGCTAGCCAGGCTCGTCCTGCTCCCGAAAAAGGGCAGACCAGCGGGCACCCCTTCGGCCTATAGGCCTTTATGTTTGCTGGACGAGGTGGGCAAGCTCTTCGAAAGAGTCATTGCCAACCGCCTCGTCCAGCACCTGTCCCGGGTAGGTCCGGACCTCCACGAGGAACAGTACGGGTTCCGCGAGGGTCGCTCAACCGTAGATGCTATTCTGCGTGTGAGGGCCCTCGCGGAAAAGGAGATGGGTAGGGGCAGGGTGTTGTTGGCGGTTTCTTTGGATATCGTCAATGCCTTCAACACCCTGCCCTGGAAGGCGGTGGGGGAGGCGATGAGATACCATCGCTTCCCCCGATACCTCGTGGAGGTTATCCGGGACTATTTCCGGGACAGGCGACTCATTTACCCCGTCAAGGACGGGGGTTTTGGCCGAAGGGGTGTTTCTTGCGGGGTTCCACAGGGGTCCGTTTTGGGCCCGCTCCTGTGGAACCTCGCGTATGACCGCGTATTGAGGTCTGCCCTCCCCCTCGGTGCATCCGTAGTGTGTTACGCCGATGACACACTCGTGATGGCCGGGGGGGAGACGTGGGAGGAGGCCGTAGCCATGGCGAACTTGGCGGTGGCCTGCGTCGTGCGTGCAATTAGGTGCGTGGGTCTGCGGGTGGCCCCCCAGAAAACGGAAGCGCTTTTCTTTAGCGCCAAGTCTAGGGGTAAGCCTCCCGCAGTCCACGCTTTTGTGGATGGTGAGCTCGTCGTGGTGGGGTCCCGGATGCAGTATCTGGGTCTCCAGCTGGATGGTGTGTTTGGGTTTGTCGGCCACTTTGGTCGTCTTGGCCCCAAGGCCATGGGAGTTGCTTCGGCCCTAGGCCGATTGCTCCCCAACCTTGGTGGCCCGGGCGCCCGGGTGCGCCGGCTTTTTGCCAACACGGTTCTTGCCGTAGTAATGTACGGCGCCCCCGTCTGGGCGGCCTCCATGCTGGAGGATCGGCGCATCATTCGATTGATGCGTCGCATCCAAAAGCTGGTTGCCGTCCGGATGATACGGGGGTACAGAACCGTGTCTGGAGAGGCGGCCTCGACCCTGGCGGGTCTGCCGCCCCTGGAGCTTCTCGCCTGTGTGTACGCAGATGTGTACACACAACTGCGGGAGCTCCGGGGACAAGGCGTTGTTTTGACCCCCAGGGTCGACGCCGCGGTGAGAGATCAAGCCCGGCGGCACATGTTAGAGAGGTGGCGAGAACGCCTCTCGAACCCCGAGACAAGATCGGGGGCACGTGTCGCCGGGGCCATCCAGCCCCTTTTCCAGCAATGGCTGGACAGGGGTCACGGCGAGCTGACATATAGAGTGACGCAGGTATTCACCGGACATGGTTGTTTCGGTGAGTACCTGCGTCACATAGGGAAGGAGAGCACGGCGCAGTGCCACCACTGCGAGGACGGCCACGAGGACACGGCGCAGCACACGCTGGCAGTTTGCCCAGCGTGGAGCGAAGAGCGCCGTGTCCTCGTGAGGTGTGTAGGGAGGAACTTGTCCCTTCCAGCATTGGTCAAGGCCATGCTGGGAGGGGAGGAGAAATGGAGGGCCGTCGCCTCCTTCTGCGAGACTGTCATGTCCCAGAAGGAGGCGGCGGAGCGGGAGAGAAGGGGGATGGCCGCCGTCGGTGCACGCACCGGCGTCGGTTAGTCCCTGGCGGGAGGGCCGGGGGTAGTAACCCGCGTAGGAGAGCGTAGCTCCCTCCGTGGGCCCACCTTCGTCACCCTCCCGTCGCGGGGGGTTATTTTTGGGGCTGTTAGTTTTTAGGGCTTAGGCCCCGGGAGCCGAGGATCACCGCGCGGGGACGCGGCCCTCGGCTCCGCTCCCTATTTGGGGGCGGGTGAGGGGGGCGATGGCCCCCCCCTCATCGAGGATTGAAGCCCGTATTTTCGGGTAGGGGGGCGGGGAATCTCCCCTCCCCCCCGGGTTAGGATAGGTGCGGGGGTCCCCGGAAGTAATACTTTGTAGTTCCCGGGGGCCCCCAGCATGCACCTGAGGATGGCCATCCGACGGGTTTTTAGTGGGTAAGAATCCCACATACCCCCCAGTCCCTCCCCGGGGCCTGGGGGGATCTTTTCGAAGATTTTCCCGTCGTAAAAAAAAAAAAAAAAAAAAAAAAAAAGGGTTAGAGTGGGTTCCTCCGCGTGGGCTCCACCTTGTCGTGGTGCGGAGGCTTAAGCCGAAACCCTTCGGGGGGACGGTGAACTAAGAGAGTCCAAGCCGTCGTCGTCGCGGGTGAGTCTCGGGCCTGGGTCCGTGCTCCCTCCCGGCGGCGGCGGTTGTATGAATGTGTGTGTGAATGAGATGCGGCCGGTTTGTCGGTGGATATTTCCGAGGAGACTAACCAAGCGGGACCAGTAATCCCGTGACCGGGGTGTATAGCTATGTCAGTACCTGACCTCTGCGGCGTAATAAACGGAACCGTAAGTCTGCCCCTCGGGGCAGCAAAGACCGTGTGAAACCGCATGTTCAACGTGGGAAGACCGCTGGCTGTGCACTGACTGGAGCCTATCCCGGAGTTGAAGTCGGCAGAGCGGGCGCATGTGTGGAGGATTACCTGACCAGTATTTCCTCATATCCTGCTAGGGGGAATATACCCTAGCACCGTCTAGCCCGAGGTCTGGATGTGCGGGTGATCGGATCACTACGCGTCCATTCGATAGGGGTGACGTTAAACCTTTTGCATCATATTTTATTTAACCTTTTTTGTAGAGTCTTTTCGTGCGAATAGGGTTGGTCACCTGACAAACCGCTTCTCGGCTTTCGCACGCGTAACTAGGGATTTTTTACCGGCGGGGATAGATGCCCATCTGCGGATGGGCTGCCATGATGGCCGAACCGTCGTAAGATTTATTACGACATAATATGGATGCACCCAAACAACAAAACGATAGTACAGTATCCAGAGATGGAACAACTTCTGTGTCCACGGCGAGCACAGTTGTTGGCCCCGCTATCGCCAAGCGCAGAGCAGCCAAGTTGGCTGTAATTAACGTGGAGAGAGTCGATTTGACTCGATTCAAGTCCCCTAATTCCGGGGACAGTGTCGAGAAGGAGGGTGTGGCCGGGCCTTCCTCGTCAGGGGTGAAATCCCTGTCGAGGGCGTCCTCGGTGGCATCCCTCGCATCCGTCGTAGGGGAGATGGTGATCTCCCCTACCCCCGTCGATGGCACTGAGTCAGATGGCTCAGTGACTGGCCCTCTTCCCGTCAAAAGGAATGGGGCAGGCCGGCTACTACCGGCCTAGGAGTTGGCCTGCTTGCTCGCAAGCAGGAGGAGCAGGCGCGCGCCAAGCGCGAAAAGGAAGAAGAGGTGGCCAGATATATACTGGACCCCTCTATACCGGCCCCCTCTACGGCCAAAAGCCGTACTTTGGAGAACCGGTACGTGGCCGAGATGTCGGATGCACCAACGCCGACTCTTAGCGCGGAACTCCTGGTGCATATAGATGCCATCAGGAAGGTGGCGGCAGGTTCGAGCAATCTCAAGGGAGATTTTGTTCGAAAGTTGAATGAGGCGGCTGCAGCAATCAAGGTTGCTGTGACCACCCTCACTCTAAGGGCTCGAGACACTGGAGTGGACGACCAAATGGAGGAACTCCGGAGGGAAGTACAATCCCTCCGGATGGAGAACAAACACCTTCACCAGAAGGTGGAGGAACTGAGGTGCGCCAAAGCACCTCATGCATCGCCCCCGGGCGCGCGACCACCGCGCTCCCCGGTAAGACGTTGGGCATCGCCGTCGCCGTCACCCCCCCGGGCACGTTCGCCTGTGGAGATGACGAGCTTTGGAGGAGGAAAGGAAAGGGTCACACAGGGTTTACCCCAAGAGACCCTTGAGGAGCAGGTGTCCCGAGTAGTCTCGGAGAAGTTGCGGGCCCTAGGAGTTTCCAAGGCCCCGCAAGTTGATGTCGGTCCGTCTTCTGCACCCCCCAAGGTGCAGAAGGCGACGAAGGAGCAGAAGAAGGTGGGGCGTAAGGCGGAACCAACCGCCACCCCACCCAGTAGCAGCAGCAGCAGTAACGCCCAGCAAGAGGCGACTCCCCCCACACCGGCCCAGAGCAATACCTGGGTGCAGGTTTTGGGGCGAAGAGCCAAAAAAGAGGCGAAGAAGACGGGAAAGGAGGGTCCTAAAGCCCCTCCCAAACCAGGCGGTGCGGCTACAACACCCGCTCCGCCCACGCAGAAGGCTGGCCCCGCTCAGAAGGCCCCAGCCACCAAGCGGCGCCCGCCGAAGACAGCGGCGGTCGTGATCACATGCCCAGAAGGGCAATATGGGGAGACGATCCGAGCGGCCAGGGAGAAGATCGACCTGGCCGCCATAGGGATAGAAAATTTGCGCGTCAAACGCGCTTTTAGTGGTGCTCTGCTCCTCGAGGTCCCAGGAGCCGAGGGAGCCCAACGAGCAGACACCTTGGCCTCCCGAATGAGGGAGGTCATTGGTGAAAAAGAAGGAGTAAGGATAGCTCGCCCCATCAAAAAGGGCGAACTACGTGTTCGGGGCCTGGATGACTCCGTCACGGCGGAGGAAGTTATCTCCGCCGTGGCGGAAAACGGGGGTTGTGACCCCACTTTAGTAAGGGTTGGGCCAATCAGAATGGCCCAACGTGGATTGGGCACCGCATGGGTGCAGTGTCCCTTGGCTGCGGCAATCAAAGTCGCCGCAGCCAAGACTTTAAGGGTGGGTTGGGCGAGGGCCGGCGTGGAGTTGCTGGACGACCGCCCTCTCCAGTGCTTCAAGTGCCTGGAGAGGGGGCACGTCCAGAGTCAATGCAGCGGCACTGCAGATCGCAGTGACCGCTGCTATAGATGCGGTGAGAGAGGACACAAGGCCCGGGAGTGTAATTCCCGGGTACGATGCCCAGTCTGCGCCGACTTAGGGCGGCCGGCAGACCATAGAATGGGCGGGGCCAAATGCAACCCGCCCAAAAAGAAGGGCGGCGGTGGCCCCGGGGGGAAGTCGACCTCGTCGGCAACCTCCCGGCCCACCGTCGCAGGGGGTTCGGGGAAGGGGGTGGGTGAGGGGAGCGTTAGAACCTCCCCTCCTTTATCTGTAAGGGTGGGTTCCTCTTCGGAGGATATGGAAGTTGGCCGGGAGGATGCCGCGAGACAAATGTAAATGTCTCTCGGCATCCTTCAGGCCAATCTTAACCACGCCCGTCAGGCCCAGGACATGTTCGTCCATGGCCTGGCGGAGCGTGGTTGTGAGCTAGGTATCGCGTCCGAGTCGTACCGTGTTCCAGATGATGACCCACGTTGGGCATCGGACACGGGCGGCTCGGTCACGATTTTTTGTGCTGGAGCTACCCTCCCCTTCTCCGCAGTGGAGAAGGGGAGATGTTTTGTCTGCGTGGAGTGGGGGCCCATCTCCGTGGTTGGGGTATATATATCCCCAAACATCGGTCTCGCCCAGTATGAGGATGTTTTGGACGGCGTGGCGGACATAGTCCGCCGCATTGCACCCCGTCCAATTATTGTTGCCGGGGACTTCAATGCCAAGTCTGGGCATTGGGGTTCCCGGAGGCGGAACGCGAGGGGCGAGGCCGTTGAAGAATGGGCAGCGGCTCTTAATTTAGTTTTATTAAATTCGGGTAGTACTAGTACGTGCGTGCGGCGACAGGGGGAATCTATTGTGGATTTATCTTTTGCAACCCCCTCCGCCGCACGCATCGTGACAGGCTGGCGGGTGTTGGAGAGCGAGACTCTTTCCGATCATCTTTATATCGAGATCAGACTCTCCAACCCCCGTCAGCAGAGCCGCTGCCCGGTGCGTGGATATCAACCACGGAGATGGGCACTCCACAAATTAAATGAGGATAAGTTGTTGGCCGCCGTCCTTCTGGCTACGTGGCCGAAGATCGGCCCACCCGGGGATCTTGATCCCCGGAATGAAGTAGGTTGGCTTCGGGGCATGTA
Organism: Hedychridium roseum; assembly: GCA_963989215.1. Taxonomy (NCBI): domain Eukaryota; kingdom Metazoa; phylum Arthropoda; class Insecta; order Hymenoptera; family Chrysididae; genus Hedychridium; species Hedychridium roseum. The sequence continues at coordinate 333,018 of OZ022312.1, read as the reverse complement.
TGCGGACGTTTGTGACGCATCCATGCCCCGGGCGAAGACATGCCGCCGGAAGGCAGCGTACTGGTGGTCGTCCGACATTGCCGAGTTACGGCGTGTCGCGACGGCCACCAGACGCCAGTTTACCCGCGCCCGAAGACGCGGGGGAGCCAGGAGGACGGCGGAGACCTACGAGGCGTACCGTGCTGCGCGGTGCGACCTCGTAGTCGCAATTAGGAAGGCCAAGGCCAGAGCTTGGGAGGAGTTGTTAGCCTCCCTTGACTCTGATCCCTGGGGACGCCCTTACCGTATGGTTTTGGGAAGGTTGCAGCGAAGGACGTCCCCAGAGACAGAGTCCATGGACCCCCAGGTCCTGGATCACGTTTTGCAGACTCTCTTCCCGGAGGACCGGGAGGGAGCCTTTTTGGATTGGAGCCTCCCCCCTCCGGGGGAGATGTTTGGTGAGGACCTGGGGGTATCTCAGGAGGAGCTGGCCAGGGCCGCCGGTAAGCTTGGGGGTCGTCGCAAGGCCCCCGGCCCCGACGGTGTTCCTGGCCGTGTCATTGCTCTGACCTTGGCCTTCGTGCAGGACCGCCTGAGGCAGCTATTCACTAGCTGTCTCAGGCGGGGAATTTTCCCCCGAGAGTGGGGAATTGCCAGGCTCGTCCTGCTCCCAAAAAAGGGCAGACCAGCGGGCACCCCTTCGGCCTATAGGCCTTTGTGTTTGCTGGACGAGGCGGGCAAGCTCTTCGAAAGAGTAATTGCCAACCGCCTCGTCCAGCATTTATCCCGGGTAGGACCGGACCTCCACGAGGAGCAGTATGGATTCCGCGGGGGTCGTTCAACCGTAGACGCTATTCTACGTGTGAAGGCCCTCGCGGAAAAGGAGATGGGTAAGGGCAGGGTGTTGTTGGCGGTTTCTTTGGATATCGTCAATGCCTTCAACACCCTGCCCTGGAAGGCGGTGGGGGAAGCGATGCGTTATCATCGCTTCCCCCGATACCTCGTGGAGGTGATCCGGGACTATTTCCGGGAGAGATTTCTTTTGTTCCCGACAAAGTCGGGATCTGTAGGTCGAAGGGGTGTTTCTTGCGGTGTTCCACAGGGGTCCGTTTTGGGCCCACTGCTGTGGAACATCGCCTATGACCGCGTTTTAAGGTCTGTCCTTCCCCCCGGTTCATACACCGTGTGTTACGCCGATGACACATTGGTGATGGCCGGGGGGGAGACGTGGGAGGAGGCCGTAGCACTAGCCAATTTAGCGGTGGCCTGCGTCGTGCGCGCAATTAGGGGCGTGGGTCTGCGGGTGGCCCCCCAAAAGACGGAAGCGCTATTTTTCAGCGCCAAGTCTAGGGGTAAGCCTCCCGCAGCCCACGCTATTGTGGATGGTGAGCTCGTCGTGGTGGGGGCCCAGATGCAATATCTGGGTCTTCAGTTGGATGGCGTTTTTGGTTTTGGTCCGCACTTCGGTCGTCTGGCCACCAAGGCTCTGGGCGTGGCGTCGGCTTTGAGCCGGCTCCTCCCCAACCTTGGGGGTCCCGGCGGCCGAGTGCGTCGTTTGTACGCCGGCACCGTTCTAGCCGTCGTTTTATACGGCGCCCCCGTGTGGGCGGCTGCCATGCTGGAGGACCGGCGCATCATGATACTGGTGCGCCGTATCCAAAGGCTGGTAGCCGTCAGAATCGCACGGGGGTATAGGACCGTGTCGGGCGAGGCCGCCTCGGCCCTGGCTGGTTTCCCCCCTCTGGAGTTACTCGCCGTCGAACGGGCAGACGTTTATGTCCAGCGGCGGGAGCTCCAGGGGAGGGGAGTTGTCTTGACCCCCAGGGTCGAGTCGGCGATTAGGTGTCAGGCTCGGCGGCGCGTGTTAGAGGAATGGGAAAGATCCCTCCTCACCCCGAAAACCAGATCGGGGGCACGCGTCGCCGAGGCCATCCAACCCCTTCTCCGCGCATGGACGGAGAGGGGCCACGGCGAGCTGAGTTTCAGGATGACGCAGGTATTCACCGGACACGGTTGTTTCGGTGAGTACCTGCGTCAGATAGGGAAGGAGAGCACGGCGCAGTGCCACCACTGCGAGGACGGCCACGAGGACACGGCGCAGCACACGCTGGCAATTTGCCCAGCGTGGAGCGAAGAGCGCCGTGTCCTCGTGAGGTGTGTAGGGCGGAATTTGTCCCTCCCAGCATTGGTCAAGGCCATGCTGGGAGGGGAGGAGAAATGGAGGGCCGTCGCCTCCTTCTGCGAGACTGTAATGTCCCAGAAGGAGGCGGCGGAGCGGGAGAGAAGGGGGGTGACCGCCGTCGGTGCACGCACCGGCGTCGGTTAGTCCCTGGCGGAAGGGCCGGAGGTGGTACCCCGCGTAGGAGAGCGTCGCTCCCTCCGTGGGCCCACCTCCGTTTCCCTTCCGTCGCGGGGGGGTTATCTTTGGGGCCGTTAGTTTTTGGGGCTTAGGCCCCGGGAGCCGAGGATCACCGCGCGGGGACGCGGCCCTCGGCTCCGCTCCCTATTTGGGGGCGGGTGAGGGGGGCGATGGCCCCCCCCCTCATCGAGGATTGAAGCCCGTATTTTCGGGCAGGGGGGCGGGGGGAATCTCCCCTCCCCCCCGGGTTAGGATAGGTGCGGGGGTCCCCGGAAGTAATACTTTGTAGTTCCCGGGGGCCCCCAGCATGCACCTGAGGATGGCCATCCGACGGGTTTTTAGTGGGTAAGAATCCCACATACCCCCCAGTCCCTCCCCGGGGCCTGGGGGGATCTTTTTGAAGATTTTCCCGTCGTAAAAAAAAAAAAAAAAAAAAAAAAAAAAAAGGGTTAGAGTGGGTTGAAGATAGGCGGGGCGATGCAATACCATCGCATCCCCCCTTATCTCGCACGTTTCGTGCGAGAATATTTTAGGGACAGGTGGCTGTCTTACACAGACGGCGGTGGGCGAGTGCGAGGAAGGAGGGTCAGCTGTGGGGTACCTCAGGGCTCAGTCCTGGGCCCCTTATTATGGGACCTCGCGTACGACGAGGTCCTCAGATCCCAGCTTCCCATGGGATGTAACGTCATCTGCTATGCAGATGACACGTTGGTGCTGGCCACGGGACAGGATTGGCAGGAAGTGGGAACGCTGGCAAACCTGGCCATTGCCTGCGTCATGAGAGGAGTGAAGGGCATGGGGCTTGAAGTGGCCCCGGCAAAGACAGAGGCGATTTTCCTGCATGCCAGGGGTGAGAAGCCTCCCTCTGACATGCAGGTGCTAGTGGATGGAACTCCCGTCCGGGTGGGGAACCAGCTACAGTACCTGGGCCTTCACCTGGACGGGACGTGGTCATTTCGGGGCCACTTCAACGAGGTGGTTCCGCGAGCGACAAGGGTGGCGTCGGCGCTGTGCCGACTTCTCCCAAATATCGGCGGACCAAGTGGGAGGGTGAGGCGTCTCTATGCCTCAACAGTTTCGTCGGTGGTGCTGTACGGTGCCCCCGTCTGGGCCGGCGCGGTCGTGGAAACCAAAGGGATTCGCGACCAGCTGCGCCGAGCCCAGCGCCTGATAGCAATCAGGATAATCCGTGGGTACCGTACAGTATCTTACGAGGCGGCAATAGCCCTAGCGGGTCTTCCCCCCTGGGGGATCGCCGCCTGTGTGTACGAGGAGATGTACGCCCGTACGAGGGATCCCTCAGGGAGGGGAGCAATCATCGCTCCTAGGGAGAAGGAGGCGCTGCGTTTCTGGGCGCAAAGGCGCAAGTTGGAGCTGTGGCGAAACACAGCGGAGGCCCCGAGGACCGCCTCTGGTAGGCGAGTGGTGGGGGCAATATGGCCCATAATAGAGGAATGGGTGGCGAGAGGGCACGGAGAAGTCTCATTTAGATTGGCACAGGTGCTCACCGGACATGGCTGTTTCGGTGAGTACCTGTGCCAAATAGGAAAGGAGGTGGCACCCCGGTGCCACCATTGCACGGCGAGTATGGACACGGCTCAGCATACACTGGCCGAATGTCCAGCGTGGGCGGAAGAGCGCCACGACTTGATACAAGTCGCTGGCGCAGATCTCTCACCCCCAGCATTGATCTCCGCAATGCTGAGGGATGAGGGGGCGTGGAGAGCAGTCGTCTCCTTCTGTGAGAAAGTTATCTCCCAGAAGGAGACGGCGGAGAGGGAGCGTAGGGGGGTAATTGTCGCCGGTGCTCGCGCCGGCGTTGGTTAGTCCTCGGCGGGAGGGCCGGGGGTGGTATCCCGCGTGGGCCCACCTTCGTCACCCTCCCGTCGCGGGGGGTTATTTTGGGGCTGTTAGTTTTTGGGGCTTAGGCCCCGGGAGCCGAGGATCACCGCGCGGGGACGCGGCCCTCGTCTCCGCTCCCTATTTGGGGGCGGGTGAGGGGGGCGATGGCCCCTCCCTCATCGAGGATTGAAGCCCGTATTTTCGGGCAGCGGGGCGGGGAGTAACCCCTCCCCCCCGGGTTAGGATAGGTGCGGGGGTCCCCGGAAGTAATACTCTGTAGTTCCCGGGGGCCCCCAGCATGCACCTGAGGATGGCCATCCGTCGGGTTTTTAGTGGGTAAGAATCCCACATACCCCCCAGTCCCTCCCCGGGGCCTGGGGGGATCTTTTCGAAGATTTTCCCGTCGTAAAAAAAAAAAAAAAAAAAAAAAAAAAAAAAAAAAAGGGTTAGAGTGGGTTAGAGTGGGTTCCTCCGCGTGGACTCCACCTTGTCGTGGTGCGGAGGCTTAAGCCGAAACCCTTCGGGGGGACGGCGAACTAAGAGAGTCCAAACCCCAGGGGCTGATAGACTTGCTCTATCAGTACGGGTCTAGCGAACCCGGGGTACCTGAGCCGGGGGCGGATGAGCGCTATCCGTTTCCTAATACCGTAAGCTCTCAGGCGGCTTCAACAACCAGTGCAGGGCGTGGCACTGGTACGTTGTCGTTCTGGGGGCCCGGGGATCTTGGCTTCACCGCCCGGATCACGAGGTAGAAAACCTCTATAAAAAATCACCCCAATCCTAAGGTATGATGCGCGCCGATGGGATGAATGGCTGGAGGGTAATCCAGTCTTTAGCGATCACCTCTGGGGCACCTGCCGCACCCCAGAGTATTTAGGCCTTCCCAGGTAAGGCGGCTCTGCCTGGGTCGTATTTTTCCGACCTACTCGTGGGACGAAAATGGATTCCTATTTTTTTGAAAAAACTGATTTGGACACATTGGCAACAGACACTGGCATGGCTACCGGTACTGATTTGACCTCTGGCGAAGCGGAAGGTGATGATCTTCTCATCACAAGGGACTCGTTGTGCCCTAAACCGGCGGTGGTGCGTGTGGAGCGTCTCGATAGGCCGTTTTTGCGGTCTCGGGCGCTCCAACGATCCCAAACATTGGGGCTTGCGGATGCTATTCCGGGGCCATCCGGGTCAGGGCCCAGTTCCCTGTCCCGGGCGTCCTCGGTTGCCTCCATTAGCTCCATTGATGGTAGCGCGGCGGAGATGGTTGTCAGTGGCGAAGACACGGACGTTTCCGTGTCCGTCTCTGGCCTCCTTCCCGCCAAGAGGAAGAGGGGCAGACCAGCGACAACTGGTCTGGGTGTTGGACTCCTTGCTCGCAAACTGGAGCAGGAGGCCCGCGCGAAGAAGGAAAGGGAGGAGGAGGCGTTAAGGAGGATCTTAGATCCTACTGTCCCGCCCCCTCCCCCTTCGGCGAAACAACGGCAGGCGGAGGACAGGGTCATCGAGGAGATCTCGGAGGCCCCTACTCCTGACCTGTCGGCGGGGATGTTGGCGCACGTGGCCACTATTAGAAAGGTGGCTTCGTGCTCCAATAATCTTAAAGGAGACCTGGTCAGGAAGATGAACGAGGCAGTCATCTTCCTGAAGGCAGCCACCACTACCCTGGCGGTTCGTGCCCAGGAAACTGGGCACAGTACGAGCATGGAGGCACTCCGGAGGGAAGTCACTTCCCTTCGCGAGGACAACTGGCGCCTCCAACAGGAGGTGAAGATGATGCGGGAGGAGAGGCTTGCCCCTCCTCCTCGGGTGGCAACACCATCGCCACCGCGAAAGATGTCACATCCTCCGCCGCCGCGGTCCCCATCGCCGACGGCGAGGACGTGGCGCTCCCCTGTGAGGGGGAGAAGTAGGGAGCGTTCTTCCTCACCTGTTCCGTTTGTAGAACGGCAGGAGAGGAAGAAGAAGAAGGGGGGAAGCATCGCTTCCCAAAGTGGGCCTCAGGCCCGGGAGTCCGCCCTTTTCAGGGCGCCTGCGGGGCCTCTGGCCCCGGGACCCGCCCTTCTAAGGGCGTCTTCGGGGCCTTCGGGCTCAAAACCCGCCCCTCTAGGGGCGTCTTCGGGGCCTTCGGGCCGGGAACCCGCCCTTCTAAGGGCGTCTTCGGGGTCTAAGACCCAGAAACCCGCCCTTTTAAGGGCGACGCCCTCTGCTCCTGCGCCACCTGCCTCCACTCAATCGTGGGCGCAGGTGGTTGGCAGGAAGGCCAAGAGGGCGCAGAAGGTGGCTGCCACCGAGGCCAATGTACCTCGGCCGGCAGGTAAGAAGGCAGCACCAGCGGCCAAGCCGGTGAAAGCTGCCGTCAAAAGGCAGCCAAAGACGGCAGCAATTGCCCTCACTTGCCCCGAGGGCAAATACGCGGACGCAGTCCGCATCGTAAGGTCCTCGATTGACCTGCAGACTGTCGGTGTAGACAGCCTGCGGGTCAAACGAGCTTATACCGGGGCCCTCTTAATAGAGATCCCCGGCGAGGAGAGGGCGATGAAGGCTGATGCCCTCGCCCATAAAATGAGGGACGCCCTCAAAGACATGGAGGGGGTCAAGGTGGCCCGCCCTGTCAAAATGGGGGAGCTTAGGCTCCGACGATTGGACCCCTCCGTTACAGCGGAGGAGACGATATCCGCGGTGGCACGTGTTGGGGGCTGTGACCCAACCGCTGTCACCGCGGGTATAATTCGGGCAGCACCCAGGGGTCTCGGGACCCTGTGGGTCAGGTGCCCCCTTAGTGCGGCCGTTAAGGTCGCGAAATCGGGGCCCTTGTCCATTGGTTGGACAAGGGCGAAGGTTGAAATGCTGGAGGCAAGGCCCCTCCAGTGTTTTAGGTGCCTCGAAAAGGGGCACGTAGTGGCCAACTGCAAGAGCGGCCCCGATAGACGGGACCGCTGTTACAGGTGTGGTGTGGCGGGGCACAAAGCCCGGGACTGCGCCTCCCAAGTAAACTGCGCACTTTGCGCAGACCTTGGGAGGCCAGCCAACCACCGTTTGGGGGGTCCCAAATGCACCCCCCCCAAACGGGGGAAGACGGGAGGGGACGAGGTGGCGAAGAAGCCCCCGCCAAAAAAGGCGGGGACTTCTTCAAAGCCCAAGGCTCCGCTTAGAGCGGATAATATGGAGGTGACGCATTAGCGTCTTTTTGGGCACCATTTGGAGCCATTTTGGGCCAGACCATCGGCCCGGGGGCTGGGGAGTACCACGCGGGGACGTGGCCCCAGCTCCGCTCCCTATTTGGGGGCAGGTGAGGAGGCGTTGGCCCCTCCTCACCAGGGAAGGAGCCCAATCATGGGCTGAGGGGGGGGTATTCACTGGCAACCTTTGCCTTGAATGCCCCTCCCTCCGGGTTAGGTTCTATAATGCAGGGGGCTGCCTGGATGTAATATTAAATAGTTCCCGGGCAGTCCCCTAACGCATTGAGGAAGGCCAACCGTCGAGTTTTTAGTGAGTAAGAATCTCACATAACCACCAGCCCCTCCCCGGGGGTTGGTGGTATCTTCTAGAAGATTTTCTCGACGTAAAAAAAAAAAAAAAAAAAAAAAAGGGTTAGAGTGGGTTCCTCCGCGTGGGCTCCACCTTGTCGTGGTGCGGAGGCTTAAGCCGAAACCCTTCGGGGGGACGGCGAACTAAGAGAGTCCAAGCCGTCGTCGTCGGGGGTGAGTCGCGGGCCTGGGTCCGTGCTCCCTCCCGGCGGCGGCGGTTGTATGAATGTGTGTGTGAATGAGATGCGGCCGGATTGTCGATGGATATTTCCGTGGAGACTAACCAAGCGGGACCAGTAATCCCGTGACCGGGGTGTATAGCTATGTCAGTACCTGACCTCTGCGGCGTAATAAACGGAACCGTAAGTCTGCCCCTCGGGGCAGCAAAGACCGTGTGAAACCGCATGTTCAACGTGGGAAGACCGCTGGCTGTGCACCGACTGGAGCCTATCCCGGAGTTGAAGTCGGCAAAACGGGCGCATGTGTGGAGGATTACCTGACCAGTATTTCCTCATATCCTGCTAGGGGGAATATACCCTAGCACCGTCTAGCCCGAGGTCTGGATGTGCGGGTGATCGGATCACTACGCGTCCATTCGATAGGGGTGACGTTAAACCTTTTGCATCATATTTTATTTAACCTTTTTTGTAGAGTATTTTCGTGCGAATAGGGTTGGTCACCTGACAAACCGCTTCTCGGCTTTCGCACGCATAACAAGGGATTTTTTACCGGCGGGGATAGATGCCCATCTGCGGATGGGCTGCCATGATGGCCGAACCGTCGTTAATTTTACACTAACGACATATGGATGAACTCAACATAAAAAATGAATATGCTTCCAGAGATGGAACAACTACTGTGTCCACGGCGAGCACAGTGGTTGGCCCCGCAATCGCCAAGCGAAGGGCAGCCAAATTGGCTGTGGTTAGTGTCGAGCGCGTAGATCTAGCGCGCTTCAAGTCCCCTAACACCGGGGAGAGTATGGAGAAGGAGGGTGCGGCCGGGCCGTCCACGTCAGGGGCGAAATCCCTGTCGAGGGCGTCCTCGGTGGCATCCCTCGCGTCTGTTGTGGGGGAGATGGTGATCTCCCCCACCCCCGTCGATGAGCCAGAGTCGGATGGCTCTGGAGTTTTCCCTCTTCCTGCCAAGCGGAAGAGGGGCAGGCCGGCTACTACCGGCCTAGGTGTTGGTCTGCTTGCCCGCAAGCAAGCAGAACAGGCGCAAGCTAAGCGCGAGAAGGAGGAGGAGGCGATGAGGATGATGCTGGATCCCTCCGTACCTGCCCCCTCCACGACCAAAAATCGAATCTTGGAGTGCAAGCTCCAAGATGAAATGGAGATGGCCCCGACACCGGCCATCAATGCTCAGGTACTCGAGCACGTCGACGCTATCAGAAAGATAGCAGCGTGCTCGGGTAACCTGAAGGGTGAGCTTGTCAGCCAGCTCTACAAGGCAGCTGCAGCTGTGAAGGTGGCTATGACCACCGTTTCCCTGAGAGCTCAAAAATCAGGGTTCGGTGAGCAAGTAGAAGACCTCCGGAGGGAAATTCAATCCCTCCGGATGGAGAATAAACGTCTCCAGCAAGAGCTGGATAAGAGATGGGAGGGCAAACAACCTCATGCCTCGCCACCGGGAGCACGGCCGCCGCGTTCTCCGGTTCGGCGCTGGGCTTCGCCGTCGCCGTCACCCCCCCGGGCACTTTCGCCCGCGAGGGTGACGACGTTTTTGGGAGAGGAGAGGGCGACGCAGGACATACCTCATGAGACCCTTGAGGAGAGGGTGTCTCGCGTCGTCGCGGAAAAGCTGCGGGCCCTTGGAGTTTCCAAGGCCCCGCAAGTTGATGTCGGTCCGTCTTCTGCACCTCTCAAGGTGCAGAAGACAATTAAGCAACAGAAGAAGGCGGGACGCAATTCGGGATCTATCGCTCCCCCACCAAGCAGCAGTGATAGCATCCCCGAGAAGATGCCTGCCCCGGCTCCCCCCACACCGGTCCAGAGTATTCCCTGGGTCCAGGTTGTGGGGCGTAAAGCCAAAATGGCAGCCAAGAAGGCGGACAAGGAGGGGTCTAAAGCCCCTCCCAAACAAAGCGGGGCGTCTACAACATCAGCCCCGCCCACGAAGAAGGCTGGCCCCGCCCAGAAGGCCCAAGCCACCAAGCGGCGCCCCCCCAAGACGGCTGCGGTCGTCATAACCTGCCCTGAGGGGCAATATGGTGAAACGATTCGAGCGGCCAGGGAGAAGATCGACCTGGCCGCTATAGGCATCGAGAATTTGCGCGTCAAACGCGCTTTTAGCGGAGCTCTCCTCCTCGAGGTCCCTGGGGCCGAGGGAGCTCAACGAGCGGACACCTTGGCCTCCCGAATGAGGGAGGTCATAGGTGAGAAAGAAGGTGTGCGGATAGCTCGCCCCGTTAAGAAGGGCGAGCTCAGAATTCGGGGTTTGGATGACTCCGTCACGGCGGAGGAAGTCCTCTCCGCCGTGGCGGAGAATGGGGCATGTGACCCCTTATTTGTTAAAGTTGGGCCAATCAGGATGGCCCAACGCGGACTGGGCACCGTATGGGTGCAATGTCCTTTGACAGCGGCACTGAAAATTGCCGCTGCCAAGGTCATAAGGATAGGTTGGGTGAGGGCCGGCGTAGAGTTGTTGGACGACCGCCCTCTTCAGTGCTTCAAGTGCCTGGAGAGGGGGCACGTCATGAGTCAATGCAGCGGCACTGCAGATCGCAGTGACCGCTGTTATAGGTGTGGAGACGTCGGCCATAAAGCCCGGGAATGTAATTCCCGTGTGCGGTGCCCAGTCTGTGCCGATCTTGGTCGGCCAGCGGATCATCGAATGGGCGGGGCAAAATGCAACCCGCCCAAGAAGAAGGGTGGCGGTGGCACCGGGGGGAAGTCGACCTCGTCGGCAACCTCCCGGCCCACCGTCGCAGGGGGTTCAGGGAAGGGGGTGGGTGAGGGGAGTGTTAAAACCTCCCCTCCTTTACCTGTAGGGGTGGGTTCCTCTTGCGAGGATATGGAAGTTGGCCGGGAGGATGCCGCGAGACAAACGTAAATGTCTCTCGGCATCCTTCAGGCCAATCTTAACCACGCCCGTCAGGCCCAGGACATGTTCGTCCATGGCCTGGCGGAGCGTGGTTGTGAGCTAGGTATCGCGTCCGAGCCGTACCGTGTTCCAGATGATGACCCACGTTGGGCATCGGACACGGGCGGCTCGGTCGCGATTTTTTGTGGTGGTTCTACCCTCCCCTTCTCCGCAGTGGAGAAGGGGAGATGTTTTGTCTGCGTGGAGTGGGGGCCCATCTCCGTGGTTGGGGTATATATATCCCCAAACATCGGTCTCGCCCAGTATGAGGATGTTTTGGACGGTGTGGCGGACATTGTCCGCCGCATTGCACCCCGTCCAATTATTGTTGCCGGGGACTTCAATGCCAAGTCTGAGCATTGGGGTTCCCGGAGGCGTAACGCGAGGGGCGAGGCCGTTGAAGAATGGGCAGCGGCTCTTAATTTAGTTTTGTTAAATTCGGGTAGTACTAGTACGTGCGTGCGGCGACAGGGGGAATCTATTGTGGATTTATCTTTTGCAACCCCCTCCGCCGCACGCATCGTGACAGGCTGGCGGGTGTTGGAGAGCGAGACTCTTTCTGACCATCTTTACATCGAGATCAGACTCTCCAACCCCCGTCAGCAGAGCCGCTGCCCGGTGCGTGGTGATCAACCACGGAGATGGGCACTCCACCGTTTAGACGAGGACAAGTTGTTGGCCGCCGTCCTCCTGGCTACGTGGCCGAAGATTGGGCCCCCCGGGGAACTTGATCCCCGGAATGAAGTAGGTTGGCTTCGGGGCATGTATGCGGACGTTTGTGACGCATCCATGCCCCGGGCGAAGACATGCCGCCGGAAGGCAGCGTACTGGTGGTCGTCCGACATTGCCGAGTTACGGCGTGTCGCGACGGCCGCCAGGCGCCAGTTTACCCGCGCCCGAAGACGCGGAGGAGCCAGGAGGACGGAGGTGAAATATGAGGCGTATCGTGTCGCACGACATGAACTCGTCGTTGCGATTAAGAAGGCCAAGGCCAGAGCTTGGGAGGAGTTGTTAGCCTCTCTTGACTCGGATCCCTGGGGACGCCCTTACCGTATGGTTTTGGGAAGGTTGCAGCGAAGGACGTCCCCAGAGACGGAGTCCATGGACCCCCAGGTCCTGGATCACGTTATGCAGACTCTCTTCCCGGAGGACCGGGAGGGAGCCTTTTTGGATTGGAGCCTCCCCCCTCCGGGGGAGACGTTTGGTGAGGACCTGGGGGTAACTCAGGAGGAGCTGGCCAGGGCCGCCGGTAAGCTTGGGGGTCGCCGCAAGGCCCCCGGCCCCGACGGTGTACCTGGCCGTATCATCGCTCTGTCCTTGGCCTTCGTGTCGGACCGCCTGAGGCAGCTTTTCACCAGCTGTCTCAGGCGGGGAATTTTCCCCAGCGAGTGGGGGCTAGCCAGGCTCGTCCTGCTCCCGAAAAAGGGCAGACCAGCGGGCACCCCTTCGGCCTATAGGCCTTTATGTCTGCTGGACGAGGTGGGCAAGCTCTTCGAAAGAGTCATTGCCAACCGCCTCGTCCAGCATTTATCCCGGGTAGGACCGGACCTCCACGAGGAGCAGTATGGATTCCGCGGGGGTCGTTCGACCGTAGACGCTATTCTACGTGTGAAGGCCCTCGCGGAAAAGGAGATGGGTAAGGGCAGGGTGTTGTTGGCAGTGTCATTGGACATAGTAAACGCCTTCAACACCCTGCCCTGGAAGGCGGTGGGGGAAGCGATGCGTTATCATCGCTTCCCCCGATACCTCGTGGAGGTGATCCGGGACTATTTCCGGGAGAGATTTCTTTTGTTCCCGACAAAGTCGGGATCTGTAGGTCGAAGGGGTGTTTCTTGCGGTGTTCCACAGGGGTCCGTTTTGGGCCCACTGCTGTGGAACATCGCCTATGACCGCGTTTTAAGGTCTGTCCTTCCCCCCGGTTCATACACCGTGTGTTACGCCGATGACACATTGGTGGTGGCCGGGGGGGAGACGTGGGAGGAGGCCGTAGCACTGGCCAATTTAGCGGTGGCCTGCGTCGTGCGCGCAATTAGGGGCGTGGGTCTGCGGGTGGCCCCCCAAAAGACGGAAGCGCTATTTTTCAGCGCCAAGTCTAGGGGTAAGCCTCCCGCAGCCCACGCTATTGTGGATGGTGAGCTCGTCGTGGTGGGGGCCCAGATGCAATATCTGGGTCTTCAGTTGGATGGCGTTTTTGGTTTTGGTCCGCACTTCGGTCGTCTGGCCACCAAGGCTCTGGGCGTGGCGTCGGCTTTGAGCCGGCTCCTCCCCAACCTTGGGGGTCCCGGCGGCCGAGTGCGTCGTTTGTACGCCGGCACCGTTCTAGCCGTCGTTTTGTACGGCGCCCCCGTGTGGGCGGCTGCCATGCTGGAGGACCGGCGCATCATGTTACTGGTGCGCCGTATCCAAAGGCTGGTAGCCGTCAGAATCGCACGGGGGTATAGGACCGTGTCGGGCGAGGCCGCCTCGGCCCTGGCTGGTTTCCCCCCTCTGGAGTTACTCGCCGTCGAACGGGCAGACGTTTATATCCAGCGGCGGGAGCTCCAGGGGAGGGGAGTTGTCTTGACCCCCAGGGTCGAGTCGGCGATTAGGTGTCAGGCTCGGAGGCGCGTGTTAGAGGAATGGGAAAGATCCCTCCTCACCCCGAAAACCAGATCGGGGGCACGCGTCGCCGAGGCCATCCAACCCCTTCTCCGCGCATGGACGGAGAGGGGCCACGGCGAGCTGAGTTTCAGGATGACGCAGGTATTCACCGGACATGGTTGTTTCGGTGAGTACCTGCGTCACATAGGGAAGGAAAGCACGGCGCAGTGCCACCACTGCGAGGACGGCCACGAGGACACGGCGCAGCACACGCTGGCAGTTTGCCCAGCGTGGAGCGAAGAGCGCCGTGTCCTCGTGAGGTGTGTAGGGAGGAACTTGTCCCTCCCAGCATTGGTCAAGGCCATGCTGGGAGGGGAGGAGAAATGGAGGGCCGTCGCCTCCTTCTTCGAGACTGTAATGTCCCAGAAGGAGGCGGCGGAGCGGGAGAGAAGGGGGGTGACCGCCGTCGGTGCACGCACCGGCGTCGGTTAGTCCCTGGCGGGAGGGCCGGGGGTGGTACCCCGCGGGGGAGAGCGTCGCTCCCTCCGTGGGCCCACCTTCGTCACCCTCCCGTCGCGGGGGGGCTATTTGGGGCTGTTAGTTTTTGGGGCTTAGGCCCCGGGAGCCGAGGATCACCGCGCGGGGACGCGGCCCTCGGCTCCGCTCCCTATTTGGGGGCGGGTGAGGGGGGCGATGGCCCCCCCCTCATCGAGGATTGAAGCCCGTATTTTCGGGCAGGGGGGCGGGGAATCTCCCCTCCCCCCCGGGTTAGAATAGGTGCGGGGGTCCCCGGAAGTAATACTTCGTAGTTCCCGGGGGCCCCCAGCATGCACCTGAGGATGGCCATCCGACGGGTTTTTAGTGGGTAAGAATCCCACATACCCCCCAGTCCCTCCCCGGGGCCTGGGGGGATCTTTTCGAAGATTTTCCCGTCGTAAAAAAAAAAAAAAAAAAAAAAAAGGGTTAGAGTGGGTTCCTCCGCGTGGGCTCCACCTTGTCGTGGTGCGGAGGCTTAAGCCGAAACCCTTCGGGGGGACGGCGAACTAAGAGAGTCCAAACCCCAGGGGCTGATAGACTTGCTCTATCAGTACGGGTCTAGCGAACCCGGGGTACCTGAGCCGGGGGCGGATGAGCGCTATCCGTCTCCTAATACCGTAAGCCCTCAGGCGGCTTCAACAACCAGTGCAGGGCGTGGCACTGGTACGTTGTCGTTCTGTGGGCCCGGGGATCTTGGCTTCACCGCCCGGATCACGAGGTAGAAAACCTCTATAAAAAATTACCCCAATCTCAAGGTATGATGCGCGCCGATGGGATGAATGGCTGGAGGGTAATCCAGTCTTTAGCGATCACCTCTGGGGCACCTGCCGCACCCCAGAGTATTTAGGCCTTCCCAGGTAAGGCGGCTCTGCCTGGGTCGTATTTTTCCGACCTACTCGTGGGACGAAAATGGATTCCTATTTTTCTACTAAAACTGATTTGGACACATTGGCAACAGACACTGGCATGGCTACCGGTACTGATTTGACCTCTGGCGAAGCGGAAGGTGGTGATCTTCTCATCACAAGGGACTCGTTGTGCCCTAAACCGGCGGTGGTGAAGGTGGAGCGCCTTGATAGGCCCTTTTTGAGGTCCTGGGCGCACCAACGAGCCCAAACATTGGGGCTTGCGGATGCTATCGCGGGGCCGTCCGGGTCAGGGCCCAGTTCCCTGTCCCGGGCGTCCTCCGTCGCCTCCATTAGCTCCATTGATGGTAGCGCGGCGGAGATGGTGGTCGGGGACGATGACTCGGATGTTTCCGTGTCCGTCTCCGGCCTCCTTCCCGCCAAGAGGAAGAGGGGCAGACCAGCGACAACTGGTCTGGGTGTTGGACTCCTTGCTCGCAAACTGGAGCAGGAGGCCCGTGCGAAGAAGGAAAGGGAGGAGGAGGCGTTAAGGAGGATCTTAGATCCTACTGTCCCGCCCCCGCCCCCTTCGGCGAAACAACGGCAGGCGGAGGACAGGGTCATCGAGGAGATCTCGGAGGCCCCTACTCCTGACCTGTCGGCGGGGATGTTGGCGCACGTGGCCACTATTCGAAAGGTGGCTTCGTGCTCCAATAACCTTAAGGGTGACCTGGTCAGGAAGATGAACGAGGCAGTCATCTTCCTGAAGGCAGCCACCACTACCCTGGCGGTTCGTGCCCAGGAAACTGGGCACAGTACGAGCCTGGAGGCCCTCCGGAGGGAAATCACTTCCCTTCGCGAGGACAACCGGCGCCTCCAACAGGAGGTGAAGAGGATGCGGGAGGAGAGGCTTGCCCCCCCTCCCCGAGTGGCAACACCATCGCCACCAAGGAGGCAATCACATCCTCCGCCGCCGCGGTCTCCATCGCCGACGGCGAGGACGTGGCGTTCCCCCGTTAGAGGGATATGTAGGGAGCGTTCTTCCTCTCCTGTTCCGTTTGTAGAACGGCAGGAGAGGAGGAAGAAGGGGGGAAGCATCGCTTCCCAAAGTGGGCCTCGGGCCCGGGAGTCCGCCCTTTTCAGGGCGCCTGCGGGGCCTCTGGCCCCAAAACCCGCCCTTCTAAGGGCGTCTTCGGGGCCTTCGGGCTCAAAACCCGCCCCTCTAGGGGCGTCTTCGGTGCTTTCGGGCCGGGAAGCCGCCCTTCTAAGGGCGTCTTCGGGGTCTAAGACCCAGAAATCCGCCCTTTTAAGGGCGACGCCCTCTGCTCCTGCGCCACCTGCCTCCACTCAATCGTGGGCGCAGGTGGTTGGCGGGAAAGCCAAGAGGGCGCAGAAGGTGGCTGCCACCGAGGCCAATGTGCCTCGGCCGGCAGCTAGGAAGGCAGCACCAGCGGCCAAGCCGGTGAAAGCTGCCGTCAAACGGCAGCCCAAGACGGCAGCAATTGCCCTCACTTGCCCTGAGGGCAAATACGCGGACGCAGTCCGCATTGTAAGGTCTTCGATTGACCTGCAGACTGTCGGTGTCGACAGCCTGCGGATCAAACGGGCTTATACCGGGGCCCTTTTAATAGAGATCCCCGGAGAGGAGAGGGCGATGAAGGCAGATGCCCTCGCCCATAAAATGAGGGACGCCCTCCAAAACATGGATGGGATTAAAGTAGCCCGCCCCATGAAAATGGGCGAGCTCAGGATCCGCGGGCTGGATCCCTCCGTCACGGCGGAGGAGACGACAGCCGCGGTGGCACGAGTGGGGGGCTGTGACCCCACCGCTGTCACCGCAGGTGTCATCAGGGCGACACCCAGGGGTCTTGGGACCCTCTGGGTCAGGTGCCCCCTTAGTGCGGCCGTTAAGGTCGCGAGATCGGGGCCCTTGTCCATTGGTTGGACAAGGGCGAAGGTTGAAATGCTGGAGGCAAGGCCCCTCCAGTGTTTTAGGTGCCTCGAAAAGGGGCACGTAGTGGCCAACTGTAAGAGCGGCCCCGATAGACGGGACCGCTGTTACAGGTGTGGTGTGGCGGGGCACAAAGCCCGGGACTGCGCCTCCCAAGTAAACTGCGCACTTTGCGCAGACCTTGGGAGGCCAGCCAACCACCGTTTGGGGGGTCCCAAATGCACCCCCCCCAAACGGGGGAAGACGGGAGGGGAAGAGGTGGCGAAGAAGCCCCCGCCAAAAAAGGCGGAGACTTCTTCAAAGCCCAAGGCTCCGCCTAGAGCGGAGAAGATGGAGGTGACGCATTAGCGTCTTTTTGGGCACCATTTGGTGCCATTTTGGGCCAGACCATCGGCCCGGGGGCTGGGGAGTACCACGCGGGGACGTGGCCCCAGCTCCGCTCCCTATTTGGGGGCAGGTGAGGAGGCGTTGGCCCCTCCTCACCAGGGAAGGAGCCCAATCATGGGCTGAGGGGGGGGTATTCGCCGGTAATATTTGCCTCTGGATGCCCCCCCCTCCGGGTTAGGTTTTATAATGCAGGGGACTGCCTGGATGTAATATTAAATAGTTCCCGGGCAGTCCCCTAACGCATTGAGGAAGGCCAACCGTCGAGTTTTTAGTGAGTAAGAATCTCACATAACCACCAGCCCCTCCCCGGGGGTTGGTGGTATCTTCTAGAAGATTTTCTCGACGTTAAAAAAAAAAAAAAAAAAAAGGGTTAGAGTGGGTTGGAGGTGAAGAGGATGCGGGAGGAGAGGCTTGCCCCTCCTCCTCGGGTGGCAACACCATCGCCACCGCGAAGGATGTCACATCCTCCGCCGCCGCGGTCCCCATCACCGACGGCGAGGACATGGCGCTCCCCTGTTAGAGGGGAAAGTAGGGAGCGTTCTTCCTCTCCTGTTCCGCTTGTGGAACGACAGGAGAGGAAGAAGAAGAAGAAGGAGGGAAGCACTGCTTCCCAAAGTGGGCCTCAGGCCCGGGAGTCCGCCCTTTTCAGGGCGCCTGCGGGGCCTCTGGCCCCAAAACCCGCCCTTCTAAGGGCGTCTTCGGGGCCTTCGGGCTCAAAACCCGCCCCTCTAGGGGCGTCTTCGGGGCCTTCGGGCCGGGAACCCGCCCTTCTAAGGGCGTCTTCGGGGTCTAAGGCCCAGAAATCCGCCCTTTTAAGGGCGACGCCCTCTGCTCCTGCGCCACCTGCCTCCACTCAATCGTGGGCGCAGGTGGTCGGCAGGAAGGCCAAGAGGGCGCAGAAGGTGGCTGCCACCGAGGCCAATGTGCCTCGGCCGGCAGCTAAGAAGGCAGTACCAGCGGCCAAGCCGGTGAAAGCTGCCGTAAAAAGGCAGCCAAAGACGGCAGCAATTGCCCTCACTTGCCCCGAGGGCAAATACGCGGACGCAGTCCGCAAGGTAAGGTCCTCGATTGACCTGCAGACTGTTGGTGTCGACAGCCTGCGGATCAAACGGGCTTATACCGGGGCCCTTTTAATAGAGATCCCCGGCGAGGAGAGGGCGATGAAGGCAGATGCCCTCGCCCATAAAATGAGGGACGCCCTCAAAGATATGGAGGGGGTCAAAGTGGCCCGCCCTATAAAAATGGGCGAGCTCAGGATCCGCGGGCTGGATCCCTCCGTCACGGCGGAGGAGACGTCATCCGCGGTGGCACGAGTGGGGGGCTGTGACCCCACCGCTGTCACCGCGGGTGTAATCAGGGCGACACCCAGGGGTCTCGGGACCCTGTGGGTCAGGTGCCCCCTTAATGCGGCCGTCAAGGTCGTGAAGTCGGGGCCTTTGTCCATTGGCTGGACAAGGGCGAAGGTGGAGATGCTGGAGGCAAGGCCCCTCCAGTGTTTCAGGTGCCTCGAAAAGGGGCACGTAGTGGCCAGTTGTAAGAGCGGCCCTGATAGAAGGGACCGCTGTTACAGATGCGGTGTGGCGGGGCACAAAGCCCGGGACTGCGCCTCCCAAGTGAACTGCGCACTCTGCGCAGACCTTGGGAGGCCAGCCAACCACCGTTTGGGGGGTCCCAAATGCACCCCCCCCAAACGGGGGAAGACGGGAGGGGAAGAGGCGGCGAAGAAGCCCCCGCCAAAAAAGGCGGAGACTTCTTCCAAGCCCAAGGCTCCGCCTAGAGCGGAGAAGATGGAGTTGACGCATTAGCGTCTTTTTGTGGCACCATTTGGTGCGATTTTGGGCCAGACCATCGGCCCGGGGGCTGGGGAGTACCACGCGGGGACGTGGCCCCAGCTCCGCTCCCTACTTGGGGGCAGGTGAGGAGGCGTTGGCCCCTCCTCACCAGGGAAGGAGCCCAATCATGGGCTGAGGGGGGGGTATTCGCCGGCATCATTTGCCTCTGGATGCCCCCCCCTCCGGGTTAGGGTTTATAATGCAGGGGGCTGCCTGGATGTAATATTAAATAGTTCCCGGGCAGTCCCCTAACGCATTGAGGAAGGCCAACCGTCGAGTTTTTAGTGAGTAAGAATCTCACATAACCACCAGCCCCTCCCCGGGGGTTGGTGGTATCTTTTAGAAGATTTTCTCGACGTAAAAAAAAAAAAAAAAAAAAAGGGTTAGAGTGGGTTCCTCCGCGTGGGCTCCACCTTGTCGTGGTGCGGAGGCTTAAGCCGAAACCCTTCGGGGGGACGGCGAACTAAGAGAGTCCAAGCCGTCGTCGTCGGGGGTGAGTCGCGGGCCTGGGTCCGTGCTCCCTCCCGGCGGCGGCGGTTGTATGAATGTGTGTGTGAATGAGATGCGGCCGGATTGTCGACGGATATTTCCGTGGAGACTAACCAAGCGGGACCAGTAATCCCGTGACCGGGGTGTATAGTTATGTCAGTACCTGACCTCTGCGGCGTAATAAACGGAACCGTAAGTCTGCCCCTTGGGGCAGCAAAGACCGTGTGAAACCGCATGTTCAACGTGGGAAGACCGCTGGCTGTGCACTGACTGGAGCCTATCCCGGAGTTGAAGTCGGCAAAACGGGCGCATGTGTGGAGGATTACCTGACCAGTATTTCCTCATATCCTGCTAGGGGGAATATACCCTAGCACCGTCTAGCCCGAGGTCTGGATGTGCGGGTGATCGGATCACTACGCGTCCATTCGATAGGGGTGACGTTAAACCTTTTGCATCATTTTTTCTTGTAACCTTTTTTTTGTAGAGTCTTTTCGTGCGAATAGGGTTGGTCACCCGACAAACCGCTTCTCGGCTTTCGCACGCGTAATTAGGGATTTTTTACCGGCGGGGATAGATGCCCATCTGAGGATGGGCTGCCATGATGGCCGAACCGTCGTAAGATTTATTACGACATAATATGGACGAGCACAAAACAAAAACTGATTCTGTATCCAGAGATGGAACATTCACTGTGTCCACGGCGAGCACAGTGGTTGGCCCCGCAATCGCCAAGCGTAGGGCAGCCAAGTTGGCTGTTATAAATGTGGAGCGTGTTGACCTGACACGCTTCAAGTCCCCAAACACCGGGGATATTATTGTGAAGGAGGGTGTGGCTGGGCCGTCCTCGTCAGGGGTGAAATCCCTGTCGAGGGCGTCCTCGGTGGCATCCCTCGCGTCCGTCGTAGGGGAGATGGTGATCTCCCCTACCCCCGTCGATGACACTGAGTCAGATGGCTCAGTGACTGGTCCTCTTCCTGTCAAACGGAAGAGGGGCAGGCCGGCTACGACCGGCTTAGGTGTAGGCCTGCTTGCTCGCAAGCAGGAAGAGCAGGCGCGCGCCAAGCGCGAAAAGGAAGAAGAGGAGGCCAAGTACATACTTGACCCCTCTATACCGGCCCCCTCTACGGCCAAGAGCCGTATTTTAGAGTGCCGTTTTACGGAGGAGTTGTCGGTAGCACCGACGCCTACATTAAGTGCTGAGTTGCTGGTGCACATAGACGTCATCAAAAAGGTGGCGGCGGGCTCCAGCAACCTTAAAGGAGACTTCGTAAGGAAGCTCAATGAGGCGGCCGCTGCGATCAAGGTCGCTGTGACCACGCTCACACTTAGAGCCCAGGAATCGGGTGTGAGCGGTCAAATGGAGGAGCTCCGGAGGGAAGTACAATCCCTCCGGATGGAAAACAAGCACCTTCATCAGAAGGTGGAGGAACTGAGGTGCGCCAAAGCACCTCATGCATCGCCCCCGGGCGCGCGACCCCCGCGCTCCCCGGTCAGGCGATGGGCGTCGCCGTCACCGTCACCCCCCCGGGCACGTTCGCCCGCGACGGTGGTGAGTTACAGAGGAGGTAAGGCTAGCGAGGCGCGGGACATCTCGCAACCTAGTTTCGAGGAGAAGGTGTCTCGTGTCGTCGCCCAGAATTTACGGGACCTGGGTCTTACTCAGGCCCCACATGTAGGTGTTGGCCCCTCTTCTGCGTCCACTGTGGTGCAGAAGGGGAAAGCCAAGAAGAAGAAGGTGGAGCATAAGGAGGGATCATCGGCTCCTCAAGCAAGCAGCAGTAGCAGCAGCAGCATCCCCGAGATGGTGCCTGCCCTGGCGCCCCCCACACCGGCCCAGAGTACTCCCTGGGTCCAAGTTGTGGGGCGTAAGGCCAAAAAGGCAGCCAATAAGGCGGACAAGGAGGGGTCTAAAGGCCCTCCTAAACAAAGTGGAACGGCTACCACAGCTGCCCCACCCACGAAGAAGGCTGGCCCCGCCCAAAAGGCCCCAGCCACCAAGCGGCGCCCGCCGAAGACAGCGGCGGTCGTGATCACATGCCCAGAAGGGCAATATGGGGAGACGATCCGAGCGGCCAGGGAGAAGATCGACCTGGCCGCCATTGGGATAGAAAATCTGCGCGTCAAACGCGCTTTTAGTGGCGCTCTGCTCCTCGAGGTCCCAGGAGCCGAGGGAGCCCAACGAGCAGACACCTTGGCCTCCCGAATGAGGGAGGTCATAGGTGAAAAAGAAGGAGTAAGGATAGCTCGCCCCATCAAAAAGGGCGAGTTACGTGTTCGGGGCCTGGATGACTCCGTCACGGCGGAGGAAGTTATCTCCGCCGTGGCGGAAAACGGGGGTTGTGACCCCACTTTAGTAAGGGTTGGGCCAATCAGAATGGCCCAACGTGGATTGGGCACCGCATGGGTGCAGTGTCCCTTGGCTGCGGCAATCAAAGTCGCCGCAGCCAAGACTTTAAGGGTGGGTTGGGCGAGGGCCGGCGTGGAGTTGCTGGACGACCGCCCTCTCCAGTGCTTCAAGTGCCTGGAGAGGGGGCACGTCCAGAGTCAATGCAGCGGCACTGCAGATCGCAGTGACCGCTGCTATAGATGCGGTGAGAGGGGACACAAGGCCCGGGAATGTAACTCCCGGGTACGATGCCCAGTCTGCACCGACTTAGGGCGGCCGGCAGACCACAGAATGGGCGGGGCGAAATGCAACCCGCCCAAGAAGAAGGGCGGCGGTGGCACCGGGGGGAAGTCGACCTCGTCGGCAACCTCCCGGCCCACCGTCGCAGGGGGTTCGGGGAAGGGGATGGGTGAGGGGAGTGTTAAAACCTCCCCTCCTTTACCTGTAGGGGTGGGTTCCTCTTGCGAGGATATGGAAGTTGGCCGGGAGGATGCCGCGAGACAAACGTAAATGTCTCTCGGCATCCTTCAGGCCAATCTTAACCACGCCCGTCAGGCCCAGGACATGTTCGTCCATGGCCTGGCGGAGCGTGGTTGCGAGCTAGGTATCGCGGCCGAGCCGTACCGTGTTCCAGATGATGACCCACGCTGGGCATCGGACACGGGCGGCTCGGTCGCGATTTTTTGTGGTGGTTCTACCCTCCCCTTCTCCGCAGTGGAGAAGGGGAGATGTTTTGTCTGCGTGGAGTGGGGGCCCATCTCCGTGGTTGGGGTATATATATCCCCAAACATCGGTCTCGCCCAGTATGAGGATGTTTTGGACGGCGTGGCGGACACTGTCCGCCGCATTGCACCCCGTCCAATTATTGTTGCCGGGGACTTCAATGCCAAGTCTGAGCATTGGGGTTCCCGGAGGCGTAACGCGAGGGGCGAGGCCGTTGAAGAATGGGCAGCGGCTCTTAATTTGGTTCTTTTAAATTCGGGTAGTACTAGTACGTGCGTGCGGCGACAGGGGGAATCTATTGTGGATTTATCTTTTGCAACCCCCTCCGCCGCGCGTATCGTGACAGGCTGGCGGGTGTTGGAGAGCGAGACTCTTTCCGATCATCTTTATATCGAGATCAGACTCTCCAACCCCCGTCAGCAGAGCCGCTGCCCGGTGCGTGGTGATCAACCACGGAGATGGGCACTCCACCGTTTAGACGAGGACAAGTTGTTGGCCGCCGTCCTCCTGGCTACGTGGCCGAAGATTGGGCCCCCCGGGGAACTTGATCCCCGGAATGAAGTAGGTTGGCTTCGGGGCATGTATGCGGACGTTTGTGACGCATCCATGCCCCGGGCGAAGACATGCCGCCGGAAGGCAGCGTACTGGTGGTCGTCCGACATTGCTGAGTTACGGCGTGTCGCGACGGCCACCAGGCGCCAGTTTACCCGCGCTCGAAGACGCGGAGGAGCCAGGAGGACGGAGGAAAAATATGAGGTGTATCGTGTCGCACGACATGAACTCGTCGTTGCGATTAAGAAGGCCAAGGCCAGAGCATGGGAGGAATTGTTAGCCTCCCTTGACTCTGATCCCTGGGGACGCCCTTACCGTATGGTTTTGGGAAGGTTGCAGCGAAGGACGTCCCCAGAGACAGAGTCCATGGACCCCCAGGTCCTGGAAAATGTTTTGAGCACTCTCTTCCCGGAGGACCGGGAGGGAGCTTTTTTGGATTGGAGCCTCCCCCCTCCGGGGGAGATGTTTGGTGAGGACCTGGGGGTATCTCAGGAGGAGCTGGCCAGGGCCGCCGGTAAGCTCGGGGGTCGTCGCAAGGCCCCCGGCCCCGACGGTGTACCTGGCCGTATCATCGCTCTGTCCTTGGCCTTCGTGCAGGACCGCCTGAGGCAGCTGTTCACTAGCTGTCTCAGGCGGGGAATTTTCCCCCGAGAGTGGGGAATTGCCAGGCTCGTCCTGCTCCCAAAAAAGGGCAGACCAGCGGGCACCCCTTCGGCCTATAGGCCTTTGTGTTTGCTGGACGAGGCGGGCAAGCTCTTTGAAAGAGTAATTGCCAACCGCCTCGTCCAGCATTTATCCCGGGTAGGACCGGACCTCCACGAGGAACAGTTTGGATTCCGCGAGGGTCGCTCAACAGTAGATGCTATTCTGCGTGTGAGGGCCCTCGCGGAGAAGGAGATGGGTAAGGGCAGGGTGTTGTTGGCAGTGTCATTGGACATAGTAAACGCCTTCAACACCCTGCCCTGGAAGGCGGTGGGGGAAGCGATGCGTTATCATCGCATTGTTCCCGACAAAGTCGGGATTTATGGGTCGAAGGGGTGTTTCGTGCGGGGTTCCACAGGGGTCCGTCTTGGGCCCACTGCTGTGGAACCTCGCTTATGACCGCGTTTTGAGGTCTGTCCTTCCCCCCGGTTCATACACGGTGTGTTACGCAGATGACACATTGGTGGTGGCCGGGGGGGAGACGTGGGAGGAGGCCGTAGCACTGGCCAATTTAGCGGTGGCCTGCGTCGTGCGCGTTATTAGGAGCGTGGGTTTGCGGGTGGCCCCCCAAAAGACGGAAGCGCTATTTTTTTTTTTTTTTTTTTTTTTTTTTTTTTTTTTTTTTTTTTTTTTTTAGCGCCAAGTCCAGGGGTAAGCCTCCCGCAGCCCACGTTCTTGTGGATGGAGAGCTCGTCGTGGTGGGGGCCCAGATGCAATATCTGGGTCTTCAGTTGGATGGCGTTTTTGGGTTTGGTCCGCACTTCGGTCGTCTGGCCACCAAGGCTCTGGGTGTGGCGTCGGCTTTGAGCCGGCTCCTCCCCAACCTTGGGGGTCCCGGCGGCCGAGTGCGTCGTTTGTACGCCGGCACCGTCCTAGCCGTCGTTTTATACGGCGCCCCCGTGTGGGCGGCTGCCATGCTGGAGGACCGGCGCATCATGTTACTGGTGCGCCGTATCCAAAGGCTGGTAGCCGTCAGAATCGCACGGGGGTATAGGACCGTGTCGGGCGAGGCCGCCTCGGCCCTGGCTGGTTTCCCCCCTCTGGAGTTACTCGCCGTCGAACGGGCAGACGTTTATGTCCAGCGGCGGGAGCTCCAGGGGAGGGGAGTTGTCTTGACCCCCAGGGTCGAGTCGGTCATTCGTAGTCAAGCTCGGCGGCGCGTGTTAGAGGAATGGGAAAGATCCCTCCTCACTCCGAAAACCAGATCGGGGGCACGCGTCGCCGAGGCCATCCAACCCCTTCTCCGCGCATGGACGGAGAGGGGCCACGGCGAGCTGAGTTTCAGGATGACGCAGGTATTCACCGGACATGGTTGTTTCGGTGAGTACCTGCGTCACATAGGGAAGGAGAGCACGGCGCAGTGCCACCACTGCGGGGACGGCCACGAGGACACGGCGCAGCACACGCTGGCAGATTGCCCAGCGTGGTGCGAGGAGCGCCGTGTCCTCGTGAGGTGCGTAGGGCGGAATTTGTCCCTCCCAGCACTGGTCAAGGCCATGCTGGGAGGGGAGGAGAAATGGAGGGCCGTCGCCTCCTTCTGCGAGACTGTAATGTCCCAGAAGGAGGCGGCGGAGCGGGAGAGAAGGGGGGTGGCCGCCGTCGGTGCACGCACCGGCGTCGGTTAGTCCCTGGCGGGAGGGCCGGGGGTGGTACCCCACGTAGGAGAGCGTAGCTCCCTCCGTGGGCCCACCTCCGTCACCCTCCCGTCGCGGGGGGTTATTTTTGGGGCTGTTAGTTTTTGGGGCTTAGGCCCCGGGAGCCGAGGATCACCGCGCGGGGACGCGGCCCTCGGCTCCGCTCCCTATTTGGGGGCGGGTGAGGGGGGCGATGGCCCCCCCCTCATCGAGGATTGAAGCCCGTATTTTCGGGCAGGGGGGCGGGGGCAATCCCCCTCCCCCCCGGGTTAGGATAGGTGCGGGGGTCCCCGGAAGTAATACTTTGTAGTTCCCGGGGACCCCCAGCATGCACCTGAGGATGGCCATCCGACGGGTTTTTAGTGGGTAAGAATCCCACATACCCCCCAGTCCCTCCCCGGGGCCTGGGGGGATCTTTTCGAAGATTTTCCCGTCGTAAAAAAAAAAAAAAAAAAAAAAAAAGGGTTAGAGTGGGTTCCTCCGCGTGGGCTCCACCTTGTCGTGGTGCGGAGGCTTAAGCCGAAACCCTTCGGGGGGACGGCGAACTAAGAGAGTCCAAACCCCAGGGGCTGATAGACTTGCTCTATCAGTACGGGTCTAGCGAACCCGGGGTACCTGAGCCGGGGGCGGATGAGCGCTATCCGTCTCCTAATACCGTAAGCTCTCAGGCGGCTTCAACAACCAGTGCAGGGCGTGGCACTGGTACGTTGTCGTTCTGGGGGCCCGGGGATCTTGGCTTCACCGCCCGGATCACGAGGTAGAAAACCTCTATAAAAAATCACCCCAATCCTAAGGTATGATGCGCGCCGATAGGATGAATGGCTGGAGGGTTATCCAGTCCTTAGCGATCACCTCTGGGGCACCTGCCGCACCCCAGAGTATTTAGGCCTTCCCAGGTAAGGCGGCTCTGCCTGGGTCGTATTTTTCCGACCTACTCGTGGGACGAAAATGGATTCCTATTTTTCTAAAAAAACTGGTATGGACACATTGGCAGCGGACACTGGCATGGCTACGACTTCAGAATTGACCTCTGGCGAGAAGGATGGTGATGAATTACTCATCACGAGGGACTCATTGTGCCCTAAACCGGCGGTGGTGAAGATGGAGCGCCTTGATAGGCCCTTTTTGAGGTCCTGGGCGCACCAACGAGCCCAAACATTGGGGCTTGCGGATGCTATCGCGGGGCCGTCCGGGTCAGGGCCCAGTTCCCTGTCCCGGGCGTCCTCCGTCGCCTCCATTAGCTCCATTGATGGTAGCGCGGCGGAGATGGTGGTCGGGGACGATGACTCGGATGTTTCCGTGTCCGTCTCCGGCCTCCTTCCCGCCAAGAGGAAGAGGGGCAGACCAGCGACCACAGGTCTGGGCGTCGGCCTCCTTGCTCGTAAACTAGAGCAGGAGGCCCGCGCGAAGAAGGAAAGGGAGGAGGAGGCGTTAAGGAGGATCTTAGATCCTACTGTCCCGCCCCCTCCCCCTTCGGCGAAACAACGGCAGGCGGAGGACAGGGTCATCGAGGAGATCTCGGAGGCCCCTACTCCTGACCTGTCGGCGGGGATGTTGGCGCACGTGGCCACTATTAGAAAGGTGGCTTCGTGCTCCAATAATCTTAAAGGAGATCTGGTCAGGAAGATGAACGAGGCAGTCATCTTCCTGAAGGCAGCCACCACTACCCTGGCGGTTCGTGCCCAGGAAACTGGGCACAGTACGAGCCTGGAGGCCCTCCGGAGGGAAATCACTTCCCTTCGCGAGGACAACCGGCGCCTCCAACAGGAGGTGAAGAGGATGCGGGAGGAGAGGCTTGCCCCTCCTCCCCGAGTGGCAACACCATCGCCACCAAGGAGGCAATCACATCCTCCGCCGCCGCGGTCTCCATCGCCGTCGGCGAGGACGTGGCGTTCCCCCGTTAGAGGGATATGTAGGGAGCGTTCTTCCTCTCCTGTTCCGTTTGTAGAACGGCAGGAGAGGAAGAAGAAGAAGGGGGGAAGCATCGCTTCCCAAAGTGGGCCTCGGGCCCGGGAGTCCGCCCTTTTCAGGGCGCCTGCGGGGCCTCTGGCCCCAAAACCCGCCCTTCTAAGGGCGTCTTCGGGGCCTTCGGGCTCAAAACCCGCCCCTCTAGGGGCGTCTTCGGGGCCTAAGGCCCAGAAATCCGCCCTTTTAAGGGCGACGCCCTCTGCTCCTGCGCCACCTGCCTCCACTCAATCGTGGGCGCAGGTGGTTGGCAGGAAGGCCAAGAGGGCGCAGAAGGTGGCTGCCACCGAGGCCAATGTGCCTCGGCCGGCGGCTAAGAAGGCAGCACCAGCGGCCAAGCCGGTGAAAGCTGCCGTCAAAAGGCAGCCAAAGACGGCAGCAATTGCCCTCACTTGCCCCGAGGGCAAATACGCGGACGCAGTCCGCATGGTAAGGTCCTCAATTGACCTGCAGACTGTCGGTGTAGACAGCCTGCGGATCAAACGGGCTTACACCGGGGCTTTATTAATAGAGATCCCCGGCGAGGAGAGGGCGATGAAGGCAGATGCCCTCGCCCACGAAATGAGGGACGCCCTCAAAGACATGGAGGGGGTCAAGGTGGCCCGCCCGGTCAAAATGGGGGAGCTTAGGCTCCGCGGATTGGATCCCTCCGTCACGACGGAGGAGGCTATATCCGCGGTGGCATGTGTTGGGGGCTGTGACCCCACCGCTGTCACCGCGGGTATAATTCGGGCAGCACCCAGGGGTCTCGGGACCCTGTGGATCAGGTGCCCACTTAGTGCGGCCGTCAAGGCCGTAAAATCGGGGCCCTTGTCCATTGGTTGGACAAGGGCGAAGGTGGAGATACTGGAGGCAAGGCCCCTCCAGTGTTTCAGGTGCCTCGAAAAGGGGCACGTGGCGGCAAATTGTAAGAGCGGCCCCGATAGACGGGACCGCTGTTACAGGTGTGGTGTGGCGGGGCACATAGCCCGGGACTGCGCCTCCCAAGTGAACTGCGCACTTTGCGCAGACCTTGGGAGGCCAGCCAACCACCGTTTGGGGGGTCCTAAATGCACCCCCCCCAAACGGGGGAAGACGGGAGGGGAGGAGGTGGCGAAGAAGCCCCCGCCAAAAAAGGCGGGGACTTCTTCAAAGCCCAAGGCTCCGCTTAGAGCGGATAATATGGAGGTGACGCATTAGCGTCTTTTTGGGCACCATTTGGTGCCATTTTGGGCCAGACCATCGGCCCGGGGGCTGGGGAGTACCACGCGGGGACGTGGCCCCAGCTCCGCTCCCTATTTGGGGGCAGGTGAGGAGGCGTTGGCCCCTCCTCACCAGGGAAGGAGCCCAATCATGGGCTGAGGGGGGGGTATTCACTGGCAACCTTTGCCTTGAATGCCCCTCCCTCCGGGTTAGGTTCTATAATGCAGGGGGCTGCCTGGATGTAATATTAAATAGTTCCCGGGCAGTCCCCTAACGCATTGAGGAAGGCCAACCGTCGAGTTTTTAGTGAGTAAGAATCTCACATAACCACCAGCCCCTCCCCGGGGGTTGGTGGTATCTTCTAGAAGATTTTCTCGACGTAAAAAAAAAAAAAAAAAAAAGGGTTCCTCCGCGTGGGCTCCACCTTGTCGTGGTGCGGAGGCTTAAGCCGAAACCCTTCGGGGGGACGGCGAACTAAGAGAGTCCAAGCCGTCGTCGTCGGGGGTGAGTCGCGGGCCTGGGTCCGTGCTCCCTCCCGGCGGCGGCGGTTGTATGAATGTGTGTGTGAATGAGATGCGGCCGGATTGTCGACGGATATTTCCGTGGAGACTAACCAAGCGGGACCAGTAATCCCGTGACCGGGGTGTATAGCTATGTCAGTACCTGACCTCTGCGGCGTAATAAACGGAACCGTAAGTCTGCCCCTCGGGGCAGCAAAGACCGTGTGAAACCGCATGTTCAACGTGGGAAGACCGCTGGCTGTGCACCGACTGGAGCCTATCCCGGAGTTGAAGTCGGCAAAACGGGCGCATGTGTGGAGGATTACCTGACCAGTATTTCCTCATATCCTGCTAGGGGGAATATACCCTAGCACCGTCTAGCCCGAGGTCTGGATGTGCGGGTGATCGGATCACTACGCGTCCATTCGATAGGGGTGACGTTAAACCTTTTGCATCATATTTTATTTAACCTTTTTTGTAGAGTCTTTTCGTGCGAATAGGGTTGGTCACCTGACAAACCGCTTCTCGGCTTTCGCACGCGTCATTAGGGATTTTTTACCGGCGGGGATAGATGCCCATCTGCGGATGGGCTGCCATGATGGCCGAACCGTCGTAACACTATTACGACATACTATGGATGCACCAAAACAGAAAATTGATACAGTATCCAGAGATGGAACAACATCTGTGTCCACGGCGAGCACAGTTGTTGGCCCCGCAATCGCCAAGAGGAGGGCAGCCAAGTTGGCTGTTGTGAATGTGGAGCGAGTCGACCTGACTCGCTTCAAGTCCCCTAATTCCGGGGACAGTGTTGAGAAGGAGGGTGTGGCCGGGCCTTCCTCGTCAGGGTTGAAATCCCTGTCGAGGGCGTCCTCGGTGGCATCCCTCGCATCCGTCGTAGGGGAGATGGTGATCTCCCCTACCCCCGTCGATGACACTGAGTCAGATGGCTCAGTGACTGGCCCTCTTCCCGTCAAAAGGAAGAGGGGCAGGCCGGCTACTACCGGCCTAGGAGTTGGCCTGCTTGCTCGCAAGCAGGAGGAGCAGGCGCGCGCCAAGCGCGAAAAGGAAGAAGAGGTGGCCAGATATATACTGGACCCCTCTATACCGGCCCCCTCTACGGCCAAAAGCCGTACTTTGGAGAATCGGTACATGGCCGAGATGTCGGATGCACCAACGCCGACTCTCAGCGCTGAACTCCTGGTGCATATAGATGCCATCAGGAAGGTGGCGGCAGGTTCGAGCAATCTCAAGGGAGATTTTGTTCGAAAGTTGAATGAGGCGGCTGCAGCAATCAAGGTTGCTGTGACCACCCTCACTCTAAGGGCACGAGATACTGGAGTGGACGACCAGATGGAGGAACTCCGGAGGGAAGTTCAATCCCTCCGGATGGAGAACAAACACCTTCACCAGAAGGTGGAAGAACTGAGGTGCGCCAAAGCACCTCATGCATCGCCCCCGGGCGCACGACCACCGCGCTCCCCGGTAAGACGCTGGGCATCGCCGTCGCCGTCACCCCCCCGGGCACGTTCGCCCGTGGAGATGACGAGCTTTGGAGGAGGTAAGGAAAGGGTCACACTGGGTTTACCCCAAGAGACCCTTGAGGAGAGGGTGTCTCGCGTCGTCGCGGAAAAGTTGCGGGCCCTTGGAATTTCCAAGGCCCCGCAAGTTGATGTCGGTCCGTCTTCTGCGCCTCCCAAGGTGCAGAAGGCGACGAAGGAGCAGAAGAAGGTGGGGCGTAAGGCGGAACCAACCGCTACCCCACCTAGTAGCAGCAGCAGCAACGTCCACCCAAAGACGACTGCCCCGGCTCCCCTCACACCGGCCCAGAGCAATTCCTGGGTGCAGGTTTTGGGGCGTAAGGCCAAAAGGGCAGCAAACAAGGCGGACAACGAGGTGACTAAAGCCCCTCCCAAACAAAGCAGGGCGGCTACCACATCCGCCCAGCCCACGAAGAAGGCTGGCCCCGCCCAAAAGGCCCCAGCCTCAAAGCGGCGCCCCCCGAAAACAGCTGCGGTTGTCATCAGCTGCCCAGAGGGGCAATACGGCGAAACAATCCGTGCGGCCAGGGAGAAGATCGACCTGGCCGCAATAGGGATTGATAATTTGCGCGTCAAACGCGCTTTTAGCGGAGCTCTCCTCCTCGAGGTCCCAGGGGCCGAGGGAGCTCAACGAGCGGACACCTTGGCCTCCCGCATGAGGGAGGTCATTGGTGAAAAAGAGGGTGTGCGGATAGCTCGCCCCGTTAAAAAGGGCGAGCTTCGAATACGGGGTTTGGACGACTCCGTCACGGCGGAGGAAATTATCTCCGCCGTGGCGGAAAACGGGGGTTGTGACCCCACTTTAGTAAGGGTTGGGCCAATTAGGATGGCCCAACGCGGACTGGGCACCGCATGGGTGCAATGTCCTCTGACAGCGGCACTGAAAATTGCCGCTGCCAAGACGTTAAAAGTAGGATGGGTGAGGGCCGGCGTCGAATTGTTGGACGACCGCCCTCTTCAGTGCTTCAAGTGCCTGGAGAGGGGGCACGTCATGAGTCAATGCAGCGGCACTGCAGATCGCAGTGACCGCTGCTATAGGTGTGGAGACGTCGGCCATAAAGCCCGGGAATGTAATTCCCGTGTGCGGTGCCCAGTCTGTGCCGATCTTGGTCGGCCAGCGGATCATCGAATGGGCGGGGCAAAATGCAACCCGCCCAAGAAGAAGGGCGGCGGTGGCACCGGGGGGAAGTCGACCTCGTCGGCAACCTCCCGGCCCACCGTCGCAGGGGGTTCGGGGAAGGGGGTGAGTGAGGGGAGCGGTAAAGCCCCCCCTCTTTTATCTGTAGGGGTGAGTGCCTCTTGCGAGGATATGGAAGTTGGCCGGGAGGATGCCGCGAGACAATCATAAATGTCTCTCGGCATCCTTCAGGCCAATCTTAACCACGCCCGTCAGGCCCAGGACATGTTCGTCCATGGCCTGGCGGAGCGTGGTTGTGAGCTAGGTATCGCGTCCGAGCCGTACCGTGTTCCAGATGATGACCCACGCTGGGCATCGGACACGGGCGGCTCGGTCGCGATTTTTTGTGGTGGTTCTACCCTCCCCTTCTCCGCAGTGGAGAAGGGGAGATGTTTTGTCTGCGTGGAGTGGGGGCCCATCTCCGTGGTTGGGGTATATATATCCCCAAACATCGGTCTCGCCCAGTATGAGGATGTTTTGGACGGCGTGGCGGACATAGTCCGCCGCATTGCACCCCGTCCAATTATTGTAGCCGGGGACTTCAATGCCAAGTCTGAGCATTGGGGTTCCCGGAGGCGTAACGCGAGGGGCGAGGCCGTTGAAGAATGGGCAGCGGCTCTTAATTTAGTTTTGTTAAATTCGGGTAGTACTAGTACGTGCGTGCGGCGACAGGGGGAATCTATTGTGGATTTATCTTTTGCAACCCCCTCCGCCGCACGCATCGTGACAGGCTGGCGGGTGTTGGAGAGTGAGACTCTTTCCGACCATCTTTACATCGAGATCAGACTCTCCAACCCCCGTCAGCAGAGCCGCTGCCCGGTGCGTGGTGATCAGCCACGGAGATGGGCACTCCACCGTTTAGACGAGGACAAGTTGTTGGCCGCCGTCCTCCTGGCTACATGGCCGAAGATCGGGCGACCCGGGGAACTTGACCCCCGGATTGAAGTAGGTTGGCTTCGGGGCATGTATGCGGACGTTTGTGACGCATCCATGCCCCGGGCGAAGACATGCCGCCGGAAGGCAGCGTACTGGTGGTCGTCCGACATTGCCGAGTTACGGCGTGTCGCGGCGGCCACCAGACGCCAGTTTACCCGCGCCCGAAGACGCGGGGGAGCCAGGAGGACGGCGGAGACCTACGAGGCGTACCGTGTTGCGCGGTGCGACCTCGTAGTCGCAATTAAGAAGGCCAAGGTCAGAGCTTGGGAGGAGTTGTTAGCCTCCCTTGACTCTGATCCCTGGGGACGCCCTTACCGTATGGTTTTGGGAAGGTTGCAGCGAAGGACGTCCCCAGAGACGGAGTCCATGGACCCCCAGGTCGTGGATCACGTTTTGCAGACTCTCTTCCCGGAGGACCGGGAGGGAGCCTTTTTGGATTGGAGCCTCCCCCCTCCGGGGGAGATGTTTGGTGAGGACCTGGGGGTAACTCAGGAGGAGCTGGCCAGGGCCGCCGGTAAGCTTGGGGGTCGTCGCAAGGCCCCCGGCCCCGACGGCGTTCCTGGCCGTGTCATTGCTCTGACCTTGGCCTTCGTGCAGGACCGCCTGAGGCAGCTGTTCACTAGCTGTCTCAGGCGGGGAATTTTCCCCCGAGAGTGGGGAATTGCCAGGCTCGTCCTGCTCCCAAAAAAGGGCAGACCAGCGGGCACCCCTTCGGCCTATAGGCCTTTGTGTTTGCTGGACGAGGCGGGCAAGCTCTTCGAAAGAGTAATTGCCAACCGCCTCGTCCAGCATTTATCCCGGGTAGGACCGGACCTCCACGAGGAACAGTTTGGATTCCGCGAGGGTCGCTCAACCGTAGATGCTATTCTGCGTGTGAGGGCCCTCGCGGAAAAGGAGATGGGTAGGGGCAGGGTGTTGTTGGCAGTGTCATTGGACATAGTGAACGCCTTCAACACCCTGCCCTGGAAGGCAGTAGGGGAGGCGATGCGTTATCATCGCTTCCCCCGATACCTCGTGGAGATAATCCGGGACTATTTCCGGGAGAGATTTCTTTTGTTCCCGACAAAGTCGGGATCTGTAGGTCGAAGGGGTGTTTCTTGCGGTGTTCCACAGGGGTCCGTTTTGGGCCCACTGCTGTGGAACATCGCCTATGACCGCGTTTTGAGGTCTGTCCTTCCCCCCGGTTCATACACGGTGTGTTACGCAGATGACACATTGGTGATGGCCGGGGGGGAGACGTGGGAGGAGGCCGTAGCACTGGCCAACTTAGCGGTGGCCTGCGTCGTGCGCGTTATTAGGAACGTGGGTTTGCGGGTGGCCCCCCAAAAGACGGAAGCGCTATTTTTTAGCGCCAAGTCCAGGGGTAAGCCTCCCGCGGCCCACGTTTTTGTGGATGGAGAGTTCGTCGTGGTGGGGGCCCAGATGCAATATCTGGGTCTTCAGTTGGATGGGGTTTTTGGTTTTGGTCCGCACTTCGGTCGTCTGGCCACCAAGGCTCTGGGTGTGGCGTCGGCTCTGAGCCGGCTCCTCCCCAACCTTGGGGGTCCCGGCGGCCGAGTGCGTCGTTTGTACGCCGGCACCGTTCTAGCCGTCGTTTTGTACGGCGCCCCCGTGTGGGCGGCTGCCATGCTGGAGGACCGGCGCATCATGTTACTGGTGCGTCGTATCCAAAGGCTGGTAGCCGTCAGAATCGCACGGGGGTATAGGACCGTGTCGGGCGAGGCCGCCTCGGCCCTGGCTGGTTTCCCCCCTCTGGAGTTACTCGCCGTCGAACGGGCAGACGTTTATGTCCAGCGGCGGGAGCTCCAGGGGAGGGGAGTTGTCTTGACCCCCAGGGTCGAGTCGGTCATTCGTAGTCAGGCTCGGCGGCGCGTGTTAGAGGAATGGGAAAGATCCCTCCTCACCCCGAAGACTAGATCGGGGGCACGCGTCGCCGAGGCCATCCAACCCCTTCTCCGTGCATGGACGGAGAGGGGCCACGGCGAGCTGAGTTTCAGGATGACGCAGGTATTCACTGGACATGGTTGTTTCGGTGAGTACCTGCGTCACATAGGGAAGGAGAGCACGGCGCAGTGCCACCACTGCGAGGACGGCCACGAGGACACGGCGCAGCACACGCTGGCAGTTTGCCCAGCGTGGAGCGAAGAGCGTCGTGTCCTCGTGAGGTGTGTAGGGAGGAACTTGTCCCTCCCAGCATTGGTCAAGGCCATGCTGGGAGGGGAGGAGAAATGGAGGGCCGTCGCCTCCTTCTGCGAGACTGTAATGTCCCAGAAGGAGGCGGCGGAGCGGGAGAGAAGGGGGGTGGCCGCCGTCGGTGCACGCACCGGCGTCGGTTAGTCCCTGGCGGGAGGGCCGGGGGTGGTACCCCACGTAGGAGAGCGTAGCTCCCTCCGTGGGCCCACCTTCGTCACCCTCCCGTCGCGGGGGGTTATTTCGGGGCTGTTAGTTTTTGGGGCTTAGGCCCCGGGAGCCGAGGATCACCGCGCGGGGACGCGGCCCTCGGCTCCGCTCCCTATTTGGGGGCGGGTGAGGGGGGCGATGGCCCCCCCCTCATCGAGGATTGAAGCCCGTATTTTCGGGCAGGGGGGCGGGGAGTAACCCCTCCCCCCCGGGTTAGGATAGGTGCGGGGGTCCCCGGAAGTAATACTTTGTAGTTCCCGGGGGCCCCCAGCATGCACCTGAGGATGGCCATCCGACGGGTTTTTAGTGGGTAAGAATCCCACATACCCCCCAGTCCCTCCCCGGGGCCTGGTGGGATCTTTTCGAAGATTTTCCCGTCGTAAAAAAAAAAAAAAAAAAAAGGGTTAGAGTGGGTTCGCCTCCACTCAATCGTGGGCGCAGGTGGTTGGCAGGAAGGCCAAGAGGGCGCAGAAGGTGGCTGCCACCGAGGCCAATGTGCCTCGGCCGGCAGCTAAGAAGGCAGCACCAGCGGCCAAGCCGGTGAAAGCTGCCGTTAAAAGGCAGCCCAAGACGGCAGCAATTGCCCTCACTTGCCCCGAGGGCAAATACGCGGACGCTGTCCGCATAGTACGGAGCGCAATTGACCTGCAGGCTGTTGGGATCGACAGCCTGCGGGTCAAACGAGCTTATACCGGGGCCCTCTTAATAGAGATCCCCGGCGAGGAGAGGGCGATGAAGGCTGATGCCCTCGCCCATAAAATGAGGGACGCCCTCCAAAACATGGAGGGGATTAAAGTGGCCCGCCCTATAAAAATGGGCGAGCTTAGGATCCGCGGGCTGGATCCCTCCGTCACGGCGGAGGAGACGACAGCCGCGGTGGCACGAGTGGGGGGCTGTGACCCCACCGCTGTCACCGCGGGTGTGATCAGGGCGACACCCAGGGGTCTTGGGACCCTGTGGGTCAGGTGCCCCCTTAGTGCGGCCATTAAGGTCGTGAAATCGGGGCCCTTGTCCATTGGTTGGACAAGGGCGAAGGTTGAAATGCTGGAGGCAAGGCCCCTCCAGTGTTTTAGGTGCCTCGAAAAGGGGCACGTGGCGGCCAATTGTAAGAGCGGCCCCGATAGACGGGACCGCTGTTACAGGTGTGGTGTGGCGGGGCACATAGCCCGGGACTGCGCCTCCCAAGTAAACTGCGCACTTTGCGCAGACCTTGGGAGGCCAGCGAACCACCGTTTGGGGGGTCCTAAATGCACCCCCCCCAAACGGGGGAAGACGGGAGGGGAGGAGGTGGCGAAGAAGCCCCCGCCAAAAAAGGCGGAGACTTCTTCAAAGCCCAAAGGTCCGCCTAGAGCGGATAAGATGGAGGTGACGCATTAGCGTCTTTTTGGGCACCATTTGGTGCCATTTTGGGCCAGACCATCGGCCCGGGGGCTGGGGAGTACCACGCGGGGACGTGGCCCCAGCTCCGCTCCCTATTTGGGGGCAGGTGAGGAGGCGTTGGCCCCTCCTCACCAGGGAAGGAGCCCAATCATGGGCTGAGGGGGGGGTATTCACTGGCAACCTTTGCCTTGAATGCCCCTCCCTCCGGGTTAGGTTTATAATGCAGGGGACTGCCTGGATGTAATAATAAATAGTTCCCGGGCAGTCCCCTAACGCATTGAGGAAGGCCAACCGTCGAGTTTTTAGTGAGTAAGAATCTCACATAACCACCAATCCCTCCCCGGGGGTTGGTGGTATCTTTTAGAAGATTTTCTCGACGTAAAAAAAAAAAAAAAAAAAAAAAAAAAGGGTTAGAGTGGGTTCACTGCGAGGACGGCCACGAGGACACGGCGCAGCACACGCTGGCAATTTGCCCAGCGTGGAGCGAAGAGCGCCGTGTCCTCGTGAGGTGTGTAGGGCGGAATTTGTCCCTCCCAGCATTGGTCAAGGCCATGCTGGGAGGGGAGGCGAAATGGAGGGCCGTCGCCTCCTTCTGCGAGACTGTAATGTCCCAGAAGGAGGCGGCGGAGCGGGAGAGAAGGGGGGTGGCCGCCGTCGGTGCACGCACCGGCGTCGGTTAGTCCCTGGCGGGAGGGCCGGGGGTGGTACCCCGCGGGGGAGAGCGTCGCTCCCTCCGTGGACCCACCTTCGTCACCCTCCCGTCGCGGGGGGGCTATTTGGGGCTGTTAGTTTTTGGGGCTTAGGCCCCGGGAGCCGAGGATCACCGCGCGGGGACGCGGCCCTCGGCTCCGCTCCCTATTTGGGGGCGGGTGAGGGGGGCGATGGCCCCCCCCTCATCGAGGATTGAAGCCCGTATTTTCGGGCAGGGGGGCGGGGGGAATCTCCCCTCCCCCCGGGTTAGGATAGGTGCGGGGGTCCCCGGAAGTAATACTTTGTAGTTCCCGGGGGCCCCCAGCATGCACCTGAGGATGGCCATCCGACGGGTTTTTAGTGGGTAAGAATCCCACATACCCCCCAGTCCCTCCCCGGGGCCTGGGGGGATCTTTTCGAAGATTTTCCCGTCGTAAAAAAAAAAAAAAAAAAAAAAAAAAAAAAAAGGGTTAGAGTGGGTTGATGCTTCCGACCAACTCGTGGGACCAACAATGGAGTCTAAATCATCATTAACAAACCCGACTGACATATTGGAAATCGAACCTATAGCTTCGAAAACGGACATGATTACTTGCTGCACAAAAGAGGGCGGGAAGGCCACCAAAAAGGTGGCGAAACCACGTACCAAACCCGTGGTGGTACGTGTGGAGCGGTTTGACAAACCGCGTCTGCGATCCCAACCATCGGGGATCGGGAGTGATGCAGAGAGCGTTGACGGGCGTTTAGGGAGTGATGCTAAAACCCTCTCCCGTGCGTCGTCAGTGGCGTCTCTTGCATCTGTCGTCGGGGGGATGGCTATCACCCCTGAACCGACGACGGAGCCAGAGTCGGATGGCTCTTGTGCTGGCCTTCTTCCGGCCAAACGCAAGAGGGGCAGGCCGGCTACGACCGGCTTGGGTGTTGGTCTTCTTGCCCGTAAGCAAGAAGAACAAGCGCGCGCGAAGCGCGAGAAGGAGGATGAGGAGGTCAGGATTATTCTTGACCCCTCTATACCGGCTCCATCTACGGCTAAAAGCCGTATGTTAGAGAGCCGATTTTTGGAGGAGATGTCGGTAGCACCAACGCCAACGATAGGTGCAGAATTGCTGGCGCATATAGACGCCGTTAAAAAGGTGGCAGCGTGTTCCAGCAATCTGAAGGGAGACCTAGTGAGGAAGCTCAACGAAGCTGCCGCAGCTATCAAGGTAGCCGTGACCACCCTCACCTTAAGAGCCCAAGAATCGGGCTCGGGCAGCCAGTTTGATGAACTCCGGGGGGAAATACAGGCCCTCCGGTTGGAGAATCAGCGCCTCCACAAGAAGGTGGAGGATTTACAGGGCGGGCAAGCACCCCACGCTTCGCCGAAAGGGGCTCGTCCCCCACGATCCCCAATAAGACGTTGGGCATCGCCATCGCCATCACCCCCACGGGTTCGTTCACCCGTGAGGATGACGAAGTATAGGAGAGACGAGGTGTGCGAGGCACGTGACACCCCTCAACTCAATTTTGAGGAGAGGGTGTCCCGTGTCGTCGCACAGACTCTACGGGACCTGGGTCTTACCCAGACCCCACATCTAAGTGTTGGCCCCTCTTCTGCACCCCACACGGTGCAGAAGGTGGCCACTAAGAAGCAGAAGGCGGGTCCGAAGAAGGGATCAATTGCTCCCCCACCGAGTAGCAGCAGCAGTGTCCCACCAAAGGTGACTGCCCCGGCTCCCCCCACTTCGGTCCAGGGTAATGCCTGGGTCCAAGTTGTGGGGCGTAAAGCCAAAAAGGCAGCCAAGAAGGCAGAAATAGAGGGTACCAAACCCCCTCCCAAGACAAGCGGAGCGGCTACCACAGCCGCCCCGCCTACGAAGAAGGCAGGCCCTGCGCAGAAGTCTCCAACCTCCAAACGGCGCCCTCCAAAGACAGCTGCGGTCGTCATCACCTGCCCTGAAGGGCAATATGGTGAGACGATCCGTGCGGCCAGGGAGAAAATCGACCTGGCCGCTATAGGTATTGAAAATTTGCGCGTAAAACGCGCTTTTACAGGAGCTCTTCTGCTCGAGGTCCCAGGTGCCGAAGGGTCAAAACGTGCAGACACCTTGGCCTCCCGCATGCGGGAGGTCATAGGCGACAAGGAAGGCGTAAAGATAGCTCGTCCTGTTAAAAAGGGCGAGCTTCGCATTCGGGGTCTTGATGACTCCATCACGGCGGAGGAAGTTCTCTCCGCCGTAGCTGAAACCGGGGCATGTGACCCCTCTTTTGTGAGGGTTGGGCCAATTAGGAGGGCCCAACGTGGTTTAGGCACCGCTTGGGTGCAGTGTCCACTGACAGCGGCATTGAAAATTGCCGCTGTCAAGACTTTAAGAGTGGGATGGGTGAGGGCCGGCGTTGATCTGTTGGACGACCGCCCTCTCCAGTGCTTCAAGTGCCTGGAGAGGGGGCACGTCAGGAGCCAATGTAGCGGCACTGCAGATCGCAGTGACCGCTGCTACAGATGCGGGGAGGCAGGTCACAAAGCGCGGGAGTGCAGTGGGCGCGCGCGGTGCACAGTCTGTGCCGACCTAGGTCGGCCAGCTGATCACAGGATGGGCGGTGCGAAATGCAATCCGCCCAAGAAAAAAGGCGGCGGTGGAGCCGGGAAAAAGGCGACCTCGTTGGCGTCAACTCCCCGGTCCACCGTCGTTGGGGTTTCGGGGAATGGGGTGGGTGAGGGGAGCGCTAAAACCTCCCCTCTTTTACCTGTCGGGGCGGGTTCCTCATCAGAGGATATGGAGGTTGGCCGGGGGGATGCCGAGATGCAGACTTAAATGTCACTCGGTATCCTTCAAGCCAACCTGAACCACGCCCGTCAGGCCCAGGACTTGTTCGTCCATGGTCTGTCGGAGCGTGGTTGCGAGATAGGCATCGCGGCCGAGCCGTACCGTGTTCCGCAAGATGACCCACGTTGGGCATCGGACACGGGCGGCTCGGTCGCGATTTTGTGCATAGGATCATCCCTCCCCTTCTCCTTTAAGGAAAGTGGGAGGAGTTTTGTGTGCGTGGAGTGGGGGCCCATCTCCGTGGTTGGGGTATATATATCCCCAAACATCGGTCTCGCCCAATTTGAAGATGTTTTGGACGGCGTGGCGGACATTGTCCGCCGCATTGCACCCCGTCCAGTTATTGTTGCCGGGGACTTCAATGCTAAGTCGGAGCATTGGGGTTCCCGGACGCGGAACGCGAGGGGCGAGGCCGTTGAAGAATGGGCAGCGGCTTTGAATTTATGTTTATTAAATACAGGGAACGTTAGTACGTGCGTGCGGCGGCAGGGGGAATCCATCGTTGACTTATCCTTTGCAACTCCCTCCGCCGCACGTATCGTTGCAAGCTGGCGGGTGCTGGAGAGCGAAACACTCTCGGATCACATGTATATCGAGATTCGACTCTCCAACCCCCGCCAGCAGAGCCGCTGCCCACCCCGTGATGAACAACCACGGAGATGGGCACTCCACAAGATGGACAGCGATAGGCTGTTGGCTGCCGTCCTTCTGGCTACTTGGCCGAAGATTGCGCCACCCGGGGACTTTGATCCCCTTGAGGAAGTTAGTTGGCTTCGGGGCATGTATGCGGACGTTTGTGACGCATCCATGCCCCGAGCAAGGAGATGTCAGCGGAGGGCAGCGTACTGGTGGTCGTCCGATATCGCCGAGTTACGGCGTATCGCGACGGCCACCAGGCGACAGTTCACCCGCGCACGTAGACGCGGAGGAGCCAGAAGGACGGCAGAGAAGTACGAGGCGTACCGAGCTGCTCGGGGCGACCTCGTAGCAGCTATTAAGAAGGCCAAGGTCAGAGCGTGGGAGGAGTTATTAGCCTCCCTCGACTCTGATCCCTGGGGGCGCCCTTACCGTATGGTTTTGGGTAGACTTCAGCGTAGGACGTCCCCAGAGACAGAGTCCATGGACCCCCAGGTCCTGGAACACGTTTTGGGCACTCTCTTCCCGGAGGACCGGGAGGGAGCCTTTTTAGATTGGAGCCTCCCCCCTCCGGGGGAGATGTTTGGTGAGGACCTGGGGGTAACTCAGGAGGAGCTGGCCAGGGCCGCCGGTAAGCTTGGGGGTCGTCGCAAGGCCCCCGGCCCCGACGGTGTTCCTGGCCGTGTCATTGCTCTGACCTTGGCCTTCGTGCAGGACCGCCTGAGGCAGCTGTTCACTAGCTGTCTCAGGCGGGGAATTTTCCCCCGAGAGTGGGGAATTGCCAGGCTCGTCCTGCTCCCAAAAAAGGGCAGACCAGCGGGCACCCCTTCGGCCTATAGGCCTTTGTGTTTGCTGGACGAGGTGGGCAAGCTCTTTGAAAGAGTCATTGCCAACCGCCTCGTCCAGCATTTATCCCGGGTAGGACCGGACCTCCACGAGGAGCAGTATGGATTCCGCGGGGGTCGTTCGACCGTAGACGCTATTCTACGTGTGAAGGCCCTCGCGGAAAAGGAGATGGGTAAGGGCAGGGTGTTGTTGGCGGTTTCTTTGGATATCGTCAATGCCTTCAACACCCTGCCCTGGAAGGCGGTGGGGGAGGCGATGCGTTATCATCGCTTCCCCCGATACCTCGTGGAGATAATCCGGGACTATTTCCGGGAGAGATCTCTTTTGTTCCCGACAAAGTCGGGATCTGTAGGTCGAAGGGGTGTTTCTTGCGGTGTTCCACAGGGGTCCGTTTTGGGCCCACTGCTGTGGAACATCGCCTATGACCGCGTTTTAAGGTCTGTCCTTCCCCCCGGTTCATACGCCGTGTGTTACGCCGATGACACATTGGTGATGGCCGGGGGGGAGACGTGGGAGGAGGCCGTAGCACTGGCCAATTTAGCGGTGGCCTGCGTCGTGCGCGTTATTAGGAACGTGGGTTTGCGGGTGGCCCCCCAAAAGACGGAAGCGCTATTTTTTAGCGCCAAGTCCAGGGGTAAGCCTCCCGCAGCCCACGTTTTTGTGGATGGAGAGCTCGTCGTGGTGGGGGCCCAGATGCAATATCTGGGTCTTCAGTTGGATGGGGTTTTTGGTTTTGGTCCGCACTTCGGTCGTCTGGCCACCAAGGCTCTGGGCGTGGCGTCGGCTTTGAGCCGGCTCCTCCCCAACCTTGGGGGTCCCGGCGGCCGAGTGCGTCGTTTGTACGCCGGCACCGTTCTAGCCGTCGTTTTATACGGCGCCCCCGTGTGGGCGGCTGCCATGCTGGAGGACCGGCGCATCATGTTACTGGTGCGCCGTATCCAAAGGCTGGTAGCCGTCAGAATCGCACGGGGGTATAGGACCGTGTCGGGCGAGGCCGCCTCGGCCCTGGCTGGTTTCCCCCCTCTGGAGTTACTCGCCGTCGAACGGGCAGACGTTTATGTCCAGCGGCGGGAGCTCCAGGGGGGGGAGTTGTCTTGACCCCCAGGGTCGAGTCGGCGATTAGGTGTCAGGCTCGGCGGCGCGTGTTAGAGGAATGGGAAAGATCCCTCCTCACCCCGAAAACCAGATCGGGGGCACGCGTCGCCGAGGCCATCCAACCCCTTCTCCGCGCATGGACGGAGAGGGGCCACGGCGAGCTGAGTTTCAGGATGACGCAGGTATTCACCGGACATGGTTGTTTCGGTGAGTACCTGCGTCACATAGGGAAGGAAAGCACGGCGCAGTGCCACCACTGCGAGGACGGCCACGAGGACACGGCGCAGCACACGCTGGCAGTTTGCCCAGCGTGGAGCGAAGAGCGCCGTGTCCTCGTGAGGTGTGTAGGGAGGAACTTGTCCCTCCCAGCATTGGTCAAGGCCATGCTGGGAGGGGAGGAGAAATGGAGGGCCGTCGCCTCCTTCTGCGAGACTGTAATGTCCCAGAAGGAGGCGGCGGAGCGGGAGAGAAGGGGGGTGACCGTCGTCGGTGCACGCACCGGCGTCGGTTAGTCCCTGGCGGGAGGGCCGGGGGTGGTACCCCGCGGGGGAGAGCGTCGCTCCCTCCGTGGGCCCACCTTCGTCACCCTCCCGTCGCGGGGGGGCTATTTGGGGCTGTTAGTTTTTGGGGCTTAGGCCTCGGGAGCCGAGGATCACCGCGCGGGGACGC
Source organism: Hedychridium roseum (assembly GCA_963989215.1). Lineage (NCBI taxonomy): Eukaryota > Metazoa > Arthropoda > Insecta > Hymenoptera > Chrysididae > Hedychridium > Hedychridium roseum. The sequence goes on along the minus strand of OZ022312.1, from coordinate 289,788 downwards.
GGCCCTCGGCTCCGCTCCCTATTTGGGGGCGGGTGAGGGGGGCGATGGCCCCCCCCTCATCGAGGACTGAAGCCCGTATTTTCGGGCAGGGGGGCGGGGAATCTCCCCTCCCCCCCGGGTTAGGATAGGTGCGGGGGTCCCCGGAAGTAATACTTTGTAGTTCCCGGGGGCCCCCAGCATGCACCTGAGGATGGCCATCCGACGGGTTTTTAGTGGGTAAGAATCCCACATACCCCCCAGTCCCTCCCCGGGGCCTGGGGGGATCTTTTCGAAGATTTTCCCGTCGTAAAAAAAAAAAAAAAAAAAAAAAAAAAAGGGTTCCTCCGCGTGGGCTCCACCTTGTCGTGGTGCGGAGGCTTAAGCCGAAACCCTTCGGGGGGACGGTGAACTAAGAGAGTCCAAGCCGTCGTCGTCGGGGGTGAGTCTCGGGCCTGGGTCCGTGCTCCCTCCCGGCGGCGGCGGTTGTATGAATGTGTGTGTGAATGAGATGCGGCCGGATTGTCGATGGATATTTCCGTGGAGACTAACCAAGCGGGACCAGTAATCCCGTGACCGGGGTGTATAGCTATGTCAGTACCTGACCTCTGCGGCGTAATAAACGGAACCGTAAGTCTGCCCCTCGGGGCAGCAAAGACCGTGTGAAACCGCATGTTCAACGTGGGAAGACCGCTGGCTGTGCACTGACTGGAGCCTATCCCGGAGTTGAAGTCGGCAAAACGGGCGCATGTGTGGAGGATTACCTGACCAGTATTTCCTCATATCCTGCTAGGGGGAATATACCCTAGCACCGTCTAGCCCGAGGTCTGGATGTGCGGGTGATCGGATCACTACGCGTCCATTCGATAGGGGTGACGTTAAACCTTTTGCATCATTCATTTTTTAACCTTTTTTGTAGAGTCTTTTCGTGCGAATAGGGTTGGTCACCTGACAAACCGCTTCTCGGCTTTCGCACGCATAACTAGGGATTTTTTACCGGCGGGGATAGATGCCCATCTGCGGATGGGCTGCCATGATGGCCGAACCGTCGTAAGAATTTTTTTACGACATATTATGGACGAACACAATATTAAAATTGATTTTGATTCCAGAGATGGAACATCCACTGTGTCCACGGCGAGCACAGTGGTTGGCCCCGCAATCGCCAAGCGTAGGGCAGCCAAGCTGGCTGTTGTGAGTGTGGAGCGTGTAGACCTGACACGCTTCAAGTCCCCAAACACCGGGGATATTGTGAAGGAGGATGTGGCCGGGCCGTCCTCGTCAGGGGCGAAATCCCTGTCGAGGGCGTCCTCGGTGGCATCTCTCGCGTCCGTTGTCGGGGAGATGGTGATCTCCCCCACCCCCGTCGATGAGCCAGAGTCGGATGGCTCTGGAGTTTTTCCTCTTCCTGCCAAGCGGAAGAGGGGTAGGCCGGCTACTACTGGCCTAGGTGTTGGTCTGCTTGCCCGCAAGCAAGCAGAACAGGCGCAAGCAAAGCGCGAGAAGGAGGAGGAGGCGATGCGGATCATGCTCGATCCCTCCATACCTGCCCCCTCCACGTCGAAGAATCGCATCTTGGAGTGTAAGCTCCAAGATGAAATGGAGATGGCCCCGACACCGGCCATCAATGCTCAGGTTCTCGAGCACGTCGACGCTATCAGAAAGATAGCAGCGTGCTCGGGTAACCTGAAGGGTGAGCTTGTCAGCCAGCTCTACAAGGCGGCTGCAGCTGTGAAGGTGGCTATGACTACCGTTTCCCTGAGAGCTCAACAATCAGGGTTCGGTGAGCAGGTAGAAGACCTCCGGAGGGAAATTCAATCCCTCCGGATGGAGAATAAACGCCTCCAGCAAGAGCTGGAGAAGAGATGGGAGGGCAAAGTACCTCATGCCTCGCCACTGGGAGCACGGCCGCCGCGTTCTCCGGTTCGGCGCTGGGCTTCGCCGTCGCCGTCACCCCCCCGGGCACGTTCGCCCGCGAGGGTGACGACGTTTTTGGGAGAGGAGAGGGCGACGCAGGACATACCTCATGAGACCCTTGAGGAGAGGGTGTCTCGCGTCGTTGCGGAAAAGCTGCGGGCCCTTGGAGTTTCCAAGGCCCCGCAAGTTGATGTCGGTCCGTCTTCTGCACCTCTCAAGGTGCAGAAGACAATTAAGCAACAGAAGAAGGCGGGACGCAATTCGGGATCTACCGCTCCCCCACCAAGCAGCAGTGATAGCATCCCTGAGAAGATGCCTGCCCCGGCTCCCCCCACACCGGTCCAGAGTAATCCCTGGGTCCAGGTTGTGGGGCGTAAAGCCAAAATGGCAGCCAAGAAGGCGGACAAGGAGGGGTCTAAAGCCCCTCCCAAACAAAGCGGGGCGTCTACAACATCAGCCCCGCCCACGAAGAAGGCTGGCCCCGCCCAAAAGGCCCAAGCCACCAAGCGGCGCCCCCCCAAGACGGCTGCGGTCGTCATAACCTGTCCTGAGGGGCAATATGGTGAAACGATTCGAGCGGCCAGGGAGAAAATCGACCTGGCCGCTATAGGCATCGAGAATTTGCGCGTCAAACGCGCTTTTAGCGGAGCTCTCCTCCTCGAGGTCCCTGGGGCCGAGGGAGCTCAACGAGCGGACACCTTGGCCTCCCGAATGAGGGAGGTCATAGGTGAGAAAGAAGGTGTGCGGATAGCTCGCCCCGTTAAGAAGGGCGAACTTAGAATTCGTGGTTTGGATGACTCCGTCACGGCGGAGGAAGTTCTCTCCGCCGTGGCGGAGAATGGGGCATGTGACCCCTTATTTGTTAAAGTTGGGCCAATCAGGATGGCCCAACGCGGACTGGGCACCGTATGGGTGCAATGTCCTCTGACAGCGGCACTAAAAATTGCCGCTGCCAAGACTATTCGTATTGGGTGGGTGAAAGCCGGCGTCGAGTTGTTGGACGACCGCCCTCTTCAGTGCTTCAAGTGCCTGGAGAGGGGGCACGTCATGAGTCAATGCAGCGGCACTGCAGATCGCAGTGACCGCTGCTACAGGTGTGGAGACGTCGGCCATAAAGCCCGGGAATGTAATTCCCGTGTGCGGTGCCCAGTCTGTGCCGATCTTGGTCGGCCAGCGGATCATCGAATGGGCGGGGCCAAATGCAACCCGCCCAAGAAGAAGGGCGGCGGTGGCACCGGGGGGAAGTCGACCTCGTCGGCAACCTCCCGGCCCACCGTCGCAGGGGGTTCGGGGAAGGGGGTGAGTGAGGGGAGCGGTAAAACCTCCCCTCTTTTATCTGTAGGGGTGAGTGCCTCTTGCGAGGACATGGAAGTTGGCCGGGAGGATGCCGCGAGACAAACGTAAATGTCTCTCGGCATCCTTCAGGCCAATCTTAACCACGCCCGTCAGGCCCAGGACATGTTCGTCCATGGCCTGGCGGAGCGTGGTTGCGAGCTAGGTATCGCGGCCGAGCCGTACCGTGTTCCAGATGATGACCCACGCTGGGCATCGGACACGGGCGGCTCGGTCGCGATTTTTTGTGGTGGTTCTACCCTCCCCTTCTCTGCAGTGGAGAAGGGGAGATGTTTTGTCTGCGTGGAGTGGGGGCCCATCTCCGTGGTTGGGGTATATATATCCCCAAACATCGGTCTCGCCCAGTATGAGGATGTTTTGGACGGCGTGGCGGACACTGTCCGCCGCATTGCACCCCGTCCAATTATTGTTGCCGGGGACTTCAATGCCAAGTCTGAGCATTGGGGTTCCCGGAGGCGTAACGCGAGGGGCGAGGCCGTTGAGGAATGGGCAGCGGCTCTTAATTTATGTTTGTTAAATACAGGGAACGTTAGTACGTGCGTGCGGCGGCAGGGGGAATCCATCGTTGATTTATCCTTTGCAACCCCCTCCGCCGCACGTATCGTGACAGGCTGGCGGGTGTTGGAGAGCGAGACGCTTTCCGATCATCTCTATATTGAGATTAGACTCTCCAACCCCCGTCAGCAGAGCCGCTGCCCGGTGCGTGGTGATCAACCACGGAGATGGGCACTCCACAAATTAGATGAGGACAGGTTGTTGGCCGCCGTCCTCCTGGCTACATGGCCGAAGATCGGGCCACCCGGGGATCTTGATCCCCGGAATGAAGTAGGTTGGCTGCGGGGCATGTATGCGGACGTTTGTGACGCATCCATGCCCCGAGCGAAGACATGCCGCCGGAAGGCAGCGTACTGGTGGTCGTCCGACATTGCCGAGTTACGGCGTGTCGCGACGGCCACCAGGCGCCAGTTTACCCGCGCCCGAAGACGCGGGGTGGCCAGGAGGACGGAGGAGAAGTATAGGGCGTACCGGGCTGCTCGGTACGACCTGTTAGCAGCAATAAGGAAGGCCAAGGCCAGTGCTTGGGAGGAGTTGTTAGCCTCCCTTGACTCTGATCCCTGGGGACGCCCTTACCGTATGGTTTTGGGAAGGTTGCAGCGAAGGACGTCCCCAGAGACGGAGTCCATGGACCCCCAGGTCCTGGATCACGTTTTGAGCACTCTCTTCCCGGAGGACCGGGAGGGAGCTTTTTTGAATTGGAGCCTCCCCCCTCCGGGGGAGATGTTTGGTGAGGACCTGGGGGTGACTCAGGAGGAGCTGGCCAGGGCCGCCGGTAAGCTTGGGGGTTGTCGCAAGGCCCCCGGCCCCGACGGTGTTCCTGGCCGTGTCATTGCTCTGACCTTGGCCTTCGTGCAGGACCGCCTGAGGCAGCTATTCACTAGCTGTCTCAGGCGGGGAATTTTCCCCCGAGAGTGGGGAATTGCCAGGCTCGTCCTGCTCCCAAAAAAGGGCAGACCAGCGGGCACCCCTTCGGCCTATAGGCCTTTGTGTTTGCTGGACGAGGCGGGCAAACTCTTCGAAAGAGTAATTGCCAACCGCCTCGTCCAGCATTTATCCCGGGTAGGACCGGACCTCCACGAGGAGCAGTATGGATTCCGCGGGGGTCGTTCAACCGTAGACGCTATTCTACGTGTGAAGGCCCTCGCGGAAAAGGAGATGGGTAAGGGCAGGGTGTTGTTGGCGGTTTCTTTGGATATCGTCAATGCCTTCAACACCCTGCCCTGGAAGGCGGTGGGGGAGGCGATGAGATACCATCGCTTCCCCCGATACCTCGTGGAGGTTATCCGGGACTATTTCCGGGACAGGCGACTCATTTACCCCGTCAAGGACGGGGGTTTTGGCCGAAGGGGTGTTTCTTGCGGGGTTCCACAGGGGTCCGTTTTGGGCCCGCTCCTATGGAACCTCGCGTATGACCGCGTATTGAGGTCTGCCCTCCCCCTCGGTGCATCCGTAGTGTGTTACGCCGATGACACACTCGTGATGGCCGGGGGGGAGACGTGGGAGGAGGCCGTAGCCATGGCGAACTTGGCGGTGGCCTGCGTCGTGCGTGCGATTAGGTGCGTGGGTCTGCGGGTGGCCCCCCAGAAGACGGAAGCGCTTTTCTTCAGCGCCAAGTCTAGGGGTAAGCCTCCCGCAGCCCACGCTTTTGTGGATGGTGAGCTCGTCGTGGTGGGGTCCCAGATGCAGTATCTGGGTCTCCAGCTGGATGGTGTGTTTGGGTTTGTCGGCCACTTTGGTCGTCTTGGCCCCAAGGCCATGGGAGTTGCCTCGGCCCTAGGCCGATTGCTCCCCAACCTTGGTGGCCCGGGCGCCCGGGTGCGCCGGCTTTTTGCGAACACGGTTCTTGCCGTAATAATGTACGGCGCCCCCGTCTGGGCGGCCTCCATGCTGGAGGATCGGCGCATCATTCGTTTGATGCGTCGCATCCAAAGGCTGGTTGCCGTCCGGATCATACGGGGGTACAGAACCGTGTCTGGAGAGGCGGCCTCGACCCTGGCGGGTCTGCCGCCCCTGGAGCTTCTCGCCTGTGTGTACGCAGATGTGTACACACAACTGCGGGAGCTCCGGGGACATGGCGTTGTTTTGACCCCCAGGGTCAACGCCGCGGTGAGAGATCAAGCCCGGCGGCACATGTTAGAGAGGTGGCAAGAACGCCTCTCGAACCCCGAGACCAGATCGGGGGCACGTGTCGCCGGGGCCATCCAGCCCCTTTTCCAGCAATGGCTGGACAGGGGTCACGGCGAGCTGAGTTTCAGGATGACGCAGGTATTCACCGGACATGGTTGTTTCGGTGAGTACCTGCGTCACATAGGGAAGGAGAGCACGGCGCAGTGCCACCACTGCGAGGACGGCCACGAGGACACGGCGCAGCACACGCTGGCAATTTGCCCAGCGTGGAGCGAAGAGCGTCGTGTCCTCGTGAGGTGTGTAGGGCGGAATTTGTCCCTCCCAGCATTGGTCAAGGCCATGCTGGGAGGGGAGGAGAAATGGAGGGCCGTCGCCTCCTTCTGCGAGACTGTAATGTCCCAGAAGGAGGCGGCGGAGCGGGAGAGAAGGGGGGTGACCGCCGTCGGTGCACGCACCGGCGTCGGTTAGTCCCTGGCGGGAGGGCCGGGGGTGGTACCCCACGTAGGAGAGCGTAGCTCCCTCCGTGGGCCCACCTCCGTTACCCTTCCGTCGCGGGGGGGTTATTTTTGGGGCCGTTAGTTTTTGGGGCTTTAGCCCCGGGAGCCGAGGATCACCGCGCGGGGACGCGGCCCTCGGCTCCGCTCCCTATTTGGGGGCGGGTGAGGGGGGCGATGGCCCCCCCCTCATCGAGGATTGAAGCCCGTATTTTCGGGCAGGGGGGCGGGGAATCTCCCCTCCCCCCCGGGTTAGGATAGGTGCGGGGGTCCCCGGAAGTAATACTTTGTAGTTCCCGGGGGCCCCCAGCATGCACCTGAGGATGGCCATCCGACGGGTTTTTAGTGGGTAAGAATCCCACATACCCCCCAGTCCCTCCCCGGGGCCTGGGGGGATCTTTTCGAAGATTTTCCCGTCGTAAAAAAAAAAAAAAAAAAAAAAAAAAGGGTTAGAGTGGGTTCCTCCGCGTGGGCTCCACCTTGTCGTGGTGCGGAGGCTTAAGCCGAAACCCTTCGGGGGGACGGTGAACTAAGAGAGTCCAAGCCGTCGTCGTCGCGGGTGAGTCTCGGGCCTGGGTCCGTGCTCCCTCCCGGCGGCGGCGGTTGTATGAATGTGTGTGTGAATGAGATGCGGCCGGTTTGTCGGTGGATATTTCCGAGGAGACTAACCAAGCGGGACCAGTAATCCCGTGACCGGGGTGTATAGCTATGTCAGTACCTGACCTCTGCGGCGTAATAAACGGAACCGTAAGTCTGCCCCTCGGGGCAGCAAAGACCGTGTGAAACCGCATGTTCAACGTGGGAAGACCGCTGGCTGTGCACTGACTGGAGCCTATCCCGGAGTTGAAGTCGGCAGAGCGGGCGCATGTGTGGAGGATTACCTGACCAGTATTTCCTCATATCCTGCTAGGGGGAATATACCCTAGCACCGTCTAGCCCGAGGTCTGGATGTGCGGGTGATCGGATCACTACGCGTCCATTCGATAGGGGTGACGTTAAACCTTTTGCATCATATTTTATTTAACCTTTTTTGTAGAGTCTTTTCGTGCGAATAGGGTTGGTCACCTGACAAACCGCTTCTCGGCTTTCGCACGCGTAACTAGGGATTTTTTACCGGCGGGGATAGATGCCCATCTGCGGATGGGCTGCCATGATGGCCGAACCGTCGTAAGATTTATTACGACATAATATGGATGCACCCAAACAACAAAACGATAGTACAGTATCCAGAGATGGAACAACTTCTGTGTCCACGGCGAGCACAGTTGTTGGCCCCGCTATCGCCAAGCGCAGAGCAGCCAAGTTGGCTGTAATTAACGTGGAGAGAGTCGATTTGACTCGATTCAAGTCCCCTAATTCCGGGGACAGTGTCGAGAAGGAGGGTGTGGCCGGGCCTTCCTCGTCAGGGGTGAAATCCCTGTCGAGGGCGTCCTCGGTGGCATCCCTCGCATCCGTCGTAGGGGAGATGGTGATCTCCCCTACCCCCGTCGATGGCACTGAGTCAGATGGCTCAGTGACTGGCCCTCTTCCCGTCAAAAGGAAGAGGGGCAGGCCGGCTACTACCGGCCTAGGAGTTGGCCTGCTTGCTCGCAAGCAGGAGGAGCAGGCGCGCGCCAAGCGCGAAAAGGAAGAAGAGGTGGCCAGATATATACTGGACCCCTCTATACCGGCCCCCTCTACGGCCAAAAGCCGTACTTTGGAGAACCGGTACGTGGCCGAGATGTCGGATGCACCAACGCCGACTCTTAGCGCGGAACTCCTGGTGCATATAGATGCCATCAGGAAGGTGGCGGCAGGTTCGAGCAATCTCAAGGGAGATTTTGTTCGAAAGTTGAATGAGGCGGCTGCAGCAATCAAGGTTGCTGTGACCACCCTCACTCTAAGGGCTCGAGACACTGGAGTGGACGACCAAATGGAGGAACTCCGGAGGGAAGTACAATCCCTCCGGATGGAGAACAAACACCTTCACCAGAAGGTGGAGGAACTGAGGTGCGCCAAAGCACCTCATGCATCGCCCCCGGGCGCGCGACCACCGCGCTCCCCGGTAAGACGTTGGGCATCGCCGTCGCCGTCACCCCCCCGGGCACGTTCGCCTGTGGAGATGACGAGCTTTGGAGGAGGAAAGGAAAGGGTCACACAGGGTTTACCCCAAGAGACCCTTGAGGAGCAGGTGTCCCGAGTAGTCTCGGAGAAGTTGCGGGCCCTAGGAGTTTCCAAGGCCCCGCAAGTTGATGTCGGTCCGTCTTCTGCACCCCCCAAGGTGCAGAAGGCGACGAAGGAGCAGAAGAAGGTGGGGCGTAAGGCGGAACCAACCGCCACCCCACCCAGTAGCAGCAGCAGCAGTAACGCCCAGCAAGAGGCGACTCCCCCCACACCGGCCCAGAGCAATACCTGGGTGCAGGTTTTGGGGCGAAGAGCCAAAAAAGAGGCGAAGAAGACGGGAAAGGAGGGTCCTAAAGCCCCTCCCAAACCAGGCGGTGCGGCTACAACACCCGCTCCGCCCACGCAGAAGGCTGGCCCCGCTCAGAAGGCCCCAGCCACCAAGCGGCGCCCGCCGAAGACAGCGGCGGTCGTGATCACATGCCCAGAAGGGCAATATGGGGAGACGATCCGAGCGGCCAGGGAGAAGATCGACCTGGCCGCCATAGGGATAGAAAATTTGCGCGTCAAACGCGCTTTTAGTGGTGCTCTGCTCCTCGAGGTCCCAGGAGCCGAGGGAGCCCAACGAGCAGACACCTTGGCCTCCCGAATGAGGGAGGTCATTGGTGAAAAAGAAGGAGTAAGGATAGCTCGCCCCATCAAAAAGGGCGAACTACGTGTTCGGGGCCTGGATGACTCCGTCACGGCGGAGGAAGTTATCTCCGCCGTGGCGGAAAACGGGGGTTGTGACCCCACTTTAGTAAGGGTTGGGCCAATCAGAATGGCCCAACGTGGATTGGGCACCGCATGGGTGCAGTGTCCCTTGGCTGCGGCAATCAAAGTCGCCGCAGCCAAGACTTTAAGGGTGGGTTGGGCGAGGGCCGGCGTGGAGTTGCTGGACGACCGCCCTCTCCAGTGCTTCAAGTGCCTGGAGAGGGGGCACGTCCAGAGTCAATGCAGCGGCACTGCAGATCGCAGTGACCGCTGCTATAGATGCGGTGAGAGAGGACACAAGGCCCGGGAGTGTAATTCCCGGGTACGATGCCCAGTCTGCGCCGACTTAGGGCGGCCGGCAGACCATAGAATGGGCGGGGCCAAATGCAACCCGCCCAAAAAGAAGGGCGGCGGTGGCCCCGGGGGGAAGTCGACCTCGTCGGCAACCTCCCGGCCCACCGTCGCAGGGGGTTCGGGGAAGGGGGTGGGTGAGGGGAGCGTTAGAACCTCCCCTCCTTTATCTGTAAGGGTGGGTTCCTCTTCGGAGGATATGGAAGTTGGCCGGGAGGATGCCGCGAGACAAATGTAAATGTCTCTCGGCATCCTTCAGGCCAATCTTAACCACGCCCGTCAGGCCCAGGACATGTTCGTCCATGGCCTGGCGGAGCGTGGTTGTGAGCTAGGTATCGCGTCCGAGCCGTACCGTGTTCCAGATGATGACCCACGTTGGGCATCGGACACGGGCGGCTCGGTCGCGATTTTTTGTGCTGCAGCTACCCTCCCCTTCTCCGCAGTGGAGAAGGGGAGATGTTTTGTCTGCGTGGAGTGGGGGCCCATCTCCGTGGTTGGGGTATATATATCCCCAAACATCGGTCTCGCCCAGTATGAGGATGTTTTGGACGGCGTGGCGGACATAGTCCGCCGCATTGCACCCCGTCCAATTATTGTTGCCGGGGACTTCAATGCCAAGTCTGGGCATTGGGGTTCCCGGAGGCGGAACGCGAGGGGCGAGGCCGTTGAAGAATGGGCAGCGGCTCTTAATTTAGTTTTATTAAATTCGGGTAGTACTAGTACGTGCGTGCGGCGACAGGGGGAATCTATTGTGGATTTATCTTTTGCAACCCCCTCCGCCGCACGCATCGTGACAGGCTGGCGGGTGTTGGAGAGCGAGACTCTTTCCGATCATCTTTATATCGAGATCAGACTCTCCAACCCCCGTCAGCAGAGCCGCTGCCCGGTGCGTGGATATCAACCACGGAGATGGGCACTCCACAAATTAAATGAGGATAAGTTGTTGGCCGCCGTCCTTCTGGCTACGTGGCCGAAGATCGGCCCACCCGGGGATCTTGATCCCCGGAATGAAGTAGGTTGGCTTCGGGGCATGTATGCGGACGTTTGTGACGCATCCATGCCCCGGGCGAAGACATGCCGCCGGAAGGCAGCGTACTGGTGGTCGTCCGACATTGCCGAGTTACGGCGTGTCGCGACGGCCACCAGACGCCAGTTTACCCGCGCCCGAAGACGCGGGGGAGCCAGGAGGACGGCGGAGACCTACGAGGCGTACCGTGCTGCGCGGTGCGACCTCGTAGTCGCAATTAGGAAGGCCAAGGCCAGAGCTTGGGAGGAGTTGTTAGCCTCCCTTGACTCTGATCCCTGGGGACGCCCTTACCGTATGGTTTTGGGAAGGTTGCAGCGAAGGACGTCCCCAGAGACAGAGTCCATGGACCCCCAGGTCCTGGATCACGTTTTGCAGACTCTCTTCCCGGAGGACCGGGAGGGAGCCTTTTTGGATTGGAGCCTCCCCCCTCCGGGGGAGATGTTTGGTGAGGACCTGGGGGTATCTCAGGAGGAGCTGGCCAGGGCCGCCGGTAAGCTTGGGGGTCGTCGCAAGGCCCCCGGCCCCGACGGTGTTCCTGGCCGTGTCATTGCTCTGACCTTGGCCTTCGTGCAGGACCGCCTGAGGCAGCTATTCACTAGCTGTCTCAGGCGGGGAATTTTCCCCCGAGAGTGGGGAATTGCCAGGCTCGTCCTGCTCCCAAAAAAGGGCAGACCAGCGGGCACCCCTTCGGCCTATAGGCCTTTGTGTTTGCTGGACGAGGCGGGCAAGCTCTTCGAAAGAGTAATTGCCAACCGCCTCGTCCAGCATTTATCCCGGGTAGGACCGGACCTCCACGAGGAGCAGTATGGATTCCGCGGGGGTCGTTCAACCGTAGACGCTATTCTACGTGTGAAGGCCCTCGCGGAAAAGGAGATGGGTAAGGGCAGGGTGTTGTTGGCGGTTTCTTTGGATATCGTCAATGCCTTCAACACCCTGCCCTGGAAGGCGGTGGGGGAAGCGATGCGTTATCATCGCTTCCCCCGATACCTCGTGGAGGTGATCCGGGACTATTTCCGGGAGAGATTTCTTTTGTTCCCGACAAAGTCGGGATCTGTAGGTCGAAGGGGTGTTTCTTGCGGTGTTCCACAGGGGTCCGTTTTGGGCCCACTGCTGTGGAACATCGCCTATGACCGCGTTTTAAGGTCTGTCCTTCCCCCCGGTTCATACACCGTGTGTTACGCCGATGACACATTGGTGATGGCCGGGGGGGAGACGTGGGAGGAGGCCGTAGCACTAGCCAATTTAGCGGTGGCCTGCGTCGTGCGCGCAATTAGGGGCGTGGGTCTGCGGGTGGCCCCCCAAAAGACGGAAGCGCTATTTTTCAGCGCCAAGTCTAGGGGTAAGCCTCCCGCAGCCCACGCTATTGTGGATGGTGAGCTCGTCGTGGTGGGGGCCCAGATGCAATATCTGGGTCTTCAGTTGGATGGCGTTTTTGGTTTTGGTCCGCACTTCGGTCGTCTGGCCACCAAGGCTCTGGGCGTGGCGTCGGCTTTGAGCCGGCTCCTCCCCAACCTTGGGGGTCCCGGCGGCCGAGTGCGTCGTTTGTACGCCGGCACCGTTCTAGCCGTCGTTTTATACGGCGCCCCCGTGTGGGCGGCTGCCATGCTGGAGGACCGGCGCATCATGATACTGGTGCGCCGTATCCAAAGGCTGGTAGCCGTCAGAATCGCACGGGGGTATAGGACCGTGTCGGGCGAGGCCGCCTCGGCCCTGGCTGGTTTCCCCCCTCTGGAGTTACTCGCCGTCGAACGGGCAGACGTTTATGTCCAGCGGCGGGAGCTCCAGGGGAGGGGAGTTGTCTTGACCCCCAGGGTCGAGTCGGCGATTAGGTGTCAGGCTCGGCGGCGCGTGTTAGAGGAATGGGAAAGATCCCTCCTCACCCCGAAAACCAGATCGGGGGCACGCGTCGCCGAGGCCATCCAACCCCTTCTCCGCGCATGGACGGAGAGGGGCCACGGCGAGCTGAGTTTCAGGATGACGCAGGTATTCACCGGACACGGTTGTTTCGGTGAGTACCTGCGTCAGATAGGGAAGGAGAGCACGGCGCAGTGCCACCACTGCGAGGACGGCCACGAGGACACGGTGCAGCACACGCTGGCAATTTGCCCAGCGTGGAGCGAAGAGCGCCGTGTCCTCGTGAGGTGTGTAGGGCGGAATTTGTCCCTCCCAGCATTGGTCAAGGCCATGCTGGGAGGGGAGGAGAAATGGAGGGCCGTCGCCTCCTTCTGCGAGACTGTAATGTCCCAGAAGGAGGCGGCGGAGCGGGAGAGAAGGGGGGTGACCGCCGTCGGTGCACGCACCGGCGTCGGTTAGTCCCTGGCGGAAGGGCCGGAGGTGGTACCCCGCGTAGGAGAGCGTCGCTCCCTCCGTGGGCCCACCTCCGTTTCCCTTCCGTCGCGGGGGGGTTATCTTTGGGGCCGTTAGTTTTTGGGGCTTAGGCCCCGGGAGCCGAGGATCACCGCGCGGGGACGCGGCCCTCGGCTCCGCTCCCTATTTGGGGGCGGGTGAGGGGGGCGATGGCCCCCCCCCTCATCGAGGATTGAAGCCCGTATTTTCGGGCAGGGGGGCGGGGGGAATCTCCCCTCCCCCCCGGGTTAGGATAGGTGCGGGGGTCCCCGGAAGTAATACTTTGTAGTTCCCGGGGGCCCCCAGCATGCACCTGAGGATGGCCATCCGACGGGTTTTTAGTGGGTAAGAATCCCACATACCCCCCAGTCCCTCCCCGGGGCCTGGGGGGATCTTTTTGAAGATTTTCCCGTCGTAAAAAAAAAAAAAAAAAAAAAAAAGGGTTCCTCCGCGTCCTCCGCGTGGGCTCCACCTTGTCGTGGTGCGGAGGCTTAAGCCGAAACCCTTCGGGGGGACGGCGAACTAAGAGAGTCCAAGCCGTCGTCGTCGGGGGTGAGTCTCGGGCCTGGGTCCGTGCTCCCTCCCGGCGGCGGCGGTTGTATGAATGTGTGTGTGAATGAGATGCGGCCGGATTGTCGATGGATATTTCCGTGGAGACTAACCAAGCGGGACCAGTAATCCCGTGACCGGGGTGTATAGCTATGTCAGTACCTGACCTCTGCGGCGTAATAAACGGAACCGTAAGTCTGCCCCTTGGGGCAGCAAAGACCGTGTGAAACCGCATGTTCAACGTGGGAAGACCGCTGGCTGTGCACTGACTGGAGCCTATCCCGGAGTTGAAGTCGGCAAAACGGGGGCATGTGTGGAGGATTACCTGACCAGTATTTCCTCATATCCTGCTAGGGGGAATATACCCTAGCACCGTCTAGCCCGAGGTCTGGATGTGCGGGTGATCGGATCACTACGCGTCCATTCGATAGGGGTGACGTTAAACCTTTTGCATCATATTTTATTTAACCTTTTTTGTAGAGTCTTTTCGTGCGAATAGGGTTGGTCACCTGACAAACCGCTTCTCGGCTTTCGCACGCGTAACTAGGGATTTTTTACCGGCGGGGATAGATGCCCATCTGAGGATGGGCTGCCATGATGGCCGAACCGTCGTAAAACTATTTACGACATATTATGGACGAACACAACAATAAAATTGATATTGACTCCAGAGATGGAACATCCACTGTGTCCACGGCGAGCACAGTGGTTGGCCCCGCAATCGCCAAGCGTAGGGCAGCCAAGTTGGCTGTTGTAAATGTGGAGCGTGTAGACCTGACACGCTTCAAGTCCCCAAACACCGGGGATATTGTGAGGGAGGGTGTGGCCGGGCCTTCCTCGTCAGGGGCGAAATCCCTGTCGAGGGCGTCCTCGGTGGCATCCCTCGCGTCTGTTGTTGGGGAGATGGAGATCTCCCCCACCCCCGTCGATGAGCCAGAGTCGGATGGCTCTGGAGTTTTTCCTCTTCCTGCCAAGCGGAAGAGGGGTAGGCCGGCTACTACTGGCCTAGGTGTTGGTCTGCTTGCCCGCAAGCAAGCAGAACAGGCGCAAGCAAAGCGCGAGAAGGAGGAGGAGGCGATGAGGATGATGCTGGATCCCTCCGTACCTGCCCCCTCCACGACCAAAAATCGAATCTTGGAGTGTAAGCTCCAAGATGAAATGGAGATGGCCCCGACACCGACCATCAATGCTCGGGTGCTCGAGCACGTCGACGCTATCAGAAAGGTAGCAGCGTGCTCGGGCAACCTGAAGGGAGAGCTGGTTAGCCAGCTATACAAAGCGGCTGCAGCTATCAAGGTAGCCATGACAACCGTATCCCTGAGAGCACAGCAATCAGGGATCGGTGAGCAGGTGGAGGACCTCCGGAGGGAAATTCAATCCCTCCGGATGGAAAATATACGCCTCCAGCAAGAGCTGGAGAAGAGATGGGAGGGCAAAGCACCTCATGCCTCGCCACCGGGAGCACGGCCACCGCGTTCTCCGGTTCGGCGCTGGGCTTCGCCGTCGCCGTCACCCCCCCGGGCACGTTCGCCCGCCAGGGTGACGACGTTTTTGAGAGAGGAGAGGGCGACGCGGGGCATACCCGAAGAGACCCTCGAGGAAAGGGTGTCTCGCGTCGTCGCGGATAAGTTGCGGGCTCTTGGAGTTCCCAAGGCCCCGCATGCAGATGTCGGTCCGTCTTCTGCACCCCTCAATGTGCAGAAGACTAATAAGCAACAGAAGAAGGCGGGGCGCAAAACGGGATCAACCGCTCCCCCACCAAGTAGCAGCAGCATACCCAAGGAAGTGCCTGCCCCGGTTCCCCCAACTTCGGCCCAGAGTAATTCCTGGGTCGAAGTTGTGGGGCGTAAGGCCAAAAGGGCAGCCAACAAGGCGGAAAAGGAGGATCCTAAAGCCCCTCCTAAACCAGGCGGTGCGGCTACAACACCCGCTCCGCCCACGCAGAAGGCTGGCCCTGCTCAAAAGGCCCCAGCCACCAAGCGGCGCCCGCCGAAGACAGCGGCGGTCGTGATTACATGCCCAGAGGGGCAATATGGGGAGACGATCCGAGCGGCCAGGGAGAAGATCGACCTGGCCGCCATTGGAATAGAAAATTTGCGCGTTAAACGCGCTTTTAGTGGTGCTCTGCTCCTCGAGGTCCCAGGAGCCGAGGGGGCCCAACGAGCTGACACCTTGGCCTCCCGAATGAGGGAGGTCATAGGTGAAAAAGAAGGAGTAAGGATAGCTCGCCCCATCAAAAAGGGCGAGTTACGAGTTCGGGGCCTGGATGACTCCGTCACGGCGGAGGAAGTTATCTCCGCCGTGGCGGAAAACGGGGGTTGTGACCCCACTTTAGTAAGGGTTGGGCCTATCAGAATGGCCCAACGTGGATTGGGCACCGCATGGGTGCAGTGTCCCTTGGCTGCGGCAATCAAAGTCGCCGCAGCCAAGACTTTAAGGGTGGGTTGGGCGAGGGCCGGCGTGGAGTTGCTGGACGACCGCCCTCTCCAGTGCTTCAAGTGCCTGGAGAGGGGGCACGTCCAGAGTCAGTGCAGCGGCACTGCTGATCGCAGTGACCGCTGCTATAGGTGTGGAGACGCCGGCCATAAAGCCCGGGAATGTAATTCCCGTGTGCGGTGCCCAGTCTGTGCCGATCTTGGTCGGCCAGCGGATCATCGAATGGGCGGGGCAAAATGCAACCCGCCCAAAAAGAAGGGCGGCGGTGGCACCGGGAGGAAGTCGACCTCGTCGGCAACCTCCCGGCCCACCGTCGCAGGGGGTTCGGGGAAGGGGGTGGGTGAGGGGAGCATTAAAACCTCCCCTCCTTTGTCTGTAAGGGTGGGCTCCTCTTCGGAGGATATGGAAGTTGGCCGGGAGGATGCCGCGAGACAAACGTAAATGTCTCTCGGCATCCTTCAGGCCAATCTTAACCACGCCCGTCAGGCCCAGGACATGTTCGTCCATGGCCTGGCGGAGCGTGGTTGTGAGCTAGGTATCGCGTCCGAGCCGTACCGTGTTCCAGATGATGACCCACGCTGGGCATCGGACACGGGCGGCTCGGTCGCGATTTTTTGTGGTGGTTCTACCCTCCCCTTCTCCGCAGTGGAGAAGGGGAGATGTTATGTCTGCGTGGAGTGGGGGCCCATCTCCGTGGTTGGGGTATATATATCCCCAAACATCGGTCTCGCCCAGTATGAGGATGTTTTGGACGGCGTGGCGGACACTGTCCGCCGCATTGCACCCCGTCCAATTATTGTTGCCGGGGACTTCAATGCCAAGTCTGAGCATTGGGGTTCCCGGAGGCGTAACGCGAGGGGCGAGGCCGTTGAGGAATGGGCAGCGGCTCTTAATTTATGTTTGTTAAATACAGGGAACGTTAGTACGTGCGTGCGGCGGCAGGGGGAATCCATCGTTGATTTATCCTTTGCAACCCCCTCCGCCGCACGTATCGTGACAGGCTGGCGGGTGTTGGAGAGCGAAACGCTTTCCGATCATCTCTATATTGAGATTAGACTCTCCAACCCCCGTCAGCAGAGCCGCTGCCCGGTGCGTGGTGATCAACCACGGAGATGGGCACTCCACAAATTAGATGAGGACAGGTTGTTGGCCGCCGTCCTCCTGGCTACATGGCCGAAGATCGGGCCACCCGGGGATCTTGATCCCCGGAATGAAGTAGGTTGGCTGCGGGGCATGTATGCGGACGTTTGTGACGCATCCATGCCCCGGGCGAAGACATGCCGCCGGAAGGCAGCGTACTGGTGGTCGTCCGACATTGCCGAGTTACGGCGTGTCGCGACGGCCACCAGGCGCCAGTTTACCCGCGCCCGAAGACGCGGGGTGGCCAGGAGGACGGAGGAGAAGTATAGGGCGTACCGGGCTGCTCGGTACGACCTGTTAGCAGCAATAAGGAAGGCCAAGGCCAGAGCTTGGGAGGAGTTGTTAGCCTCCCTTGACTCTGATCCCTGGGGACGCCCTTACCGTATGGTTTTGGGAAGGTTGCAGCGAAGGACGTCCCCAGAGACGGAGTCCATGGACCCCCAGGTCCTGGATCACGTTTTGAGCACTCTCTTCCCGGAGGACCGGGAGGGAGCTTTTTTGAATTGGAGCCTCCCCCCTACGGGGGAGATGTTTGGTGAGGACCTGGGGGTAACTCAGGAGGAGCTGGCCAGGGCCGCCGGTAAGCTTGGGGGTCGCCACAAGGCCCCCGGCCCCGACGGTGTACCTGGCCGAGTCATAGCTCTGACCTTGGCCTTCGTGTCGGATCGCCTGAGGCAGCTATTTACAAGCTGCCTCAGGCAGGGAATTTTTCCCCGAGAATGGTGTTTGGCCAGGCTCGTCCTTCTCCCAAAGAAGGGCAGACCTGCGGGCACCCCTTCGGCCTATAGGCCTTTGTGTTTGCTGGACGAGGCGGGCAAGCTCTTCGAAAGAGTAATTGCCACCCGCCTCGTCCAGCATTTATCCCGGGTAGGACCGGACCTCCACGAGGAACAGTTTGGATTCCGCGAGGGTCGCTCAACCGTAGATGCTATTCTGCGTGTGAGGGCCCTCGCGGAAAAGGAGATGGGTAAGGGCAGGGTGTTGTTGGCGGTTTCTTTGGATATCGTCAATGCCTTCAACACCCTGCCCTGGAAGGCGGTGGGGGAAGCGATGCGTTATCATCGCTTCCCCCGATACCTCGTGGAGGTGATCCGGGACTATTTCCGGGAGAGATTTCTTTTGTTCCCGACAAAGTCGGGATCTGTAGGTCGAAGGGGTGTTTCTTGCGGTGTTCCACAGGGGTCCGTTTTGGGCCCACTGCTGTGGAACATCGCCTATGACCGCGTTTTAAGGTCTGTCCTTCCCCCCGGTTCATACACCGTGTGTTACGCCGATGACACATTGGTGATGGCCGGGGGGGAGACGTGGGAGGAGGCCGTAGCACTGGCCAATTTAGCGGTGGCCTGCGTCGTGCGCGCAATTAGGGGCGTGGGTCTGCGGGTGGCCCCCCAAAAGACGGAAGCGCTATTTTTCAGCGCCAAGTCTAGGGGTAAGCCTCCCGCAGCCCACGCTATTGTGGATGGTGAGCTCGTCGTGGTGGGGGCCCAGATGCAATATCTGGGTCTTCAGTTGGATGGCGTTTTTGGTTTTGGTCCGCACTTCGGTCGTCTGGCCACCAAGGCTCTGGGCGTGGCGTCGGCTTTGAGCCGGCTCCTCCCCAACCTTGGGGGTCCCGGCGGCCGAGTGCGTCGTTTGTACGCCGGCACCGTTCTAGCCGTCGTTTTGTACGGCGCCCCCGTGTGGGCGGCTGCCATGCTGGAGGACCGGCGCATCATGTTACTGGTGCGCCGTATCCAAAGGCTGGTAGCCGTCAGAATCGCACGGGGGTATAGGACCGTGTCGGGCGAGGCCGCCTCGGCCCTGGCTGGTTTCCCCCCTCTGGAGTTACTCGCCGTCGAACGGGCAGACGTTTATGTCCAGCGGCGGGAGCTCCAGGGGAGGGGAGTTGTCTTGACCCCCAGGGTCGAGTCGGTCATTCGTAGTCAAGCTCGGCGGCGCGTGTTAGAGGAATGGGAAAGATCCCTCCTCACCCCGAAGACTAGGTCGGGGGCACGCGTCGCCGAGGCCATCCAACCCCTTCTCCGTGCATGGACGGAGAGGGGCCACGGCGAGCTGAGTTTCAGAATGACGCAGGTATTCACCGGACACGGTTGTTTCGGTGAGTACCTGCGTCATATAGGGAAGGAAAGCACGGCGCAGTGCCACCACTGCGAGGACGGCCACGAGGACACGGCGCAGCACACGCTGGCAGTTTGCCCAGCGTGGAGCGAAGAGCGTCGTGTCCTCGTGAGGTGTGTAGGGCGGAATTTGTCCCTCCCAGCATTGGTCAAGGCCATGCTGGGAGGGGAGGAGAAATGGAGGGCCGTCGCCTCCTTCTGCGAGACTGTAATGTCCCAGAAGGAGGCGGCGGAGCGGGAGAGAAGGGGGGTGACCGCCGTCGGTGCACGCACCGGCGTCGGTTAGTCCCTGGCGGGAGGGCCGGGGGTGGTACCCCGCGGGGGAGAGCGTCGCTCCCTCCGTGGGCCCACCTTCGTCACCATCCCGTCGCGGGGGGGCTATTTGGGGCTGTTAGTTTTTGGGGCTTAGGCCCCGGGAGCCGAGGATCACCGCGCGGGGACGCGGCCCTCGGCTTCGCTCCCTATTTGGGGGCGGGTGAGGGGGGCGATGGCCCCCCCCTCATCGAGGATTGAAGCCCGTATTTTCGGGCAGGGGGGCGGGGAATCTCCCCTCCCCCCCGGGTTAGAATAGGTGCGGGGGTCCCCGGAAGTAATACTTCGTAGTTCCCGGGGGCCCCCAGCATGCACCTGAGGATGGCCATCCGACGGGTTTTTAGTGGGTAAGAATCCCACATACCCCCCAGTCCCTCCCCGGGGCCTGGGGGGATCTTTTCGAAGATTTTCCCGTCGTAAAAAAAAAAAAAAAAAAAAAAAGGGTTCCTCCGCGTGGGCTCCACCTTGTCGTGGTGCGGAGGCTTAAGCCGAAACCCTTCGGGGGGACGGTGAACTAAGAGAGTCCATGCCGTCGTCGTCGGGGGTGAGTCACGGGCCTGGGTCCGTGCTCCCTCCCGGCGGCGGCGGTTGTATGAATGTGTGTGTGAATGAGATGCGGCCGGATTGTCGATGGATATTTCCGTGGAGACTAACCAAGCGGGACCAGTAATCCCGTGACCGGGGTGTATAGCTATGTCAGTACCTGACCTCTGCGGCGTAATAAACGGAACCGTAAGTCTGCCCCTTGGGGCAGCAAAGACCGTGTGAAACCGCATGTTCAACGTGGGAAGACCGCTGGCTGTGCACTGACTGGAGCCTATCCCGGAGTTGAAGTCGGCAAAACGGGCGCATGTGTGGAGGATTACCTGACCAGTATTTCCTCATATCCTGCTAGGGGGAATATACCCTAGCACCGTCTAGCCCGAGGTCTGGATGTGCGGGTGATCGGATCACTACGCGTCCATTCGATAGGGGTGACGTTAAACCTTTTGCATCATATCTTATTTAACCTTTTTTGTAGAGTCTTTTCGTGCGAATAGGGTTGGTCACCTGACAAACCGCTTCTCGGCTTTCGCACGCATAACTAGGGATTTTTTACCGGCGGGGATAGATGCCCATCTGCGGATGGGCTGCCATGATGGCCGAACCGTCGTAATATATTACGACAATTATTATGGACGACACCAAATTAAAAAATTCTGCTTCCAGTGATGGAACGTCCACTGTGTCTGTGGCGAGCACAGTGGTTGGCCCCGCAATCGCCAAGCGTAGGGCAGCCAAGTTGGCTGTTGTGAGTGTGGAGCGTGTAGATCTGACACGCTTCAAGTCCCCAAACACCGGGGATATTGTGAGGGAGGATGTGGCCGGGCCGTCCTCGTCAGGGGCGAAATCCCTGTCGAGGGCGTCCTCGGTGGCATCTCTCGCGTCCGTTGTCGGGGAGATGGTGATCTCCCCCACCCCCGTCGAAGAGCCAGAGTCGGATGGCTCTGGAGTTTTTCCTCTTCCTGCCAAGCGGAAGAGGGGTAGGCCGGCTACTACTGGCCTAGGTGTTGGTCTGCTTGCCCGCAAGCAAGCAGAACAGGCGCAAGCAAAGCGCGAGAAGGAGGAGGAGGCGATGCGGATCATGCTCGATCCCTCCATACCTGCCCCCTCCACGTCGAAGAATCGCATCTTGGAGTGTAAGCTCCAAGATGAAATGGAGATGGCCCCGACACCGGCCATCAATGCTCAGGTTCTCGAGCACGTCGACGCTATCAGAAAGATAGCAGCGTGCTCGGGTAACCTGAAGGGTGAGCTTGTCAGCCAGCTCTACAAGGCGGCTGCAGCTGTGAAGGTGGCTATGACTACCGTTTCCCTGAGAGCTCAACAATCAGGGTTCGGTGAGCAGGTAGAAGACCTCCGGAGGGAAATTCAATCCCTCCGGATGGAGAATAAACGCCTCCAGCAAGAGCTGGAGAAGAGATGGGAGGGCAAAGTACCTCATGCCTCGCCACTGGGAGCACGGCCGCCGCGTTCTCCGGTTCGGCGCTGGGCTTCGCCGTCGCCGTCACCCCCCCGGGCACGTTCGCCCGCGAGGGTGACGACGTTTTTGGGAGAGGAGAGGGCGACGCAGGACATACCTCATGAGACCCTTGAGGAGAGGGTGTCTCGCGTCGTTGCGGAAAAGCTGCGGGCCCTTGGAGTTTCCAAGGCCCCGCAAGTTGATGTCGGTCCGTCTTCTGCACCTCTCAAGGTGCAGAAGACAATTAAGCAACAGAAGAAGGCGGGACGCAATTCGGGATCTACCGCTCCCCCACCAAGCAGCAGTGATAGCATCCCTGAGAAGATGCCTGCCCCGGCTCCCCCCACACCGGTCCAGAGTAATCCCTGGGTCCAGGTTGTGGGGCGTAAAGCCAAAATGGCAGCCAAGAAGGCGGACAAGGAGGGGTCTAAAGCCCCTCCCAAACAAAGCGGGGCGTCTACAACATCAGCCCCGCCCACGAAGAAGGCTGGCCCCGCCCAAAAGGCCCAAGCCACCAAGCGGCGCCCCCCCAAGACGGCTGCGGTCGTCATAACCTGTCCTGAGGGGCAATATGGTGAAACGATTCGAGCGGCCAGGGAGAAAATCGACCTGGCCGCTATAGGCATCGAGAATTTGCGCGTCAAACGCGCTTTTAGCGGAGCTCTCCTCCTCGAGGTCCCTGGGGCCGAGGGAGCTCAACGAGCGGACACCTTGGCCTCCCGAATGAGGGAGGTCATAGGTGAGAAAGAAGGTGTGCGGATAGCTCGCCCCGTTAAGAAGGGCGAACTTAGAATTCGTGGTTTGGATGACTCCGTCACGGCGGAGGAAGTTCTCTCCGCCGTGGCGGAGAATGGGGCATGTGACCCCTTATTTGTTAAAGTTGGGCCAATCAGGATGGCCCAACGCGGACTGGGCACCGTATGGGTGCAATGTCCTCTGACAGCGGCACTAAAAATTGCCGCTGCCAAGACTATTCGTATTGGGTGGGTGAAAGCCGGCGTCGAGTTGTTGGACGACCGCCCTCTTCAGTGCTTCAAGTGCCTGGAGAGGGGGCACGTCATGAGTCAATGCAGCGGCACTGCAGATCGCAGTGACCGCTGCTACAGGTGTGGAGACGTCGGCCATAAAGCCCGGGAATGTAATTCCCGTGTGCGGTGCCCAGTCTGTGCCGATCTTGGTCGGCCAGCGGATCATCGAATGGGCGGGGCCAAATGCAACCCGCCCAAGAAGAAGGGCGGCGGTGGCACCGGGGGGAAGTCGACCTCGTCGGCAACCTCCCGGCCCACCGTCGCAGGGGGTTCGGGGAAGGGGGTGAGTGAGGGGAGCGGTAAAACCTCCCCTCTTTTATCTGTAGGGGTGAGTGCCTCTTGCGAGGACATGGAAGTTGGCCGGGAGGATGCCGCGAGACAAACGTAAATGTCTCTCGGCATCCTTCAGGCCAATCTTAACCACGCCCGTCAGGCCCAGGACATGTTCGTCCATGGCCTGGCGGAGCGTGGTTGCGAGCTAGGTATCGCGGCCGAGCCGTACCGTGTTCCAGATGATGACCCACGCTGGGCATCGGACACGGGCGGCTCGGTCGCGATTTTTTGTGGTGGTTCTACCCTCCCCTTCTCTGCAGTGGAGAAGGGGAGATGTTTTGTCTGCGTGGAGTGGGGGCCCATCTCCGTGGTTGGGGTATATATATCCCCAAACATCGGTCTCGCCCAGTATGAGGATGTTTTGGACGGCGTGGCGGACACTGTCCGCCGCATTGCACCCCGTCCAATTATTGTTGCCGGGGACTTCAATGCCAAGTCTGAGCATTGGGGTTCCCGGAGGCGTAACGCGAGGGGCGAGGCCGTTGAGGAATGGGCAGCGGCTCTTAATTTATGTTTGTTAAATACAGGGAACGTTAGTACGTGCGTGCGGCGGCAGGGGGAATCCATCGTTGATTTATCCTTTGCAACCCCCTCCGCCGCACGTATCGTGACAGGCTGGCGGGTGTTGGAGAGCGAGACGCTTTCCGATCATCTCTATATTGAGATTAGACTCTCCAACCCCCGTCAGCAGAGCCGCTGCCCGGTGCGTGGTGATCAACCACGGAGATGGGCACTCCACAAATTAGATGAGGACAGGTTGTTGGCCGCCGTCCTCCTGGCTACATGGCCGAAGATCGGGCCACCCGGGGATCTTGATCCCCGGAATGAAGTAGGTTGGCTGCGGGGCATGTATGCGGACGTTTGTGACGCATCCATGCCCCGAGCGAAGACATGCCGCCGGAAGGCAGCGTACTGGTGGTCGTCCGACATTGCCGAGTTACGGCGTGTCGCGACGGCCACCAGGCGCCAGTTTACCCGCGCCCGAAGACGCGGGGTGGCCAGGAGGACGGAGGAGAAGTATAGGGCGTACCGGGCTGCTCGGTACGACCTGTTAGCAGCAATAAGGAAGGCCAAGGCCAGTGCTTGGGAGGAGTTGTTAGCCTCCCTTGACTCTGATCCCTGGGGACGCCCTTACCGTATGGTTTTGGGAAGGTTGCAGCGAAGGACGTCCCCAGAGACGGAGTCCATGGACCCCCAGGTCCTGGATCACGTTTTGAGCACTCTCTTCCCGGAGGACCGGGAGGGAGCTTTTTTGAATTGGAGCCTCCCCCCTCCGGGGGAGATGTTTGGTGAGGACCTGGGGGTGACTCAGGAGGAGCTGGCCAGGGCCGCCGGTAAGCTTGGGGGTTGTCGCAAGGCCCCCGGCCCCGACGGTGTTCCTGGCCGTGTCATTGCTCTGACCTTGGCCTTCGTGCAGGACCGCCTGAGGCAGCTATTCACTAGCTGTCTCAGGCGGGGAATTTTCCCCCGAGAGTGGGGAATTGCCAGGCTCGTCCTGCTCCCAAAAAAGGGCAGACCAGCGGGCACCCCTTCGGCCTATAGGCCTTTGTGTTTGCTGGACGAGGCGGGCAAACTCTTCGAAAGAGTAATTGCCAACCGCCTCGTCCAGCATTTATCCCGGGTAGGACCGGACCTCCACGAGGAGCAGTATGGATTCCGCGGGGGTCGTTCAACCGTAGACGCTATTCTACGTGTGAAGGCCCTCGCGGAAAAGGAGATGGGTAAGGGCAGGGTGTTGTTGGCGGTTTCTTTGGATATCGTCAATGCCTTCAACACCCTGCCCTGGAAGGCGGTGGGGGAGGCGATGAGATACCATCGCTTCCCCCGATACCTCGTGGAGGTTATCCGGGACTATTTCCGGGACAGGCGACTCATTTACCCCGTCAAGGACGGGGGTTTTGGCCGAAGGGGTGTTTCTTGCGGGGTTCCACAGGGGTCCGTTTTGGGCCCGCTCCTGTGGAACCTCGCGTATGACCGCGTATTGAGGTCTGCCCTCCCCCTCGGTGCATCCGTAGTGTGTTACGCCGATGACACACTCGTGATGGCCGGGGGGGAGACGTGGGAGGAGGCCGTAGCCATGGCGAACTTGGCGGTGGCCTGCGTCGTGCGTGCGATTAGGTGCGTGGGTCTGCGGGTGGCCCCCCAGAAGACGGAAGCGCTTTTCTTCAGCGCCAAGTCTAGGGGTAAGCCTCCCGCAGCCCACGCTTTTGTGGATGGTGAGCTCGTCGTGGTGGGGTCCCAGATGCAGTATCTGGGTCTCCAGCTGGATGGTGTGTTTGGGTTTGTCGGCCACTTTGGTCGTCTTGGCCCCAAGGCCATGGGAGTTGCCTCGGCCCTAGGCCGATTGCTCCCCAACCTTGGTGGCCCGGGCGCCCGGGTGCGCCGGCTTTTTGCGAACACGGTTCTTGCCGTAATAATGTACGGCGCCCCCGTCTGGGCGGCCTCCATGCTGGAGGATCGGCGCATCATTCGTTTGATGCGTCGCATCCAAAGGCTGGTTGCCGTCCGGATCATACGGGGGTACAGAACCGTGTCTGGAGAGGCGGCCTCGACCCTGGCGGGTCTGCCGCCCCTGGAGCTTCTCGCCTGTGTGTACGCAGATGTGTACACACAACTGCGGGAGCTCCGGGGACATGGCGTTGTTTTGACCCCCAGGGTCAACGCCGCGGTGAGAGATCAAGCCCGGCGGCACATGTTAGAGAGGTGGCAAGAACGCCTCTCGAACCCCGAGACCAGATCGGGGGCACGTGTCGCCGGGGCCATCCAGCCCCTTTTCCAGCAATGGCTGGACAGGGGTCACGGCGAGCTGAGTTTCAGGATGACGCAGGTATTCACCGGACATGGTTGTTTCGGTGAGTACCTGCGTCACATAGGGAAGGAGAGCACGGCGCAGTGCCACCACTGCGAGGACGGCCACGAGGACACGGCGCAGCACACGCTGGCAATTTGCCCAGCGTGGAGCGAAGAGCGTCGTGTCCTCGTGAGGTGTGTAGGGCGGAATTTGTCCCTCCCAGCATTGGTCAAGGCCATGCTGGGAGGGGAGGAGAAATGGAGGGCCGTCGCCTCCTTCTGCGAGACTGTAATGTCCCAGAAGGAGGCGGCGGAGCGGGAGAGAAGGGGGGTGACCGCCGTCGGTGCACGCACCGGCGTCGGTTAGTCCCTGGCGGGAGGGCCGGGGGTGGTACCCCACGTAGGAGAGCGTAGCTCCCTCCGTGGGCCCACCTCCGTTACCCTTCCGTCGCGGGGGGGTTATTTTTGGGGCCGTTAGTTTTTGGGGCTTTAGCCCCGGGAGCCGAGGATCACCGCGCGGGGACGCGGCCCTCGGCTCCGCTCCCTATTTGGGGGCGGGTGAGGGGGGCGATGGCCCCCCCCTCATCGAGGATTGAAGCCCGTATTTTCGGGCAGGGGGGCGGGGAATCTCCCCTCCCCCCCGGGTTAGGATAGGTGCGGGGGTCCCCGGAAGTAATACTTTGTAGTTCCCGGGGGCCCCCAGCATGCACCTGAGGATGGCCATCCGACGGGTTTTTAGTGGGTAAGAATCCCACATACCCCCCAGTCCCTCCCCGGGGCCTGGGGGGATCTTTTCGAAGATTTTCCCGTCGTAAAAAAAAAAAAAAAAAAAAAAAAAAGGGTTAGAGTGGGTTCCTCCGCGTGGGCTCCACCTTGTCGTGGTGCGGAGGCTTAAGCCGAAACCCTTCGGGGGGACGGTGAACTAAGAGAGTCCAAGCCGTCGTCGTCGCGGGTGAGTCTCGGGCCTGGGTCCGTGCTCCCTCCCGGCGGCGGCGGTTGTATGAATGTGTGTGTGAATGAGATGCGGCCGGTTTGTCGGTGGATATTTCCGAGGAGACTAACCAAGCGGGACCAGTAATCCCGTGACCGGGGTGTATAGCTATGTCAGTACCTGACCTCTGCGGCGTAATAAACGGAACCGTAAGTCTGCCCCTCGGGGCAGCAAAGACCGTGTGAAACCGCATGTTCAACGTGGGAAGACCGCTGGCTGTGCACTGACTGGAGCCTATCCCGGAGTTGAAGTCGGCAGAGCGGGCGCATGTGTGGAGGATTACCTGACCAGTATTTCCTCATATCCTGCTAGGGGGAATATACCCTAGCACCGTCTAGCCCGAGGTCTGGATGTGCGGGTGATCGGATCACTACGCGTCCATTCGATAGGGGTGACGTTAAACCTTTTGCATCATATTTTATTTAACCTTTTTTGTAGAGTCTTTTCGTGCGAATAGGGTTGGTCACCTGACAAACCGCTTCTCGGCTTTCGCACGCGTAACTAGGGATTTTTTACCGGCGGGGATAGATGCCCATCTGCGGATGGGCTGCCATGATGGCCGAACCGTCGTAAGATTTATTACGACATAATATGGATGCACCCAAACAACAAAACGATAGTACAGTATCCAGAGATGGAACAACTTCTGTGTCCACGGCGAGCACAGTTGTTGGCCCCGCTATCGCCAAGCGCAGAGCAGCCAAGTTGGCTGTAATTAACGTGGAGAGAGTCGATTTGACTCGATTCAAGTCCCCTAATTCCGGGGACAGTGTCGAGAAGGAGGGTGTGGCCGGGCCTTCCTCGTCAGGGGTGAAATCCCTGTCGAGGGCGTCCTCGGTGGCATCCCTCGCATCCGTCGTAGGGGAGATGGTGATCTCCCCTACCCCCGTCGATGGCACTGAGTCAGATGGCTCAGTGACTGGCCCTCTTCCCGTCAAAAGGAAGAGGGGCAGGCCGGCTACTACCGGCCTAGGAGTTGGCCTGCTTGCTCGCAAGCAGGAGGAGCAGGCGCGCGCCAAGCGCGAAAAGGAAGAAGAGGTGGCCAGATATATACTGGACCCCTCTATACCGGCCCCCTCTACGGCCAAAAGCCGTACTTTGGAGAACCGGTACGTGGCCGAGATGTCGGATGCACCAACGCCGACTCTTAGCGCGGAACTCCTGGTGCATATAGATGCCATCAGGAAGGTGGCGGCAGGTTCGAGCAATCTCAAGGGAGATTTTGTTCGAAAGTTGAATGAGGCGGCTGCAGCAATCAAGGTTGCTGTGACCACCCTCACTCTAAGGGCTCGAGACACTGGAGTGGACGACCAAATGGAGGAACTCCGGAGGGAAGTACAATCCCTCCGGATGGAGAACAAACACCTTCACCAGAAGGTGGAGGAACTGAGGTGCGCCAAAGCACCTCATGCATCGCCCCCGGGCGCGCGACCACCGCGCTCCCCGGTAAGACGTTGGGCATCGCCGTCGCCGTCACCCCCCCGGGCACGTTCGCCTGTGGAGATGACGAGCTTTGGAGGAGGAAAGGAAAGGGTCACACAGGGTTTACCCCAAGAGACCCTTGAGGAGCAGGTGTCCCGAGTAGTCTCGGAGAAGTTGCGGGCCCTAGGAGTTTCCAAGGCCCCGCAAGTTGATGTCGGTCCGTCTTCTGCACCCCCCAAGGTGCAGAAGGCGACGAAGGAGCAGAAGAAGGTGGGGCGTAAGGCGGAACCAACCGCCACCCCACCCAGTAGCAGCAGCAGCAGTAACGCCCAGCAAGAGGCGACTCCCCCCACACCGGCCCAGAGCAATACCTGGGTGCAGGTTTTGGGGCGAAGAGCCAAAAAAGAGGCGAAGAAGACGGGAAAGGAGGGTCCTAAAGCCCCTCCCAAACCAGGCGGTGCGGCTACAACACCCGCTCCGCCCACGCAGAAGGCTGGCCCCGCTCAGAAGGCCCCAGCCACCAAGCGGCGCCCGCCGAAGACAGCGGCGGTCGTGATCACATGCCCAGAAGGGCAATATGGGGAGACGATCCGAGCGGCCAGGGAGAAGATCGACCTGGCCGCCATAGGGATAGAAAATTTGCGCGTCAAACGCGCTTTTAGTGGTGCTCTGCTCCTCGAGGTCCCAGGAGCCGAGGGAGCCCAACGAGCAGACACCTTGGCCTCCCGAATGAGGGAGGTCATTGGTGAAAAAGAAGGAGTAAGGATAGCTCGCCCCATCAAAAAGGGCGAACTACGTGTTCGGGGCCTGGATGACTCCGTCACGGCGGAGGAAGTTATCTCCGCCGTGGCGGAAAACGGGGGTTGTGACCCCACTTTAGTAAGGGTTGGGCCAATCAGAATGGCCCAACGTGGATTGGGCACCGCATGGGTGCAGTGTCCCTTGGCTGCGGCAATCAAAGTCGCCGCAGCCAAGACTTTAAGGGTGGGTTGGGCGAGGGCCGGCGTGGAGTTGCTGGACGACCGCCCTCTCCAGTGCTTCAAGTGCCTGGAGAGGGGGCACGTCCAGAGTCAATGCAGCGGCACTGCAGATCGCAGTGACCGCTGCTATAGATGCGGTGAGAGAGGACACAAGGCCCGGGAGTGTAATTCCCGGGTACGATGCCCAGTCTGCGCCGACTTAGGGCGGCCGGCAGACCATAGAATGGGCGGGGCCAAATGCAACCCGCCCAAAAAGAAGGGCGGCGGTGGCCCCGGGGGGAAGTCGACCTCGTCGGCAACCTCCCGGCCCACCGTCGCAGGGGGTTCGGGGAAGGGGGTGGGTGAGGGGAGCGTTAGAACCTCCCCTCCTTTATCTGTAAGGGTGGGTTCCTCTTCGGAGGATATGGAAGTTGGCCGGGAGGATGCCGCGAGACAAATGTAAATGTCTCTCGGCATCCTTCAGGCCAATCTTAACCACGCCCGTCAGGCCCAGGACATGTTCGTCCATGGCCTGGCGGAGCGTGGTTGTGAGCTAGGTATCGCGTCCGAGCCGTACCGTGTTCCAGATGATGACCCACGTTGGGCATCGGACACGGGCGGCTCGGTCGCGATTTTTTGTGCTGGAGCTACCCTCCCCTTCTCCGCAGTGGAGAAGGGGAGATGTTTTGTCTGCGTGGAGTGGGGGCCCATCTCCGTGGTTGGGGTATATATATCCCCAAACATCGGTCTCGCCCAGTATGAGGATGTTTTGGACGGCGTGGCGGACATAGTCCGCCGCATTGCACCCCGTCCAATTATTGTTGCCGGGGACTTCAATGCCAAGTCTGGGCATTGGGGTTCCCGGAGGCGGAACGCGAGGGGCGAGGCCGTTGAAGAATGGGCAGCGGCTCTTAATTTAGTTTTATTAAATTCGGGTAGTACTAGTACGTGCGTGCGGCGACAGGGGGAATCTATTGTGGATTTATCTTTTGCAACCCCCTCCGCCGCACGCATCGTGACAGGCTGGCGGGTGTTGGAGAGCGAGACTCTTTCCGATCATCTTTATATCGAGATCAGACTCTCCAACCCCCGTCAGCAGAGCCGCTGCCCGGTGCGTGGATATCAACCACGGAGATGGGCACTCCACAAATTAAATGAGGATAAGTTGTTGGCCGCCGTCCTTCTGGCTACGTGGCCGAAGATCGGCCCACCCGGGGATCTTGATCCCCGGAATGAAGTAGGTTGGCTTCGGGGCATGTATGCGGACGTTTGTGACGCATCCATGCCCCGGGCGAAGACATGCCGCCGGAAGGCAGCGTACTGGTGGTCGTCCGACATTGCCGAGTTACGGCGTGTCGCGACGGCCACCAGACGCCAGTTTACCCGCGCCCGAAGACGCGGGGGAGCCAGGAGGACGGCGGAGACCTACGAGGCGTACCGTGCTGCGCGGTGCGACCTCGTAGTCGCAATTAGGAAGGCCAAGGCCAGAGCTTGGGAGGAGTTGTTAGCCTCCCTTGACTCTGATCCCTGGGGACGCCCTTACCGTATGGTTTTGGGAAGGTTGCAGCGAAGGACGTCCCCAGAGACAGAGTCCATGGACCCCCAGGTCCTGGATCACGTTTTGCAGACTCTCTTCCCGGAGGACCGGGAGGGAGCCTTTTTGGATTGGAGC
Organism: Hedychridium roseum; assembly: GCA_963989215.1. Taxonomy (NCBI): domain Eukaryota; kingdom Metazoa; phylum Arthropoda; class Insecta; order Hymenoptera; family Chrysididae; genus Hedychridium; species Hedychridium roseum. The sequence continues at coordinate 259,035 of OZ022312.1, read as the reverse complement.
CTCCCCCCTCCGGGGGAGATGTTTGGTGAGGACCTGGGGGTATCTCAGGAGGAGCTGGCCAGGGCCGCCGGTAAGCTTGGGGGTCGTCGCAAGGCCCCCGGCCCCGACGGTGTTCCTGGCCGTGTCATTGCTCTGACCTTGGCCTTCGTGCAGGACCGCCTGAGGCAGCTATTCACTAGCTGTCTCAGGCGGGGAATTTTCCCCCGAGAGTGGGGAATTGCCAGGCTCGTCCTGCTCCCAAAAAAGGGCAGACCAGCGGGCACCCCTTCGGCCTATAGGCCTTTGTGTTTGCTGGACGAGGCGGGCAAGCTCTTCGAAAGAGTAATTGCCAACCGCCTCGTCCAGCATTTATCCCGGGTAGGACCGGACCTCCACGAGGAGCAGTATGGATTCCGCGGGGGTCGTTCAACCGTAGACGCTATTCTACGTGTGAAGGCCCTCGCGGAAAAGGAGATGGGTAAGGGCAGGGTGTTGTTGGCGGTTTCTTTGGATATCGTCAATGCCTTCAACACCCTGCCCTGGAAGGCGGTGGGGGAAGCGATGCGTTATCATCGCTTCCCCCGATACCTCGTGGAGGTGATCCGGGACTATTTCCGGGAGAGATTTCTTTTGTTCCCGACAAAGTCGGGATCTGTAGGTCGAAGGGGTGTTTCTTGCGGTGTTCCACAGGGGTCCGTTTTGGGCCCACTGCTGTGGAACATCGCCTATGACCGCGTTTTAAGGTCTGTCCTTCCCCCCGGTTCATACACCGTGTGTTACGCCGATGACACATTGGTGATGGCCGGGGGGGAGACGTGGGAGGAGGCCGTAGCACTAGCCAATTTAGCGGTGGCCTGCGTCGTGCGCGCAATTAGGGGCGTGGGTCTGCGGGTGGCCCCCCAAAAGACGGAAGCGCTATTTTTCAGCGCCAAGTCTAGGGGTAAGCCTCCCGCAGCCCACGCTATTGTGGATGGTGAGCTCGTCGTGGTGGGGGCCCAGATGCAATATCTGGGTCTTCAGTTGGATGGCGTTTTTGGTTTTGGTCCGCACTTCGGTCGTCTGGCCACCAAGGCTCTGGGCGTGGCGTCGGCTTTGAGCCGGCTCCTCCCCAACCTTGGGGGTCCCGGCGGCCGAGTGCGTCGTTTGTACGCCGGCACCGTTCTAGCCGTCGTTTTATACGGCGCCCCCGTGTGGGCGGCTGCCATGCTGGAGGACCGGCGCATCATGATACTGGTGCGCCGTATCCAAAGGCTGGTAGCCGTCAGAATCGCACGGGGGTATAGGACCGTGTCGGGCGAGGCCGCCTCGGCCCTGGCTGGTTTCCCCCCTCTGGAGTTACTCGCCGTCGAACGGGCAGACGTTTATGTCCAGCGGCGGGAGCTCCAGGGGAGGGGAGTTGTCTTGACCCCCAGGGTCGAGTCGGCGATTAGGTGTCAGGCTCGGCGGCGCGTGTTAGAGGAATGGGAAAGATCCCTCCTCACCCCGAAAACCAGATCGGGGGCACGCGTCGCCGAGGCCATCCAACCCCTTCTCCGCGCATGGACGGAGAGGGGCCACGGCGAGCTGAGTTTCAGGATGACGCAGGTATTCACCGGACACGGTTGTTTCGGTGAGTACCTGCGTCAGATAGGGAAGGAGAGCACGGCGCAGTGCCACCACTGCGAGGACGGCCACGAGGACACGGTGCAGTACACGCTGGCAATTTGCCCAGCGTGGAGCGAAGAGCGCCGTGTCCTCGTGAGGTGTGTAGGGCGGAATTTGTCCCTCCCAGCATTGGTCAAGGCCATGCTGGGAGGGGAGGAGAAATGGAGGGCCGTCGCCTCCTTCTGCGAGACTGTAATGTCCCAGAAGGAGGCGGCGGAGCGGGAGAGAAGGGGGGTGACCGCCGTCGGTGCACGCACCGGCGTCGGTTAGTCCCTGGCGGAAGGGCCGGAGGTGGTACCCCGCGTAGGAGAGCGTCGCTCCCTCCGTGGGCCCACCTCCGTTTCCCTTCCGTCGCGGGGGGGTTATCTTTGGGGCCGTTAGTTTTTGGGGCTTAGGCCCCGGGAGCCGAGGATCACCGCGCGGGGACGCGGCCCTCGGCTCCGCTCCCTATTTGGGGGCGGGTGAGGGGGGCGATGGCCCCCCCCCTCATCGAGGATTGAAGCCCGTATTTTCGGGCAGGGGGGCGGGGGGAATCTCCCCTCCCCCCCGGGTTAGGATAGGTGCGGGGGTCCCCGGAAGTAATACTTTGTAGTTCCCGGGGGCCCCCAGCATGCACCTGAGGATGGCCATCCGACGGGTTTTTAGTGGGTAAGAATCCCACATACCCCCCAGTCCCTCCCCGGGGCCTGGGGGGATCTTTTTGAAGATTTTCCCGTCGTAAAAAAAAAAAAAAAAAAAAAAAAGGGTTCCTCCGCGTCCTCCGCGTGGGCTCCACCTTGTCGTGGTGCGGAGGCTTAAGCCGAAACCCTTCGGGGGGACGGCGAACTAAGAGAGTCCAAGCCGTCGTCGTCGGGGGTGAGTCTCGGGCCTGGGTCCGTGCTCCCTCCCGGCGGCGGCGGTTGTATGAATGTGTGTGTGAATGAGATGCGGCCGGATTGTCGATGGATATTTCCGTGGAGACTAACCAAGCGGGACCAGTAATCCCGTGACCGGGGTGTATAGCTATGTCAGTACCTGACCTCTGCGGCGTAATAAACGGAACCGTAAGTCTGCCCCTTGGGGCAGCAAAGACCGTGTGAAACCGCATGTTCAACGTGGGAAGACCGCTGGCTGTGCACTGACTGGAGCCTATCCCGGAGTTGAAGTCGGCAAAACGGGGGCATGTGTGGAGGATTACCTGACCAGTATTTCCTCATATCCTGCTAGGGGGAATATACCCTAGCACCGTCTAGCCCGAGGTCTGGATGTGCGGGTGATCGGATCACTACGCGTCCATTCGATAGGGGTGACGTTAAACCTTTTGCATCATATTTTATTTAACCTTTTTTGTAGAGTCTTTTCGTGCGAATAGGGTTGGTCACCTGACAAACCGCTTCTCGGCTTTCGCACGCGTAACTAGGGATTTTTTACCGGCGGGGATAGATGCCCATCTGAGGATGGGCTGCCATGATGGCCGAACCGTCGTAAAACTATTTACGACATATTATGGACGAACACAACAATAAAATTGATATTGACTCCAGAGATGGAACATCCACTGTGTCCACGGCGAGCACAGTGGTTGGCCCCGCAATCGCCAAGCGTAGGGCAGCCAAGTTGGCTGTTGTAAATGTGGAGCGTGTAGACCTGACACGCTTCAAGTCCCCAAACACCGGGGATATTGTGAGGGAGGGTGTGGCCGGGCCTTCCTCGTCAGGGGCGAAATCCCTGTCGAGGGCGTCCTCGGTGGCATCCCTCGCGTCTGTTGTTGGGGAGATGGAGATCTCCCCCACCCCCGTCGATGAGCCAGAGTCGGATGGCTCTGGAGTTTTTCCTCTTCCTGCCAAGCGGAAGAGGGGTAGGCCGGCTACTACTGGCCTAGGTGTTGGTCTGCTTGCCCGCAAGCAAGCAGAACAGGCGCAAGCAAAGCGCGAGAAGGAGGAGGAGGCGATGAGGATGATGCTGGATCCCTCCGTACCTGCCCCCTCCACGACCAAAAATCGAATCTTGGAGTGTAAGCTCCAAGATGAAATGGAGATGGCCCCGACACCGACCATCAATGCTCGGGTGCTCGAGCACGTCGACGCTATCAGAAAGGTAGCAGCGTGCTCGGGCAACCTGAAGGGAGAGCTGGTTAGCCAGCTATACAAAGCGGCTGCAGCTATCAAGGTAGCCATGACAACCGTATCCCTGAGAGCACAGCAATCAGGGATCGGTGAGCAGGTGGAGGACCTCCGGAGGGAAATTCAATCCCTCCGGATGGAAAATATACGCCTCCAGCAAGAGCTGGAGAAGAGATGGGAGGGCAAAGCACCTCATGCCTCGCCACCGGGAGCACGGCCACCGCGTTCTCCGGTTCGGCGCTGGGCTTCGCCGTCGCCGTCACCCCCCCGGGCACGTTCGCCCGCCAGGGTGACGACGTTTTTGAGAGAGGAGAGGGCGACGCGGGGCATACCCGAAGAGACCCTCGAGGAAAGGGTGTCTCGCGTCGTCGCGGATAAGTTGCGGGCTCTTGGAGTTCCCAAGGCCCCGCATGCAGATGTCGGTCCGTCTTCTGCACCCCTCAATGTGCAGAAGACTAATAAGCAACAGAAGAAGGCGGGGCGCAAAACGGGATCAACCGCTCCCCCACCAAGTAGCAGCAGCATACCCAAGGAAGTGCCTGCCCCGGTTCCCCCAACTTCGGCCCAGAGTAATTCCTGGGTCGAAGTTGTGGGGCGTAAGGCCAAAAGGGCAGCCAACAAGGCGGAAAAGGAGGATCCTAAAGCCCCTCCTAAACCAGGCGGTGCGGCTACAACACCCGCTCCGCCCACGCAGAAGGCTGGCCCTGCTCAAAAGGCCCCAGCCACCAAGCGGCGCCCGCCGAAGACAGCGGCGGTCGTGATTACATGCCCAGAGGGGCAATATGGGGAGACGATCCGAGCGGCCAGGGAGAAGATCGACCTGGCCGCCATTGGAATAGAAAATTTGCGCGTTAAACGCGCTTTTAGTGGTGCTCTGCTCCTCGAGGTCCCAGGAGCCGAGGGGGCCCAACGAGCTGACACCTTGGCCTCCCGAATGAGGGAGGTCATAGGTGAAAAAGAAGGAGTAAGGATAGCTCGCCCCATCAAAAAGGGCGAGTTACGAGTTCGGGGCCTGGATGACTCCGTCACGGCGGAGGAAGTTATCTCCGCCGTGGCGGAAAACGGGGGTTGTGACCCCACTTTAGTAAGGGTTGGGCCTATCAGAATGGCCCAACGTGGATTGGGCACCGCATGGGTGCAGTGTCCCTTGGCTGCGGCAATCAAAGTCGCCGCAGCCAAGACTTTAAGGGTGGGTTGGGCGAGGGCCGGCGTGGAGTTGCTGGACGACCGCCCTCTCCAGTGCTTCAAGTGCCTGGAGAGGGGGCACGTCCAGAGTCAGTGCAGCGGCACTGCTGATCGCAGTGACCGCTGCTATAGGTGTGGAGACGCCGGCCATAAAGCCCGGGAATGTAATTCCCGTGTGCGGTGCCCAGTCTGTGCCGATCTTGGTCGGCCAGCGGATCATCGAATGGGCGGGGCAAAATGCAACCCGCCCAAAAAGAAGGGCGGCGGTGGCACCGGGAGGAAGTCGACCTCGTCGGCAACCTCCCGGCCCACCGTCGCAGGGGGTTCGGGGAAGGGGGTGGGTGAGGGGAGCATTAAAACCTCCCCTCCTTTGTCTGTAAGGGTGGGCTCCTCTTCGGAGGATATGGAAGTTGGCCGGGAGGATGCCGCGAGACAAACGTAAATGTCTCTCGGCATCCTTCAGGCCAATCTTAACCACGCCCGTCAGGCCCAGGACATGTTCGTCCATGGCCTGGCGGAGCGTGGTTGTGAGCTAGGTATCGCGTCCGAGCCGTACCGTGTTCCAGATGATGACCCACGCTGGGCATCGGACACGGGCGGCTCGGTCGCGATTTTTTGTGGTGGTTCTACCCTCCCCTTCTCCGCAGTGGAGAAGGGGAGATGTTATGTCTGCGTGGAGTGGGGGCCCATCTCCGTGGTTGGGGTATATATATCCCCAAACATCGGTCTCGCCCAGTATGAGGATGTTTTGGACGGCGTGGCGGACACTGTCCGCCGCATTGCACCCCGTCCAATTATTGTTGCCGGGGACTTCAATGCCAAGTCTGAGCATTGGGGTTCCCGGAGGCGTAACGCGAGGGGCGAGGCCGTTGAGGAATGGGCAGCGGCTCTTAATTTATGTTTGTTAAATACAGGGAACGTTAGTACGTGCGTGCGGCGGCAGGGGGAATCCATCGTTGATTTATCCTTTGCAACCCCCTCCGCCGCACGTATCGTGACAGGCTGGCGGGTGTTGGAGAGCGAAACGCTTTCCGATCATCTCTATATTGAGATTAGACTCTCCAACCCCCGTCAGCAGAGCCGCTGCCCGGTGCGTGGTGATCAACCACGGAGATGGGCACTCCACAAATTAGATGAGGACAGGTTGTTGGCCGCCGTCCTCCTGGCTACATGGCCGAAGATCGGGCCACCCGGGGATCTTGATCCCCGGAATGAAGTAGGTTGGCTGCGGGGCATGTATGCGGACGTTTGTGACGCATCCATGCCCCGGGCGAAGACATGCCGCCGGAAGGCAGCGTACTGGTGGTCGTCCGACATTGCCGAGTTACGGCGTGTCGCGACGGCCACCAGGCGCCAGTTTACCCGCGCCCGAAGACGCGGGGTGGCCAGGAGGACGGAGGAGAAGTATAGGGCGTACCGGGCTGCTCGGTACGACCTGTTAGCAGCAATAAGGAAGGCCAAGGCCAGAGCTTGGGAGGAGTTGTTAGCCTCCCTTGACTCTGATCCCTGGGGACGCCCTTACCGTATGGTTTTGGGAAGGTTGCAGCGAAGGACGTCCCCAGAGACGGAGTCCATGGACCCCCAGGTCCTGGATCACGTTTTGAGCACTCTCTTCCCGGAGGACCGGGAGGGAGCTTTTTTGAATTGGAGCCTCCCCCCTACGGGGGAGATGTTTGGTGAGGACCTGGGGGTAACTCAGGAGGAGCTGGCCAGGGCCGCCGGTAAGCTTGGGGGTCGCCACAAGGCCCCCGGCCCCGACGGTGTACCTGGCCGAGTCATAGCTCTGACCTTGGCCTTCGTGTCGGATCGCCTGAGGCAGCTATTTACAAGCTGCCTCAGGCAGGGAATTTTTCCCCGAGAATGGTGTTTGGCCAGGCTCGTCCTTCTCCCAAAGAAGGGCAGACCTGCGGGCACCCCTTCGGCCTATAGGCCTTTGTGTTTGCTGGACGAGGCGGGCAAGCTCTTCGAAAGAGTAATTGCCACCCGCCTCGTCCAGCATTTATCCCGGGTAGGACCGGACCTCCACGAGGAACAGTTTGGATTCCGCGAGGGTCGCTCAACCGTAGATGCTATTCTGCGTGTGAGGGCCCTCGCGGAAAAGGAGATGGGTAAGGGCAGGGTGTTGTTGGCGGTTTCTTTGGATATCGTCAATGCCTTCAACACCCTGCCCTGGAAGGCGGTGGGGGAAGCGATGCGTTATCATCGCTTCCCCCGATACCTCGTGGAGGTGATCCGGGACTATTTCCGGGAGAGATTTCTTTTGTTCCCGACAAAGTCGGGATCTGTAGGTCGAAGGGGTGTTTCTTGCGGTGTTCCACAGGGGTCCGTTTTGGGCCCACTGCTGTGGAACATCGCCTATGACCGCGTTTTAAGGTCTGTCCTTCCCCCCGGTTCATACACCGTGTGTTACGCCGATGACACATTGGTGATGGCCGGGGGGGAGACGTGGGAGGAGGCCGTAGCACTGGCCAATTTAGCGGTGGCCTGCGTCGTGCGCGCAATTAGGGGCGTGGGTCTGCGGGTGGCCCCCCAAAAGACGGAAGCGCTATTTTTCAGCGCCAAGTCTAGGGGTAAGCCTCCCGCAGCCCACGCTATTGTGGATGGTGAGCTCGTCGTGGTGGGGGCCCAGATGCAATATCTGGGTCTTCAGTTGGATGGCGTTTTTGGTTTTGGTCCGCACTTCGGTCGTCTGGCCACCAAGGCTCTGGGCGTGGCGTCGGCTTTGAGCCGGCTCCTCCCCAACCTTGGGGGTCCCGGCGGCCGAGTGCGTCGTTTGTACGCCGGCACCGTTCTAGCCGTCGTTTTGTACGGCGCCCCCGTGTGGGCGGCTGCCATGCTGGAGGACCGGCGCATCATGTTACTGGTGCGCCGTATCCAAAGGCTGGTAGCCGTCAGAATCGCACGGGGGTATAGGACCGTGTCGGGCGAGGCCGCCTCGGCCCTGGCTGGTTTCCCCCCTCTGGAGTTACTCGCCGTCGAACGGGCAGACGTTTATGTCCAGCGGCGGGAGCTCCAGGGGAGGGGAGTTGTCTTGACCCCCAGGGTCGAGTCGGTCATTCGTAGTCAAGCTCGGCGGCGCGTGTTAGAGGAATGGGAAAGATCCCTCCTCACCCCGAAGACTAGGTCGGGGGCACGCGTCGCCGAGGCCATCCAACCCCTTCTCCGTGCATGGACGGAGAGGGGCCACGGCGAGCTGAGTTTCAGAATGACGCAGGTATTCACCGGACACGGTTGTTTCGGTGAGTACCTGCGTCATATAGGGAAGGAAAGCACGGCGCAGTGCCACCACTGCGAGGACGGCCACGAGGACACGGCGCAGCACACGCTGGCAGTTTGCCCAGCGTGGAGCGAAGAGCGTCGTGTCCTCGTGAGGTGTGTAGGGCGGAATTTGTCCCTCCCAGCATTGGTCAAGGCCATGCTGGGAGGGGAGGAGAAATGGAGGGCCGTCGCCTCCTTCTGCGAGACTGTAATGTCCCAGAAGGAGGCGGCGGAGCGGGAGAGAAGGGGGGTGACCGCCGTCGGTGCACGCACCGGCGTCGGTTAGTCCCTGGCGGGAGGGCCGGGGGTGGTACCCCGCGGGGGAGAGCGTCGCTCCCTCCGTGGGCCCACCTTCGTCACCATCCCGTCGCGGGGGGGCTATTTGGGGCTGTTAGTTTTTGGGGCTTAGGCCCCGGGAGCCGAGGATCACCGCGCGGGGACGCGGCCCTCGGCTTCGCTCCCTATTTGGGGGCGGGTGAGGGGGGCGATGGCCCCCCCCTCATCGAGGATTGAAGCCCGTATTTTCGGGCAGGGGGGCGGGGAATCTCCCCTCCCCCCCGGGTTAGAATAGGTGCGGGGGTCCCCGGAAGTAATACTTCGTAGTTCCCGGGGGCCCCCAGCATGCACCTGAGGATGGCCATCCGACGGGTTTTTAGTGGGTAAGAATCCCACATACCCCCCAGTCCCTCCCCGGGGCCTGGGGGGATCTTTTCGAAGATTTTCCCGTCGTAAAAAAAAAAAAAAAAAAAAAAAGGGTTCCTCCGCGTGGGCTCCACCTTGTCGTGGTGCGGAGGCTTAAGCCGAAACCCTTCGGGGGGACGGTGAACTAAGAGAGTCCATGCCGTCGTCGTCGGGGGTGAGTCACGGGCCTGGGTCCGTGCTCCCTCCCGGCGGCGGCGGTTGTATGAATGTGTGTGTGAATGAGATGCGGCCGGATTGTCGATGGATATTTCCGTGGAGACTAACCAAGCGGGACCAGTAATCCCGTGACCGGGGTGTATAGCTATGTCAGTACCTGACCTCTGCGGCGTAATAAACGGAACCGTAAGTCTGCCCCTTGGGGCAGCAAAGACCGTGTGAAACCGCATGTTCAACGTGGGAAGACCGCTGGCTGTGCACTGACTGGAGCCTATCCCGGAGTTGAAGTCGGCAAAACGGGCGCATGTGTGGAGGATTACCTGACCAGTATTTCCTCATATCCTGCTAGGGGGAATATACCCTAGCACCGTCTAGCCCGAGGTCTGGATGTGCGGGTGATCGGATCACTACGCGTCCATTCGATAGGGGTGACGTTAAACCTTTTGCATCATATCTTATTTAACCTTTTTTGTAGAGTCTTTTCGTGCGAATAGGGTTGGTCACCTGACAAACCGCTTCTCGGCTTTCGCACGCATAACTAGGGATTTTTTACCGGCGGGGATAGATGCCCATCTGCGGATGGGCTGCCATGATGGCCGAACCGTCGTAATATATTACGACAATTATTATGGACGACACCAAATTAAAAAATTCTGCTTCCAGTGATGGAACGTCCACTGTGTCTGTGGCGAGCACAGTGGTTGGCCCCGCAATCGCCAAGCGTAGGGCAGCCAAGTTGGCTGTTGTGAGTGTGGAGCGTGTAGATCTGACACGCTTCAAGTCCCCAAACACCGGGGATATTGTGAGGGAGGATGTGGCCGGGCCGTCCTCGTCAGGGGCGAAATCCCTGTCGAGGGCGTCCTCGGTGGCATCTCTCGCGTCCGTTGTCGGGGAGATGGTGATCTCCCCCACCCCCGTCGAAGAGCCAGAGTCGGATGGCTCTGGAGTTTTTCCTCTTCCTGCCAAGCGGAAGAGGGGTAGGCCGGCTACTACTGGCCTAGGTGTTGGTCTGCTTGCCCGCAAGCAAGCAGAACAGGCGCAAGCAAAGCGCGAGAAGGAGGAGGAGGCGATGCGGATCATGCTTGATCCCTCCATACCTGCCCCCTCCACGACCAAGAATCGCATCTTGGAGTGTAAGCTCCAGGATGAAATGGAGATGGCCCCGACACCGGCCATCAATGCTCAGGTGCTCGAGCACGTCGACGCTATCAGAAAGGTAGCAGCGTGCTCGGGCAACCTGAAGGGGGAGCTCGTCAGCCAGCTCTACAAGGCAGCTGCAGCTGTGAAGGTGGCTATGACCACCGTTTCCCTGAGAGCTCAACAATCAGGGTTCGGTGAGCAGGTGGAAGACCTCCGGAGGGAAATTCAATCCCTCCGGATGGAGAATAAACGCCTCCAGCAAGAGCTGGAGAAGAGAAGGGAGGGCAAAGCACCTCATGCCTCGCCACCGGGAGCACGGCCGCCGCGTTCCCCGGTTCGGCGCTGGGCTTCGCCGTCGCCGTCACCCCCCCGGGCACGTTCGCCCGCGAGGGTGGCGACGTTTTTGGGAAGAGAGGAGTACGCGACGCGGGACATCTCCGAAGAAACGTTGGAGAAGAGGGTGTCTCGCATTGTAGCTGAGAAGTTGCGGGACCTTGGAGTACCCAAGGCACCGCAAGCTGATGTCGGTTCGTCTTCTGCACCCCCCAAGGTGCAGAAGGCGATGAAGGAGAAGAAGAAGGTGGAGCGCAAGCCGGGTTCAACCGCTCCTCCGCCAAGCAGCAGTAGCATCGCCGAGGAAGTGCCTGCCCCGGCTCCCCCAACTCCGGTCCAGAGTACTCCCTGGGTCCAAGTTGTGGGGCGTAAGGCCAAAAGGGCAGCAAACAAGGCGGACAAGGAGGGGACTAAAGCCCCCCCCAAACAAAGCAGGGCGGCTACCACATCCGCCCAGCCCACGAAGAAGGCTGGCCCCGCCCAGAAGGCCCCAGCCTCAAAGCGGCGCCCCCCGAAGACAGCTGCGGTTGTCATCAGCTGCCCAGAGGGGCAATACGGCGAGACAATCCGTGCGGCCAGGGAGAAGATAGACCTGGCCGCAATAGGGATTGATAATTTGCGCGTCAAACGCGCTTTTAGCGGAGCTCTCCTCCTCGAGGTCCCAGGGGCCGAGGGAGCTCAGCGAGCAGACACCTTGGCCTCCCGCATGAGGGAGGTCATAGGTGAAAAAGAGGGTGTGCGGATAGCTCGCCCCGTAAAAAAGGGCGAGCTTCGAATACGGGGTTTGGATGACTCCGTCACGGCGGAGGAAGTTCTCTCCGTCGTGGCGGAGAATGGGGCATGTGACCCCTTATTTGTTAAAGTTGGGCCAATCAGGATGGCCCAACGCGGACTGGGCACCGTATGGGTGCAATGTCCTCTGACAGCGGCACTAAAAATTGCCGCTGCCAAGACTATTCGTATTGGGTGGGTGAAAGCCGGCGTCGAGTTGTTGGACGACCGCCCTCTTCAGTGCTTCAAGTGCCTGGAGAGGGGGCACGTCATGAGTCAATGCAGCGGCACTGCAGATCGCAGTGACCGCTGCTATAGGTGTGGAGACGTCGGCCATAAAGCCCGGGAATGTAATTCCCGTGTGCGGTGCCCAGTCTGTGCCGATCTTGGTCGGCCAGCGGTAAATCGAATGGGCGGGGCAAAATGCAACCCGCCCAAGAAGAAGGGCGGCGGTGGCACCGGGGGGAAGTCGACCTTGTCGGCAACCTCCTGGCCCACCGTCGCAGGGGGTTCGGGGAAGGTGGTGAGTGAGGGGAGCGGTAAAACCTCCCCTCTTTTGTCTGTAGGGGTGAGTGCCTCTTGCGAGGATATGGAAGTTGGCCGGGAGGATGCCGCGAGACAATCATAAATGTCTCTCGGCATCCTTCAGGCCAATCTTAACCACGCCCGTCAGGCCCAGGACATGTTCGTCCATGGCCTGGCGGAGCGTGGTTGTGAGCTAGGTATCGCGTCCGAGCCGTACCGTGTTCCAGATGATGACCCACGCTGGGCATCGGACACGGGCGGCTCGGTCGCGATTTTTTGTGGTGGTTCTACCCTCCCCTTCTCCGCAGTGGAGAAGGGGAGATGTTTTGTCTGCGTGGAGTGGGGGCCCATCTCCGTGGTTGGGGTATATATATCCCCAAACATCGGTCTCGCCCAGTATGAGGATGTTTTGGACGGCGTGGCGGACATAGTCCGCCGCATTGCACCCCGTCCAATTATTGTTGCCGGGGACTTCAATGCCAAGTCTGAGCATTGGGGTTCCCGGAGGCGTAACGCGAGGGGCGAGGCCGTTGAAGAATGGGCAGCGGCTCTTAATTTAGTTTTGTTAAATTCGGGTAGTACTAGTACGTGCGTGCGGCGACAGGGGGAATCTATTGTGGATTTATCTTTTGCAACCCCCTCCGCCGCACGCATCGTGACAGGCTGGCGGGTGTTGGGGAGCGAGACTCTTTCCGATCATCTTTATATCGAGATCAGACTCTCCAACCCCCGTCAGCAGAGCCGCTGCCCGGTGCGTGGTGATCAACCACGGAGATGGGCACTCCACAAATTAGATGAGGACAGGTTGTTGGCCGCCGTCCTCCTGGCTACATGGCCGAAGATCGGGCCACCCGGGGATCTTGATCCCCGGAATGAAGTAGGTTGGCTTCGGGGCATGTATGCGGACGTTTGTGACGCATCCATGCCCCGGGCGAAGACATGCCGCCGGAGGGCAGCGTACTGGTGGTCGTCCGACATTGCCGAGTTACGGCGTGTCGCGACGGCCACCAGACGCCAGTTTACCCGCGCCCGAAGACGCGGGGGAGCCAGGAGGACGGCGGAGACCTACGAGGCGTACCGTGCTGCGCGGTGCGACCTCGTAGTTGCTATTAGGAAGGCCAAGGCCAGAGCTTGGGAGGAGTTGTTAGCCTCCCTCGACTCTGATCCCTGGGGACGCCCTTACCGTATGGTTTTGGGAAGGTTGCAGCGAAGGACGTCCCCAGAGACGGAGTCCATGGACCCCCAGGTCCTGGATCACGTTTTGAGCACTCTCTTCCCGGAGGACCGGGAGGGAGCTTTTTTGAATTGGAGCCTCCCCCCTCCGGGGGAGATGTTTGGTGAGGACCTGGGGGTAACTCAGGAGGAGCTGGCCAGGGCCGCCGGTAAGCTAGGGGGTCGCCGCAAGGCCCCCGGCCCCGACGGTGTACCTGGCCGAGTCATAGCTCTGACCTTGGCCTTCGTGTCGGATCGCCTGAGGCAGCTATTTACAAGCTGCCTCAGGCAGGGAATTTTTCCCCGAGAATGGTGTTTGGCCAGGCTCGTCCTTCTCCCAAAGAAGGGCAGACCTGCGGGCACCCCTTCGGCCTATAGGCCTTTGTGTTTGCTGGACGAGGCGGGCAAGCTCTTCGAAAGAGTAATTGCCAACCGCCTCGTCCAGCATTTATCCCGGGTAGGACCGGACCTCCACGAGGAACAGTTTGGATTCCGCGAGGGTCGCTCAACCGTAGATGCTATTCTGCGTGTGAGGGCCCTCGCGGAAAAGGAGATGGGTAAGGGCAGGGTGTTGTTGGCAGTGTCATTGGACATAGTAAACGCCTTCAACACCCTGCCCTGGAAGGCGGTGGGGGAGGCGATGAGATACCATCGCTTCCCCCGATACCTCGTGGAGGTTATCCGGGACTATTTCCGGGAGAGATTTCTTTTGTTCCCGACAAAGTCGGGATTTTTGGGTCGAAGGGGTGTTTCTTGCGGTGTTCCACAGGGGTCCGTTTTGGGCCCACTGCTGTGGAACATCGCCTATGACCGCGTTTTAAGGTCTGTCCTTCCCCCCGGTTCATACACCGTGTGTTACGCCGATGACACATTGGTGATGGCCGGGGGGGAGACGTGGGAGGAGGCCGTAGCACTGGCCAATTTAGCGGTGGCCTGCGTCGTGCGCGTTATTAGGAGCGTGGGTTTGCGGGTGGCCCCCCAAAAGACGGAAGCGCTATTTTTTAGCGCCAAGTCCAGGGGTAAGCCTCCCGCAGCCCACGTTTTTGTGGATGGAGAGCTCGTCGTGGTGGGGGCCCAGATGCAATATCTGGGTCTTCAGTTGGATGGCGTTTTTGGTTTTGGTCCGCACTTCGGTCGTCTGGCCACCAAGGCTCTGGGCGTGGCGTCGGCTTTGAGCCGGCTCCTCCCCAGCCTTGGGGGTCCCGGCGGCCGAGTGCGTCGTTTGTACGCCGGCACCGTCCTAGCCGTCGTTTTATACGGCGCCCCCGTGTGGGCGGCTGCCATGCTGGAGGACCGGCGCATCATGTTACTGGTGCGCCGTATCCAAAGGCTGGTAGCCGTCAGAATCGCACGGGGGTATAGGACCGTGTCGGGCGAGGCCGCCTCGGCCCTGGCTGGTTTCCCCCCCCTGGAGTTGCTCGCCGTCGAACGGGCAGACGTTTATGTCCAGCGGCGGGAGCTCCAGGGGAGGGGAGTTGTCTTGACCCCCAGGGTCGAGTCGGTCATTCGTAGTCAAGCTCGGCGGCGCGTGTTAGAGGAATGGGAAAGATCCCTCCTCACCCCGAAAACCAGATCGGGGGCACGCGTCGCCGAGGCCATCCAACCCCTTCTCCGCGCATGGACGGAGAGGGGCCACGGCGAGCTGAGTTTCAGGATGACGCAGGTATTCACCGGACACGGTTGTTTCGGTGAGTACCTGCGTCACATAGGGAAGGAAAGCACGGCGCAGTGCCACCACTGCGAGGACGGCCACGAGGACACGGCGCAGCACACGCTGGCAGATTGCCCAGCGTGGTGCGAGGAGCGCCGTGTCCTCGTGAGGTGTGTAGGGAGGAACTTGTCCCTCCCAGCATTGGTCAAGGCCATGCTGGGAGGGGAGGAGAAATGGAGGGCCGTCGCCTCCTTCTGCGAGACTGTAATGTCCCAGAAGGAGGCGGCGGAGCGGGAGAGAAAGGGGGTGGCCGCCGTCGGTGCACGCACCGGCGTCGGTTAGTCCCTGGCGGGAGGGCCGGGGGTGGTACCCCACGTAGGAGAGCGTAGCTCCCTCCGTGGGCCCACCTTCGTCACCCTCCCGTCGCGGGGGGTTATTTCGGGGCTGTTAGTTTTTGGGGCTTAGGCCCCGGGAGCCGAGGATCACCGCGCGGGGACGCGGCCCTCGGCTCCGCTCCCTATTTGGGGGCGGGTGAGGGGGGCGATGGCCCCCCCCTCATCGAGGATTGAAGCCCGTATTTTCGGGCAGGGGGGCGGGGGGAATCTCCCCTCCCCCCCCGGGTTAGGATAGGTGCGGGGGTCCCCGGAAGTAATACTCTGTAGTTCCCGGGGGCCCCCAGCATGCACCTGAGGACGGCCATCCGACGGGTTTTTAGTGGGTAAGAATCCCACATACCCCCCAGTCCCTCCCCGGGGCCTGGGGGGATCTTTTCGAAGATTTTCCCGTCGTAAAAAAAAAAAAAAAAAAAAAAGGGTTCCTCCGCGTCCTCCGCGTGGGCTCCACCTTGTCGTGGTGCGGAGGCTTAAGCCGAAACCCTTCGGGGGGACGGCGAACTAAGAGAGTCCAACCCCAGGGACTGATAGACTTGCTCTATCAGTACGGGTCTAGCGAACCCGGGGTACCTGAGCCGGGGGCGGATGAGCGCTATCCGTCTCCTAATACCGTAAGCTCTCAGGCGGCTTCAACAACCAGTGCAGGGCGTGGCACTGGTACGTTGTCGTTCTGGGGGCCCGGGGATCTTGGCTTCACCGCCCGGATCACGAGGTAGAAAACCTCTATAAAAAATCACCCCAATCCTAAGGTATGATGCGCGCCGATGGGATGAATGGCTGGAGGGTTATCCAGTCTTTAGCGATCACCTCTGGGGCACCTGCCGCACCCCAGAGTATTTAGGCCTTCCCAGGTAAGGCGGCTCTGCCTGGGTCGTATTTTTCCGACCTACTCGTGGGACGAAAATGGATTCCTATTTTTTTGAAAACACTGATTTGGACACATTGGCAACAGACACTGGCATTGCTACCGGTACTGATTTGACCTCTGGCGAAGCGGATGGTGGTGATCTTCTCATCACTAGGGACTCCTTGTGCCCTAAACCGGCGGTGGTGAAGGTGGAGCGCCTTGATAGGCCCTTTTTGAGGTCCTGGGCGCACCAACGAGCCCAAACATTGGGGCTTGCGGATGCTATCGCGGGGCCGTCCGGGTCAGGGCCCAGTTCCCTGTCCCGGGCGTCCTCCGTCGCTTCCATTAGCTCCGTTGATGGCAGCGCGGCGGAAATGGTGGTCAGTGGCGATGACACGGACGTTTCCGTGTCTCTCTCTGGCCTCCTTCCCGCCAAGAGGAAGAGGGGCAGACCAGCGACAACTGGTCTGGGCGTTGGCCTCCTTGCTCGCAAACTGGAGCAGGAGGCCCGCGCGAAGAAGGAAAGGGAAGAGGAGGCGATCAGGAGGATCTTAGATCCTACTGTCCCGCCCCCTTCCCCTTCGGCGAAACAACGGCAGGCGGAGGACAGGGTCGTCGAGGAGATCTCGGGGGCCCCTACTCATGACCTGTCTGCGGAGATGTTGGCGCACGTGGCCACTATTAAAAAGGTGGCTTCGTGCTCCAACAATCTTAAGGGTGACCTGGTCAGGAGGATGAACGAGGCAGTCATCTTCCTGAAGGCAGCCACAACTACCTTGGCAGTCCGTGCCCAGGAAACTGGGCACAGTACGAGCCTTGAGGCTCTCCGGAGGGAGGTCACTTCCCTTCGGGAAGACAACAGGCGCCTCCAACAGGAGGTGAAGAGGATGCGGGAGGAGAGGCTTGCCCCTCCTCCTCGGGTGGCAACACCATCGCCACCGCGAAGGATGTCACATCCTCCGCCGCCGCGGTCCCCATCACCGACGGCGAGGACGTGGCACTCCCCTGTCAGGGGGAGAAGTAGGGAGCGTTCTTCCTCTCCTGTTCCACTTGTGGAACGACAGGAGAGGAAGAAGAAGAAGAAGGAGGGAAGCATTGCTTCCCAAAGTGGGCCTCGGGCCCGGGAGTCCGCCCTTTTTAGGGCGCCTGCGGGGCCTCTGGCCCCAAAACCCGCCCTTCTAAGGGCGTCTTCGGGGCCTTCGGGCTCAAAACCCGCCCTTCTAAGGGCGTCTTCGGGGCCTTCGGGCCGGGAACCCGCCCTTCTAAGGGCGTCTTCGGTGTCTAGGACCCAGAAATCCGCCCTTTTAAGGGCGACGCCCCCTGCTCCTGCGCCACCTGCCTCCACCCAATCGTGGGCGCAGGTGGTTGGCAGGAAGGCCAGGAGGGCGCAGAAGGTGGCTGCCACCGAGGCCAATGTGCCTCGGCCGGCAGCTAGGAAGGCAGCACCAGCGGCCAAGCCGGTGAAAGCTGCCGTCAAACGGCAGCCAAAGACGGCAGCAATTGCCCTTACTTGCCCCGAGGGCAAATACGCGGACGCAGTCCGCATGGTAAGGTCCTCGATTGACCTGCAGACTGTCGGTGTCGACAGCCTGCGGGTCAAACGAGCTTATACCGGGGCCCTCTTAATAGAGATCCCCGGCGAGGAGAGGGCGATGAAGGCTGATGCCCTCGCCCACAAAATGAGGGACGCCCTCAAAGACATGGAGGGGGTCAAGGTGGCCCGCCCGGTCAAAATGGGGGAGCTTAGGCTCCGCGGATTGGATCCCTCCGTCACGACGGAGGAGGCTATATCCGCGGTGGCATGTGTTGGGGGCTGTGACCCCACCGCTGTCACCGCGGGTATAATTCGGGCAGCACCCAGGGGTCTCGGGACCCTGTGGGTCAGGTGCCCACTTAGTGCGGCCGTCAAGGCCGTGAAATCGGGGCCCTTGTCCATTGGTTGGACAAGGGCGAAGGTGGAGATACTGGAGGCAAGGCCCCTCCAGTGTTTCAGGTGCCTCGAAAAGGGGCACGTGGCGGCAAATTGTAAGAGCGGCCCCGATAGACGGGACCGCTGTTACAGGTGTGGTGTGGCGGGGCACATAGCCCGGGACTGCGCCTCCCAAGTAAACTGCGCACTTTGCGCAGACCTTGGGAGGCCGGCCAACCACCGTTTGGGGGGTCCGAAATGCACCCCCCCCAAACGGGGGAAGACGGGAGGGGAAGAGGTGGCGAAGAAGCCGCCGTCAAAAAAGACGGCGACTTCTTCAAAGCCCAAGGCTCCGCCTAGAGCGGAGAAGATGGACGTGACGCATTAGCGTCTTTTTGGGCACCATTTGGTGCCATTTTGGGCCAGACCATCGGCCCGGGGGCTGGGGGGTACCACGCGGGGACGTGGCCCCAGCTCCGCTCCCTATTTGGGGGCAGGTGAGGAGGCGTTGGCCCCTCCTCACCAGGGAAGGAGCCCAATCATGGGCTGAGGGGGGGGTATTCACTGGCAACCTTTGCCTTGAATGCCCCTCCCTCCGGGTTAGGTTCTATAATGCAGGGGGCTGCCTGGATGTAATATTAAATAGTTCCCGGGCAGTCCCCTAACGCATTGAGGAAGGCCAACCGTCGAGTTTTTAGTGAGTAAGAATCTCACATAACCACCAGCCCCTCCCCGGGGGTTGGTGGTATCTTCTTGAAGATTTTCTCGACGTAAAAAAAAAAAAAAAAAAAAGGGTTCCTCCGCGTGGACTCCACCTTGTCGTGGTGCGGAGGCTTAAGCCGAAACCCTTCGGGGGGACGGCGAACTAAGAGAGTCCAAACCCCAGGGGCTGATAGACTTGCTCTATCAGTACGGGTCTAGCGAACCCGGGGTACCTGAGCCGGGGGCGGATGAGCGCTATCCGTTTCCTAATACCGTAAGCTCTCAGGCGGCTTCAACAACCAGTGCAGGGCGTGGCACTGGTACGTTGTCGTTCTGGGGGCCCGGGGATCTTGGCTTCACCGCCCGGATCACGAGGTAGAAAACCTCTATAAAAAATCACCCCAATCCTAAGGTATGATGCGCGCCGATGGGATGAATGGCTGGAGGGTAATCCAGTCTTTAGCGATCACCTCTGGGGCACCTGCCGCACCCCAGAGTATTTAGGCCTTCCCAGGTAAGGCGGCTCTGCCTGGGTCGTATTTTTCCGACCTACTCGTGGGACGAAAATGGATTCCTATTTTTTTGAAAAAACTGATTTGGACACATTGGCAACAGACACTGGCATGGCTACCGGTACTGATTTGACCTCTGGCGAAGCGGAAGGTGATGATCTTCTCATCACAAGGGACTCGTTGTGCCCTAAACCGGCGGTGGTGCGTGTGGAGCGTCTCGATAGGCCGTTTTTGCGGTCTCGGGCGCTCCAACGATCCCAAACATTGGGGCTTGCGGATGCTATTCCGGGGCCATCCGGGTCAGGGCCCAGTTCCCTGTCCCGGGCGTCCTCGGTTGCCTCCATTAGCTCCATTGATGGTAGCGCGGCGGAGATGGTTGTCAGTGGCGAAGACACGGACGTTTCCGTGTCCGTCTCTGGCCTCCTTCCCGCCAAGAGGAAGAGGGGCAGACCAGCGACAACTGGTCTGGGTGTTGGACTCCTTGCTCGCAAACTGGAGCAGGAGGCCCGCGCGAAGAAGGAAAGGGAGGAGGAGGCGTTAAGGAGGATCTTAGATCCTACTGTCCCGCCCCCTCCCCCTTCGGCGAAACAACGGCAGGCGGAGGACAGGGTCATCGAGGAGATCTCGGAGGCCCCTACTCCTGACCTGTCGGCGGGGATGTTGGCGCACGTGGCCACTATTAGAAAGGTGGCTTCGTGCTCCAATAATCTTAAAGGAGACCTGGTCAGGAAGATGAACGAGGCAGTCATCTTCCTGAAGGCAGCCACCACTACCCTGGCGGTTCGTGCCCAGGAAACTGGGCACAGTACGAGCATGGAGGCACTCCGGAGGGAAGTCACTTCCCTTCGCGAGGACAACTGGCGCCTCCAACAGGAGGTGAAGATGATGCGGGAGGAGAGGCTTGCCCCTCCTCCTCGGGTGGCAACACCATCGCCACCGCGAAGGATGTCACATCCTCCGCCGCCGCGGTCCCCATCGCCGACGGCGAGGACGTGGCGCTCCCCTGTGAGGGGGAGAAGTAGGGAGCGTTCTTCCTCACCTGTTCCGTTTGTAGAACGGCAGGAGAGGAAGAAGAAGAAGGGGGGAAGCATCGCTTCCCAAAGTGGGCCTCAGGCCCGGGAGTCCGCCCTTTTCAGGGCGCCTGCGGGGCCTCTGGCCCCGGGACCCGCCCTTCTAAGGGCGTCTTCGGGGCCTTCGGGCTCAAAACCCGCCCCTCTAGGGGCGTCTTCGGGGCCTTCGGGCCGGGAACCCGCCCTTCTAAGGGCGTCTTCGGGGTCTAAGACCCAGAAACCCGCCCTTTTAAGGGCGACGCCCTCTGCTCCTGCGCCACCTGCCTCCACTCAATCGTGGGCGCAGGTGGTTGGCAGGAAGGCCAAGAGGGCGCAGAAGGTGGCTGCCACCGAGGCCAATGTACCTCGGCCGGCAGGTAAGAAGGCAGCACCAGCGGCCAAGCCGGTGAAAGCTGCCGTCAAAAGGCAGCCAAAGACGGCAGCAATTGCCCTCACTTGCCCCGAGGGCAAATACGCGGACGCAGTCCGCATCGTAAGGTCCTCGATTGACCTGCAGACTGTCGGTGTAGACAGCCTGCGGGTCAAACGAGCTTATACCGGGGCCCTCTTAATAGAGATCCCCGGCGAGGAGAGGGCGATGAAGGCTGATGCCCTCGCCCATAAAATGAGGGACGCCCTCAAAGACATGGAGGGGGTCAAGGTGGCCCGCCCTGTCAAAATGGGGGAGCTTAGGCTCCGACGATTGGACCCCTCCGTTACAGCGGAGGAGACGATATCCGCGGTGGCACGTGTTGGGGGCTGTGACCCAACCGCTGTCACCGCGGGTATAATTCGGGCAGCACCCAGGGGTCTCGGGACCCTGTGGGTCAGGTGCCCCCTTAGTGCGGCCGTTAAGGTCGCGAAATCGGGGCCCTTGTCCATTGGTTGGACAAGGGCGAAGGTTGAAATGCTGGAGGCAAGGCCCCTCCAGTGTTTTAGGTGCCTCGAAAAGGGGCACGTAGTGGCCAACTGCAAGAGCGGCCCCGATAGACGGGACCGCTGTTACAGGTGTGGTGTGGCACAAAGCCCGGGACTGCGCCTCCCAAGTAAACTGCGCACTTTGCGCAGACCTTGGGAGGCCAGCCAACCACCGTTTGGGGGGTCCCAAATGCACCCCCCCCAAACGGGGGAAGACGGGAGGGGACGAGGTGGCGAAGAAGCCCCCGCCAAAAAAGGCGGGGACTTCTTCAAAGCCCAAGGCTCCGCTTAGAGCGGATAATATGGAGGTGACGCATTAGCGTCTTTTTGGGCACCATTTGGAGCCATTTTGGGCCAGACCATCGGCCCGGGGGCTGGGGAGTACCACGCGGGGACGTGGCCCCAGCTCCGCTCCCTATTTGGGGGCAGGTGAGGAGGCGTTGGCCCCTCCTCACCAGGGAAGGAGCCCAATCATGGGCTGAGGGGGGGGTATTCACTGGCAACCTTTGCCTTGAATGCCCCTCCCTCCGGGTTAGGTTCTATAATGCAGGGGGCTGCCTGGATGTAATATTAAATAGTTCCCGGGCAGTCCCCTAACGCATTGAGGAAGGCCAACCGTCGAGTTTTTAGTGAGTAAGAATCTCACATAACCACCAGCCCCTCCCCGGGGGTTGGTGGTATCTTCTAGAAGATTTTCTCGACGTAAAAAAAAAAAAAAAAAAAAAAAGGGTTAGAGTGGGTTAGAGTGGGTTCCTCCGCGTGGGCTCCACCTTGTCGTGGTGCGGAGGCTTAAGCCGAAACCCTTCGGGGGGACGGCGAACTAAGAGAGTCCAAACCCCAGGGGCTGATAGACTTGCTCTATCAGTACGGGTCTAGCGAACCCGGGGTACCTGAGCCGGGGGCGGATGAGCGCTATCCGTCTCCTAATACCGTAAGCTCTCAGGCGGCTTCAACAACCAGTGCAGGGCGTGGCACTGGTACGTTGTCGTTCTGAGGGCCCGGGGATCTTGGCTTCACCGCCCGGATCACGAGGTAGAAAACCTCTATAAAAAATCACCCCAATCTCAAGGTATGATGCGCGCCGATGGGATGAATGGCTGGAGGGTAATCCAGTCTTTAGCGATCACCTCTGGGGCACCTGCCGCACCCCAGAGTATTTAGGCCTTCCCAGGTAAGGCGGCTCTGCCTGGGTCGTATTTTTCCGACCTACTCGTGGGACGAAAATGGATTCCTATTTTTCTGACAAAACTGATATGGACACTTTGGCAGCTGACACAGGCATGACTACGGTTACAGATTTGACCTCTGGCGAGAAGGATGGTGATGAATTACTCATCACGAGGGACTCATTGTGCCCTAAACCGGCGGTAGTGAAAATGGAGCGCCTTGATAGGCCGTTTTTGCGGTCTTGGGCGCAACAACGGTCACAAACATCGGGGATCATGGGGGCCATTGCGGGGCCGTCCGGGTCAGGGCCCAGTTCCCTGTCCCGGGCGTCCTCCGTTGCCTCCATTAGCTCCGTTGATGGCAGCGCGGCGGAGATGGTGGTCGGGGACGATGACTCGGATGTTTCCGTGTCCGTCTCCGGCCTCCTTCCCGCCAAGAGGAAGAGGGGCAGACCAGCGACCACAGGTCTGGGCGTTGGCCTCCTTGCTCGTAAACTCGAGCAGGAGGCCCGCGCGAAGAAGGAAAGGGAGGAGGAGGCGTTAAGGAGGATCTTAGATCCTACTGTCCCGCCCCCTCCCCCTTCGGCGAAACAACGGCAGGCGGAGGACAGGGTCATCGAGGAGATCTCGGAGGCCCCTACTCCTGACCTGTCGGCGGGGATGTTGGCGCACGTGGCCACGATTAGAAAGGTGGCTTCGTGCTCCAATAACCTTAAGGGTGACCTGGTCAGGAGGATGAACGAGGCGGTCATCTTCCTGAAGGCAGCCACCACTACCCTGGCGGTTCGTGCCCAGGAAACCGGGCACAATACGAGCCTTGAGGCCCTCCGGAGGGAAATCACTTCCCTTCGCGAGGACAACCGGCGCCTCCAACAGGAGGTGAAGAGGATGCGGGAGGAGAGGCTTGCCCCTCCTCCTCGGGTGGCAGCACCATCGCCACCGCGAAGGATGTCACATCCTCCGCCGCCGCGGTCCCCATCACCGACGGCGAGGACGTGGCGCTCCCCTGTTGGAGGGAGAAGTAGGGAGCGTTCTTCCTCCCCTGCTCCTCCACAAATGGAACAGGAGAGGAAGAAGAAGAAGAGGGGGGGAAGCACTGCTTCCCAAAGTGGGCCCCAGGCCCGGGAGTCCGCCCTTTTCAGGGCGCCTGCGGGGCCTCTGGCCCCAAAAACCGCCCTTCTAAGGGCGTCTTCGGGGCCTTCGGGCTCAAAACCCGCCCCTCTAGGGGCGTCTTCGGGGCCTTCGGGCCGGGAACCCGCCCTTCTAAGGGCGTCTTCGGGGCCTAAGGCCCAGAAATCCGCCCTTTTAAGGGCGACGCCCTCTGCTCCTGCGCCACCTGCCTCCACTCAATCGTGGGCGCAGGTGGTTGGCAGGAAGGCCAAGAGGGCGCAGAAGGTGGCTGCCACCGAGGCCAATGTGCCTCGGCCGGCAGCTAAGAAGGCAGCACCAGCGGCCAAGCCGGTGAAAGCTGCCGTCAAACGGCAGCCAAAGACGGCAGCAATTGCCCTCACTTGCCCCGAGGGCAAATACGCGGACGCTGTCCGCATAGTACGGAGCGAAATTGACCTGCAGACTGTCGGTGTAGACAGCCTGCGGGTCAAACGGGCTTACACCGGGGCTCTATTAATAGAGATTCCCGGCGAGGAGAGGGCGATGAAGGCCGATGCCCTCGCCCATAAAATGAGGGACGCCCTCAAAGACATGGAGGGGGTCAAGGTGGCCCGCCCTGTCAAAATGGGGGAGCTGAGGCTCCGCGGATTGGATCCCTCCGTCACGACGGAGGAGGCTATATCCGCGGTGGCATGTGTTGGGGGCTGTGACCCCACCGCTGTCACCGCGGGTATAATTCGGGCAGCACCCAGGGGTCTCGGGACCCTGTGGGTCAGGTGCCCACTTAGTGCGGCCGTCAAGGCCGTGAAAGCGGGGCCCTTGTCCATTGGTTGGACAAGGGCGAAGGTAGAGATGCTGGAGGCAAGGCCCCTCCAGTGTTTTAGGTGCCTCGAAAAGGGGCACGTAGCGGCAAATTGTAAGAGCGGCCCCGATAGACGGGACCGCTGTTACAGATGCGGTGTGGCGGGGCACATAGCCCGGGACTGCGCCTCCCAAGTGAACTGCGCACTTTGCGCAGACCTTGGGAGGCCGGCCAACCACCGTTTGGGGGGTCCCAAATGCACCCCCCCCAAACGGGGGAAGACGGGAGGGGAAGAGGCGGCGAAAAAGCCCCCGCCAAAAAAGGCGGAGACTTCTTCCAAGCCTAAGGCTCCGCCTAGAGCGGAGAAGATGGAAATGACGCATTAGCGTCTTTTTGTGGCACCATTCGGTGCGATTTTGGGCCAGACCATCGGCCCGGGGGCTGGGGAGTACCACGCGGGGACGTGGCCCCAGCTCCGCTCCCTATTTGGGGGCAGGTGAGGAGGCGTTGGCCCCTCCTCACCAGGGAAGGAGCCCAATCACGGGCTGAGGGGGGGGTATTCACCGGCAACCATTGCCTTGAATGCCCCTCCCTCCGGGTTAGGTTTTATAATGCAGGGGGCTGCCTGGATGTAATAATAAATAGTTCCCGGGCAGTCCCCTAACGCATTGAGGAAGGCCAACCGTCGAGTTTTTAGTGAGTAAGAATCTCACATAACCACCAATCCCTCCCCGGGGGTTGGTGGTATCTTCTAGAAGATTTTCTCGACGTAAAAAAAAAAAAAAAAAAAAAGGGTTCCTCCGCGTGGACTCCACCTTGTCGTGGTGCGGAGGCTTAAGCCGAAACCCTTCGGGGGGACGGCGAACTAAGAGAGTCCAAACCCCAGGGGCTGATAGACTTGCTCTATCAGTACGGGTCTAGCGAACCCGGGGTACCTGAGCCGGGGGCGGATGAGCGCTATCCGTTTCCTAATACCGTAAGCTCTCAGGCGGCTTCAACAACCAGTGCAGGGCGTGGCACTGGTACGTTGTCGTTCTGGGGGCCCGGGGATCTTGGCTTCACCGCCCGGATCACGAGGTAGAAAACCTCTATAAAAAATCACCCCAATCCTAAGGTATGATGCGCGCCGATGGGATGAATGGCTGGAGGGTAATCCAGTCTTTAGCGATCACCTCTGGGGCACCTGCCGCACCCCAGAGTATTTAGGCCTTCCCAGGTAAGGCGGCTCTGCCTGGGTCGTATTTTTCCGACCTACTCGTGGGACGAAAATGGATTCCTATTTTTTTGAAAAAACTGATTTGGACACATTGGCAACAGACACTGGCATGGCTACCGGTACTGATTTGACCTCTGGCGAAGCGGAAGGTGATGATCTTCTCATCACAAGGGACTCGTTGTGCCCTAAACCGGCGGTGGTGCGTGTGGAGCGTCTCGATAGGCCGTTTTTGCGGTCTCGGGCGCTCCAACGATCCCAAACATTGGGGCTTGCGGATGCTATTCCGGGGCCATCCGGGTCAGGGCCCAGTTCCCTGTCCCGGGCGTCCTCGGTTGCCTCCATTAGCTCCATTGATGGTAGCGCGGCGGAGATGGTTGTCAGTGGCGAAGACACGGACGTTTCCGTGTCCGTCTCTGGCCTCCTTCCCGCCAAGAGGAAGAGGGGCAGACCAGCGACAACTGGTCTGGGTGTTGGACTCCTTGCTCGCAAACTGGAGCAGGAGGCCCGCGCGAAGAAGGAAAGGGAGGAGGAGGCGTTAAGGAGGATCTTAGATCCTACTGTCCCGCCCCCTCCCCCTTCGGCGAAACAACGGCAGGCGGAGGACAGGGTCATCGAGGAGATCTCGGAGGCCCCTACTCCTGACCTGTCGGCGGGGATGTTGGCGCACGTGGCCACTATTAGAAAGGTGGCTTCGTGCTCCAATAATCTTAAAGGAGACCTGGTCAGGAAGATGAACGAGGCAGTCATCTTCCTGAAGGCAGCCACCACTACCCTGGCGGTTCGTGCCCAGGAAACTGGGCACAGTACGAGCATGGAGGCACTCCGGAGGGAAGTCACTTCCCTTCGCGAGGACAACTGGCGCCTCCAACAGGAGGTGAAGATGATGCGGGAGGAGAGGCTTGCCCCTCCTCCTCGGGTGGCAACACCATCGCCACCGCGAAGGATGTCACATCCTCCGCCGCCGCGGTCCCCATCGCCGACGGCGAGGACGTGGCGCTCCCCTGTGAGGGGGAGAAGTAGGGAGCGTTCTTCCTCTCCTGTTCCGCTTGTGGAACGACAGGAGAGGAAGAAGAAGAAGAAGGAGGGAAGCACTGCTTCCCAAAGTGGGCCTCGGGCCCGGGAGTCCGCCCTTTTCAGGGCGCCTGCGGGGCCTCTGGCCTCAAAACCCGCCCTTCTAAGGGCGTCTTCGGGGCCTTCGGGCTCAAAACCCGCCCCTCTAGGGGCGTCTTCGGGGCCTTCGGGCCAGGAACCCGCCCTTCTAAGGGCGTCTTCGGGGCCTAAGGCCCAGAAATCCGCCCTTTTAAGGGCGACGCCCTCTGCTCCTGCGCCACCTGCCTCCACTCAATCGTGGGCGCAGGTGGTTGGCAGGAAGGCCAAGAGGGCGCAGAAGGTAGCTGCCACCGAGGCCAATGTGCCTCGGCCGGCAGCGAAGAAGGCAGCACCAGCGGCCAAGCCGGTGAAAGCTGCCGTCAAAAGGCAGCCAAAGACGGCAGCAATTGCCCTCACTTGCCCCGAGGGCAAATACGCGGACGCAGTCCGCATGGTAAGGTCCTCAATTGACCTGCAGACTGTCGGTGTAGACAGCCTGCGGATCAAACGGGCTTACACCGGGGCTTTATTAATAGAGATCCCCGGCGAGGAGAGGGCGATGAAGGCAGATGCCCTCGCCCACAAAATGAGGGACGCCCTCAAAGACATGGAGGGGGTCAAGGTGGCCCGCCCGGTCAAAATGGGGGAGCTTAGGCTCCGCGGATTGGATCCCTCCGTCACGACGGAGGAGGCTATATCCGCGGTGGCATGTGTTGGGGGCTGTGACCCCACCGCTGTCACCGCGGGTATAATTCGGGCAGCACCCAGGGGTCTCGGGACCCTGTGGGTCAGGTGCCCACTTAGTGCGGCCGTCAAGGCCGTGAAATCGGGGCCCTTGTCCATTGGTTGGACAAGGGCGAAGGTGGAGATACTGGAGGCAAGGCCCCTCCAGTGTTTCAGGTGCCTCGAAAAGGGGCACGTGGCGGCAAATTGTAAGAGCGGCCCCGATAGACGGGACCGCTGTTACAGGTGTGGTGTGGCGGGGCACATAGCCCGGGACTGCGCCTCCCAAGTAAACTGCGCACTTTGCGCAGACCTTGGGAGGCCAGCCAACCACCGTTTGGGGGGTCCGAAATGCACCCCCCCCAAACGGGGAAAGACGGGAGGGGAAGAGGCGGCGAAAAAGCCTCCGCCAAAAAAGGCGGAGACTTCTTCCAAGCCTAAGGCTCCGCCTAGAGCGGAGAAGATGGAATTGACGCATTAGCGTCTTTTTGTGGCACCATTTGGTGCGTTTTTGGGCCAGACCATCGGCCCGGGGGCTGGGGAGTACCACGCGGGGACGTGGCCCCAGCTCCGCTCCCTATTTGGGGGCAGGTGAGGAGGCGTTGGCCCCTCCTCACCAGGGAAGGAGCCCAATCATGGGCTGAGGGGGGGGTATTCACTGGCAACCTTTGCCTTGAATGCCCCTCCCTCCGGGTTAGGTTTATAATGCAGGGGACTGCCTGGAAGTAATAATAAATAGTTCCCGGGCAGTCCCCTAACGCATTGAGGAAGGCCAACCGTCGAGTTTTTAGTGAGTAAGAATCTCACATAACCACCAATCCCTCCCCGGGGGTTGGTGGTATCTTTTAGAAGATTTTCTCGACGTAAAAATAAAAAAAAAAGGGTCCTCCGCGTGCCTCCGCGTGGGCTCCACCTTGTCGTGGTGCGGAGGCTTAAGCCGAAACCCTTCGGGGGGACGGTGAACTAAGAGAGTCCAAGCCGTCGTCGTCGGGGGTGAGTCTCGGGCCTGGGTCCGTGCTCCCTCCCGGCGGCGGCGGTTGTATGAATGTGTGTGTGAATGAGATGCGGCCGGTTTGTCGGTGGATATTTCCGAGGAGACTAACCAAGCGGGACCAGTAATCCCGTGACCGGGGTGTATAGCTATGTCAGTACCTGACCTCTGCGGCGTAATAAACGGAACCGTAAGTCTGCCCCTCGGGGCAGCAAAGACCGTGTGAAACCGCATGTTCAACGTGGGAAGACCGCTGGCTGTGCACTGACTGGAGCCTATCCCGGAGTTGAGGTCGGCAAAACGGGCGCATGTGTGGAGGATTACCTGACCAGTATTTCCTCATATCCTGCTAGGGGGAATATACCCTAGCACCGTCTAGCCCGAGGTCTGGATGTGCGGGTGATCGGATCACTACGCGTCCATTCGATAGGGGTGACGTTAAACCTTTTGCATCATATTTTATTTAACCTTTTTTGTAGAGTCTTTTCGTGCGAATAGGGTTGGTCACCTGACAAACCGCTTCTCGGCTTTCGCACGCGTAACTAGGGATTTTTTACCGGCGGGGATAGATGCCCATCTGCGGATGGGCTGCCATGATGGCCGAACCGTCGTAAATTAACATTACGACATAATATGGATGCACCCAAACAAAAAACTAGTACAGTATCCAGAGATGGAACAACTTCTGTGTCCACGGCGAGCACAGTTGTTGGCCCCGCTATCGCCAAGCGCAGAGCAGCCAAGTTGGCTGTAATCAACGTGGAGAGAGTCGATCTGACTCGATTTAAGTCCCCTAATTCCAAGGACAGTGTTGAGAAGGAGGGTGTGGCCGGGCCTTCCTCGTCAGAGGTGAAATCCCTGTCGAGGGCGTCCTCGGTGGCATCCCTCGCATCCGTCGTAGGGGAGATGGTGATCTCCCCTACCCCCGTCGATGACACTGAGTCAGATGGCTCAGTGACTGGCCCTCTTCCCGTCAAAAGGAAGAGGGGCAGGCCGGCTACTACCGGCCTAGGAGTTGGCCTGCTTGCTCGCAAGCAGGAGGAGCAGGCGCGCGCCAAGCGCGAAAAGGAAGAAGAGGTGGCCAGATATATACTGGACCCCTCTATACCGGCCCCCTCTACGGCCAAAAGCCGTATGTTGGAGACCCGGTACATGGACGAGATGTCGGATGCACCAACGCCGACTCTGAGTGCTGAACTCCTGGTGCATATAGATGCCATCAGGAAGGTGGCGGCAGGTTCGAACAATCTCAAGGGAGATTTTGTTCGGAAGCTGAATGAGGCGGCTGCAGCAATCAAGGTTGCTGTGACCACCCTCACTATAAGGGCACGAGATACGGGAGTGGACGACCAAATGGAGGAACTCCGGAGGGAAGTACAATCCCTCCGGATGGAGAACAAACACCTTCACCAGAAGGTGGAGGAACTGAGGTGCGCCAATGCACCTCATGCATCGCCCCCGGGCGCGCGACCACCGCGCTCCCCGGTAAGACGTTGGGCATCGCCGTCGCCGTCACCCCCCCGGGCACGTTCGCCTGTGGAGATGACGAGCTTTGGAGGAGGAAAGGAAAGGGTCACACAGGGTTTACCCCAAGAGACCCTTGAGGAGCAGGTGTCCCGAGTAGTCTCGGAGAAGTTGCGGGCCCTAGGAGTTTCCAAGGCCCCGCAAGTTGATGTCGGTCCGTCTTCTGCACCCCCCAAGGTGCAGAAGGCGACGAAGGAGCAGAAGAAGGTGGGGCGTAAGGCGGAACCAACCGCCACCCCACCCAGTAGCAGCAGCAGCAGCAACGCCCAGCAAGAGGCGACTCCCCCCACACCGGCCCAGAGCAATACCTGGGTGCAGGTTTTGGGGCGAAGAGCCAAAAAAGAGGCGAAGAAGACGGTAAAGGAAGGTCTTAAAGCCCCTCCCAAACCAGGCGGTGCGGCTACAACACCCGCTCCGCCCACGCAGAAGGCTGGCCCCGCTCAGAAGGCCCCAGCCACCAAGCGGCGCCCGCCGAAGACAGCGGCGGTCGTGATTACATGCCCAGAGGGGCAATATGGGGAGACGATCCGAGCGGCCAGGGAGAAGATCGACCTGGCCGCCATTGGGATAGAAAATTTGCGCGTCAAACGCGCTTTTAGTGGCGCTCTGCTCCTCGAGGTCCCAGGAGCCGAGGGAGCCCAACGAGCAGACACCTTGGCCTCCCGAATGAGGGAGGTCATAGGTGATAAGGAAGGTGTGCGGATAGCTCGCCCCGTTAAAAAGGGCGAGTTACGAGTTCGGGGACTAGATGACTCCGTCACGCCGGAGGAAGTGCTCTCCGCCGTGGCGGAAAATGGGGCTTGTGACCCCTTATTAGTCAAAGTTGGACCTATTCGCATGGCCCAACGCGGACTGGGCACCGTATGGGTGCAATGTCCTCTGACAGCGGCACTGAAAATTGCCGCTGCCAAGACACTAAAAGTAGGGTGGGTGAGGGCCGGCGTGGAGCTGTTGGACGACCGCCCTCTCCAGTGCTTCAAGTGCCTGGAGAGGGGGCACGTCCAGAGTCAATGCAGCGGCACTGCAGATCGCAGTGACCGCTGCTATAGGTGTGGAGACGTCGGCCACAAAGCCCGGGAATGTAATTCCCGTGTGCGGTGCCCAGTCTGCGCCGATCTTGGTCGGCCAGCAGATCATCGAATGGGCGGGTCCAAATGTAACCTGCCCAAGAAGAAGGGCGGCGGTGGCACCGGGGGGAAGTCGACCTCGTCGGCAACCTCCCGGCCCACCGTCGCAGGGGGTTCGGGGAAGGGGATGGGTGAGGGGAGTGTTAAAACCTCCCCTCCTTTACCTGTAGGGGTGGGTTCCTCTTGCGAGGATATGGAAGTTGGCCGGGAGGATGCCGCGAGACAAACGTAAATGTCTCTCGGCATCCTTCAGGCCAATCTTAACCACGCCCGTCAGGCCCAGGACATGTTCGTCCATGGCCTGGCGGAGCGTGGTTGTGAGCTAGGTATCGCGTCCGAGCCGTACCGTGTTCCAGATGATGACCCACGCTGGGCATCGGACACGGACGGCTCGGTCGCGATTTTTTGTGGTGGTTCTACCCTCCCCTTCTCCGCAGTGGAGAAGGGGAGATGTTTTGTCTGCGTGGAGTGGGGGCCCATCTCCGTGGTTGGGGTATATATATCCCCAAACATCGGTCTCGCCCAGTATGAGGATGTTTTGGACGGCGTGGCGGACATAGTCCGCCGCATTGCACCCCGTCCAATTATTGTAGCCGGGGACTTCAATGCCAAGTCTGAGCATTGGGGTTCCCGGAGGCGTAACGCGAGGGGCGAGGCCGTTGAAGAATGGGCAGCGGCTCTTAATTTAGTTTTGTTAAATTCGGGTAGTAATAGCACGTGCGTGCGGCGACAGGGGGAATCTATTGTGGATTTATCTTTTGCAACCCCCTCCGCCGCGCGCATCGTGACAGGCTGGCGGGTGTTGGAGAGCGAGACTCTTTCTGACCATCTTTACATCGAGATCAGACTCTCCAACCCCCGTCAGCAGAGCCGCTGCCCGGTGCGTGGTGATCAACCACGGAGATGGGCACTCCACCGTTTGAACGAGGATAAGCTGATTGCCGCCGTCCTCCTGGCTACATGGCCGAAGATTGGGCCCCCCGGGGAACTTGATCCCCGGAATGAAGTAGGTTGGCTTCGGGGCATGTATGCGGACGTTTGTGACGCATCCATGCCCCGGGCGAAGACATGCCACCGGAAGGCAGCGTACTGGTGGTCGTCCGACATTGCCGAGTTACGGCGTGTCGCGACGGCCACCAGACGCCAGTTTACCCGCGCCCGAAGACGCGGGGTGGCCAGGAGGACGGAGGAGAGCTACGAGGCGTACCGTGTTGCGCGGTGCGACCTCGTAGTCGCAATTAAGAAGGCCAAGGCCAGAGCTTGGGAGGAGTTGTTAGCCTCCCTTGACTCTGATCCCTGGGGACGCCCTTACCGTATGGTTTTGGGAAGGTTGCAGCGAAGGACGTCCCCAGAGACAGAGTCCATGGACCCCCAGGTCCTGGATCGCGTTTTGAGCACTCTCTTCCCGGAGGACCGGGAGGGAGCTTTTTTGGATTGGAGCCTCCCCCCTCCGGGGGAGATGTTTGGTGAGGACCTGGGGGTAACTCAGGAGGAGCTGGCCAGGGCCGCCGGTAAGCTTGGGGGTCGTCGCAAGGCCCCCGGCCCCGACGGTGTACCTGGCCGAGTAATAGCTCTGTCCTTGGCCTTCGTGCAGGACCGCCTGAGGCAGCTGTTCACGAGCTGTCTCAGGCGGGGAATTTTTCCCCGAGAGTGGGGAATAGCCAGGCTCGTCCTGCTCCCGAAAAAGGGCAGACCAGCGGGCACCCCTTCGGCCTATAGGCCTTTGTGTTTGCTGGACGAGGCGGGCAAGCTCTTCGAAAGAGTAATTGCCAACCGCCTCGTCCAGCATTTATCCCGGGTAGGACCAAACCTCCACGAGGAGCAGTATGGATTCCGCGGGGGTCGTTCAACCGTAGACGCTATTCTACGTGTGAAGGCCCTCGCGGAAAAGGAGATGGGTAGGGGCAGGGTGTTGCTGGCAGTGTCATTGGACATAGTAAACGCCTTCAACACCCTGCCCTGGAAGGCGGTGGGGGAAGCGATGCGTTATCATCGCTTCCCCCGATACCTCGTGGAGGTGATCCGGGACTACTTCCGGGAAAGACAACTTTTGTTCCCGACAAAGTCGGGTTTTTTGGGTCGAAGGGGTGTTTCGTGCGGTGTTCCACAGGGGTCCGTTTTGGGCCCACTGCTGTGGAACATCGCCTATGACCGCGTTTTAAGGTCTGTCCTTCCCCCCGGTTCATACACCGTGTGTTACGCAGATGACACATTGGTGGTGGCCGGGGGGGAGACGTGGGAGGAGGCCGTAGCACTGGCCAATTTAGCGGTGGCCTGCGTCGTGCGTGTTATAGGGAGCGTGGGTTTGCGGGTGGCCCCCCAAAAGACGGAAGCGCTATTTTTTAGCGCCAAGTCAAGGGGTAAGCCTCCCGCGGCCCACGTCTTTGTGGATGGTGAGCTCGTCGTGGTGGGGGCCCAGATGCAATATCTGGGTCTTCAGTTGGATGGCGTTTTTGGGTTTGGTCCGCACTTCGGTCGTCTGGCCACCAAGGCTCTGGGCGTGGCGTCGGCTTTGAGCCGGCTCCTCCCCAACCTTGGGGGTCCCGGCGGCCGAGTGCGTCGTTTGTACGCCGGCACCGTCCTAGCCGTCGTTTTATACGGCGCCCCCGTGTGGGCGGCTGCCATGCTGGAGGACCGGCGCATCATGTTACTGGTGCGCCGTATCCAAAGGCTGGTAGCCGTCAGAATCGCACGGGGGTATAGGACCGTGTCGGGCGAGGCCGCCTCGGCCCTGGCTGGTTTCCCCCCTCTGGAGTTACTCGCCGTCGAACGGGCAGACGTTTATGTCCAGCGGCGGGAGCTCCAGGGGAGGGGAGTTGTCTTGACCCCCAGGGTCGAGTCGGTCATTCGTAGTCAAGCTCGGCGGCGCGTGTTAGAGGAATGGGAAAGATCCCTCCTCACCCCGAAAACCAGATCGGGGGCACGCGTCGCCGAGGCCATCCAACCCCTTCTCCGCGCATGGACGGAGAGGGGCCACGGCGAGCTGAGTTTCAGGATGACGCAGGTATTCACCGGACACGGTTGTTTCGGTGAGTACCTGCGTCATATAGGGAAGGAAAGCACGGCGCAGTGCCACCACTGCGAGGACGGCCACGAGGACACGGCGCAGCACACGCTGGCAGTTTGCCCAGCGTGGAGCGAGGAGCGTCGTGTCCTCGTGAGGTGTGTAGGGAGGAACTTGTCCCTCCCAGCATTGGTCAAGGCCATGCTGGGAGGGGAGGAGAAATGGAGGGCCGTCGCCTCCTTCTGCGAGACTGTAATGTCCCAGAAGGAGGCGGCGGAGCGGGAAAGAAGGGGGGTGGCCGTCGTCGGTGCACGCACCGGCGTCGGTTAGTCCCTGGCGGGAGGGCCGGGGGTGGTACCCCACGTAGGAGAGCGTAGCTCCCTCCGTGGGCCCACCTCCGTCACCCTCCCGTCGCGGGGGGTTATTTCGGGGCTGTTAGTTTTTGGGGCTTAGGCCCCGGGAGCCGAGGATCACCGCGCGGGGACGCGGCCCTCGGCTCCGCTCCCTATTTGGTGGCGGGTGAGGGGGGCGATGGCCCCCCCCTCATCGAGGATTGAAGCCCGTATTTTCGGGCAGGGGGGCGGGGAATCTCCCCTCCCCCCCGGGTTAGGATAGGTGCGGGGGTCCCCGGAAGTAATACTTTGTAGTTCCCGGGGGCCCCCAGCATGCACCTGAGGATGGCCATCCGACGGGTTTTTAGTGGGTAAGAATCCCACATACCCCCCAGTCCCTCCCCGGGGCCTGGGGGGATCTTTTCGAAGATTTTCCCGTCGTAAAAAAAAAAAAAAAAAAAAAAAAAGGGTCCTCCGCGTGGGCTCCACCTTGTCGTGGTGCGGAGGCTTAAGCCGAAACCCTTCGGGGAGACGGCGAACTAAGAGAGTCCAACCCCAGGGGCTGATAGACTTGCTCTATCAGTACGGGTCTAGCGAACCCGGGGTACCTGAGCCGGGGGCGGATGAGCGCTATCCGTCTCCTAATACCGTAAGCTCTCAGGCGGCTTCAACAACCAGTGCAGGGCGTGGCACTGGTACGTTGTCGTTCTGGGGGCCCGGGGATCTTGGCTTCACCGCCCGGATCACGAGGTAGAAAACCTCTATAAAAAATCACCCCAATCCTAAGGTATGATGCGCGCCGATGGGATGAATGGCTGGAGGGTTATCCAGTCTTTAGCGATCACCTCTGGGGCACCTGCCGCACCCCAGAGTATTTAGGCCTTCCCAGGTAAGGCGGCTCTGCCTGGGTCGTATGCTTCCGACCATCTCGTGGGACGAAAAATGGAGTTCTCAAAACATAATAAACACCGGACAGACATTTTGGATATCGAATCGGCTTCGACAACGGACATGACTTCTTGCTGCAAAGAAGATGGTGATCAGCCTATCAAGAAGGTGGAAGCACGGACCAGACCTATGGTGGTTCGTGTGGAGCGGCTAGATAAGCCGCTGTTGCGACCCAGAACATCGGGGGTCGTGAGTGAGGCGGAGAATGTGGACGGACCTTCGGGAATTGGTGTAAAAACCCTTTCTCGTGCGTCCTCAATGGCGTCCCTAGCGTCCAATGTCGGGGAGATGGCAATCTCACGCGATACATCGGATTTCGAGGACGCAACGTGTGGACCTCTTCCCATAAAGAGGAAAAGAGGGAGACCAGCAACAACCGGTCTCGGAGTAGGCCTACACGCACGCAAATTGGAGGAGGAGGTGCGCGCTAAGCGCGAAAGGGAAGAGGAAGCGGTGAGAAGGATCTTAGATCCTTCCGTTCCACCTCCCGCTTCGGCGAGGCAGAGACAGGAGGAGGAGAGAGTATCGGAGGACGTCTTCGACGCGCCCACCCCCGACCTATCTGCACAGATGATGGTGCACGTCGCCACTATAAAAAAGGTGGCCTCGTGCTCCAATAATTTGAAGGGGCTCCTTGTAAGAGAGCTGAACCAGGCAGCTACCTTCATGAAGGTCGCCACCACCACCCTGGCGATCAGAGCAGAGCGGAGCGGGCAAGATGGAGGTTTGGAGGCACTCCGGAGGGAAATTACATCTCTCCGGGAGGATAATCGCCGCCTCCAGCAGGAGGTTGACAGTTTGCGACATGAGAGGGTTGCTCCTCTATCGCAGTTGGCACCTTCATCGCTACTGATGCCACGGGAGAGACGCAAATTTCTGCCGCCGCCGCCGCGATCACCATCGCCGACGGCTCGAACATGGCGATCGCCCACCAGGTCGCACAGGATGGAACGACGAACGAGTCGTACGAGGATCGAGGAGGAAAGGGAAGTCCTCGATTTGATCGAGGATAGGATCTCCCACCTCCTCGCTCAAAAGGAAAGGCTGCTGGGTGGCAGCCAGAGAGTAGGCCCTCAAACGACTACCCATGAGGGGAAGAACTCCTCTCTCGTGCAGGCACAGGAGACCGAGCCTGCAAGACGAGGAAGTTCCAAGGGGCGAAAAGATAGAGTGGGCGGCGGGAATTCAGCCCCCCAGTCCACTTCTAGCACCAAAGGTGCGGGTAAAAAGGCGGTCAAAGCCTCCAACGAGAAGAAGCACGCGGTCCCTTCCCCACCTGCACCAGTCGAATCCTGGACGCTGGTGGTCGGCAGGCGGGCGAAGAGGGCAGAGAAGGTGGCGCCTTCCGGGAATCAGGTGCCGCAGAGGATGGAACGGATGGCAACAAAGAAAGTTGCCAATCCAATCAAGGCTGCCAAAAAGCGGCAACCCTGCACAGCTGCGGTGGCAGTTACTTGCCCAGAGGGCAAGTACGCGGAGGCTATCCGCACGGCGAGGAGCGAGATCGACCCGCAGGCGTTGGGAATCGCTGGCCTGCGAGTCAAACGGGCGTATACTGGAGCCCTTCTTTTGGAGATCCCAGGACAAGATCGGGCAGCAAAGGCGGATGCCCTAGCCGCGAAGATGAAGGAGATCCTAAGGGACATGGAGGGAGTCAAGGTGGCCCGCCCAGTAAAAACGGGCGAACTAAGGGTCCGCGGTCTTGATCCCTCCGTTACGGCGGAGGAGGCAGCATCGGCGGTGGCACGGGTGGGTGACTGCGACCCCACAGCTGTCACCGCGGGAGTTATTAAGGCGGCACCCAGGGGTCTTGGGACCCTCTGGCTGAGATGTCCACTCGCCGCGGCACTGAAAGTCGCGAAGGCAGGTCCCTTGTCCATTGGTTGGACAAGGGCAACAGTGGAGTTCTTGGAGGCAAGGCCCCTCCAATGCTTCAGGTGCCTTGAAAAAGGGCACGTGATGGCGGATTGCACCAGCGGCCCCGATAGACGGGACCGCTGCTACAGATGCGGTACTGCGGGGCATAAGGCTCGTGACTGCACATCCAAGCTGCAATGTGTGGTGTGTTTGGACCTCGGAAGGCCAGCAAACCATCGACTGGGGGGTCCTAAGTGTACCCCTCCCAAAAGGAGGAAGAGCAGGGCTAAAACGCCGCTGCAAACCCAGGCAGCGTGCATTTCAGAGCCCAAGACAACCGAGGCAACGGTCGAGATGGAGGTGGCCATGGAGGAGGCCGGCGGAAGTAAGCAATGACTTCCTTCGGTCTTCTCCAGGCCAATTTAAACCACGCCCGTCAGGCGCAAGATCTTTTCTTGCACACCCTGGCGGAGCGCGGCTTTGGCGTTGGCATAGCGTCGGAGCCATACCGGGTTCCCCCGGATCATCCCTGCTGGGCAGTGGATGAACTAGACTCCGTCGCCATTACGTGGAGGGAGGTACAGGGTTCTCCACCCTGTTCTTCGTTGGAGGCAGGGGCAGGTTTTGTGGCAGTGTCTTGGGGGAGGCTAAAGTTGGTGGGGTGTTATGCTCCACCCAACCGACCACTCTCCCAATTTGAGACCCTGTTAGATCAGGTTGGGGACATGATCAGGAGATGTTCTCCCCACCCGGTCATCGTCGCGGGAGACTTCAATGCGAAGTCGGAGCATTGGGGCTGCCGGCGCGGTGATCGGCGTGGGGAGACTTTGGAGGAGTGGGCAGCAGGACTTGGCCTCTGCCTGGTGAATGTTGGAGCGGAGAGCACATGCGTGCGGCGTCAGGGGGAGTCAATAGTCGATTTGACTTGGGCCACCCCCTCCGCCGCGCGCATGATTAGCGGATGGCAGGTACTGAGGGGAGTTGAAACCCTCTCAGATCATGTTTACATCGAGATGTGGGTGGCCCATACCCACCGGAGAGAGGAGGCTGCTACCCAATTTCCCAGATGGGCGATTGGTAAGCTGGATGCCGACAGGCTTCTGGCGGCCGTTCTAACGGCCACGTGGACGGGTAGGCAGGCACCTGCGGGGGGAGAGGAGACCCTCCGAGAAGTGGACTGGCTTAAGAGGACCATGGCAGAGGCTTGCGATGTGGCCATGCCACGCGCACGGCTCTGCCCCCGTAGACGCGCATATTGGTGGTCGGCCGAGATCGACGAACTCCGCCAACAGGCCATTAGGTCCAGACGAGGGGCCCTTAGATCCCGTCGTAGACGTCGGGACGAATCAGTGGAGGAGCGCTGGGACTCCTATCGCATTGCCCGGAACGAGCTCAGCAGGGCTATTAGGAAGGCCAAGGCTTCGGCATGGGGGGAACTTATCAGTTCCCTCGAGAAGGACCCCTGGGGCAGGCCCTACAGGATCGTCCTTGGGCGACTTAGGCCACGCACCGCGGCCGTAACGGAGGTGCTGGATCCCCCCACCCTCGAGAGGGTGCTGGGGACTTTATTTCCGGACAGCAGCGACGGGCCTAATCGGGGTTGGGAGTTTCTTCCACCTCGAAGAGGCGAAGCCGTTGTTCCGGGATGGTCGAACGAGCTGGCGGTCTCTGTTAGGGAGATTAGCCAGGCC
Organism: Hedychridium roseum; assembly: GCA_963989215.1. Classification (NCBI taxonomy): domain Eukaryota; kingdom Metazoa; phylum Arthropoda; class Insecta; order Hymenoptera; family Chrysididae; genus Hedychridium; species Hedychridium roseum. Next base: position 220,468 of record OZ022312.1, on the reverse strand, counting down.
CTACAGAAATTAGGCGGGGGTAGGAAGGCTCCAGGACCAGACGGAGTGCCAGGACGAGCGTGGAGGGAGGCAGAGGCACCACTTAGTGGTCATTTGGCTCACATTTTTACGGGGTGCCTGAAGTATGGCAGATTCCCATCAGCGTGGGGCAGGGCCAAAGTGGTCCTCATCCCCAAGAAGGGAAAGGCAGCGGGGACACCTTCCTCGTACAGGCCCATATGCCTGTTGGATGAAGTGGGGAAAATCCTCGAGCGGGTTGTCGCTCGCAGGATCGTCAGTCACCTGTCCCAGACAGGTCCGAACATTAGCGAGGACCAATACGGGTTCCGTGAGAAACGATCGACCATAGACGCGGTTTTACGCGTACGATCTCTCACGGATCCCGTAGTAGCACGGGGGGGTGTTGCGTTGGCAGTGTCGTTAGACATTGTGAACGCCTTCAACTCCCTCCCCTGGCGGAAGATAGGCGGGGCGATGCAATACCACCGTATCCCCCCTTATCTCGCACACTTCGTGCGAGAATATTTTAGGGACAGGTGGCTGTCTTACACAGACGGCTGTGGGTGTGTACGAGGAAGGAAGGTCAGCAGTGGGGTACCTCAGGGCTCAGTCCTGGGCCCCTTATTATGGGACCTCGCGTACGACGAGGTCCTTAGATCCCAGCTACCCACGGGATGTAATGTCATCTGCTATGCAGATGATACGTTGGTGCTGGCCACGGGCCAGGATTGGCAAGAAGTGAGAACGCTGGCAAACCTGGCCATTGCCAGCGTCATGAGAGGAGTGAAGGGCATGGGGCTTAAAGTGGCCCCGGCAAAGACAGAGGCGATCTTCCTGCATGCCAGGGGTGAGAAGCCTCCCTCTGGCATGCAGGTGTTAGTGGATGGAACTCCCGTCCAGGTGGGGAATCAGCTGCAGTACCTGGGCCTTCACCTGGACGGGACGTGGTCTTTTCGGGGCCACTTCAACGAGGTGGTCCCGCGAGCGACAAGGGTGGCGTCGGCGCTGTGCCGACTTCTTCCAAATATCGGCGGGCCAAGTGGGAGGGTGAGGCGTCTTTATGCCTCAACAGTTTCATCGGTGGTTCTGTACGGTGCCCCCGTCTGGGCCGGCGCAGTCGTGGAATCCAAAGGGATCCGCGACCAACTGCGCCGAGCCCAACGCCTGATAGCTATCAGGATAATACGGGGATACCGTACAGTATCGTACGAGGCTGCAATAGCCCTAGCGGGTCTTCCCCCCTGGGGGATCGCCGCCTGTGTGTACGAGGAGGTGTACGCTCGTACGAGGGATCCCTCAGGGGGAGGAGCAATTATTGCTCCTAGGGAGAAGGAGGCGCTGCGTCTCTGGGCGCAAAGACGCAAGTTGGAGCTGTGGCGAAACACAGCGGAGGCCCCGAGGACCGCCTCTGGTAGGCGAGTGGTGGGGGCTATATGGCCCGTTTTAGAAGAATGGGTGTCGAGGAGGCATGGTGAAGTCTCATTTAGACTGGCACAGGTGCTCACCGGACATGGCTGTTTCGGTGAGTACCTGTGCCAAATAGGAAAGGAGGTGGCACCCCGGTGCCACCATTGCACAGCGAGGAGGGACTCGGCTCAGCACACATTGGCCGAATGTACAGCGTGGGCGGAAGAGCGCCACGACATGACACAAGTCGTTGGGGCAGATCTCTCACCCTCAGCATTGATCTCCGCAATGCTGAGAAGTGAGGAGGCATGGAGGGCAGTCGTCTCCTTCTGTGAGAAAGTTATCTCCCAGAAGGAGACGGCGGAGAGGGAGAGGCAGGGTCAAGGGCCCCGTCCTCTAGACGGCGACGCACGTCATCAGCGTCGCCGACAGCACGATGCCACAGGCATCGGTTAGGGCACTGGCGGGGGCCGGGGGGGAGAACGACCACCCCTTCCGTAACCCCCGCTGAGATGCCTATCTGGGCCAGACCATCGGCCCGGGGGCTGGGGATCACCGCGCGGGGACGCGACCCCCAGCTCCGCTCCCTATTTGGGGGCTGGTGAGGGGGGCGATGGCCCCCCCCTTCATCGAGGATTGAAGCCCGTATTTTCGGGCAGGGGGGCGGGGAATCTCCCCTCCCCCCCGGGTTAGGATAGGTGCGGGGGTCCCCGGAAGTAATACTTTGTAGTTCCCGGGGGCCCCCCCAGCATGCACCTGAGGATGGCCATCCGACGGGTTTTTAGTGGGTAAGAATCCCACATACCCCCCAGTCCCTCCCCGGGGCCTGGGGGGATCTTTTCGAAGATTTTCCCGTCGTAAAAAAAAAAAAAAAAAAAAAAAAAAAAAAAGGGTTAGAGTGGGTCCTCCGCGTCCTCCGCGTGGGCTCCACCTTGTCGTGGTGCGGAGGCTTAAGCCGAAACCCTTCGGGGGGACGGCGAACTAAGAGAGTCCAACCCCAGGGACTGATAGACTTGCTCTATCAGTACGGGTCTAGCGAACCCGGGGTACCTGAGCCGGGGGCGGATGAGCGCTATCCGTCTCCTAATACCGTAAGCTCTCAGGCGGCTTCAACAACCAGTGCAGGGCGTGGCACTGGTACGTTGTCGTTCTGGGGGCCCGGGGATCTTGGCTTCACCGCCCGGATCACGAGGTAGAAAACCTCTATAAAAAATCACCCCAATCCTAAGGTATGATGCGCGCCGATGGGATGAATGGCTGGAGGGTAATCCAGTCTTTAGCGATCACCTCTGGGGCACCTGCCGCACCCCAGAGTATTTAGGCCTTCCCAGGTAAGGCGGCTCTGCCTGGGTCGTATTTTTCCGACCAACTCGTGGGACGAAAATGGATTCCTATTTTTCTACAAAAACTGATTTGGACACATTGGCAACAGACACTGGCATGGCTACCGGTACTGATTTGACCTCTGGCGAAGCGGATGGTGGTGATCTTCTCATCACTAGGGACTCCTTGTGCCCTAAACCGGCGGTGGTGAAGGTGGAGCGCCTTGATAGGCCCTTTTTGAGGTCCTGGGCGCACCAACGAGCCCAAACATTGGGGCTTGCGGATGCTATCGCGGGGCCATCCGGGTCAGGGCCCAGTTCCCTGTCCCGGGCGTCCTCCGTCGCCTCCATTAGCTCCATTGATGGTAGCGCGGCGGAGATGGTGGTCGGGGACGATGACTCGGATGTTTCCGTGTCTGTCTCCGGCCTCCTTCCCGCCAAGAGGAAGAGGGGCAGACCAGCGACCACAGGTCTGGGCGTTGGCCTCCTTGCTCGTAAACTCGAGCAGGAGGCCCGCGCGAAGAAGGAAAGGGAGGAGGAGGCGTTAAGGAGGATCTTAGATCCTACTGTCCCGCCCCCTCCCCCTTCGGCGAAACAACGGCAGGCGGAGGACAGGGTCATCGAGGAGATCTCGGAGGCCCCTACTCCTGACCTGTCGGCGGGGATGTTGGCGCACGTGGCCACCATTAGAAAGGTGGCTTCGTGCTCCAATAATCTGAAGGGTGACCTGGTCAGGAGGATGAACGAGGCGGTCATCTTCCTGAAGGCAGCCACCACTACCCTGGCAGTTCGTGCCCAGGAAACTGGGCACAGTACGAGCATGGAGGCACTCCGGAGGGAAGTCACTTCCCTTCGCGAGGACAACTGGCGCCTCCAACAGGAGGTGAAGAGGATGCGGGAGGAGAGGCTTGCCCCTCCTCCTCGGGTGGCAACACCATCGCCACCGCGAAGGATGTCACATCCTCCGCCGCCGCGGTCCCCATCGCCGACGGCGAGGACGTGGCGCTCCCCTGTGAGGGGGAGAAGTAGGGAGCGTTCTTCCTCTCCTGTTCCGCTTGTGGAACGACAGGAGAGGAAGAAGAAGAAGAAGGAGGGAAGCACTGCTTCCCAAAGTGGGCCTCGGGCCCGGGAGTCCGCCCTTTTCAGGGCGCCTGCGGGGCCTCTGGCCCCAAAATCCGCCCTTCTAAGGGCGTCTTCGGGGCCTTCGGGCTCAAAACCCGCCCCTTTAGGGGCGTCTTCGGGGCCTTCGGGCCGGGAACCCGCCCTTCTAAGGGCGTCTTCGGGGTCTAAGGCCCAGAAATCCGCCCTTTTAAGGGCGACGCCCTCTGCTCCTGCGCCACCTGCCTCCACTCAATCGTGGGCGCAGGTGGTTGGCAGGAAGGCCAAGAGGGCGCAGAAGGTGGCTGCCACCGAGGCCAATGTGCCTCGGCCGGCAACTAAGAAGGCAGCACCAGCGGCCAAGCCGGTGAAAGCTGCCGTTAAAAGGCAGCCCAAGACGGCAGCAATTGCCCTCACTTGCCCTGAGGGCAAATACGCGGATGCAGTCCGCATTGTAAGGTCTTCGATTGACCTGCAGACTGTCGGTGTCGACAGCCTGCGGATCAAACGGGCTTATACCGGGGCCCTTTTAATAGAGATCCCCGGCGAGGAGAGGGCGATGAAGGCAAATGCCCTCGCCCATAAAATGAGGGACGCCCTCAAAGACATGGAGGGGGTCAAGGTGGCCCGCCCTGTCAAAATGGGCGAGGTCAGGATCCGCGGGATGGATCCCTCCGTCACGGCGGAGGAGACGACAGCCGCGGTGGCACGAGTGGGGGGCTGTGACCCCACCGCTGTCACCGCGGGTGTAATCAGGGCGACACCCAGGGGTCTCGGGACCCTGTGGGTCAGGTGCCCCCTTAATGCGGCCGTCAAGGTCGTGAAGTCGGGGCCTTTGTCCATTGGCTGGACAAGGGCGAAGGTGGAGATGCTGGAGGCAAGGCCCCTCCAGTGTTTCAGGTGCCTCGAAAAGGGACACGTAGTGGCCAGTTGTAAGAGCGGCCCCGATAGAAGGGACCGCTGTTACAGATGCGGTGTGGCGGGGCACAAAGCCCGGGACTGCGCCTCCCAAGTAAACTGCGCACTTTGCGCAGACCTTGGGAGGCCAGCCAACCACCGTTTGGGGGGTCCCAAATGCACCCCCCCCAAACGGGGGAAGACGGGAGGGGAGGAGGTGGCGAAGAAGCCCCCGCCAAAAAAGGCGGGGACTTCTTCAAAGCCCAAGGCTCCGCTTAGAGCGGATAAGATGGAGGTGACGCATTAGCGTCTTTTTGGGCACCATTTGGTGCGATTTTGGGCCAGACCATCGGCCCGGGGGCTGGGGAGTACCACGCGGGGACGTGGCCCCAGCTCCGCTCCCTATTTGGGGGCAGGTGAGGAGGCGTTGGCCCCTCCTCACCAGGGAAGGAGCCCAATCATGGGCTGAGGGGGGGGTATTCGCCGGCAATATTTGCCTCTGGATGCCCCCCCCTCCGGGTTAGGTTTTATAATGCAGGGGGCTGCCTGGATGTAATAATAAATAGTTCCCGGGCAGTCCCCTAACGCATTGAGGAAGGCCAACCGTCGAGTTTTTAGTGAGTAAGAATCTCACATAACCACCAGCCCCTCCCCGGGGGTTGGTGGTATCTTCTAGAAGATTTTCTCGACGTAAAAAAAAAAAAAAAAAAAAAAAAAAAAGGGTCCTCCGCGTGGGCTCCACCTTGTCGTGGTGCGGAGGCTTAAGCCGAAACCCTTCGGGGGGACGGCGAACTAAGAGAGTCCAAACCCCAGGGGCTGATAGACTTGCTCTATCAGTACGGGTCTAGCGAACCCGGGGTACCTGAGCCGGGGGCGGATGAGCGCTATCCGTCTCCTAATACCGTAAGCTCTCAGGCGGCTTCAACAACCAGTGCAGGGCGTGGCACTGGTACGTTGTCGTTCTGAGGGCCCGGGGATCTTGGCTTCACCGCCCGGATCACGAGGTAGAAAACCTCTATAAAAAATCACCCCAATCCTAAGGTATGATGCGCGCCGATGGGATGAATGGCTGGAGGGTTATCCAGTCTTTAGCGATCACCTCTGGGGCACCTGCCGCACCCCAGAGTATTTAGGCCTTCCCAGGTAAGGCGGCTCTGCCTGGGTCGTATTTTTCCGACCTACTCGTGGGACGAAAATGGATTCCTATTTTTCTGAAAAAACTGATTTGGACACATTGGCAACAGACACTGGCATGGCTACCGGTACTGATTTGACCTCTGGCGAAGCGGAAGGTGGTGATCTTCTCATCACAAGGGACTCGTTGTGCCCTAAACCGGCGGTGGTGAAGGTGGAGCGCCTTGATAGGCCCTTTTTGAGGTCCTGGGCGCACCAACGAGCCCAAACATTGGGGCTTGCGGATGCTATCGCGGGGCCGTCCGGGTCAGGGCCCAGTTCCCTGTCCCGGGCGTCCTCCGTCGCTTCCATTAGCTCCGTTGATGGTAGCGCGGCGGAGATGGTGGTCGGGGACGATGACTCGGATGTTTCCGTGTCCGTCTCCGGCCTCCTTCCCGCCAAGAGGAAGAGGGGCAGACCAGCGACCACAGGTCTGGGCGTCGGCCTCCTTGCTCGTAAATTAGAGCAGGAGGCCCGCGCGAAGAAGGAAAGGGAGGAGGAGGCGTTAAGGAGGATCTTAGATCCTTCTGTCCCGCCCCCTCCCCCTTCGGCGAAACAACGACAGGCGGAGGACAGGGTCATCGAGGAGATCTCGGAGGCCCCTACTCCTGACCTGTCGGCGGGGATGCTGGCGCACGTGGCCACTATTCGAAAGGTGGCTTCGTGCTCCAATAACCTTAAGGGTGACCTGGTCAGGAAGATGAACGAGGCGGTCATCTTCCTGAAGGCAGCCACCACTACCCTGGCAGTTCGTGCCCAGGAAACTGGGCACAGTACGAGCATGGAGGCACTCCGGAGGGAAGTCACTTCCCTTCGCGAGGACAACTGGCGCCTCCAACAGGAGGTGAAGAGGATGCGGGAGGAGAGGCATGCCCCTCCTCCTCGGGTGGCAACACCATCGCCACCGCGAAGGATGTCACATCCTCCGCCGCCGCGGTCCCCATCGCCGACGGCGAGGACGTGGCGCTCCCCTGTGAGGGGGAGAAGTAGGGAGTGTTCTTCCTCTCCTGTTCCGCTTGTGGAACGACAGGAGAGGAAGAAGAAGAAGAAGGAGGGAAGCACTGCTTCCCAAAGTGGGCCTCAGGCCCGGGAGTCCGCCCTTTTCAGGGCGCCTGCGGGGCCTCTGGCCCCAAAACCCGCCCTTCTAAGGGCGTCTTCGGGGCCTTCGGGCTCAAAACCCGCCCCTTTAGGGGCGTCTTCGGGGCCTTCGGGCCGGGAACCCGCCCTTCTAAGGGCGTCTTTGGGGTCTAAGGCCCAGAAATCCGCCCTTTTAAGGGCGACGCCCTCTGCTCCTGCGCCACCTGCCTCCACTCAATCGTGGGCGCAGGTGGTCGGCAGGAAGGCCAAGAGGGCGCAGAAGGTGGCTGCCACCGAGGCCAATGTGCCTCGGCCGGCAGCTAAGAAGGCAGCACCAGCGGCCAAGCCGGTGAAAGCTGCCGTAAAAAGGCAGCCAAAGACGGCAGCAATTGCCCTCACTTGCCCTGAGGGCAAATACGCGGACGCAGTCCGCAAGGTAAGGTCCTCGATTGACCTGCAGACTGTTGGTGTCGACAGCCTGCGGATCAAACGGGCTTATACCGGGGCCCTTTTAATAGAGATCCCCGGCGAGGAGAGGGCGATGAAGGCAGATGCCCTCGCCCATAAAATGAGGGACGCCCTCAAAGACATGGAGGGGGTCAAGGTGGCCCGCCCTGTCAAAATGGGGGAGCTCAGGCTCCGCGGATTGGATCCCTCCGTCACGGCGGAGGAGACGACAGCCGCGGTGGCACGAGTGGGGGGCTGTGACCCCACCGCTGTCACCGCCGGTGTCATCAGGGCGACACCCAGGGGTCTTGGGACCCTCTGGGTCAGGTGCCCCCTTAGTGCGGCCGTTAAGGTCGCGAGATCGGGGCCCTTGTCCATTGGTTGGACAAGGGCGAAGGTTGAAATGCTGGAGGCAAGGCCCCTCCAGTGTTTTAGGTGCCTCGAAAAGGGGCACGTAGTGGCCAACTGTAAGAGCGGCCCCGATAGACGGGACCGCTGTTACAGGTGTGGTGTGGCGGGGCACAAAGCCCGGGACTGCGCCTCCCAAGTAAACTGCGCACTTTGCGCAGACCTTGGGAGGCCGGCCAACCACCGTTTGGGGGGTCCCAAATGCACCCCCCCCAAACGGGGGAAGACGGGAGGGGAAGAGGTGGCGAAGAAGCCGCCGTCAAAAAAGGCGGCGACTTCTTCAAAGCCCAAGGCTCCGCCTAGAGCGGAGAAAATGGAGGTGGCGCACTAGCGTCCTTTTGGGCACCATTTGGTGCGTTTTTGGGCCAGACCATCGGCCCGGGGGCTGGGGAGTACCACGCGGGGACGTGGCCCCAGCTCCGCTCCCTATTTGGGGGCAGGTGAGGAGGCGTTGGCCCCTCCTCACCAGGGAAGGAGCCCATTCATGGGCTGAGGGGGGGGTATTCACTGGCAACCTTTGCCTTGAATGCCCCTCCCTCCGGGTTAGGTTTATAATGCAGGGGACTGCCTGGATGTAATAATAAATAGTTCCCGGGCAGTCCCCTAACGCATTGAGGAAGGCCAACCGTCGAGTTTTTAGTGAGTAAGAATCTCACATAACCACCAGCCCCTCCCCGGGGGTTGGTGGTATCTTCTAGAAGATTTTCTCGACGTAAAAAAAAAAAAAAAAAAAAAGGGTTAGAGTGGGTCCTCCGCGTGGGCTCCACCTTGTCGTGGTGCGGAGGCTTAAGCCGAAACCCTTCGGGGGGACGGTGAACTAAGAGAGTCCAAGCCATCGTTGTCGGGGGTGAGTCACGGGCCTGGGTCCGTGCTCCCTCCCGGCGGCGGCGGTTGTATGAATGTGTGTGTGAATGAGATGCGGCCGGATTGTCGATGGATATTTCCGTGGAGACTAACCAAGCGGGACCAGTAATCCCGTGACCGGGGTGTATAGCTATGTCAGTACCTGACCTCTGCGGCGTAATAAACGGGAACGTAAGTCTGCCCCTTGGGGCAGCAAAGTCCGTGTGAAACCGCATGTTTAACGTGGGAAGACCGCTGGCTGTGCACTGACTGGAGCCTATCCCGGAGTTGAAGTCGGCAAAACGGGCGCATGTGTGGAGGTTTACCTGACCAGTATTTCCTCATATCCTGCTAGGGGGAAAGTACCCTAGCACCGTCTAGCCCGAGGTCTGGATGTGCGGGTGATCGGATCACTACGCGTCCATTCGATAGGGGTGACGTTAAACCTTTTGCATCATATTTTATTTAACCTTTTTTGTAGAGTCTTTTCGTGCGAGTAGGGTTGGTCACCTGACAAACCGCTTCTCGGCTTTCGCACGCGTCATTAGGGATTTTTTACCGGCGGGGATAGATGCCCATCTGCGGATGGGCTGCCATGATGGCCGAACCGTCGTAAAACTATTTACGACATATTATGGACGAAACTACACATTTAAAAACTACTGTTTCCAGAGATGGAACAACTTCTGTGTCTACGGCGAGCACAGTTGTTGGCCCCGCAATCGCCAAGCGTAGGGCAGCCAAGTTGGCTGTTGTGAATGTGGAGCGTGTAGATCTGACACGCTTCAAGTCCCCAAATACCGGGGATATTGTGAGGGAGGATGTGGCCGGGCCGTCCTCGTCAGGGGCGAAATCCCTGTCGAGGGCGTCCTCGGTGGCATCCCTCGCGTCCGTTGTCGGGGAGATGGTGATCTCCCCCACCCCCGTCGATGAGCCAGAGTCGGATGGCTCTGGAGTTTTTCCTCTTCCTGCCAAGCGGAAGAGGGGTAGGCCGGCTACTACTGGCCTAGGTGTAGGTCTGCTTGCCCGCAAGCAAGCAGAACAGGCGCAAGCAAAGCGCGAGAAGGAGGAGGAGGCGATGCGGATCATGCTTGATCCCTCCATACCTGCCCCCTCCACGCCGAAGAATCGCATCTTGGAGTGTAAGCTCCAAGAGGAAATGGAGATGGCCCCGACACCGGCCATCAACGCACAGGTTCTCGAGCACGTCGATGCTATCAGGAAGGTAGCAGCGTGCTCGGGTAACCTGAAGGGGGAGCTGGTTAGCCAGCTATATAAGGCGGCTGCAGCTGTCAAGGTGGCCATGACTACCGTATCCCTGAGAGCTCAGCAAACAGGGATCGGTGAGCAGGTGGAGGACCTCCGGAGGGAAATTCAATCCCTCCGGATGGAGAATAAACGTCTCCAGCAAGAGCTGGAGAAATTTTGGGCGAGCAAAGTAGCTCATGCTTCGCCGCCGGGAGCACGGCCGCCGCGTTCTCCGGTTAGGCGCTGGGCTTCGCCGTCACCACCCAGGGCATTTTCGCCCGCGAGGATGACGACGTTTTTGGGAGGGGAGGAGCGCGCGACGCGGGACACCTCTGATGAAACCCTGGATAATAGGGTGTCTCGCATTGTCGCTGAGAAGTTACGGGTTCTGGGTGTTTCACAGGTCCCGCTAACTAAGGTTGGTCCGTCTTCTGCACCCCCCATGGTGCAGACGGCGAGTAAGCAGAAGAAGAAGGTGGGTCGTAACACGGGATTAACCGTTGCCCCAGAGAGCAACAGCGACAGCACCCCGAAAGAGGTGTCAGCCCTGCCACCCCCCACTCCGGCCCAGAGTAATCCCTGGGTCCAAGTTGTGGGGCGTAAGGCCAAAAAGGCAGCCAATAAGGTGGAAAAGGAGGGGTCTAAAGCCCCTCCCAAACAAAGCGGAGCGGCTACAACATCCGCCCCGCCTACGAAGAAGGCTGGCCCCGCCCAGAAGGCACCAGCCTCCAAGCGGCGCCCTCCAAAGACAGCTGCGGTCGTCATCACCTGCCCAGCGGGGCAATATGGGGAGACGATCCGAGCGGCCAGGGAGAAGATCGACCTGGCCGCCATTGGAATAGATAATTTGCGCGTCAAACGCGCTTTTAGCGGTGCTCTCCTCCTGGAGGTCCCAGGGGCCGAGGGAGCCCAACGAGCAGACACCTTGGCCTCCCGAATGAGGGAGGTCATAGGTGAGAAAGAAGGAGTAAGGATAGCTCGCCCTGTCAAGAAGGGCGAGTTACGAATTCGGGGATTAGACGACTCCGTCACGGCGGAGGAAGTTCTCTCCGCCGTGGCGGAAAACGGGGGTTGTGACCCCACTTTAGTAAGGGTTGGGCCAATCAGAATGGCCCAACGTGGATTGGGCACCGCATGGGTGCAGTGTCCCTTGACTGCGGCAATCAAAGTCGCCGCAGCCAAGACTTTAAGGGTGGGTTGGGCGAAGGCTGGCGTGGAGATGCTGGACGACCGCCCTCTCCAGTGCTTCAAGTGCCTGGAGAGGGGGCACGTCCAGAGTCAGTGCAGCGGCACTGCAGATCGCAGTGACCGCTGCTATAGATGCGGTGAGACAGGACACAAGGCCCGGGAGTGTAATTCCCGGGTACGATGCCCAGTCTGCGCCGACTTAGGGCGGCCGGCAGACCACAGAATGGGCGGGGCCAAATGCAACCCGCCCAAAAAGAAGGGCGGCGGCGGCGCCGGGGGGAAGTCGACCTTGTCGGCAACCTCCCGGCCCACCGTCGCAGGGGGTTCGGGGAAGGGGGTGGGTGAGGGGAGTGTTAAAACCTCCCCTCCTTTACCTGTAGGGGTGGGTTCCTCTTGCGAGGATATGGAAGTTGGCCGGGAGGATGCCGCGAGACAAACGTAAATGTCTCTCGGCATCCTTCAGGCCAATCTTAACCACGCCCGTCAGGCCCAGGACATGTTCGTCCATGGCCTGGCGGAGCGTGGTTGTGAGTTAGGTATCGCGTCCGAGCCGTACCGTGTTCCAGATGATGACCCACGCTGGGCATCGGACACGGGCGGCTCGGTCGCGATTTTTTGTGGTGGTTCTACCCTCCCCTTCTCCGCAGTGGAGAAGGGGAGATGTTTTGTCTGCGTGGAGTGGGGGCCCATCTCCGTGGTTGGGGTATATATATCCCCAAACATCGGTCTCGCCCAGTATGAGGATGTTTTGGACGGCGTGGCGGACATAGTCCGCCGCATTGCACCCCGTCCAATTATTGTAGCCGGGGACTTCAATGCCAAGTCTGAGCATTGGGGTTCCCGGAGGCGTAACGCGAGGGGCGAGGCCGTTGAAGAATGGGCAGCGGCTCTTAATTTAGTTTTGTTAAATTCGGGTAGTACTAGTACGTGCGTGCGGCGACAGGGGGAATCTATTGTGGATTTATCTTTTGCAACCCCCTCCGCCGCACGCATCGTGACAGGCTGGCGGGTGTTGGAGAGCGAGACTCTTTCTGACCATCTTTACATCGAGATCAGACTCTCCAACCCCCGTCAGCAGAGCCGCTGCCCGGTGCGTGGTGATCAACCACGGAGATGGGCACTCCACCGTTTGAACGAGGATAAGCTGATTGCCGCCGTCCTCCTGGCTACATGGCCGAAGATTGGGCCCCCCGGGGAACTTGATCCCCGGAATGAAGTAGGTTGGCTTCGGGGCATGTATGCGGACGTTTGTGACGCATCCATGCCCCGGGCGAAGACATGCCACCGGAAGGCAGCGTACTGGTGGTCGTCCGACATTGCCGAGTTACGGCGTGTTGCGACGGCCACCAGACGCCAGTTTACCCGCGCCCGAAGACGCGGGGTGGCCAGGAGGACGGAGGAGAGCTACGAGGCGTACCGTGTTGCGCGGTACGACCTCGTAGTCGCAATTAAGAAGGCCAAGGCCAGAGCTTGGGAGGAGTTGTTAGCCTCCCTTGACTCTGATCCCTGGGGACGCCCTTACCGTATGGTTTTGGGAAGGTTGCAGCGAAGGACGTCCCCAGAGACGGAGTCCATGGACCCCCAGGTCCTGGATCACGTTTTGCAGACTCTCTTCCCGGAGGACCGGGAGGGAGCCTTTTTGGATTGGAGCCTCCCCCCTCCGGGGGAGATGTTTGGTGAGGACCTGGGGGTATCTCAGGAGGAGCTGGCCAGGGCCGCCGGTAAGCTCGGGGGTCGTCGTAAGGCCCCCGGCCCCGACGGTGTACCTGGCCGTATCATCGCTCTGTCCTTGGCCTTCGTGTCGGACCGCCTGAGGCAGCTGTTCACTAGCTGTCTCAGGCGGGGAATTTTCCCCCGAGAGTGGGGAATTGCCAGGCTCGTCCTGCTCCCAAAAAAGGGCAGACCAGCGGGCACCCCTTCGGCCTATAGGCCTTTATGTTTGCTGGACGAGGTGGGCAAGCTCTTCGAAAGAGTCATTGCCAACCGCCTCGTCCAGCATTTATCCCGGGTAGGACCGGACCTCCACGAGGAGCAGTATGGATTCCGCGGGGGTCGTTCAACCGTAGACGCTATTCTACGTGTGAAGACCCTCGCGGAAAAGGAGATGGGTAAGGGCAGGGTGTTGTTGGCGGTTTCTTTGGATATCGTCAATGCCTTCAACACCCTGCCCTGGAAGGCGGTGGGGGAAGCGATGCGTTATCATTGCTTCCCCCGATACCTCGTGGAGATAATCCGGGACTATTTCCGGGAGAGATCTCTTTTGTTCCCGACAAAGTCGGGATCTGTAGGTCGAAGGGGTGTTTCTTGCGGTGTTCCACAGGGGTCCGTTTTGGGCCCACTGCTGTGGAACATCGCCTATGACCGCGTGTTGAGGTCTGTCCTTCCCCCCGGTTCATACACGGTGTGTTACGCAGATGACACATTGGTGATGGCCGGGGGGGAGACGTGGGAGGAGGCCGTAGCACTGGCCAATTTAGCGGTGGCCTGCGTCGTGCGCGTTATTAGGAACGTGGGTTTGCGGGTGGCCCCCCAAAAGACGGAAGCGCTATTTTTTAGCGCCAAGTCCAGGGGTAAGCCTCCCGCGGCCCACGTTTTTGTGGATGGAGAGCTCGTCGTGGTGGGGGCCCAGATGCAATATCTGGGTCTTCAGTTGGATGGGGTTTTTGGTTTTGGTCCGCACTTCGGTCGTCTGGCCACCAAGGCTCTGGGTGTGGCGTCGGCTTTGAGCCGGCTCCTCCCCAACCTTGGGGGTCCCGGCGGCCGAGTGCGTCGTTTGTACACCGGCACCGTCCTAGCCGTCGTTTTATACGGCGCCCCCGTGTGGGCGGCTGCCATGCTGGAGGACCGGCGCATCATGTTACTGGTGCGCCGTATCCAAAGGCTGGTAGCCGTCAGAATCGCACGGGGGTATAGGACCGTGTCGGGCGAGGCCGCCTCGGCCCTGGCTGGTTTCCCCCCTCTGGAGTTACTCGCCGTCGAACGGGCAGACGTTTATGTCCAGCGGCGGGAGCTCCAGGGGAGGGGAGTTGTCTTGACCCCCAGGGTCGAGTCGGTCATTCGTAGTCAGGCTCGGCGGCGCGTGTTAGAGGAATGGGAAAGATCCCTCCTCACCCCGAAAACCAGATCGGGGGCACGCGTCGCCGAGGCCATCCAACCCCTTCTCCGCGCATGGACGGAGAGGGGCCACGGCGAGCTGAGTTTCAGGATGACGCAGGTATTCACCGGACACGGTTGTTTCGGTGGGTACCTGCGTCATATAGGGAAGGAGAGCACGGCGCAGTGCCACCACTGCGAGGACGGCCACGAGGACACGGCGCAGCACACGCTGGCAGTTTGCCCAGCGTGGAGCGAAGAGCGTCGTGTCCTCGTGAGGTGTGTAGGGCGGAATTTGTCCCTCCCAGCATTGGTCAAGGCCATGCTGGGAGGGGAGGAGAAATGGAGGGCCGTCGCCTCCTTCTGCGAGACTGTAATGTCCCAGAAGGAGGCGGCGGAGCGGGAGAGAAGGGGGGTGACCGCCGTCGGTGCACGCTCTGGCGTCGGTTAGTCCCTGGCGGGAGGGCCGGGGGTGGTAACCCACGTAGGAGAGCGTAGCTCCCTCCGTGGGCCCACCTCCGTTACCCTCCCGTCGCGGGGGGTTATATTTGGGGCTGTTAGTTTTTGGGGCTTAGGCCCCGGGAGCCGGGGATCACCGCGCGGGGACGCGGCCCTCGGCTCCGCTCCCTATTTGGGGGCGGGTGAGGGGGGCGATGGCCCCTCCCTCATCGAGGATTGAAGCCCGTATTTTCGGGCAGGGGGGCGGGGAATCTCCCCTCCCCCCCGGGTTAGGATAGGTGCGGGGGTCCCCGGAAGTAATACTTTGTAGTTCCCGGGGGCCCCCAGCATGCACCTGAGGATGGCCATCCGACGGGTTTTTAGTGGGTAAGAATCCCACATACCCCCCAGTCCCTCCCCGGGGCCTGGGGGGATCTTTTCGAAGATTTTCCCGTCGTAAAAAAAAAAAAAAAAAAAAAAGGGTTAGAGTGGGTCCTCCGCGTGGGCTCCACCTTGTCGTGGTGCGGAGGCTTAAGCCGAAACCCTTCGGGGGGACGGCGAACTAAGAGAGTCCAAGCCGTCGTCGTCGGGGGTGAGTCTCGGGCCTGGGTCCGTGCTCCCTCCCGGCGTCGGCGGTTGTATGAATGTGTGTGTGAATGAGATGCGGCCGGATTGTCGATGGATATTTCCGTGGAGACTAACCAAGCGGGACCAGTAATCCCGTGACCGGGGTGTATAGCTATGTCAGTACCTGACCTCTGCGGCGTAATAAACGGAACCGTAAGTCTGCCCCTTGGGGCAGCAAAGACCGTGTGAAACCGCATGTTCAACGTGGGAAGACCGCTGGCTGTGCACTGACTGGAGCCTATCCCGGAGTTGAAGTCGGCAAAACGGGCGCATGTGTGGAGGATTACCTGACCAGTATTTCCTCATATCCTGCTAGGGGGAATATACCCTAGCACCGTCTAGCCCGAGGTCTGGATGTGCGGGTGATCGGATCACTACGCGTCCATTCGATAGGGGTGACGTTAAACCTTTTGCATCATATTTTATTTAACCTTTTTTTGTAGAGTCTTTTCGTGCGAATAGGGTTGGTCACCTGACAAACCGCTTCTCGGCTTTCGCACGCATAACTAGGGATTTTTTACCGGCGGGGATAGATGCCCATCTGCGGATGGGCTGCCATGATGGCCGAACCGTCGTAAGATTTATTACGACATAATATGGACGAGCACAAAACAAAAACTGATTCTGTATCCAGAGATGGAACATCCACTGTGTCCACGGCGAGCACAGTGGTTGGCCCCGCAATCGCCAAGCGTAGGGCAGCCAAGTTGGCTGTTATAAATGTGGAGCGTGTTGACCTAACACGCTTCAAGTCCCCAAACACCGGGGATATTATTGTGAAGGAGGGTGTGGCTGGGCCGTCCTCGTCAGGGGTGAAATCCCTGTCGAGGGCGTCCTCGGTGGCATCCCTCGCATCTGTCGTAGGGGAGATGGTGATCTCCCCTACCCCCGTCGATGACACTGAGTCAGATGGCTCAGTGACTGGCCCTCTCCCCGTCAAAAGGAAGAGGGGCAGGCCGGCTACTACCGGCCTAGGAGTTGGCCTGCTTGCTCGCAAGCAGGAGGAGCAGGCGCGCGCCAAGCGCGAAAAGGAAGAAGAGGTGGCCAGATATATACTGGACCCCTCTATACCGGCCCCCTCTACGGCCAAAAGCCGTATGTTGGAGAACCGGTACATGGACGAGATGTCGGATGCACCAACGCCGACTCTTAGTGCTGAACTCCTGGTGCATATAGATGCCATCAGGAAGGTGGCGGCAGGTTCGAACAATCTCAAGGGAGATTTTGTTCGGAAGCTGAATGAGGCGGCTGCCGCCCTTAAAGTGGCTGTGACGACGCTCACCCTGAGAGCCAACGACACAGGGTCAGCTGGGCAAGTGGAGGAACTCCGGAGGGAAGTACAATCCCTCCGGAAGGAAAACAAACACCTTCATCAGAAGGTGGAGGAACTGAGGTGCGCCAAAGCACCTCATGCATCGCCCCCGGGCGCGCGACCCCCGCGCTCCCCGGTAAGACGTTGGGCATCGCCGTCGCCGTCACCCCCCCGGGCACGTTCGCCCGTGGAGATGACGAGCTTTGGAGGACAAAAGGAAAGGGTTACACAGGGTTTATCCCAAGAGACCCTTGAGGAGCAGGTGTCCCGAGTAGTCTCGGAGAAGTTGCGGGCCCTAGGAGTTCCAAAGGCCCTGCAAAATGATGTCGATCCGTCTTCTGCACCCCCCAAGGCACAGAAGGCGGTGAAAGAGAAGAAGAAGGCGGGAAGCAAGGCGGAACCAACCGCCACCCCACCCAGTAGCAGCAGCAGCAGCAACGCCCAGCAAGAGGCGACACCCCCCACACCGGCCCATAGTTCCTGGGTGCAGGTTTTGGGGCGAAGAGCCAAGAAGGAGGCGAAGAAGACGGAAAAGGAGGGTCCTAAAGGCCCTCCCAAACAAAGCGGAGCGACTACCACATCCGCTCCGCCTACGAAGAAGGCTGGCCCCGCCCAGAAGGCTCCAGCCTCCAAGCGGCGCCCACCGAAAACAGCTGCGGTCGTCATCACCTGCCCAGAGGGGCAATACGGTGAGACGATCCGTACGGCCAGGGAGAAGATCGACCTGGCCGCAATAGGGATCGAGAACTTGCGCATCAAACGCGCTTTTAGTGGAGCTCTCCTCCTCGAGGTCCCAGGGGCTGAGGGAGCTCAGCGAGCGGACACCTTGGCCTCCCGAATGAGGGAGGTCATAGGTGAGAAAGAAGGTGTGCGGATAGCTCGCCCAGTTAAGAAGGGCGAGCTCAGAATTCGGGGTTTGGATGACTCCGTCACGGCGGAGGAAGTCCTCTCCGCCGTGGCAGAAAACGGGGCATGTGACCCCACATTAGTTAAAGTTGGGCCTATCCGAATGGCCCAACGTGGACTGGGCACCGCTTGGGTGCAATGTCCCTTGGCAGCGGCGATAAAAATCGCCGCGGCCAAGGTCATCAAGGTAGGGTGGGTGAGAGCCGGGGTAGAGTTGCTGGACGACCGCCCTCTCCAGTGCTTCAAGTGCCTGGAGAGGGGGCACGTCCAGAGTCAATGCAGCGGCACTGCAGATCGCAGTGACCGCTGCTATAGATGCGGCGAAGTCGGCCACAGGGCCCGGGAATGTAATTCCCGGGTACGGTGCCCAGTCTGCGCCGATTTGGGGCGTCCTGCAGACCACAGAATGGGCGGGGCGAAATGCAACCCGCCCAAGAAGAAGGGCGGCGGTGGTACCGGGATGAAGTCGACCTCGTCGACAACAACTTCCCGGCCCACCGTCACAGGGGGATCGGGGAAGGGGGTGGGTGAGGGGAGCGTCAAAACCTCCCCTCCTTTGTCTGTAAGGGTGGGTTCCTCTTCGGAGAATATGGAAGTTGGCCGGGAGGATGCCGCGAGACAAATGTAAATGTCTCTCGGCATCCTTCAGGCCAATCTTAACCACGCCCGTCAGGCCCAGGACATGTTCGTCCATGGCCTGGCGGAGCGTGGTTGTGAGCTAGGTATCGCGTCCGAGCCGTACCGTGTTCCAGATGATGACCCACGTTGGGCATCGGACACGGGCGGCTCGGTCGCGATTTTTTGTGCTGGAGCTACCCTCCCCTTCTCCGCAGTGGAGAAGGGGAGATGTTTTGTCTGCGTGGAGTGGGGGCCCATCTCCGTGGTTGGGGTATATATATCCCCAAACATCGGTCTCGCCCAATTTGAAGATGTTTTGGACGGCGTGGCGGACATTGTCCGCCGCATTGCACCCCGTCCAGTTATTGTTGCCGGGGACTTCAATGCTAAGTCGGAGCATTGGGGTTCCCGGACGCGGAACGCGAGGGGCGAGGCCGTTGAAGAATGGGCAGCGGCTTTGAATTTATGTTTATTAAATACAGGGAACGTTAGTACGTGCGTGCGGCGGCAGGGGGAATCCATCGTTGACTTATCCTTTGCAACTCCCTCCGCCGCACGTATCGTTGCAAGCTGGCGGGTGCTGGAGAGCGAAACACTCTCGGATCACATGTATATCGAGATTCGACTCTCCAACCCCCGCCAGCAGAGCCGCTGCCCACCCCGTGATGAACAACCACGGAGATGGGCACTCCACAAGATGGACAGCGATAGGCTGTTGGCTGCCGTCCTTCTGGCTACTTGGCCGAAGATTGCGCCACCCGGGGACTTTGATCCCCTTGAGGAAGTTAGTTGGCTTCGGGGCATGTATGCGGACGTTTGTGACGCATCCATGCCCCGAGCAAGGAGATGTCAGCGGAGGGCAGCGTACTGGTGGTCGTCCGATATCGCCGAGTTACGGCGTATCGCGACGGCCACCAGGCGACAGTTCACCCGCGCACGTAGACGCGGAGGAGCCAGAAGGACGGCAGAGAAGTACGAGGCGTACCGAGCTGCTCGGGGCGACCTCGTAGCAGCTATTAAGAAGGCCAAGGTCAGAGCGTGGGAGGAGTTATTAGCCTCCCTCGACTCTGATCCCTGGGGGCGCCCTTACCGTATGGTTTTGGGTAGACTTCAGCGTAGGACGTCCCCAGAGACAGAGTCCATGGACCCCCAGGTCCTGGAACACGTTTTGGGTACTCTCTTCCCGGAGGACCGGGAGGGAGCCTTTTTAGATTGGAGCCTCCCCCCTCCGGGGGAGATGTTTGGTGAGGACCTGGGGGTAACTCAGGAGGAGCTGGCCAGGGCCGCCGGTAAGCTTGGGGGTCGTCGCAAGGCCCCCGGCCCCGACGGTGTTCCTGGCCGTGTCATTGCTCTGACCTTGGCCTTCGTGCAGGACCGCCTGAGGCAGCTGTTCACTAGCTGTCTCAGGCGGGGAATTTTCCCCCGAGAGTGGGGAATTGCCAGGCTCGTCCTGCTCCCAAAAAAGGGCAGACCAGCGGGCACCCCTTCGGCCTATAGGCCTTTGTGTTTGCTGGACGAGGTGGGCAAGCTCTTTGAAAGAGTCATTGCCAACCGCCTCGTCCAGCATTTATCCCGGGTAGGACCGGACCTCCACGAGGAGCAGTATGGATTCCGCGGGGGTCGTTCGACCGTAGACGCTATTCTACGTGTGAAGGCCCTCGCGGAAAAGGAGATGGGTAAGGGCAGGGTGTTGTTGGCGGTTTCTTTGGATATCGTCAATGCCTTCAACACCCTGCCCTGGAAGGCGGTGGGGGAGGCGATGCGTTATCATCGCTTCCCCCGATACCTCGTGGAGATAATCCGGGACTATTTCCGGGAGAGATCTCTTTTGTTCCCGACAAAGTCGGGATCTGTAGGTCGAAGGGGTGTTTCTTGCGGTGTTCCACAGGGGTCCGTTTTGGGCCCACTGCTGTGGAACATCGCCTATGACCGCGTTTTAAGGTCTGTCCTTCCCCCCGGTTCATACGCCGTGTGTTACGCCGATGACACATTGGTGATGGCCGGGGGGGAGACGTGGGAGGAGGCCGTAGCACTGGCCAATTTAGCGGTGGCCTGCGTCGTGCGCGTTATTAGGAACGTGGGTTTGCGGGTGGCCCCCCAAAAGACGGAAGCGCTATTTTTTAGCGCCAAGTCCAGGGGTAAGCCTCCCGCAGCCCACGTTTTTGTGGATGGAGAGCTCGTCGTGGTGGGGGCCCAGATGCAATATCTGGGTCTTCAGTTGGATGGGGTTTTTTGGTTTTGGTCCGCACTTCGGTCGTCTGGCCACCAAGGCTCTGGGCGTGGCGTCGGCTTTGAGCCGGCTCCTCCCCAACCTTGGGGGTCCCGGCGGCCGAGTGCGTCGTTTGTACGCCGGCACCGTTCTAGCCGTCGTTTTATACGGCGCCCCCGTGTGGGCGGCTGCCATGCTGGAGGACCGGCGCATCATGTTACTGGTGCGCCGTATCCAAAGGCTGGTAGCCGTCAGAATCGCACGGGGGTATAGGACCGTGTCGGGCGAGGCCGCCTCGGCCCTGGCTGGTTTCCCCCCTCTGGAGTTACTCGCCGTCGAACGGGCAGACGTTTATGTCCAGCGGCGGGAGCTCCAGGGGGGGGGAGTTGTCTTGACCCCCAGGGTCGAGTCGGCGATTAGGTGTCAGGCTCGGCGGCGCGTGTTAGAGGAATGGGAAAGATCCCTCCTCACCCCGAAAACCAGATCGGGGGCACGCGTCGCCGAGGCCATCCAACCCCTTCTCCGCGCATGGACGGAGAGGGGCCACGGCGAGCTGAGTTTCAGGATGACGCAGGTATTCACCGGACATGGTTGTTTCGGTGAGTACCTGCGTCACATAGGGAAGGAAAGCACGGCGCAGTGCCACCACTGCGAGGACGGCCACGAGGACACGGCGCAGCACACGCTGGCAGTTTGCCCAGCGTGGAGCGAAGAGCGCCGTGTCCTCGTGAGGTGTGTAGGGAGGAACTTGTCCCTCCCAGCATTGGTCAAGGCCATGCTGGGAGGGGAGGAGAAATGGAGGGCCGTCGCCTCCTTCTGCGAGACTGTAATGTCCCAGAAGGAGGCGGCGGAGCGGGAGAGAAGGGGGGTGACCGTCGTCGGTGCACGCACCGGCGTCGGTTAGTCCCTGGCGGGAGGGCCGGGGGTGGTACCCCGCGGGGGAGAGCGTCGCTCCCTCCGTGGGCCCACCTTCGTCACCCTCCCGTCGCGGGGGGGCTATTTGGGGCTGTTAGTTTTTGGGGCTTAGGCCCCGGGAGCCGAGGATCACCGCGCGGGGACGCGGCCCTCGGCTCCGCTCCCTATTTGGGGGCGGGTGAGGGGGGCAATGGCCCCCCCCTCATCGAGGACTGAAGCCCGTATTTTCGGGCAGGGGGGGCGGGGAATCTCCCCTCCCCCCCGGGTTAGGATAGGTGCGGGGGTCCCCGGAAGTAATACTTTGTAGTTCCCGGGGGCCCCCAGCATGCACCTGAGGATGGCCATCCGACGGGTTTTTAGTGGGTAAGAATCCCACATACCCCCCAGTCCCTCCCCGGGGCCTGGGGGGATCTTTTCGAAGATTTTCCCGTCGTAAAAAAAAAAAAAAAAAAAAAAAAGGGTTAGAGTGGGTTCAAGCGGCGCCTCCGCGTGGGCTCCACCTTGTCGTGGTGCGGAGGCTTAAGCCGAAACCCTTCGGGGGGACGGCGAACTAAGAGAGTCCAAACCCCAGGGGCTGATAGACTCGCTCTATCAGTACGGGTCTAGCGAACCCGGGGTACCTGAGCCGGGGGCGGATGAGCGCTATCCGTCTCCTAATACCGTAAGCTCTCAGGCGGCTTCAACAACCAGTGCAGGGCGTGGCACTGGTACGTTGTCGTTCTGTGGGCCCGGGGATCTTGGCTTCACCGCCCGGATCACGAGGTAGAAAACCTCTATAAAAAATCACCCCAATCCTAAGGTATGATGCGCGCCGATGGGATGAATGGCTGAAGGGTAATTCAGTCTTTAGCGATCACCTCTGGGGCACCTGCCGCACCCCAGAGTATTTAGGCCTTCCCAGGTAAGGCGGCTCTGCCTGGGTCGTATTTTTCCGACCTACTCGTGGGACGAAAATGGATTCCTATTTTTCTAAAAAAACTGGTATGGACACATTGGCAGCGGACACTGGCATGGCTACGACTTCAGAATTGACCTCTGGCGAGAAGGATGGTGATGAATTACTCATCACGAAGGACTCATTGTGCCCTAAACCGGCGGTGGTGAAGATGGAGCGCCTTGATAGGCCCTTTTTGAGGTCCTGGGCAAACCAACGAGCCCAAACACTGGGGCTTGCGGATGCTGTCGCGGGGCCGTCCGGGTCAGGGCCCAGTTCCCTGTCCCGGGCGTCCTCCGTCGCTTCCATTAGCTCCGTTGATGGCAGCGCGGCGGAGATGGTGGTCGGGGACGATGACTCGGATGTTTCCGTGTCCGTCTCCGGCCTCCTTCCCGCCAAGAGGAAGAGGGGCAGACCAGCGACCACAGGTTTGGGCGTTGGCCTCCTTGCTCGTAAACTCGAGCAGGAGGCCCGCGCGAAGAAGGAAAGGGAGGAGGAGGCGTTAAGGAGGATCTTAGATCCTACTGTCCCGCCCCCTCCCCCTTCGGCGAAACAACGGCAGGCGGAGGACAGGGTCATCGAGGAGATCTCGGAGGCCCCTACTCCTGACCTGTCGGCGGGGATGTTGGCGCACGTGGCCACCATTAGAAAGGTGGCTTCGTGCTCCAACAACCTTAAGGGTGACCTGGTCAGGAAGATGAACGAGGCAGTCATCTTCCTGAAGGCAGCCACCACTACCCTGGCGGTTCGTGCCCAGGAAACTGGGCACAATACGAGCCTGGAGGCCCTCCGGAGGGAAATCACTTCCCTTCGCGAGGACAACCGGCGCCTCCAACAGGAGGTGAAGAGGATGCGGGAGGAGAGGCTTGCCCCTCCTCCTCGGGTGGCAACACCATCGCCACCGCGAAGGATGTCACATCCTCCGCCGCCGCGGTCCCCATCACCGACGGCGAGGACGTGGCGCTCCCCTGTGAGGGGGAGAAGTAGGGAGCGTTCTTCCTCACCTGTTCCGTTTGTAGAACGGCAGGAGAGAAAGAAGAAGAAGGGGGGAAGCATCGCTTCCCAAAGTGGGCCTCAGGCCCGGGAGTCCGCCCTTTTCAGGGCGCCTGCGGGGCCTCTGGCCCCAAAAACCGCCCTTCTAAGGGCGTCTTCGGGGCCTTCGGGCTCAAAACCCGCCCCTCTAGGGGCGTCTTCGGGGCCTTCGGGCCGGGAACCCGCCCTTCTAAGGGCGTCTTCGGGGTCTAAGACCCAGAAACCCGCCGTTTTAAGGGCGACGCCCTCTGCTCCTGCGCCACCTGCCTCCACTCAATCGTGGGCGCAGGTGGTTGGCAGGAAGGCCAAGAGGGCGCAGAAGGTGGCTGCCACCGAGGCCAATGTACCTCGGCCGGCAGGTAAGAAGGCAGCACCAGCGGCCAAGCCGGTGAAAGCTGCCGTCAAAAGGCAGCCAAAGACGGCAGCAATTGCCCTCACTTGCCCCGAGGGCAAATACGCGGACGCAGTCCGCATCGTAAGGTCCTCGATTGACCTGCAGACTGTCGGTGTAGACAGCCTGCGGGTCAAACGAGCTTATACCGGGGCCCTCTTAATAGAGATCCCCGGCGAGGAGAGGGCGATGAAGGCTGATGCCCTCGCCCATAAAATGAGGGACGCCCTCAAAGACATGGAGGGGGTCAAGGTGGCCCGCCCTGTCAAAATGGGGGAGCTCAGGCTCCGCGGATTGGATCCCTCCGTCACGACGGAGGAGGCTATATCCGCGGTGGCATGTGTTGGGGGCTGTGACCCCACCGCTGTCACCGCGGGTATAATTCGGGCAGCACCCAGGGGTCTCGGGACCCTGTGGGTCAGGTGCCCACTTAGTGCGGCCGTCAAGGCCGTGAAATCGGGGCCCTTGTCCATTGGTTGGACAAGGGCGAAGGTAGAGATGCTGGAGGCAAGGCCCCTCCAGTGTTTTAGGTGCCTCGAAAAGGGGCACGTGGCGGCAAATTGTAAGAGCGGCCCCGATAGACGGGACCGCTGTTACAGGTGTGGTGTGGCGGGGCACATAGCCCGGGACTGCGCCTCCCAAGTAAACTGCGCACTTTGCGCAGACCTTGGGAGGCCAGCCAACCACCGTTTGGGGGGTCCCAAATGCACCCCCCCCAAACGGGGGAAGACGGGAGGGGAAGAGGTGGCGAAGAAGCCGCCGTCTAAAAAGGCGGCGACTTCTTCAAAGCCCAAGGCTCCGCCTAGAGCGGAGAAAATGGAGGTGACGCACTAGCGTCTTTTTGGGCACCATTTGGTGCGTTTTTGGGCCAGACCATCGGCCCGGGGGCTGGGGAGTACCACGCGGGGACGTGGCCCCAGCTCCGCTCCCTATTTGGGGGCAGGTGAGGGGGCGTTGGCCCCTCCTCACCAGGGAAGGAGCCCAATCATGGGCTGAGGGGGGGGTATTCGCCGGCAATATTTGCCTATGGATGCCCCCCCCTCCGGGTTAGGTTTTATAATGCAGGGGGCTGCCTGGATGTAATAATAAATAGTTCCCGGGCAGTCCCCTAACGCATTGAGGAAGGCCAACCGTCGAGTTTTTAGTGAGTAAGAATCTCACATAACCACCAGCCCCTCCCCGGGGGTTGGTGGTATCTTCTAGAAGATTTTCTCGACGTAAAAAAAAAAAAAAAAAAAAAAAAAAGGGTTCAAGCGGCGCCTCCGCGTGGACTCCACCTTGTCGTGGTGCGGAGGCTTAAGCCGAAACCCTTCGGGGGGACGGCGAACTAAGAGAGTCCAAACCCCAGGGGCTGATAGACTTGCTCTATCAGTACGGGTCTAGCGAACCCGGGGTACCTGAGCCGGGGGCGGATGAGCGCTATCCGTCTCCTAATACCGTAAGCTCTCAGGCGGCTTCAACAACCAGTGCAGGGCGTGGCACTGGTACGTTGTCGTTCTGGGGGCCCGGGGATCTTGGCTTCACCGCCCGGATCACGAGGTAGAAAACCTCTATAAAAAATCACCCCAATCCTAAGGTATGATGCGCGCCGATGGGATGAATGGCTGGAGGGTAATCCAGTCTTTAGCGATCACCTCTGGGGCACCTGCCGCACCCCAGAGTATTTAGGCCTTCCCAGGTAAGGCGGCTCTGCCTGGGTCGTATTTTTCCGACCAACTCGTGGGACGAAAATGGATTCCTATTTTTCTACAAAAACTGATTTGGACACATTGGCAACAGACACTGGCATGGCTACCGGTACTGATTTGACCTCTGGCGAAGCGGATGGTGGTGATCTTCTCATCACTAGGGACTCCTTGTGCCCTAAACCGGCGGTGGTGAAGGTGGAGCGCCTTGATAGGCCCTTTTTGAGGTCCTGGGCGCACCAACGATCCCAAACATTGGGGCTTGCGGATGCTATTCCGGGGCCGTCCGGGTCAGGGCCCAGTTCCCTGTCCCGGGCGTCCTCGGTTGCCTCCATTAGCTCCATTGATGGTAGCGCGGCGGAGATGGTGGTCGGGGACGATGACTCGGATGTTTCCGTGTCTGTCTCCGGCCTCCTTCCCGCCAAGAGGAAGAGGGGCAGACCAGCGACCACAGGTCTGGGCGTTGGCCTTCTTGCTCGTAAACTCGAGCAGGAGGCCCGCGCGAAGAAGGAAAGGGAGGAGGAGGCGTTAAGGAGGATCTTAGATCCTACTGTCCCGCCTCCTCCCCCTTCGGCGAAACAACGGCAGGCGGAGGACAGGGTCATCGAGGAGATCTCGGAGGCCCCTACTCCTGACCTGTCGGCGGGGATGTTGGCGCACGTGGCCACCATTAGAAAGGTGGCTTCGTGCTCCAATAATCTGAAGGGTGACCTGGTCAGGAAGATGAACGAGGCGGTCATCTTCCTGAAGGCAGCCACCACTACCCTGGCAGTTCGTGCCCAGGAAACTGGGCACAGTACGAGCATGGAGGCACTCCGGAGGGAAGTCACTTCCCTTCGCGAGGACAACTGGCGCCTCCAACAGGAGGTGAAGAGGATGCGGGAGGAGAGGCTTGCCCCTCCTCCTCGGGTGGCAACACCATCGCCACCGCGAAGGATGTCACATCCTCCGCCGCCGCGGTCCCCATCGCCGACGGCGAGGACGTGGCGCTCCCCTGTGAGGGGGAGAAGTAGGGAGCGTTCTTCCTCTCCTGTTCCGCTTGTGGAACGACAGGAGAGGAAGAAGAAGAAGAAGGAGGGAAGCACTGCTTCCCAAAGTGGGCCTCAGGCCCGGGAGTCCGCCCTTTTCAGGGCGCCTGCGGGGCCTCTGGCCCCAAAACCCGCCCTTCTAAGGGCGTCTTCGGGGCCTTCGGGCTCAAAACCCGCCCCTTTAGGGGCGTCTTCGGGGCCTTCGGGCCGGGAACCCGCCCTTCTAAGGGCGTCTTCGGGGTCTAAGGCCCAGAAATCCGCCCTTTTAAGGGCGACGCCCTCTGCTCCTGCGCCACCTGCCTCCACTCAATCGTGGGCGCAGGTGGTCGGCAGGAAGGCCAAGAGGGCGCAGAAGGTGGCTGCCACCGAGGCCAATGTGCCTCGGCCGGCAGCTAAGAAGGCAGCACCAGCGGCCAAGCCGGTGAGAGCTGCCGTAAAAAGGCAGCCAAAGACGGCAGCAATTGCCCTCACTTGCCCCGAGGGCAAATACGCGGACGCTGTCCGCATAGTACGGAGCGCAATTGACCTGCAGGCTGTTGGGATCGACAACCTGCGGGTCAAACGAGCTTATACCGGGGCCCTCTTAATAGAGATCCCCGGCGAGGAGAGGGCGATGAAGGCTGATGCCCTCGCCCATAAAATGAGGGACGCCCTCCAAAACATGGAGGGGATTAAAGTGGCCCGCCCTATAAAAATGGGCGAGCTTAGGATCCGCGGGCTGGATCCCTCCGTCACTGCGGAGGAGACGACAGCCGCGGTGGCACGAGTGGGGGGCTGTGACCCCACCGCTGTCACCGCGGGTGTGATCAGGGCGACACCCAGGGGTCTTGGGACCCTCTGGGTCAGGTGCCCCCTTAATGCGGCCGTCAAGGTCGCGAAATCGGGGCCCTTGTCCATTGGTTGGACAAGGGCGAAGATTGAAATGCTGGAGGCAAGGCCCCTCCAGTGTTTTAGGTGCCTCGAAAAGGGGCACGTGGCGGCAAATTGTAAGAGCGGCCCCGATAGACGGGACCGCTGTTACAGGTGTGGTGTGGCGGGGCACATAGCCCGGGACTGCGCCTCCCAAGTGAACTGCGCACTTTGCGCAGACCTTGGGAGGCCAGCCAACCACCGTTTGGGGGGTCCTAAATGCACCCCCCCCAAACGGGGGAAGACGGGAGGGGAGGAGGTGGCGAAGAAGCCCCCGCCAAAAAAGGCGGGGACTTCTTCAAAGCCCAAGGCTCCGCTTAGAGCGGATAATATGGAGGTGACGCATTAGCGTCTTTTTGGGCACCATTTGGTGCCATTTTGGGCCAGACCATCGGCCCGGGGGCTGGGGAGCACCACGCGGGGACGTGGCCCCAGCTCCGCTCCCTATTTGGGGGCAGGTGAGGAGGCGTTGGCCCCTCCTCACCAGGGAAGGAGCCCAATCATGGGCTGAGGGGGGGGTATTCACTGGCAACCTTTGCCTTGAATGCCCCTCCCTCCGGGTTAGGTTTGTAATGCAGGGGACTGCCTGGATGTAATATTAAATAGTTCCCGGGCAGTCCCCTAACGCATTGAGGAAGGCCAACCGTCGAGTTTTTAGTGAGTAAGAATCTCACATAACCACCAATCCCTCCCCGGGGGTTGGTGGTATCTTTTAGAAGATTTTCTCGACGTAAAAAAAAAAAAAAAAAAAAAGGGTTCAAGCGGCGCCTCCGCGTGGGCTCCACCTTGTCGTGGTGCGGAGGCTTAAGCCGAAACCCTTCGGGGGGACGGCGAACTAAGAGAGTCCAAACCCCAGGGGCTGATAGACTTGCTCTATCAGTACGGGTCTAGCGAACCCGGGGTACCTGAGCCGGGGGCGGATGAGCGCTATCCGTCTCCTAATACCGTAAGCTCTCAGGCGGCTTCAACAACCAGTGCAGGGCGTGGCACTGGTACGTTGTCGTTCTGGGGGCCCGGGGATCTTGGCTTCACCGCCTGGATCACGAGGTAGAAAACCTCTATAAAAAATCACCCCAATCCTAAGGTATGATGCGCGCCGATGGGATGAATGGCTGGAGGGTAATCCAGTCTTTAGCGATCACCTCTGGGGCACCTGCCGCACCCCAGAGTATTTAGGCCTTCCCAGGTAAGGCGGCTCTGCCTGGGTCGTATTTTTCCGACCTACTCGTGGGACGAAAATGGATTCCTATTTTTTTGAAAAAACTGATTTGGACACATTGGCAACAGACACTGGCATGGCTACGGTTTCTGATTTGACCTCTGGCGAAGCGGAAGGTGATGATCTTCTCATCACAAGGGACTCGTTGTGCCCTAAACCGGCGGTGGTGCGTGTGGAGCGTCTCGAGAGGCCGTTTTTGCGGTCTCGGGCGCTCCAACGATCCCAAACATTGGGGCTTGCGGATGCTATTCCGGGGCCGTCCGGGTCAGGGCCCAGTTCCCTGTCCCGGGCGTCCTCCGTCGCCTCCATTAGCTCCATTGATGGTAGCGCGGCGGAGATGGTGGTCGGGGACGATGACTCGGATGTTTCCGTGTCCGTCTCCGGCCTCCTTCCCGCCAAGAGGAAGAGGGGCAGACCAGCGACCACAGGTCTGGGCGTTGGCCTCCTTGCTCGTAAACTAGAGCAGGAGGCCCGCGCGAAGAA
The DNA here is from genome assembly GCA_963989215.1 of Hedychridium roseum. Classification (NCBI taxonomy): domain Eukaryota; kingdom Metazoa; phylum Arthropoda; class Insecta; order Hymenoptera; family Chrysididae; genus Hedychridium; species Hedychridium roseum. The sequence goes on along the minus strand of OZ022312.1, from coordinate 191,561 downwards.
GGAAAGGGAGGAGGAGGCGTTAAGGAGGATCTTAGATCCTGCTGTCCCGCCCCCTCCCCCTTCGGCGAAACAACGGCAGGCGGAGGACAGGGTCATCGAGGAGATCTCGGAGGCCCCTACTCCTGACCTGTCGGCGGGGATGTTGGCGCACGTGGCCACCATTAGAAAGGTGGCTTCGTGCTCCAACAACCTTAAGGGTGACCTGGTCAGGAGGATGAACGAGGCAGTCATCTTCCTGAAGGCAGCCACCACTACCCTGGCGGTTCGTGCCCAGGAAACTGGGCACAGTACGAGCCTGGAGGCACTCCGGAGGGAAGTCACTTCCCTTCGTGAGGACAACCGGCGCCTCCAACAGGAGGTGAAGAGGATGCGGGAGGAGAGGCTTGCCCCTCCTCCTCGGGTGGCAACACCATCGCCACCGCGAAGGATGTCACATCCTCCGCCGCCGCGGTCCCCATCGCCGACGGCGAGGACGTGGCGCTCCCCTGTGAGGGGGAGAAGTAGGGAGCGTTCTTCCTCTCCTGTTCCGCTTGTGGAACGACAGGAGAGGAAGAAGAAGAAGAAGGAGGGAAGCACTGCTTCCCAAAGTGGGCCTCGGGCCCGGGAGTCCGCCCTTTTCAGGGCGCCTGCGGGGCCTCTGGCCTCAAAACCCGCCCTTCTAAGGGCGTCTTCGGGGCCTTCGGGCTCAAAACCCGCCCCTCTAGGGGCGTCTTCGGGGCCTTCGGGCCAGGAACCCGCCCTTCTAAGGGCGTCTTCGGGGCCTAAGGCCCAGAAATCCGCCCTTTTAAGGGCGACGCCCTCTGCTCCTGCGCCACCTGCCTCCACTCAATCGTGGGCGCAGGTGGTTGGCAGGAAGGCCAAGAGGGCGCAGAAGGTGGCTGCCACCGAGGCCAATGTGCCTCGGCCGGCAGCTAGGAAGGCAGCACCAGCGGCCAAGCCGGTGAAAGCTGCCGTCAAACGGCAGCCAAAGACGGCAGCAATTGCCCTCACTTGCCCCGAGGGCAAATACGCGGACGCTGTCCGCATAGTACGGAGCGCAATTGACCTGCAGGCTGTTGGGATCGACAGCCTGCGGGTCAAACGAGCTTATACCGGGGCCCTCTTAATAGAGATCCCCGGCGAGGAGAGGGCGATGAAGGCTGATGCCCTCGCCCATAAAATGAGGGACGCCCTCCAAAACATGGAGGGGGTCAAGGTGGCCCGCCCTGTCAAAATGGGGGAGCTCAGGCTCCGCGGATTGGATCCCTCCGTCACGACGGAGGAGGCTATATCCGCGGTGGCATGTGTTGGGGGCTGTGACCCCACCGCTGTCACCGCGGGTATAATTCGGGCAGCACCCAGGGGTCTCGGGACCCTGTGGGTCAGGTGCCCACTTAGTGCGGCCGTCAAGGCCGTGAAATCGGGGCCCTTGTCCATTGGTTGGACAAGGGCGAAGGTAGAGATGCTGGAGGCAAGGCCCCTCCAGTGTTTTAGGTGCCTCGAAAAGGGGCACGTGGCGGCAAATTGTAAGAGCGGCCCCGATAGACGGGACCGCTGTTACAGATGCGGTGTGGCGGGGCACATAGCCCGGGACTGCGCCTCCCAAGTGAACTGCGCACTTTGCGCAGAGCTTGGGAGGCCAGCCAACCACCGTTTGGGGGGTCCCAAATGCACCCCCCCCAAACGGGGGAAGTCGGGAGGGGAAGAGGCGGCGAAAAAGCCCCCGCCAAAAAAGGCGGAGACTTCTTCCAAGCCTAAGGCTCCGCCTAGAGCGGAGAAGATGGAATTGACGCATTAGCGTCTTTTTGTGGCACCATTTGGTGCGATTTTGGGCCAGACCATCGGCCCGGGGGCTGGGGAGTACCACGCGGGGACGTGGCCCCAGCTCCGCTCCCTATTTGGGGGCAGGTGAGGAGGCGTTGGCCCCTCCTCACCAGGGAAGGAGCCCAATCATGGGCTGAGGGGGGGGTATTCGCCGGCAATATTTGCCTCTGGATGCCCCCCCCTCCGGGTTAGGTTTTATAATGCAGGGGGCTGCCTGGATGTAATAATAAATAGTTCCCGGGCAGTCCCCTAACGCATTGAGGAAGGCCAACCGTCGAGTTTTTAGTGAGTAAGAATCTCACATAACCACCAGCCCCTCCCCGGGGGTTGGTGGTATCTTCTAGAAGATTTTCTCGACGTAAAAAAAAAAAAAAAAGGGTTCAAGCGGCGGTGTAGTATGAAAGGAGAGAAGTTTAGCACTCCCCTAGACAAGGATGGAACACACATAACTGGTAAGGCACTGTCGCCTTTGGCGGCTCTTACCAAATTTTTGCGGATGCTATTCCGGGGCCGTCCGGGTCAGGGCCCAGTTCCCTGTCCCGGGCGTCCTCGGTGGCCTCCATTAGCTCCATTGATGGTAGCGCGGCGGAGATGGTTGTCAGTGGCGAAGACACGGACGTTTCCGTGTCCGTCTCTGGCCTCCTTCCCGCCAAGAGGAAAAGGGGCAGACCAGCGACCACAGGTCTGGGCGTTGGCCTCCTTGCTCGCAAACTAGAGCAGGAGGCCCGCGCGAAGAAGGAAAGGGAGGAGGAGGCGTTAAGGAGGATCTTAGATCCTACTGTCCCGCCCCCTCCCCCTTCGGCGAAACAACGGCAGGCGGAGGACAGGGTCATCGAGGAGATCTCGGAGGCCCCTACTCCTGACCTGTCGGCGGGGATGTTGGCGCACGTGGCCACTATTAGAAAGGTGGCTTCGTGCTCCAATAATCTTAAAGGAGATCTGGTCAGGAAGATGAACGAGGCAGTCATCTTCCTGAAGGCAGCTACCACTACCCTGGCGGTTCGTACCCAGGAAACTGGGCACAGTACGAGCCTGGAGGCCCTCCGGAGGGAAATCACTTCCCTTCGCGAGGACAACCGGCGCCTCCAACAGGAAGTGAAGAGGATGCGGGAGGAGAGGCTTGCCCCTCCTCCTCGGGTGGCAACACCATCGCCACCGCGAAGGATGTCACATCCTCCGCCGCCGCGGTCCCCATCACCGACGGCGAGGACGTGGCACTCCCCTGTCAGGGGGAGAAGTAGGGAGCGTTCTTCCTCTCCTGTTCCGTTTGTGGAACGGCAGGAGAGGAAGAAGAAGAAGAAGGAGGGAAGCACTGCTTCCCAAAGTGGGCCTCGGGCCCGGGAATCCGCCCTTTTCAGGGCGCCTGCGGGGCCTCTGGCCCCAAAACCCGCCCTTCTAAGGGCGTCTTCGGGGCCTTCGGGCTCAAAACCCGCCCCTCTAGGGGCGTCTTCGGGGCCTTCGGGCCGGGAACCCGCCCTTCTAAGGGCGTCTTCGGGGTCTAAGGCCCAGAAATCCGCCCTTTTAAGGGCGACGCCCTCTGCTCCTGCGCCACCTGCCTCCACTCAATCGTGGGCGCAGGTGGTTGGCAGGAAGGCCGAGAGGGCGCAGAAGGTGGCTGCCACCGAGGCCAATGTGCCTCGGCCGGCAGCGAAGAAGGCAGCACCAGCGGCCAAGCCGGTGAAAGCTGCCGTCAAAAGGCAGCCAAAGACGGCAGCAATTGCCCTCACTTGCCCCGAGGGCAAATACGCGGACGCAGTCCGCATGGTAAGGTCCTCAATTGACCTGCAGACTGTCGGTGTAGACAGCCTGCGGATCAAACGGGCTTACACCGGGGCTTTATTAATAGAGATCCCCGGCGAGGAGAGGGCGATGAAGGCAGATGCCCTCGCCCACAAAATGAGGGACGCCCTCAAAGACATGGAGGGGGTCAAGGTGGCCCGCCCGGTCAAAATGGGGGAGCTTAGGCTCCGCGGATTGGATCCCTCCGTCACGACGGAGGAGGCTATATCCGCGGTGGCATGTGTTGGGGGCTGTGACCCCACCGCTGTCACCGCGGGTATAATTCGGGCAGCACCCAGGGGTCTCGGGACCCTGTGGGTCAGGTGCCCACTTAGTGCGGCCGTCAAGGCCGTGAAATCGGGGCCCTTGTCCATTGGTTGGACAAGGGCGAAGGTGGAGATACTGGAGGCAAGGCCCCTCCAGTGTTTCAGGTGCCTCGAAAAGGGGCACGTGGCGGCAAATTGTAAGAGCGGCCCCGATAGACGGGACCGCTGTTACAGGTGTGGTGTGGCGGGGCACATAGCCCGGGACTGCGCCTCCCAAGTAAACTGCGCACTTTGCGCAGACCTTGGGAGGCCAGCCAACCACCGTTTGGGGGGTCCGAAATGCACCCCCCCCAAACGGGGGAAGACGGGAGGGGAAGAGGCGGCGAAAAAGCCCCCGCCAAAAAAGGCGGAGACTTCTTCCAAGCCTAAGGCTCCGCCTAGAGCGGAGAAGATGGAATTGACGCATTAGCGTCTTTTTGTGGCACCATTTGGTGCGTTTTTGGGCCAGACCATCGGCCCGGGGGCTGGGGAGTACCACGCGGGGACGTGGCCCCAGCTCCGCTCCCTATTTGGGGGCAGGTGAGGAGGCGTTGGCCCCTCCTCACCAGGGAAGGAGCCCAATCATGGGCTGAGGGGGGGGTATTCACTGGCAACCTTTGCCTTGAATGCCCCTCCCTCCGGGTTAGGTTTATAATGCAGGGGACTGCCTGGATGTAATAATAAATAGTTCCCGGGCAGTCCCCTAACGCATTGAGGAAGGCCAACCGTCGAGTTTTTAGTGAGTAAGAATCTCACATAACCACCAATCCCTCCCCGGGGGTTGGTGGTATCTTTTAGAAGATTTTCTCGACGTAAAAAAAAAAAAAAAAAAAAAAAAAAAAAGGGTTCAAGCGGCGCCCTCCCAAGACAGCTGCGGTCGTTATCACCTGCCCTGAGGGGCAATATGGTGACACGATCCGCGCGGCCAGGGAGAAAATCGACCTGGCCGCTATAGGAATTGAGAATCTGCGCGTCAAACGCGCTTTTACAGGAGCACTTTTGCTCGAAGTCCCAGGTGCCGAAGGGTCACAACGCGCAGACACCTTGGCCTCCCGCATGCGGGAGGTCATAGGTGACAAGGAAGGGGTAAAGATAGCTCGTCCTGTTAAAAAGGGCGAGCTTCGCATTCGGGGTCTTGATGACTCCATCACGGCGGAGGAAGTTCTCTCCGCCGTAGCTGAAAACGGGGCATGTGACCCCTCTTTTGTGAGGGTTGGGCCAATTAGGAGGGCCCAACGTGGTTTAGGCACCGCTTGGGTGCAATGTCCTCTGACAGCGGCATTGAAAATTGCCGCTGCCAAGACTCTAAGAGTGGGATGGGTGAAGGCCGGCGTGGATCTATTGGACGACCGCCCTCTCCAGTGTTTCAAGTGCCTGGAGAGGGGGCACGTTATGAGTCAATGCAGCGGCACTGCAGATCGCAGTGACCGCTGCTATAGGTGCGGCGAGGTTGGCCACAGGGCCCGGGAATGTAATTCCCGGGTACGGTGCCCGGTCTGCGCCGATTTAGGGCGTCCTGCAGACCACAGAATGGGCGGGGCGAAATGCAACCCGCCCAAGAAGAAGGGCGGCAGTGGCACCGGGGGGAAGTCGACCTCGTCGGCAACCTCCCGGCCCACCGTCGCAGGGGGTTCGGGGAAGGGGGTGAGTGAGGGGAGCGGTAAAACCTCCCCTCTTTTATCTGTAGGGGTGAGTGCCTCTTGCGAGGACATGGAAGTTGGCCGGGAGGATGCCGCGAGACAATCATAAATGTCTCTCGGCATCCTTCAGGCCAATCTTAACCACGCCCGTCAGGCCCAGGACATGTTCGTCCATGGCCTGGCGGAGCGTGGTTGTGAGCTAGGTATCGCGTCCGAGCCGTACCGTGTTCCAAATGATGACCCACGTTGGGCATCGGACACGGGCGGCTCGGTCGCGATTTTTTGTGGTGGTTGTACCCTCCCCTTCTCCGCAGTGGAGAAGGGGAGATGTTTTGTGTGTGTGGAGTGGGGGCCCATCTCCGTGGTTGGGGTATATATATCCCCAAACATCGGTCTCGCCCAGTATGAGGATGTTTTGGACGGCGTGGCGGACATAGTCCGCCGCATTGCACCCCGTCCAATTATTGTAGCCGGGGACTTCAATGCCAAGTCTGAGCATTGGGGTTCCCGGAGGCGTAACGCGAGGGGCGAGGCCGTTGAAGAATGGGCAGCGGCTCTTAATTTAATTTTATTAAATTCGGGTAGTACTAGTACGTGCGTGCGGCGACAGGGGGAGTCCATCGTGGATTTATCCTTTGCAACCCCCTCCGCCGCACGTATCGTGACAGGCTGGCGGGTGTTGGAGAGCGAGACTCTTTCCGACCATCTTTATATCGAGATCAGACTCTCCAACCCCCGTCAGCAGAGCCGCTGCCCGGTGCGTGGTGATCAACCACGGAGATGGGCACTCCACCGTTTAGATGAGGACAAGTTGTTGGCCGCCGTCCTCCTGGCTACGTGGCCGAAGATTGGGCCCCCCGGGGAACTTGATCCCCGGAATGAAGTAGGTTGGCTTCGGGGCATGTATGCGGACGTTTGTGACGCATCCATGCCCCGGGCGAAGACATGCCGCCGGAAGGCAGCGTACTGGTGGTCGTCCGACATTGCCGAGTTACGGCGTGTCGCGACGGCCACCAGACGCCAGTTTACCCGCGCCCGAAGACGCGGGGTGGCCGGGAGGACGGAGGAGAGCTACGAGGCGTACCGTGTTGCACGGTGCGACCTCGTAGTCGCAATTAGGAAGGCCAAGGCCAGAGCTTGGGAGGAGTTGTTAGCCTCCCTTGACTCTGATCCCTGGGGACGCCCTTACCGTATGGTTTTGGGAAGGTTGCAGCGAAGGACGTCCCCAGAGACAGAGTCCATGGACCCCCAGGTCCTGGATCACGTTTTGCAGACTCTCTTCCCGGAGGACCGGGAGGGAGCCTTTTTGGATTGGAGCCTCCCCCCTCCGGGGGAGATGTTTGGTGATGACCTGGGGGTAACTCAGGAGGAGCTGGCCAGGGCCGCCGGTAAGCTCGGGGGTCGCCGCAAGGCCCCCGGCCCCGACGGTGTACCTGGCCGTATCATCGCTCTGTCCTTGGCCTTCGTGTCGGACCGCCTGAGGCAGCTTTTCACTAGCTGTCTCAGGCGGGGAATTTTTCCCAGCGAGTGGGGGCTAGCCAGGCTCGTCCTGCTCCCGAAAAAGGGCAGACCAGCGGGCACCCCTTCGGCCTATAGGCCTTTATGTTTGCTGGACGAGGTGGGCAAGCTCTTCGAAAGAGTCATTGCCAACCGCCTCGTCCAGCACCTGTCCCGGGTAGGTCCGGACCTCCACGAGGAACAGTACGGGTTCCGCGAGGGTCGCTCAACCGTAGATGCTATTCTGCGTGTGAGGGCCCTCGCGGAAAAGGAGATGGGTAGGGGCAGGGTGTTGTTGGCGGTTTCTTTGGATATCGTCAATGCCTTCAACACCCTGCCCTGGAAGGCGGTGGGGGAGGCGATGAGATACCATCGCTTCCCCCGATACCTCGTGGAGGTTATCCGGGACTATTTCCGGGACAGGCGACTCATTTACCCCGTCAAGGACGGGGGTTTTGGCCGAAGGGGTGTTTCTTGCGGGGTTCCACAGGGGTCCGTTTTGGGCCCGCTCCTGTGGAACCTCGCGTATGACCGCGTATTGAGGTCTGCCCTCCCCCTCGGTGCATCCGTAGTGTGTTACGCCGATGACACACTCGTGATGGCCGGGGGGGAGACGTGGGAGGAGGCCGTAGCCATGGCGAACTTGGCGGTGGCCTGCGTCGTGCGTGCAATTAGGTGCGTGGGTCTGCGGGTGGCCCCCCAGAAAACGGAAGCGCTTTTCTTTAGCGCCAAGTCTAGGGGTAAGCCTCCCGCAGCCCACGCTTTTGTGGATGGTGAGCTCGTCGTGGTGGGGTCCCAGATGCAGTATCTGGGTCTCCTACTGGATGGTGTGTTTGGGTTTGTCGGCCACTTTGGTCGTCTTGGCCCCAAGGCCATGGGAGTTGCCTCGGCCCTAGGCCGATTGCTCCCCAACCTTGGTGGCCCGGGCGCCCGGGTGCGCCGGCTTTTTGCCAACACGGTTCTTGCCGTGGTAATGTACGGCGCCCCCGTCTGGGCGGCCTCCATGCTGGAGGATCGGCGCATCATTCGATTGATGCGTCGCATCCAAAAGCTGGTTGCCGTCCGGATCATACGGGGGTACAGAACCGTGTCTGGAGAGGCGGCCTCGACCCTGGCGGGTCTGCCGCCCCTGGAGCTTCTCGCCTGTGTGTACGCAGATGTGTACACACAACTGCGGGAGCTCCGGGGACAAGGCGTTGTTTTGACCCCCAGGGTCGACGCCGCGGTGAGAGATCAAGCCCGGCGGCACGTGTTAGAGAGGTGGCGAGAACGCCTCTCGAACCCCGAGACAAGATCGGGGGCACGTGTCGCCGGGGCCATCCAGCCCCTTTTCCAGCAATGGCTGGACAGGGGTCACGGCGAGCTGACATATAGAGTGACGCAGGTATTCACCGGACATGGTTGTTTCGGTGAGTACCTGCGTCACATAGGGAAGGAGAGCACGGCGCAGTGCCACCACTGCGAGGACGGCCACGAGGACACGGCGCAGCACACGCTGGCAGTTTGCCCAGCGTGGAGCGAAGAGCGTCGTGTCCTCGTGAGGTGTGTAGGGCGGAATTTGTCCCTCCCAGCATTGGTCAAGGCCATGCTGGGAGGGGAGGAGAAATGGAGGGCCGTCGCCTCCTTCTGCGAGACTGTAATGTCCCAGAAGGAGGCGGCGGAGCGGGAGAGAAGGGGGGTGACCGCCGTCGGTGCACGCACCGGCGTCGGTTAGTCCCTGGCGGGAGGGCCGGGGGTGGTACCCCGCGGGGGAGAGCGTCGCTCCCTCCGTGGGCCCACCTTCGTCACCCTCCCGTCGCGGGGGGGCTATTTGGGGCTGTTAGTTTTTGGGGCTTAGGCCTCGGGAGCCGAGGATCACCGCGCGGGGACGCGGCCCTCGGCTCCGCTCCCTATTTGGGGGCGGGTGAGGGGGGCGATGGCCCCCCCCTCATCGAGGACTGAAGCCCGTATTTTCGGGCAGGGGGGCGGGGAATCTCCCCTCCCCCCCGGGTTAGGATAGGTGCGGGGGTCCCCGGAAGTAATACTTTGTAGTTCCCGGGGGCCCCCAGCATGCACCTGAGGATGGCCATCCGACGGGTTTTTAGTGGGTAAGAATCCCACATACCCCCCAGTCCCTCCCCGGGGCCTGGGGGGATCTTTTCGAAGATTTTCCCGTCGTAAAAAAAAAAAAAAAAAAAAAAAAAAAAAAAAAAGGGTTGACCGGGAGCCTCCGCGTGGGCTCCACCTTGTCGTGGTGCGGAGGCTTAAGCCGAAACCCTTCGGGGGGACGGCGAACTAAGAGAGTCCAAACCCCAGGGGCTGATAGACTTGCTCTATCAGTACGGGTCTAGCGAACCCGGGGTACCTGAGCCGGGGGCGGATGAGCGCTATCCGTCTCCTAATACCGTAAGCTCTCAGGCGGCTTCAACAACCAGTGCAGGGCGTGGCACTGGTACGTTGCCGTTCTGGGGGCCCGGGGATCTTGGCTTCACCGCCCGGATCACGAGGTAGAAAACCTCTATAAAAAATCACCCCAATCCTAAGGTATGATGCGCGCCGATGGGATGAATGGCTGGAGGGTAATCCAGTCTTTAGCGATCACCTCTGGGGCACCTGCCGCACCCCAGAGTATTTAGGCCTTCCCAGGTAAGGCGGCTCTGCCTGGGTCGTATGCTTCCGACCATCTCGTGGGACCAACAATGGAGTCTAAATCTTTTAAAAATAACCCGACTGACATATTGGAAATCGAACCTGCTGCTTCGACAATGGACATGATCACTTGCTGCACAGAAGAGGGAGGGAAGGCCACCAAAATGGTGGAGAAACCACGTACCAAACCCGTGGTGGTACGTGTGGAGCGGTTTGACAAACCGCGTTTGCGATCCCAAGCACCGGGGATCGGAAGTGATGCAGAGAGCGTTGACGGGCGTTTGGGGAGCGTTGCTAAAACCCTCTCCCGTGCGTCGTCAGTGGCGTCTCTTGCATCTGTCGTCGGGGGGATGGCTATCACCCCTGAACCGACGACGGAGCCAGAGTCGGATGGCTCTTGTGCTGGCCTTCTTCCGGCCAAACGCAAGAGGGGCAGGCCGGCTACGACCGGCTTGGGTGTCGGGCTTCTTGCCCGTAAGCAAGAAGAACAAGCACGCGCCAAGCGCGAGAAGGAGGATGAGGAGGTCAGGATTATTCTTGACCCCTCTATACCGGCTCCATCTACGGCTAAAAGCCGTATGTTAGAGAGCCGATTTTTGGAGGAGATGTCGGTAGCACCAACGCCGACATTAAGTGCCGAGTTGCTGGTGCACATAGACGTCATCAAAAAAGTGGCGTCTAGCTCCAGCAACCTTAAAGGAGACTTCGTAAAGAAGCTCAATGAGGCGGCCGCTGCGATCAAGGTCGCTGTGACGACGCTCACACTTAGAGCCCAAGAATCGAGTGTGAGCGGTCAAATGGAGGAGCTCCGGAGGGAAGTACAATCCCTCCGGATGGAGAACAAGCACCTTCATCAGAAGGTGGAGGAACTGAGGTGCGCCAAAGCACCTCATGCATCGCCCCCGGGCGCGCGACCGCCGCGCTCCCCGGTCAGGCGATGGGCTTCGCCGTCACCGTCACCCCCCCGGGCACGTTCGCCCGCGAGGTTGACGATGACTTTTCAGGGAAAGGAAAGAGCGACACAGAGCATACTTCAGGAGAGCCTTGAGGAGAGGGTGTCTCGCATCGTCGCTGGAAAGTTGCGGGCCCTTGGAGTTTCCAAGGCCGCGCAAGCAGAAGTTGGTCCGTCTTCTGCACCCCCCACAGTGCAGAAGACAAATAAGAAGCAGAAGAAGACGGGACGAATGACGGTATCAACCGCTCCCCCTCCAAGCAGCAGCAGTATGCCCGAGGATGAGCCTGCCCTGGCTCCCCCCACTTCGGTCCAGGGAAATGCCTGGGTCCAAGTTGTGGGGCGTAAAGCCAAAAAGGCAGCCAAGAAGGCAGAGTTGGAGGGAAGCAAACCCCCTCCCAAGACAAGCGGAGCGGCTACCACAGCCGCCCCGCCTACGAAGAAGGCAGGCCCTGCGCAGAAGTCTCCAACCTCCAAGCGGCGCCCTCCCAAGACAGCTGCGGTCGTCATCACCTGCCCTGAAGGGCAATATAGTGAGACGATCCGCGCGGCCAGGGAGAAAATCGACCTGGCCGCTATAGGAATAGAGAATTTGCGCGTCAAACGCGCTTTTACAGGAGCACTTTTGCTGGAGGTCCCGGGGGCCGAAGGCTCACAACGTGCAGACATCTTGGCCTCCCGCATGCGGGAGGTCATTGGTGACAAGGAAGGCGTAAAGATAGCTCGTCCTGTCAAAAAGGGCGAGCTTCGTATTCGGGGTCTTGATGACTCCATCACGGCGGACGAAGTTCTCTCCGCCGTAGCTGAAAACGGGGCATGTGACCCCTCTTTTGTGAGGGTTGGGCCAATTAGAAGGGCCCAACGTGGTTTAGGCACCGCTTGGGTGCAATGTCCTCTGACAGCGGCATTGAAAATTGCCGCTGCCAAGACTCTAAGAGTGGGATGGGTGAGGGCCGGCGTTGATCTATTGGACGACCGCCCTCTCCAGTGCTTCAAGTGCCTGGAGAGGGGGCACGTCAGGAGCCAATGCAGCGGCACTGCAGATCGCAGTGACCGCTGCTACAGATGTGGGGAGGCTGGTCACAAAGCCCGTGACTGCAGTGGGCGTGCGCGGTGCACGGTCTGTGCCGATTTAGGTCGGCCAGCTGACCATCGGATGGGCGGGGCTAAATGCAACCCGCCCAAGAAGAAGAGCGGCGGTGGAGCCGGGAAAAAGGCGACCTCGTTGGCGTCAACTTCCCGGTCCACCGTCGTTGGGGTTTCGGGGAATGGGGTGGGTGAGGGGAGCGCTAAAACCTCCCCTACTTTACCTGTTGGGGCGGGTTCCTCATCAGAGGATATGGAGGTTGGCCGGGGGGATGCCGAGATGAAGACTTAAATGTCACTCGGTATCCTTCAGGCCAACCTGAACCACGCCCGCCAGGCCCAGGACTTGTTCGTCCATGGCCTGGCGGAGCGTGGTTGTGAGCTAGGTATCGCGTCCGAGCCGTACCGTGTTCCAGATGATGACCCACGCTGGGCATCGGACACGGACGGCTCGGTCGCGATTTTTTGTGGTGGTTCTACCCTCCCCTTCTCCGCAGTGGAGAAGGGGAGATGTTTTGTCTGCGTGGAGTGGGGGCCCATCTCCGTGGTTGGGGTATATATATCCCCAAACATCGGTCTCGCCCAGTATGAGGATGTTTTGGACGGCGTGGCGGACATAGTCCGCCGCATTGCACCCCGTCCAATTATTGTTGCCGGGGACTTCAATGCCAAGTCTGGGCATTGGGGTTCCCGGAGGCGTAACGCGAGGGGCGAGGCCGTTGAAGAATGGGCAGCGGCTCTTAATTTGTGTTTACTTAACACCGGAAATGCTAGTACGTGCGTGCGGCGACAGGGGGAATCTATTGTGGATTTATCTTTTGCAACCCCCTCCGCCGCACGCATCGTGACAGGCTGGCGGGTGTTGGAGAGCGAGACTCTTTCCGATCATCTTTATATCGAGATCAGACTCTCCAACCCCCGTCAGCAGAGCCGCTGCCCGGTGCGTGGTGATCAACCACGGAGATGGGCACTCCACAAATTAGATGAGGACAGGTTGTTGGCCGCCGTCCTCCTGGCTACATGGCCGAAGATCGGGCCACCCGGGGATCTTGATCCCCGGAATGACGTAGGTTGGCTTCGGGGCATGTATGCGGACGTTTGTGACGCATCCATGCCCCGGGCGAAGACATGCCGCCGGAAGGCAGCGTACTGGTGGTCGTCCGACATTGCCGAGTTACGGCGTGTCGCGACGGCCACCAGGCGCCAGTTTACCCGCGCCCGAAGACGCGGAGGAGCCAGGAGGACGGAGGTTAAATATGAGGCGTATCGAGTCGCACGACATGAACTCGTCGTTGCGATTAAGAAGGCCAAGGCCAGAGCATGGGAGGAATTGTTAGCCTCCCTTGACTCTGATCCCTGGGGACGCCCTTACCGTATGGTTTTGGGAAGGTTGCAGCGAAGGACGTCCCCAGAGACAGAGTCCATGGACCCCCAGGTCCTGGAAAATGTTTTGAGCACTCTCTTCCCGGAGGACCGGGAGGGAGCTTTTTTGAATTGGAGCCTCCCCCCTCCGGGGGAGATGTTTGGTGAGGACCTGGGGGTATCTCAGGAGGAGCTGGCCAGGGCCGCCGGTAAGCTCGGGGGTCGTCGCAAGGCCCCCGGCCCCGACGGTGTACCTGGCCGTATCATCGCTCTGTCCTTGGCCTTCGTGTCGGACCGCCTGAGGCAGCTTTTCACTAGCTGTCTCAGGCGGGGAATTTTTCCCAGCGAGTGGGGGCTAGCCAGGCTCGTCCTGCTCCCGAAAAAGGGCAGACCAGCGGGCACCCCTTCGGCCTATAGGCCTTTATGTTTGCTGGACGAGGTGGGCAAGCTCTTCGAAAGAGTCATTGCCAACCGCCTCGTCCAGCACCTGTCCCGGGTAGGTCCGGACCTCCACGAGGAACAGTACGGGTTCCGCGAGGGTCGCTCAACCGTAGATGCTATTCTGCGCGTGAGGGCCCTCGCGGAAAAGGAGATGGGTAGGGGCAGGGTGTTGTTGGCGGTTTCTTTGGATATCGTCAATGCCTTCAACACCCTGCCCTGGAAGGCGGTGGGGGAGGCGATGAGATACCATCGCTTCCCCCGATACCTCGTGGAGGTTATCCGGGACTATTTCCGGGACAGGCGACTCATTTACCCCGTCAAGGACGGGGGTTTTGGCCGAAGGGGTGTTTCTTGCGGGGTTCCACAGGGGTCCGTTTTGGGCCCGCTCCTGTGGAACCTCGCGTATGACCGCGTATTGAGATCTGCCCTCCCCCTCGGTGCATCCGTAGTGTGTTACGCCGATGACACACTCGTGATGGCCGGGGGGGAGACCTGGGAGGAGGCCGTAGCCATGGCGAACTTGGCGGTGGCCTGCGTCGTGCGCGCAATTAGGTGCGTGGGTCTGCGGGTGGCCCCCCAAAAGACGGAAGCGCTTTTCTTCAGTGCCAAGTCTAGGGGTAAGCCTCCCGCAGCCCACGCTTTTGTGGATGGTGAGCTCGTCGTGGTGGGGTCCCAGATGCAGTATCTGGGTCTCCAGCTGGATGGTGTGTTTGGGTTTGTCGGCCACTTTGGTCGTCTTGGCCCCAAGGCCATGGGAGTTGCCTCGGCCCTAGGCCGATTGCTCCCCAACCTTGGTGGCCCGGGCGCCCGGGTGCGCCGGCTTTTTGCCAACACGGTTCTTGCCGTAGTAATGTACGGCGCCCCCGTCTGGGCGGCCTCCATGCTGGAGGATCGGCGCATCATTCGTTTGATGCGTCGCATCCAAAGGCTGGTTGCCGTCCGGATCATGCGGGGGTACAGAACCGTGTCTGGAGAGGCGGCCTCGACCCTGGCGGGTCTGCCGCCCCTGGAGCTTCTCGCCTGTGTGTACGCAGATGTGTACACGCAACTACGGGAGCTCCGGGGACAAGGCGTTGTTTTGACCCCCAGGGTCGACGCCGCGGTGAGAGATCAAGCCCGGCGGCACATGTTAGAGAGGTGGCGAGAACGCCTCTCGAACCCCGAGACCAGATCGGGGGCACGTGTCGCCGGGGCCATCCAGCCCCTTTTCCAGCAATGGCTGGACAGGGGTCACGGCGAGCTGACATATAGAATGACGCAGGTATTCACCGGACATGGTTGTTTCGGTGAGTACCTGCGTCAGATAGGGAAGGAGAGCACGGCGCAGTGCCACCACTGCGAGGACGGCCACGAGGACACGGCGCAGCACACGCTGGCAGATTGCCCAGCGTGGAGCGAAGAGCGCCGTGTCCTCGTGAGGTGTGTAGGGAGGAACTTGTCCCTCCCAGCATTGGTCAAGGCCATGCTGGGAGGGGAGGAGAAATGGAGGGCCGTCGCCTCCTTCTGCGAGACTGTAATGTCCCAGAAGGAGGCGGCGGAGCGGGAGAGAAGGGGGGTGGCCGCCGTCGGTGCACGCACCGGCGTCGGTTAGTCCCTGGCGGGAGGGCCGGGGGTGGTACCCCGCGTAGGAGAGCGTAGCTCCCTCCGTGGGCCCACCTTCGTCACCCTCCCGTCGCGGGGGGGCTATTTTTGGGGCAGTTAGTTTTTGGGGCTTAGGCCCCGGGAGCCGAGGATCACCGCGCGGGGACGCGGCCCTCGGCTCCGCTCCCTATTTGGGGGCGGGTGAGGGGGGCGATGGCCCCCCCCTCATCGAGGATTGAAGCCCGTATTTTCGGGCAGGGGGGCGGGGAATCTCCCCTCCCCCCCGGGTTAGGATAGGTGCGGGGGTCCCCGGAAGTAATACTTTGTAGTTCCCGGGGGCCCCCAGCATGCACCTGAGGATGGCCATCCGACGGGTTTTTAGTGGGTAAGAATCCCACATACCCCCCAGTCCCTCCCCGGGGCCTGGGGGGATCTTTTCGAAGATTTTCCCGTCGTAAAAAAAAAAAAAAAAAAAAAAAAAAAGGGTTGACCGGGAGGGAGCCTTTTTGGATTGGAGCCTCCCCCCTCCGGGGGAGATGTTTGGTGAGGACCTGGGGGTATCTCAGGAGGAGCTGGCCAGGGCCGCCGGTAAGCTTGGGGGTCGCCGCAAGGCCCCCGGCCCCGACGGTGTACCTGGCCGAGTAATAGCTCTGTCCTTGGCCTTCGTGCAGGACCGCCTGAGGCAGCTGTTCACGAGCTGTCTCAGGCGGGGAATTTTTCCCCGAGAGTGGGGAATAGCCAGGCTCGTCCTGCTCCCGAAAAAGGGCAGACCAGCGGGCACCCCTTCGGCCTATAGGCCTTTGTGTTTGCTGGACGAGGCGGGCAAGCTCTTCGAAAGAGTAATTGCCAACCGCCTCGTCCAGCATTTATCCCGGGTAGGACCAAACCTCCACGAGGAGCAGTATGGATTCCGCGGGGGTCGTTCAACCGTGGACGCTATTCTACGTGTGAAGGCCCTCGCGGAAAAGGAGATGGGTAGGGGCAGGGTGTTGTTGGCAGTGTCATTGGACATAGTAAACGCCTTCAACACCCTGCCCTGGAAGGCGGTGGGGGAAGCGATGCGTTATCATCGCTTCCCCCGATACCTCGTGGAGGTGATCCGGGACTACTTCCGGGAAAGACAACTTTTGTTCCCGACAAAGTCGGGTTTTTTGGGTCGAAGGGGTGTTTCGTGCGGTGTTCCACAGGGGTCCGTTTTGGGCCCACTGCTGTGGAACATCGCCTATGACCGCGTTTTAAGGTCTGTCCTTCCCCCCGGTTCATTCACCGTGTGTTACGCCGATGACACATTGGTGATTGCCGGGGGGGAGACGTGGGAGGAGGCCGTAGCACTGGCCAATTTAGCGGTGGCCTGCGTCGTGCGCGCAATTAGGGGCGTGGGTCTGCGGGTGGCTCCCCAAAAGACGGAAGCGCTATTTTTCAGCGCCAAGTCTAGGGGTAAGCCTCCCGTAGCCCACGCTATTGTGGATGGTGAGCTCGTCGTGGTGGGGGCCCAGATGCAATATCTGGGTCTTCAGTTGGATGGCGTTTTTGGTTTTGGTCCGCACTTCGGTCGTCTGGCCACCAAGGCTCTGGGTGTGGCGTCGGCTTTGAGCCGGCTCCTCCCCAACCTTGGGGGTCCCGGCGGCCGAGTGCGTCGTTTGTACGCCGGCACCGTCCTAGCCGTCGTTTTATACGGCGCCCCCGTGTGGGCGGCTGCCATGCTGGAGGACCGGCGCATCATGTTACTGGTGCGCCGTATCCAAAGGCTGGTAGCCGTCAGAATCGCACGGGGGTATAGGACCGTGTCGGGCGAGGCCGCCTCGGCCCTGGCTGGTTTCCCCCCCCTGGAGTTGCTCGCCGTCGAACGGGCAGACGTTTATGTCCAGCGGCGGGAGCTCCAGGGGAGGGGAGTTGTCTTGACCCCCAGGGTCGAGTCGGTCATTCGTAGTCAAGCTCGGCGGCGCGTGTTAGAGAAATGGGAAAGATCCCTCCTCACCCCGAAAACCAGATCGGGGGCACGCGTCGCCGAGGCCATCCAACCCCTTCTCCGCGCATGGACGGAGAGGGGCCACGGCGAGCTGAGTTTCAGGATGACGCAGGTATTCACCGGACACGGTTGTTTCGGTGAGTACCTGCGTCACATAGGGAAGGAAAGCACGGCGCAGTGCCACCACTGCGAGGACGGCCACGAGGACACGGCGCAGCACACGCTGGCAGATTGCCCAGCGTGGTGCGAGGAGCGCCGTGTCCTCGTGAGGTGTGTAGGGAGGAACTTGTCCCTCCCAGCATTGGTCAAGGCCATGCTGGGAGGGGAGGAGAAATGGAGGGCCGTCGCCTCCTTCTGCGAGACTGTAATGTCCCAGAAGGAGGCGGCGGAGCGGGAGAGAAGGGGGGTGGCCGCCGTCGGTGCACGCACCGGCGTCGGTTAGTCCCTGGCGGGAGGGCCGGGGGTGGTACCCCGCGTAGGAGAGCGTAGCTCCCTCCGTGGGCCCACCTTCGTCACCCTCCCGTCGCGGGGGGTTATTTCGGGGCTGTTAGTTTTTGGGGCTTAGGCCCCGGGAGCCGAGGATCACCGCGCGGGGACGCGGCCCTCGGCTCCGCTCCCTATTTGGGGGCGGGTGAGGGGGGCGATGGCCCCCCCCTCATCGAGGATTGAAGCCCGTATTTTCGGGTAGGGGGGCGGGGAATCTCCCCTCCCCCCCGGGTTAGGATAGGTGCGGGGGTCCCCGGAAGTAATACTTTGTAGTTCCCGGGGGCCCCCAGCATGCACCTGAGGATGGCCATCCGACGGGTTTTTAGTGGGTAAGAATCCCACATACCCCCCAGTCCCTCCCCGGGGCCTGGTGGGATCTTTTCGAAGATTTTCCCGTCGTAAAAAAAAAAAAAAAAAAAAAAAAAAAAAAGGGTTAGAGTGGGTTCGTGCAGGACCGCCTGAGGCAGCTATTCACTAGCTGTCTCAGGCGGGGAATTTTCCCCCGAGAGTGGGGAATTGCCAGGCTCGTCCTGCTCCCAAAAAAGGGCAGACCAGCGGGCACCCCTTCGGCCTATAGGCCTTTGTGTTTGCTGGACGAGGCGGGCAAGCTCTTCGAAAGAGTAATTGCCAACCGCCTCGTCCAGCATTTATCCCGGGTAGGACCGGACCTCCACGAGGAACAGTTTGGATTCCGCGAGGGTCGCTCAACCGTAGATGCTATTCTGCGCGTGAAGGCCCTCGCGGAAAAGGAGATGGGTAAGGGCAGGGTGTTGTTGGCAGTGTCATTAGACATAGTAAACGCCTTCAACACCCTGCCCTGGAAGGCGGTGGGGGAAGCGATGCGTTATCATCGCTTCCCCCGATACCTCGTGGAGGTGATCCGGGACTACTTCCGGGAAAGACAACTTTTGTTCCCGACAAAGTCGGGTTTTTTGGGTCGAAGGGGTGTTTCGTGCGGTGTTCCACAGGGGTCCGTTTTGGGCCCACTGCTGTGGAACATCGCCTATGACCGCGTTTTAAGGTCTGTCCTTCCCCCCGGTTCATACACCGTGTGTTACGCAGATGACACATTGGTGATGGCCGGGGGGGAGACGTGGGAGGAGGCCGTAGCACTGGCCAATTTAGCGGTGGCCTGCGTCGTGCGCGCAATTAGGGGCGTGGGTCTGCGGGTGGCTCCCCAAAAGACGGAAGCGCTATTTTTCAGCGCCAAGTCTAGGGGTAAGCCTCCCGTAGCCCACGCTATTGTGGATGGTGAGCTCGTCGTGGTGGGGGCCCAGATGCAATATCTGGGTCTTCAGTTGGATGGCGTTTTTGGTTTTGGTCCGCACTTCGGTCGTCTGGCCACCAAGGCTCTGGGTGTGGCGTCGGCTTTGAGCCGGCTCCTCCCCAACCTTGGGGGTCCCGGCGGCCGAGTGCGTCGTTTGTACGCCGGCACCGTCCTAGCCGTCGTTTTATACGGCGCCCCCGTGTGGGCGGCTGCCATGCTGGAGGACCGGCGCATCATGTTACTGGTGCGCCGTATCCAAAGGCTGGTAGCCGTCAGAATCATACGGGGGTATAGGACCGTGTCGGGCGAGGCCGCCTCGGCCCTGGCTGGTTTCCCCCCCCTGGAGTTGCTCGCCGTCGAACGGGCAGACGTTTATGTCCAGCGGCGGGAGCTCCAGGGGAGGGGAGTTGTCTTGACCCCCAGGGTCGAGTCGGTCATTCGTAGTCAAGCTCGACGGCGCGTGTTAGAGGAATGGGAAAGATCCCTCCTCACCCCGAAGACTAGGTCGGGGGCACGCGTCGCCGAGGCCATCCAACCCCTTCTCCGCGCATGGACGGAGAGGGGCCACGGCGAGCTGAGTTATAGGATGACGCAGGTATTCACCGGACACGGTTGTTTCGGTGAGTACCTGCGTCACATCGGGAAGGAGAGCACGGCGCAGTGCCACCACTGCGAGGACGGCCACGAGGACACGGCGCAGCACACGCTGGCAGATTGCCCAGCGTGGTGCGAGGAGCGTCGTGTCCTCGTGAGGTGTGTAGGGCGGAATTTGTCCCTCCCAGCATTGGTCAAGGCCATGCTGGGAGGGGAGGAGAAATGGAGGGCCGTCGCCTCCTTCTGCGAGACTGTAATGTCCCAGAAGGAGGCGGCGGAGCGGGAGAGAAGGGGGGTGACCGTCGTCGGTGCACGCACCGGCGTCGGTTAATCCCTGGCGGGAGGGCCGGGGGTGGTACCCCACGTAGGAGAGCGTAGCTCCCTCCGTGGGCCCACCTCCGTCACCCTCCCGTCGCGGGGGGTTATATTTGGGGCCGTTAGTTTTTGGGGCTTAGGCCCCGGGAGCCGAGGATCACCGCGCGGGGACGCGGCCCTCGGCTCCGCTCGGATTCCGCGGGGGTCGTTCAACCGTAGACGCTATTCTACGTGTGAAGGCCCTCGCGGAAAAGGAGATGGGTAAGGGCAGGGTGTTGTTGGCGGTTTCTTTGGATATCGTCAATGCCTTCAACACCCTGCCCTGGAAGGCGGTGGGGGAGGCGATGAGATACCATCGCTTCCCCCGATACCTCGTGGAGGTTATCCGGGACTATTTCCGGGACAGGCGACTCATTTACCCCGTCAAGGACGGGGGTTTTGGCCGAAGGGGTGTTTCTTGCGGGGTTCCACAGGGGTCCGTTTTGGGCCCGCTCCTGTGGAACCTCGCGTATGACCGCGTATTGAGGTCTGCCCTCCCCCTCGGTGCATCCGTAGTGTGTTACGCCGATGACACACTCGTGATGGCCGGGGGGGAGACGTGGGAGGAGGCCGTAGCCATGGCGAACTTGGCGGTGGCCTGCGTCGTGCGTGCGATTAGGTGCGTGGGTCTGCGGGTGGCCCCCCAGAAGACGGAAGCGCTTTTCTTCAGCGCCAAGTCTAGGGGTAAGCCTCCCGCAGCCCACGCTTTTGTGGATGGTGAGCTCGTCGTGGTGGGGTCCCAGATGCAGTATCTGGGTCTCCAGCTGGATGGTGTGTTTGGGTTTGTCGGCCACTTTGGTCGTCTTGGCCCCAAGGCCATGGGAGTTGCCTCGGCCCTAGGCCGATTGCTCCCCAACCTTGGTGGCCCGGGCGCCCGGGTGCGCCGGCTTTTTGCGAACACGGTTCTTGCCGTAATAATGTACGGCGCCCCCGTCTGGGCGGCCTCCATGCTGGAGGATCGGCGCATCATTCGTTTGATGCGTCGCATCCAAAGGCTGGTTGCCGTCCGGATCATACGGGGGTACAGAACCGTGTCTGGAGAGGCGGCCTCGACCCTGGCGGGTCTGCCGCCCCTGGAGCTTCTCGCCTGTGTGTACGCAGATGTGTACACACAACTGCGGGAGCTCCGGGGACATGGCGTTGTTTTGACCCCCAGGGTCAACGCCGCGGTGAGAGATCAAGCCCGGCGGCACATGTTAGAGAGGTGGCAAGAACGCCTCTCGAACCCCGAGACCAGATCGGGGGCACGTGTCGCCGGGGCCATCCAGCCCCTTTTCCAGCAATGGCTGGACAGGGGTCACGGCGAGCTGAGTTTCAGGATGACGCAGGTATTCACCGGACATGGTTGTTTCGGTGAGTACCTGCGTCACATAGGGAAGGAGAGCACGGCGCAGTGCCACCACTGCGAGGACGGCCACGAGGACACGGCGCAGCACACGCTGGCAATTTGCCCAGCGTGGAGCGAAGAGCGTCGTGTCCTCGTGAGGTGTGTAGGGCGGAATTTGTCCCTCCCAGCATTGGTCAAGGCCATGCTGGGAGGGGAGGAGAAATGGAGGGCCGTCGCCTCCTTCTGCGAGACTGTAATGTCTCAGAAGGAGGCGGCGGAGCGGGAGAGAAGGGGGGTGACCGCCGTCGGTGCACGCACCGGCGTCGGTTAGTCCCTGGCGGGAGGGCCGGGGGTGGTACCCCACGTAGGAGAGCGTAGCTCCCTCCGTGGGCCCACCTCCGTTACCCTTCCGTCGCGGGGGGGTTATTTTTGGGGCCGTTAGTTTTTTTTGGGGCTTTAGCCCCGGGAGCCGAGGATCACCGCGCGGGGACGCGGCCCTCGGCTCCGCTCCCTATTTGGGGGCGGGTGAGGGGGGCGATGGCCCCCCCCTCATCGAGGATTGAAGCCCGTATTTTCGGGCAGGGGGGCGGGGAATCTCCCCTCCCCCCCGGGTTAGGATAGGTGCGGGGGTCCCCGGAAGTAATACTTTGTAGTTCCCGGGGGCCCCCAGCATGCACCTGAGGATGGCCATCCGACGGGTTTTTAGTGGGTAAGAATCCCACATACCCCCCAGTCCCTCCCCGGGGCCTGGGGGGATCTTTTCGAAGATTTTCCCGTCGTAAAAAAAAAAAAAAAAAAAAAAAAAAAAAAAAGGGTTCCTCCGCGTCCTCCGCGTGGACTCCACCTTGTCGTGGTGCGGAGGCTTAAGCCGAAACCCTTCGGGGGGACGGCGAACTAAGAGAGTCCAAGCCGTCGTCGTCGGGGGTGAGTCTCGGGCCTGGGTCCGTGCTCCCTCCCGGCGGCGGCGGTTGTATGAATGTGTGTGTGAATGAGATGCGGCCGGGTTGTCGATGGATATTTCCGTGGAGACTAACCAAGCGGGACCAGTAATCCCGTGACCGGGGTGTATAGCTATGTCAGTACCTGACCTCTGCGGCGTAATAAACGGGAACGTAAGTCTGCCCCTTGGGGCAGCAAAGACCGTGTGAAACCGCATGTTCAACGTGGGAAGACCGCTGGCTGTGCACTGACTGGAGCCTATCCCGGAGTTGAAGTCGGCAAAACGGGCGCATGTGTGGAGGATTACCTGACCAGTATTTCCTCATATCCTGCTAGGGGGAATATACCCTAGCACCGTCTAGCCCGAGGTCTGGATGTGCGGGTGATCGGATCACTACGCGTCCATTCGATAGGGGTGACGTTAAACCTTTTGCATCATATCTTATTTAACCTTTTTTGTAGAGTCTTTTCGTGCGAATAGGGTTGGTCACCTGACAAACCGCTTCTCGGCTTTCGCACGCATAACTAGGGATTTTTTACCGGCGGGGATAGATGCCCATCTGCGGATGGGCTGCCATGATGGCCGAACCGTCGTTAATTTTATACTAACGACATATGGACGAACACAAAAATAAAATTGATTCTGAATCCAGAGATGGAACAGCCTCTGTGTCTACGGCGAGCACAGTGGTTGGCCCCGCAATCGCCAAGAGGAGGGCAGCCAAGTTGGCTGTAGTCAGCGTGGAGCGAGTTGACTTGACTCGCTTCAAGTCCCCTGATACCGGGGATAGTATGGAGAAGGAGGGTGCGGCCGGGCCGTCCACGTCAGGGGCGAAATCCCTGTCGAGGGCGTCCTCGGTGGCATCCCTCGCGTCTGTTGTCGGGGGGATGGCCATCACCCCTGACCCCATGACCGAGCCAGAGTCGGATGGCTCTGGAGTTTGCCCCCTTCCTGCCAAACGGAAGAGGGGTAGGCCGGCCACGACCGGCTTGGGTGTTGGCCTGCTTGCCCGCAGGCAAGAAGAACAGGCACGCGCCAAGCGCGAGAAGGAGGAAGAGGAGGTCAAGTATATTCTTGACCCCTCTATACCGGCTCCCTCTACGGCCAAAAGCCGTATGTTGGAGAACCGCTTCACGGAGGAAATGTCGGTGGCCCCAACGCCGACGCTGAGCGCCGAGTTGCTGGTGCATATAGACGCCATTAAGAAGGTGGCGGCATGCTCCAGCAATTTAAAGGGGGATCTAGTGAGGAAATTAAATGAGGCGGCCGCAGCTATTAAGGTCGCTGTGACCACCCTCACAGTAAGAGCCCAAGAATCGGGTGTGAGTTATCAATTGGATGAACTCCGTGGGGAACTACAAACCCTCCGGATGGAAAATGAGCGCCTCCATAAGAGGGTGGAGGATTTGCAGGGTGGGAAAGCACCCCACGCGTCACCGAAAGGGGCCCGTCCTCCACGATCCCCGGTAAGACGCTGGGCTTCGCCGTCGCCGTCACCCCCCCGAGCACGTTCGCCCGCGAGGGTGGTGAATTATAGAGGAAGTAAGGCTAGCGAGGCGCGGGACATCTCGCAACCTAGTTTTGAGGAGAGGGTGTCTCGTGTCGTCGCCCAGAATTTACGGGACCTGGGTCTTACTCAGGCCCCGCATGTAGGTGTTGGCCCCTCTTCTGCGTCCCCTGTGGTGCAGAAGGTGGTGGCCAAGAAGCAGAAGGTGGTCCATAAGGCGGGATCAACTGCACCCCCAGCTAACAGTAGCAGCAGCAGCATTCCCGAGAAGGTGCCTGCCCCGGCTCCCCCCACACCGGCCCAGAGTAATCCCTGGGTCCAAGTTGTGGGGCGTAAAGCCAAAATGGCAGCCAAGAAGGCGGACAAGGAGGGGTCTAAAGGCCCTCCTAAACAAAGTGGAGCGGCTAACACAGCCGCCCCACCCACGAAGAAGGCTGGCCCCGCCCAGAAGGCACCAGCCTCCAAGCGGCGCCCCCCAAGACGGCTGCGGTCGTAATCACCTGCCCAGAAGGGCAATACGGCGATACGATCCGCGCGGCCAGGGAGAAAATCGACCTGGCCGCTATAGGCATCGAGAATTTGCGCGTCAAACGCGCTTTTAGCGGAGCTCTCCTCCTCGAGGTCCCTGGGGCCGAGGGAGCTCAACGAGCGGACACCTTGGCCTCCCGAATGAGGGAGGTCATAGGTGAGAAAGAAGGTGTGCGGATAGCTCGCCCCGTTAAGAAGGGCGAGCTTAGAATTCGTGGTTTGGATGACTCCGTCACGGCGGAGGAAGTTCTCTCCGCCGTGGCGGAGAATGGGGCATGTGACCCCTTATTTGTTAAAGTTGGGCCAATCAGGATGGCCCAACGCGGACTGGGCACCGTATGGGTGCAATGTCCTTTGACAGCGGCACTGAAAATTGCCGCTGCCAAGGTCATAAGGATAGGTTGGGTGAGGGCCGGCGTAGAATTGTTGGACGACCGCCCTCTTCAGTGCTACAAGTGCCTGGAGAGGGGGCACGTCATGAGTCAATGCAGCGGCACTGCAGATCGCAGTGACCGCTGCTATAGATGTGGAGACGTCGGCCATAAAGCCCGGGAATGTAATTCCCGTGTGCGGTGCCCAGTCTGTGCCGATCTTGGTCGGCCAGCGGATCATCGAATGGGCGGGGCGAAATGCAACCCGCCCAAGAAGAAGGGCGGCGGTGGCACCGGGGGGAAGTCGACCTCGTCGGCAACCTCCCGGCCCACCGTCGCAGGGGGTTCGGGGAAGGGGGTGGGTGAGGGGAGCATTAAAACCTCCCCTCCTTTATCTGTAGGGGTGGGTTCCTCTTCGGAGGATATGGAAGTTGGCCGGGAGGATGCCGCGAGACAATCTTAAATGTCTCTGGGCATCCTTCAGGCCAATCTTAACCACGCCCGTCAGGCCCAGGACATGTTCGTCCATGGCCTGGCGGAGCGTGGTTGTGAGCTAGGTATCGCGTCCGAGCCGTACCGTGTTCCAGATGATGACCCACGTTGGGCATCGGACACGGGCGGCTCGGTCGCGATTTTTTGTAGTGGTTCTACCCTCCCCTTCTCCGCAATGGAGAGGGGGAGATGTTTTGTGTGTGTGGAGTGGGGGCCCATCTCCGTGGTTGGGGTATATATATCCCCAAACATCGGTCTCGCCCAGTATGAGGATGTTTTGGACGGCGTGGCGGACATAGTCCGCCGCATTGCACCCCGTCCAATTATTGTTGCCGGGGACTTCAATGCCAAGTCTGGGCATTGGGGTTCCCGGAGGCGGAACGCGAGGGGCGAGGCCGTTGAAGAATGGGCAGCGGCTCTTAATTTAGTTTTATTAAATTCGGGTAGTACTAGTACGTGCGTGCGGCGACAGGGGGAGTCCATCGTGGATTTATCCTTTGCAACCCCCTCCACCGCACGCATCGTGACAGGCTGGCGGGTGTTGGAGAGCGAGACTCTTTCCGATCATCTTTATATCGAGATCAGACTCTCCAACCCCCGTCAGCAGAGCCGCTGCCCGGTGCGTGGTGATCAACCACGGAGATGGGCACTCCACAAATTAGATGAGGACAGGTTGTTGGCCGCCGTCCTCCTGGCTACATGGCCGAAGATCGGGCCACCCGGGGATCTTGATCCCCGGGATGAAGTAGGTTGGCTGCGGGGCATGTATGCGGACGTTTGTGACGCATCCATGCCCCGGGCGAAGACATGCCGCCGGAAGGCAGCGTACTGGTGGTCGTCCGACATTGCCGAGTTACGGCGTGTCGCGACGGCCACCAGGCGCCAGTTTACCCGCGCCCGAAGACGCGGGGGAGCCAGGAGGACGGCGGAGACCTACGAGGCGTACCGTGTTGCGCGGTGCGACCTCGTAGTCGCAATTAAGAAGGCCAAGGCCAGAGCTTGGGAGGAGTTGTTAGCCTCCCTCGACTCTGATCCCTGGGGACGCCCTTACCGTATGGTTTTGGGAAGGTTGCAGCGAAGGACGTCCCCAGAGACGGAGTCCATGGACCCCCAGGTCCTGGATCACGTTTTGAGCACTCTCTTCCCGGAGGACCGGGAGGGAGCTTTTTTGAATTGGAGCCTCCCCCCTCCGGGGGAGATGTTTGGTGAGGACCTGGGGGTAACTCAGGAGGAGCTGGCCAGGGCCGCCGGTAAGCTTGGGGGTCGCCGCAAGGCCCCCGGCCCCGACGGTGTACCTGGCCGAGTCATAGCTCTGACCTTGGCCTTCGTGTCGGATCGCCTGAGGCAGCTATTTACAAGCTGCCTCAGGCAGGGAATTTTTCCCCGAGAATGGTGTTTGGCCAGACTCGTCCTTCTCCCAAAGAAGGGCAGACCTGCGGGCACCCCTTCGGCCTATAGGCCTTTGTGTTTGCTGGACGAGGCGGGCAAGCTCTTCGAAAGAGTCATTGCCAACCGCCTCGTCCAGCATTTATCCCGGGTAGGACCGGACCTCCACGAGGAGCAGTATGGATTCCGCGGGGGTCGTTCAACCGTAGACGCTATTCTACGTGTGAAGACCCTCGCGGAAAAGGAGATGGGTAAGGGCAGGGTGTTGTTGGCAGTGTCATTGGACATAGTAAACGCCTTCAACACCCTGCCCTGGAAGGCGGTGGGGGAAGCGATGCGTTATCATCGCTTCCCCCGATACCTCGTGGAGGTAATCCGGGACTATTTCCGGGAGAGAACTCTTTTGTTCCCGACAAAGTCGGGATTTATGGGTCGAAGGGGTGTTTCGTGCGGGGTTCCACAGGGGTCCGTCTTGGGCCCACTGCTGTGGAACCTCGCTTATGACCGCGTTTTGAGGTCTGTCCTTCCCCCCGGTTCATACACGGTGTGTTACGCAGATGACACATTGGTGATGGCCGGGGGGGAGACGTGGGAGGAGGCCGTAGCACTGGCCAATTTAGCGGTGGCCTGCGTCGTGCGCGTTATTAGGAGCGTGGGTTTGCGGGTGGCCCCCCAAAAGACGGAAGCGCTATTTTTTAGCGCCAAGTCCAGGGGTAAGCCTCCCGCGGCCCACGTTTTTGTGGATGGAGAGCTCGTCGTGGTGGGGGCCCAGATGCAATATCTGGGTCTTCAGTTGGATGGGGTTTTTGGTTTTGGTCCGCACTTCGGTCGTCTGGCCACCAAGGCTCTGGGTGTGGCGTCGGCTCTGAGCCGGCTCCTCCCCAACCTTGGGGGTCCCGGCGGCCGAGTGCGTCGTTTGTACGCCGGCACCGTCCTAGCCGTCGTTTTATACGGCGCCCCCGTGTGGGCGGCTGCCATGCTGGAGGACCGGCGCATCATGTTACTGGTGCGCCGTATCCAAAGGCTGGTAGCCGTCAGAATCATACGGGGGTATAGGACCGTGTCGGGCGAGGCCGCCTCGGCCCTGGCTGGTTTCCCCCCCCTGGAGTTGCTCGCCGTCGAACGGGCAGACGTTTATGTCCAGCGGCGGGAGCTCCAGGGGAGGGGAGTTGTCTTGACCCCCAGGGTCGAGTCGGTCATTCGTAGTCAAGCTCGACGGCGCGTGTTAGAGGAATGGGAAAGATCCCTCCTCACCCCGAAGACTAGGTCGGGGGCACGCGTCGCCGAGGCCATCCAACCCCTTCTCCGCGCATGGGCGGAGAGGGGCCACGGCGAGCTGAGTTATAGGATGACGCAGGTATTCACCGGACACGGTTGTTTCGGTGAGTACCTGCGTCACATCGGGAAGGAGAGCACGGCGCAGTGCCACCACTGCGAGGACGGCCACGAGGACACGGCGCAGCACACGCTGGCAGCTTGCCCAGCGTGGAGCGAGGAGCGTCGTGTCCTCGTGAGGTGTGTAGGGCGGAATTTGTCCCTCCCAGCATTGGTCAAGGCCATGCTGGGAGGGGAGGAGAAATGGAGGGCCGTCGCCTCCTTCTGCGAGACTGTAATGTCCCAGAAGGAGGCGGCGGAGCGGGAGAGAAGGGGGGTGACCGCCGTCGGTGCACGCACCGGCGTCGGTTAGTCCCTGGCGGGAGGGCCGGGGGTGGTACCCCGCGGGGGAGAGCGTCGCTCCCTCCGTGGGCCCACCTTCGTCACCCTCCCGTCGCGGGGGGGCTATTTGGGGCTGTTAGTTTTTGGGGCTTAGGCCCCGGGAGCCGAGGATCACCGCGCGGGGACGCGGCCCTCGGCTCCGCTCCCTATTTGGGGGCGGGTGAGGGGGGCGATGGCCCCCCCCTCATCGAGGATTGAAGCCCGTATTTTCGGGCAGGGGGGCGGGGAATCTCCCCTCCCCCCCGGGTTAGGATAGGTGCGGGGGTCCCCGGAAGTAATACTTTGTAGTTCCCGGGGGCCCCCAGCATGCACCTGAGGATGGCCATCCGACGGGTTTTTAGTGGGTAAGAATCCCACATACCCCCCAGTCCCTCCCCGGGGCCTGGGGGGATCTTTTCGAAGATTTTCCCGTCGTAAAAAAAAAAAAAAAAAAAAAAAAAAAAAAGGGTTCCTCCGCGTCCTCCGCGTGGGCTCCACCTTGTCGTGGTGCGGAGGCTTAAGCCGAAACCCTTTGGGGGGACGGTGAACTAAGAGAGTCCAAGCCGTCGTCGTCGGGGGTGAGTCTCGGGCCTGGGTCCGTGCTCCCTCCCGGCGGCGGCGGTTGTATGATTGTGTGTGTGAATGAGATGCGGCCGGTTTGTCGGTGGATATTTCCGAGGAGACTAATCAAGCGGGACCAGTAATCCCGTGACCGGGGTGTACAGCTATGTCAGTACCTGACCTCTGCGGCGTAATAAACGGGAACGTAAGTCTGCCCCTTGGGGCAGCAAAGACCGTGTGAAACCGCATGTTCAACGTGGGAAGACCGCTGGCTGTGCACTGACTGGAGCCTATCCCGGAGTTGAAGTCGGCAAAGCGGGCGCATGTGTGGAGGATTACCTGACCAGTATTTCCTCATATCCTGCTAGGGGGAATATACCCTAGCACCGTCTAGCCCGAGGTCTGGATGTGCGGGTGATCGGATCACTACGCGTCCATTCGATAGGGGTGACGTTAAACCTTTTGCATCATATTTTATTTAACCTTTTTTTGTAGAGTCTTTTCGTGCGAATAGGGTTGGTCACCTGACAAACCGCTTCTCGGCTTTCGCACGCATAACTAGGGATTTTTTACCGGCGGGGATAGATGCCCATCTGCGGATGGGCTGCCATGATGGCCGAACCGTCGTTAATTTTATACTAACGACATATGGACGAACACAAAAATAAAATTGATTCTGAATCCAGAGATGGAACAGCCTCTGTGTCTACGGCGAGCACAGTGGTTGGCCCCGCAATCGCCAAGAGGAGGGCAGCCAAGTTGGCTGTAGTCAGCGTGGAGCGAGTTGACTTGACTCGCTTCAAGTCCCCTGATACCGGGGATAGTATGGAGAAGGAGGGTGCGGCCGGGCCGTCCACGTCAGGGGCGAAATCCCTGTCGAGGGCGTCCTCGGTGGCATCCCTCGCGTCTGTTGTCGGGGGGATGGCCATCACCCCTGACCCCATGACCGAGCCAGAGTCGGATGGCTCTGGAGTTTGCCCCCTTCCTGCCAAACGGAAGAGGGGTAGGCCGGCCACGACCGGCTTGGGTGTTGGCCTGCTTGCCCGCAGGCAAGAAGAACAGGCACGCGCCAAGCGCGAGAAGGAGGAAGAGGAGGTCAAGTATATTCTTGACCCCTCTATACCGGCTCCCTCTACGGCCAAAAGCCGTATGTTGGAGAACCGCTTCACGGAGGAAATGTCGGTGGCCCCAACGCCGACGCTGAGCGCCGAGTTGCTGGTGCATATAGACGCCATTAAGAAGGTGGCGGCATGCTCCAGCAATTTAAAGGGGGATCTAGTGAGGAAATTAAATGAGGCGGCCGCAGCTATTAAGGTCGCTGTGACCACCCTCACAGTAAGAGCCCAAGAATCGGGTGTGAGTTATCAATTGGATGAACTCCGTGGGGAACTACAAACCCTCCGGATGGAAAATGAGCGCCTCCATAAGAGGGTGGAGGATTTGCAGGGTGGGAAAGCACCCCACGCGTCACCGAAAGGGGCCCGTCCTCCACGATCCCCGGTAAGACGCTGGGCTTCGCCGTCGCCGTCACCCCCCCGAGCACGTTCGCCCGCGAGGGTGGTGAATTATAGAGGAAGTAAGGCTAGCGAGGCGCGGGACATCTCGCAACCTAGTTTTGAGGAGAGGGTGTCTCGTGTCGTCGCCCAGAATTTACGGGACCTGGGTCTTACTCAGGCCCCGCATGTAGGTGTTGGCCCCTCTTCTGCGTCCCCTGTGGTGCAGAAGGTGGTGGCCAAGAAGCAGAAGGTGGTCCATAAGGCGGGATCAACTGCACCCCCAGCTAACAGTAGCAGCAGCAGCATTCCCGAGAAGGTGCCTGCCCCGGCTCCCCCCACACCGGCCCAGAGTAATCCCTGGGTCCAAGTTGTGGGGCGTAAAGCCAAAATGGCAGCCAAGAAGGCGGACAAGGAGGGGTCTAAAGGCCCTCCTAAACAAAGTGGAGCGGCTAACACAGCCGCCCCACCCACGAAGAAGGCTGGCCCCGCCCAGAAGGCACCAGCCTCCAAGCGGCGCCCCCCCAAGACGGCTGCGGTCGTAATCACCTGCCCAGAAGGGCAATACGGCGATACGATCCGCGCGGCCAGGGAGAAAATCGACCTGGCCGCTATAGGCATCGAGAATTTGCGCGTCAAACGCGCTTTTAGCGGAGCTCTCCTCCTCGAGGTCCCTGGGGCCGAGGGAGCTCAACGAGCGGACACCTTGGCCTCCCGAATGAGGGAGGTCATAGGTGAGAAAGAAGGAGTGCGGATAGCTCGCCCCGTTAAGAAGGGCGAGCTTAGAATTCGTGGTTTGGATGACTCCGTCACGGCGGAGGAAGTTCTCTCCGCCGTGGCGGAGAATGGGGCATGTGACCCCTTATTTGTTAAAGTTGGGCCAATCAGGATGGCCCAACGCGGACTGGGCACCGTATGGGTGCAATGTCCTTTGACAGCGGCACTGAAAATTGCCGCTGCCAAGGTCATAAGGATAGGTTGGGTGAGGGCCGGCGTAGAATTGTTGGACGACCGCCCTCTTCAGTGCTACAAGTGCCTGGAGAGGGGGCACGTCATGAGTCAATGCAGCGGCACTGCAGATCGCAGTGACCGCTGCTATAGGTGTGGAGACGTCGGCCATAAAGCCCGGGAATGTAATTCCCGTGTGCGGTGCCCAGTCTGTGCCGATCTTGGTCGGCCAGCGGATCATCGAATGGGCGGGGCAAAATGCAACCCGCCCAAGAAGAAGGGCGGCGGTGGCACCGGGGGGAAGTCGACCTCGTCGGCAACCTCCCGGCCCACCGTCGCAGGGGGTTCGGGGAAGGGGGTGGGTGAGGGGAGCATTAAAACCTCCCCTCCTTTATCTGTAGGGGTGGGTTCCTCTTCGGAGGATATGGAAGTTGGCCGGGAGGATGCCGCGAGACAATCTTAAATGTCTCTGGGCATCCTTCAGGCCAATCTTAACCACGCCCGTCAGGCCCAGGACATGTTCGTCCATGGCCTGGCGGAGCGTGGTTGTGAGCTAGGTATCGCGTCCGAGCCGTACCGTGTTCCAGATGATGACCCACGTTGGGCATCGGACACGGGCGGCTCGGTCGCGATTTTTTGTAGTGGTTCTACCCTCCCCTTCTCCGCAATGGAGAGGGGGAGATGTTTTGTGTGTGTGGAGTGGGGGCCCATCTCCGTGGTTGGGGTATATATATCCCCAAACGTCGGTCTCGCCCAATTTGAAGATGTTTTGGACGGCGTGGCGGACATTGTCCGCCGCATTGCACCCCGTCCAGTTATTGTTGCCGGGGACTTCAATGCTAAGTCGGAGCATTGGGGTTCCCGGAGGCGGAACGCGAGGGGCGAGGCCGTTGAAGAATGGGCAGCGGCTTTGAATTTATGTTTATTAAATACAGGGAACGTTAGTACGTGCGTGCGGCGGCAGGGGGAATCCATCGTTGATTTATCTTTTGCAACTCCCTCCGCCGCACGCATCGTTGCAAGCTGGCGGGTGTTGGAGAGCGAAACACTCTCGGATCACATGTATATCGAGATTCGACTCTCCAATCCCCGTCAGCAGAGCCGCTGCCCACCCCGTGATGAACAACCACGGAGATGGGCACTCCACAAGATGGACAGCGATAGGCTGTTGGCTGCCGTCCTTCTGGCTACTTGGCCGAAGATTGCGCCACCCGGGGACTTTGATCCCCTTGAGGAAGTTAGTTGGCTTCGGGGCATGTATGCGGACGTTTGTGACGCATCCATGCCCCGGGCGAAGAAATGCCGCCGGAAGGCAGCGTACTGGTGGTCGTCCGACATTGCCGAGTTACGGCGTGTCGCGACGGCCACCAGACGCCAGTTTACCCGCGCCCGAAGACGCGGGGGAGCCAGGAGGACGGCGGAGACCTACGAGGCGTACCGTGCTGCGCGGTGCGACCTCGTAGTTGCTATTAGGAAGGCCAAGGCCAGAGCTTGGGAGGAGTTGTTAGCCTCGCTCGACTCTGATCCCTGGGGACGCCCTTACCGTATGGTTTTGGGAAGGTTGCAGCGAAGGACGTCCCCAGAGACGGAGTCCATGGACCCCCAGGTCCTGGATCACGTTTTGAGCACTCTCTTCCCGGAGGACCGGGAGGGAGCTTTTTTGAATTGGAACCTCCCCCCTCCGGGGGAGATGTTTGGTGAGGACCTGGGGGTAACTCAGGAGGAGCTGGCCAGGGCCGCCGGTAAGCTTGGGGGTCGTCGCAAGGCCCCCGGCCCCGACGGTGTTCCTGGCCGTGTCATTGCTCTGACCTTGGCCTTCGTGCAGGACCGCCTGAGGCAGCTATTCACTAGCTGTCTCAGGCGGGGAATTTTCCCCCGAGAGTGGGGAATTGCCAGGCTCGTCCTGCTCCCAAAAAAGGGCAGACCAGCGGGCACCCCTTCGGCCTATAGGCCTTTGTGTTTGCTGGACGAGGCGGGCAAGCTCTTCGAAAGAGTAATTGCCAACCGCCTCGTCCAGCATTTATCCCGGGTAGGACCGGACCTCCACGAGGAGCAGTATGGATTCCGCGGGGGTCGTTCAACCGTAGACGCTATTCTGCGTGTGAAGACCCTCGCGGAAAAGGAGATGGGTAAGGGCAGGGTGTTGTTGGCAGTGTCATTGGACATAGTGAACGCCTTCAACACCCTGCCCTGGAAGGCGGTGGGGGAGGCGATGCGTTATCATCGCTTCCCCCGATACCTCGTGGAGGTGATCCGGGACTATTTCCGGGAGAGATTTCTTTTGTTCCCGACAAAGTCGGGATTTTTGGGTCGAAGGGGTGTCTCATGCGGTGTTCCACAGGGGTCCGTTTTGGGCCCACTGCTGTGGAACATCGCCTATGACCGCGTTTTGAGGTCTGTCCTTCCCCCCGGTTCATACACGGTGTGTTACGCAGATGACACATTGGTGGTGGCCGGGGGGGAGACGTGGGAGGAGGCCGTAGCACTGGCCAATTTAGCGGTGGCCTGCGTCGTGCGCGTTATTAGGAACGTGGGTTTGCGGGTGGCCCCCCAAAAGACGGAAGCGCTATTTTTTAGCGCCAAGTCCAGGGGTAAGCCTCCCGCAGCCCACGTTTTTGTGGATGGAGAGCTCGTCGTGGTGGGGGCCCAGATGCAATATCTGGGTCTTCAGTTGGATGGGGTTTTTGGTTTTGGTCCGCACTTCGGTCGTCTGGCCACCAAGGCTCTGGGCGTGGCGTCGGCTTTGAGCCGGCTCCTCCCCAACCTTGGGGGTCCCGGCGGCCGAGTGCGTCGTTTGTACGCCGGCACCGTCCTAGCCGTCGTTTTATACGGCGCCCCCGTGTGGGCGGCTGCCATGCTGGAGGACCGGCGCATCATGTTACTGGTGCGCCGTATCCAAAGGCTGGTAGCCGTCAGAATCGCACGGGGGTATAGGACCGTGTCGGACGAGGCCGCCTCGGCCCTGGCTGGTTTCCCCCCTCTGGAGTTACTCGCCGTCGAACGGGCAGACGTTTATGTCCAGCGGCGGGAGCTCCAGGGGAGGGGAGTTGTCTTGACCCCCAGGGTCGAGTCGGCGATTAGGTGTCAGGCTCGGCGGCGCCTGTTAGAGGAATGGGAAAGATCCCTCCTCACCCCGAAGACTAGGTCGGGGGCACGCGTCGCCGAGGCCATCCAACCCCTTCTCCGTGCATGGACGGAGAGGGGCCACGGCGAGCTGAGTTTCAGGATGACGCAGGTATTCACCGGACACGGTTGTTTCGGTGAGTACCTGCGTCATATAGGGAAGGAAAGCACGGCGCAGTGCCACCACTGCGAGGACGGCCGCGAGGACACGGCGCAGCACACGCTGGCAGTTTGCCCAGCGTGGAGCGAAGAGCGTCGTGTCCTCGTGAGGTGTGTAGGGCGGAATTTGTCCCTCCCAGCATTGGTCAAGGCCATGCTGGGAGGGGAGGAGAAATGGAGGGCCGTCGCCTCCTTCTGCGAGACTGTAATGTCCCAGAAGGAGGCGGCGGAGCGGGAGAGAAGGGGGGTGACCGCCGTCGGTACACGCACCGGCGTCGGTTAGTCCCTGGCGGGAGGGCCGGGGGTGGTAACCCACGTAGGAGAGCGTAGCTCCCTCCGTGGGCCCACCTCCGTTACCCTCCCGTCGCGGGGGGTTATATTTGGGGCTGTTAGTTTTTGGGGCTTAGGCCCCGGGAGCCGGGGATCACCGCGCGGGGACGCGGCCCTCGGCTCCGCTCCCTATTTGGGGGCGGGTGAGGGGGGCGATGGCCCCCCCCTCATCGAGGATTGAAGCCCGTATTTTCGGGCAGGGGGGCGGGGAATCACCCCTCCCCCCCGGGTTAGGATAGGTGCGGGGGTCCCCGGAAGTAATACTTTGTAGTTCCCGGGGGCCCCCAGCATGCACCTGAGGATGGCCATCCGACGGGTTTTTAGTGGGTAAGAATCCCACATACCCCCCAGTCCCTCCCCGGGGCCTGGGGGGATCTTTTCGAAGATTTTCCCGTCGTAAAAAAAAAAAAAAAAAAAAAAAAGGGTTCCTCCGCGTGGAGTCCAAGCCGTCGTCGTCGGGGGTGAGTCTCGGGCCTGGGTCCGTGCTCCCTCCCGGCGGCGGCGGTTGTATGAATGTGTGTGTGAATGAGATGCGGCCGGATTGTCGATGGATATTTCCGTGGAGACTAACCAAGCGGGACCAGTAATCCCGTGACCGGGGTGTATAGCTATGTCAGTACCTGACCTCTGCGGCGTAATAAACGGAACCGTAAGTCTGCCCCTTGGGGCAGCAAAGACCGTGTGAAACCGCATGTTCAACGTGGGAAGACCGCTGGCTGTGCACTGACTGGAGCCTATCCCGGAGTTGAAGTCGGCAAAACGGGGGCATGTGTGGAGGATTACCTGACCAGTATTTCCTCATATCCTGCTAGGGGGAATATACCCTAGCACCGTCTAGCCCGAGGTCTGGATGTGCGGGTGATCGGATCACTACGCGTCCATTCGATAGGGGTGACGT
This sequence comes from Hedychridium roseum, assembly GCA_963989215.1. NCBI lineage: Eukaryota > Metazoa > Arthropoda > Insecta > Hymenoptera > Chrysididae > Hedychridium > Hedychridium roseum. Next base: position 156,059 of record OZ022312.1, on the reverse strand, counting down.
TAAACCTTTTGCATCATATTTTATTTAACCTTTTTTGTAGAGTCTTTTCGTGCGAATAGGGTTGGTCACCTGACAAACCGCTTCTCGGCTTTCGCACGCGTAACTAGGGATTTTTTACCGGCGGGGATAGATGCCCATCTGAGGATGGGCTGCCATGATGGCCGAACCGTCGTAAAACTATTTACGACATATTATGGACGAACACAACAATAAAATTGATATTGACTCCAGAGATGGAACATCCACTGTGTCCACGGCGAGCACAGTGGTTGGCCCCGCAATCGCCAAGCGTAGGGCAGCCAAGTTGGCTGTTGTAAATGTGGAGCGTGTAGACCTGACACGCTTCAAGTCCCCAAACACCGGGGATATTGTGAGGGAGGGTGTGGCCGGGCCTTCCTCGTCAGGGGCGAAATCCCTGTCGAGGGCGTCCTCGGTGGCATCCCTCGCGTCTGTTGTTGGGGAGATGGAGATCTCCCCCACCCCCGTCGATGAGCCAGAGTCGGATGGCTCTGGAGTTTTTCCTCTTCCTGCCAAGCGGAAGAGGGGTAGGCCGGCTACTACTGGCCTAGGTGTTGGTCTGCTTGCCCGCAAGCAAGCAGAACAGGCGCAAGCAAAGCGCGAGAAGGAGGAGGAGGCGATGAGGATGATGCTGGATCCCTCCGTACCTGCCCCCTCCACGACCAAAAATCGAATCTTGGAGTGTAAGCTCCAAGATGAAATGGAGATGGCCCCGACACCGACCATCAATGCTCGGGTGCTCGAGCACGTCGACGCTATCAGAAAGGTAGCAGCGTGCTCGGGCAACCTGAAGGGAGAGCTGGTTAGCCAGCTATACAAAGCGGCTGCAGCTATCAAGGTAGCCATGACAACCGTATCCCTGAGAGCACAGCAATCAGGGATCGGTGAGCAGGTGGAGGACCTCCGGAGGGAAATTCAATCCCTCCGGATGGAAAATATACGCCTCCAGCAAGAGCTGGAGAAGAGATGGGAGGGCAAAGCACCTCATGCCTCGCCACCGGGAGCACGGCCACCGCGTTCTCCGGTTCGGCGCTGGGCTTCGCCGTCGCCGTCACCCCCCCGGGCACGTTCGCCCGCCAGGGTGACGACGTTTTTGAGAGAGGAGAGGGCGACGCGGGGCATACCCGAAGAGACCCTCGAGGAAAGGGTGTCTCGCGTCGTCGCGGATAAGTTGCGGGCTCTTGGAGTTCCCAAGGCCCCGCATGCAGATGTCGGTCCGTCTTCTGCACCCCTCAATGTGCAGAAGACTAATAAGCAACAGAAGAAGGCGGGGCGCAAAACGGGATCAACCGCTCCCCCACCAAGTAGCAGCAGCATACCCAAGGAAGTGCCTGCCCCGGTTCCCCCAACTTCGGCCCAGAGTAATTCCTGGGTCGAAGTTGTGGGGCGTAAGGCCAAAAGGGCAGCCAACAAGGCGGAAAAGGAGGATCCTAAAGCCCCTCCTAAACCAGGCGGTGCGGCTACAACACCCGCTCCGCCCACGCAGAAGGCTGGCCCTGCTCAAAAGGCCCCAGCCACCAAGCGGCGCCCGCCGAAGACAGCGGCGGTCGTGATTACATGCCCAGAGGGGCAATATGGGGAGACGATCCGAGCGGCCAGGGAGAAGATCGACCTGGCCGCCATTGGAATAGAAAATTTGCGCGTTAAACGCGCTTTTAGTGGTGCTCTGCTCCTCGAGGTCCCAGGAGCCGAGGGGGCCCAACGAGCTGACACCTTGGCCTCCCGAATGAGGGAGGTCATAGGTGAAAAAGAAGGAGTAAGGATAGCTCGCCCCATCAAAAAGGGCGAGTTACGAGTTCGGGGCCTGGATGACTCCGTCACGGCGGAGGAAGTTATCTCCGCCGTGGCGGAAAACGGGGGTTGTGACCCCACTTTAGTAAGGGTTGGGCCTATCAGAATGGCCCAACGTGGATTGGGCACCGCATGGGTGCAGTGTCCCTTGGCTGCGGCAATCAAAGTCGCCGCAGCCAAGACTTTAAGGGTGGGTTGGGCGAGGGCCGGCGTGGAGTTGCTGGACGACCGCCCTCTCCAGTGCTTCAAGTGCCTGGAGAGGGGGCACGTCCAGAGTCAGTGCAGCGGCACTGCTGATCGCAGTGACCGCTGCTATAGGTGTGGAGACGCCGGCCATAAAGCCCGGGAATGTAATTCCCGTGTGCGGTGCCCAGTCTGTGCCGATCTTGGTCGGCCAGCGGATCATCGAATGGGCGGGGCAAAATGCAACCCGCCCAAAAAGAAGGGCGGCGGTGGCACCGGGAGGAAGTCGACCTCGTCGGCAACCTCCCGGCCCACCGTCGCAGGGGGTTCGGGGAAGGGGGTGGGTGAGGGGAGCATTAAAACCTCCCCTCCTTTGTCTGTAAGGGTGGGCTCCTCTTCGGAGGATATGGAAGTTGGCCGGGAGGATGCCGCGAGACAAACGTAAATGTCTCTCGGCATCCTTCAGGCCAATCTTAACCACGCCCGTCAGGCCCAGGACATGTTCGTCCATGGCCTGGCGGAGCGTGGTTGTGAGCTAGGTATCGCGTCCGAGCCGTACCGTGTTCCAGATGATGACCCACGCTGGGCATCGGACACGGGCGGCTCGGTCGCGATTTTTTGTGGTGGTTCTACCCTCCCCTTCTCCGCAGTGGAGAAGGGGAGATGTTATGTCTGCGTGGAGTGGGGGCCCATCTCCGTGGTTGGGGTATATATATCCCCAAACATCGGTCTCGCCCAGTATGAGGATGTTTTGGACGGCGTGGCGGACACTGTCCGCCGCATTGCACCCCGTCCAATTATTGTTGCCGGGGACTTCAATGCCAAGTCTGAGCATTGGGGTTCCCGGAGGCGTAACGCGAGGGGCGAGGCCGTTGAGGAATGGGCAGCGGCTCTTAATTTATGTTTGTTAAATACAGGGAACGTTAGTACGTGCGTGCGGCGGCAGGGGGAATCCATCGTTGATTTATCCTTTGCAACCCCCTCCGCCGCACGTATCGTGACAGGCTGGCGGGTGTTGGAGAGCGAAACGCTTTCCGATCATCTCTATATTGAGATTAGACTCTCCAACCCCCGTCAGCAGAGCCGCTGCCCGGTGCGTGGTGATCAACCACGGAGATGGGCACTCCACAAATTAGATGAGGACAGGTTGTTGGCCGCCGTCCTCCTGGCTACATGGCCGAAGATCGGGCCACCCGGGGATCTTGATCCCCGGAATGAAGTAGGTTGGCTGCGGGGCATGTATGCGGACGTTTGTGACGCATCCATGCCCCGGGCGAAGACATGCCGCCGGAAGGCAGCGTACTGGTGGTCGTCCGACATTGCCGAGTTACGGCGTGTCGCGACGGCCACCAGGCGCCAGTTTACCCGCGCCCGAAGACGCGGGGTGGCCAGGAGGACGGAGGAGAAGTATAGGGCGTACCGGGCTGCTCGGTACGACCTGTTAGCAGCAATAAGGAAGGCCAAGGCCAGAGCTTGGGAGGAGTTGTTAGCCTCCCTTGACTCTGATCCCTGGGGACGCCCTTACCGTATGGTTTTGGGAAGGTTGCAGCGAAGGACGTCCCCAGAGACGGAGTCCATGGACCCCCAGGTCCTGGATCACGTTTTGAGCACTCTCTTCCCGGAGGACCGGGAGGGAGCTTTTTTGAATTGGAGCCTCCCCCCTACGGGGGAGATGTTTGGTGAGGACCTGGGGGTAACTCAGGAGGAGCTGGCCAGGGCCGCCGGTAAGCTTGGGGGTCGCCACAAGGCCCCCGGCCCCGACGGTGTACCTGGCCGAGTCATAGCTCTGACCTTGGCCTTCGTGTCGGATCGCCTGAGGCAGCTATTTACAAGCTGCCTCAGGCAGGGAATTTTTCCCCGAGAATGGTGTTTGGCCAGGCTCGTCCTTCTCCCAAAGAAGGGCAGACCTGCGGGCACCCCTTCGGCCTATAGGCCTTTGTGTTTGCTGGACGGGGCGGGCAAGCTCTTCGAAAGAGTAATTGCCACCCGCCTCGTCCAGCATTTATCCCGGGTAGGACCGGACCTCCACGAGGAACAGTTTGGATTCCGCGAGGGTCGCTCAACCGTAGATGCTATTCTGCGTGTGAGGGCCCTCGCGGAAAAGGAGATGGGTAAGGGCAGGGTGTTGTTGGCGGTTTCTTTGGATATCGTCAATGCCTTCAACACCCTGCCCTGGAAGGCGGTGGGGGAAGCGATGCGTTATCATCGCTTCCCCCGATACCTCGTGGAGGTGATCCGGGACTATTTCCGGGAGAGATTTCTTTTGTTCCCGACAAAGTCGGGATCTGTAGGTCGAAGGGGTGTTTCTTGCGGTGTTCCACAGGGGTCCGTTTTGGGCCCACTGCTGTGGAACATCGCCTATGACCGCGTTTTAAGGTCTGTCCTTCCCCCCGGTTCATACACCGTGTGTTACGCCGATGACACATTGGTGATGGCCGGGGGGGAGACGTGGGAGGAGGCCGTAGCACTGGCCAATTTAGCGGTGGCCTGCGTCGTGCGCGCAATTAGGGGCGTGGGTCTGCGGGTGGCCCCCCAAAAGACGGAAGCGCTATTTTTCAGCGCCAAGTCTAGGGGTAAGCCTCCCGCAGCCCACGCTATTGTGGATGGTGAGCTCGTCGTGGTGGGGGCCCAGATGCAATATCTGGGTCTTCAGTTGGATGGCGTTTTTGGTTTTGGTCCGCACTTCGGTCGTCTGGCCACCAAGGCTCTGGGCGTGGCGTCGGCTTTGAGCCGGCTCCTCCCCAACCTTGGGGGTCCCGGCGGCCGAGTGCGTCGTTTGTACGCCGGCACCGTTCTAGCCGTCGTTTTGTACGGCGCCCCCGTGTGGGCGGCTGCCATGCTGGAGGACCGGCGCATCATGTTACTGGTGCGCCGTATCCAAAGGCTGGTAGCCGTCAGAATCGCACGGGGGTATAGGACCGTGTCGGGCGAGGCCGCCTCGGCCCTGGCTGGTTTCCCCCCTCTGGAGTTACTCGCCGTCGAACGGGCAGACGTTTATGTCCAGCGGCGGGAGCTCCAGGGGAGGGGAGTTGTCTTGACCCCCAGGGTCGAGTCGGTCATTCGTAGTCAAGCTCGGCGGCGCGTGTTAGAGGAATGGGAAAGATCCCTCCTCACCCCGAAGACTAGGTCGGGGGCACGCGTCGCCGAGGCCATCCAACCCCTTCTCCGTGCATGGACGGAGAGGGGCCACGGCGAGCTGAGTTTCAGAATGACGCAGGTATTCACCGGACACGGTTGTTTCGGTGAGTACCTGCGTCATATAGGGAAGGAAAGCACGGCGCAGTGCCACCACTGCGAGGACGGCCACGAGGACACGGCGCAGCACACGCTGGCAGTTTGCCCAGCGTGGAGCGAAGAGCGTCGTGTCCTCGTGAGGTGTGTAGGGCGGAATTTGTCCCTCCCAGCATTGGTCAAGGCCATGCTGGGAGGGGAGGAGAAATGGAGGGCCGTCGCCTCCTTCTGCGAGACTGTAATGTCCCAGAAGGAGGCGGCGGAGCGGGAGAGAAGGGGGGTGACCGCCGTCGGTGCACGCACCGGCGTCGGTTAGTCCCTGGCGGGAGGGCCGGGGGTGGTACCCCGCGGGGGAGAGCGTCGCTCCCTCCGTGGGCCCACCTTCGTCACCATCCCGTCGCGGGGGGGCTATTTGGGGCTGTTAGTTTTTGGGGCTTAGGCCCCGGGAGCCGAGGATCACCGCGCGGGGACGCGGCCCTCGGCTTCGCTCCCTATTTGGGGGCGGGTGAGGGGGGCGATGGCCCCCCCCTCATCGAGGATTGAAGCCCGTATTTTCGGGCAGGGGGGCGGGGAATCTCCCCTCCCCCCCGGGTTAGAATAGGTGCGGGGGTCCCCGGAAGTAATACTTCGTAGTTCCCGGGGGCCCCCAGCATGCACCTGAGGATGGCCATCCGACGGGTTTTTAGTGGGTAAGAATCCCACATACCCCCCAGTCCCTCCCCGGGGCCTGGGGGGATCTTTTCGAAGATTTTCCCGTCGTAAAAAAAAAAAAAAAAAAAAAGGGTTCCTCCGCGTCCTCCGCGTGGGCTCCACCTTGTCGTGGTGCGGAGGCTTAAGCCGAAACCCTTCGGGGGGACGGTGAACTAAGAGAGTCCAAGCCGTCGTCGTCGGGGGTGAGTTACGGGCCTGGGTCCGTGCTCCCTCCCGGCGGCGGCGGTTGTATGAATGTGTGTGTGGATGAGATGCGGCCGGATTGTCGATGGATATTTCCGTGGAGACTAACCAAGCGGGACCAGTAATCCAGTGACCGGGGTGCATAGCTATGTCAGTACCTGACCTCTGCGGCGTAATAAACGGGAACGTAAGTCTGCCCCTTGGGGCAGCAAAGTCCGTGTGAAACCGCATGTTTAACGTGGGAAGACCGCTGGCTGTGCACTGACTGGAGCCTATCCCGGAGTTGAAGTCGGCAAAACGGGCGCATGTGTGGAGGATTACCTGACCAGTATTTCCTCATATCCTGCTAGGGGGAATAAACCCTAGCACCGTCTAGCCCGAGGTCTGGATGTGCGGGTGATCGGATCACTACGCGTCCATTCGATAGGGGTGACGTTAAACCTTTTGCATCATATTTTATTTAACCTTTTTTGTAGAGTCTTTTCGTGCGAATAGGGTTGGTCACCTGACAAACCGCTTCTCGGCTTTCGCACGCATAACTAGGGATTTTTTACCGGCGGGGATAGATGCCCATCTGCGGATGGGCTGCCATGATGGCCGAACCGTCGTAAGATTTATTACGACATAATATGGACGAGCACAAAACAAAAACTGACTCTGTATCCAGAGATGGAACATCCACTGTGTCCACGGCGAGCACAGTGGTTGGCCCCGCAATCGCCAAGCGTAGGGCAGCCAAGTTGGCTGTTATAAATGTGGAGCGTGTTGATCTGACACGCTTCAAGTCCCCAAACACCGGGGATATTATTGTGAAGGAGGGTGTGGCTGGGCCGTCCTCGTCAGGGGTGAAATCCCTGTCGAGGGCGTCCTCGGTGGCATCCCTCGCATCCGTCGTAGGGGAGATGGTGATCTCCCCTACCCCCGTCGATGACACTGAGTCAGATGGCTCAGTGACTGGCCCTCTTCCCGTCAAAAGGAAGAGGGGCAGGCCGGCTACTACCGGCCTAGGAGTTGGCCTGCTTGCTCGCAAGCAGGAGGAGCAGGCGCGCGCCAAGCGCGAAAAGGAAGAAGAGGTGGCCAGATATATACTGGACCCCTCTATACCGGCCCCCTCTACGGCCAAAAGCCGTATGTTGGAGAACCGGTTCATGGAAGAGATGTCGGATGCACCTACGCCGACTCTTAGTGCTGAACTCCTGGTGCACATAGATGCCATCAGGAAGGTGGCGGCAGGTTCGAACAATCTCAAGGGAGATTTTGTTCGGAAATTGAATGAGGCGGCTGCAGCAATCAAGGTTGCTGTGACCACCCTCACGCTAAGGGCACGAGACACGGGAGTGGACGAACAGATGGAGGAACTCCGGAGGGAAGTGCAATCCCTCCGGAAGGAGAACAAACACCTTCACCAGAAGGTGGACGAGCTGAGGTGCGCCAAAACACCTCATGCGTCGCCCCCGGGCGCGCGACCACCGCCCTCCCCGGTAAGACGCTGGGCATCGCCGTCGCCGTCACCCCCCCGGGCACGTTCGCCCGTGGAGATGACGAGCTTTGGAGGAGGAAAGGATAGGGTCACACAGGGTTTACCCCAAGAGACCCTTGAGGAACAGGTGTCCCGAGTAGTCTCGGAGAAGTTGCGGGCCCTAGGAGTTTCCAAGGCCCCGCAAGTTGATGTCGGTCCGTCTTCTGCACCCCCCAAGGTGCAGAAGACGGCGAAAGAGCAGAAGAAGGTGGGGCGTAAGGCGGAACCAACCGCCACCCCACCCAGTAGCAGCAGCAGCAGCAACGCCCAGCAAGAGGCGACTCCCCCAACACCAGCCCAGAGCACTCCCTGGGTGCAGGTCTTGGGGCGAAGAGCCAAGAAGGAGGGGAAAAAGATGGAAAAGGAGGGCCCTAAAGGTCCTCCCAAACAAAGCGGAGCGGCCACCACATCCGCCCTGCCAACGAAGAAGGCTGGATCCGCTCAGAAGGCACCAGCCTCAAAGCGGCGCCCCCCTAAGACGGCTGCGGTCGTCATCACTTGCCCAGAAGGGCAATACGGTGAGACGATCCGGGCGGCCAGGGAGAAGATCGACCTGGCCGCAATAGGCATTGAAAATTTGCGCGTCAAACGCGCCTTTAGCGGAGCTCTCCTCCTTGAGGTCCCAGGGACCGAGGGAGCTCAGCGAGCAGACACCTTGGCCTCCCGTATGAGGGAGGTCATAGGTGAAAAAGAGGGTGTCCGAATAGCTCGCCCTGTCAAGAAGGGCGAACTACGAATTCGGGGATTAGACGACTCCGTCACGGCGGAGGAAGTTATCTCCGCCGTGGCGGAAAACGGGGGTTGTGACCCCACTTTAGTAAGGGTTGGGCCAATCAGAATGGCCCAACGTGGATTGGGCACCGCATGGGTGCAGTGTCCTCTGGCTGCGGCAATCAAAGTCGCCGCAGCCAAGACTTTAAGGGTGGGTTGGGCAAGGGCCGGCGTGGAGTTGCTGGACGACCGCCCTCTCCAGTGCTTCAAGTGCCTGGAGAGGGGGCACGTCCAGAGTCAGTGCAGCGGCACTGCAGATCGCAGTGACCGCTGCTATAGATGCGGTGAGAGGGGACACAAGGCCCGGGAGTGTAATTCCCGGGTACGATGCCCAGTCTGCGCCGACTTAGGGCGGCCGGCAGACCACAGAATGGGCGGGGCAAAATGCAACCCGCCCAAGAAGAAGGGCGGCGGTGGCACCGGGGGGAAGTCGACCTCGTCGGCAACCTCCCGGCCCACCGTCGCAGGGGGTTCGGTGAAGGGGGTGAGTGAGGGGAGCGGTAAAACCTCCCCTCTTTTATCTGTAGGGGTGAGTGCCTCTTGCGAGGACATGGAAGTTGGCCGGGAGGATGCCGCGAGACAATCATAAATGTCTCTCGGCATCCTTCAGGCCAATCTTAACCACGCCCGTCAGGCCCAGGACATGTTCGTCCATGGCCTGGCGGAGCGTGGTTGTGAGCTAGGTATCGCGTCCGAGCCGTACCGTGTTCCAGATGATGACCCACGCTGGGCATCGGACACGGGCGGCTCGGTCGCGATTTTTTGTGGTGGTTCTACCCTCCCCTTCTCCGCAGTGGAGAAGGGGAGATGTTTTGTGTGTGTGGAGTGGGGGCCCATCTCCGTGGTTGGGGTATATATATCCCCAAACATCGGTCTCGCCCAGTATGAGGATGTTTTGGACGGCGTGGCGGACATTGTCCGCCGCATTGCACCCCGTCCAATTATTGTAGCCGGGGACTTCAATGCCAAGTCTGAGCATTGGGGTTCCCGGAGGCGTAACGCGAGGGGCGAGGCCGTTGAAGAATGGGCAGCGGCTTTGAATTTATGTTTGTTAAATACAGGGAACGTTAGTACGTGCGTGCGGCGGCAGGGGGAATCCATCGTTGATTTATCCTTTGCAACCCCCTCCGCCGCGCGTATCGTGACAGGCTGGCGGGTGTTGGAGAGCGAGACGCTTTCCGATCATCTCTATATTGAGATTAGACTCTCCAACCCCCGTCAGCAGAGCCGCTGCCCGGTGCGTGGTGATCAACCACGGAGATGGGCACTCCACCGTTTAGACGAGGACAAGTTGTTAGCCGCCGTCCTCCTGGCTACGTGGCCGAAGATTGGGCCCCCCGGGGAACTTGATCCCCGGAATGAAGTAGGTTGGCTTCGGGGCATGTATGCGGACGTTTGTGACGCATCCATGCCCCGGGCGAAGACATGCCGCCGGAAGGCAGCGTACTGGTGGTCGTCCGACATCGCTGAGTTACGGCGTGTCGCGACGGCCACCAGGCGCCAGTTTACCCGCGCTCGAAGACGCGGAGGAGCCAGGAGGACGGAGGAAATATATGAGGCGTATCGAGTCGCACGACATGAACTCGTCGTTGCTATTAAGAAGGCCAAGGCCAGAGCTTGGGAGGAGTTGTTAGCCTCCCTTGACTCTGATCCCTGGGGACGCCCTTACCGTATGGTTTTGGGAAGGTTGCAGCGAAGGACGTCCCCAGAGACGGAGTCCATGGACCCCCAGGTCCTGGAAAATGTTTTGAGCACTCTCTTCCCGGAGGACCGGGAGGGAGCTTTTTTGGATTGGAGCCTCCCCCCTCCGGGGGAGATGTTTGGTGAGGACCTGGGGGTAACTCAGGAGGAGCTGGCCAGGGCCGCCGGTAAGCTTGGGGGTCGTCGCAAGGCCCCCGGCCCCGACGGTGTTCCTGGCCGTGTCATTGCTCTGACCTTGGCCTTCGTGCAGGACCGCCTGAGGCAGCTGTTCACTAGCTGTCTCAGGCGGGGAATTTTCCCCCGAGAGTGGGGAATTGCCAGGCTCGTCCTGCTCCCAAAAAAGGGCAGACCAGCGGGCACCCCTTCGGCCTATAGGCCTTTGTGTTTGCTGGACGAGGTGGGCAAGCTCTTCGAAAGAGTCATTGCCAACCGCCTCGTCCAGCACCTGTCCCGGGTAGGTCCGGACCTCCACGAGGAACAGTACGGGTTCCGCGAGGGTCGCTCAACCGTAGATGCTATTCTGCGTGTGGGGGCCCTCGCGGAAAAGGAGATGGGTAGGGGCAGGGTGTTGTTGGCGGTTTCTTTGGATATCGTCAATGCCTTCAACACCCTGCCCTGGAAGGCGGTGGGGGAGGCGATGAGATACCATCGCTTCCCCCGATACCTCGTGGAGGTTATCCGGGACTATTTCCGGGACAGGCGACTCATTTACCCCGTCAAGGACGGGGGTTTTGGCCGAAGGGGTGTTTCTTGCGGGGTTCCACAGGGGTCCGTTTTGGGCCCGCTCCTGTGGAACCTCGCGTATGACCGCGTATTGAGGTCTGCCCTCCCCCTCGGTGCATCCGTAGTGTGTTACGCAGATGACACACTCGTGATGGCCGGGGGGGAGACGTGGGAGGAGGCCGTAGCCATGGCGAACTTGGCGGTGGCCTGCGTCGTGCGTGCAATTAGGTGCGTGGGTCTGCGGGTGGCCCCCCAGAAAACGGAAGCGCTTTTCTTTAGCGCCAAGTCTAGGGGTAAGCCTCCCGCAGCCCACGCTTTTGTGGATGGTGAGCTCGTCGTGGTGGGGTCCCAGATGCAGTATCTGGGTCTCCAGCTGGATGGTGTGTTTGGGTTTGTCGGCCACTTTGGTCGTCTTGGCCCCAAGGCCATGGGAGTTGCCTCGGCCCTAGGCCGATTGCTCCCCAACCTTGGTGGCCCGGGCGCCCGGGTGCGCCGGCTTTTTGCCAACACGGTTCTTGCCGTAGTAATGTACGGCGCCCCCGTCTGGGCGGCCTCCATGCTGGAGGATCGGCGCATCATTCGATTGATGCGTCGCATCCAAAAGCTGGTTGCCGTCCGGATCATACGGGGGTACAGAACCGTGTCTGGAGAGGCGGCCTCGACCCTGGCGGGTCTGCCGCCCCTGGAGCTTCTCGCCTGTGTGTACGCAGATGTGTACACACAACTGCGGGAGCTCCGGGGACAAGGCGTTGTTTTGACCCCCAGGGTCGACGCCGCGGTGAGAGATCAAGCCCGGCGGCACATGTTAGAGAGGTGGCGAGAACGCCTCTCGAACCCCGAGACAAGATCGGGGGCACGTGTCGCCGGGGCCATCCAGCCCCTTTTCCAGCAATGGCTGGACAGGGGTCACGGCGAGCTGACATATAGAGTGACGCAGGTATTCACCGGACACGGTTGTTTCGGTGAGTACCTGCGTCACATCGGGAAGGAGAGCACGGCGCAGTGCCACCACTGCGAGGACGGCCACGAGGACACGGCGCAGCACACGCTGGCAATTTGCCCAGCGTGGAGCGAAGAGCGCCGTGTCCTCGTGAGGTGTGTAGGGCGGAATTTGTCCCTCCCAGCATTGGTCAAGGCCATGCTGGGAGGGGAGGAGAAATGGAGGGCCGTCGCCTCCTTCTGCGAGACTGTAATGTCCCAGAAGGAGGCGGCGGAGCGGGAGAGAAGGGGGGTGACCGCCGTCGGTGCACGCACCGGCGTCGGTTAGTCCCTGGCGGAAGGGCCGGAGGTGGTACCCCGCGTAGGAGAGCGTCGCTCCCTCCGTGGGCCCACCTCCGTTTCCCTTCCGTCGCGGGGGGGTTATCTTTGGGGCCGTTAGTTTTTGGGGCTTAGGCCCCGGGAGCCGAGGATCACCGCGCGGGGACGCGGCCCTCGGCTCCGCTCCCTACTTGGGGGCGGGTGAGGGGGGCGATGGCCCCTCCCTCATCGAGGATTGAAGCCCGTATTTTCGGGCAGGGGGGCGGGGAATCTCTCCTCCCCCCCGGGTTAGGATAGGTGCGGGGGTCCCCGGAAGTAATACTTTGTAGTTCCCGGGGGCCCCCAGCATGCACCTGAGGATGGCCATCCGACGGGTTTTTAGTGGGTAAAAATCCCACATACCCCCCAGTCCCTCCCCGGGGCCTGGGGGGATCTTTTCGAAGATTTTCCCGTCGTAAAAAAAAAAAAAAAAAAAAAAAAAAAAGGGTTCCTCCGCGTGGGCTCCACCTTGTCGTGGTGCGGAGGCTTAAGCCGAAACCCTTCGGGGGGACGGCGAACTAAGAGAGTCCAAACCCCAGGGGCTGATAGACTTGCTCTATCAGTACGGGTCTAGCGAACCCGGGGTACCTGAGCCGGGGGCGGATGAGCGCTATCCGTCTCCTAATACCGTAAGCTCTCAGGCGGCTTCAACAACCAGTGTAGGGCGTGGCACTGGTACGTTGTCGTTCTGGGGGCCCGGGGATCTTGGCTTCACCGCCCGGATCACGAGGAAGATAACCTCTATAAAAAATTACCCCAATCTCAAGGTATGATGCGCGCCGATGGGATGAATGGCTGGAGGGTAATCCAGTCTTTAGCGATCACCTCTGGGGCACCTGCCGCACCCCAGAGTATTTAGGCCTTCCCAGGTAAGGCGGCTCTGCCTGGGTCGTATGCTTCCGACCAACTCGTGGGACCAACAATGGAGTCTAAATCATCATTAACAAACCCGACTGACATATTGGAAATCGAACCTATAGCTTCGAAAACGGACATGATTACTTGCTGCACAAAAGAGGGAGGGAAGGCCACCAAAAAGGTGGCGAAACCACGTACCAAACCCGTGGTGGTACGTGTGGAGCGGTTTGACAAACCGCGTCTGCGATCCCAACCATCGGGGATCGGGAGTGATGCAGAGAGCGTTGACGGGCGTTTAGGGAGTGATGCTAAAACCCTCTCCCGTGCGTCGTCAGTGGCGTCTCTTGCATCTGTCGTCGGGGGGATGGCTATCACCCCTGAACCGACGACGGAGCCAGAGTCGGATGGCTCTTGTGCTGGCCTTCTTCCGGCCAAACGCAAGAGGGGCAGGCCGGCTACGACCGGCTTGGGTGTTGGTCTTCTTGCCCGTAAGCAAGAAGAACAAGCGCGCGCGAAGCGCGAGAAGGAGGATGAGGAGGTCAGGATTATTCTTGACCCCTCTATACCGGCTCCATCTACGGCTAAAAGCCGTATGTTAGAGAGCCGATTTTTGGAGGAGATGTCGGTAGCACCAACGCCGACGATAGGTGCAGAATTGCTGGTCCATATAGACGCCGTTAAAAAGGTGGCGGCGTGTTCCAGCAATCTGAAGGGAGACTTAGTGAGGAAGCTCAACGAAGCTGCCGCAGCTATCAAGGTAGCCGTGACCACCCTCACCTTAAGAGCCCAAGAATCGGGCTCGGGCGGCCAGTTTGAGGAACTCCGGGGGGAAATACAGGCCCTCCGGTTGGAGAATCAGCGCCTCCACAAGAAGGTGGAGGATTTAGAGGGCGGGCAAGCACCCCACGCTTCGCCGAAAGGGGCTCGTCCTCCACGATCCCCAATAAGACGTTGGGCATCGCCATCGCCATCACCCCCACGGGTTCGTTCACCCGTGAGGGTAACGAAGTATAGGAGAGACGAGGCGTGCGAGGCACGTGACACTCCTCAACTCAATTTTGACGAGAGGGTGTCTCGTGTCGTCGCACAGACTCTACGGGACCTGGGTCTTACCCAGGCCCCACATCTAAGTGTTGGCCCCACTTCTGCATCCCCCACGGTGCAGAAGGTGGCTACGAAGAAGCCGAAGGTGGGTCCGAAGAAGGGATCAATTGCTCCCCCTCCGAGTAGTAGCAGCAGTGTCCCACCAAAGGTGACTGCCCCGGCTCCCCCCACACCGGCTCAGAGTGCTCCCTGGGTGCAGGTAATTGGGCGTAAAGCCAAAAAGGCAGTGAAGAAGGCAGAGAAGGAGGGAACCAAACCCCCTTCCAAGACAAGCGGAGCGGCTACCACAGCCGCCCCGCCTACGAAGAAGGCAGGCCCCGTGCAGAAGACTCCAACCTCCAAACGGCGCCCTCCCAAGACAGCTGCGGTCGTCATCACCTGCCCTGAGGGGCAATATGGTGAGACGATCCGCGCGGCCAGGGAGAAAATCGACCTGGCCGCTTTAGGTATTGAGAATTTGCGCGTCAAACGCGCTTTTACAGGAGCACTTTTGCTCGAAGTCCCAGGTACCGAAGGGTCACAACGCGCAGACACCTTGGCCTCCCGCATGCGGGAGGTCATTGGTGACAAGGAAGGCGTAAAGATAGCTCGCCCTGTTAAAAAGGGCGAGCTTCGTATTCGGGGTCTTGATGACTCCATTACGGCGGAGGAAGTTCTCTCCGCCGTAGCTGAAAACGGGGCATGTGACCCCTCTTTTGTGAGGGTTGGGCCAATCAGGAGGGCCCAACGTGGTTTAGGCACCGCTTGGGTGCAATGTCCTCTGACAGCGGCATTGAAAATTGCCGCTGCCAAGACTCTAAGAGTGGGATGGGTGAGGGCCGGCGTTGATCTATTGGACGACCGCCCTCTCCAGTGCTTCAAGTGCCTGGAGAGGGGGCACGTCAGGAGCCAATGCAGCGGCACTGCAGATCGCAGTGACCGCTGCTACAGATGTGGGGAGGCTGGCCACAAAGCCCGTGAGTGTAGTGGGCGCGCGCGGTGCACAGTCTGTGCCGATTTAGGTCGGCCAGCTGACCATCGGATGGGCGGGGCAAAATGCAACCCGCCCAAGAAAAAGGGCGGCGGTGGAGCCGGGAAAAAGGCGACCTCGTTGGCGTCAACTTCCCGGTCCACCGTCGTTGGGGTTTCGGGGAATGGGGTGGGTGAGGGGAGCGCTAAAACCTCCCCTCTTTTACCTGTTGGGGCGGGTTCCTCATCAGAGGATATGGAGGTTGGCCGGGGGGATGCCGAGATGCAGACTTAAATGTCACTCGGTATCCTTCAGGCCAACCTGAACCACGCCCGCCAGGCCCAGGACTTGTTCGTCCATGGTCTGTCGGAGCGTGGTTGCGAGATAGGCATCGCGGCCGAGCCGTACCGTGTTCCGCAAGATGACCCACGCTGGGCATCGGACACGGGCGGCTCGGTCGCGATTTTGTGCATAGGATCATCCCTCCCCTTCTCCTTTAAGGAAAGTGGGAGGAGTTTTGTGTGCGTGGAGTGGGGGCCCATCTCCGTGGTTGGGGTATATATATCCCCAAACATCGGTCTCGCCCAATTTGAAGATGTTTTGGACGGCGTGGCGGACATTGTCCGCCGCATTGCACCCCGTCCAGTTATTGTTGCCGGGGACTTCAATGCCAAGTCAGGGCATTGGGGTTCCCGGAGAAGGAACGCGAGGGGCGAGGCCGTCGAAGAATGGGCAGCGGCTTTGAATTTAGTCTTATTAAATACAGGGAACGTTAGTACGTGCGTGCGGCGGCAGGGGGAATCCATCGTTGATTTATCCTTTGCAACTCCCTCCGCCGCACGTATCGTTGCAAGCTGGCGGGTGCTGGAGAGCGAAACACTCTCGGATCACATGTATATCGAGATTCGACTCTCCAACCCCCGCCAGCAGAGCCGCTGCCCACCCCGTGATGAACAACCACGGAGATGGGCACTCCACAAGATGGACAGCGATAGGCTGTTGGCTGCCGTCCTTCTGGCTACTTGGCCGAAGATTGCGCCACCCGGGGACTTTGATCCCCATAAGGAAGTTAGTTGGCTTCGGGGCATGTATGCGGACGTTTGTGACGCATCCATGCCCCGAGCAAGGAGATGTCAGCGGAAGGCAGCGTATTGGTGGTCGTCCGATATCGCCGAGTTACGGCGTGTCGCGACGGCCACCAGGCGACAGTTCACCCGCGCACGTAGACGCGGGGTAGCCAGAAGGACGGCAGAGAAGTACGACGCGTACCGAGCTGCTCGGGGCGACCTCGTAACAGCTATTAAGAAGGCCAAGGCCAGAGCTTGGAAGGAGTTGTTAGCCTCCCTTGACTCTGATCCCTGGGGACGCCCTTACCGTATGGTTTTGGGAAGGTTGCAGCGAAGGACGTCCCCAGAGACGGAGTCCATGGACCCCCAGGTCCTGGATCACGTTTTGAGCACTCTCTTCCCGGAGGACCGGGAGGGAGCTTTTTTGAATTGGAGCCTCCCCCCTCCGGGGGAGATGTTTGGTGAGGACCTGGGGGTGACTCAGGAGGAGCTGGCCAGGGCCGCCGGTAAGCTTGGGGGTCGTCGCAAGGCCCCCGGCCCCGACGGTGTACCTGGCCGAGTCATAGCTCTGACCTTGGCCTTCGTGCAGGACCGCCTGAGGCAGCTATTCACTAGCTGTCTCAGGCGGGGAATTTTCCCCCGAGAGTGGGGAATTGCCAGGCTCGTCCTGCTCCCAAAAAAGGGCAGACCAGCGGGCACCCCTTCGGCCTATAGGCCTTTGTGTTTGCTGGACGAGGCGGGCAAGCTCTTCGAAAGAGTAATTGCCAACCGCCTCGTCCAGCATTTATCCCGGGTAGGACCGGACCTCCACGAGGAACAGTTTGGATTCCGCGAGGGTCGCTCAACCGTAGATGCTATTCTGCGCGTGAAGGCCCTCGCGGAAAAGGAGATGGGTAAGGGCAGGGTGTTGTTGGCAGTGTCATTAGACATAGTAAACGCCTTCAACACCCTGCCCTGGAAGGCGGTGGGGGAAGCGATGCGTTATCATCGCTTCCCCCGATACCTCGTGGAGGTGATCCGGGACTACTTCCGGGAAAGACAACTTTTGTTCCCGACAAAGTCGGGTTTTTTGGGTCGAAGGGGTGTTTCGTGCGGTGTTCCACAGGGGTCCGTTTTGGGCCCACTGCTGTGGAACATCGCCTATGACCGCGTTTTAAGGTCTGTCCTTCCCCCCGGTTCATACACCGTGTGTTACGCCGATGACACATTGGTGATGGCCGGGGGGGAGACGTGGGAGGAGGCCGTAGCACTGGCCAATTTAGCGGTGGCCTGCGTCGTGCGCGTTATTGGGAGCGTGGGTTTGCGGGTGGCCCCCCAAAAGACGGAAGCGCTATTTTTTAGCGCCAAGTCAAGGGGTAAGCCTCCCGCGGCCCACGTCTTTGTGGATGGTGAGCTCGTCGTGGTGGGGGCCCAGATGCAATATCTGGGTCTTCAGTTGGATGGCGTTTTTGGGTTTGGTCCGCACTTCGGTCGTCTGGCCACCAAGGCTCTGGGCGTGGCGTCGGCTTTGAGCCGGCTCCTCCCCAACCTTGGGGGTCCCGGCGGCCGAGTGCGACGTTTGTACGCCGGCACCGTCCTAGCCGTCGTTTTATACGGCGCCCCCGTGTGGGCGGCTGCCATGCTGGAGGACCGGCGCATCATGTTACTGGTGCGCCGTATCCAAAGGCTGGTAGCCGTCAGAATCGCACGGGGGTATAGGACCGTGTCGGGCGAGGCCGCCTCGGCCCTGGCTGGTTTCCCCCCCCTGGAGTTGCTCGCCGTCGAACGGGCAGACGTTTATGTCCAGCGGCGGGAGCTCCAGGGGAGGGGAGTTGTCTTGACCCCCAGGGTCGAGTCGGTCATTCGTAGTCAGGCTCGGCGGCGCGTGTTAGAGGAATGGGAAAGATCCCTCCTCACCCCGAAGACTAGGTCGGGGGCACGCGTCGCCGAGGCCATCCAACCCCTTCTCCGGGCATGGACGGAGAGGGGCCACGGCGAGCTGAGTTTCAGGATGACGCAGGTATTCACCGGACACGGTTGTTTCGGTGAGTACCTGCGTCACATCGGGAAGGAAAGCACGGCGCAGTGCCACCACTGCGAGGACGGCCACGAGGACACGGCGCAGCACACGCTGGCAGATTGCCCAGCGTGGAGCGAAGAGCGCCGTGTCCTCGTGAGGTGTGTAGGGAGGAACTTGTCCCTCCCAGCATTGGTCAAGGCCATGCTGGGAGGGGAGGAGAAATGGAGGGCCGTCGCCTCCTTCTGCGAGACTGTAATGTCCCAGAAGGAGGCGGCGGAGCGGGAGAGAAGGGGGGTGGCCGTCGTCGGTGCACGCACCGGCGTCGGTTAGTCCCTGGCGGGAGGGCCGGGGGTGGTACCCCACGTAGGAGAGCGTAGCTCCCTCCGTGGGCCCACCTCCGTCACCCTCCCGTCGCGGGGGGTTATTTCGGGGCTGTTAGTTTTTGGGGCTTAGGCCCCGGGAGCCGAGGATCACCGCGCGGGGACGCGGCCCTCGGCTCCGCTCCCTATTTGGGGGCGGGTGAGGGGGGCGATGGCCCCCCCCTCATCGAGGATTGAAGCCCGTATTTTCGGGCAGGGGGGCGGGGGGAATCTCCCCTCCCCCCCGGGTTAGGATAGGTGCGGGGGTCCCCGGAAGTAATACTTTGTAGTTCCCGGGGGCCCCCAGCATGCACCTGAGGATGGCCATCCGACGGGTTTTTAGTGGGTAAGAATCCCACATACCCCCCAGTCCCTCCCCGGGGCCTGGGGGGATCTTTTCGAAGATTTTCCCGTCGTTAAAAAAAAAAAAAAAAAAAAAAGGGTTCCTCCGCGTGGGCTCCACCTTGTCGTGGTGCGGAGGCTTAAGCCGAAACCCTTCGGGGGGACGGCGAACTAAGAGAGTCCAAACCCCAGGGGCTGATAGACTTGCTCTATCAGTACGGGTCTAGCGAACCCGGGGTACCTGAGCCGGGGGCGGATGAGCGCTATCCGTCTCCTAATACCGTAAGCTCTCACGCGGCTTCAACAACCAGTGCAGGGCGTGGCACTGGTACGTTGTCGTTCTGGGGGCCCGGGGATCTTGGCTTCACCGCCCGGATCACGAGGTAGAAAACCTCTATAAAAAATCACCCCAATCCTAAGGTATGATGCGCGCCGATGGGATGAATGGCTGGAGGGTAATCCAGTCTTTAGCGATCACCTCTGGGGCACCTGCCGCACCCCAGAGTATTTAGGCCTTCCCAGGTAAGGCGGCTCTGCCTGGGTCGTATTTTTCCGACCAACTCGTGGGACGAAAATGGATTCCTATTTTTCTACAAAAACTGATTTGGACACATTGGCAACAGACACTGGCATGGCTACCGGTACTGATTTGACCTCTGGCGAAGCGGATGGTGGTGATCTTCTCATCACTAGGGACTCCTTGTGCCCTAAACCGGCGGTGGTGAAGGTGGAGCGCCTTGATAGGCCCTTTTTGAGGTCCTGGGCGCACCAACGAGCCCAAACATTGGGGCTTGCGGATGCTATCGCGGGGCCGTCCGGGTCAGGGCCCAGTTCCCTGTCCCGGGCGTCCTCCGTCGCTTCCATTAGCTCCGTTGATGGCAGCGCGGCGGAAATGGTGGTCAGTGGCGATGACACGGACGTTTCCGTGTCTCTCTCTGGCCTCCTTCCCGCCAAGAGGAAGAGGGGCAGACCAGCGACAACTGGTCTGGGCGTTGGCCTCCTTGCTCGCAAACTGGAGCAGGAGGCCCGCGCGAAGAAGGAAAGGGAAGAGGAGGCGATCAGGAGGATCTTAGATCCTACTGTCCCGCCCCCTTCCCCTTCGGCGAAACAACGGCAGGCGGAGGACAGGGTCATCGAGGAGATCTCGGGGGCCCCTACTCATGACCTGTCTGCGGAGATGTTGGCGCACGTGGCCACTATTAAAAAGGTGGCTTCGTGCTCCAACAATCTTAAGGGTGACCTGGTCAGGAAGATGAACGAGGCAGTCATCTTCCTGAAGGCAGCCACAACTACCTTGGCGGTCCGTGCCCAGGAAACTGGGCACAGTACGAGCCTTGAGGCTCTCCGGAGGGAGGTCACTTCCCTTCGGGAAGACAACAGGCGCCTCCAACAGGAGGTGAAGAGGATGCGGGAGGAGAGGCTTGCCCCTCCTCCTCGGGTGGCAACACCATCGCCACCGCGAAGGATGTCACATCCTCCGCCGCCGCGGTCCCCATCACCGACGGCGAGGACGTGGCACTCCCCTGTCAGGGGGAGAAGTAGGGAGCGTTCTTCCTCTCCTGTTCCACTTGTGGAACGACAGGAGAGGAAGAAGAAGAAGAAGGAGGGAAGCATTGCTTCCCAAAGTGGGCCTCGGGCCCGGGAGTCCGCCCTTTTTAGGGCGCCTGCGGGGCCTCTGGCCCCGAAACCCGCCCTTCTAAGGGCGTCTTCGGGGCCTTCGGGCTCAAAACCCGCCCTTCTAAGGGCGTCTTCGGGGCCTTCGGGCCGGGAACCCGCCCTTCTAAGGGCGTCTTCGGGGTCTAGGACCCAGAAATCCGCCCTTTTAAGGGCGACGCCCCCTGCTCCTGCGCCACCTGCCTCCACCCAATCGTGGGCGCAGGTGGTTGGCAGGAAGGCCAAGAGGGCGCAGAAGGTGGCTGCCACCGAGGCCAATGTGCCTCGGCCGGCAGCTAGGAAGGCAGCACCAGCGGCCAAGCCGGTGAAAGCTGCCGTCAAACGGCAGCCAAAGACGGCAGCAATTGCCCTTACTTGCCCCGAGGGCAAATACGCGGACGCAGTCCGCATGGTAAGGTCCTCGATTGACCTGCAGACTGTCGGTGTCGACAGCCTGCGGATCAAACGGGCTTACACCGGGGCTCTATTAATAGAGATCCCCGGCGAGGAGAGGGCGATGAAGGCCGATGCCCTCGCCCATAAAATGAGGGACGCCCTCAAAGACATGGAGGGGGTCAAGGTGGCCCGCCCTGTCAAAATGGGGGAGCTGAGGCTCCGCGGATTGGATCCCTCCGTCACGACGGAGGAGGCTATATCCGCGGTGGCATGTGTTGGGGGCTGTGACCCCACCGCTGTCACCGCGGGTATAATTCGGGCAGCACCCAGGGGTCTCGGGACCCTGTGGGTCAGGTGCCCACTTAGTGCGGCCGTCAAGGCCGTTAAATCGGGGCCCTTGTCCATTGGTTGGACAAGGGCGAAGGTGGAGATGCTGGAGGCAAGGCCCCTCCAGTGTTTTAGGTGCCTCGAAAAGGGGCACGTGGCGGCAAATTGTAAGAGCGGCCCCGATAGACGGGACCGCTGTTACAGGTGTGGTGTGGCGGGGCACATAGCCCGGGACTGCGCCTCCCAAGTAAACTGCGCACTTTGCGCAGACCTTGGGAGGCCAGCCAACCACCGTTTGGGGGGTCCTAAATGCACCCCCCCCAAACGGGGGAAGACGGGAGGGGAGGAGGTGGCGAAGAAGAAGCCCCCGCCAAAAAAGGCGGGGACTTCTTCAAAGCCCAAGGCTCCGCTTAGAGCGGATAATATGGAGGTGACGCATTAGCGTCTTTGTGGGCACCATTTGGTGCCATTTTGGGCCAGACCATCGGCCCGGGGGCTGGGGAGTACCACGCGGGGACGTGGCCCCAGCTCCGCTCCCTATTTGGGGGCAGGTGAGGAGGCGTTGGCCCCTCCTCACCAGGGAAGGAGCCCAATCATGGGCTGAGGGGGGGGTATTCGCCGGCAATATTTGCCTCTGGATGCCCCCCCCTCCGGGCTAGGTTTATAATGCAGGGGACTGCCTGGATGTAATATTAAATAGTTCCCGGGCAGTCCCCTAACGCATTGAGGAAGGCCAACCGTCGAGTTTTTAGTGAGTAAGAATCTCACATAACCACCAGCCCCTCCCCGGGGGTTGGTGGTATCTTCTAGAAGATTTTCTCGACGTAAAAAAAAAAAAAAAAAAAAAAAAGGGTTAGAGTGGGTTAACCCCAGGGGCTGATAGACTTGCTCTATCAGTACGGGTCTAGCGAACCCGGGGTACCTGAGCCGGGGGCGGATGAGCGCTATCCGTCTCCTAATACCGTAAGCTCTCAGGCGGCTTCAACAACCAGTGCAGGGCGTGGCACTGGTACGTTGTCGTTCTGAGGGCCCGGGGATCTTGGCTTCACCGCCCGGATCACGAGGTAGAAAACCTCTATAAAAAATCACCCCAATCCTAAGGTATGATGCGCGCCGATGGGATGAATGGCTGGAGGGTAATCCAGTCTTTAGCGATCACCTCTGGGGCACCTGCCGCACCCCAGAGTATTTAGGCCTTCCCAGGTAAGGCGGCTCTGCCTGGGTCGTATTTTTCCGACCTACTCGTGGGACGAAAATGGATTCCTATTTTTCTGACAAAACTGATATGGACACTTTGGCAGCTGACACAGGCATGACTACGGTTACAGATTTGACCTCTGGCGAGAAGGATGGTGATGAATTACTCATCACGAGGGACTCATTGTGCCCTAAACCGGCGGTGGTGAGAATGGAGCGCCTAGATAGGCCGTTTTTGCGGTCTTGGGCGCAACAACGATCGCAAACATCGGGGATCGTGGGGGCCATTGCGGGGCCGTCCGGGTCAGGGCCCAGTTCCCTGTCCCGGGCGTCCTCCGTTGCCTCCATTAGCTCCGTTGATGGCAGCGCGGCGGAGATGGTGGTCGGGGACGATGACTCGGATGTTTCCGTGTCCGTCTCCGGCCTCCTTCCCGCCAAGAGGAAGAGGGGCAGACCAGCGACCACAGGTCTGGGCGTCGGCCTCCTTGCTCGTAAATTAGAGCAGGAGGCCCGCGCGAAGAAGGAAAGGGAGGAGGAGGCGTTAAGGAGGATCTTAGATCCTACTGTCCCGCCCCCTCCCCCTTCGGCGAAACAACGGCAGGCGGAGGACAGGGTCATCGAGGAGATCTCGGAGGCCCCTACTCCTGACCTGTCGGCGGGGATGTTGGCGCACGTGGCCACTATTAGAAAGGTGGCTTCGTGCTCCAATAATCTTAAAGGAGATCTGGTCAGGAAGATGAACGAGGCAGTCATCTTCCTGAAGGCAGCCACCACTACCCTGGCGGTTCGTGCCCAGGAAACTGGGCACAGTACGAGCCTGGAGGCCCTCCGGAGGGAAATCACTTCCCTTCGCGAGGACAACCGACGCCTCCAACAGGAGGTGAAGAGGATGCGGGAGGAGAGGCTTGCCCCTCCTCCTCGGGTGGCAACACCATCGCCACCGCGAAGGATGTCACATCCTCCGCCGCCGCGGTCCCCATCACCGACGGCGAGGACGTGGCACTCCCCTGTCAGGGGGAGAAGTAGGGAGCGTTCTTCCTCTCCTGTTCCACTTGTGGAACGACAGGAGAGGAAGAAGAAGAAGAAGGAGGGAAGCATTGCTTCCCAAAGTGGGCCTCGGGCCCGGGAGTCCGCCCTTTTTAGGGCGCCTGCGGGGCCTCTGGCCCCAAAACCCGCCCTTCTAAGGGCGTCTTCGGGGCCTTCGGGCTCAAAACCCGCCCTTCTAAGGGCGTCTTCGGGGCCTTCGGGCCGGGAACCCGCCCTTCTAAGGGCGTCTTCGGGGTCTAGGACCCAGAAATCCGCCCTTTTAAGGGCGACGCCCTCTGCTCCTGCGCCACCTGCCTCCACCCAATCGTGGGCGCAGGTGGTTGGCAGGAAGGCCAAGAGGGCGCAGAAGGTGGCTGCCACCGAGGCCAATGTGCCTCGGCCGGCAGCTAGGAAGGCAGCACCAGCGGACAAGCCGGTGAAAGCTGCCGTCAAACGGCAGCCAAAGACGGCAGCAATTGCCCTTACTTGCCCCGAGGGCAAATACGCGGACGCAGTCCGCATGGTAAGGTCCTCGATTGACCTGCAGACTGTCGGTGTCGACAGCCTGCGGATCAAACGGGCTTACACCGGGGCTCTATTAATAGAGATCCCCGGCGAGGAGAGGGCGATGAAGGCCGATGCCCTCGCCCATAAAATGAGGGACGCCCTCAAAGACATGGAGGGTGTCAAGGTGGCCCGCCCTGTCAAAATGGGGGAGCTGAGGCTCCGCGGATTGGATCCCTCCGTCACGACGGAGGAGGCTATATCCGCGGTGGCATGTGTTGGGGGCTGTGACCCCACCGCTGTCACCGCGGGTATAATTCGGGCAGCACCCAGGGGTCTCGGGACCCTGTGGGTCAGGTGCCCACTTAGTGCGGCCGTCAAGGCCGTTAAATCGGGGCCCTTGTCCATTGGTTGGACAAGGGCGAAGGTAGAGATGCTGGAGGCAAGGCCCCTCCAGTGTTTTAGGTGCCTCGAAAAGGGGCACGTGGCGGCAAATTGTAAGAGCGGCCCCGATAGACGGGACCGCTGTTACAGATGCGGTGTGGCGGGGCACATAGCCCGGGACTGCGCCTCCCAAGTGAACTGCGCACTTTGCGCAGACCTTGGGAGGCCAGCCAACCACCGTTTGGGGGGTCCCAAATGCACCCCCCCCAAACGGGGGAAGACGGGAGGGGAAGAGGTGGCGAAGAAGCCGCCGTCAAAAAAGGCGGCGACTTCTTCAAAGCCCAAGGCTCCGTCTAGAGCGGAGAAAATGGAGGTGACGCACTAGCGTCTTTTTGGGCACCATTTGGTGCCATTTTGGGCCAGACCATCGGCCCGGGGGCTGGGGAGTACCACGCGGGGACGTGGCCCCAGCTCCGCTCCCTATTTGGGGGCAGGTGAGGAGGCGTTGGCCCCTCCTCACCAGGGAAGGAGCCCAATCATGGGCTGAGGGGGGGGTATTCACTGGCAACCTTTGCCTTGAATGCCCCTCCCTCCGGGTTAGGTTTATAATGCAGGGGACTGCCTGGATGTAATAATAAATAGTTCCCGGGCAGTCCCCTAACGCATTGAGGAAGGCCAACCGTCGAGTTTTTAGTGAGTAAGAATCTCACATAACCACCAATCCCTCCCCGGGGGTTGGTGGTATCTTCTAGAAGATTTTCTCGACGTAAAAAAAAAAAAAAAAAAAAAAAAAAAAAAAAAAAAAAAAAAAGGGTTAGAGTGGGTTCCTCCGCGTGGACTCCACCTTGTCGTGGTGCGGAGGCTTAAGCCGAAACCCTTCGGGGGGACGGCGAACTAAGAGAGTCCAAACCCCAGGGGCTGATAGACTTGCTCTATCAGTACGGGTCTAGCGAACCCGGGGTACCTGAGCCGGGGGCGGATGAGCGCTATCCGTCTCCTAATACCGTAAGCTCTCAGGCGGCTTCAACAACCAGTGCAGGGCGTGGCACTGGTACGTTGTCGTTCTGGGGGCCCGGGGATCTTGGCTTCACCGCCCGGATCACGAGGTAGAAAACCTCTATAAAAAATCACCCCAATCCTAAGGTATGATGCGCGCCGATGGGATGAATGGCTGGAGGGTAATCCAGTCTTTAGCGATCACCTCTGGGGCACCTGCCGCACCCCAGAGTATTTAGGCCTTCCCAGGTAAGGCGGCTCTGCCTGGGTCGTATTTTTCCGACCAACTCGTGGGACGAAAATGGATTCCTATTTTTCTACAAAAACTGATTTGGACACATTGGCAACAGACACTGGCATGGCTACCGGTACTGATTTGACCTCTGGCGAAGCGGATGGTGGTGATCTTCTCATCACTAGGGACTCCTTGTGCCCTAAACCGGCGGTGGTGAAGGTGGAGCGCCTTGATAGGCCCTTTTTGAGGTCCTGGGCGCACCAACGATCCCAAACATTGGGGCTTGCGGATGCTATTCCGGGGCCGTCCGGGTCAGGGCCCAGTTCCCTGTCCCGGGCGTCCTCGGTTGCCTCCATTAGCTCCATTGATGGTAGCGCGGCGGAGATGGTGGTCGGGGACGATGACTCGGATGTTTCCGTGTCTGTCTCCGGCCTCCTTCCCGCCAAGAGGAAGAGGGGCAGACCAGCGACCACAGGTCTGGGCGTTGGCCTTCTTGCTCGTAAACTCGAGCAGGAGGCCCGCGCGAAGAAGGAAAGGGAGGAGGAGGCGTTAAGGAGGATCTTAGATCCTACTGTCCCGCCTCCTCCCCCTTCGGCGAAACAACGGCAGGCGGAGGACAGGGTCATCGAGGAGATCTCGGAGGCCCCTACTCCTGACCTGTCGGCGGGGATGTTGGCGCACGTGGCCACCATTAGAAAGGTGGCTTCGTGCTCCAATAATCTGAAGGGTGACCTGGTCAGGAAGATGAACGAGGCGGTCATCTTCCTGAAGGCAGCCACCACTACCCTGGCAGTTCGTGCCCAGGAAACTGGGCACAGTACGAGCATGGAGGCACTCCGGAGGGAAGTCACTTCCCTTCGCGAGGACAACTGGCGCCTCCAACAGGAGGTGAAGAGGATGCGGGAGGAGAGGCTTGCCCCTCCTCCTCGGGTGGCAACACCATCGCCACCGCGAAGGATGTCACATCCTCCGCCGCCGCGGTCCCCATCGCCGACGGCGAGGACGTGGCGCTCCCCTGTGAGGGGGAGAAGTAGGGAGCGTTCTTCCTCTCCTGTTCCGCTTGTGGAACGACAGGAGAGGAAGAAGAAGAAGAAGGAGGGAAGCACTGCTTCCCAAAGTGGGCCTCAGGCCCGGGAGTCCGCCCTTTTCAGGGCGCCTGCGGGGCCTCTGGCCCCAAAACCCGCCCTTCTAAGGGCGTCTTCGGGGCCTTCGGGCTCAAAACCCGCCCCTTTAGGGGCGTCTTCGGGGCCTTCGGGCCGGGAACCCGCCCTTCTAAGGGCGTCTTCGGGGTCTAAGGCCCAGAAATCCGCCCTTTTAAGGGCGACGCCCTCTGCTCCTGCGCCACCTGCCTCCACTCAATCGTGGGCGCAGGTGGTCGGCAGGAAGGCCAAGAGGGCGCAGAAGGTGGCTGCCACCGAGGCCAATGTGCCTCGGCCGGCAGCTAAGAAGGCAGCACCAGCGGCCAAGCCGGTGAGAGCTGCCGTAAAAAGGCAGCCAAAGACGGCAGCAATTGCCCTCACTTGCCCCGAGGGCAAATACGCGGACGCTGTCCGCATAGTACGGAGCGCAATTGACCTGCAGGCTGTTGGGATCGACAACCTGCGGGTCAAACGAGCTTATACCGGGGCCCTCTTAATAGAGATCCCCGGCGAGGAGAGGGCGATGAAGGCTGATGCCCTCGCCCATAAAATGAGGGACGCCCTCCAAAACATGGAGGGGATTAAAGTGGCCCGCCCTATAAAAATGGGCGAGCTTAGGATCCGCGGGCTGGATCCCTCCGTCACTGCGGAGGAGACGACAGCCGCGGTGGCACGAGTGGGGGGCTGTGACCCCACCGCTGTCACCGCGGGTGTGATCAGGGCGACACCCAGGGGTCTTGGGACCCTCTGGGTCAGGTGCCCCCTTAATGCGGCCGTCAAGGTCGCGAAATCGGGGCCCTTGTCCATTGGTTGGACAAGGGCGAAGATTGAAATGCTGGAGGCAAGGCCCCTCCAGTGTTTTAGGTGCCTCGAAAAGGGGCACGTGGCGGCAAATTGTAAGAGCGGCCCCGATAGACGGGACCGCTGTTACAGGTGTGGTGTGGCGGGGCACATAGCCCGGGACTGCGCCTCCCAAGTGAACTGCGCACTTTGCGCAGACCTTGGGAGGCCAGCCAACCACCGTTTGGGGGGTCCTAAATGCACCCCCCCCAAACGGGGGAAGACGGGAGGGGAGGAGGTGGCGAAGAAGCCCCCGCCAAAAAAGGCGGGGACTTCTTCAAAGCCCAAGGCTCCGCTTAGAGCGGATAATATGGAGGTGACGCATTAGCGTCTTTTTGGGCACCATTTGGTGCCATTTTGGGCCAGACCATCGGCCCGGGGGCTGGGGAGCACCACGCGGGGACGTGGCCCCAGCTCCGCTCCCTATTTGGGGGCAGGTGAGGAGGCGTTGGCCCCTCCTCACCAGGGAAGGAGCCCAATCATGGGCTGAGGGGGGGGTATTCACTGGCAACCTTTGCCTTGAATGCCCCTCCCTCCGGGTTAGGTTTGTAATGCAGGGGACTGCCTGGATGTAATATTAAATAGTTCCCGGGCAGTCCCCTAACGCATTGAGGAAGGCCAACCGTCGAGTTTTTAGTGAGTAAGAATCTCACATAACCACCAATCCCTCCCCGGGGGTTGGTGGTATCTTTTAGAAGATTTTCTCGACGTAAAAAAAAAAAAAAAAAAAAAAAAAAGGGTTAGAGTGGGTTCCTCCGCGTGGACTCCACCTTGTCGTGGTGCGGAGGCTTAAGCCGAAACCCTTCGGGGGGACGGCGAACTAAGAGAGTCCAAGCCGTCGTCGTCGGGGGTGAGTCACGGGCCTGGGTCCGTGCTCCCTCCCGGCGGCGGCGGTTGTATGAATGTGTGTGTGAATGAGATGCGGCCGGGTTGTCGATGGATATTTCCGTGGAGACTAATCAAGCGGGACCAGTAATCCCGTGACCGGGGTGTATAGCTATGTCAGTACCTGACCTCTGCGGCGTAATAAACGGAACCGTAAGTCTGCCCCTTGGGGCAGCAAAGACCGTGTGAAACCGCATGTTCAACGTGGGAAGACCGCTGGCTGTGCACTGACTGGAGCCTATCCCGGAGTTGAAGTCGGCAGAACGGGCGCATGTGTGGAGGATTATCTGACCAGTATTTCCTCATATCCTGCTAGGGGGAATATACCCTAGCACCGTCTAGCCCGAGGTCTGGATGTGCGGGTGATCGGATCACTACGCGTCCATTCGATAGGGGTGACGTTAAACCTTTTGCATCATATTTTATTTAACCTTTTTTGTAGAGTCTTTTCGTGCGAATAGGGTTGGTCACCTGACAAACCGCTTCTCGGCTTTCGCACGCATAACTAGGGATTTTTTACCGGCGGGGATAGATGCCCATCTGCGGATGGGCTGCCATGATGGCCGAACCGTCGTAAGACTTTTACGACTTACGATTATGGACGACACCAAACAAAAAAATTCTGCTTCCAGTGATGGAACATCCTCTGTGTCTGTGGCGAGCACAGTGGTTGGCCCCGCAATCGCCAAGAGGAGGGCAGCCAAGTTGGCTGTAGTCAGCGTGGAGCGAGTTGACTTGACTCGCTTCAAGTCCCCTGATACCGGGGATAGTATGGAGAAGGAGGGTGCGGCCGGGCCGTCCACGTCAGGAGCGAAATCCCTGTCGAGGGCGTCCTCGGTGGCTTCCCTCGCGTCTGTTGTCGGGGGGATGGCCATCACCCCTGACCCCATGACCGAGCCAGAATCGGATGGCTCTGGAATTTGCCCCCTTCCTGCCAAACGGAAGAGGGGTAGGCCGGCCACGACCGGCTTGGGTGTTGGCCTGCTTGCCCGCAGGCAAGAAGAACAGGCACGCGCCAAGCGCGAGAAGGAGGAAGAGGAGGTCAAGTATATTCTTGACCCCTCTATACCTGCTCCCTCTACGGCCAAAAGCCGTATATTAGAGAGCCGTTTTACGGAGGAGATGTCGGTAGCCCCAACGCCGACAATCAGTGCTGAGCTGCTGGTGCACATCGACGTCGTCAAGAAGGTGGCGGCGTGCTCCAGCAATCTCAAAGGAGATTTTGTGAGGAAGTTGAATGAGGCGGCCGCTGCGATCAAGGTCGCTGTGACCACGCTCACTCTTAGGGCGCGTGACACTGGAGCAGGCGACCAAATGGAAGAACTCCGGAGGGAAATACAATCCCTCCGAATGGAGAATAGGCACCTTCAGCAGAAGGTTAAGGAATTGCGGTGCCCCAAAGCACCCCACGCTTCACCACCGGGCGCGCGACCGCCACGCTCCCCGGTTAGGCGATGGGCTTCGCCGTCACCGTCACCCCCCCGGGCACGTTCGCCCGCGAGGGTGACGACGTTTTTGGGAGAGGAGAGGACGACGCAGGGCATACCTCAAGAGACCCTTGAGGAGAGGGTGTCTCGCGTCGTCGCGGAAAAGTTGCGGGACCTAGGAGTTCCCAAGGCCCTGCAAAATGATGTCGGTCCGTCTTCCGCACCCCTCAAGGCGCAGAAGGCGGTGAAAGAGAAGAAGAAGGCGGGAAGCAAGGCGGAACCAACCGCCACCCCACCCAGTAGCAACAGCAGCAACAACGCCCAGCAAGAGGCGACTCCCCCCACACCGGCCCAGAGCAATTCCTGGGTGCAGGTTTTGGGGCGAAGAGCCAAAAAAGAGGGGAAGAAGACGGATAAGGAGGGTCCTAAAGCCCCTCCCAAACCAGGTGGTGCGGCTTCAACACCCGCTCCGCCCACGCAGAAGGCTGGCCCAGCTCAGAAGGCCCCAGCCACTAAGCGGCGCCCCCCCAAGACGGCAGCGGTCGTCATAACCTGCCCTGAGGGGCAATATGGCGAAACGATCCGAGCGGCCAGGGAGAAGATCGACCTGGCCGCAATAGGAATTGAAAATTTGCGCGTCAAACGCGCTTTTAGCGGAGCTCTCCTCCTCGAGGTCCCAGGGGCCGAGGGAGCTCAGCGAGCGGACACCTTGGCCTCCCGAATGAGGGAGGCCATAGGTGATAAGGAAGGTGTGCGGATAGCTCGCCCCGTAAAAAAGGGCGAGCTTCGAATACGGGGTTTGGATGACTCCGTCACGGCGGAGGAAGTTCTCTCCGCCGTGGCGGAAAATGGGGCTTGTGAGCCCTCTTTAGTTAAAGTTGGCCCGATTAGAATGGCCCAACGTGGACTAGGCACCGTATGGGTGCAATGTCCTCTGACAGCGGCACTGAAAATTGCCGCTGTCAAGACATTAAAAGTAGGGTGGGTGAGGGCCAGCGTGGAGTTGCTGGACGACCGCCCTCTCCAGTGCTTCAAGTGCCTGGAGAGGGGGCACGTCCAAAGTCAGTGCAGCGGCACTGCAGACCGCAGTGACCGCTGCTATAGATGCGGTGAGAGGGGACACAAGGCCCGGGAGTGTAATTCCCGGGTACGATGCCCAGTCTGCGCCGACTTAGGGCGGCCGGCAGACCACAGAATGGGCGGGGTGAAATGCAACCCGCCCAAGAAGAAGGGCGGCGGTGGCACCGGGGGGAAGTCGACCTCGTCGGCAACCTCCCGGCCCACCGTCGCAGGGGGTTCGGGGAAGGGGGTGAGTGAGGGGAGCGGTAAAACCTCCCCTCTTTTATCTGTAGGGGTGAGTGCCTCTTGCGAGGACATGGAAGTTGGCCGGGAGGATGCCGCGAGACAATCATAAATGTCTCTCGGCATCCTTCAGGCCAATCTTAACCACGCCCGTCAGGCCCAGGACATGTTCGTCCATGGCCTGGCGGAGCGTGGTTGTGAGCTAGGTATCGCGTCCGAGCCGTACCGTGTTCCAAATGATGACCCACGTTGGGCATCGGACACGGGCGGCTCGGTCGCGATTTTTTGTGGTGGTTGTACCCTCCCCTTCTCCGCAGTGGAGAAGGGGAGATGTTTTGTGTGTGTGGAGTGGGGGCCCATCTCCGTGGTTGGGGTATATATATCCCCAAACATCGGTCTCGCCCAGTATGAGGATGTTTTGGACGGCGTGGCGGACATAGTCCGCCGCATTGCACCCCGTCCAATTATTGTAGCCGGGGACTTCAATGCCAAGTCTGAGCATTGGGGTTCCCGGAGGCGTAACGCGAGGGGCGAGGCCGTTGAAGAATGGGCAGCGGCTCTTAATTTAGTTTTGTTAAATTCGGGTAGTACTAGTACGTGCGTGCGGCGACAGGGGGAATCTATTGTGGATTTATCTTTTGCAACCCCCTCCGCCGCACGCATCGTGACAGGCTGGCGGGTGTTGGAGAGCGAAACGCTTTCCGATCATCTCTATATTGAGATTAGACTCTCCAACCCCCGTCAGCAGAGCCGCTGCCCGGTGCGTGGTGATCAACCACGGAGATGGGCACTCCACAAATTAGATGAGGACAGGTTGTTGGCCGCCGTCCTCCTGGCTACATGGCCGAAGATCGGGCCACGCGGGGATCTTGATCCCCGGAATGAAGTAGGTTGGCTGCGGGGCATGTATGCGGACGTTTGTGACGCATCCATGCCCCGGGCGAAGACATGCCGCCGGAAGGCAGCGTACTGGTGGTCGTCCGACATTGCCGAGTTACGGCGTGTCGCGACGGCCACCAGGCGCCAGTTTACCCGCGCCCGAAGACGCGGGGTGGCCAGGAGGACGGAGGAGAAGTATAGGGCGTACCGGGCTGCTCGGTACGACCTGTTAGCAGCAATAAGGAAGGCCAAGGCCAGAGCTTGGGAGGAGTTGTTAGCCTCCCTTGACTCTGATCCCTGGGGACGCCCTTACCGTATGGTTTTGGGAAGGTTGCAGCGAAGGACGTCCCCAGAGACGGAGTCCATGGACCCCCAGGTCCTGGATCACGTTTTGCAGACTCTCTTCCCGGAGGACCGGGAGGGAGCCTTTTTGGATTGGAGCCTCCCCCCTCCGGGGGAGATGTTTGGTGAGGACCTGGGGGTATCTCAGGAGGAGCTGGCCAGGGCCGCCGGTAAGCTTGGGGGTCGTCGCAAGGCCCCCGGCCCCGACGGTGTTCCTGGCCGTGTCATTGCTCTGACCTTGGCCTTCGTGCAGGACCGCCTGAGGCAGCTATTCACTAGCTGTCTCAGGCGGGGAATTTTCCCCCGAGAGTGGGGAATTGCCAGGCTCGTCCTGCTCCCAAAGAAGGGCAGACCAGCGGGCACCCCTTCGGCCTATAGGCCTTTGTGTTTGCTGGACGAGGCGGGCAAGCTCTTCGAAAGAGTAATTGCCAACCGCCTCGTCCAGCATTTATCCCGGGTAGGACCGGACCTCCACGAGGAGCAGTATGGATTCCGCGGGGGTCGTTCAACCGTAGACGCTATTCTGCGTGTGAAGACCCTCGCGGAAAAGGAGATGGGTAAGGGCAGGGTGTTGTTGGCAGTGTCATTGGACATAGTAAACGCCTTCAACACCCTGCCCTGGAAGGCGGTGGGGGAAGCGATGCGTTATCATCGCTTCCCCCGATACCTCGTGGAGGTGATCCGGGACTATTTCCGGGAGAGATTTCTTTTGTTCCCGACAAAGTCGGGATTTTTGGGTCGAAGGGGTGTCTCATGCGGTGTTCCACAGGGGTCCGTTTTGGGCCCACTGCTGTGGAACATCGCCTATGACCGCGTTTTGAGGTCTGTCCTTCCCCCCGGTTCATACACGGTGTGTTACGCAGATGACACATTGGTGATGGCCGGGGGGGAGACGTGGGAGGAGGCCGTAGCACTGGCCAATTTAGCGGTGGCCTGCGTCGTGCGCGTTATTAGAAGCGTGGGTTTGCGGGTGGCCCCCCAAAAGACGGAAGCGCTATTTTTTAGCGCCAAGTCCAGGGGTAAGCCTCCCGCGGCCCACGTTTTTGTGGATGGAGAGCTCGTCGTGGTGGGGGCCCAGATGCAATATCTGGGTCTTCAGTTGGATGGGGTTTTTGGTTTTGGTCCGCACTTCGGTCGTCTGGCCACCAAGGCTCTGGGTGTGGCGTCGGCTCTGAGCCGGCTCCTCCCCAACCTTGGGGGTCCCGGCGGCCGAGTGCGTCGTTTGTACGCCGGCACCGTCCTAGCCGTCGTTTTGTACGGCGCCCCCGTGTGGGCGGCTGCCATGCTGGAGGACCGGCGCATCATGTTACTGGTGCGCCGTATCCAAAGGCTGGTAGCCGTCAGAATCATACGGGGGTATAGGACCGTGTCGGGCGAGGCCGCCTCGGCCCTGGCTGGTTTCCCCCCCCTGGAGTTGCTCGCCGTCGAACGGGCAGACGTTTATGTCCAGCGGCGGGAGCTCCAGGGGAGGGGAGTTGTCTTGACCCCCAGGGTCGAGTCGGTCATTCGTAGTCAAGCTCGACGGCGCGTGTTAGAGGAATGGGAAAGATCCCTCCTCACCCCGAAGACTAGGTCGGGGGCACGCGTCGCCGAGGCCATCCAACCCCTTCTCCGCGCATGGACGGAGAGGGGCCACGGCGAGCTGAGTTATAGGATGACGCAGGTATTCACCGGACACGGTTGTTTCGGTGAGTACCTGCGTCACATCGGGAAGGAGAGCACGGCGCAGTGCCACCACTGCGAGGACGGCCACGAGGACACGGCGCAGCACACGCTGGCAATTTGCCCAGCGTGGAGCGAGGAGCGTCGTGTCCTCGTGAGGTGTGTAGGGCGGAATTTGTCCCTCCCAGCATTGGTCAAGGCCATGCTGGGAGGGGAGGAGAAATGGAGGGCCGTCGCCTCCTTCTGCGAGACTGTAATGTCCCAGAAGGAGGCGGCGGAGCGGGAGAGAAGGGGGGTGACCGCCGTCGGTGCACGCTCCGGCGTCGGTTAGTCCCTGGCGGGAGGGCCGGGGGTGGTAACCCACGTAGGAGAGCGTAGCTCCCTCCGTGGGCCCACCTCCGTTACCCTCCCGTCGCGGGGGGTTATATTTGGGGCTGTTAGTTTTTGGGGCTTAGGCCCCGGGAGCCGGGGATCACCGCGCGGGGACGCGGCCCTCGGCTCCGCTCCCTATTTGGGGGCGGGTGAGGGGGGCGATGGCCCCTCCCTCATCGAGGATTGAAGCCTGTATTTTCGGGCAGGGGGGCGGGGAATCTCCCCTCCCCCCCGGGTTAGGATAGGTGCGGGGGTCCCCGGAAGTAATACTTTGTAGTTCCCGGGGGCCCCCAGCATGCACCTGAGGATGGCCATCCGACGGGTTTTTAGTGGGTAAGAATCCCACATACCCCCCAGTCCCTCCCCGGGGCCTGGGGGGATCTTTTCGAAGATTTTCCCGTCGTAAAAAAAAAAAAAAAAAAAAAAGGGTTAGAGTGGGTTTCCTCCGCGTGGGCTCCACCTTGTCGTGGTGCGGAGGCTTAAGCCGAAACCCTTCGGGGGGACGGCGAACTAAGAGAGTCCAAACCCCAGGGGCTGATAGACTCGCTCTATCAGTACGGGTCTAGCGAACCCGGGGTACCTGAGCCGGGGGCGGATGAGCGCTATCCGTCTCCTAATACCGTAAGCTCTCAGGCGGCTTCAACAACCAGTGCAGGGCGTGGCACTGGTACGTTGTCGTTCTGTGGGCCCGGGGATCTTGGCTTCACCGCCCGGATCACGAGGTAGAAAACCTCTATAAAAAATCACCCCAATCCTAAGGTATGATGCGCGCCGATGGGATGAATGGCTGAAGGGTAATTCAGTCTTTAGCGATCACCTCTGGGGCACCTGCCGCACCCCAGAGTATTTAGGCCTTCCCAGGTAAGGCGGCTCTGCCTGGGTCGTATTTTTCCGACCTACTCGTGGGACGAAAATGGATTCCTATTTTTCTAAAAAAACTGGTATGGACACATTGGCAGCGGACACTGGCATGGCTACGACTTCAGAATTGACCTCTGGCGAGAAGGATGGTGATGAATTACTCATCACGAAGGACTCATTGTGCCCTAAACCGGCGGTGGTGAAGATGGAGCGCCTTGATAGGCCCTTTTTGAGGTCCTGGGCAAACCAACGAGCCCAAACACTGGGGCTTGCGGATGCTGTCGCGGGGCCGTCCGGGTCAGGGCCCAGTTCCCTGTCCCGGGCGTCCTCCGTCGCTTCCATTAGCTCCGTTGATGGCAGCGCGGCGGAGATGGTGGTCGGGGACGATGACTCGGATGTTTCCGTGTCCGTCTCCGGCCTCCTTCCCGCCAAGAGGAAGAGGGGCAGACCAGCGACCACAGGTTTGGGCGTTGGCCTCCTTGCTCGTAAACTCGAGCAGGAGGCCCGCGCGAAGAAGGAAAGGGAGGAGGAGGCGTTAAGGAGGATCTTAGATCCTACTGTCCCGCCCCCTCCCCCTTCGGCGAAACAACGGCAGGCGGAGGACAGGGTCATCGAGGAGATGTCGGAGGCCCCTACTCCTGACCTGTCGGCGGGGATGTTGGCGCACGTGGCCACCATTAGAAAGGTGGCTTCGTGCTCCAACAACCTTAAGGGTGACCTGGTCAGGAAGATGAACGAGGCAGTCATCTTCCTGAAGGCAGCCACCACTACCCTGGCGGTTCGTGCCCAGGAAACTGGGCACAATACGAGCCTGGAGGCCCTCCGGAGGGAAATCACTTCCCTTCGCGAGGACAACCGGCGCCTCCAACAGGAGGTGAAGAGGATGCGGGAGGAGAGGCTTGCCCCTCCTCCTCGGGTGGCAACACCATCGCCACCGCGAAGGATGTCACATCCTCCGCCGCCGCGGTCCCCATCACCGACGGCGAGGACGTGGCGCTCCCCTGTGAGGGGGAGAAGTAGGGAGCGTTCTTCCTCACCTGTTCCGTTTGTAGAACGGCAGGAGAGAAAGAAGAAGAAGGGGGGAAGCATCGCTTCCCAAAGTGGGCCTCAGGCCCGGGAGTCCGCCCTTTTCAGGGCGCCTGCGGGGCCTCTGGCCCCAAAAACCGCCCTTCTAAGGGCGTCTTCGGGGCCTTCGGGCTCAAAACCCGCCCCTCTAGGGGCGTCTTCGGGGCCTTCGGGCCGGGAACCCGCCCTTCTAAGGGCGTCTTCGGGGTCTAAGACCCAGAAACCCGCCCTTTTAAGGGCGACGCCCTCTGCTCCTGCGCCACCTGCCTCCACTCAATCGTGGGCGCAGGTGGTTGGCGGGAAGGCCAAGAGGGCGCAGAAGGTGGCTGCCACCGAGGCCAATGTACCTCGGCCGGCAGGTAAGAAGGCAGCACCAGCGGCCAAGCCGGTGAAAGCTGCCGTCAAAAGGCAGCCAAAGACGGCAGCAATTGCCCTCACTTGCCCCGAGGGCAAATACGCGGACGCAGTCCGCATCGTAAGGTCCTCGATTGACCTGCAGACTGTCGGTGTAGACAGCCTGCGGGTCAAACGAGCTTATACCGGGGCCCTCTTAATAGAGATCCCCGGCGAGGAGAGGGCGATGAAGGCTGATGCCCTCGCCCATAAAATGAGGGACGCCCTCAAAGACATGGAGGGGGTCAAGGTGGCCCGCCCTGTCAAAATGGGGGAGCTTAGGCTCCGACGATTGGACCCCTCCGTTACAGCGGAGGAGACGATATCCGCGGTGGCACGTGTTGGGGGCTGTGACCCAACCGCTGTCACCGCGGGTATAATTCGGGCAGCACCCAGGGGTCTCGGGACCCTGTGGGTCAGGTGCCCCCTTAGTGCGGCCGTTAAGGTCGCGAAATCGGGGCCCTTGTCCATTGGTTGGACAAGGGCGAAGGTTGAAATGCTGGAGGCAAGGCCCCTCCAGTGTTTTAGGTGCCTCGAAAAGGGGCACGTAGTGGCCAACTGCAAGAGCGGCCCCGATAGACGGGACCGCTGTTACAGGTGTGGTGTGGCGGGGCACAAAGCCCGGGACTGCGCCTCCCAAGTAAACTGCGCACTTTGCGCAGACCTTGGGAGGCCAGCCAACCACCGTTTGGGGGGTCCCAAATGCACCCCCCCCAAACGGGGGAAGACGGGAGGGGACGAGGTGGCGAAGAAGCCCCCGCCAAAAAAGGCGGGGACTTCTTCAAAGCCCAAGGCTCCGCTTAGAGCGGATAATATGGAGGTGACGCACTAGCGTCTTTTTGGGCACCATTTGGTGCCATTTTGGGCCAGACCATCGGCCCGGGGGCTGGGGAGTACCACGCGGGGACGTGGCCCCAGCTCCGCTCCCTATTTGGGGGCAGGTGAGGAGGCGTTGGCCCCTCCTCACCAGGGAAGGAGCCCAATCATGGGCTGAGGGGGGGGTATTCACTGGCAACCTTTGCCTTGAATGCCCCTCCCTCCGGGTTAGGTTTATAATGCAGGGGACTGCCTGGATGTAATAATAAATAGTTCCCGGGCAGTCCCCTAACGCATTGAGGAAGGCCAACCGTCGAGTTTTTAGTGAGTAAGAATCTCACATAACCACCAATCCCTCCCCGGGGGTTGGTGGTATCTTTTAGAAGATTTTCTCGACGTAAAAAAAAAAAAAAAAAAAAAAAGGGTTAGAGTGGGTTCAGATAGGGACCTCCGCGTGGGCTCCACCTTGTCGTGGTGCGGAGGCTTAAGCCGAAACCCTTCGGGGGGACGGCGAACTAAGAGAGTCCAAACCCCAGGGGCTGATAGACTTGCTCTATCAGTACGGGTCTAGCGAACCCGGGGTACCTGAGCCGGGGGCGGATGAGCGCTATCCGTCTCCTAATACCGTAAGCTCTCAGGCGGCTTCAACAACCAGTGCAGGGCGTGGCACTGGTACGTTGTCGTTCTGAGGGCCCGGGGATCTTGGCTTCACCGCCCGGATCACGAGGTAGAAAACCTCTATAAAAAATCACCCCAATCCTAAGGTATGATGCGCGCCGATGGGATGAATGGCTGGAGGGTAATCCAGTCTTTAGCGATCACCTCTGGGGCACCTGCCGCACCCCAGAGTATTTAGGCCTTCCCAGGTAAGGCGGCTCTGCCTGGGTCGTATTTTTCCGACCTACTCGTGGGACGAAAATGGATTCCTATTTTTCTGACAAAACTGATATGGACACTTTGGCAGCTGACACAGGCATGACTACGGTTACAGATTTGACCTCTGGCGAGAAGGATGGTGATGAATTACTCATCACGAGGGACTCATTGTGCCCTAAACCGGCGGTGGTGAGAATGGAGCGCCTAGATAGGCCGTTTTTGCGGTCTTGGGCGCAACAACGATCGCAAACATCGGGGATCGTGGGGGCCATTGCGGGGCCGTCCGGGTCAGGGCCCAGTTCCCTGTCCCGGGCGTCCTCCGTTGCCTCCATTAGCTCCGTTGATGGCAGCGCGGCGGAGATGGTGGTCGGGGACGATGACTCGGATGTTTCCGTGTCCGTCTCCGGCCTCCTTCCCGCCAAGAGGAAGAGGGGCAGACCAGCGACCACAGGTCTGGGCGTCGGCCTCCTTGCTCGTAAATTAGAGCAGGAGGCCCGCGCGAAGAAGGAAAGGGAGGAGGAGGCGTTAAGGAGGATCTTAGATCCTACTGTCCCGCCCCCTCCCCCTTCGGCGAAACAACGGCAGGCGGAGGACAGGGTCATCGAGGAGATCTCGGAGGCCCCTACTCCTGACCTGTCGGCGGGGATATTGGCGCACGTGGCCACTATTAGAAAGGTGGCTTCGTGCTCCAATAATCTTAAAGGAGATCTGGTCAGGAAGATGAACGAGGCAGTCATCTTCCTGAAGGCAGCCACCACTACCCTGGCGGTTCGTGCCCAGGAAACTGGGCACAGTACGAGCCTGGAGGCCCTCCGGAGGGAAATCACTTCCCTTCGCGAGGACAACCGACGCCTCCAACAGGAGGTGAAGAGGATGCGGGAGGAGAGGCTTGCCCCTCCTCCTCGGGTGGCAACACCATCGCCACCGCGAAGGATGTCACATCCTCCGCCGCCGCGGTCCCCATCACCGACGGCGAGGACGTGGCACTCCCCTGTCAGGGGGAGAAGTAGGGAGCGTTCTTCCTCTCCTGTTCCACTTGTGGAACGACAGGAGAGGAAGAAGAAGAAGAAGGAGGGAAGCATTGCTTCCCAAAGTGGGCCTCGGGCCCGGGAGTCCGCCCTTTTTAGGGCGCCTGCGGGGCCTCTGGCCCCAAAACCCGCCCTTCTAAGGGCGTCTTCGGGGCCTTCGGGCTCAAAACCCGCCCTTCTAAGGGCGTCTTCGGGGCCTTCGGGCCGGGAACCCGCCCTTCTAAGGGCGTCTTCGGGGTCTAGGACCCAGAAATCCGCCCTTTTAAGGGCGACGCCCTCTGCTCCTGCGCCACCTGCCTCCACCCAATCGTGGGCGCAGGTGGTTGGCAGGAAGGCCAAGAGGGCGCAGAAGGTGGCTGCCACCGAGGCCAATGTGCCTCGGCCGGCAGCTAGGAAGGCAGCACCAGCGGACAAGCCGGTGAAAGCTGCCGTCAAACGGCAGCCAAAGACGGCAGCAATTGCCCTTACTTGCCCCGAGGGCAAATACGCGGACGCAGTCCGCATGGTAAGGTCCTCGATTGACCTGCAGACTGTCGGTGTCGACAGCCTGCGGATCAAACGGGCTTACACCGGGGCTCTATTAATAGAGATCCCCGGCGAGGAGAGGGCGATGAAGGCCGATGCCCTCGCCCATAAAATGAGGGACGCCCTCAAAGACATGGAGGGTGTCAAGGTGGCCCGCCCTGTCAAAATGGGGGAGCTGAGGCTCCGCGGATTGGATCCCTCCGTCACGACGGAGGAGGCTATATCCGCGGTGGCATGTGTTGGGGGCTGTGACCCCACCGCTGTCACCGCGGGTATAATTCGGGCAGCACCCAGGGGTCTCGGGACCCTGTGGGTCAGGTGCCCACTTAGTGCGGCCGTCAAGGCCGTTAAATCGGGGCCCTTGTCCATTGGTTGGACAAGGGCGAAGGTAGAGATGCTGGAGGCAAGGCCCCTCCAGTGTTTTAGGTGCCTCGAAAAGGGGCACGTGGCGGCAAATTGTAAGAGCGGCCCCGATAGACGGGACCGCTGTTACAGATGCGGTGTGGCGGGGCACATAGCCCGGGACTGCGCCTCCCAAGTGAACTGCGCACTTTGCGCAGACCTTGGGAGGCCAGCCAACCACCGTTTGGGGGGTCCCAAATGCACCCCCCCCAAACGGGGGAAGACGGGAGGGGAAGAGGTGGCGAAGAAGCCGCCGTCAAAAAAGGCGGCGACTTCTTCAAAGCCCAAGGCTCCGTCTAGAGCGGAGAAAATGGAGGTGACGCACTAGCGTCTTTTTGGGCACCATTTGGTGCCATTTTGGGCCAGACCATCGGCCCGGGGGCTGGGGAGTACCACGCGGGGACGTGGCCCCAGCTCCGCTCCCTATTTGGGGGCAGGTGAGGAGGCGTTGGCCCCTCCTCACCAGGGAAGGAGCCCAATCATGGGCTGAGGGGGGGGTATTCACTGGCAACCTTTGCCTTGAATGCCCCTCCCTC
Source organism: Hedychridium roseum (assembly GCA_963989215.1). Taxonomy (NCBI): domain Eukaryota; kingdom Metazoa; phylum Arthropoda; class Insecta; order Hymenoptera; family Chrysididae; genus Hedychridium; species Hedychridium roseum. The sequence continues at coordinate 115,186 of OZ022312.1, read as the reverse complement.
CGGGTTAGGTTTATAATGCAGGGGACTGCCTGGATGTAATAATAAATAGTTCCCGGGCAGTCCCCTAACGCATTGAGGAAGGCCAACCGTCGAGTTTTTAGTGAGTAAGAATCTCACATAACCACCAATCCCTCCCCGGGGGTTGGTGGTATCTTTTAGAAGATTTTCTCGACGTAAAAAAAAAAAAAAAAAAAAAAGGGTTCAGATAGGGAAGGAAAGCACGGCGCAGTGCCACCACTGCGAGGACGGCCACGAGGACACGGCGCAGCACACGCTGGCAGTTTGCCCAGCGTGGAGCGAAGAGCGTCGTGTCCTCGTGAGGTGTGTAGGGCGGAATTTGTCCCTCCCAGCACTGGTCAAGGCCATGCTGGGAGGGGAGGAGAATTGGAGGGCCGTCGCCTCCTTCTGCGAGACTGTAATGTCCCAGAAGGAGGCGGCGGAGCGGGAGAGAAGGGGGGTGGCCGCCGTCGGTGCACGCACCGGCGTCGGTTAGTCCCTGGCGGGAGGGCCGGGGGTGGTAACCCGCGTAGGAGAGCGTAGCTCCCTCCGTGGGCCCACCTTCGTCACCCTCCCGTCGCGGGGGGGCTATTTGGGGCTGTTAGTTTTTGGGGCTTAGGCCCCGGGAGCCGAGGATCACCGCGCGGGGACGCGGCCCTCGGCTCCGCTCCCTATTTGGGGGCGGGTGAGGGGGGCGATGGCCCCCCCCTCATCGAGGATTGAAGCCCGTATTTTCGGGCAGGGGGGCGGAGAATCTCCCCTCCCCCCCGGGTTAGGATAGGTGCGGGGGTCCCCGGAAGTAATACTTTGTAGTTCCCGGGGGCCCCCAGCATGCACCTGAGGATGGCCATCCGACGGGTTTTTAGTGGGTAAGAATCCCACATACCCCCCAGTCCCTCCCCGGGGCCTGGGGGGATCTTTTCGAAGATTTTCCCGTCGTAAAAAAAAAAAAAAAAAAAAAAAAAAAAAAAAGGGTTAGAGTGGGTTCCTCCGCGTGGGCTCCACCTTGTCGTGGTGCGGAGGCTTAAGCCGAAACCCTTCGGGGGGACGGCGAACTAAGAGAGTCCAAACCCCAGGGGCTGATAGACTTGCTCTATCAGTACGGGTCTAGCGAACCCGGGGTACCTGAGCCGGGGGCGGATGAGCGCTATCCGTCTCCTAATACCGTAAGCTCTCACGCGGCTTCAACAACCAGTGCAGGGCGTGGCACTGGTACGTTGTCGTTCTGGGGGCCCGGGGATCTTGGCTTCACCGCCCGGATCACGAGGTAGAAAACCTCTATAAAAAATCACCCCAATCCTAAGGTATGATGCGCGCCGATGGGATGAATGGCTGGAGGGTAATCCAGTCTTTAGCGATCACCTCTGGGGCACCTGCCGCACCCCAGAGTATTTAGGCCTTCCCAGGTAAGGCGGCTCTGCCTGGGTCGTATTTTTCCGACCAACTCGTGGGACGAAAATGGATTCCTATTTTTCTACAAAAACTGATTTGGACACATTGGCAACAGACACTGGCATGGCTACCGGTACTGATTTGACCTCTGGCGAAGCGGATGGTGGTGATCTTCTCATCACTAGGGACTCCTTGTGCCCTAAACCGGCGGTGGTGAAGGTGGAGCGCCTTGATAGGCCCTTTTTGAGGTCCTGGGCGCACCAACGAGCCCAAACATTGGGGCTTGCGGATGCTATCGCGGGGCCGTCCGGGTCAGGGCCCAGTTCCCTGTCCCGGGCGTCCTCCGTCGCTTCCATTAGCTCCGTTGATGGCAGCGCGGCGGAAATGGTGGTCAGTGGCGATGACACGGACGTTTCCGTGTCTCTCTCTGGCCTCCTTCCCGCCAAGAGGAAGAGGGGCAGACCAGCGACAACTGGTCTGGGCGTTGGCCTCCTTGCTCGCAAACTGGAGCAGGAGGCCCGCGCGAAGAAGGAAAGGGAAGAGGAGGCGATCAGGAGGATCTTAGATCCTACTGTCCCGCCCCCTTCCCCTTCGGCGAAACAACGGCAGGCGGAGGACAGGGTCATCGAGGAGATCTCGGGGGCCCCTACTCATGACCTGTCTGCGGAGATGTTGGCGCACGTGGCCACTATTAAAAAGGTGGCTTCGTGCTCCAACAATCTTAAGGGTGACCTGGTCAGGAAGATGAACGAGGCAGTCATCTTCCTGAAGGCAGCCACAACTACCTTGGCGGTCCGTGCCCAGGAAACTGGGCACAGTACGAGCCTTGAGGCTCTCCGGAGGGAGGTCACTTCCCTTCGGGAAGACAACAGGCGCCTCCAACAGGAGGTGAAGAGGATGCGGGAGGAGAGGCTTGCCCCTCCTCCTCGGGTGGCAACACCATCGCCACCGCGAAGGATGTCACATCCTCCGCCGCCGCGGTCCCCATCACCGACGGCGAGGACGTGGCACTCCCCTGTCAGGGGGAGAAGTAGGGAGCGTTCTTCCTCTCCTGTTCCACTTGTGGAACGACAGGAGAGGAAGAAGAAGAAGAAGGAGGGAAGCATTGCTTCCCAAAGTGGGCCTCGGGCCCGGGAGTCCGCCCTTTTTAGGGCGCCTGCGGGGCCTCTGGCCCCGAAACCCGCCCTTCTAAGGGCGTCTTCGGGGCCTTCGGGCTCAAAACCCGCCCTTCTAAGGGCGTCTTCGGGGCCTTCGGGCCGGGAACCCGCCCTTCTAAGGGCGTCTTCGGGGTCTAGGACCCAGAAATCCGCCCTTTTAAGGGCGACGCCCCCTGCTCCTGCGCCACCTGCCTCCACCCAATCGTGGGCGCAGGTGGTTGGCAGGAAGGCCAAGAGGGCGCAGAAGGTGGCTGCCACCGAGGCCAATGTGCCTCGGCCGGCAGCTAGGAAGGCAGCACCAGCGGCCAAGCCGGTGAAAGCTGCCGTCAAACGGCAGCCAAAGACGGCAGCAATTGCCCTTACTTGCCCCGAGGGCAAATACGCGGACGCAGTCCGCATGGTAAGGTCCTCGATTGACCTGCAGACTGTCGGTGTCGACAGCCTGCGGATCAAACGGGCTTACACCGGGGCTCTATTAATAGAGATCCCCGGCGAGGAGAGGGCGATGAAGGCCGATGCCCTCGCCCATAAAATGAGGGACGCCCTCAAAGACATGGAGGGGGTCAAGGTGGCCCGCCCTGTCAAAATGGGGGAGCTGAGGCTCCGCGGATTGGATCCCTCCGTCACGACGGAGGAGGCTATATCCGCGGTGGCATGTGTTGGGGGCTGTGACCCCACCGCTGTCACCGCGGGTATAATTCGGGCAGCACCCAGGGGTCTCGGGACCCTGTGGGTCAGGTGCCCACTTAGTGCGGCCGTCAAGGCCGTTAAATCGGGGCCCTTGTCCATTGGTTGGACAAGGGCGAAGGTGGAGATGCTGGAGGCAAGGCCCCTCCAGTGTTTTAGGTGCCTCGAAAAGGGGCACGTGGCGGCAAATTGTAAGAGCGGCCCCGATAGACGGGACCGCTGTTACAGGTGTGGTGTGGCGGGGCACATAGCCCGGGACTGCGCCTCCCAAGTAAACTGCGCACTTTGCGCAGACCTTGGGAGGCCAGCCAACCACCGTTTGGGGGGTCCTAAATGCACCCCCCCCAAACGGGGGAAGACGGGAGGGGAGGAGGTGGCGAAGAAGAAGCCCCCGCCAAAAAAGGCGGGGACTTCTTCAAAGCCCAAGGCTCCGCTTAGAGCGGATAATATGGAGGTGACGCATTAGCGTCTTTGTGGGCACCATTTGGTGCCATTTTGGGCCAGACCATCGGCCCGGGGGCTGGGGAGTACCACGCGGGGACGTGGCCCCAGCTCCGCTCCCTATTTGGGGGCAGGTGAGGAGGCGTTGGCCCCTCCTCACCAGGGAAGGAGCCCAATCATGGGCTGAGGGGGGGGTATTCGCCGGCAATATTTGCCTCTGGATGCCCCCCCCTCCGGGCTAGGTTTATAATGCAGGGGACTGCCTGGATGTAATATTAAATAGTTCCCGGGCAGTCCCCTAACGCATTGAGGAAGGCCAACCGTCGAGTTTTTAGTGAGTAAGAATCTCACATAACCACCAGCCCCTCCCCGGGGGTTGGTGGTATCTTCTAGAAGATTTTCTCGACGTAAAAAAAAAAAAAAAAAAAAAAAAAGGGTTAGAGTGGGTTAGAGTGGGTTCGTGTCGGGCGAGGCCGCCTCGGCCCTGGCTGGTTTCCCCCCTCTGGAGTTACTCGCCGTCGAACGGGCAGACGTTTATGTCCAGCGGCGGGAGCTCCAGGGGGGGGGAGTTGTCTTGACCCCCAGGGTCGAGTCGGCGATTAGGTGTCAGGCTCGGCGGCGCGTGTTAGAGGAATGGGAAAGATCCCTCCTCACCCCGAAAACCAGATCGGGGGCACGCGTCGCCGAGGCCATCCAACCCCTTCTCCGCGCATGGACGGAGAGGGGCCACGGCGAGCTGAGTTTCAGGATGACGCAGGTATTCACCGGACATGGTTGTTTCGGTGAGTACCTGCGTCACATAGGGAAGGAAAGCACGGCGCAGTGCCACCACTGCGAGGACGGCCACGAGGACACGGCGCAGCACACGCTGGCAGTTTGCCCAGCGTGGAGCGAAGAGCGCCGTGTCCTCGTGAGGTGTGTAGGGAGGAACTTGTCCCTCCCAGCATTGGTCAAGGCCATGCTGGGAGGGGAGGAGAAATGGAGGGCCGTCGCCTCCTTCTGCGAGACTGTAATGTCCCAGAAGGAGGCGGCGGAGCGGGAGAGAAGGGGGGTGACCGTCGTCGGTGCACGCACCGGCGTCGGTTAGTCCCTGGCGGGAGGGCCGGGGGTGGTACCCCGCGGGGGAGAGCGTCGCTCCCTCCGTGGGCCCACCTTCGTCACCCTCCCGTCGCGGGGGGGCTATTTGGGGCTGTTAGTTTTTGGGGCTTAGGCCTCGGGAGCCGAGGATCACCGCGCGGGGACGCGGCCCTCGGCTCCGCTCCCTATTTGGGGGCGGGTGAGGGGGGCGATGGCCCCCCCCTCATCGAGGACTGAAGCCCGTATTTTCGGGCAGGGGGGCGGGGAATCTCCCCTCCCCCCCGGGTTAGGATAGGTGCGGGGGTCCCCGGAAGTAATACTTTGTAGTTCCCGGGGGCCCCCAGCATGCACCTGAGGATGGCCATCCGACGGGTTTTTAGTGGGTAAGAATCCCACATACCCCCCAGTCCCTCCCCGGGGCCTGGGGGGATCTTTTCGAAGATTTTCCCGTCGTAAAAAAAAAAAAAAAAAAAAAAAAAAAAAAAAGGGTTAGAGTGGGTTCCTCCGCGTGGGCTCCACCTTGTCGTGGTGCGGAGGCTTAAGCCGAAACCCTTTGGGGGGACGGCGAACTAAGAGAGTCCAAACCCCAGGGGCTGATAGACTTGCTCTATCAGTACGGGTCTAGCGAACCCGGGGTACCTGAGCCGGGGGCGGATGAGCGCTATCCGTCTCCTAATACCGTAAGCTCTCAGGCGGCTTCAACAACCAGTGCAGGGCGTGGCACTGGTACGTTGTCGTTCTGTGGGCCCGGGGATCTTGGCTTCACCGCCCGGATCACGAGGTAGAAAACCTCTATAAAAAATCACCCCAATCCTAAGGTATGATGCGCGCCGATGGGATGAATGGCTGGAGGGTAATCCAGTCTTTAGCGATCACCTCTGGGGCACCTGCCGCACCCCAGAGTATTTAGGCCTTCCCAGGTAAGGCGGCTCTGCCTGGGTCGTATTTTTCCGACCAACTCGTGGGACGAAAATGGATTCGTATTTTTCTAACCAAACTGATAAGGACACATTGGCAACAGACACTGGCATGGCTACGGTTTCTGATTTGACCTCTGGCGAAGCGGATGGTGATGATCTTCTCATCACAAGGGACTCGTTGTGCCCTAAACCGGCGATGGTGCGTGTGGAGCGTCTCGAGAGGCCGTTTTTGCGGTCTCGGGCGCTCCAACAATCTCAAACATCGGGGATCGTGGGGGCCATTGCGGGGCCGTCCGGGTCAGGGCCCAGTTCCCTGTCCCGGGCGTCCTCCGTCGCTTCCATTAGCTCCGTTGATGGCAGCGCGGCGGAGATGGTGGTCAGTGGCGATGACACGGACGTTTCCGTGTCCGTCTCTGGCCTCCTTCCCGCCAAGAGGAAGAGGGGCAGACCAGCGACAACTGGTCTGGGCGTTGGCCTCCTTGCTCGCAAACTGGAGCAGGAGGCCCGCGCGAAGAAGGAAAGGGAAGAGGAGGCGATCAGGAGGATCTTAGATCCTACTGTCCCGCCCCCTTCCCCTTCGGCGAAACAACGGCAGGCGGAGGACAGGGTCTTCGAGGAGATCTCGGGGGCCCCTACTCATGACCTGTCTGCGGAGATGTTGGCGCACGTGGCCACTATTAAAAAGGTGGCTTCGTGCTCCAACAATCTTAAGGGTGACCTGGTCAGGAAGATGAACGAGGCAGTCATCTTCCTGAAGGCAGCCACAACTACCTTGGCGGTCCGTGCCCAGGAAACTGGGCACAGTACGAGCCTTGAGGCTCTCCGGAGGGAGGTCACTTCCCTTCGGGAGGACAACAGGCGCCTCCAACAGGAGGTGAAGAGGATGCGGGAGGAGAGGCTTGCCCCTCCTCCTCGGGTGGCAACACCATCGCCACCGCGAAGGATGTCACATCCTCCGCCACCGCGGTCCCCATCGCCGACGGCGAGGACGTGGCGCTCCCCTGTGAGAGGGAGAAGTAGGGAGCGTTCTTCCTCTCCTGTTCCGCTTGTGGAACGACAGGAGAGGAAGAAGAAGAAGAAGGGGGGAAGCACTGCTTCCCAAAGTGGGCCTCGGGCCCGGGAGTCCGCCCTTTTCAGGGCGCCTGCGGGGCCTCTGGCCCCAAAACCCGCCCTTCTAAGGGCGTCTTCGGGGCCTTCGGGCTCAAAACCCGCCCCTCTAGGGGCGTCTTCGGGGCCTTCGGGCCGGGAACCCGCTCTTCTAAGGGCGTCTTCGGGGCCTAAGGCCCAGAAATCCGCCCTTTTAAGGGCGACGCCCTCTGCTCCTGCGCCACCTGCCTCCACTCAATCGTGGGCGCAGGTGGTTGGCAGGAAGGCCAAGAGGGCGCAGAAGGTGGCTGCCACCGAGGCCAATGTGCCTCGGCCGGCAGCTAAGAAGGCAGCACCAGCGGCCAAGCCGGTGAAAGCTGCCGTCAAACGGCAGCCAAAGACGGCAGCAATTGCCCTCACTTGCCCCGAGGGCAAATACGCGGACGCTGTCCGCATAGTACGGAGCGAAATTGACCTGCAGACTGTCGGTGTAGACAGCCTGCGGATCAAACGGGCTTACACCGGGGCTCTCTTAATAGAGATCCCCGGCGAGGAGAGGACGAAGAAGGCAGACACACTTGCCTATAAAATGAGGGACGCCCTCAAAGATATGGAGGGGGTCAAAGTGGCCCGCCCTATAAAAATGGGCGAGCTCAGGATCCGCGGGCTGGATCCCTCCGTCACGGCGGAGGAGACGTCATCCGCGGTGGCACGAGTGGGGGGCTGTGACCCCACCGCTGTCACCGCGGGTGTAATCAGGGCGACACCCAGGGGTCTCGGGACCCTGTGGGTCAGGTGCCCTCTTATTGCGGCCGTCAAGGTCGTGAAGTCGGGGCCTTTGTCCATTGGCTGGACAAGGGCGAAGGTGGAGATGCTGGAGGCAAGGCCCCTCCAGTGTTTCAGGTGCCTCGAAAAGGGGCACGTAGTGGCCAGTTGTAAGAGCGGCCCCGACAGACGGGACCGCTGTTACAGATGCGGTGTGGCGGGGCACAAAGCCCGGGACTGCGCCTCCCAAGTAAACTGCGCACTTTGCGCAGACCTTGGGAGGCCAGCCAACCACCGTTTGGGGGGTCCCAAATGCACCCCCCCCAAACGGGGGAAGACGGGAGGGGAAGAGGTGGCGAAGAAGCCGCCGTCAAAAAAGGCGGCGACTTCTTCAAAGCCCAAGGCTCCGCCTAGAGCGGAGAAAATGGAGGTGACGCACTAGCGTTTTTTTTTTTTTTTTTTTTTTTTTTTTTTTTTTTTTTTTTTTTTTTTTGGGCACCATTTGGTGCGCTTTTGGGCCAGACCATCGGCCCGGGGGCTGGGGAGTACCACGCGGGGACGTGGCCCCAGCTCCGCTCCCTATTTGGGGGCAGGTGAGGAGGCGTTGGCCCCTCCTCACCAGGGAAGGAGCCCAATCATGGGCTGAGGGGGGGGTATTCGCCGGCAATATTTGCCTCTGGATGCCCCCCCCTCCGGGTTAGGTTTTACAATGCAGGGGGCTGCCTGGATGTAATAATAAATAGTTCCCGGGCAGTCCCCTAACGCATTGAGGAAGGCCAACCGTCGAGTTTTTAGTGAGTAAGAATCTCACATAACCACCAATCCCTCCCCGGGGGTTGGTGGTATCTTTTAGAAGATTTTCTCGACGTAAAAAAAAAAAAAAAAAAAAAGGGTTAGAGTGGGTTCCTCCGCGTGGGCTCCACCTTGTCGTGGTGCGGAGGCTTAAGCCGAAACCCTTCGGGGGGACGGCGAACTAAGAGAGTCCAAACCCCAGGGGCTGATAGACTTGCTCTATCAGTACGGGTCTAGCGAACCCGGGGTACCTGAGCCGGGGGCGGATGAGCGCTATCCGTCTCCTAATACCGTAAGCTCTCAGGCGGCTTCAACAACCAGTGCAGGGCGTGGCACTGGTACGTTGTCGTTCTGGGGGCCCGGGGATCTTGGCTTCACCGCCCGGATCACGAGGTAGAAAACCTCTATAAAAAATCACCCCAATCCTAAGGTATGATGCGCGCCGATGGGATGAATGGCTGGAGGGTAATCCAGTCTTTAGCGATCACCTCTGGGGCACCTGCCGCACCCCAGAGTATTTAGGCCTTCCCAGGTAAGGCGGCTCTGCCTGGGTCGTATTTTTCCGACCAACTCGTGGGACGAAAATGGATTCGTATTTTTCTAACCAAACTGATAAGGACACATTGGCAACAGACACTGGCATGGCTACGGTTTCTGATTTGACCTCTGGCGAAGCGGAAGGTGATGATCTTCTCATCACAAGGGACTCGTTGTGCCCTAAACCGGCGGTGGTGAAGATGGAGCGCCTTGATAGGCCCTTTTTGAGGTCCTGGGCAAACCAACGAGCCCAAACACTGGGGCTTGCGGATGCTGTCGCGGGGCCGTCCGGGTCAGGGCCCAGTTCCCTGTCCCGGGCGTCCTCCGTCGCTTCCATTAGCTCCGTTGATGGCAGCGCGGCGGAAATGGTGGTCAGTGGCGATGACACGGACGTTTCCGTGTCTATCTCTGGCCTCCTTCCCGCCAAGAGGAAGAGGGGCAGACCAGCGACAACTGGTCTGGGCGTTGGCCTCCTTGCTCGCAAACTGGAGCAGGAGGCCCGCGCGAAGAAGGAAAGGGAAGAGGAGGCGATCAGGAGGATCTTAGATCCTACTGTCCCGCCCCCTTCCCCTTCGGCGAAACAACGGCAGGCGGAGGACAGGGTCATCGAGGAGATCTCGGGGGCCCCTACTCATGACCTGTCTGCGGAGATGTTGGCGCACGTGGCCACTATTAAAAAGGTGGCTTCGTGCTCCAACAATCTTAAGGGTGACCTGGTCAGGAGGATGAACGAGGCAGTCATCTTCCTGAAGGCAGCCACAACTACCTTGGCGGTCCGTGCCCAGGAAACTGGGCACAGTACGAGCCTTGAGGCTCTCCGGAGGGAGGTCACTTCCCTTCGGGAAGACAACAGGCGCCTCCAACAGGAGGTGAAGAGGATGCGGGAGGAGAGGCTTGCCCCTCCTCCTCGGGTGGCAACACCATCGCCACCGCGAAGGATGTCACATCCTCCGCCGCCGCGGTCCCCATCGCCGACGGCGAGGACGTGGCGCTCCCCTGTGAGGGGGAGAAGTAGGGAGCGTTCTTCCTCTCCTGTTCCGCTTGTGGAACGACAGGAGAGGAAGAAGAAGAAGAAGGGGGGAAGCACTGCTTCCCAAAGTGGGCCTCGGGCCCGGGAGTCCGCCCTTTTCAGGGCGCCTGCGGGGCCTCTGGCCCCAAAACCCGCCCTTCTAAGGGCGTCTTCGGGGCCTTCGGGCTCAAAACCCGCCCCTCTAGGGGCGTCTTCGGGGCCTTCGGGCCGGGAACCCGCCCTTCTAAGGGCGTCTTCGGGGTCTAGGGCCCAGAAATCCGCCCTTTTAAGGGCGACGCCCTCTGCTCCTGCGCCACCTGCCTCCACTCAATCGTGGGCGCAGGTGGTTGGCAGGAAGGCCAAGAGGGCGCAGAAGGTGGCTGCCACCGAGGCCAATGTGCCTCGGCCGGCAACTAAGAAGGCAGCACCAGCGGCCAAGCCGGTGAAAGCTGCCGTTAAAAGGCAGCCCAAGACGGCAGCAATTGCCCTCACTTGCCCTGAGGGCAAATACGCGGATGCAGTCCGCATTGTAAGGTCTTCGATTGACCTGCAGACTGTCGGTGTCGACAGCCTGCGGATCAAACGGGCTTATACCGGGGCCCTTTTAATAGAGATCCCCGGCGAGGAGAGGGCGATGAAGGCAGATGCCCTCGCCCATAAAATGAGGGACGCCCTTCAAAACATGGAGGGGATCAAAGTGGCCCGCCCTATAAAAATGGGCGAGCTCAGGATCCGCGGGCTGGATCCCTCCGTCACGGCGGAGGAGACGTCATCCGCGGTGGCACGAGTGGGGGGCTGTGACCCCACCGCTGTCACCGCGGGTGTGATCAGGGCGACACCCAGGGGTCTTGGGACCCTCTGGGTCAGGTGCCCCCTTAATGCGGCCGTCAAGGTCGTGAAGTCGGGGCCTTTGTCCATTGGCTGGACAAGGGCGAAGGTGGAGATGCTGGAGGCAAGGCCCCTCCAGTGTTTCAGGTGCCTCGAAAAGGGACACGTAGTGGCCAGTTGTAAGAGCGGCCCCGATAGAAGGGACCGCTGTTACAGATGCGGTGTGGCGGGGCACAAAGCCCGGGACTGCGCCTCCCAAGTTAACTGCGCACTTTGCGCAGACCTTGGGAGGCCAGCCAACCACCGTTTGGGGGGTCCCAAATGCACCCCCCCCAAACGGGGGAAGACGGGAGGGGAGGAGGTGGCGAAGAAGCCCCCGCCAAAAAAGGCGGGGACTTCTTCAAAGCCCAAGGCTCCGCTTAGAGCGGATAAGATGGAGGTGACGCATTAGCGTCTTTTTGGGCACCATTTGGTGCGTTTTTGGGCCAGACCATCGGCCCGGGGGCTGGGGAGTACCACGCGGGGACGTGGCCCCAGCTCCGCTCCCTATTTGGGGGCAGGTGAGGAGGCGTTGGCCCCTCCTCACCAGGGAAGGAGCCCAACCATGGGCTGAGGGGGGGGTATTCACTGGCAACCTTTGCCTTGAATGCCCCTCCCTCCGGGTTAGGTTTATAATGCAGGGGACTGCCTGGATGTAATAATAAATAGTTCCCGGGCAGTCCCCTAACGCATTGAGGAAGGCCAACCGTCGAGTTTTTAGTGAGTAAGAATCTCACATAACCACCAATCCCTCCCCGGGGGTTGGTGGTATCTTTTAGAAGATTTTCTCGACGTAAAAAAAAAAAAAAAAAAAAAAAAAGGGTTAGAGTGGGTTCCTCCGCGTGGACTCCACCTTGTCGTGGTGCGGAGGCTTAAGCCGAAACCCTTCGGGGGGACGGTGAACTAAGAGAGTCCAGGCCGTCGTCGTCGGGGGTGAGTTACGGGCCTGGGTCCGTGCTCCCTCCCGGCGGCGGCGGTTGTATGAATGTGTGTGTGAATGAGATGCGGCCGGATTGTCGATGGATATTTCCGTGGAGACTAACCAAGCGGGACCAGTAATCCCGTGACCGGGGTGCATAGCTATGTCAGTACCTGACCTCTGCGGCGTAATAAACGGGAACGTAAGTCTGCCCCTTGGGGCAGCAAAGTCCGTGTGAAACCGCATGTTTAACGTGGGAAGACCGCTGGCTGTGCACTGACTGGAGCCTATCCCGGAGTTGAAGTCGGCAAAACGGGCGCATGTGTGGAGGATTACCTGACCAGTATTTCCTCATATCCTGCTAGGGGGAATATACCCTAGCACCGTCTAGCCTGAGGTCTGGATGTGCGGGTGATCGGATCACTACGCGTCCATTCGATAGGGGTGACGTTAAACCTTTTGCATCATATTTTATTTAACCTTTTTTGTAGAGTCTTTTCGTGCGAATAGGGTTGGTCACCTGACAAACCGCTTCTCGGCTTTCGCACGCATAACTAGGGATTTTTTACCGGCGGGGATAGATGCCCATCTGCGGATGGGCTGCCATGATGGCCGAACCGTCGTAAGATTTATTACGACATAATATGGACGAGCACAAAACAAAAACTGACGCTGTATCCAGAGATGGAACATCCACTGTGTCCACGGCGAGCACAGTGGTTGGCCCCGCAATCGCCAAGCGTAGGGCAGCCAAGTTGGCTGTTATAAATGTGGAGCGTGTTGATCTGACACGCTTCAAGTCCCCAAACACCGGGGATATTATTGTGAAGGAGGGTGTGGCTGGGCCGTCCTCGTCAGGGGTGAAATCCCTGTCGAGGGCGTCCTCGGTGGCATCCCTCGCATCCGTCGTAGGGGAGATGGTGATCTCCCCTACCCCCGTCGATGACACTGAGTCAGATGGCTCAGTGACTGGCCCTCTTCCCGTCAAAAGGAAGAGGGGCAGGCCGGCTACTACCGGCCTAGGAGTTGGCCTGCTTGCTCGCAAGCAGGAGGAGCAGGCGCGCGCCAAGCGCGAAAAGGAAGAAGAGGTGGCCAGATATATACTGGACCCCTCTATACCGGCCCCCTCTACGGCCAAAAGCCGTATGTTGGAGAACCGGTTCATGGAAGAGATGTCGGATGCACCTACGCCGACTCTTAGTGCTGAACTCCTGGTGCACATAGATGCCATCAGGAAGGTGGCGGCAGGTTCGAACAATCTCAAGGGAGATTTTGTTCGGAAATTGAATGAGGCGGCTGCAGCAATCAAGGTTGCTGTGACCACCCTCACGCTAAGGGCACGAGACACGGGAGTGGACGAACAGATGGAGGAACTCCGGAGGGAAGTGCAATCCCTCCGGAAGGAGAACAAACACCTTCACCAGAAGGTGGACGAGCTGAGGTGCGCCAAAACACCTCATGCGTCGCCCCCGGGCGCGCGACCACCGCGCTCCCCGGTAAGACGCTGGGCATCGCCGTCGCCGTCACCCCCCCGGGCACGTTCGCCCGTGGAGATGACGAGCTTTGGAGGAGGAAAGGATAGGGTCACACAGGGTTTACCCCAAGAGACCCTTGAGGAACAGATGTCCCGAGTAGTCTCGGAGAAGTTGCGGGCCCTAGGAGTTTCCAAGGCCCCGCAAGTTGATGTCGGTCCGTCTTCTGCACCCCCCAAGGTGCAGAAGGCGGCGAAGGAGCAGAAGAAGGTGGGGCGTAAGGCGGAACCAACCGCCACCCCACCCAGTAGCAGCAGCAGCAGCAACGCCCAGCAAGAGGCGACTCCCCCAACACCAGCCCAGAGCACTCCCTGGGTGCAGGTCTTGGGGCGAAGAGCCAAGAAGGAGGGGAAAAAGATGGAAAAGGAGGGCCCTAAAGGTCCTCCCAAACAAAGCGGAGCGGCCACCACATCCGCCCTGCCAACGAAGAAGGCTGGATCCGCTCAGAAGGCACCAGCCTCAAAGCGGCGCCCCCCTAAGACGGCTGCGGTCGTCATCACTTGCCCAGAAGGGCAATACGGTGAGACGATCCGGGCGGCCAGGGAGAAGATCGACCTGGCCGCAATAGGCATTGAAAATTTGCGCGTTAAACGCGCTTTTAGTGGTGCTCTGCTCCTCGAGGTCCCAGGAGCCGAGGGAGCCCAACGAGCTGACACCTTGGCCTCCCGAATGAGGGAGGTCATAGGTGAAAAAGAAGGAGTAAGGATAGCTCGCCCCATCAAAAAGGGCGAGTTACGAGTTCGGGGCCTGGATGACTCCGTCACGGCGGAGGAAGTTATCTCCGCCGTGGCGGAAAACGGGGGTTGTGACCCCACTTTAGTAAGGGTTGGGCCAATCAGAATGGCCCAACGTGGATTGGGCACCGCATGGGTGCAGTGTCCTCTGGCTGCGGCAATCAAAGTCGCCGCAGCCAAGACTTTAAGGGTGGGTTGGGCAAGGGCCGGCGTGGAGTTGCTGGACGACCGCCCTCTCCAGTGCTTCAAGTGCCTGGAGAGGGGGCACGTCCAGAGTCAGTGCAGCGGCACTGCAGATCGCAGTGACCGCTGCTATAGATGCGGTGAGAGGGGACACAAGGCCCGGGAGTGTAATTCCCGGGTACGATGCCCAGTCTGCGCCGACTTAGGGCGGCCGGCAGACCACAGAATGGGCGGGGCAAAATGCAACCCGCCCAAGAAGAAGGGTGGCGGTGGCACCGGGGGGAAGTCGACCTCGTCGGCAACCTCCCGGCCCACCGTCGCAGGGGGTTCGGGGAAGGGGGTGAGTGAGGGGAGCGGCAAAACCTCCCCTCTTTTATCTGTAGGGGTGAGTGCCTCTTGCGAGGACATGGAAGTTGGCCGGGAGGATGCCGCGAGACAATCATAAATGTCTCTCGGCATCCTTCAGGCCAATCTTAACCACGCCCGTCAGGCCCAGGACATGTTCGTCCATGGCCTGGCGGAGCGTGGTTGTGAGCTAGGTATCGCGTCCGAGCCGTACCGTGTTCCAGATGATGACCCACGTTGGGCATCGGACACGGGCGGCTCGGTCGCGATTTTTTGTGCTGGAGCTACCCTCCCCTTCTCCGCAGTGGAGAAGGGGAGATGTTTTGTCTGCGTGGAGTGGGGGCCCATCTCCGTGGTTGGGGTATATATATCCCCAAACATCGGTCTCGCCCAATATGAGGATGTTTTGGACGGCGTGGCGGACATTGTCCGCCGCATTGCACCCCGTCCAATTATTGTTGCCGGGGACTTCAATGCCAAGTCTGAGCATTGGGGTTCCCGGAGGCGTAACGCGAGGGGCGAGGCCGTTGAAGAATGGGCAGCGGCTTTGAATTTATGTCTTTTAAATACAGGGAACGTTAGTACGTGCGTGCGGCGACAGGGGGAATCTATTGTGGATTTATCTTTTGCAACCCCCTCCGCCGCACGTATCGTGACAGGCTGGCGGGTGTTGGAGAGCGAGACTCTTTCCGATCATCTTTATATCGAGATCAGACTCTCCAACCCCCGTCAGCAGAGCCGCTGCCCGGTGCGTGGTGATCAACCACGGAGATGGGCACTCCACCGTTTAGACGAGGACAAGTTGTTGGCCGCCGTCCTCCTGGCTACGTGGCCGAAGATTGGGCCCCCCGGGGAACTTGATCCCCGGAATGAAGTAGGTTGGCTTCGGGGCATGTATGCGGACGTTTGTGACGCATCCATGCCCCGGGCGAAGACATGCCGCCGGAAGGCAGCGTACTGGTGGTCGTCCGACATTGCCGAGTTACGGCGTGTCGCGACGGCCGCCAGGCGCCAGTTTACCCGCGCCCGAAGACGCGGAGGAGCCAGGAGGACGGAGGTGAAATATGAGGCGTATCGTGTCGCACGACATGAACTCGTCGTTGCGATTAAGAAGGCCAAGGCCAGAGCATGGGAGGAGCTGTTAGCCTCCCTTGACTCTGATCCCTGGGGACGCCCTTACCGTATGGTTTTGGGAAGGTTGCAGCGAAGGACGTCCCCAGAGACGGAGTCCATGGACCCCCAGGTCCTGGATAATGTTTTGCAGACTCTCTTCCCGGAGGACCGGGAGGGAGCTTTTTTGGATTGGAGCCTCCCCCCTCCGGGGGAGATGTTTGGTGAGGACCTGGGGGTAACTCAGGAGGAGCTGGCCAGGGCCGCCGGTAAGCTTGGGGGTCGTCGCAAGGCCCCCGGCCCCGACGGTGTTCCTGGCCGTGTCATTGCTCTGACCTTGGCCTTCGTGCAGGACCGCCTGAGGCAGCTATTCACTAGCTGTCTCAGGCGGGGAATTTTCCCCCGAGAATGGGGAATTGCCAGGCTCGTCCTGCTCCCAAAAAAGGGCAGACCAGCGGGCACCCCTTCGGCCTATAGGCCTTTGTGTTTGCTGGACGAGGCGGGCAAGCTCTTCGAAAGAGTAATTGCCAACCGCCTCGTCCAGCATTTATCCCGGGTAGGACCGGACCTCCACGAGGAACAGTTTGGATTCCGCGAGGGTCGCTCAACCGTAGATGCTATTCTGCGTGTGAGGGCCCTCGCGGAGAAGGAGATGGGTAAGGGCAGGGTGTTGCTGGCAGTGTCATTGGACATAGTAAACGCCTTCAACACCCTGCCCTGGAAGGCGGTGGGGGAGGCGATGCGTTATCATCGCTTCCCCCGATACCTCGTGGAGGTGATCCGGGACTATTTCCGGGAAAGATTTCTTTTGTTCCCGACAAAGTCGGGATTTTTGGGTCGAAGGGGTGTCTCATGCGGTGTTCCACAGGGGTCCGTTTTGGGCCCACTGCTGTGGAACATCGCCTATGACCGCGTTTTGAGGTCTGTCCTTCCCCCCGGTTCATACACCGTGTGTTACGCAGATGACACATTGGTGATGGCCGGGGGGGAGACGTGGGAGGAGGCCGTAGCACTGGCCAATTTAGCGGTGGCCTGCGTCGTGCGTGTTATAAGGAGCGTGGGTTTGCGGGTGGCCCCCCAAAAGACGGAAGCGCTATTTTTTAGCGCCAAGTCAAGGGGTAAGCCTCCCGCGGCCCACGTCTTTGTGGATGGTGAGCTCGTCGTGGTGGGGGCCCAGATGCAATATCTGGGTCTTCAGTTGGATGGCGTTTTTGGGTTTGGTCCGCACTTCGGTCGTCTGGCCACCAAGGCTCTGGGCGTGGCGTCGGCTTTGAGCCGGCTCCTCCCCAACCTTGGGGGTCCCGGCGGCCGAGTGCGTCGTTTGTACGCCGGCACCGTCCTAGCCGTCGTTTTATACGGCGCCCCCGTGTGGGCGGCTGCCATGCTGGAGGACCGGCGCATCATGTTACTGGTGCGCCGTATCCAAAGGCTGGTAGCCGTCAGAATCGCACGGGGGTATAGGACCGTGTCGGGCGAGGCCGCCTCGGCCCTGGCTGGTTTCCCCCCTCTGGAGTTACTCGCCGTCGAACGGGCAGACGTTTATGTCCAGCGGCGGGAGCTCCAGGGGAGGGGAGTTGTCTTGACCCCCAGGGTCGAGTCGGTCATTCGTAGTCAGGCTCGGCGGCGCGTGTTAGAGGAATGGGAAAGATCCCTCCTCACCCCGAAGACTAGGTCGGGGGCACGCGTCGCCGAGGCCATCCAACCCCTTCTCCGTGCATGGACGGAGAGGGGCCACGGCGAGCTGAGTTTCAGGATGACGCAGGTATTCACCGGACACGGTTGTTTCGGTGAGTACCTGCGTCAGATAGGGAAGGAAAGCACGGCGCAGTGCCACCACTGCGAGGACGGCCACGAGGACACGGCGCAGCACACGCTGGCAGATTGCCCAGCGTGGAGCGAAGAGCGCCGTGTCCTCGTGAGGTGTGTAGGGCGGAATTTGTCCCTCCCAGCATTGGTCAAGGCCATGCTGGGAGGGGAGGAGAAATGGAGGGCCGTCGCCTCCTTCTGCGAGACTGTAATGTCCCAGAAGGAGGCGGCGGAGCGCGAGAGAAGGGGGGTGGCCGCCGTCGGTGCACGCACCGGCGTCGGTTAGTCCCTGGCGGGAGGGCCGAGGGTGGTACCCCGCGGGGGAGAGCGTCGCTCCCTCCGTGGGCCCACCTTCGTCACCCTCCCGTCGCGGGGGGGCTATTTGGGGCTGTTAGTTTTTGGGGCTTAGGCCCCGGGAGCCGAGGATCACCGCGCGGGGACGCGGCCCTCGGCTCCGCTCCCTATTTGGGGGCGGGTGAGGGGGGCGATGGCCCCCCCCTCATCGAGGATTGAAGCCCGTATTTTCGGGCAGGGGGGCGGGGGGAATCTCCCCTCCCCCCCGGGTTAGGATAGGTGCGGGGGTCCCCGGAAGTAATACTTTGTAGTTCCCGGGGGCCCCCAGCATGCACCTGAGGTTGGCCATCCGACGGGTTTTTAGTGGGTAAGAATCCCACATACCCCCCAGTCCCTCCCCGGGGCCTGGTGGGATCTTTTCGAAGATTTTCCCGTCGTAAAAAAAAAAAAAAAAAAAAAAAAGGGTTAGAGTGGGTTCCTCCGCGTCCTCTGGAGTTACTCGCCGTCGAACGGGCAGACGTTTATGTCCAGCGGCGGGAGCTCCAGGGGAGGGGAGTTGTCTTGACCCCCAGGGTCGAGTCGGCGATTAGGTGTCAGGCTCGGCGGCGCGTGTTAGAGGAATGGGAAAGATCCCTCCTCACCCCGAAAACCAGATCGGGGGCACGCGTCGCCGAGGCCATCCAACCCCTTCTCCGCGCATGGACGGAGAGGGGCCACGGCGAGCTGAGTTTCAGGATGACGCAGGTATTCACCGGACATGGTTGTTTCGGTGAGTACCTGCGTCACATAGGGAAGGAAAGCACGGCGCAGTGCCACCACTGCGAGGACGGCCACGAGGACACGGCGCAGCACACGCTGGCAGTTTGCCCAGCGTGGAGCGAAGAGCGCCGTGTCCTCGTGAGGTGTGTAGGGCGGAATTTGTCCCTCCCAGCACTGGTCAAGGCCATGCTGGGAGGGGAGGAGAATTGGAGGGCCGTCGCCTCCTTCTGCGAGACTGTAATGTCCCAGAAGGAGGCGGCGGAGCGGGAGAGAAGGGGGGTGGCCGCCGTCGGTGCACGCACCGGCGTCGGTTAGTCCCTGGCGGGAGGGCCGGGGGTGGTAACCCGCGTAGGAGAGCGTAGCTCCCTCCGTGGGCCCACCTTCGTCACCCTCCCGTCGCGGGGGGGTTATTTGGGGCTGTTAGTTTTTGGGGCTTAGGCCCCGGGAGCCGAGGATCACCGCGCGGGGACGCGGCCCTCGGCTCCGCTCCCTATTTGGGGGCGGGTGAGGGGGGCGATGGCCCCCCCCTCATCGAGGATTGAAGCCCGTATTTTCGGGCAGGGGGGCGGGGGGAATCTCCCCTCCCCCCCCGGGTTAGGATAGGTGCGGGGGTCCCCGGAAGTAATACTTTGTAGTTCCCGGGGGCCCCCAGCATGCACCTGAGGATGGCCATCCGACGGGTTTTTAGTGGGTAAGAATCCCACATACCCCCCAGTCCCTCCCCGGGGCCTGGGGGGATCTTTTCGAAGATTTTCCCGTCGTAAAAAAAAAAAAAAAAAAAAAAAAAAAAGGGTTCCTCCGCGTGGGCTCCACCTTGTCGTGGTGCGGAGGCTTAAGCCGAAACCCTTCGGGGGGACGGTGAACTAAGAGAGTCCAAGCCGTCGTCGTCGGGGGTGAGTCGCGGGCCTGGGTCCGTGCTCCCTCCCGGCGGCGGCGGTTGTATGAATGTGTGTGTGAATGAGATGCGGCCGGTTTGTCGGTGGATATTTCCGAGGAGACTAATCAAGCGGGACCAGTAATCCCGTGACCGGGGTGTACAGCTATGTCAGTACCTGACCTCTGCGGCGTAATAAACGGGAACGTAAGTCTGCCCCTTGGGGCAGCAAAGACCGTGTGAAACCGCATGTTCAACGTGGGAAGACCGCTGGCTGTGCACTGACTGGAGCCTATCCCGGAGTTGAAGTCGGCAAGGTGGGCGCATGTGTGGAGGATTACCTGACCAGTATTTCCTCATATCCTGCTAGGGGGAATATACCCTAGCACCGTCTAGCCCGAGGTCTGGATGTGCGGGTGATCGGATCACTACGCGTCCATTCGATAGGGGTGACGTTAAACCTTTTGCATCATATTTTATTTAACCTTTTTTGTAGAGTCTTTTCGTGCGAATAGGGTTGGTCACCTGACAAACCGCTTCTCGGCTTTCGCACGCATAACTAGGGATTTTTTACCGGCGGGGATAGATGCCCATCTGCGGATGGGCTGCCATGATGGCCGAACCGTCGTAAGACTTTTACGACTTACGATTATGGACGACACCAAACAAAAAAATTCTGCTTCCAGTGATGGAACATCCTCTGTGTCTGTGGCGAGCACAGTGGTTGGCCCCGCAATCGCCAAGAGGAGGGCAGCCAAGTTGGCTGTTGTCAACGTGGAGCGAGTTGACTTGACTCGCTTCAAGTCCCCTGATACCGGGGATATTATTGTGAAGGAGGGTGTGGCTGGGCCGTCCTCGTCAGGGGTGAAATCCCTGTCGAGGGCGTCCTCGGTGGCATCCCTCGCGTCCGTCGTAGGGGAGATGGTGATCTCCCCTACCCCCGTCGATGACACTGAGTCAGATGGCTCAGTGACTGGTCCTCTTCCTGTCAAACGGAAGAGGGGCAGGCCGGCTACGACCGGCTTAGGTGTAGGCCTGCTTGCTCGCAAGCAGGAAGAGCAGGCGCGCGCCAAGCGCGAAAAGGAAGAAGAGGAGGCCAAGTTCATACTTGACCCCTCTATACCGGCCCCCTCTACGGCCAAAAGCCGTATTTTAGAGAGCCGTTTTACGGAGGAGTTGTCGGTAGCACCGACGCCTACATTAAGTGCTGAGTTGCTGGTGCACATAGACGTCATCAAAAAGGTGGCGGCGGGCTCCAGCAACCTCAAAGGAGACTTCGTAAGGAAGCTCAATGAGGCGGCCGCTGCGATCAAGGTCGCTGTGACCACGCTCACACTTAGAGCCCAGGAATCGGGTGTGAGCGGTCAAATGGAGGAGCTCCGGAGGGAAGTACAATCCCTCCGGATGGAAAACAAGCACCTTCATCAGAAGGTGGAGGAAATGAGGTGCGCCAAAGCACCTCATGCATCGCCCCCAGGTGCGCGACCACCGCGCTCCCCGGTTAGGCGATGGGCTTCGCCGTCGCCGTCACCCCCCCGGGCACGTTCGCCCGTGAGGTCGGCGAGTAATAGTGGAGGGATGACGAGAGTGGTTCAGGAGATACCTGAACATATTTTCGAGGAGAGGGTGTCTCGCGTCATCGCACAGAAACTGCGGGACCTGGGTCTATCCCAGGCGTCGCGGACTAGTGCTGGCTCTTCCCCTGCTCCCCCTGTGGTACAGAAGAAGGCCTCGAAGAAGAAGAAGGTGGAACCAACTGCTACCCTACCTAATAGCAGCAGCAACAGCAGCGACGTTCAAAAGGTGACTGCCCCGGCTCCCCCCACTCCGACCCAGAGTAATCCCTGGGTCCAGGTTGTGGGGCGTAAAGCCAAAATGGCAGCCAAGAAGGCGGACAAGGAGGGTTCTAAAGCCCCTCCCAAACCAAGCGGAGCGGCTACGACATCCGCCCCGCCCTCGAAGAAGGCTGGCCCCGCCCAGAAAGCCCAAGCCACCAAGCGGCGCCCCCCCAAGACGGCTGCGGTCGTCATAACCTGCCCTGAGGGGCAATATGGTGAAACGATACGGGCGGCCAGGGAGAAAATTGACCTGGCCGCTATAGGAATTGAGAATTTGCGCGTCAAACGCGCTTTTAGTGGTGCTCTGCTCCTCGAGGTCCCAGGAGCCGAGAGAGCCCAACGAGCAGACACCTTGGCCTCCCGAATGAGGGAGGTCATTGGTGAAAAAGAAGGAGTAAGGATAGCTCGCCCCATCAAAAAGGGCGAATTACGTGTTCGGGGCCTGGATGACTCCGTCACGGCGGAGGAAGTTATCTCCGCCGTGGCGGAAAACGGGGGTTGTGACCCCACTTTAGTAAGGGTTGGGCCAATCAGAATGGCCCAACGTGGATTGGGCACCGCATGGGTGCAGTGTCCCTTGGCTGCGGCAATCAAAGTCGCCGCAGCCAAGACTTTAAGGGTGGGTTGGGCGAGGGCCGGCGTGGAGTTGCTGGACGACCGCCCCCTCCAGTGCTTCAAGTGCCTGGAGAGGGGGCACGTCCAGAGTCAGTGCAGCGGCACTGCAGACCGCAGTGACCGCTGCTATAGATGCGGTGAGAGGGGACACAAGGCCCGGGAGTGTAATTCCCGGGTACGATGCCCAGTCTGCGCCGACTTAGGGCGGCCGGCAGACCACAGAATGGGCGGGGCGAAGTGCAACCCGCCCAAGAAGAAGGGCGGCGGTGGCACCGGGGGGAAGTCGACCTCGTCGGCAACCTCCCGGCCCACCGTCGCAGGGGGTTCGGGGAAGGGGGTGAGTGAGGGGAGCGGTAAAACCTCCCCTCTTTTATCTGTAGGGGTGAGTGCCTCTTGCGAGGACATGGAAGTTGGCCGGGAGGATGCCGCGAGACAATCATAAATGTCTCTCGGCATCCTTCAGGCCAATCTTAACCACGCCCGTCAGGCCCAGGACATGTTCGTCCATGGCCTGGCGGAGCGTGGTTGTGAGCTAGGTATCGCGTCCGAGCCGTACCGTGTTCCAAATGATGACCCACGTTGGGCATCGGACACGGGCGGCTCGGTCGCGATTTTTTGTGGTGGTTGTACCCTCCCCTTCTCCGCAGTGGAGAAGGGGAGATGTTTTGTGTGTGTGGAGTGGGGGCCCATCTCCGTGGTTGGGGTATATATATCCCCAAACATCGGTCTCGCCCAGTATGAGGATGTTTTGGACGGCGTGGCGGACATAGTCCGCCGCATTGCACCCCGTCCAATTATTGTAGCCGGGGACTTCAATGCCAAGTCTGAGCATTGGGGTTCCCGGAGGCGTAACGCGAGGGGCGAGGCCGTTGAAGAATGGGCAGCGGCTCTTAATTTAATTTTATTAAATTCGGGTAGTACTAGTACGTGCGTGCGGCGACAGGGGGAGTCCATCGTGGATTTATCCTTTGCAACCCCCTCCGCCGCACGTATCGTGACAGGCTGGCGGGTGTTGGAGAGCGAGACTCTTTCCGACCATCTTTATATCGAGATCAGACTCTCCAACCCCCGTCAGCAGAGCCGCTGCCCGGTGCGTGGTGATCAACCACGGAGATGGGCACTCCACCGTTTAGATGAGGACAAGTTGTTGGCCGCCGTCCTCCTGGCTACGTGGCCGAAGATTGGGCCCCCCGGGGAACTTGATCCCCGGAATGAAGTAGGTTGGCTTCGGGGCATGTATGCGGACGTTTGTGACGCATCCATGCCCCGGGCGAAGACATGCCGCCGGAAGGCAGCGTACTGGTGGTCGTCCGACATTGCCGAGTTACGGCGTGTCGCGACGGCCACCAGACGCCAGTTTACCCGCGCCCGAAGACGCGGGGTGGCCAGGAGGACGGAGGAGAGCTACGAGGCGTACCGTGTTGCACGGTGCGACCTCGTAGTCGCAATTAGGAAGGCCAAGGCCAGAGCTTGGGAGGAGTTGTTAGCCTCCCTTGACTCTGATCCCTGGGGACGCCCTTACCGTATGGTTTTGGGAAGGTTGCAGCGAAGGACGTCCCCAGAGACGGAGTCCATGGACCCCCAGGTCCTGGATCACGTTTTGCAGACTCTCTTCCCGGAGGACCGGGAGGGAGCCTTTTTGGATTGGAGCCTCCCCCCTCCGGGGGAGATGTTTGGTGAGGACCTGGGGGTATCTCAGGAGGAGCTGGCCAGGGCCGCCGGTAAGCTCGGGGGTCGTCGCAAGGCCCCCGGCCCCGACGGTGTACCTGGCCGTATCATCGCTCTGTCCTTGGCCTTCGTGTCGGACCGCCTGAGGCAGCTTTTCACTAGCTGTCTCAGGCGGGGAATTTTTCCCAGCGAGTGGGGGCTAGCCAGGCTCGTCCTGCTCCCGAAAAAGGGCAGACCAGCGGGCACCCCTTCGGCCTATAGGCCTTTATGTTTGCTGGACGAGGTGGGCAAGCTCTTCGAAAGAGTCATTGCCAACCGCCTCGTCCAGCACCTGTCCCGGGTGGGTCCGGACCTCCACGAGGAACAGTACGGGTTCCGCGAGGGTCGCTCAACCGTAGATGCTATTCTGCGTGTGAGGGCCCTCGCGGAAAAGGAGATGGGTAGGGGCAGGGTGTTGTTGGCGGTTTCTTTGGATATCGTCAATGCCTTCAACACCCTGCCCTGGAAGGCGGTGGGGGAGGCGATGAGATACCATCGCTTCCCCCGATACCTCGTGGAGGTTATCCGGGACTATTTCCGGGACAGGCGACTCATTTACCCCGTCAAGGACGGGGGTTTTGGCCGAAGGGGTGTTTCTTGCGGGGTTCCACAGGGGTCCGTTTTGGGCCCGCTCCTGTGGAACCTCGCGTATGACCGCGTATTGAGGTCTGCCCTCCCCCTCGGTGCATCCGTAGTGTGTTACGCCGATGACACACTCGTGATGGCCGGGGGGGAGACGTGGGAGGAGGCCGTAGCCATGGCGAACTTGGCGGTGGCCTGCGTCGTGCGTGCAATTAGGTGCGTGGGTCTGCGGGTGGCCCCCCAGAAAACGGAAGCGCTTTTCTTTAGCGCCAAGTCTAGGGGTAAGCCTCCCGCAGCCCACGCTTTTGTGGATGGTGAGCTCGTCGTGGTGGGGTCCCAGATGCAGTATCTGGGTCTCCTACTGGATGGTGTGTTTGGGTTTGTCGGCCACTTTGGTCGTCTTGGCCCCAAGGCCATGGGAGTTGCCTCGGCCCTAGGCCGATTGCTCCCCAACCTTGGTGGCCCGGGCGCCCGGGTGCGCCGGCTTTTTGCCAACACGGTTCTTGCCGTAGTAATGTACGGCGCCCCCGTCTGGGCGGCCTCCATGCTGGAGGATCGGCGCATCATTCGATTGATGCGTCGCATCCAAAGGCTGGTTGCCGTCCGGATCATACGGGGGTACAGAACCGTGTCTGGAGAGGCGGCCTCGACCCTGGCGGGTCTGCCGCCCCTGGAGCTTCTCGCCTGTGTGTACGCAGATGTGTACACACAACTGCGGGAGCTCCGGGGACAAGGCGTTGTTTTGACCCCCAGGGTCGACGCCGCGGTGAGAGATCAAGCCCGGCGGCACATGTTAGAGAGGTGGCGAGAACGCCTCTCGAACCCCGAGACAAGATCGGGGGCACGTGTCGCCGGGGCCATCCAGCCCCTTTTCCAGCAATGGCTGGACAGGGGTCACGGCGAGCTGACATATAGAGTGACGCAGGTATTCACCGGACATGGTTGTTTCGGTGAGTACCTGCGTCACATAGGGAAGGAGAGCACGGCGCAGTGCCACCACTGCGAGGACGGCCACGAGGACACGGCGCAGCACACGCTGGCAGATTGCCCAGCGTGGAGCGAAGAGCGCCGTGTCCTCGTGAGGTGTGTAGGGAGGAACTTGTCCCTCCCAGCATTGGTCAAGGCCATGCTGGGAGGGGAGGAGAAATGGAGGGCCGTCGCCTCCTTCTGCGAGACAGTGATGTCCCAGAAGGAGGCGGCGGAGCGGGAGAGAAGGGGGGTGACCGCCGTCGGTGCACGCACCGGCGTCGGTTAGTCCCTGGCGGGAGGGCCGGGGGTGGTACCCCGCGTAGGAGAGCGTCGCTCCCTCCGTGGGCCCACCTCCGTTACCCTTCCGTCGTGGGGGGGTTATTTTTGGGGCCGTTAGTTTTTGGGGCTTTAGCCCCGGGAGCCGAGGATCACCGCGCGGGGACGCGGCCCTCGGCTCCGCTCCCTATTTGGGGGCGGGTGAGGGGGGCGATGGCCCCCCCCTCATCGAGGATTGAAGCCCGTATTTTCGGGCAGGGGGGCGGGGAATCTCCCCCCCCCCCCCGGGTTAGGATAGGTGCGGGGGTCCCCGGAAGTAATACTTTGTAGTTCCCGGGGGCCCCCAGCATGCACCTGAGGATGGCCATCCGACGGGTTTTTAGTGGGTAAGAATCCCACATACCCCCCAGTCCCTCCCCGGGGCCTGGGGGGATCTTTTCGAAGATTTTCCCGTCGTAAAAAAAAAAAAAAAAAAAAAAAAAAAAAAAAAAAGGGTTAGAGTGGGTTAACCCCAGGGGCTGATAGACTTGCTCTATCAGTACGGGTCTAGCGAACCCGGGGTACCTGAGCCGGGGGCGGATGAGCGCTATCCGTCTCCTAATACCGTAAGCTCTCAGGCGGCTTCAACAACCAGTGCAGGGCGTGGCACTGGTACGTTGTCGTTCTGGGGGCCCGGGGATCTTGGCTTCACCGCCCGGATCACGAGGTAGAAAACCTCTATAAAAAATCACCCCAATCCTAAGGTATGATGCGCGCCGATGGGATGAATGGCTGGAGGGTAATCCAGTCTTTAGCGATCACCTCTGGGGCACCTGCCGCACCCCAGAGTATTTAGGCCTTCCCAGGTAAGGCGGCTCTGCCTGGGTCGTATTTTTCCGACCAACTCGTGGGACGAAAATGGATTCCTATTTTTCTACAAAAACTGATTTGGACACATTGGCAACAGACACTGGCATGGCTACCGGTACTGATTTGACCTCTGGCGAAGCGGAAGGTGGTGATCTTCTCATCACAAGGGACTCGTTGTGCCCTAAACCGGCGGTGGTGAAGGTGGAGCGCCTTGATAGGCCCTTTTTGAGGTCCTGGGCGCACCAACGAGCCCAAACATTGGGGCTTGCGGATGCTATCGCGGGGCCGTCCGGGTCAGGGCCCAGTTCCCTGTCCCGGGCGTCCTCCGTCGCTTCCATTAGCTCCGTTGATGGTAGCGCGGCGGAGATGGTGGTCGGGGACGATGACTCGGATGTTTCCGTGTCCGTCTCCGGCCTCCTTCCCGCCAAGAGGAAGAGGGGCAGACCAGCGACCACAGGTCTGGGCGTCGGCCTCCTTGCTCGTAAATTAGAGCAGGAGGCCCGCGCGAAGAAGGAAAGGGAGGAGGAGGCGTTAAGGAGGATCTTAGATCCTTCTGTCCCGCCCCCTCCCCCTTCGGCGAAACAACGACAGGCGGAGGACAGGGTCATCGAGGAGATCTCGGAGGCCCCTACTCCTGACCTGT
This sequence comes from Hedychridium roseum, assembly GCA_963989215.1. NCBI lineage: Eukaryota > Metazoa > Arthropoda > Insecta > Hymenoptera > Chrysididae > Hedychridium > Hedychridium roseum. The sequence continues at coordinate 88,424 of OZ022312.1, read as the reverse complement.
CGGCGGGGATGTTGGCGCACGTGGCCACTATTAGAAAGGTGGCTTCGTGCTCCAATAATCTTAAAGGAGATCTGGTCAGGAAGATGAACGAGGCAGTCATCTTCCTGAAGGCAGCCACCACTACCCTGGCTGTTCGTGCCCAGGAAACTGGGCACAGTACGAGCCTGGAGGCCCTCCGGAGGGAAATCACTTCCCTTCGCGAGGACAACCGGCGCCTCCAACAGGAGGTGAAGAGGATGCGGGAGGAGAGGCTTGCCCCTCCTCCTCGGGTGGCAACACCATCGCCACCGCGAAGGATGTCACATCCTCCGCCGCCGCGGTCCCCATCACCGACGGCGAGGACGTGGCGCTCCCCTGTGAGGGGGAAAAGTAGGGAGCGTTCTTCCTCTCCTGTTCCGTTTGTAGAACGGCAGGAGAGGAAGAAGAAGAAGGGGGGAAGCATCGCTTCCCAAAGTGGGCCTCGGGCCCGGGAGTCCGCCCTTTTCAGGGCGCCTGCGGGGCCTCTAGCCCCAAAACCCGCCCTTCTGAGGGCGTCTTCGGGGCCTTCGGGCTCAAAACCCGCCCCTCTAGGGGCGTCTTCGGGGCCTTCGGGCCGGGAACCCGCCCTTCTAAGGGCGTCTTCGGGGTCTAAGACCCAGAAACCCGCCCTTTTAAGGGCGACGCCCTCTGCTCCTGCGCCACCTGCCTCCACTCAATCGTGGGCGCAGGTGGTTGGCAGGAAGGCCAACAGGGCGCAGAAAGTGGCTGCCACCGAGGCCAATGTACCTCGGCCGGCAGGTAAGAAGGCAGCACCAGCGGCCAAGCCGGTGAAAGCTGCCATCAAAAGGCAGCCAAAGACGGCAGCAATTGCCCTCACTTGCCCCGAGGGCAAATACGCGGACGCAGTCCGCATCGTAAGGTCCTCGATTGACCTGCAGACTGTCGGTGTAGACAGCCTGCGGGTCAAACGAGCTTTTACCGGGGCCCTCTTAATAGAGATCCCCGGCGAGGAGAGGGCGATGAAGGCTGATGCCCTCGCCCACAAAATGAGGGACGCCCTCAAAGACATGGAGGGGGTCAAGGTGGCCCGCCCGGTCAAAATGGGGGAGCTTAGGCTCCGCGGATTGGATCCCTCCGTCACGACGGAGGAGGCTATATCCGCGGTGGCATGTGTTGGGGGCTGTGACCCCACCGCTGTCACCGCGGGTATAATTCGGGCAGCACCCAGGGGTCTCGGGACCCTGTGGGTCAGGTGCCCACTTAGTGCGGCCGTCAAGGCCGTGAAATCGGGGCCCTTGTCCATTGGTTGGACAAGGGCGAAGGTGGAGATACTGGAGGCAAGGCCCCTCCAGTGTTTCAGGTGCCTCGAAAAGGGGCACGTGGCGGCAAATTGTAAGAGCGGCCCCGATAGACGGGACCGCTGTTACAGGTGTGGTGTGGCGGGGCACATAGCCCGGGACTGCGCCTCCCAAGTGAACTGCGCACTTTGCGCAGACCTTGGGAGGCCAGCCAACCACCGTTTGGGGGGTCCTAAATGCACCCCCCCCAAACGGGGGAAGACGGGAGGGGAGGAGGTGGCGAAGAAGCCCCCGCCAAAAAAGGCGGAGACATCTTCAAAGCCCAAGGGTCCGCCTAGAGCGGATAAGATGGAGGTGACGCATTAGCGTCTTTTTGGGCACCATTTGGTGCCATTTTGGGCCAGACCATCGGCCCGGGGGCTGGGGAGTACCACGCGGGGACGTGGCCCCAGCTCCGCTCCCTATTTGGGGGCAGGTGAGGAGGCGTTGGCCCCTCCTCACCAGGGAAGGAGCCCAATCATGGGCTGAGGGGGGGGTATTCACTGGCAACCTTTGCCTTGAATGCCCCTCCCTCCGGGTTAGGTTTATAATGCAGGGGACTGCCTGGATGTAATATTAATTAGTTCCCGGGCAGTCCCCTAACGCATTGAGGAAGGCCAACCGTCGAGTTTTTAGTGAGTAAGAATCTCACATAACCACCAGCCCCTCCCCGGGGGTTGGTGGTATCTTTTAGAAGATTTTCTCGACGTAAAAAAAAAAAAAAAAAAAAAAAAAGGGTTAGAGTGGGTTCCTCCGCGTGGGCTCCACCTTGTCGTGGTGCGGAGGCTTAAGCCGAAACCCTTCGGGGGGACGGCGAACTAAGAGAGTCCAACCCCAGGGACTGATAGACTTGCTCTATCAGTACGGGTCTAGCGAACCCGGGGTACCTGAGCCGGGGGCGGATGAGCGCTATCCGTCTCCTAATACCGTAAGCTCTCAGGCGGCTTCAACAACCAGTGCAGGGCGTGGCACTGGTACGTTGTCGTTCTGGGGGCCCGGGGATCTTGGCTTCACCGCCCGGATCACGAGGTAGAAAACCTCTATAAAAAATCACCCCAATCCTAAGGTATGATGCGCGCCGATGGGATGAATGGCTGGAGGGTTATCCAGTCTTTAGCGATCACCTCTAGGGCACCTGCCGCACCCCAGAGTATTTAGGCCTTCCCAGGTAAGGCGGCTCTGCCTGGGTCGTATTTTTCCGACCTACTCGTGGGACGAAAATGGATTCCTATTTTTTTGAAAACACTGATTTGGACACATTGGCAACAGACACTGGCATTGCTACCGGTACTGATTTGACCTCTGGCGAAGCGGATGGTGGTGATCTTCTCATCACTAGGGACTCCTTGTGCCCTAAACCGGCGGTGGTGAAGGTGGAGCGTCTCGAGAGGCCGTTTTTGCGGTCTCGGGCGCTCCAACAATCTCAAACATCGGGGATCGCGGGGGCCATTGCGGGGCCGTCCGGGTCAGGGCCCAGTTCCCTGTCCCGGGCGTCCTCCGTCGCTTCCATTAGCTCCGTTGATGGCAGCGCGGCGGAGATGGTGGTCAGTGGCGATGACACGGACGTTTCCGTGTCCGTCTCTGGCCTCCTTCCCGCCAAGAGGAAGAGGGGAAGACCAGCGACAACTGGTCTGGGCGTTGGCCTCCTTGCTCGCAAACTGGAGCAGGAGGCCCGCGCGAAGAAGGAAAGGGAAGAGGAGGCGATCAGGAGGATCTTAGATCCTACTGTCCCGCCCCCTTCCCCTTCGGCGAAACAACGGCAGGCGGAGGACAGGGTCATCGAGGAGATCTCGGGGGCCCCTACTCATGACCTGTCTGCGGAGATGTTGGCACACGTGGCCACTATTAAAAAGGTGGCTTCGTGCTCCAACAATCTTAAGGGTGACCTGGTCAGGAGGATGAACGAGGCAGTCATCTTCCTGAAGGCAGCCACAACTACCTTGGCGGTCCGTGCCCAGGAAACTGGGCACAGTACGAGCCTTGAGGCTCTCCGGAGGGAGGTTACTTCCCTTCGGGAGGACAACAGGCGCCTCCAACAGGAGGTGAAGAGGATGCGGGAGGAGAGGCTTGCCCCTCCTCCACGGGTGGCAACACCATCGCCACCGCGAAGGATGTCACATCCTCCGCCGCCGCGGTCCCCATCGCCGACGGCGAGGACGTGGCGCTCCCCTGTGAGAGGGAGAAGTAGGGAGTGTTCTTCCTCTCCTGTTCCGTTTGTGGAACAGCAGGGGAAGAAGAAGAAGAAGAAGGGGGGAAGCATCGCTTCCCAAAGTGGGCCTCGGGCCCGGGAGTCCGCCCTTTTCAGGGCGCCTGCGGGGCCTCTGGCCCCAAAAACCGCCCTTCTAAGGGCGTCTTCGGGGCCTTCGGGCTCAAAACCCGCCCCTCTAGGGGCGTCTTCGGGGCCTTCGGGCCGGGAACCCGCCCTTCTAAGGGCGTCTTCGGGGCCTAAGGCCCAGAAATCCGCCCTTTTAAGGGCGACGCCCTCTGCTCCTGCGCCACCTGCCTCCACTCAATCGTGGGCGCAGGTGGTTGGCAGGAAGGCCAAGAGGGCGCAGAAGGTGGCTGCCACCGAGGCCAATGTGCCTCGGCCGGCAGCTAAGAAGGCAGCACCAGCGGCCAAGCCGGTGAAAGCTGCCGTTAAAAGGCAGCCAAAGACGGCAGCAATTGCCCTTACTTGCCCTGAGGGCAAATACGCGGACGCAGTCCGCATCGTGAGGTCCTCGATCGACCTGCAGACTGTCGGTGTCGACAGCCTGCGGATCAAACGGGCTTACACCGGGGCTCTCTTAATAGAGATCCCCGGCGAGGAGAGGACGAAGAAGGCAGACACACTTGCCTATAAAATGAGGGACGCCCTCAAAGATATGGAGGGGGTCAAAGTGGCCCGCCCTATAAAAATGGGCGAGCTCAGGATCCGCGGACTGGATCCCTCCGTCACGGCGGAGGAGACGTCATCCGCGGTGGCACGAGTGGGGGGCTGTGACCCCACCGCTGTCACCGCGGGTGTAATTCGGGCAGCACCCAGGGGTCTCGGGACCCTGTGGGTCAGGTGCCCTCTTAGTGCGGCCATTAAGGTCGCGAAATCGGGGCCCTTGTCCATTGGTTGGACAAGGGCGAAGGTTGAAATGCTGGAGGCAAGGCCCCTCCAGTGTTTTAGGTGCCTCGAAAAGGGGCACGTGGCGGCCAATTGTAAGAGCGGCCCCGATAGACGGGACCGCTGTTACAGGTGTGGTGTGGCGGGGCACATAGCCCGGGACTGCGCCTCCCAAGTAAACTGCGCACTTTGCGCAGACCTTGGGAGGCCAGCGAACCACCGTTTGGGGGGTCCTAAATGCACCCCCCCCAAACGGGGGAAGACGGGAGGGGAGGAGGTGGCGAAGAAGCCCCCGCCAAAAAAGGCGGGGACTTCTTCAAAGCCCAAGGCTCCGCTTAGAGCGGATAATATGGAGGTGACGCATTAGCGTCTTTTTGGGCACCATTTGGAGCCATTTTGGGCCAGACCATCGGCCCGGGGGCTGGGGAGTACCACGCGGGGACGTGGCCCCAGCTCCGCTCCCTATTTGGGGGCAGGTGAGGAGGCGTTGGCCCCTCCTCACCAGGGAAGGAGCCCAATCATGGGCTGAGGGGGGGGTATTCACTGGCAACCTTTGCCTTGAATGCCCCTCCCTCCGGGTTAGGTTTATAATGCAGGGGACTGCCTGGATGTAATAATAAATAGTTCCCGGGCAGTCCCCTAACGCATTGAGGAAGGCCAACCGTCGAGTTTTTAGTGAGTAAGAATCTCACATAACCACCAGCCCCTCCCCGGGGGTTGGTGGTATCTTCTAGAAGATTTTCTCGACGTAAAAAAAAAAAAAAAAAAAAAAGGGTTAGAGTGGGTTCCTCCGCGTGGACTCCACCTTGTCGTGGTGCGGAGGCTTAAGCCGAAACCCTTCGGGGGGACGGTGAACTAAGAGAGTCCAAGCCGTCGTCGTCGGGGGTGAGTCGCGGGCCTGGGTCCGTGCTCCCTCCCGGCGGCGGCGGTTGTATGAATGTGTGTGTGAATGAGATGCGGCCGGTTTGTCGATGGATATTTCCGTGGAGACTAACCAAGCGGGACCAGTAATCCCGTGACCGGGGTGTATAGCTATGTCAGTACCTGACCTCTGCGGCGTAATAAACGGGAACGTAAGTCTGCCCCTTGGGGCAGCAAAGTCCGTGTGAAACCGCATGTTTAACGTGGGAAGACCGCTGGCTGTGCACTGACTGGAGCCTATCCCGGAGTTGAAGTCGGCAAGACGGGCGCATGTGTGGAGGATTACCTGACCAGTATTTCCTCATATCCCGCTAGGGGGAATATACCCTAGCACCGTCTAGCCCGAGGTCTGGATGTGCGGGTGATCGGATCACTACGCGTCCATTCGATAGGGGTGACGTTAAACCTTTTGCATCATATTTTATTTAACCTTTTTTGTAGAGTCTTTTCGTGCGAATAGGGTTGGTCACCTGACAAACCGCTTCTCGGCTTTCGCACGCGTAACTAGGGATTTTTTACCGGCGGGGATAGATGCCCATCTGCGGATGGGCTGCCATGATGGCCGAACCGTCGTAAAAATATTTTTACGACATATTATGGACGAACACAATATTAAAATTGATTTTGATTCCAGAGATGGAACATCCACTGTGTCCACGGCGAGCACAGTGGTTGGCCCCGCAATCGCCAAGCGTAGGGCAGCCAAGTTGGCTGTTGTGAGTGTGGAGCGTGTAGACCTGACACGCTTCAAGTCCCCAAACACCGGGGATATTGTGAGGGAGGATGTGGCCGGGCCGTCCTCGTCAGGGGCGAAATCCCTGTCGAGGGCGTCCTCGGTGGCATCTCTCGCGTCCGTTGTCGGGGAGATGGTGATCTCCCCCACCCCCGTCGATGAGCCAGAGTCGGATGGCTCTGGAGTTTTTCCTCTTCCTGCCAAGCGGAAGAGGGGTAGGCCGGCTACTACTGGCCTAGGTGTTGGTCTGCTTGCCCGCAAGCAAGCAGAACAGGCGCAAGCAAAGCGCGAGAAGGAGGAGGAGGCGATGCGGATCATGCTTGATCCCTCCATACCTGCCCCCTCCACGTCGAAGAATCGCATCTTGGAGTGTAAGCTCCAAGATGAAATGGAGATGGCCCCGACACCGGCCATCAATGCTCAGGTTCTCGAGCACGTCGACGCTATCAGAAAGATAGCAGCGTGCTCGGGTAACCTGAAGGGTGAGCTTGTCAGCCAGCTCTACAAGGCGGCTGCAGCTGTGAAGGTGGCTATGACTACCGTTTCCCTGAGAGCTCAACAATCAGGGTTCGGTGAGCAGGTAGAAGACCTCCGGAGGGAAATTCAATCCCTCCGGATGGAGAATAAACGCCTCCAGCAAGAGCTGGAGAAGAGATGGGAGGGCAAAGTACCTCATGCCTCGCCACTGGGAGCACGGCCGCCGCGTTCTCCGGTTCGGCGCTGGGCTTCGCCGTCGCCGTCACCCCCCCGGGCACGTTCGCCCGCGAGGGTGACGACGTTTTTGGGAGAGGAGAGGGCGACGCGGGGCATACCTCAAGAGACCCTTGAGGAGAGGGTGTCTCGCGTCGTCGCGGAAAAGTTGCGGGACCTTGGAGTTTCCAAGGCACCGCAAGCCGATGTCGGTCCGTCTTCTGCACCCCCCAAGGTGCAGAAGGCAATGATGGAGAAGAAGAAGGCAGGGCGGAAGACGGGTTCAACCGTTCCCCCTCCAAGCAGCAGCAGCAACATCGTCGAGGAAGTGCCTGCCCCGGCTCCCCCCACTTTGGTCCAGAGTACTCCCTGGGTCCAGGTTGTGGGGCGTAAAGCCAAAATGGCAGCCAAGAAGGCGGATAAGGAGGGGTCTAAAGCCCCTCCCAAACAAAGCGAGGCGGCTACAACATCCGCCCCGCCCACGAAGAAGGCTGGCCCCGCCCAGAAGGCCCAAGCCACCAAGCGGCGCCCCCCCAAGACGGCAGCGGTCGTCATAACCTGCCCTGAGGGGCAATATGGTGAAACGATCCGAGCGGCCAGGGAGAAGATCGACCTGGCCGCAATAGGAATTGAAAATTTGCGCGTCAAACGCGCTTTTAGCGGAGCTCTCCTCCTCGAGGTCCCAGGGGCCGAGGGAGCTCAGCGAGCGGACACCTTGGCCTCCCGAATGAGGGAGGCCATAGGTGATAAGGAAGGTGTGCGGATAGCTCGCCCCGTAAAAAAGGGCGAGCTTCGAATACGGGGTTTGGATGACTCCGTCACGGCGGAGGAAGTTCTCTCCGCCGTAGCGGAAAATGGGGCTTGTGAGCCCTCTTTAGTTAAAGTTGGCCCTATTAGAATGGCCCAACGTGGACTAGGCACCGTATGGGTGCAATGTCCTCTGACAGCGGCACTGAAAATTGCCGCTGTCAAGACATTAAAAGTAGGGTGGGTGAGGGCCGGCGTGGAGTTGTTAGACGACCGCCCTCTCCAGTGTTTCAAGTGCCTGGAGAGGGGGCACGTTATGAGTCAATGCAGCGGCACTGCAGATCGCAGTGACCGCTGCTATAGGTGCGGCGAGGTTGGCCACAGGGCCCGGGAATGTAATTCCCGGGTACGGTGCCCGGTCTGCGCCGATTTAGGGCGTCCTGCAGACCACAGAATGGGCGGGGCGAAATGCAACCCGCCCAAGAAGAAGGGCGGCGGTGGCACCGGGGGGAAGTCGACCTCGTCGGCAACCTCCCGGCCCACCGTCGCAGGGGGTTCGGGGAAGGGGGTGGGTGAGGGGAGTGTTAAAACCTCCCCTCCTTTACCTGTAGGGGTGGGTTCCTCTTGCGAGGATATGGAAGTTGGCCGGGAGGATGCCGCGAGACAAACGTAAATGTCTCTCGGCATCCTTCAGGCCAATCTTAACCACGCCCGTCAGGCCCAGGACATGTTCGTCCATGGCCTGGCGGAGCGTGGTTGCGAGCTAGGTATCGCGGCCGAGCCGTACCGTGTTCCAGATGATGACCCACGCTGGGCATCGGACACGGGCGGCTCGGTCGCGATTTTTTGTGGTGGTTCTACCCTCCCCTTCTCCGCAGTGGAGAAGGGGAGATGTTTTGTCTGCGTGGAGTGGGGGCCCATCTCCGTGGTTGGGGTATATATATCCCCAAACATCGGTCTCGCCCAGTATGAGGATGTTTTGGACGGCGTGGCGGACACTGTCCGCCGCATTGCACCCCGTCCAATTATTGTAGCCGGGGACTTCAATGCCAAGTCTGAGCATTGGGGTTCCCGGAGGCGTAACGCGAGGGGCGAGGCCGTTGAAGAATGGGCAGCGGCTCTTAATTTAGTTTTGTTAAATTCGGGTAGTACTAGTACGTGCGTGCGGCGACAGGGGGAATCTATTGTGGATTTATCTTTTGCAACCCCCTCCGCCGCACGCATCGTGACAGGCTGGCGGGTGTTGGAGAGCGAGACTCTTTCGGACCATCTTTACATCGAGATCAGACTCTCCAACCCCCGTCAGCAGAGCCGCTGCCCGGTGCGTGGTGATCAACCACGGAGATGGGCACTCCACCGTTTGAACGAGGATAAGCTGATTGCGGCCGTCCTCCTGGCTACATGGCCAAAGATTGGGCCCCCCGGGGAACTTGATCCCCGGAATGAAGTAGGTTGGCTTCGGGGCATGTATGCGGACGTTTGTGACGCATCCATGCCCCGGGCGAAGACATGCCACCGGAAGGCAGCGTACTGGTGGTCGTCCGACATTGCCGAGTTACGGCGTGTCGCGACGGCCACCAGACGCCAGTTTACCCGCGCCCGAAGACGCGGGGTGGCCAGGAGGACGGAGGAGAGCTACGAGGCGTACCGTGTTGCGCGGTGCGACCTCGTAGTCGCAATTAAGAAGGCCAAGGCCAGAGCTTGGGAGGAGTTGTTAGCCTCCCTTGACTCTGATCCCTGGGGACGCCCTTACCGTATGGTTTTGGGAAGGTTGCAGCGAAGGACGTCCCCAGAGACGGAGTCCATGGACCCCCAGGTCCTGGAAAATGTTTTGAGCACTCTCTTCCCGGAGGACCGGGAGGGAGCTTTTTTGGAATGGAGCCTCCCCCCTCCGGGGGAGATGTTTGGTGAGGACCTGGGGGTATCTCAGGAGGAGCTGGCCAGGGCCGCCGGTAAGCTCGGGGGTCGTCGCAAGGCCCCCGGCCCCGACGGTGTACCTGGCCGTATCATCGCTCTGTCCTTGGCCTTCGTGTCGGACCGCCTGAGGCAGCTTTTCACTAGCTGTCTCAGGCGGGGAATTTTCCCCAGCGAGTGGGGGCTAGCCAGGCTCGTCCTGCTCCCGAAAAAGGGCAGACCAGCGGGCACCCCTTCGGCCTATAGGCCTTTATGTTTGCTGGACGAGGTGGGCAAGCTCTTCGAAAGAGTCATTGCCAACCGCCTCGTCCAGCACCTGTCCCGGGTAGGTCCGGACCTCCACGAGGAACAGTACGGGTTCCGCGAGGGTCGCTCCACCGTAGATGCTATTCTGCGTGTGAGGGCCCTCGCGGAAAAGGAGATGGGTAGGGGCAGGGTGTTGTTGGCGGTTTCTTTGGATATCGTCAATGCCTTCAACACCCTGCCCTGGAAGGCGGTGGGGGAGGCGATGAGATACCATCGCTTCCCCCGATACCTCGTGGAGGTTATCCGGGACTATTTCCGGGACAGGCGACTCATTTACCCCGTCAAGGACGGGGGTTTTGGCCGAAGGGGTGTTTCTTGCGGGGTTCCACAGGGGTCCGTTTTGGGCCCGCTCCTGTGGAACCTCGCGTATGACCGCGTATTGAGGTCTGCCCTCCCCCTCGGTGCATCCGTAGTGTGTTACGCCGATGACACACTCGTGATGGCCGGGGGGGAGACGTGGGAGGAGGCCGTAGCCATGGCGAACTTGGCGGTGGCCTGCGTCGTGCGTGCAATTAGGTGCGTGGGTCTGCGGGTGGCCCCCCAGAAGACGGAAGCGCTTTTCTTCAGCGCCAAGTCTAGGGGTAAGCCTCCCGCGGCTCACGCTTTTGTGGATGGTGAGCTCGTCGTGGTGGGGTCCCAGATGCAGTATCTGGGTCTCCAGCTGGATGGTGTGTTTGGGTTTGTCGGCCACTTTGGTCGTCTTGGCCCCAAGGCCATGGGAGTTGCCTCGGCCCTAGGCCGATTGCTCCCCAACCTTGGTGGCCCGGGCGCCCGGGTGCGCCGGCTTTTTGCCAACACGGTTCTTGCCGTAGTAATGTACGGCGCCCCCGTCTGGGCGGCCTCCATGCTGGAGGATCGGCGCATCATTCGATTGATGCGTCGCATCCAAAGGCTGGTTGCCGTCCGGATCATACGGGGGTACAGAACCGTGTCTGGAGAGGCGGCCTCGACCCTGGCGGGTCTGCCGCCCCTGGAGCTTCTCGCCTGTGTGTACGCAGATGTGTACACGCAACTACGGGAGCTCCGGGGACAAGGCGTTGTTTTGACCCCCAGGGTCGACGCCGCGGTGAGAGATCAAGCCCGGCGGCACATGTTAGAGAGGTGGCGAGAACGCCTCTCGAACCCCGAGACCAGATCGGGGGCACGTGTCGCCGGGGCCATCCAGCCCCTTTTCCAGCAATGGCTGCACAGGGGTCACGGCGAGCTGAGTTATAGGATGACGCAGGTATTCACCGGACACGGTTGTTTCGGTGAGTACCTGCGTCACATCGGGAAGGAGAGCACGGCGCAGTGCCACCACTGCGAGGACGGCCACGAGGACACGGCGCAGCACACGCTGGCAGTTTGCCCAGCGTGGAGCGAGGAGCGTCGTGTCCTCGTGAGGTGTGTAGGGCGGAATTTGTCCCTCCCAGCATTGGTCAAGGCCATGCTGGGAGGGGAGGAGAAATGGAGGGCCGTCGCCTCCTTCTGCGAGACTGTAATGTCCCAGAAGGAGGCGGCGGAGCGGGAGAGAAGGGGGGTGACCGCCGTCGGTGCACGCACCGGCGTCGGTTAGTCCCTGGCGGGAGGGCCGGGGGTGGTACCCCACGTAGGAGAGCGTAGCTCCCTCCGTGGGCCCACCTTCGTCACCCTCCCGTCGCGGGGGGGCTATTTGGGGCTGTTAGTTTTTGGGGCTTAGGCCCCGGGAGCCGAGGATCACCGCGCGGGGACGCGGCCCTCGGCTCCGCTCCCTATTTGGGGGCGGGTGAGGGGGGCGATGGCCCCCCCCTCATCGAGGATTGAAGCCCGTATTTTCGGGCAGGGGGGCGGGGAATCTCCCCTCCCCCCGGGTTAGGATAGGTGCGGGGGTCCCCGGAAGTAATACTTTGTAGTTCCCGGGGGCCCCCAGCATGCACCTGAGGATGGCCATCCGACGGGTTTTTAGTGGGTAAGAATCCTACATACCCCCCAGTCCCTCCCCGGGGCCTGGGGGGATCTTTTTCGAAGATTTTCCCGTCGTAAAAAAAAAAAAAAAAAAAAAAAAAAAAAAAAAGGGTTAGAGTGGGTTCCTCCGCGTGGGCTCCACCTTGTCGTGGTGCGGAGGCTTAAGCCGAAACCCTTCGGGGGGACGGTGAACTAAGAGAGTCCAAGCCGTCGTCGTCGGGGGTGAGTCGCGGGCCTGGGTCCGTGCTCCCTCCCGGCGGCGGCGGTTGTATGAATGTGTGTGTGAATGAGATGCGGCCGGTTTGTCGGTGGATATTTCCGAGGAGACTAATCAAGCGGGACCAGTAATCCCGTGACCGGGGTGTACAGCTATGTCAGTACCTGACCTCTGCGGCGTAATAAACGGGAACGTAAGTCTGCCCCTTGGGGCAGCAAAGACCGTGTGAAACCGCATGTTCAACGTGGGAAGACCGCTGGCTGTGCACTGACTGGAGCCTATCCCGGAGTTGAAGTCGGCAAGGCGGGCGCATGTGTGGAGGATTACCTGACCAGTATTTCCTCATATCCTGCTAGGGGGAATATACCCTAGCACCGTCTAGCCCGAGGTCTGGATGTGCGGGTGATCGGATCACTACGCGTCCATTCGATAGGGGTGACGTTAAACCTTTTGCATCATATTTTATTTAACCTTTTTTGTAGAGTCTTTTCGTGCGAATAGGGTTGGTCACCTGACAAACCGCTTCTCGGCTTTCGCACGCATAACTAGGGATTTTTTACCGGCGGGGATAGATGCCCATCTGCGGATGGGCTGCCATGATGGCCGAACCGTCGTAAGACTTTTACGACTTACGATTATGGACGACACCAAACAAAAAAATTCTGCTTCCAGTGATGGAACATCCTCTGTGTCTGTGGCGAGCACAGTGGTTGGCCCCGCAATCGCCAAGAGGAGGGCAGCCAAGTTGGCTGTTGTCAACGTGGAGCGAGTTGACTTGACTCGCTTCAAGTCCCCTGATACCGGGGATATTATTGTGAAGGAGGGTGTGGCTGGGCCGTCCTCGTCAGGGGTGAAATCCCTGTCGAGGGCGTCCTCGGTGGCATCCCTCGCGTCCGTCGTAGGGGAGATGGTGATCTCCCCTACCCCCGTCGATGACACTGAGTCAGATGGCTCAGTGACTGGTCCTCTTCCTGTCAAACGGAAGAGGGGCAGGCCGGCTACGACCGGCTTAGGTGTAGGCCTGCTTGCTCGCAAGCAGGAAGAGCAGGCGCGCGCCAAGCGCGAAAAGGAAGAAGAGGAGGCCAAGTTCATACTTGACCCCTCTATACCGGCCCCCTCTACGGCCAAAAGCCGTATTTTAGAGAGCCGTTTTACGGAGGAGTTGTCGGTAGCACCGACGCCTACATTAAGTGCTGAGTTGCTGGTGCACATAGACGTCATCAAAAAGGTGGCGGCGGGCTCCAGCAACCTCAAAGGAGACTTCGTAAGGAAGCTCAATGAGGCGGCCGCTGCGATCAAGGTCGCTGTGACCACGCTCACACTTAGAGCCCAGGAATCGGGTGTGAGCGGTCAAATGGAGGAGCTCCGGAGGGAAGTACAATCCCTCCGGATGGAAAACAAGCACCTTCATCAGAAGGTGGAGGAAATGAGGTGCGCCAAAGCACCTCATGCATCGCCCCCAGGTGCGCGACCACCGCGCTCCCCGGTTAGGCGATGGGCTTCGCCGTCGCCGTCACCCCCCCGGGCACGTTCGCCCGTGAGGTCGGCGAGTAATAGTGGAGGGATGACGAGAGTGGTTCAGGAGATACCTGAACATATTTTCGAGGAGAGGGTGTCTCGCGTCATCGCACAGAAACTGCGGGACCTGGGTCTATCCCAGGCGTCGCGGACTAGTGCTGGCTCTTCCCCTGCTCCCCCTGTGGTACAGAAGAAGGCCTCGAAGAAGAAGAAGGTGGAACCAACTGCTACCCTACCTAATAGCAGCAGCAACAGCAGCGACGTTCAAAAGGTGACTGCCCCGGCTCCCCCCACTCCGACCCAGAGTAATCCCTGGGTCCAGGTTGTGGGGCGTAAAGCCAAAATGGCAGCCAAGAAGGCGGACAAGGAGGGTTCTAAAGCCCCTCCCAAACCAAGCGGAGCGGCTACGACATCCGCCCCGCCCTCGAAGAAGGCTGGCCCCGCCCAGAAAGCCCAAGCCACCAAGCGGCGCCCCCCCAAGACGGCTGCGGTCGTCATAACCTGCCCTGAGGGGCAATATGGTGAAACGATACGGGCGGCCAGGGAGAAAATTGACCTGGCCGCTATAGGAATTGAGAATTTGCGCGTCAAACGCGCTTTTAGTGGTGCTCTGCTCCTCGAGGTCCCAGGAGCCGAGAGAGCCCAACGAGCAGACACCTTGGCCTCCCGAATGAGGGAGGTCATTGGTGAAAAAGAAGGAGTAAGGATAGCTCGCCCCATCAAAAAGGGCGAATTACGTGTTCGGGGCCTGGATGACTCCGTCACGGCGGAGGAAGTTATCTCCGCCGTGGCGGAAAACGGGGGTTGTGACCCCACTTTAGTAAGGGTTGGGCCAATCAGAATGGCCCAACGTGGATTGGGCACCGCATGGGTGCAGTGTCCCTTGGCTGCGGCAATCAAAGTCGCCGCAGCCAAGACTTTAAGGGTGGGTTGGGCGAGGGCCGGCGTGGAGTTGCTGGACGACCGCCCCCTCCAGTGCTTCAAGTGCCTGGAGAGGGGGCACGTCCAGAGTCAGTGCAGCGGCACTGCAGACCGCAGTGACCGCTGCTATAGATGCGGTGAGAGGGGACACAAGGCCCGGGAGTGTAATTCCCGGGTACGATGCCCAGTCTGCGCCGACTTAGGGCGGCCGGCAGACCACAGAATGGGCGGGGCGAAGTGCAACCCGCCCAAGAAGAAGGGCGGCGGTGGCACCGGGGGGAAGTCGACCTCGTCGGCAACCTCCCGGCCCACCGTCGCAGGGGGTTCGGGGAAGGGGGTGAGTGAGGGGAGCGGTAAAACCTCCCCTCTTTTATCTGTAGGGGTGAGTGCCTCTTGCGAGGACATGGAAGTTGGCCGGGAGGATGCCGCGAGACAATCATAAATGTCTCTCGGCATCCTTCAGGCCAATCTTAACCACGCCCGTCAGGCCCAGGACATGTTCGTCCATGGCCTGGCGGAGCGTGGTTGTGAGCTAGGTATCGCGTCCGAGCCGTACCGTGTTCCAAATGATGACCCACGTTGGGCATCGGACACGGGCGGCTCGGTCGCGATTTTTTGTGGTGGTTGTACCCTCCCCTTCTCCGCAGTGGAGAAGGGGAGATGTTTTGTGTGTGTGGAGTGGGGGCCCATCTCCGTGGTTGGGGTATATATATCCCCAAACATCGGTCTCGCCCAGTATGAGGATGTTTTGGACGGCGTGGCGGACATAGTCCGCCGCATTGCACCCCGTCCAATTATTGTAGCCGGGGACTTCAATGCCAAGTCTGAGCATTGGGGTTCCCGGAGGCGTAACGCGAGGGGCGAGGCCGTTGAAGAATGGGCAGCGGCTCTTAATTTAATTTTATTAAATTCGGGTAGTACTAGTACGTGCGTGCGGCGACAGGGGGAGTCCATCGTGGATTTATCCTTTGCAACCCCCTCCGCCGCACGTATCGTGACAGGCTGGCGGGTGTTGGAGAGCGAGACTCTTTCCGACCATCTTTATATCGAGATCAGACTCTCCAACCCCCGTCAGCAGAGCCGCTGCCCGGTGCGTGGTGATCAACCACGGAGATGGGCACTCCACCGTTTAGATGAGGACAAGTTGTTGGCCGCCGTCCTCCTGGCTACGTGGCCGAAGATTGGGCCCCCCGGGGAACTTGATCCCCGGAATGAAGTAGGTTGGCTTCGGGGCATGTATGCGGACGTTTGTGACGCATCCATGCCCCGGGCGAAGACATGCCGCCGGAAGGCAGCGTACTGGTGGTCGTCCGACATTGCCGAGTTACGGCGTGTCGCGACGGCCACCAGACGCCAGTTTACCCGCGCCCGAAGACGCGGGGTGGCCAGGAGGACGGAGGAGAGCTACGAGGCGTACCGTGTTGCACGGTGCGACCTCGTAGTCGCAATTAGGAAGGCCAAGGCCAGAGCTTGGGAGGAGTTGTTAGCCTCCCTTGACTCTGATCCCTGGGGACGCCCTTACCGTATGGTTTTGGGAAGGTTGCAGCGAAGGACGTCCCCAGAGACGGAGTCCATGGACCCCCAGGTCCTGGATCACGTTTTGCAGACTCTCTTCCCGGAGGACCGGGAGGGAGCCTTTTTGGATTGGAGCCTCCCCCCTCCGGGGGAGATGTTTGGTGAGGACCTGGGGGTATCTCAGGAGGAGCTGGCCAGGGCCGCCGGTAAGCTCGGGGGTCGTCGCAAGGCCCCCGGCCCCGACGGTGTACCTGGCCGTATCATCGCTCTGTCCTTGGCCTTCGTGTCGGACCGCCTGAGGCAGCTTTTCACTAGCTGTCTCAGGCGGGGAATTTTTCCCAGCGAGTGGGGGCTAGCCAGGCTCGTCCTGCTCCCGAAAAAGGGCAGACCAGCGGGCACCCCTTCGGCCTATAGGCCTTTATGTTTGCTGGACGAGGTGGGCAAGCTCTTCGAAAGAGTCATTGCCAACCGCCTCGTCCAGCACCTGTCCCGGGTGGGTCCGGACCTCCACGAGGAACAGTACGGGTTCCGCGAGGGTCGCTCAACCGTAGATGCTATTCTGCGTGTGAGGGCCCTCGCGGAAAAGGAGATGGGTAGGGGCAGGGTGTTGTTGGCGGTTTCTTTGGATATCGTCAATGCCTTCAACACCCTGCCCTGGAAGGCGGTGGGGGAGGCGATGAGATACCATCGCTTCCCCCGATACCTCGTGGAGGTTATCCGGGACTATTTCCGGGACAGGCGACTCATTTACCCCGTCAAGGACGGGGGTTTTGGCCGAAGGGGTGTTTCTTGCGGGGTTCCACAGGGGTCCGTTTTGGGCCCGCTCCTGTGGAACCTCGCGTATGACCGCGTATTGAGGTCTGCCCTCCCCCTCGGTGCATCCGTAGTGTGTTACGCCGATGACACACTCGTGATGGCCGGGGGGGAGACGTGGGAGGAGGCCGTAGCCATGGCGAACTTGGCGGTGGCCTGCGTCGTGCGTGCAATTAGGTGCGTGGGTCTGCGGGTGGCCCCCCAGAAAACGGAAGCGCTTTTCTTTAGCGCCAAGTCTAGGGGTAAGCCTCCCGCAGCCCACGCTTTTGTGGATGGTGAGCTCGTCGTGGTGGGGTCCCAGATGCAGTATCTGGGTCTCCTACTGGATGGTGTGTTTGGGTTTGTCGGCCACTTTGGTCGTCTTGGCCCCAAGGCCATGGGAGTTGCCTCGGCCCTAGGCCGATTGCTCCCCAACCTTGGTGGCCCGGGCGCCCGGGTGCGCCGGCTTTTTGCCAACACGGTTCTTGCCGTAGTAATGTACGGCGCCCCCGTCTGGGCGGCCTCCATGCTGGAGGATCGGCGCATCATTCGATTGATGCGTCGCATCCAAAGGCTGGTTGCCGTCCGGATCATACGGGGGTACAGAACCGTGTCTGGAGAGGCGGCCTCGACCCTGGCGGGTCTGCCGCCCCTGGAGCTTCTCGCCTGTGTGTACGCAGATGTGTACACACAACTGCGGGAGCTCCGGGGACAAGGCGTTGTTTTGACCCCCAGGGTCGACGCCGCGGTGAGAGATCAAGCCCGGCGGCACATGTTAGAGAGGTGGCGAGAACGCCTCTCGAACCCCGAGACAAGATCGGGGGCACGTGTCGCCGGGGCCATCCAGCCCCTTTTCCAGCAATGGCTGGACAGGGGTCACGGCGAGCTGACATATAGAGTGACGCAGGTATTCACCGGACATGGTTGTTTCGGTGAGTACCTGCGTCACATAGGGAAGGAGAGCACGGCGCAGTGCCACCACTGCGAGGACGGCCACGAGGACACGGCGCAGCACACGCTGGCAGATTGCCCAGCGTGGAGCGAAGAGCGCCGTGTCCTCGTGAGGTGTGTAGGGAGGAACTTGTCCCTCCCAGCATTGGTCAAGGCCATGCTGGGAGGGGAGGAGAAATGGAGGGCCGTCGCCTCCTTCTGCGAGACAGTGATGTCCCAGAAGGAGGCGGCGGAGCGGGAGAGAAGGGGGGTGACCGCCGTCGGTGCACGCACCGGCGTCGGTTAGTCCCTGGCGGGAGGGCCGGGGGTGGTACCCCGCGTAGGAGAGCGTCGCTCCCTCCGTGGGCCCACCTCCGTTACCCTTCCGTCGTGGGGGGGTTATTTTTGGGGCCGTTAGTTTTTGGGGCTTTAGCCCCGGGAGCCGAGGATCACCGCGCGGGGACGCGGCCCTCGGCTCCGCTCCCTATTTGGGGGCGGGTGAGGGGGGCGATGGCCCCCCCCTCATCGAGGATTGAAGCCCGTATTTTCGGGCAGGGGGGCGGGGAATCTCCCCCCCCCCCCCGGGTTAGGATAGGTGCGGGGGTCCCCGGAAGTAATACTTTGTAGTTCCCGGGGGCCCCCAGCATGCACCTGAGGATGGCCATCCGACGGGTTTTTAGTGGGTAAGAATCCCACATACCCCCCAGTCCCTCCCCGGGGCCTGGGGGGATCTTTTCGAAGATTTTCCCGTCGTAAAAAAAAAAAAAAAAAAAAAAAAAAAAAAAAAAAAAAAAAAAAAAAAAAAAAAAAAAAAAAAAAAAAAAAAAGGGTTAGAGTGGGTTAGAGTGGGTTAGAGTGGGTTAGAGTGGGTTAGAGTGGGTTAGAGTGGGTTAGAGTGGGTTAGAGTGGGTTAGAGTGGGTTTTAACCACGCCCGTCAGGCCCAGGACATGTTCGTCCATGGCCTGGCGGAGCGTGGTTGCGAGCTAGGTATCGCGGCCGAGCCGTACCGTGTTCCAGATGATGACCCACGCTGGGCATCGGACACGGGCGGCTCGGTCGCGATTTTTTGTGGTGGTTCTACCCTCCCCTTCTCTGCAGTGGAGAAGGGGAGATGTTTTGTCTGCGTGGAGTGGGGGCCCATCTCCGTGGTTGGGGTATATATATCCCCAAACATCGGTCTCGCCCAGTATGAGGATGTTTTGGACGGCGTGGCGGACACTGTCCGCCGCATTGCACCCCGTCCAATTATTGTTGCCGGGGACTTCAATGCCAAGTCTGAGCATTGGGGTTCCCGGAGGCGTAACGCGAGGGGCGAGGCCGTTGAGGAATGGGCAGCGGCTCTTAATTTATGTTTGTTAAATACAGGGAACGTTAGTACGTGCGTGCGGCGGCAGGGGGAATCCATCGTTGATTTATCCTTTGCAACCCCCTCCGCCGCACGTATCGTGACAGGCTGGCGGGTGTTGGAGAGCGAGACGCTTTCCGATCATCTCTATATTGAGATTAGACTCTCCAACCCCCGTCAGCAGAGCCGCTGCCCGGTGCGTGGTGATCAACCACGGAGATGGGCACTCCACAAATTAGATGAGGACAGGTTGTTGGCCGCCGTCCTCCTGGCTACATGGCCGAAGATCGGGCCACCCGGGGATCTTGATCCCCGGAATGAAGTAGGTTGGCTGCGGGGCATGTATGCGGACGTTTGTGACGCATCCATGCCCCGAGCGAAGACATGCCGCCGGAAGGCAGCGTACTGGTGGTCGTCCGACATTGCCGAGTTACGGCGTGTCGCGACGGCCACCAGGCGCCAGTTTACCCGCGCCCGAAGACGCGGGGTGGCCAGGAGGACGGAGGAGAAGTATAGGGCGTACCGGGCTGCTCGGTACGACCTGTTAGCAGCAATAAGGAAGGCCAAGGCCAGAGCTTGGGAGGAGTTGTTAGCCTCCCTTGACTCTGATCCCTGGGGACGCCCTTACCGTATGGTTTTGGGAAGGTTGCAGCGAAGGACGTCCCCAGAGACGGAGTCCATGGACCCCCAGGTCCTGGATCACGTTTTGAGCACTCTCTTCCCGGAGGACCGGGAGGGAGCTTTTTTGAATTGGAGCCTCCCCCCTCCGGGGGAGATGTTTGGTGAGGACCTGGGGGTGACTCAGGAGGAGCTGGCCAGGGCCGCCGGTAAGCTTGGGGGTTGTCGCAAGGCCCCCGGCCCCGACGGTGTTCCTGGCCGTGTCATTGCTCTGACCTTGGCCTTCGTGCAGGACCGCCTGAGGCAGCTATTCACTAGCTGTCTCAGGCGGGGAATTTTCCCCCGAGAGTGGGGAATTGCCAGGCTCGTCCTGCTCCCAAAAAAGGGCAGACCAGCGGGCACCCCTTCGGCCTATAGGCCTTTGTGTTTGCTGGACGAGGCGGGCAAACTCTTCGAAAGAGTAATTGCCAACCGCCTCGTCCAGCATTTATCCCGGGTAGGACCGGACCTCCACGAGGAGCAGTATGGATTCCGCGGGGGTCGTTCAACCGTAGACGCTATTCTACGTGTGAAGGCCCTCGCGGAAAAGGAGATGGGTAAGGGCAGGGTGTTGTTGGCGGTTTCTTTGGATATCGTCAATGCCTTCAACACCCTGCCCTGGAAGGCGGTGGGGGAGGCGATGAGATACCATCGCTTCCCCCGATACCTCGTGGAGGTTATCCGGGACTATTTCCGGGACAGGCGACTCATTTACCCCGTCAAGGACGGGGGTTTTGGCCGAAGGGGTGTTTCTTGCGGGGTTCCACAGGGGTCCGTTTTGGGCCCGCTCCTGTGGAACCTCGCGTATGACCGCGTATTGAGGTCTGCCCTCCCCCTCGGTGCATCCGTAGTGTGTTACGCCGATGACACACTCGTGATGGCCGGGGGGGAGACGTGGGAGGAGGCCGTAGCCATGGCGAACTTGGCGGTGGCCTGCGTCGTGCGTGCGATTAGGTGCGTGGGTCTGCGGGTGGCCCCCCAGAAGACGGAAGCGCTTTTCTTCAGCGCCAAGTCTAGGGGTAAGCCTCCCGCAGCCCACGCTTTTGTGGATGGTGAGCTCGTCGTGGTGGGGTCCCAGATGCAGTATCTGGGTCTCCAGCTGGATGGTGTGTTTGGGTTTGTCGGCCACTTTGGTCGTCTTGGCCCCAAGGCCATGGGAGTTGCCTCGGCCCTAGGCCGATTGCTCCCCAACCTTGGTGGCCCGGGCGCCCGGGTGCGCCGGCTTTTTGCGAACACGGTTCTTGCCGTAATAATGTACGGCGCCCCCGTCTGGGCGGCCTCCATGCTGGAGGATCGGCGCATCATTCGTTTGATGCGTCGCATCCAAAGGCTGGTTGCCGTCCGGATCATACGGGGGTACAGAACCGTGTCTGGAGAGGCGGCCTCGACCCTGGCGGGTCTGCCGCCCCTGGAGCTTCTCGCCTGTGTGTACGCAGATGTGTACACACAACTGCGGGAGCTCCGGGGACATGGCGTTGTTTTGACCCCCAGGGTCAACGCCGCGGTGAGAGATCAAGCCCGGCGGCACATGTTAGAGAGGTGGCAAGAACGCCTCTCGAACCCCGAGACCAGATCGGGGGCACGTGTCGCCGGGGCCATCCAGCCCCTTTTCCAGCAATGGCTGGACAGGGGTCACGGCGAGCTGAGTTTCAGGATGACGCAGGTATTCACCGGACATGGTTGTTTCGGTGAGTACCTGCGTCACATAGGGAAGGAGAGCACGGCGCAGTGCCACCACTGCGAGGACGGCCACGAGGACACGGCGCAGCACACGCTGGCAATTTGCCCAGCGTGGAGCGAAGAGCGTCGTGTCCTCGTGAGGTGTGTAGGGCGGAATTTGTCCCTCCCAGCATTGGTCAAGGCCATGCTGGGAGGGGAGGAGAAATGGAGGGCCGTCGCCTCCTTCTGCGAGACTGTAATGTCCCAGAAGGAGGCGGCGGAGCGGGAGAGAAGGGGGGTGACCGCCGTCGGTGCACGCACCGGCGTCGGTTAGTCCCTGGCGGGAGGGCCGGGGGTGGTACCCCACGTAGGAGAGCGTAGCTCCCTCCGTGGGCCCACCTCCGTTACCCTTCCGTCGCGGGGGGGTTATTTTTGGGGCCGTTAGTTTTTGGGGCTTTAGCCCCGGGAGCCGAGGATCACCGCGCGGGGACGCGGCCCTCGGCTCCGCTCCCTATTTGGGGGCGGGTGAGGGGGGCGATGGCCCCCCCCTCATCGAGGATTGAAGCCCGTATTTTCGGGCAGGGGGGCGGGGAATCTCCCCTCCCCCCCGGGTTAGGATAGGTGCGGGGGTCCCCGGAAGTAATACTTTGTAGTTCCCGGGGGCCCCCAGCATGCACCTGAGGATGGCCATCCGACGGGTTTTTAGTGGGTAAGAATCCCACATACCCCCCAGTCCCTCCCCGGGGCCTGGGGGGATCTTTTCGAAGATTTTCCCGTCGTAAAAAAAAAAAAAAAAAAAAAAAAAGGGTTAGAGTGGGTTCCTCCGCGTGGTGGGGTCCCAGATGCAGTATCTGGGTCTCCAGCTGGATGGTGTGTTTGGGTTTGTCGGCCACTTTGGTCGTCTTGGCCCCAAGGCCATGGGAGTTGCCTCGGCCCTAGGCCGATTGCTCCCCAACCTTGGTGGCCCGGGCGCCCGGGTGCGCCGGCTTTTTGCGAACACGGTTCTTGCCGTAATAATGTACGGCGCCCCCGTCTGGGCGGCCTCCATGCTGGAGGATCGGCGCATCATTCGTTTGATGCGTCGCATCCAAAGGCTGGTTGCCGTCCGGATCATACGGGGGTACAGAACCGTGTCTGGAGAGGCGGCCTCGACCCTGGCGGGTCTGCCGCCCCTGGAGCTTCTCGCCTGTGTGTACGCAGATGTGTACACACAACTGCGGGAGCTCCGGGGACATGGCGTTGTTTTGACCCCCAGGGTCAACGCCGCGGTGAGAGATCAAGCCCGGCGGCACATGTTAGAGAGGTGGCAAGAACGCCTCTCGAACCCCGAGACCAGATCGGGGGCACGTGTCGCCGGGGCCATCCAGCCCCTTTTCCAGCAATGGCTGGACAGGGGTCACGGCGAGCTGAGTTTCAGGATGACGCAGGTATTCACCGGACATGGTTGTTTCGGTGAGTACCTGCGTCACATAGGGAAGGAGAGCACGGCGCAGTGCCACCACTGCGAGGACGGCCACGAGGACACGGCGCAGCACACGCTGGCAATTTGCCCAGCGTGGAGCGAAGAGCGTCGTGTCCTCGTGAGGTGTGTAGGGCGGAATTTGTCCCTCCCAGCATTGGTCAAGGCCATGCTGGGAGGGGAGGAGAAATGGAGGGCCGTCGCCTCCTTCTGCGAGACTGTAATGTCCCAGAAGGAGGCGGCGGAGCGGGAGAGAAGGGGGGTGACCGCCGTCGGTGCACGCACCGGCGTCGGTTAGTCCCTGGCGGGAGGGCCGGGGGTGGTACCCCACGTAGGAGAGCGTAGCTCCCTCCGTGGGCCCACCTCCGTTACCCTTCCGTCGCGGGGGGGTTATTTTTGGGGCCGTTAGTTTTTGGGGCTTTAGCCCCGGGAGCCGAGGATCACCGCGCGGGGACGCGGCCCTCGGCTCCGCTCCCTATTTGGGGGCGGGTGAGGGGGGCGATGGCCCCCCCCTCATCGAGGATTGAAGCCCGTATTTTCGGGCAGGGGGGCGGGGAATCTCCCCTCCCCCCCGGGTTAGGATAGGTGCGGGGGTCCCCGGAAGTAATACTTTGTAGTTCCCGGGGGCCCCCAGCATGCACCTGAGGATGGCCATCCGACGGGTTTTTAGTGGGTAAGAATCCCACATACCCCCCAGTCCCTCCCCGGGGCCTGGGGGGATCTTTTCGAAGATTTTCCCGTCGTAAAAAAAAAAAAAAAAAAAAAGGGTTCCTCCGCGTCCTCCGCGTGGGCTCCACCTTGTCGTGGTGCGGAGGCTTAAGCCGAAACCCTTCGGGGGGACGGCGAACTAAGAGAGTCCAAACCCCAGGGGCTGATAGACTTGCTCTATCAGTACGGGTCTAGCGAACCCGGGGTACCTGAGCCGGGGGCGGATGAGCGCTATCCGTCTCCTAATACCGTAAGCTCTCAGGCGGCTTCAACAACCAGTGCAGGGCGTGGCACTGGTACGTTGTCGTTCTGAGGGCCCGGGGATCTTGGCTTCACCGCCCGGATCACGAGGTAGAAAACCTCTATAAAAAATCACCCCAATCTCAAGGTATGATGCGCGCCGATGGGATGAATGGCTGGAGGGTAATCCAGTCTTTAGCGATCACCTCTGGGGCACCTGCCGCACCCCAGAGTATTTAGGCCTTCCCAGGTAAGGCGGCTCTGCCTGGGTCGTATTTTTCCGACCTACTCGTGGGACGAAAATGGATTCCTATTTTTCTGACAAAACTGATATGGACACTTTGGCAGCTGACACAGGCATGACTACGGTTACAGATTTGACCTCTGGCGAGAAGGATGGTGATGAATTACTCATCACGAGGGACTCATTGTGCCCTAAACCGGCGGTAGTGAAAATGGAGCGCCTTGATAGGCCGTTTTTGCGGTCTTGGGCGCAACAACGGTCACAAACATCGGGGATCATGGGGGCCATTGCGGGGCCGTCCGGGTCAGGGCCCAGTTCCCTGTCCCGGGCGTCCTCCGTTGCCTCCATTAGCTCCGTTGATGGCAGCGCGGCGGAGATGGTGGTCGGGGACGATGACTCGGATGTTTCCGTGTCCGTCTCCGGCCTCCTTCCCGCCAAGAGGAAGAGGGGCAGACCAGCGACCACAGGTCTGGGCGTTGGCCTCCTTGCTCGTAAACTCGAGCAGGAGGCCCGCGCGAAGAAGGAAAGGGAGGAGGAGGCGTTAAGGAGGATCTTAGATCCTACTGTCCCGCCCCCTCCCCCTTCGGCGAAACAACGGCAGGCGGAGGACAGGGTCATCGAGGAGATCTCGGAGGCCCCTACTCCTGACCTGTCGGCGGGGATGTTGGCGCACGTGGCCACGATTAGAAAGGTGGCTTCGTGCTCCAATAACCTTAAGGGTGACCTGGTCAGGAGGATGAACGAGGCGGTCATCTTCCTGAAGGCAGCCACCACTACCCTGGCGGTTCGTGCCCAGGAAACCGGGCACAATACGAGCCTTGAGGCCCTCCGGAGGGAAATCACTTCCCTTCGCGAGGACAACCGGCGCCTCCAACAGGAGGTGAAGAGGATGCGGGAGGAGAGGCTTGCCCCTCCTCCTCGGGTGGCAGCACCATCGCCACCGCGAAGGATGTCACATCCTCCGCCGCCGCGGTCCCCATCACCGACGGCGAGGACGTGGCGCTCCCCTGTTGGAGGGAGAAGTAGGGAGCGTTCTTCCTCCCCTGCTCCTCCACAAATGGAACAGGAGAGGAAGAAGAAGAAGAGGGGGGGAAGCACTGCTTCCCAAAGTGGGCCCCAGGCCCGGGAGTCCGCCCTTTTCAGGGCGCCTGCGGGGCCTCTGGCCCCAAAAACCGCCCTTCTAAGGGCGTCTTCGGGGCCTTCGGGCTCAAAACCCGCCCCTCTAGGGGCGTCTTCGGGGCCTTCGGGCCGGGAACCCGCCCTTCTAAGGGCGTCTTCGGGGCCTAAGGCCCAGAAATCCGCCCTTTTAAGGGCGACGCCCTCTGCTCCTGCGCCACCTGCCTCCACTCAATCGTGGGCGCAGGTGGTTGGCAGGAAGGCCAAGAGGGCGCAGAAGGTGGCTGCCACCGAGGCCAATGTGCCTCGGCCGGCAGCTAAGAAGGCAGCACCAGCGGCCAAGCCGGTGAAAGCTGCCGTCAAACGGCAGCCAAAGACGGCAGCAATTGCCCTCACTTGCCCCGAGGGCAAATACGCGGACGCTGTCCGCATAGTACGGAGCGAAATTGACCTGCAGACTGTCGGTGTAGACAGCCTGCGGGTCAAACGGGCTTACACCGGGGCTCTATTAATAGAGATTCCCGGCGAGGAGAGGGCGATGAAGGCCGATGCCCTCGCCCATAAAATGAGGGACGCCCTCAAAGACATGGAGGGGGTCAAGGTGGCCCGCCCTGTCAAAATGGGGGAGCTGAGGCTCCGCGGATTGGATCCCTCCGTCACGACGGAGGAGGCTATATCCGCGGTGGCATGTGTTGGGGGCTGTGACCCCACCGCTGTCACCGCGGGTATAATTCGGGCAGCACCCAGGGGTCTCGGGACCCTGTGGGTCAGGTGCCCACTTAGTGCGGCCGTCAAGGCCGTGAAAGCGGGGCCCTTGTCCATTGGTTGGACAAGGGCGAAGGTAGAGATGCTGGAGGCAAGGCCCCTCCAGTGTTTTAGGTGCCTCGAAAAGGGGCACGTAGCGGCAAATTGTAAGAGCGGCCCCGATAGACGGGACCGCTGTTACAGATGCGGTGTGGCGGGGCACATAGCCCGGGACTGCGCCTCCCAAGTGAACTGCGCACTTTGCGCAGACCTTGGGAGGCCGGCCAACCACCGTTTGGGGGGTCCCAAATGCACCCCCCCCAAACGGGGGAAGACGGGAGGGGAAGAGGCGGCGAAAAAGCCCCCGCCAAAAAAGGCGGAGACTTCTTCCAAGCCTAAGGCTCCGCCTAGAGCGGAGAAGATGGAAATGACGCATTAGCGTCTTTTTGTGGCACCATTCGGTGCGATTTTGGGCCAGACCATCGGCCCGGGGGCTGGGGAGTACCACGCGGGGACGTGGCCCCAGCTCCGCTCCCTATTTGGGGGCAGGTGAGGAGGCGTTGGCCCCTCCTCACCAGGGAAGGAGCCCAATCACGGGCTGAGGGGGGGGTATTCACCGGCAACCATTGCCTTGAATGCCCCTCCCTCCGGGTTAGGTTTTATAATGCAGGGGGCTGCCTGGATGTAATAATAAATAGTTCCCGGGCAGTCCCCTAACGCATTGAGGAAGGCCAACCGTCGAGTTTTTAGTGAGTAAGAATCTCACATAACCACCAATCCCTCCCCGGGGGTTGGTGGTATCTTCTAGAAGATTTTCTCGACGTAAAAAAAAAAAAAAAAAAAAAAAAAGGGTTCCTCCGCGTGGGCTCCACCTTGTCGTGGTGCGGAGGCTTAAGCCGAAACCCTTCGGGGGGACGGCGAACTAAGAGAGTCCAAACCCCAGGGGCTGATAGACTTGCTCTATCAGTACGGGTCTAGCGAACCCGGGGTACCTGAGCCGGGGGCGGATGAGCGCTATCCGTCTCCTAATACCGTAAGCTCTCAGGCGGCTTCAACAACCAGTGCAGGGCGTGGCACTGGTACGTTGTCGTTCTGGGGGCCCGGGGATCTTGGCTTCACCGCCCGGATCACGAGGTAGAAAACCTCTATAAAAAATCACCCCAATCCTAAGGTATGATGCGCGCCGATAGGATGAATGGCTGGAGGGTTATCCAGTCCTTAGCGATCACCTCTGGGGCACCTGCCGCACCCCAGAGTATTTAGGCCTTCCCAGGTAAGGCGGCTCTGCCTGGGTCGTATTTTTCCGACCTACTCGTGGGACGAAAATGGATTCCTATTTTTCTAAAAAAACTGGTATGGACACATTGGCAGCGGACACTGGCATGGCTACGACTTCAGAATTGACCTCTGGCGAGAAGGATGGTGATGAATTACTCATCACGAGGGACTCATTGTGCCCTAAACCGGCGGTGGTGAAGATGGAGCGCCTTGATAGGCCCTTTTTGAGGTCCTGGGCGCACCAACGAGCCCAAACATTGGGGCTTGCGGATGCTATCGCGGGGCCGTCCGGGTCAGGGCCCAGTTCCCTGTCCCGGGCGTCCTCCGTCGCCTCCATTAGCTCCATTGATGGTAGCGCGGCGGAGATGGTGGTCGGGGACGATGACTCGGATGTTTCCGTGTCCGTCTCCGGCCTCCTTCCCGCCAAGAGGAAGAGGGGCAGACCAGCGACCACAGGTCTGGGCGTCGGCCTCCTTGCTCGTAAACTAGAGCAGGAGGCCCGCGCGAAGAAGGAAAGGGAGGAGGAGGCGTTAAGGAGGATCTTAGATCCTACTGTCCCGCCCCCTCCCCCTTCGGCGAAACAACGGCAGGCGGAGGACAGGGTCATCGAGGAGATCTCGGAGGCCCCTACTCCTGACCTGTCGGCGGGGATGTTGGCGCACGTGGCCACTATTAGAAAGGTGGCTTCGTGCTCCAATAATCTTAAAGGAGATCTGGTCAGGAAGATGAACGAGGCAGTCATCTTCCTGAAGGCAGCCACCACTACCCTGGCGGTTCGTGCCCAGGAAACTGGGCACAGTACGAGCCTGGAGGCCCTCCGGAGGGAAATCACTTCCCTTCGCGAGGACAACCGGCGCCTCCAACAGGAGGTGAAGAGGATGCGGGAGGAGAGGCTTGCCCCTCCTCCCCGAGTGGCAACACCATCGCCACCAAGGAGGCAATCACATCCTCCGCCGCCGCGGTCTCCATCGCCGTCGGCGAGGACGTGGCGTTCCCCCGTTAGAGGGATATGTAGGGAGCGTTCTTCCTCTCCTGTTCCGTTTGTAGAACGGCAGGAGAGGAAGAAGAAGAAGGGGGGAAGCATCGCTTCCCAAAGTGGGCCTCGGGCCCGGGAGTCCGCCCTTTTCAGGGCGCCTGCGGGGCCTCTGGCCCCAAAACCCGCCCTTCTAAGGGCGTCTTCGGGGCCTTCGGGCTCAAAACCCGCCCCTCTAGGGGCGTCTTCGGGGCCTAAGGCCCAGAAATCCGCCCTTTTAAGGGCGACGCCCTCTGCTCCTGCGCCACCTGCCTCCACTCAATCGTGGGCGCAGGTGGTTGGCAGGAAGGCCAAGAGGGCGCAGAAGGTGGCTGCCACCGAGGCCAATGTGCCTCGGCCGGCGGCTAAGAAGGCAGCACCAGCGGCCAAGCCGGTGAAAGCTGCCGTCAAAAGGCAGCCAAAGACGGCAGCAATTGCCCTCACTTGCCCCGAGGGCAAATACGCGGACGCAGTCCGCATGGTAAGGTCCTCAATTGACCTGCAGACTGTCGGTGTAGACAGCCTGCGGATCAAACGGGCTTACACCGGGGCTTTATTAATAGAGATCCCCGGCGAGGAGAGGGCGATGAAGGCAGATGCCCTCGCCCACGAAATGAGGGACGCCCTCAAAGACATGGAGGGGGTCAAGGTGGCCCGCCCGGTCAAAATGGGGGAGCTTAGGCTCCGCGGATTGGATCCCTCCGTCACGACGGAGGAGGCTATATCCGCGGTGGCATGTGTTGGGGGCTGTGACCCCACCGCTGTCACCGCGGGTATAATTCGGGCAGCACCCAGGGGTCTCGGGACCCTGTGGATCAGGTGCCCACTTAGTGCGGCCGTCAAGGCCGTAAAATCGGGGCCCTTGTCCATTGGTTGGACAAGGGCGAAGGTGGAGATACTGGAGGCAAGGCCCCTCCAGTGTTTCAGGTGCCTCGAAAAGGGGCACGTGGCGGCAAATTGTAAGAGCGGCCCCGATAGACGGGACCGCTGTTACAGGTGTGGTGTGGCGGGGCACATAGCCCGGGACTGCGCCTCCCAAGTGAACTGCGCACTTTGCGCAGACCTTGGGAGGCCAGCCAACCACCGTTTGGGGGGTCCTAAATGCACCCCCCCCAAACGGGGGAAGACGGGAGGGGAGGAGGTGGCGAAGAAGCCCCCGCCAAAAAAGGCGGGGACTTCTTCAAAGCCCAAGGCTCCGCTTAGAGCGGATAATATGGAGGTGACGCATTAGCGTCTTTTTGGGCACCATTTGGTGCCATTTTGGGCCAGACCATCGGCCCGGGGGCTGGGGAGTACCACGCGGGGACGTGGCCCCAGCTCCGCTCCCTATTTGGGGGCAGGTGAGGAGGCGTTGGCCCCTCCTCACCAGGGAAGGAGCCCAATCATGGGCTGAGGGGGGGGTATTCACTGGCAACCTTTGCCTTGAATGCCCCTCCCTCCGGGTTAGGTTCTATAATGCAGGGGGCTGCCTGGATGTAATATTAAATAGTTCCCGGGCAGTCCCCTAACGCATTGAGGAAGGCCAACCGTCGAGTTTTTAGTGAGTAAGAATCTCACATAACCACCAGCCCCTCCCCGGGGGTTGGTGGTATCTTCTAGAAGATTTTCTCGACGTAAAAAAAAAAAAAAAAAAAAAAAGGGTTAGAGTGGGTTCCTCCGCGTAACCCCAGGGGCTGATAGACTTGCTCTATCAGTACGGGTCTAGCGAACCCGGGGTACCTGAGCCGGGGGCGGATGAGCGCTATCCGTCTCCTAATACCGTAAGCTCTCAGGCGGCTTCAACAACCAGTGCAGGGCGTGGCACTGGTACGTTGCCGTTCTGGGGGCCCGGGGATCTTGGCTTCACCGCCCGGATCACGAGGTAGAAAACCTCTATAAAAAATCACCCCAATCCTAAGGTATGATGCGCGCCGATGGGATGAATGGCTGGAGGGTAATCCAGTCTTTAGCGATCACCTCTGGGGCACCTGCCGCACCCCAGAGTATTTAGGCCTTCCCAGGTAAGGCGGCTCTGCCTGGGTCGTATGCTTCCGACCATCTCGTGGGACCAACAATGGAGTCTAAATCTTTTAAAAATAACCCGACTGACATATTGGAAATCGAACCTGCTGCTTCGACAATGGACATGATCACTTGCTGCACAGAAGAGGGAGGGAAGGCCACCAAAATGGTGGAGAAACCACGTACCAAACCCGTGGTGGTACGTGTGGAGCGGTTTGACAAACCGCGTTTGCGATCCCAAGCACCGGGGATCGGAAGTGATGCAGAGAGCGTTGACGGGCGTTTGGGGAGCGTTGCTAAAACCCTCTCCCGTGCGTCGTCAGTGGCGTCTCTTGCATCTGTCGTCGGGGGGATGGCTATCACCCCTGAACCGACGACGGAGCCAGAGTCGGATGGCTCTTGTGCTGGCCTTCTTCCGGCCAAACGCAAGAGGGGCAGGCCGGCTACGACCGGCTTGGGTGTCGGGCTTCTTGCCCGTAAGCAAGAAGAACAAGCACGCGCCAAGCGCGAGAAGGAGGATGAGGAGGTCAGGATTATTCTTGACCCCTCTATACCGGCTCCATCTACGGCTAAAAGCCGTATGTTAGAGAGCCGATTTTTGGAGGAGATGTCGGTAGCACCAACGCCGACATTAAGTGCCGAGTTGCTGGTGCACATAGACGTCATCAAAAAAGTGGCGTCTAGCTCCAGCAACCTTAAAGGAGACTTCGTAAAGAAGCTCAATGAGGCGGCCGCTGCGATCAAGGTCGCTGTGACGACGCTCACACTTAGAGCCCAAGAATCGAGTGTGAGCGGTCAAATGGAGGAGCTCCGGAGGGAAGTACAATCCCTCCGGATGGAGAACAAGCACCTTCATCAGAAGGTGGAGGAACTGAGGTGCGCCAAAGCACCTCATGCATCGCCCCCGGGCGCGCGACCGCCGCGCTCCCCGGTCAGGCGATGGGCTTCGCCGTCACCGTCACCCCCCCGGGCACGTTCGCCCGCGAGGTTGACGATGACTTTTCAGGGAAAGGAAAGAGCGACACAGAGCATACTTCAGGAGAGCCTTGAGGAGAGGGTGTCTCGCATCGTCGCTGGAAAGTTGCGGGCCCTTGGAGTTTCCAAGGCCGCGCAAGCAGAAGTTGGTCCGTCTTCTGCACCCCCCACAGTGCAGAAGACAAATAAGAAGCAGAAGAAGACGGGACGAATGACGGTATCAACCGCTCCCCCTCCAAGCAGCAGCAGTATGCCCGAGGATGAGCCTGCCCTGGCTCCCCCCACTTCGGTCCAGGGAAATGCCTGGGTCCAAGTTGTGGGGCGTAAAGCCAAAAAGGCAGCCAAGAAGGCAGAGTTGGAGGGAAGCAAACCCCCTCCCAAGACAAGCGGAGCGGCTACCACAGCCGCCCCGCCTACGAAGAAGGCAGGCCCTGCGCAGAAGTCTCCAACCTCCAAGCGGCGCCCTCCCAAGACAGCTGCGGTCGTCATCACCTGCCCTGAAGGGCAATATAGTGAGACGATCCGCGCGGCCAGGGAGAAAATCGACCTGGCCGCTATAGGAATAGAGAATTTGCGCGTCAAACGCGCTTTTACAGGAGCACTTTTGCTGGAGGTCCCGGGGGCCGAAGGCTCACAACGTGCAGACATCTTGGCCTCCCGCATGCGGGAGGTCATTGGTGACAAGGAAGGCGTAAAGATAGCTCGTCCTGTCAAAAAGGGCGAGCTTCGTATTCGGGGTCTTGATGACTCCATCACGGCGGACGAAGTTCTCTCCGCCGTAGCTGAAAACGGGGCATGTGACCCCTCTTTTGTGAGGGTTGGGCCAATTAGAAGGGCCCAACGTGGTTTAGGCACCGCTTGGGTGCAATGTCCTCTGACAGCGGCATTGAAAATTGCCGCTGCCAAGACTCTAAGAGTGGGATGGGTGAGGGCCGGCGTTGATCTATTGGACGACCGCCCTCTCCAGTGCTTCAAGTGCCTGGAGAGGGGGCACGTCAGGAGCCAATGCAGCGGCACTGCAGATCGCAGTGACCGCTGCTACAGATGTGGGGAGGCTGGTCACAAAGCCCGTGACTGCAGTGGGCGTGCGCGGTGCACGGTCTGTGCCGATTTAGGTCGGCCAGCTGACCATCGGATGGGCGGGGCTAAATGCAACCCGCCCAAGAAGAAGAGCGGCGGTGGAGCCGGGAAAAAGGCGACCTCGTTGGCGTCAACTTCCCGGTCCACCGTCGTTGGGGTTTCGGGGAATGGGGTGGGTGAGGGGAGCGCTAAAACCTCCCCTACTTTACCTGTTGGGGCGGGTTCCTCATCAGAGGATATGGAGGTTGGCCGGGGGGATGCCGAGATGAAGACTTAAATGTCACTCGGTATCCTTCAGGCCAACCTGAACCACGCCCGCCAGGCCCAGGACTTGTTCGTCCATGGCCTGGCGGAGCGTGGTTGTGAGCTAGGTATCGCGTCCGAGCCGTACCGTGTTCCAGATGATGACCCACGCTGGGCATCGGACACGGACGGCTCGGTCGCGATTTTTTGTGGTGGTTCTACCCTCCCCTTCTCCGCAGTGGAGAAGGGGAGATGTTTTGTCTGCGTGGAGTGGGGGCCCATCTCCGTGGTTGGGGTATATATATCCCCAAACATCGGTCTCGCCCAGTATGAGGATGTTTTGGACGGCGTGGCGGACATAGTCCGCCGCATTGCACCCCGTCCAATTATTGTTGCCGGGGACTTCAATGCCAAGTCTGGGCATTGGGGTTCCCGGAGGCGTAACGCGAGGGGCGAGGCCGTTGAAGAATGGGCAGCGGCTCTTAATTTGTGTTTACTTAACACCGGAAATGCTAGTACGTGCGTGCGGCGACAGGGGGAATCTATTGTGGATTTATCTTTTGCAACCCCCTCCGCCGCACGCATCGTGACAGGCTGGCGGGTGTTGGAGAGCGAGACTCTTTCCGATCATCTTTATATCGAGATCAGACTCTCCAACCCCCGTCAGCAGAGCCGCTGCCCGGTGCGTGGTGATCAACCACGGAGATGGGCACTCCACAAATTAGATGAGGACAGGTTGTTGGCCGCCGTCCTCCTGGCTACATGGCCGAAGATCGGGCCACCCGGGGATCTTGATCCCCGGAATGACGTAGGTTGGCTTCGGGGCATGTATGCGGACGTTTGTGACGCATCCATGCCCCGGGCGAAGACATGCCGCCGGAAGGCAGCGTACTGGTGGTCGTCCGACATTGCCGAGTTACGGCGTGTCGCGACGGCCACCAGGCGCCAGTTTACCCGCGCCCGAAGACGCGGAGGAGCCAGGAGGACGGAGGTTAAATATGAGGCGTATCGAGTCGCACGACATGAACTCGTCGTTGCGATTAAGAAGGCCAAGGCCAGAGCATGGGAGGAATTGTTAGCCTCCCTTGACTCTGATCCCTGGGGACGCCCTTACCGTATGGTTTTGGGAAGGTTGCAGCGAAGGACGTCCCCAGAGACAGAGTCCATGGACCCCCAGGTCCTGGAAAATGTTTTGAGCACTCTCTTCCCGGAGGACCGGGAGGGAGCTTTTTTGAATTGGAGCCTCCCCCCTCCGGGGGAGATGTTTGGTGAGGACCTGGGGGTATCTCAGGAGGAGCTGGCCAGGGCCGCCGGTAAGCTCGGGGGTCGTCGCAAGGCCCCCGGCCCCGACGGTGTACCTGGCCGTATCATCGCTCTGTCCTTGGCCTTCGTGTCGGACCGCCTGAGGCAGCTTTTCACTAGCTGTCTCAGGCGGGGAATTTTTCCCAGCGAGTGGGGGCTAGCCAGGCTCGTCCTGCTCCCGAAAAAGGGCAGACCAGCGGGCACCCCTTCGGCCTATAGGCCTTTATGTTTGCTGGACGAGGTGGGCAAGCTCTTCGAAAGAGTCATTGCCAACCGCCTCGTCCAGCACCTGTCCCGGGTAGGTCCGGACCTCCACGAGGAACAGTACGGGTTCCGCGAGGGTCGCTCAACCGTAGATGCTATTCTGCGCGTGAGGGCCCTCGCGGAAAAGGAGATGGGTAGGGGCAGGGTGTTGTTGGCGGTTTCTTTGGATATCGTCAATGCCTTCAACACCCTGCCCTGGAAGGCGGTGGGGGAGGCGATGAGATACCATCGCTTCCCCCGATACCTCGTGGAGGTTATCCGGGACTATTTCCGGGACAGGCGACTCATTTACCCCGTCAAGGACGGGGGTTTTGGCCGAAGGGGTGTTTCTTGCGGGGTTCCACAGGGGTCCGTTTTGGGCCCGCTCCTGTGGAACCTCGCGTATGACCGCGTATTGAGATCTGCCCTCCCCCTCGGTGCATCCGTAGTGTGTTACGCCGATGACACACTC
Organism: Hedychridium roseum; assembly: GCA_963989215.1. Classification (NCBI taxonomy): domain Eukaryota; kingdom Metazoa; phylum Arthropoda; class Insecta; order Hymenoptera; family Chrysididae; genus Hedychridium; species Hedychridium roseum. Next base: position 54,108 of record OZ022312.1, on the reverse strand, counting down.
GTGATGGCCGGGGGGGAGACCTGGGAGGAGGCCGTAGCCATGGCGAACTTGGCGGTGGCCTGCGTCGTGCGCGCAATTAGGTGCGTGGGTCTGCGGGTGGCCCCCCAAAAGACGGAAGCGCTTTTCTTCAGTGCCAAGTCTAGGGGTAAGCCTCCCGCAGCCCACGCTTTTGTGGATGGTGAGCTCGTCGTGGTGGGGTCCCAGATGCAGTATCTGGGTCTCCAGCTGGATGGTGTGTTTGGGTTTGTCGGCCACTTTGGTCGTCTTGGCCCCAAGGCCATGGGAGTTGCCTCGGCCCTAGGCCGATTGCTCCCCAACCTTGGTGGCCCGGGCGCCCGGGTGCGCCGGCTTTTTGCCAACACGGTTCTTGCCGTAGTAATGTACGGCGCCCCCGTCTGGGCGGCCTCCATGCTGGAGGATCGGCGCATCATTCGTTTGATGCGTCGCATCCAAAGGCTGGTTGCCGTCCGGATCATGCGGGGGTACAGAACCGTGTCTGGAGAGGCGGCCTCGACCCTGGCGGGTCTGCCGCCCCTGGAGCTTCTCGCCTGTGTGTACGCAGATGTGTACACGCAACTACGGGAGCTCCGGGGACAAGGCGTTGTTTTGACCCCCAGGGTCGACGCCGCGGTGAGAGATCAAGCCCGGCGGCACATGTTAGAGAGGTGGCGAGAACGCCTCTCGAACCCCGAGACCAGATCGGGGGCACGTGTCGCCGGGGCCATCCAGCCCCTTTTCCAGCAATGGCTGGACAGGGGTCACGGCGAGCTGACATATAGAATGACGCAGGTATTCACCGGACATGGTTGTTTCGGTGAGTACCTGCGTCAGATAGGGAAGGAGAGCACGGCGCAGTGCCACCACTGCGAGGACGGCCACGAGGACACGGCGCAGCACACGCTGGCAGATTGCCCAGCGTGGAGCGAAGAGCGCCGTGTCCTCGTGAGGTGTGTAGGGAGGAACTTGTCCCTCCCAGCATTGGTCAAGGCCATGCTGGGAGGGGAGGAGAAATGGAGGGCCGTCGCCTCCTTCTGCGAGACTGTAATGTCCCAGAAGGAGGCGGCGGAGCGGGAGAGAAGGGGGGTGGCCGCCGTCGGTGCACGCACCGGCGTCGGTTAGTCCCTGGCGGGAGGGCCGGGGGTGGTACCCCGCGTAGGAGAGCGTAGCTCCCTCCGTGGGCCCACCTTCGTCACCCTCCCGTCGCGGGGGGGCTATTTTTGGGGCAGTTAGTTTTTGGGGCTTAGGCCCCGGGAGCCGAGGATCACCGCGCGGGGACGCGGCCCTCGGCTCCGCTCCCTATTTGGGGGCGGGTGAGGGGGGCGATGGCCCCCCCCTCATCGAGGATTGAAGCCCGTATTTTCGGGCAGGGGGGCGGGGAATCTCCCCTCCCCCCCGGGTTAGGATAGGTGCGGGGGTCCCCGGAAGTAATACTTTGTAGTTCCCGGGGGCCCCCAGCATGCACCTGAGGATGGCCATCCGACGGGTTTTTAGTGGGTAAGAATCCCACATACCCCCCAGTCCCTCCCCGGGGCCTGGGGGGATCTTTTCGAAGATTTTCGAAGATTTTCCCGTCGTAAAAAAAAAAAAAAAAAAAAAAAAAAAAAAAAAAAAAAAAAAAAAAAAAAGGGTTCCTCCGCGTCCTCCGCGTGGACTCCACCTTGTCGTGGTGCGGAGGCTTAAGCCGAAACCCTTCGGGGGGACGGCGAACTAAGAGAGTCCAAGCCGTCGTCGTCGGGGGTGAGTCTCGGGCCTGGGTCCGTGCTCCCTCCCGGCGGCGGCGGTTGTATGAATGTGTGTGTGAATGAGATGCGGCCGGGTTGTCGATGGATATTTCCGTGGAGACTAACCAAGCGGGACCAGTAATCCCGTGACCGGGGTGTATAGCTATGTCAGTACCTGACCTCTGCGGCGTAATAAACGGGAACGTAAGTCTGCCCCTTGGGGCAGCAAAGTCCGTGTGAAACCGCATGTTTAACGTGGGAAGACCGCTGGCTGTGCACCGACTGGAGCCTATCCCGGAGTTGAAGTCGGCAAGACGGGCGCATGTGTGGAGGATTACCTGACCAGTATTTCCTCATATCCTGCTAGGGGGAATATACCCTAGCACCGTCTAGCCCGAGGTCTGGATGTGCGGGTGATCGGATCACTACGCGTCCATTCGATAGGGGTGACGTTAAACCTTTTGCATCATATTTTATTTAACCTTTTTTGTAGAGTCTTTTCGTGCGAATAGGGTTGGTCACCTGACAAACCGCTTCTCGGCTTTCGCACGCGTAACTAGGGATTTTTTACCGGCGGGGATAGATGCCCATCTGCGGATGGGCTGCCATGATGGCCGAACCGTCGTAAGATCATCATTACGACTAACATGGACGACAAACAAAAACAAAAGAACTCAGTATCCAGAGATGGAACAACTTCTGTGTCTACGGCGAGCACAGTTGTTGGCCCCGCTATCGCCAAGCGCAGAGCAGCCAAGTTGGCTGTAATTAATGTGGAGAGAGTCGATCTGACTCGTTTCAAGTCCCCTAATTCCGGGGATAGTGTAGAGAGGGAGGGTGTGGCCGGGCCTTCCTCGTCAGGGGTGAAATCCCTGTCGAGGACGTCCTCGGTGGCATCCCTCGCATCCGTCGTAGGGGAGATGGTGATCTCCCCTACCCCCGTCGATGGCACTGAGTCAGATGGCTCAGTGACTGGCCCTCTTCCCGTCAAAAGGAAGAGGGGCAGGCCGGCTACTACCGGCCTAGGAGTTGGCCTGCTTGCTCGCAAGCAGGAGGAACAGGCGCGCGTCAAGCGCGAAAAGGAAGAAGAGGTGGCCAGATATATACTGGACCCCTCTATACCGGCCCCCTCTACGGCCAAAAGCCGTACTTTGGAGAACCGGTACATGACCGAGATGTCGGATGCACCAACGCCGACTCTTAGCGCTGAACTCCTGGTGCATATAGATGCCATCAGGAAGGTGGCGGCAGGTTCGAGCAATCTCAAGGGAGATTTTGTTCGAAAGTTGAACGAGGCGGCTGCAGCAATCAAGGTTGCAGTGACCACCCTCACTCTTAGGGCACAAGATATGGGAGTGGACGACCAGATGGAGGAACTCCGGAGGGAAGTGCAATCCCTCCGGAAAGAGAACAAACACCTTCACCAGAAGGTGGACGAACTGAGGTGCGCCAAAACACCTCATGCGTCGCCCCCGGGCGCGCGACCACCGCGCTCCCCGGTAAGACGCTGGGCATCGCCGTCGCCGTCACCCCCCCGGGCACGTTCGCCCGTGGAGATGACGAGCTTTGGAGGAGGAAAGGATAGGGTCACACAGGGTTTACCCCAAGAGACCCTTGAGGAGCAGGTGTCCCGAGTAGTCTCGGAGAAGTTGCGGGCCCTAGGAGTTTCCAAGGCCCCGCAAGTTGATGTCGGTCCGTCTTCTGCACCCCCCAAGGTGCAGAAGGCGGTGAAAGAGAAGAAGAAGGCGGGAAGCAAGGCGGAACCAACCGCCACCCCACACAGTAGCAGCACCAGTAGCAACGCCCAGCAAGAGGCGACTCCCCCCACACCGGCCCAGAGCAATTCCTGGGTGCAGGTTTTGGGGCGAAGAGCCAAAAAAGGGGCGAAGAAGACGGGAAAGGAGGGTCCTAAAGCCCCTCCCAAAACAGGCGGTGCGGCTACAACACCCGCTCCGCCCATGCAGAAGGCTGGCCCCGCTCAGAAGGCCCCAGCCACCAAGCGGCGCCCGCCGAAGACAGCGGCGGTCGTGATCACCTGCCCAGAGGGGCAATATGGGGAGACGATCCGAGCGGCCAGGGAGAAGATCGACCTGGCCGCTATAGGGATAGAAAATTTGCGCGTCAAACGCGCTTTTAGTGGTGCTCTGCTCCTCGAGGTCCCAGGAGCCGAGGGAGCCCAACGAGCAGACACCTTGGCCTCCCGAATGAGGGAGGTCATAGGTGAGAAAGAAGGTGTGCGGATAGCTCGCCCCGTTAAGAAAGGCGAGCTCAGAATTCGGGGTTTGGATGACTCCGTCACGGCGGAGGAAGTTCTCTCCGCCGTGGCGGAGAATGGGGCATGTGACCCCTTATTTGTTAAAGTTGGGCCAATCAGGATGGCCCAACGCGGACTGGGCACCGTATGGGTGCAATGTCCTCTGACAGCGGCACTAAAAATTGCCGCTGCCAAGACTATTCGTATTGGGTGGGTGAAAGCTGGCGTGGAGTTGTTGGACGACCGCCCTCTTCAGTGCTTCAAGTGCCTGGAGAGGGGGCACGTCCAAAGTCAGTGCAGCGGCACTGCTGACCGCAGTGACCGCTGCTATAGATGTGGAGATGTCGGCCACAAAGCCCGGGAATGTAATTCCCGAGTGCGGTGCCCAGTCTGTGCCGATCTTGGTCGGCCTGCTGACCATCGGATGGGCGGGGCCAAATGCAACCCGCCCAAGAAGAAGGGTGGCGGTGGCACAGGGGGGAAGTCGACCTCGTCGGCAACCTCCCGGCCCACCGTCGCAGGGGGTTCGGGGAAGGGGGTGGGTGAGGGGAGCGTTAAAACCTCCCCTCCTTTACCTGTAGGGGTGGGTTCCTCTTGCGAGGATATGGAAGTTGGCCGGGAGGATGCCGCGAGACAATCATAAATGTCTCTGGGCATCCTTCAGGCCAATCTTAACCACGCCCGTCAGGCCCAGGACATGTTCGTCCATGGCCTGGCGGAGCGTGGTTGTGAGCTAGGTATCGCGTCCGAGCCGTACCGTGTTCCAAATGATGACCCACGTTGGGCATCGGACACGGGCGGCTCGGTCGCGATTTTTTGTGGTGGTTGTACCCTCCCCTTCTCCGTAGTGGAGAAGGGGAGATGTTTTGTGTGTGTGGAGTGGGGGCCCATCTCCGTGGTTGGGGTATATATATCCCCAAACATCGGTCTCGCCCAGTATGAGGATGTTTTGGACGGCGTGGCGGACATAGTCCGCCGCATTGCACCCCGTCCAATTATTGTAGCCGGGGACTTCAATGCCAAGTCTGAGCATTGGGGTTCCCGGAGGCGTAACGCGAGGGGCGAGGCCGTTGAAGAATGGGCAGCGGCTCTTAATTTAATTTTATTAAATTCGGGTAGTACTAGTACGTGCGTGCGGCGACAGGGGGAGTCCATCGTGGATTTATCCTTTGCAACCCCCTCCGCCGCACGTATCGTGACAGGCTGGCGGGTGTTGGAGAGCGAGACTCTTTCCGACCATCTTTATATCGAGATCAGACTCTCCAACCCCCGTCAGCAGAGCCGCTGCCCGGTGCGTGGTGATCAACCACGGAGATGGGCACTCCACCGTTTAGATGAGGACAAGTTGTTGGCCGCCGTCCTCCTGGCTACGTGGCCGAAGATTGGGCCCCCCGGGGAACTTGATCCCCGGAATGAAGTAGGTTGGCTTCGGGGCATGTATGCGGACGTTTGTGACGCATCCATGCCCCGGGCGAGGACATGCCGCCGGAAGGCAGCGTACTGGTGGTCGTCCGACATTGCCGAGTTACGGCGTGTCGCGACGGCCACCAGACGCCAGTTTACCCGCGCCCGAGGACGCGGGGTGGCCAGGAGGACGGAGGAGAGCTACGAGGCGTACCGTGTTGCGCGGTGCGACCTCGTAGTCGCAATTAGGAAGGCCAAGGCCAGAGCTTGGGAGGAGTTGTTAGCCTCCCTTGACTCTGATCCCTGGGGACGCCCTTACCGTATGGTTTTGGGAAGGTTGCAGCGAAGGACGTCCCCAGAGACAGAGTCCATGGACCCCCAGGTCCTGGATCACGTTTTGCAGACTCTCTTCCCGGAGGACCGGGAGGGAGCCTTTTTGGATTGGAGCCTCCCCCCTCCGGGGGAGATGTTTGGTGAGGACCTGGGGGTGACTCAGGAGGAGCTGGCCAGGGCCGCCGATAAGCTTGGGGGTTGTCGCAAGGCCCCCGGCCCCGACGGTGTTCCTGGCCGTGTCATTGCTCTGACCTTGGCCTTCGTGCAGGACCGCCTGAGGCAGCTATTCACTAGCTGTCTCAGGCGGGGAATTTTCCCCCGAGAGTGGGGAATTGCCAGGCTCGTCCTGCTCCCAAAAAAGGGCAGACCAGCGGGCACCCCTTCGGCCTATAGGCCTTTGTGTTTGCTGGACGAGGCGGGCAAACTCTTCGAAAGAGTAATTGCCAACCGCCTCGTCCAGCATTTATCCCGGGTAGGACCGGACCTCCACGAGGAGCAGTATGGATTCCGCGGGGGTCGTTCAACCGTAGACGCTATTCTACGTGTGAAGACCCTCGCGGAAAAGGAGATGGGTAAGGGCAGGGTGTTGTTGGCGGTTTCTTTGGATATCGTCAATGCCTTCAACACCCTGCCCTGGAAGGCGGTGGGGGAGGCGATGCGTTATCATCGCTTCCCCCGATACCTCGTGGAGATAATCCGGGACTATTTCCGGGAGAGATCTCTTTTGTTCCCGACAAAGTCGGGATTTGTAGGTCGAAGGGGTGTTTCTTGCGGTGTTCCACAGGGGTCCGTCTTGGGCCCACTGCTGTGGAACATCGCCTATGACCGCGTTTTGAGGTCTGTCCTTCCCCCCGGTTCATACACGGTGTGTTACGCAGATGACACATTGGTGATGGCCGGGGGGGAGACGTGGGAGGAGGCCGTAGCACTGGCCAATTTAGCGGTGGCCTGCGTCGTGCGCGTTATTAGGGACGTGGGTTTGCGGGTGGCCCCCCAAAAGACGGAAGCGCTATTTTTTAGCGCCAAGTCCAGGGGTAAGCCTCCCGCAGCCCACGTTTTTGTGGATGGAGAGCTCGTCGTGGTGGGGGCCCAGATGCAATATCTGGGTCTTCAGTTGGATGGCGTTTTTGGTTTTGGTCCGCACTTCGGTCGTCTGGCCACCAAGGCTCTGGGTGTGGCGTCGGCTTTGAGCCGGCTCCTCCCCAACCTTGGGGGTCCCGGCGGCCGAGTGCGTCGTTTGTACGCCGGCACCGTTCTAGCCGTCGTTTTGTACGGCGCCCCCGTGTGGGCGGCTGCCATGCTGGAGGACCGGCGCATCATGTTACTGGTGCGCCGTATCCAAAGGCTGGTAGCCGTCAGAATCGCACGGGGGTATAGGACCGTGTCGGGCGAGGCCGCCTCGGCCCTGGCTGGTTTCCCCCCTCTGGAGTTACTCGCCGTCGAACGGGCAGACGTTTATGTCCAGCGGCGGGAGCTCCAGGGGGGGGGAGTTGTCTTGACCCCCAGGGTCGAGTCGGCGATTAGGTGTCAGGCTCGGCGGCGCGTGTTAGAGGAATGGGAAAGATCCCTCCTCACCCCGAAAACCAGATCGGGGGCACGCGTCGCCGAGGCCATCCAACCCCTTCTCCGCGCATGGACGGAGAGGGGCCACGGCGAGCTGAGTTTCAGGATGACGCAGGTATTCACCGGACATGGTTGTTTCGGTGAGTACCTGCGTCACATAGGGAAGGAAAGCACGGCGCAGTGCCACCACTGCGAGGACGGCCACGAGGACACGGCGCAGCACACGCTGGCAGTTTGCCCAGCGTGGAGCGAAGAGCGCCGTGTCCTCGTGAGGTGTGTAGGGAGGAACTTGTCCCTCCCAGCATTGGTCAAGGCCATGCTGGGAGGGGAGGAGAAATGGAGGGCCGTCGCCTCCTTCTGCGAGACTGTAATGTCCCAGAAGGAGGCGGCGGAGCGGGAGAGAAGGGGGGTGACCGTCGTCGGTGCACGCACCGGCGTCGGTTAGTCCCTGGCGGGAGGGCCGGGGGTGGTACCCCGCGGGGGAGAGCGTCGCTCCCTCCGTGGGCCCACCTTCGTCACCCTCCCGTCGCGGGGGGGCTATTTGGGGCTGTTAGTTTTTGGGGCTTAGGCCCCGGGAGCCGAGGATCACCGCGCGGGGACGCGGCCCTCGGCTCCGCTCCCTATTTGGGGGCGGGTGAGGGGGGCGATGGCCCCCCCCTCATCGAGGATTGAAGCCCGTATTTTCGGGCAGGGGGGCGGGGGGAATCTCCCCTCCCCCCCGGGTTAGGATAGGTGCGGGGGTCCCCGGAAGTAATACTTTGTAGTTCCCGGGGGCCCCCAGCATGCACCTGAGGATGGCCATCCGACGGGTTTTTAGTGGGTAAGAGTCCCACATACCCCCCAGTCCCGCCCCGGGGCCTGGGGGGATCTTTTCGAAGATTTTCCCGTCGTAAAAAAAAAAAAAAAAAAAAAAAAAAAAAAAAAAAAGGGTTCCTCCGCGTAACCCCAGGGGCTGATAGACTTGCTCTATCAGTACGGGTCTAGCGAACCCGGGGTACCTGAGCCGGGGGCGGATGAGCGCTATCCGTCTCCTAATACCGTAAGCTCTCAGGCGGCTTCAACAACCAGTGCAGGGCGTGGCACTGGTACGTTGTCGTTCTGTGGGCCCGGGGATCTTGGCTTCACCGCCCGGATCACGAGGTAGAAAACCTCTATAAAAAATCACCCCAATCCTAAGGTATGATGCGCGCCGATGGGATGAATGGCTGGAGGGTAATCCAGTCTTTAGCGATCACCTCTGGGGCACCTGCCGCACCCCAGAGTATTTAGGCCTTCCCAGGTAAGGCGGCTCTGCCTGGGTCGTATTTTTCCGACCAACTCGTGGGACGAAAATGGATTCGTATTTTTCTAACCAAACTGATAAGGACACATTGGCAACAGACACTGGCATGGCTACGGTTTCTGATTTGACCTCTGGCGAAGCGGATGGTGATGATCTTCTCATCACAAGGGACTCGTTATGCCCTAAACCGGCGATGGTGCGTGTGGAGCGTCTCGAGAGGCCGTTTTTGCGGTCTCGGGCGCTCCAACAATCTCAAACATCGGGGATCGTGGGGGCCATTGCGGGGCCGTCCGGGTCAGGGCCCAGTTCCCTGTCCCGGGCGTCCTCCGTCGCTTCCATTAGCTCCGTTGATGGCAGCGCGGCGGAGATGGTGGTCAGTGGCGATGACACGGACGTTTCCGTGTCCGTCTCTGGCCTCCTTCCCGCCAAGAGGAAGAGGGGCAGACCAGCGACAACTGGTCTGGGCGTTGGCCTCCTTGCTCGCAAACTGGAGCAGGAGGCCCGCGCGAAGAAGGAAAGGGAAGAGGAGGCGATCAGGAGGATCTTAGATCCTACTGTCCCGCCCCCTTCCCCTTCGGCGAAACAACGGCAGGCGGAGGACAGGGTCTTCGAGGAGATCTCGGGGGCCCCTACTCATGACCTGTCTGCGGAGATGTTGGCGCACGTGGCCACTATTAAAAAGGTGGCTTCGTGCTCCAACAATCTTAAGGGTGACCTGGTCAGGAAGATGAACGAGGCAGTCATCTTCCTGAAGGCAGCCACAACTACCTTGGCGGTCCGTGCCCAGGAAACTGGGCACAGTACGAGCCTTGAGGCTCTCCGGAGGGAGGTCACTTCCCTTCGGGAGGACAACAGGCGCCTCCAACAGGAGGTGAAGAGGATGCGGGAGGAGAGGCTTGCCCCTCCTCCTCGGGTGGCAACACCATCGCCACCGCGAAGGATGTCACATCCTCCGCCACCGCGGTCCCCATCGCCGACGGCGAGGACGTGGCGCTCCCCTGTGAGAGGGAGAAGTAGGGAGCGTTCTTCCTCTCCTGTTCCGCTTGTGGAACGACAGGAGAGGAAGAAGAAGAAGAAGGGGGGAAGCACTGCTTCCCAAAGTGGGCCTCGGGCCCGGGAGTCCGCCCTTTTCAGGGCGCCTGCGGGGCCTCTGGCCCCAAAACCCGCCCTTCTAAGGGCGTCTTCGGGGCCTTCGGGCTCAAAACCCGCCCCTCTAGGGGCGTCTTCGGGGCCTTCGGGCCGGGAACCCGCTCTTCTAAGGGCGTCTTCGGGGCCTAAGGCCCAGAAATCCGCCCTTTTAAGGGCGACGCCCTCTGCTCCTGCGCCACCTGCCTCCACTCAATCGTGGGCGCAGGTGGTTGGCAGGAAGGCCAAGAGGGCGCAGAAGGTGGCTGCCACCGAGGCCAATGTGCCTCGGCCGGCAGCTAAGAAGGCAGCACCAGCGGCCAAGCCGGTGAAAGCTGCCGTCAAACGGCAGCCAAAGACGGCAGCAATTGCCCTCACTTGCCCCGAGGGCAAATACGCGGACGCTGTCCGCATAGTACGGAGCGAAATTGACCTGCAGACTGTCGGTGTAGACAGCCTGCGGATCAAACGGGCTTACACCGGGGCTCTCTTAATAGAGATCCCCGGCGAGGAGAGGACGAAGAAGGCAGACACACTTGCCTATAAAATGAGGGACGCCCTCAAAGATATGGAGGGGGTCAAAGTGGCCCGCCCTATAAAAATGGGCGAGCTCAGGATCCGCGGGCTGGATCCCTCCGTCACGGCGGAGGAGACGTCATCCGCGGTGGCACGAGTGGGGGGCTGTGACCCCACCGCTGTCACCGCGGGTGTAATCAGGGCGACACCCAGGGGTCTCGGGACCCTGTGGGTCAGGTGCCCTCTTATTGCGGCCGTCAAGGTCGTGAAGTCGGGGCCTTTGTCCATTGGCTGGACAAGGGCGAAGGTGGAGATGCTGGAGGCAAGGCCCCTCCAGTGTTTCAGGTGCCTCGAAAAGGGGCACGTAGTGGCCAGTTGTAAGAGCGGCCCCGACAGACGGGACCGCTGTTACAGATGCGGTGTGGCGGGGCACAAAGCCCGGGACTGCGCCTCCCAAGTAAACTGCGCACTTTGCGCAGACCTTGGGAGGCCAGCCAACCACCGTTTGGGGGGTCCCAAATGCACCCCCCCCAAACGGGGGAAGACGGGAGGGGAAGAGGTGGCGAAGAAGCCGCCGTCAAAAAAGGCGGCGACTTCTTCAAAGCCCAAGGCTCCGCCTAGAGCGGAGAAAATGGAGGTGACGCACTAGCGTTTTTTTTTTTTTTTTTTTTTTTTTTTTTTTTTTTTTTTTTTTTTTTTTTTTTTTTTTTTTTTGGGCACCATTTGGTGCGCTTTTGGGCCAGACCATCGGCCCGGGGGCTGGGGAGTACCACGCGGGGACGTGGCCCCAGCTCCGCTCCCTATTTGGGGGCAGGTGAGGAGGCGTTGGCCCCTCCTCACCAGGGAAGGAGCCCAATCATGGGCTGAGGGGGGGGTATTCGCCGGCAATATTTGCCTCTGGATGCCCCCCCCTCCGGGTTAGGTTTTACAATGCAGGGGGCTGCCTGGATGTAATAATAAATAGTTCCCGGGCAGTCCCCTAACGCATTGAGGAAGGCCAACCGTCGAGTTTTTAGTGAGTAAGAATCTCACATAACCACCAATCCCTCCCCGGGGGTTGGTGGTATCTTTTAGAAGATTTTCTCGACGTAAAAAAAAAAAAAAAAAAAAAAAAAAAGGGTTCCTCCGCGTAACCCCAGGGGCTGATAGACTTGCTCTATCAGTACGGGTCTAGCGAACCCGGGGTACCTGAGCCGGGGGCGGATGAGCGCTATCCGTCTCCTAATACCGTAAGCTCTCAGGCGGCTTCAACAACCAGTGCAGGGCGTGGCACTGGTACGTTGTCGTTCTGGGGGCCCGGGGATCTTGGCTTCACCGCCCGGATCACGAGGTAGAAAACCTCTATAAAAAATCACCCCAATCCTAAGGTATGATGCGCGCCGATGGGATGAATGGCTGGAGGGTAATCCAGTCTTTAGCGATCACCTCTGGGGCACCTGCCGCACCCCAGAGTATTTAGGCCTTCCCAGGTAAGGCGGCTCTGCCTGGGTCGTATGCTTCCGACCATCTCGTGGGACCAACAATGGAGTCTAAATCATTTAAAAAACCGACTGAATTATTGGAAATCGAACCTGCTGCTTCGACAACGGACATGACTACTTGCTGCACTGAAGAGGGAGGGAAGGCCACCAAAAAGGTGGCGAAATCACGTACCAAACCCGTGGTGGTACGTGTCGAGCGGTTTGACGAACCGCGTTTGCGATCCCAAACACCGGGGATCGGGAGTAGTGCAGAGAGCGTTGACGGGCTTGTGGGGGGCGTTACTAAAACCCTCTCCCGTGCGTCGTCAGTGGCGTCTCTTGCATCTGTCGTCGGGGGGATGGCTATCACCCCTGAACCCACGACAGAGCCAGAGTCGGATGGCTCTTGTGCTGGCCTTCTTCCGGCCAAACGCAAGAGGGGCAGGCCGGCTACGACCGGCTTGGGTGTCGGTCTTCTTGCCCGTAAGCAAGAAGAACAAGCGCGCGCGAAGCGCGAGAAGGAGGAAGAGGAGGTCAGGATTATTCTTGACCCCTCTATACCGGCTCCATCTACGGCTAAAAGCCGTATGTTAGAGAGCCGATTTCTGGAGGAGATGTCGGTAGCACCAACGCCGACGATAGGTGCAGAATTGCTGGTCCATATAGACGCCGTTAAAAAGGTGGCAGCGTGTTCCAGCAATTTAAAAGGAGACCTGGTGAGGAAGCTCAACGAAGCTGCCGCAGCTATCAAGGTAGCCGTGACCACCCTCACCTTAAGAGCCCAAGAATCGGGCTCGGGCGGCCAGTTTGATGAACTCCGGGGGGAAATACAGGCCCTCCGGTTGGAGAATCAGCGCCTCCACAAGAAGGTGGAGGATTTACAGGGCGGGCAAGCACCCCACGCTTCGCCGAAAGGGGCTCGTCCCCCACGATCCCCAATAAGACGTTGGGCATCGCCATCGCCATCGCCCCCACGGGTTCGTTCACCCGTGAGGGCGACGAAGTATAGGAGAGACGAGGTGTGCGAGGCACGTGACACCCCTCAACTCAGTTTTGAGGAGAGGGTGTCCCGTGTCGTCGCACAGACTCTACGGGACCTGGGTCTTACCCAGGCCCCACATGTAAGTGTTGGCCCCACTTCTGCATCCCCCACGGTGCAGAAGGTGGATACGAAGAAGCAGAAGGCGGGTCCGAAGAAGGGATCAATTGCTCCCCCTCCGAGCAGTAGCAGCAGTGTCCCACCAAAGGTGACTGCCCCGGCTCCCCCCACACCGGCTCAGAGTGCTCCCTGGGTGCAGGTAATTGGGCGTAAAGCCAAAAAGGCAGTGAAGAAGGCAGAGAAGGAGGGAACCAAACCCCTTTCCAAGTCAAGCGGAGCGGCTACCACAGCCGCCCCGCCTACGAAGAAGGCAGGCCCCGTGCAGAAGACTCCAACCTCAAAGCGGCGCCCTCCCAAGACAGCTGCGGTCGTCATCACCTGCCCTGAAGGGCAATATGGTGAGACGATCCGCGCGGCCAGGGAGAAAATCGACCTGGCCGCTATAGGAATAGAGAATCTGCGCGTCAAACGCGCTTTTACAGGAGCACTTTTGCTGGAGGTCCCGGGGGCCGAAGGCTCTCAACGTGCAGACACCTTGGCCTCCCGCATGCGGGAGGTCATTGGTGACAAGGAAGGCGTAAAGATAGCTCGTCCTGTCAAAAAAGGCGAGCTTCGGATTCGGGGTCTTGATGACTCCATCACGGCGGAGGAAGTTCTCTCCGCCGTAGCTGAAAATGGGGCATGTGACCCCTCTTTTGTGAGGGTTGGGCCAATTAGGAGGGCCCAACGTGGTTTAGGCACCGCTTGGGTGCAATGTCCTCTGACAGCGGCATTGAAAATTGCCGCTGCCAAGACTCTAAGAGTGGGATGGGTGAGGGCCGGCGTGGATCTATTGGACGACCGCCCTCTCCAGTGCTTCAAGTGCCTGGAGAGGGGGCACGTCAGGAGCCAATGCAGCGGCACTGCAGATCGCAGTGACCGCTGCTACAGATGTGGGGAGGCTGGCCACAAAGCCCGTGAGTGTAGTGGGCGCGCGCGGTGCACAGTCTGTGCCGATTTAGGTCGGCCAGCTGACCATCGGATGGGCGGGGCTAAATGCAACCCGCCCAAGAAGAAGGGCGGCGGTGGAGCCGGGAAAAAGGCGACCTCGTTGGCGTCAACTTCCCGGTCCACCGTCGTTGGGGTTTCGGGGAATGGGGTGGGTGAGGGGAGCGCTAAAACCTCCCCTCTTTTACCTATTGGGGCGGGTTCCTCATCAGAGGATATGGAGGTTGGCCGGGGGGATGCCGAGATGCAGACTTAAATGTCACTCGGTATCCTTCAGGCCAACCTGAACCACGCCCGCCAGGCCCAGGACTTGTTCGTCCATGGTCTGTCGGAGCGTGGTTGCGAGATAGGCATCGCGGCCGAGCCGTACCGCGTTCCGCAAGATGACCCACGCTGGGCATCGGACGCGGGCGGCTCGGTCGCGATTTTGTGCATAGGATCATCCCTCCCCTTCTCCTTTAAGGAAAGTGGGAGGAGTTTTGTGTGCGTGGAGTGGGGGACCATCTCCGTGGTTGGGGTATATATATCCCCAAACATTGGTCTCGCCCAATTTGAAGATGTTTTGGACGGCGTGGCGGACATTGTCCGCCGCATTGCACCCCGTCCAGTTATTGTGGCCGGGGACTTCAATGCCAAGTCAGGGCATTGGGGTTCCCGGAGAAGGAACGCGAGGGGCGAGGCCGTTGAAGAATGGGCAGCGGCTTTGAATTTATGTTTATTAAATACAGGGAACGTTAGTACGTGCGTGCGGCGGCAGGGGGAATCCATCGTTGATCTATCTTTTGCAACTCCCTCCGCCGCACGCATCGTTGCAAGCTGGCGGGTGTTGGAGAGCGAGACTCTTTCCGATCATCTTTATATCGAGATCAGACTCTCCAACCCCCGTCAGCAGAGCCGCTGCCCGGTGCGTGGTGATCAACCACGGAGATGGGCACTCCACAGATTAGATGAGGATAGGTTGTTGGCCGCCGTCCTCCTGGCTACATGGCCGAAGATCAGGCCACCCGGGGATCTTGACCCCCGGAATGAAGTAGGTTGGCTTCGGGGCATGTATGCGGACGTTTGTGACGCATCCATGCCCCGGGCGAAGACATGCCGCCGGAAGGCAGCGTACTGGTGGTCGTCCGACATTGCCGAGTTACGGCGTGTCGCGACGGCCACCAGACGCCAGTTTACCCGCGCCCGAAGACGCGGGGGAGCCAGGAGGACGGAGGAGAAGTATAGGGCGTACCGGGCTGCTCGGTACGACCTGTTAGCAGCAATAAGGAAGGCCAAGGCCAGAGCTTGGGAGGAGTTGTTAGCCTCCCTTGACTCTGATCCCTGGGGACGCCCTTACCGTATGGTTTTGGGAAGGTTGCAGCGAAGGACGTCCCCAGAGACGGAGTCCATGGACCCCCAGGTCCTGGATCACGTTTTGAGCACTCTCTTCCCGGAGGACCGGGAGGGAGCTTTTTTGAATTGGAGCCTCCCCCCTCCGGGGGAG
The DNA here is from genome assembly GCA_963989215.1 of Hedychridium roseum. Lineage (NCBI taxonomy): Eukaryota > Metazoa > Arthropoda > Insecta > Hymenoptera > Chrysididae > Hedychridium > Hedychridium roseum. The sequence continues at coordinate 38,881 of OZ022312.1, read as the reverse complement.
ATGTTTGGTGAGGACCTGGGGGTGACTCAGGAGGAGCTGGCCAGGGCCGCCGGTAAGCTTGGGGGTTGTCGCAAGGCCCCCGGCCCCGACGGTGTTCCTGGCCGTGTCATTGCTCTGACCTTGGCCTTCGTGCAGGACCGCCTGAGGCAGCTATTCACTAGCTGTCTCAGGCGGGGAATTTTCCCCCGAGAGTGGGGAATTGCCAGGCTCGTCCTGCTCCCAAAAAAGGGCAGACCAGCGGGCACCCCTTCGGCCTATAGGCCTTTGTGTTTGCTGGACGAGGCGGGCAAACTCTTCGAAAGAGTAATTGCCAACCGCCTCGTCCAGCATTTATCCCGGGTAGGACCGGACCTCCACGAGGAGCAGTATGGATTCCGCGGGGGTCGTTCAACCGTAGACGCTATTCTACGTGTGAAGACCCTCGCGGAAAAGGAGATGGGTAAGGGCAGGGTGTTGTTGGCGGTTTCTTTGGATATCGTCAATGCCTTCAACACCCTGCCCTGGAAGGCGGTGGGGGAGGCGATGCGTTATCATCGCTTCCCCCGATACCTCGTGGAGGTAATCCGGGACTACTTCCGGGAAAGACTTCTTTTGTTCCCGACAAAGTCGGGTTTTTTGGGTCGAAGGGGTGTTTCGTGCGGTGTTCCACAGGGGTCCGTTTTGGGCCCACTGCTGTGGAACATCGCCTATGACCGCGTTTTAAGGTCTGTCCTTCCCCCCGGTTCATACACCGTGTGTTACGCCGATGACACATTGGTGATGGCCGGGGGGGAGACGTGGGAGGAGGCCGTAGCACTGGCCAATTTAGCGGTGGCCTGCGTCGTGCGCGTTATTGGGGGCGTGGGTTTGCGGGTGGCCCCCCAAAAGACGGAAGCGCTATTTTTTAGCGCCAAGTCCAGGGGTAAGCCTCCCGCGGCCCACGTCTTTGTGGATGGTGAGCTCGTCGTGGTGGGGGCCCAGATGCAATATCTGGGTCTTCAGTTGGATGGGGTTTTTGGTTTTGGTCCGCACTTCGGTCGTCTGGCCACCAAGGCTCTGGGTGTGGCGTCGGCTTTGAGCCGGCTCCTCCCCAACCTTGGGGGTCCCGGCGGCCGAGTGCGTCGTTTGTACGCCGGCACCGTCCTAGCCGTCGTTTTATACGGCGCCCCCGTGTGGGCGGCTGCCATGCTGGAGGACCGGCGCATCATGTTACTGGTGCGCCGTATCCAAAGGCTGGTAGCCGTCAGAATCGCACGGGGGTATAGGACCGTGTCGGGCGAGGCCGCCTCGGCCCTGGCTGGTTTCCCCCCCCTGGAGTTGCTCGCCGTCGAACGGGCAGACGTTTATGTCCAGCGGCGGGAGCTCCAGGGGAGGGGAGTTGTCTTGACCCCCAGGGTCGAGTCGGTCATTCGTAGTCAAGCTCGGCGGCGCGTGTTAGAGGAATGGGAAAGATCCCTCCTCACCCCGAAAACCAGATCGGGGGCACGCGTCGCCGAGGCCATCCAACCCCTTCTCCGCGCATGGACGGAGAGGGGCCACGGCGAGCTGAGTTTCAGGATGACGCAGGTATTCACCGGACACGGTTGTTTCGGTGAGTACCTGCGTCACATAGGGAAGGAAAGCACGGCGCAGTGCCACCACTGCGAGGACGGCCACGAGGACACGGCGCAGCACACGCTGGCAGTTTGCCCAGCGTGGAGCGAAGAGCGCCGTGTCCTCGTGAGGTGTGTAGGGAGGAACTTGTCCCTCCCAGCATTGGTCAAGGCCATGCTGGGAGGGGAGGAGAAATGGAGGGCCGTCGCCTCCTTCTGCGAGACTGTAATGTCCCAGAAGGAGGCGGCGGAGCGGGAGAGAAGGGGGGTGGTCGCCGTCGGTGCACGCACCGGCGTCGGTTAGTCCCTGGCGGGAGGGCCGGGGGTGGTAACCCGCGTAGGAGAGCGTTGCTCCCTCCGTGGGCCCGCTTTCGTCACCCTCCCGTCGCGGGGGGTTATTTTTGGGGCCGTTAGTTTTTGGGGCTTAGGCCCCGGGAGCCGAGGATCACCGCGCGGGGACGCGGCCCTCGGCTCCGCTCCCTATTTGGGGGCGGGTGAGGGGGGCGATGGCCCCTCCCTCATCGAGGATTGAAGCCCGTATTTTCGGGCGGGGGGGCGGGGAATCTCCCCTCCCCCCCGGGTTAGGATAGGTGCGGGGGTCCCCGGAAGTAATACTTTGTAGTTCCCGGGGGCCCCCAGCATGCACCTGAGGATGGCCATCCGACGGGTTTTTAGTGGGTAAGAATCCCACATACCCCCCAGTCCCTCCCCGGGGCCTGGGGGGATCTTTTCGAAGATTTTCCCGTCGTAAAAAAAAAAAAAAAAAAAAAAAAAAAAAAGGGTTCCTCCGCGTGGGCTCCACCTTGTCGTGGTGCGGAGGCTTAAGCCGAAACCCTTCGGGGGGACGGCGAACTAAGAGAGTCCAAACCCCAGGGGCTGATAGACTTGCTCTATCAGTACGGGTCTAGCGAACCCGGGGTACCTGAGCCGGGGGCGGATGAGCGCTATCCGTCTCCTAATACCGTAAGCTCTCACGCGGCTTCAACAACCAGTGCAGGGCGTGGCACTGGTACGTTGTCGTTCTGGGGGCCCGGGGATCTTGGCTTCACCGCCCGGATCACGAGGTAGAAAACCTCTATAAAAAATCACCCCAATCCTAAGGTATGATGCGCGCCGATGGGATGAATGGCTGGAGGGTAATCCAGTCTTTAGCGATCACCTCTGGGGCACCTGCCGCACCCCAGAGTATTTAGGCCTTCCCAGGTAAGGCGGCTCTGCCTGGGTCGTATTTTTCCGACCAACTCGTGGGACGAAAATGGATTCCTATTTTTCTACAAAAACTGATTTGGACACATTGGCAACAGACACTGGCATGGCTACCGGTACTGATTTGACCTCTGGCGAAGCGGATGGTGGTGATCTTCTCATCACTAGGGACTCCTTGTGCCCTAAACCGGCGGTGGTGAAGGTGGAGCGCCTTGATAGGCCCTTTTTGAGGTCCTGGGCGCACCAACGAGCCCAAACATTGGGGCTTGCGGATGCTATCGCGGGGCCGTCCGGGTCAGGGCCCAGTTCCCTGTCCCGGGCGTCCTCCGTCGCTTCCATTAGCTCCGTTGATGGCAGCGCGGCGGAAATGGTGGTCAGTGGCGATGACACGGACGTTTCCGTGTCTCTCTCTGGCCTCCTTCCCGCCAAGAGGAAGAGGGGCAGACCAGCGACAACTGGTCTGGGCGTTGGCCTCCTTGCTCGCAAACTGGAGCAGGAGGCCCGCGCGAAGAAGGAAAGGGAAGAGGAGGCGATCAGGAGGATCTTAGATCCTACTGTCCCGCCCCCTTCCCCTTCGGCGAAACAACGGCAGGCGGAGGACAGGGTCATCGAGGAGATCTCGGGGGCCCCTACTCATGACCTGTCTGCGGAGATGTTGGCGCACGTGGCCACTATTAAAAAGGTGGCTTCGTGCTCCAACAATCTTAAGGGTGACCTGGTCAGGAAGATGAACGAGGCAGTCATCTTCCTGAAGGCAGCCACAACTACCTTGGCGGTCCGTGCCCAGGAAACTGGGCACAGTACGAGCCTTGAGGCTCTCCGGAGGGAGGTCACTTCCCTTCGGGAAGACAACAGGCGCCTCCAACAGGAGGTGAAGAGGATGCGGGAGGAGAGGCTTGCCCCTCCTCCTCGGGTGGCAACACCATCGCCACCGCGAAGGATGTCACATCCTCCGCCGCCGCGGTCCCCATCACCGACGGCGAGGACGTGGCACTCCCCTGTCAGGGGGAGAAGTAGGGAGCGTTCTTCCTCTCCTGTTCCACTTGTGGAACGACAGGAGAGGAAGAAGAAGAAGAAGGAGGGAAGCATTGCTTCCCAAAGTGGGCCTCGGGCCCGGGAGTCCGCCCTTTTTAGGGCGCCTGCGGGGCCTCTGGCCCCGAAACCCGCCCTTCTAAGGGCGTCTTCGGGGCCTTCGGGCTCAAAACCCGCCCTTCTAAGGGCGTCTTCGGGGCCTTCGGGCCGGGAACCCGCCCTTCTAAGGGCGTCTTCGGGGTCTAGGACCCAGAAATCCGCCCTTTTAAGGGCGACGCCCCCTGCTCCTGCGCCACCTGCCTCCACCCAATCGTGGGCGCAGGTGGTTGGCAGGAAGGCCAAGAGGGCGCAGAAGGTGGCTGCCACCGAGGCCAATGTGCCTCGGCCGGCAGCTAGGAAGGCAGCACCAGCGGCCAAGCCGGTGAAAGCTGCCGTCAAACGGCAGCCAAAGACGGCAGCAATTGCCCTTACTTGCCCCGAGGGCAAATACGCGGACGCAGTCCGCATGGTAAGGTCCTCGATTGACCTGCAGACTGTCGGTGTCGACAGCCTGCGGATCAAACGGGCTTACACCGGGGCTCTATTAATAGAGATCCCCGGCGAGGAGAGGGCGATGAAGGCCGATGCCCTCGCCCATAAAATGAGGGACGCCCTCAAAGACATGGAGGGGGTCAAGGTGGCCCGCCCTGTCAAAATGGGGGAGCTGAGGCTCCGCGGATTGGATCCCTCCGTCACGACGGAGGAGGCTATATCCGCGGTGGCATGTGTTGGGGGCTGTGACCCCACCGCTGTCACCGCGGGTATAATTCGGGCAGCACCCAGGGGTCTCGGGACCCTGTGGGTCAGGTGCCCACTTAGTGCGGCCGTCAAGGCCGTTAAATCGGGGCCCTTGTCCATTGGTTGGACAAGGGCGAAGGTGGAGATGCTGGAGGCAAGGCCCCTCCAGTGTTTTAGGTGCCTCGAAAAGGGGCACGTGGCGGCAAATTGTAAGAGCGGCCCCGATAGACGGGACCGCTGTTACAGGTGTGGTGTGGCGGGGCACATAGCCCGGGACTGCGCCTCCCAAGTAAACTGCGCACTTTGCGCAGACCTTGGGAGGCCAGCCAACCACCGTTTGGGGGGTCCTAAATGCACCCCCCCCAAACGGGGGAAGACGGGAGGGGAGGAGGTGGCGAAGAAGAAGCCCCCGCCAAAAAAGGCGGGGACTTCTTCAAAGCCCAAGGCTCCGCTTAGAGCGGATAATATGGAGGTGACGCATTAGCGTCTTTGTGGGCACCATTTGGTGCCATTTTGGGCCAGACCATCGGCCCGGGGGCTGGGGAGTACCACGCGGGGACGTGGCCCCAGCTCCGCTCCCTATTTGGGGGCAGGTGAGGAGGCGTTGGCCCCTCCTCACCAGGGAAGGAGCCCAATCATGGGCTGAGGGGGGGGTATTCGCCGGCAATATTTGCCTCTGGATGCCCCCCCCTCCGGGCTAGGTTTATAATGCAGGGGACTGCCTGGATGTAATATTAAATAGTTCCCGGGCAGTCCCCTAACGCATTGAGGAAGGCCAACCGTCGAGTTTTTAGTGAGTAAGAATCTCACATAACCACCAGCCCCTCCCCGGGGGTTGGTGGTATCTTCTAGAAGATTTTCTCGACGTAAAAAAAAAAAAAAAAAAAAGGGTTAGAGTGGGTTCCTCCGCGTGGGCTCCACCTTGTCGTGGTGCGGAGGCTTAAGCCGAAACCCTTCGGGGGGACGGCGAACTAAGAGAGTCCAAACCCCAGGGGCTGATAGACTTGCTCTATCAGTACGGGTCTAGCGAACCCGGGGTACCTGAGCCGGGGGCGGATGAGCGCTATCCGTCTCCTAATACCGTAAGCTCTCAGGCGGCTTCAACAACCAGTGCAGGGCGTGGCACTGGTACGTTGTCGTTCTGAGGGCCCGGGGATCTTGGCTTCACCGCCCGGATCACGAGGTAGAAAACCTCTATAAAAAATCACCCCAATCTCAAGGTATGATGCGCGCCGATGGGATGAATGGCTGGAGGGTAATCCAGTCTTTAGCGATCACCTCTGGGGCACCTGCCGCACCCCAGAGTATTTAGGCCTTCCCAGGTAAGGCGGCTCTGCCTGGGTCGTATTTTTCCGACCTACTCGTGGGACGAAAATGGATTCCTATTTTTCTGACAAAACTGATATGGACACCTTGGCAGCTGACACAGGCATGACTACGGTTACAGATTTGACCTCTTGCGAGAAGGATGGTGATGAATTACTCATCACGAGGGACTCATTGTGCCCTAAACCGGCGGTGGTTAAAATGGAGCGCCTTGATAGGCCGTTTTTGCGGTCTTGGGCGCAACAACGGTCGCAAACATCGGGGATCGTGGGGGCCATTGCGGGGCCGTCCGGGTCAGGGCCCAGTTCCCTGTCCCGGGCGTCCTCCGTTGCCTCCATTAGCTCCGTTGATGGCAGCGCGGCGGAGATGGTGGTCGGGGACGATGACTCGGATGTTTCCGTGTCCGTCTCCGGCCTCCTTCCCGCCAAGAGGAAGAGGGGCAGACCAGCGACCACAGGTCTGGGCGTCGGCCTCCTTGCTCGTAAATTAGAGCAGGAGGCCCGCGCGAAGAAGGAAAGGGAGGAGGAGGCGTTAAGGAGGATCTTAGATCCTACTGTCCCGCCCCCTCCCCCTTCGGCGAAACAACGGCAGGCGGAGGACAGGGTCATCGAGGAGATCTCGGAGGCCCCTACTCCTGACCTGTCGGCGGGGATGTTGGCGCACGTGGCCACTATTAGAAAGGTGGCTTCGTGCTCCAATAATCTTAAAGGAGATCTGGTCAGGAAGATGAACGAGGCAGTCATCTTCCTGAAGGCAGCCACCACTACCCTGGCGGTTCGTGCCCAGGAAACTGGGCACAGTACGAGCCTGGAGGCCCTCCGGAGGGAAATCACTTCCCTTCGCGAGGACAACCGGCGCCTCCAACAGGAGGTGAAGAGGATGCGGGAGGAGAGGCTTGCCCCTCCTCCTCGGGTGGCAACACCATCGCCACCGCGAAGGATGTCACATCCTCCGCCGCCGCGGTCCCCATCACCGACGGCGAGGACGTGGCGCTCCCCTGTCAGAGGGAGAAGTAGGGAGCGTTCTTTCTCTCCTGTTCCGTTTGTAGAACGGCAGGAGAGAAAGAAGAAGAAGAAGGGGGGAAGCATCGCTTCCCAAAGTGGGCCTCAGGCCCGGGAGTCCGCCCTTTTCAGGGCGCCTACGGGGCCTCTGGCCCCAAAACCCGCCCTTCTGAGGGCGTCTTCGGGGCCGTCGGGCTCAAAACCCGCCCCTCTAGGGGCGTCTTCGGGGCCTTCGGGCCGGGAACCCGCCCTTCTAAGGGCGTCTTCGGGGTCTAAGGCCCAGAAATCCGCCCTTTTAAGGGCGACGCCCTCTGCTCCTGCGCCACCTGCCTCCACTCAATCGTGGGCTCAGGTGGTTGGCAGGAAGGCCAAGAGGGCGCAGAAGGTGGCTGCCACCGAGGCCAATGTGCCTCGGCCGGCAGCGAAGAAGGCAGCACCAGCGGCCAAGCCGGTGAAAGCTGCCGTTAAACGGCAGCCAAAGACGGCAGCAATTGCCCTCACTTGCCCCGAGGGCAAATACGCGGACGCAGTCCGCATTGTAAGGTCCTCTATTGACCTGCAGACTGTCGGTGTCGACAGCCTGCGGATCAAACGGGCTTACACCGGGGCTCTATTAATAGAGATCCCCGGCGAGGAGAGGGCGATGAAGGCCGATGCCCTCGCCCATAAAATGAGGGACGCCCTCAAAGACATGGAGGGGGTCAAGGTGGCCCGCCCTGTCAAAATGGGGGAGCTCAGGCTCCGCGGATTGGATCCCTCCGTCACGACGGAGGAGGCTATATCCGCGGTGGCATGTGTTGGGGGCTGTGACCCCACCGCTGTCACCGCGGGTATAATTCGGGCAGCACCCAGGGGTCTCGGGACCCTGTGGGTCAGGTGCCCACTTAGTGCGGCCGTCAAGGCCGTGAAATCGGGGCCCTTGTCCATTGGTTGGACAAGGGCGAAGGTAGAGATGCTGGAGGCAAGGCCCCTCCAGTGTTTTAGGTGCCTCGAAAAGGGGCACGTGGCGGCAAATTGTAAGAGCGGCCCCGATAGACGGGATCGCTGTTACAGGTGTGGTGTGGCGGGGCACATAGCCCGGGACTGCGCCTCCCAAGTAAACTGCGCACTTTGCGCAGACCTTGGGAGGCCAGCCAACCACCGTTTAGGGGGTCCTAAATGCACCCCCCCCAAACGGGGGAAGACGGGAGGGGAGGAGGTGGCGAAGAAGAAGCCCCCGCCAAAAAAGGCGGGGACTTCTTCAAAGCCCAAGGCTCCGCTTAGAGCGGATAATATGGAGGTGACGCATTAGCGTCTTTTTGGGCACCATTTGGTGCCATTTTGGGCCAGACCATCGGCCCGGGGGCTGGGGAGTACCACGCGGGGACGTGGCCCCAGCTCCGCTCCCTATTTGGGGGCAGGTGAGGAGGCGTTGGCCCCTCCTCACCAGGGAAGGAGCCCAATCATGGGCTGAGGGGGGGGTATTCGCCGGCAATATTTGCCTCTGGATGCCCCCCCCTCCGGGTTAGGTTTTATAATGCAGGGGGCTGCCTGGATGTAATAATAAATAGTTCCCGGGCAGTCCCCTAACGCATTGAGGAAGGCCAACCGTCGAGTTTTTAGTGAGTAAGAATCTCACATAACCACAAGCCCCTCCCCGGGGGTTGGTGGTATCTTTTAGAAGATTTTCTCGACGTAAAAAAAAAAAAAAAAGGGTTAGAGTGGGTTCCTCCGCGTGGGCTCCACCTTGTCGTGGTGCGGAGGCTTAAGCCGAAACCCTTCGGGGGGACGGCGAACTAAGAGAGTCCAAACCCCAGGGGCTGATAGACTTGCTCTATCAGTACGGGTCTAGCGAACCCGGGGTACCTGAGCCGGGGGCGGATGAGCGCTATCCGTCTCCTAATACCGTAAGCTCTCAGGCGGCTTCAACAACCAGTGTAGGGCGTGGCACTGGTACGTTGTCGTTCTGGGGGCCCGGGGATCTTGGCTTCACCGCCCGGATCACGAGGAAGATAACCTCTATAAAAAATTACCCCAATCTCAAGGTATGATGCGCGCCGATGGGATGAATGGCTGGAGGGTAATCCAGTCTTTAGCGATCACCTCTGGGGCACCTGCCGCACCCCAGAGTATTTAGGCCTTCCCAGGTAAGGCGGCTCTGCCTGGGTCGTATGCTTCCGACCAACTCGTGGGACCAACAATGGAGTCTAAATCATCATTAACAAACCCGACTGACATATTGGAAATCGAACCTATAGCTTCGAAAACGGACATGATTACTTGCTGCACAAAAGAGGGAGGGAAGGCCACCAAAAAGGTGGCGAAACCACGTACCAAACCCGTGGTGGTACGTGTGGAGCGGTTTGACAAACCGCGTCTGCGATCCCAACCATCGGGGATCGGGAGTGATGCAGAGAGCGTTGACGGGCGTTTAGGGAGTGATGCTAAAACCCTCTCCCGTGCGTCGTCAGTGGCGTCTCTTGCATCTGTCGTCGGGGGGATGGCTATCACCCCTGAACCGACGACGGAGCCAGAGTCGGATGGCTCTTGTGCTGGCCTTCTTCCGGCCAAACGCAAGAGGGGCAGGCCGGCTACGACCGGCTTGGGTGTTGGTCTTCTTGCCCGTAAGCAAGAAGAACAAGCGCGCGCGAAGCGCGAGAAGGAGGATGAGGAGGTCAGGATTATTCTTGACCCCTCTATACCGGCTCCATCTACGGCTAAAAGCCGTATGTTAGAGAGCCGATTTTTGGAGGAGATGTCGGTAGCACCAACGCCGACGATAGGTGCAGAATTGCTGGTCCATATAGACGCCGTTAAAAAGGTGGCGGCGTGTTCCAGCAATCTGAAGGGAGACTTAGTGAGGAAGCTCAACGAAGCTGCCGCAGCTATCAAGGTAGCCGTGACCACCCTCACCTTAAGAGCCCAAGAATCGGGCTCGGGCGGCCAGTTTGAGGAACTCCGGGGGGAAATACAGGCCCTCCGGTTGGAGAATCAGCGCCTCCACAAGAAGGTGGAGGATTTAGAGGGCGGGCAAGCACCCCACGCTTCGCCGAAAGGGGCTCGTCCTCCACGATCCCCAATAAGACGTTGGGCATCGCCATCGCCATCACCCCCACGGGTTCGTTCACCCGTGAGGGTAACGAAGTATAGGAGAGACGAGGCGTGCGAGGCACGTGACACTCCTCAACTCAATTTTGACGAGAGGGTGTCTCGTGTCGTCGCACAGACTCTACGGGACCTGGGTCTTACCCAGGCCCCACATCTAAGTGTTGGCCCCACTTCTGCATCCCCCACGGTGCAGAAGGTGGCTACGAAGAAGCCGAAGGTGGGTCCGAAGAAGGGATCAATTGCTCCCCCTCCGAGTAGTAGCAGCAGTGTCCCACCAAAGGTGACTGCCCCGGCTCCCCCCACACCGGCTCAGAGTGCTCCCTGGGTGCAGGTAATTGGGCGTAAAGCCAAAAAGGCAGTGAAGAAGGCAGAGAAGGAGGGAACCAAACCCCCTTCCAAGACAAGCGGAGCGGCTACCACAGCCGCCCCGCCTACGAAGAAGGCAGGCCCCGTGCAGAAGACTCCAACCTCCAAACGGCGCCCTCCCAAGACAGCTGCGGTCGTCATCACCTGCCCTGAGGGGCAATATGGTGAGACGATCCGCGCGGCCAGGGAGAAAATCGACCTGGCCGCTTTAGGTATTGAGAATTTGCGCGTCAAACGCGCTTTTACAGGAGCACTTTTGCTCGAAGTCCCAGGTACCGAAGGGTCACAACGCGCAGACACCTTGGCCTCCCGCATGCGGGAGGTCATTGGTGACAAGGAAGGCGTAAAGATAGCTCGCCCTGTTAAAAAGGGCGAGCTTCGTATTCGGGGTCTTGATGACTCCATTACGGCGGAGGAAGTTCTCTCCGCCGTAGCTGAAAACGGGGCATGTGACCCCTCTTTTGTGAGGGTTGGGCCAATCAGGAGGGCCCAACGTGGTTTAGGCACCGCTTGGGTGCAATGTCCTCTGACAGCGGCATTGAAAATTGCCGCTGCCAAGACTCTAAGAGTGGGATGGGTGAGGGCCGGCGTTGATCTATTGGACGACCGCCCTCTCCAGTGCTTCAAGTGCCTGGAGAGGGGGCACGTCAGGAGCCAATGCAGCGGCACTGCAGATCGCAGTGACCGCTGCTACAGATGTGGGGAGGCTGGCCACAAAGCCCGTGAGTGTAGTGGGCGCGCGCGGTGCACAGTCTGTGCCGATTTAGGTCGGCCAGCTGACCATCGGATGGGCGGGGCAAAATGCAACCCGCCCAAGAAAAAGGGCGGCGGTGGAGCCGGGAAAAAGGCGACCTCGTTGGCGTCAACTTCCCGGTCCACCGTCGTTGGGGTTTCGGGGAATGGGGTGGGTGAGGGGAGCGCTAAAACCTCCCCTCTTTTACCTGTTGGGGCGGGTTCCTCATCAGAGGATATGGAGGTTGGCCGGGGGGATGCCGAGATGCAGACTTAAATGTCACTCGGTATCCTTCAGGCCAACCTGAACCACGCCCGCCAGGCCCAGGACTTGTTCGTCCATGGTCTGTCGGAGCGTGGTTGCGAGATAGGCATCGCGGCCGAGCCGTACCGTGTTCCGCAAGATGACCCACGCTGGGCATCGGACACGGGCGGCTCGGTCGCGATTTTGTGCATAGGATCATCCCTCCCCTTCTCCTTTAAGGAAAGTGGGAGGAGTTTTGTGTGCGTGGAGTGGGGGCCCATCTCCGTGGTTGGGGTATATATATCCCCAAACATCGGTCTCGCCCAATTTGAAGATGTTTTGGACGGCGTGGCGGACATTGTCCGCCGCATTGCACCCCGTCCAGTTATTGTTGCCGGGGACTTCAATGCCAAGTCAGGGCATTGGGGTTCCCGGAGAAGGAACGCGAGGGGCGAGGCCGTCGAAGAATGGGCAGCGGCTTTGAATTTAGTCTTATTAAATACAGGGAACGTTAGTACGTGCGTGCGGCGGCAGGGGGAATCCATCGTTGATTTATCCTTTGCAACTCCCTCCGCCGCACGTATCGTTGCAAGCTGGCGGGTGCTGGAGAGCGAAACACTCTCGGATCACATGTATATCGAGATTCGACTCTCCAACCCCCGCCAGCAGAGCCGCTGCCCACCCCGTGATGAACAACCACGGAGATGGGCACTCCACAAGATGGACAGCGATAGGCTGTTGGCTGCCGTCCTTCTGGCTACTTGGCCGAAGATTGCGCCACCCGGGGACTTTGATCCCCATAAGGAAGTTAGTTGGCTTCGGGGCATGTATGCGGACGTTTGTGACGCATCCATGCCCCGAGCAAGGAGATGTCAGCGGAAGGCAGCGTATTGGTGGTCGTCCGATATCGCCGAGTTACGGCGTGTCGCGACGGCCACCAGGCGACAGTTCACCCGCGCACGTAGACGCGGGGTAGCCAGAAGGACGGCAGAGAAGTACGACGCGTACCGAGCTGCTCGGGGCGACCTCGTAACAGCTATTAAGAAGGCCAAGGCCAGAGCTTGGAAGGAGTTGTTAGCCTCCCTTGACTCTGATCCCTGGGGACGCCCTTACCGTATGGTTTTGGGAAGGTTGCAGCGAAGGACGTCCCCAGAGACGGAGTCCATGGACCCCCAGGTCCTGGATCACGTTTTGAGCACTCTCTTCCCGGAGGACCGGGAGGGAGCTTTTTTGAATTGGAGCCTCCCCCCTCCGGGGGAGATGTTTGGTGAGGACCTGGGGGTGACTCAGGAGGAGCTGGCCAGGGCCGCCGGTAAGCTTGGGGGTCGTCGCAAGGCCCCCGGCCCCGACGGTGTACCTGGCCGAGTCATAGCTCTGACCTTGGCCTTCGTGCAGGACCGCCTGAGGCAGCTATTCACTAGCTGTCTCAGGCGGGGAATTTTCCCCCGAGAGTGGGGAATTGCCAGGCTCGTCCTGCTCCCAAAAAAGGGCAGACCAGCGGGCACCCCTTCGGCCTATAGGCCTTTGTGTTTGCTGGACGAGGCGGGCAAGCTCTTCGAAAGAGTAATTGCCAACCGCCTCGTCCAGCATTTATCCCGGGTAGGACCGGACCTCCACGAGGAACAGTTTGGATTCCGCGAGGGTCGCTCAACCGTAGATGCTATTCTGCGCGTGAAGGCCCTCGCGGAAAAGGAGATGGGTAAGGGCAGGGTGTTGTTGGCAGTGTCATTAGACATAGTAAACGCCTTCAACACCCTGCCCTGGAAGGCGGTGGGGGAAGCGATGCGTTATCATCGCTTCCCCCGATACCTCGTGGAGGTGATCCGGGACTACTTCCGGGAAAGACAACTTTTGTTCCCGACAAAGTCGGGTTTTTTGGGTCGAAGGGGTGTTTCGTGCGGTGTTCCACAGGGGTCCGTTTTGGGCCCACTGCTGTGGAACATCGCCTATGACCGCGTTTTAAGGTCTGTCCTTCCCCCCGGTTCATACACCGTGTGTTACGCCGATGACACATTGGTGATGGCCGGGGGGGAGACGTGGGAGGAGGCCGTAGCACTGGCCAATTTAGCGGTGGCCTGCGTCGTGCGCGTTATTGGGAGCGTGGGTTTGCGGGTGGCCCCCCAAAAGACGGAAGCGCTATTTTTTAGCGCCAAGTCAAGGGGTAAGCCTCCCGCGGCCCACGTCTTTGTGGATGGTGAGCTCGTCGTGGTGGGGGCCCAGATGCAATATCTGGGTCTTCAGTTGGATGGCGTTTTTGGGTTTGGTCCGCACTTCGGTCGTCTGGCCACCAAGGCTCTGGGCGTGGCGTCGGCTTTGAGCCGGCTCCTCCCCAACCTTGGGGGTCCCGGCGGCCGAGTGCGACGTTTGTACGCCGGCACCGTCCTAGCCGTCGTTTTATACGGCGCCCCCGTGTGGGCGGCTGCCATGCTGGAGGACCGGCGCATCATGTTACTGGTGCGCCGTATCCAAAGGCTGGTAGCCGTCAGAATCGCACGGGGGTATAGGACCGTGTCGGGCGAGGCCGCCTCGGCCCTGGCTGGTTTCCCCCCCCTGGAGTTGCTCGCCGTCGAACGGGCAGACGTTTATGTCCAGCGGCGGGAGCTCCAGGGGAGGGGAGTTGTCTTGACCCCCAGGGTCGAGTCGGTCATTCGTAGTCAGGCTCGGCGGCGCGTGTTAGAGGAATGGGAAAGATCCCTCCTCACCCCGAAGACTAGGTCGGGGGCACGCGTCGCCGAGGCCATCCAACCCCTTCTCCGGGCATGGACGGAGAGGGGCCACGGCGAGCTGAGTTTCAGGATGACGCAGGTATTCACCGGACACGGTTGTTTCGGTGAGTACCTGCGTCACATCGGGAAGGAAAGCACGGCGCAGTGCCACCACTGCGAGGACGGCCACGAGGACACGGCGCAGCACACGCTGGCAGATTGCCCAGCGTGGAGCGAAGAGCGCCGTGTCCTCGTGAGGTGTGTAGGGAGGAACTTGTCCCTCCCAGCATTGGTCAAGGCCATGCTGGGAGGGGAGGAGAAATGGAGGGCCGTCGCCTCCTTCTGCGAGACTGTAATGTCCCAGAAGGAGGCGGCGGAGCGGGAGAGAAGGGGGGTGGCCGTCGTCGGTGCACGCACCGGCGTCGGTTAGTCCCTGGCGGGAGGGCCGGGGGTGGTACCCCACGTAGGAGAGCGTAGCTCCCTCCGTGGGCCCACCTCCGTCACCCTCCCGTCGCGGGGGGTTATTTCGGGGCTGTTAGTTTTTGGGGCTTAGGCCCCGGGAGCCGAGGATCACCGCGCGGGGACGCGGCCCTCGGCTCCGCTCCCTATTTGGGGGCGGGTGAGGGGGGCGATGGCCCCCCCCTCATCGAGGATTGAAGCCCGTATTTTCGGGCAGGGGGGCGGGGGGAATCTCCCCTCCCCCCCGGGTTAGGATAGGTGCGGGGGTCCCCGGAAGTAATACTTTGTAGTTCCCGGGGGCCCCCAGCATGCACCTGAGGATGGCCATCCGACGGGTTTTTAGTGGGTAAGAATCCCACATACCCCCCAGTCCCTCCCCGGGGCCTGGGGGGATCTTTTCGAAGATTTTCCCGTCGTTAAAAAAAAAAAAAAAAAAAAAAAAAAAAAAAAAAAAAAAAGGGTTAGAGTGGGTTAGAGTGGGTTCCTCCGCGTGGGCTCCACCTTGTCGTGGTGCGGAGGCTTAAGCCGAAACCCTTCGGGGGGACGGTGAACTAAGAGAGTCCAAGCCGTCGTCGTCGGGGGTGAGTCTCGGGCCTGGGTCCGTGCTCCCTCCCGGCGGCGGCGGTTGTATGAATGTGTGTGTGAATGAGATGCGGCCGGATTGTCGATGGATATTTCCGTGGAGACTAACCAAGCGGGACCAGTAATCCCGTGACCGGGGTGTATAGCTATGTCAGTACCTGACCTCTGCGGCGTAATAAACGGAACCGTAAGTCTGCCCCTCGGGGCAGCAAAGACCGTGTGAAACCGCATGTTCAACGTGGGAAGACCGCTGGCTGTGCACTGACTGGAGCCTATCCCGGAGTTGAAGTCGGCAAAACGGGCGCATGTGTGGAGGATTACCTGACCAGTATTTCCTCATATCCTGCTAGGGGGAATATACCCTAGCACCGTCTAGCCCGAGGTCTGGATGTGCGGGTGATCGGATCACTACGCGTCCATTCGATAGGGGTGACGTTAAACCTTTTGCATCATTCATTTTTTAACCTTTTTTGTAGAGTCTTTTCGTGCGAATAGGGTTGGTCACCTGACAAACCGCTTCTCGGCTTTCGCACGCATAACTAGGGATTTTTTACCGGCGGGGATAGATGCCCATCTGCGGATGGGCTGCCATGATGGCCGAACCGTCGTAAGAATTTTTTTACGACATATTATGGACGAACACAATATTAAAATTGATTTTGATTCCAGAGATGGAACATCCACTGTGTCCACGGCGAGCACAGTGGTTGGCCCCGCAATCGCCAAGCGTAGGGCAGCCAAGCTGGCTGTTGTGAGTGTGGAGCGTGTAGACCTGACACGCTTCAAGTCCCCAAACACCGGGGATATTGTGAAGGAGGATGTGGCCGGGCCGTCCTCGTCAGGGGCGAAATCCCTGTCGAGGGCGTCCTCGGTGGCATCTCTCGCGTCCGTTGTCGGGGAGATGGTGATCTCCCCCACCCCCGTCGATGAGCCAGAGTCGGATGGCTCTGGAGTTTTTCCACTTCCTGCCAAGCGGAAGAGGGGTAGGCCGGCTACTACTGGCCTAGGTGTTGGTCTGCTTGCCCGCAAGCAAGCAGAACAGGCACAAGCAAAGCGCGAGAAGGAGGAGGAGGCGATGCGGATCATGCTCGATCCCTCCATACCTGCCCCCTCCACGTCGAAGAATCGCATCTTGGAGTGTAAGCTCCAAGATGAAATGGAGATGGCCCCGACACCGGCCATCAATGCTCAGGTTCTCGAGCACGTCGACGCTATCAGAAAGATAGCAGCGTGCTCGGGTAACCTGAAGGGTGAGCTTGTCAGCCAGCTCTACAAGGCGGCTGCAGCTGTGAAGGTGGCTATGACTACCGTTTCCCTGAGAGCTCAACAATCAGGGTTCGGTGAGCAGGTAGAAGACCTCCGGAGGGAAATTCAATCCCTCCGGATGGAGAATAAACGCCTCCAGCAAGAGCTGGAGAAGAGATGGGAGGGCAAAGTACCTCATGCCTCGCCACTGGGAGCACGGCCGCCGCGTTCTCCGGTTCGGCGCTGGGCTTCGCCGTCGCCGTCACCCCCCCGGGCACGTTCGCCCGCGAGGGTGACGACGTTTTTGGGAGAGGAGAGGGCGACGCAGGACATACCTCATGAGACCCTTGAGGAGAGGGTGTCTCGCGTCGTTGCGGAAAAGCTGCGGGCCCTTGGAGTTTCCAAGGCCCCGCAAGTTGATGTCGGTCCGTCTTCTGCACCTCTCAAGGTGCAGAAGACAATTAAGCAACAGAAGAAGGCGGGACGCAATTCGGGATCTACCGCTCCCCCACCAAGCAGCAGTGATAGCATCCCTGAGAAGATGCCTGCCCCGGCTCCCCCCACACCGGTCCAGAGTAATCCCTGGGTCCAGGTTGTGGGGCGTAAAGCCAAAATGGCAGCCAAGAAGGCGGACAAGGAGGGGTCTAAAGCCCCTCCCAAACAAAGCGGGGCGTCTACAACATCAGCCCCGCCCACGAAGAAGGCTGGCCCCGCCCAAAAGGCCCAAGCCACCAAGCGGCGCCCCCCCAAGACGGCTGCGGTCGTCATAACCTGTCCTGAGGGGCAATATGGTGAAACGATTCGAGCGGCCAGGGAGAAAATCGACCTGGCCGCTATAGGCATCGAGAATTTGCGCGTCAAACGCGCTTTTAGCGGAGCTCTCCTCCTCGAGGTCCCTGGGGCCGAGGGAGCTCAACGAGCGGACACCTTGGCCTCCCGAATGAGGGAGGTCATAGGTGAGAAAGAAGGTGTGCGGATAGCTCGCCCCGTTAAGAAGGGCGAACTTAGAATTCGTGGTTTGGATGACTCCGTCACGGCGGAGGAAGTTCTCTCCGCCGTGGCGGAGAATGGGGCATGTGACCCCTTATTTGTTAAAGTTGGGCCAATCAGGATGGCCCAACGCGGACTGGGCACCGTATGGGTGCAATGTCCTCTGACAGCGGCACTAAAAATTGCCGCTGCCAAGACTATTCGTATTGGGTGGGTGAAAGCCGGCGTCGAGTTGTTGGACGACCGCCCTCTTCAGTGCTTCAAGTGCCTGGAGAGGGGGCACGTCATGAGTCAATGCAGCGGCACTGCAGATCGCAGTGACCGCTGCTACAGGTGTGGAGACGTCGGCCATAAAGCCC
The DNA here is from genome assembly GCA_963989215.1 of Hedychridium roseum. Classification (NCBI taxonomy): domain Eukaryota; kingdom Metazoa; phylum Arthropoda; class Insecta; order Hymenoptera; family Chrysididae; genus Hedychridium; species Hedychridium roseum. The sequence goes on along the minus strand of OZ022312.1, from coordinate 21,199 downwards.
GGGAATGTAATTCCCGTGTGCGGTGCCCAGTCTGTGCCGATCTTGGTCGGCCAGCGGATCATCGAATGGGCGGGGCCAAATGCAACCCGCCCAAGAAGAAGGGCGGCGGTGGCACCGGGGGGAAGTCGACCTCGTCGGCAACCTCCCGGCCCACCGTCGCAGGGGGTTCGGGGAAGGGGGTGAGTGAGGGGAGCGGTAAAACCTCCCCTCTTTTATCTGTAGGGGTGAGTGCCTCTTGCGAGGACATGGAAGTTGGCCGGGAGGATGCCGCGAGACAAACGTAAATGTCTCTCGGCATCCTTCAGGCCAATCTTAACCACGCCCGTCAGGCCCAGGACATGTTCGTCCATGGCCTGGCGGAGCGTGGTTGCGAGCTAGGTATCGCGGCCGAGCCGTACCGTGTTCCAGATGATGACCCACGCTGGGCATCGGACACGGGCGGCTCGGTCGCGATTTTTTGTGGTGGTTCTACCCTCCCCTTCTCTGCAGTGGAGAAGGGGAGATGTTTTGTCTGCGTGGAGTGGGGGCCCATCTCCGTGGTTGGGGTATATATATCCCCAAACATCGGTCTCGCCCAGTATGAGGATGTTTTGGACGGCGTGGCGGACACTGTCCGCCGCATTGCACCCCGTCCAATTATTGTTGCCGGGGACTTCAATGCCAAGTCTGAGCATTGGGGTTCCCGGAGGCGTAACGCGAGGGGCGAGGCCGTTGAGGAATGGGCAGCGGCTCTTAATTTATGTTTGTTAAATACAGGGAACGTTAGTACGTGCGTGCGGCGGCAGGGGGAATCCATCGTTGATTTATCCTTTGCAACCCCCTCCGCCGCACGTATCGTGACAGGCTGGCGGGTGTTGGAGAGCGAGACGCTTTCCGATCATCTCTATATTGAGATTAGACTCTCCAACCCCCGTCAGCAGAGCCGCTGCCCGGTGCGTGGTGATCAACCACGGAGATGGGCACTCCACAAATTAGATGAGGACAGGTTGTTGGCCGCCGTCCTCCTGGCTACATGGCCGAAGATCGGGCCACCCGGGGATCTTGATCCCCGGAATGAAGTAGGTTGGCTGCGGGGCATGTATGCGGACGTTTGTGACGCATCCATGCCCCGAGCGAAGACATGCCGCCGGAAGGCAGCGTACTGGTGGTCGTCCGACATTGCCGAGTTACGGCGTGTCGCGACGGCCACCAGGCGCCAGTTTACCCGCGCCCGAAGACGCGGGGTGGCCAGGAGGACGGAGGAGAAGTATAGGGCGTACCGGGCTGCTCGGTACGACCTGTTAGCAGCAATAAGGAAGGCCAAGGCCAGAGCTTGGGAGGAGTTGTTAGCCTCCCTTGACTCTGATCCCTGGGGACGCCCTTACCGTATGGTTTTGGGAAGGTTGCAGCGAAGGACGTCCCCAGAGACGGAGTCCATGGACCCCCAGGTCCTGGATCACGTTTTGAGCACTCTCTTCCCGGAGGACCGGGAGGGAGCTTTTTTGAATTGGAGCCTCCCCCCTCCGGGGGAGATGTTTGGTGAGGACCTGGGGGTGACTCAGGAGGAGCTGGCCAGGGCCGCCGGTAAGCTTGGGGGTTGTCGCAAGGCCCCCGGCCCCGACGGTGTTCCTGGCCGTGTCATTGCTCTGACCTTGGCCTTCGTGCAGGACCGCCTGAGGCAGCTATTCACTAGCTGTCTCAGGCGGGGAATTTTCCCCCGAGAGTGGGGAATTGCCAGGCTCGTCCTGCTCCCAAAAAAGGGCAGACCAGCGGGCACCCCTTCGGCCTATAGGCCTTTGTGTTTGCTGGACGAGGCGGGCAAACTCTTCGAAAGAGTAATTGCCAACCGCCTCGTCCAGCATTTATCCCGGGTAGGACCGGACCTCCACGAGGAGCAGTATGGATTCCGCGGGGGTCGTTCAACCGTAGACGCTATTCTACGTGTGAAGGCCCTCGCGGAAAAGGAGATGGGTAAGGGCAGGGTGTTGTTGGCGGTTTCTTTGGATATCGTCAATGCCTTCAACACCCTGCCCTGGAAGGCGGTGGGGGAGGCGATGAGATACCATCGCTTCCCCCGATACCTCGTGGAGGTTATCCGGGACTATTTCCGGGACAGGCGACTCATTTACCCCGTCAAGGACGGGGGTTTTGGCCGAAGGGGTGTTTCTTGCGGGGTTCCACAGGGGTCCGTTTTGGGCCCGCTCCTGTGGAACCTCGCGTATGACCGCGTATTGAGGTCTGCCCTCCCCCTCGGTGCATCCGTAGTGTGTTACGCCGATGACACACTCGTGATGGCCGGGGGGGAGACGTGGGAGGAGGCCGTAGCCATGGCGAACTTGGCGGTGGCCTGCGTCGTGCGTGCGATTAGGTGCGTGGGTCTGCGGGTGGCCCCCCAGAAGACGGAAGCGCTTTTCTTCAGCGCCAAGTCTAGGGGTAAGCCTCCCGCAGCCCACGCTTTTGTGGATGGTGAGCTCGTCGTGGTGGGGTCCCAGATGCAGTATCTGGGTCTCCAGCTGGATGGTGTGTTTGGGTTTGTCGGCCACTTTGGTCGTCTTGGCCCCAAGGCCATGGGAGTTGCCTCGGCCCTAGGCCGATTGCTCCCCAACCTTGGTGGCCCGGGCGCCCGGGTGCGCCGGCTTTTTGCGAACACGGTTCTTGCCGTAATAATGTACGGCGCCCCCGTCTGGGCGGCCTCCATGCTGGAGGATCGGCGCATCATTCGTTTGATGCGTCGCATCCAAAGGCTGGTTGCCGTCCGGATCATACGGGGGTACAGAACCGTGTCTGGAGAGGCGGCCTCGACCCTGGCGGGTCTGCCGCCCCTGGAGCTTCTCGCCTGTGTGTACGCAGATGTGTACACACAACTGCGGGAGCTCCGGGGACATGGCGTTGTTTTGACCCCCAGGGTCAACGCCGCGGTGAGAGATCAAGCCCGGCGGCACATGTTAGAGAGGTGGCAAGAACGCCTCTCGAACCCCGAGACCAGATCGGGGGCACGTGTCGCCGGGGCCATCCAGCCCCTTTTCCAGCAATGGCTGGACAGGGGTCACGGCGAGCTGAGTTTCAGGATGACGCAGGTATTCACCGGACATGGTTGTTTCGGTGAGTACCTGCGTCACATAGGGAAGGAGAGCACGGCGCAGTGCCACCACTGCGAGGACGGCCACGAGGACACGGCGCAGCACACGCTGGCAATTTGCCCAGCGTGGAGCGAAGAGCGTCGTGTCCTCGTGAGGTGTGTAGGGCGGAATTTGTCCCTCCCAGCATTGGTCAAGGCCATGCTGGGAGGGGAGGAGAAATGGAGGGCCGTCGCCTCCTTCTGCGAGACTGTAATGTCCCAGAAGGAGGCGGCGGAGCGGGAGAGAAGGGGGGTGACCGCCGTCGGTGCACGCACCGGCGTCGGTTAGTCCCTGGCGGGAGGGCCGGGGGTGGTACCCCACGTAGGAGAGCGTAGCTCCCTCCGTGGGCCCACCTCCGTTACCCTTCCGTCGCGGGGGGGTTATTTTTGGGGCCGTTAGTTTTTGGGGCTTTAGCCCCGGGAGCCGAGGATCACCGCGCGGGGACGCGGCCCTCGGCTCCGCTCCCTATTTGGGGGCGGGTGAGGGGGGCGATGGCCCCCCCCTCATCGAGGATTGAAGCCCGTATTTTCGGGCAGGGGGGCGGGGAATCTCCCCTCCCCCCCGGGTTAGGATAGGTGCGGGGGTCCCCGGAAGTAATACTTTGTAGTTCCCGGGGGCCCCCAGCATGCACCTGAGGATGGCCATCCGACGGGTTTTTAGTGGGTAAGAATCCCACATACCCCCCAGTCCCTCCCCGGGGCCTGGGGGGATCTTTTCGAAGATTTTCCCGTCGTAAAAAAAAAAAAAAAAAAAAAAAAAAAAGGGTTAGAGTGGGTTCCTCCGCGTGGGCTCCACCTTGTCGTGGTGCGGAGGCTTAAGCCGAAACCCTTCGGGGGGACGGTGAACTAAGAGAGTCCAAGCCGTCGTCGTCGGGGGTGAGTCACGGGCCTGGGTCCGTGCTCCCTCCCGGCGGCGGCGGTTGTATGAATGTGTGTGTGAGTGAGATGCGGCCGGGTTGTCGATGGATATTTCCGTGGAGACTAACCAAGCGGGACCAGTAATCCCGTGACCGGGGTGTATAGCTATGTCAGTACCTGACCTCTGCGGCGTAATAAACGGAACCGTAAGTCTGCCCCTCGGGGCAGCAAAGACCGTGTGAAACCGCATGTTCAACGTGGGAAGACCGCTGGCTGTGCACTGACTGGAGCCTATCCCGGAGTTGAAGTCGGCAAAACGGGCGCATGTGTGGAGGATTACCTGACCAGTATTTCCTCATATCCTGCTAGGGGGAATATACCCTAGCACCGTCTAGCCCGAGGTCTGGATGTGCGGGTGATCGGATCACTACGCGTCCATTCGATAGGGGTGACGTTAAACCTTTTGCATCATATTTTATTTAACCTTTTTTGTAGAGTCTTTTCGTGCGAATAGGGTTGGTCACCTGACAAACCGCTTCTCGGCTTTCGCACGCATAACTAGGGATTTTTTACCGGCGGGGATAGATGCCCATCTGCGGATGGGCTGCCATGATGGCCGAACCGTCGTAAGATCATCATTACGACTAACATGGACGACAAACAAAAACAAAAGAACTCAGTATCCAGAGATGGAACAACTTCTGTGTCTACGGCGAGCACAGTTGTTGGCCCCGCTATCGCCAAGCGCAGAGCAGCCAAGTTGGCTGTAATTAATGTGGAGAGAGTCGATCTGACTCGTTTCAAGTCCCCTAATTCCGGGGATAGTGTAGAGAGGGAGGGTGTGGCCGGGCCTTCCTCGTCAGGGGTGAAATCCCTGTCGAGGACGTCCTCGGTGGCATCCCTCGCATCCGTCGTAGGGGAGATGGTGATCTCCCCTACCCCCGTCGATGGCACTGAGTCAGATGGCTCAGTGACTGGCCCTCTTCCCGTCAAAAGGAAGAGGGGCAGGCCGGCTACTACCGGCCTAGGAGTTGGCCTGCTTGCTCGCAAGCAGGAGGAGCAGGCGCGCGTCAAGCGCGAAAAGGAAGAAGAGGTGGCCAGATATATACTGGACCCCTCTATACCGGCCCCCTCTACGGCCAAAAGCCGTACTTTGGAGAACCGGTACATGACCGAGATGTCGGATGCACCAACGCCGACTCTTAGCGCTGAACTCCTGGTGCATATAGATGCCATCAGGAAGGTGGCGGCAGGTTCGAGCAATCTCAAGGGAGATTTTGTTCGAAAGTTGAACGAGGCCGCTGCAGCAATCAAGGTTGCAGTGACCACCCTCACTCTTAGGGCACAAGATATGGGAGTGGACGACCAGATGGAGGAACTCCGGAGGGAAGTGCAATCCCTCCGGAAGGAGAACAAACACCTTCACCAGAAGGTGGACGAACTGAGGTGCGCCAAAACACCTCATGCGTCGCCCCCGGGCGCGCGACCACCGCGCTCCCCGGTAAGACGCTGGGCATCGCCGTCGCCGTCACCCCCCCGGGCACGTTCGCCCGTGGAGATGACGAGCTTTGGAGGAGGAAAGGATAGGGTCACACAGGGTTTACCCCAAGAGACCCTTGAGGAGCAGGTGTCCCGAGTAGTCTCGGAGAAGTTGCGGGCCCTAGGAGTCTCCAAGGCCCCGCAAGTTGATGTCGGTCCGTCTTCTGCACCCCTCAAGGTGCAGAAGGCGGTGAAAGAGAAGAAGAAGGCGGGAAGCAAGGCGGAACCAACTGCCACCCCACACAGTAGCAGCAACAGTAGCAACGCCCAGCAAGAGGCGACTCCCCCCACACCGGCCCAGAGCAATTCCTGGGTGCAGGTTTTGGGGCGAAGAGCCAAAAAAGAGGCGAAGAAGACGGGAAAGGAGGGTCCTAAAGCCCCTCCCAAAACAGGCGGTGCGGCTACAACACCCGCTCCGCCCACGCAGAAGGCTGGCCCCGCTCAGAAGGCCCCAGCCACTAAGCGGCGCCCACCGAAGACAGCGGCGGTCGTGATTACCTGCCCAGAGGGGCAATATGGGGAGACGATCCGAGCGGCCAGGGAGAAGATCGACCTGGCCGCAATAGGAATTGAAAATTTGCGCGTCAAACGCGCTTTTAGCGGAGCTCTCCTCCTCGAGGTCCCAGGGGCCGAGGGAGCCCAACGAGCGGACACCTTGGCCTCCCGCATGAGGGAGGTCATTGGTGAAAAAGAGGGTGTGCGGATAGCTCGCCCCGTTAAAAAGGGCGAGCTTCGAATACGGGGTTTGGATGACTCCGTCACGGCGGAGGAAATTATCTCCGCCGTGGCGGAAAACGGGGGTTGTGACCCCACTTTAGTAAGGGTTGGGCCAATCAGAATGGCTCAACGTGGATTGGGCACCGCATGGGTGCAGTGTCCTCTGGCTGCGGCAATCAAAGTCGCCGCAGCCAAGACTTTAAGGGTGGGTTGGGCAAGGGCCGGCGTGGAGTTGCTGGACGACCGCCCTCTCCAGTGCTTCAAGTGCCTGGAGAGGGGGCACGTCCAGAGTCAGTGCAGCGGCACTGCAGATCGCAGTGACCGCTGCTATAGATGCGGTGAGAGAGGACACAAGGCCCGGGAGTGTAATTCCCGGGTACGATGCCCAGTCTGCGCCGACTTAGGGCGGCCGGCAGACCACAGAATGGGCGGGGCAAAATGCAACCCGCCCAAAAAGAAGGGCGGCGTTGGCACCGGGGGGAAGTCGACCTCGTCGGCAACCTCCCGGCCCACCGTCGCAGGGGGTTCGGGGAAGGGGGTGGGTGAGGGGAGCATTAAAACCTCCCCTCCTTTATCTGTAGGGGTGGGTTCCTCTATCGAGGATATGGAGGTTGGCCGGGAGGATGCCGCGAGACAATCATAAATGTCTCTCGGCGTCCTTCAGGCCAATCTTAACCACGCCCGTCAGGCCCAGGACATGTTCGTCCATGGCCTGGCGGAGCGTGGTTGTGAGCTAGGTATCGCGTCCGAGCCGTACCGTGTTCCAAATGATGACCCACGTTGGGCATCGGACACGGGCGGCTCGGTCGCGATTTTTTGTGGTGGTTCTACCCTCCCCTTCTGCGCAGTGGAGAAGGGGAGATGTTTTGTCTGCGTGGAGTGGGGGCCCATCTCCGTGGTTGGGGTATATATATCCCCAAACATCGGTCTCGCCCAGTATGAGGATGTTTTGGACGGCGTGGCGGACACTGTCCGCCGCATTGCACCCCGTCCAATTATTGTTGCCGGGGACTTCAATGCCAAGTCTGAGCATTGGGGTTCCCGGAGGCGTAACGCGAGGGGCGAGGCCGTTGAGGAATGGGCAGCGGCTCTTAATTTATGTTTGTTAAATACAGGGAACGTTAGTACGTGCGTGCGGCGGCAGGGGGAATCCATCGTTGATTTATCCTTTGCAACCCCCTCCGCCGCACGTATCGTGACAGGCTGGCGGGTGTTGGAGAGCGAAACGCTTTCCGATCATCTCTATATTGAGATTAGACTCTCCAACCCCCGTCAGCAGAGCCGCTGCCCGGTGCGTGGTGATCAACCACGGAGATGGGCACTCCACAAATTAGATGAGGACATGTTGTTGGCCGCCGTCCTCCTGGCTACATGGCCGAAGATCGGGCTACCCGGGGATCTTGATCCCCGGAATGAAGTAGGTTGGCTGCGGGGCATGTATGCGGACGTTTGTGACGCATCCATGCCCCGGGCGAAGACATGCCGCCGGAAGGCAGCGTACTGGTGGTCGTCCGACATTGCCGAGTTACGGCGTGTCGCGACGGCCACCAGGCGCCAGTTTACCTGCGCCCGAAGACGCGGGGTGGCCAGGAGGACGGAGGAGAAGTATAGGGCGTACCGGGCTGCTCGGTACGACCTGTTAGCAGCAATAAGGAAGGCCAAGGCCAGAGCTTGGGAGGAGTTGTTAGCCTCCCTTGACTCTGATCCCTGGGGACGCCCTTACCGTATGGTTTTGGGAAGGTTGCAGCGAAGGACGTCCCCAGAGACGGAGTCCATGGACCCCCAGGTCCTGGATCACGTTTTGAGCACTCTCTTCCCGGAGGACCGGGAGGGAGCTTTTTTGAATTGGAGCCTCCCCCCTCCGGGGGAGATGTTTGGTGAGGACCTGGGGGTGACTCAGGAGGAGCTGGCCAGGGCCGCCGGTAAGCTTGGGGGTTGTCGCAAGGCCCCCGGCCCCGACGGTGTTCCTGGCCGTGTCATTGCTCTGACCCTGGCCTTCGTGCAGGACCGCCTGAGGCAGCTATTCACTAGCTGTCTCAGGCGGGGAATTTTCCCCCGAGAGTGGGGAATTGCCAGGCTCGTCCTGCTCCCAAAAAAGGGCAGACCAGCGGGCACCCCTTCGGCCTATAGGCCTTTGTGTTTGCTGGACGAGGCGGGCAAACTCTTCGAAAGAGTAATTGCCAACCGCCTCGTCCAGCATTTATCCCGGGTAGGACCGGACCTCCACGAGGAGCAGTATGGATTCCGCGGGGGTCGTTCAACCGTAGACGCTATTCTACGTGTGAAGACCCTCGCGGAAAAGGAGATGGGTAAGGGCAGGGTGTTGTTGGCGGTTTCTTTGGATATCGTCAATGCCTTCAACACCCTGCCCTGGAAGGCGGTGGGGGAGGCGATGCGTTATCATCGCTTCCCCCGATACCTCGTGGAGATAATCCGGGACTATTTCCGGGAGAGATCTCTTTTGTTCCCGACAAAGTCGGGATTTGTAGGTCGAAGGGGTGTTTCTTGCGGTGTTCCACAGGGGTCCGTCTTGGGCCCACTGCTGTGGAACATCGCCTATGACCGCGTTTTGAGGTCTGTCCTTCCCCCCGGTTCATACACGGTGTGTTACGCAGATGACACATTGGTGATGGCCGGGGGGGAGACGTGGGAGGAGGCCGTAGCACTGGCCAATTTAGCGGTGGCCTGCGTCGTGCGCGTTATTAGGAGCGTGGGTTTGCGGGTGGCCCCCCAAAAGACGGAAGCGCTATTTTTTAGCGCCAAGTCCAGGGGTAAGCCTCCCGCAGCCCACGTTTTTGTGGATGGAGAGCTCGTCGTGGTGGGGGCCCAGATGCAATATCTGGGTCTTCAGTTGGATGGCGTTTTTGGTTTTGGTCCGCACTTCGGTCGTCTGGCCACCAAGGCTCTGGGTGTGGCGTCGGCTTTGAGCCGGCTCCTCCCCAACCTTGGGGGTCCCGGCGGCCGAGTGCGTCGTTTGTACGCCGGCACCGTCCTAGCCGTCGTTTTATACGGCGCCCCCGTGTGGGCGGCTGCCATGCTGGAGGACCGGCGCATCATGTTACTGGTGCGCCGTATCCAAAGGCTGGTAGCCGTCAGAATCGCACGGGGGTATAGGACCGTGTCGGGCGAGGCCGCCTCGGCCCTGGCTGGTTTCCCCCCCCTGGAGTTGCTCGCCGTTGAGCGGGCAGACGTTTATGTCCAGCGGCGGGAGCTCCAGGGGAGGGGGGTTGTCTTGACCCCCAGGGTCGAGTCGGTCATTCGTAGTCAGGCTCGGCGGCGCGTGTTAGAGGAATGGGAAAGATCCCTCCTCACCCCGAAGACTAGGTCGGGGGCACGCGTCGCCGAGGCCATCCAACCCCTTCTCCGTGCATGGACGGAGAGGGGCCACGGCGAGCTGAGTTTCAGGATGACGCAGGTATTCACCGGACACGGTTGTTTCGGTGAGTACCTGCGTCACATCGGGAAGGAGAGCACGGCGCAGTGCCACCACTGCGAGGACGGCCACGAGGACACGGCGCAGCACACGCTGGCAATTTGCCCAGCGTGGAGCGAAGGGCGCCGTGTCCTCGTGAGGTGTGTAGGGAGGAACTTGTCCCTCCCAGCATTGGTCAAGGCCATGCTGGGAGGGGAGGAGAAATGGAGGGCCGTCGCCTCCTTCTGCGAGACAGTGATGTCCCAGAAGGAGGCGGCGGAGCGGGAGAGAAGGGGGGTGACCGCCGTCGGTGCACGCACCGGCGTCGGTTAGTCCCTGGCGGGAGGGCCGGGGGTGGTACCCCACGTAGGAGAGCGTAGCTCCCTCCGTGGGCCCACCTTCGTCACCCTCCCGTCGCGGGGGGTTATTTCGGGGCTGTTAGTTTTTGGGGCTTAGGCCCCGGGAGCCGAGGATCACCGCGCGGGGACGCGGCCCTCGGCTCCGCTCCCTATTTGGGGGCGGGTGAGGGGGGCGATGGCCCCCCCCTCATCGAGGATTGAAGCCCGTATTTTCGGGCAGGGGGGCGGGGAATCTCCCCTCCCCCCCGGGTTAGGACAGGTGCGGGGGTCCCCGGAAGTAATACTTTGTAGTTCCCGGGGGCCCCCAGCACGCACCTGAGGATGGCCATCCGACGGGTTTTTAGTGGGTAAGAATCCCACATACCCCCCAGTCCCTCCCCGGGGCCTGGGGGGATCTTTTCGAAGATTTTCCCGTCGTAAAAAAAAAAAAAAAAAAAAAAGGGTTAGAGTGGGTTCACCAAGGCTCTGGGCGTGGCGTCGGCTTTGAGCCGGCTCCTCCCCAACCTTGGGGGTCCCGGCGGCCGAGTGCGTCGTTTGTACGCCGGCACCGTCCTAGCCGTCGTTTTATACGGCGCCCCCGTGTGGGCGGCTGCCATGCTGGAGGACCGGCGCATCATGTTACTGGTGCGCCGTATCCAAAGGCTGGTAGCCGTCAGAATCGCACGGGGGTATAGGACCGTGTCGGGCGAGGCCGCCTCGGCCCTGGCTGGTTTCCCCCCTCTGGAGTTACTCGCCGTCGAACGGGCAGACGTTTATGTCCAGCGGCGGGAGCTCCAGGGGAGGGGAGTTGTCTTGACCCCCAGGGTCGAGTCGGTCATTCGTAGTCAGGCTCGGCGGCGCGTGTTAGAGGAATGGGAAAGATCCCTCCTCACCCCGAAGACTAGGTCGGGGGCACGCGTCGCCGAGGCCATCCAACCCCTTCTCCGCGCATGGACGGAGAGGGGCCACGGCGAGCTGAGTTTCAGGATGACGCAGGTATTCGCCGGACACGGTTGTTTCGGTGAGTACCTGCGTCGTATAGGGAAGGAGAGCACGGCGCAGTGCCGCCACTGCGAGGACGGCCATGAGGACACGGCGCAGCACACGCTGGCAGATTGCCCAGCGTGGAGCGAAGAGCGCCGTGTCCTCGTGAGGTGTGTAGGGAGGAACTTGTCCCTCCCAGCATTGGTCAAGGCCATGCTGGGAGGGGAGGAGAAATGGAGGGCCGTCGCCTCCTTCTGCGAGACAGTGATGTCCCAGAAGGAGGCGGCGGAGCGGGAGAGAAGGGGGGTGACCGTCGTCGGTGCACGCACCGGCGTCGGTTAGTCCCTGGCGGGAGGGCCGGGGGTGGTACCCCACGTAGGAGAGCGTAGCTCCCTCCGTGGGCCCACCTCCGTCACCCTCCCGTCGCGGGGGGTTATTTCGGGGCTGCTAGTTTTTGGGGCTTAGGCCCCGGGAGCCGAGGATCACCGCGCGGGGACGCGGCCCTCGGCTCCGCTCCCTATTTGGGGGCGGGTGAGGGGGGCGATGGCCCCCCCCTCATCGAGGATTGAAGCCCGTATTTTCGGGCAGGGGGGCGGGGGGAATCTCCCCTCCCCCCCGGGTTAGGATAGGTGCGGGGGTCCCCGGAAGTAATACTTTGTAGTTCCCGGGGGCCCCCAGCATGCACCTGAGGATGGCCATCCGACGGGTTTTTAGTGGGTAAGAATCCCACATACCCCCCAGTCCCTCCCCGGGGCCTGGGGGGATCTTTTCGAAGATTTTCCCGTCGTAAAAAAAAAAAAAAAAAAAAAAAAAAAAAAGGGTTCCTCCGCGTGGGCTCCACCTTGTCGTGGTGCGGAGGCTTAAGCCGAAACCCTTCGGGGGGACGGCGAACTAAGAGAGTCCAAACCCCAGGGGCTGATAGACTTGCTCTATCAGTACGGGTCTAGCGAACCCGGGGTACCTGAGCCGGGGGCGGATGAGCGCTATCCGTCTCCTAATACCGTAAGCTCTCAGGCGGCTTCAACAACCAGTGCAGGGCGTGGCACTGGTACGTTGTCGTTCTGGGGGCCCGGGGATCTTGGCTTCACCGCCCGGATCACGAGGTAGAAAACCTCTATAAAAAATCACCCCAATCCTAAGGTATGATGCGCGCCGATGGGATGAATGGCTGGAGGGTTATCCAGTCTTTAGCGATCACCTCTGGGGCACCTGCCGCACCCCAGAGTATTTAGGCCTTCCCAGGTAAGGCGGCTCTGCCTGGGTCGTATTTTTCCGACCTACTCGTGGGACGAAAATGGATTCCTATTTTTCTAAAAAAACTGGTATGGACACATTGGCAGCGGACACTGGCATGGCTACGACTTCAGAATTGACCTCTGGCGAGAAGGATGGTGATGAATTACTCATCACGAGGGACTCATTGTGCCCTAAACCGGCGGTGGTGAAGATGGAGCGCCTTGATAGGCCCTTTTTGAGGTCCTGGGCGCACCAACGAGCCCAAACATTGGGGCTTGCGGATGCTATCGCGGGGCCGTCCGGGTCAGGGCCCAGTTCCCTGTCCCGGGCGTCCTCCGTCGCCTCCATTAGCTCCATTGATGGTAGCGCGGCGGAGATGGTGGTCGGGGACGATGACTCGGATGTTTCCGTGTCCGTCTCCGGCCTCCTTCCCGCCAAGAGGAAGAGGGGCAGACCAGCGACCACAGGTCTGGGCGTCGGCCTCCTTGCTCGTAAACTAGAGCAGGAGGCCCGCGCGAAGAAGGAAAGGGAGGAGGAGGCGTTAAGGAGGATCTTAGATCCTACTGTCCCGCCCCCTCCCCCTTCGGCGAAACAACGGCAGGCGGAGGACAGGGTCATCGAGGAGATCTCGGAGGCCCCTACTCCTGACCTGTCGGCGGGGATGTTGGCGCACGTGGCCACTATTAGAAAGGTGGCTTCGTGCTCCAATAATCTTAAAGGAGATCTGGTCAGGAAGATGAACGAGGCAGTCATCTTCCTGAAGGCAGCCACCACTACCCTGGCGGTTCGTGCCCAGGAAACTGGGCACAGTACGAGCCTGGAGGCCCTCCGGAGGGAAATCACTTCCCTTCGCGAGGACAACCGGCGCCTCCAACAGGAGGTGAAGAGGATGCGGGAGGAGAGGCTTGCCCCTCCTCCCCGAGTGGCAACACCATCGCCACCAAGGAGGCAATCACATCCTCCGCCGCCGCGGTCTCCATCGCCGTCGGCGAGGACGTGGCGTTCCCCCGTTAGAGGGATATGTAGGGAGCGTTCTTCCTCTCCTGTTCCGTTTGTAGAACGGCAGGAGAGGAAGAAGAAGAAGGGGGGAAGCATCGCTTCCCAAAGTGGGCCTCGGGCCCGGGAGTCCGCCCTTTTCAGGGCGCCTGCGGGGCCTCTGGCCCCAAAACCCGCCCTTCTAAGGGCGTCTTCGGGGCCTTCGGGCTCAAAACCCGCCCCTCTAGGGGCGTCTTCGGGGCCTAAGGCCCAGAAATCCGCCCTTTTAAGGGCGACGCCCTCTGCTCCTGCGCCACCTGCCTCCACTCAATCGTGGGCGCAGGTGGTTGGCAGGAAGGCCAAGAGGGCGCAGAAGGTGGCTGCCACCGAGGCCAATGTGCCTCGGCCGGCGGCTAAGAAGGCAGCACCAGCGGCCAAGCCGGTGAAAGCTGCCGTCAAAAGGCAGCCAAAGACGGCAGCAATTGCCCTCACTTGCCCCGAGGGCAAATACGCGGACGCAGTCCGCATGGTAAGGTCCTCAATTGACCTGCAGACTGTCGGTGTAGACAGCCTGCGGATCAAACGGGCTTACACCGGGGCTTTATTAATAGAGATCCCCGGCGAGGAGAGGGCGATGAAGGCAGATGCCCTCGCCCACGAAATGAGGGACGCCCTCAAAGACATGGAGGGGGTCAAGGTGGCCCGCCCGGTCAAAATGGGGGAGCTTAGGCTCCGCGGATTGGATCCCTCCGTCACGACGGAGGAGGCTATATCCGCGGTGGCACGTGCTGGGGGCTGTGACCCCACCGCTGTCACCGCGGGTATAATTCGGGCAGCACCCAGGGGTCTTGGGACCCTCTGGGTTAGGTGCCCCCTTAGTGCGGCCGTTAAGGTTGCCAAATCGGGGCCCTTGTCCATTGGTTGGACAAGGGCGACGGTGGAGATGCTGGAGGCAAGGCCCCTCCAGTGTTTTAGGTGCCTCGAAAAGGGGCACGTGGCGGCCAATTGTAAGAGCGGCCCCGATAGACGGGACCGCTGTTACAGGTGTGGTGTGGCGGGGCACATAGCCCGGGACTGCGCCTCCCAAGTGAACTGCGCACTTTGCGCAGACCTTGGGAGGCCAGCGAACCACCGTTTGGGGGGTCCTAAATGCACCCCCCCCAAACGGGGGAAGACGGGAGGGGAGGAGGTGGCGAAGAAGCCCCCGCCAAAAAAGGCGGGGACTTCTTCAAAGCCCAAGGCTCCGCTTAGAGCGGATAATATGGAGGTGACGCATTAGCGTCTTTTTTGGGCACCATTTGGTGCCATTTTGGGCCAGACCATCGGCCCGGGGGCTGGGGAGTACCACGCGGGGACGTGGCCCCAGCTCCGCTCCCTATTTGGGGGCAGGTGAGGAGGCGTTGGCCCCTCCTCACCAGGGAAGGAGCCCAATCATGGGCTGAGGGGGGGGTATTCACTGGCAATATTTGCCTCTGGATGCCCCCCCCTCCGGGTTAGGTTTTATAATGCAGGGGGCTGCCTGGATGTAATAATAAATAGTTCCCGGGCAGTCCCCTAACGCATTGAGGAAGGCCAACCGTCGAGTTTTTAGTGAGTAAGAATCTCACATAACCACCAATCCCTCCCCGGGGGTTGGTGGTATCTTCTAGAAGATTTTCTCGACGTAAAAAAAAAAAAAAAAAAAAAGGGTTAGAGTGGGTTAGAGTGGGTCCTCCGCGTGGGCTCCACCTTGTCGTGGTGCGGAGGCTTAAGCCGAAACCCTTCGGGGGGACGGCGAACTAAGAGAGTCCAAACCCCAGGGGCTGATAGACTTGCTCTATCAGTACGGGTCTAGCGAACCCGGGGTACCTGAGCCGGGGGCGGATGAGCGCTATCCGTCTCCTAATACCGTAAGCTCTCAGGCGGCTTCAACAACCAGTGCAGGGCGTGGCACTGGTACGTTGTCGTTCTGAGGGCCCGGGGATCTTGGCTTCACCGCCCGGATCACGAGGTAGAAAACCTCTATAAAAAATCACCCCAATCTCAAGGTATGATGCGCGCCGATGGGATGAATGGCTGGAGGGTAATCCAGTCTTTAGCGATCACCTCTGGGGCACCTGCCGCACCCCAGAGTATTTAGGCCTTCCCAGGTAAGGCGGCTCTGCCTGGGTCGTATTTTTCCGACCTACTCGTGGGACGAAAATGGATTCCTATTTTTCTGACAAAACTGATATGGACACTTTGGCAGCTGACACAGGCATGACTACGGTTACAGATTTGACCTCTGGCGAGAAGGATGGTGATGAATTACTCATCACGAGGGACTCATTGTGCCCTAAACCGGCGGTAGTGAAAATGGAGCGCCTTGATAGGCCGTTTTTGCGGTCTTGGGCGCAACAACGGTCACAAACATCGGGGATCATGGGGGCCATTGCGGGGCCGTCCGGGTCAGGGCCCAGTTCCCTGTCCCGGGCGTCCTCCGTTGCCTCCATTAGCTCCGTTGATGGCAGCGCGGCGGAGATGGTGGTCGGGGACGATGACTCGGATGTTTCCGTGTCCGTCTCCGGCCTCCTTCCCGCCAAGAGGAAGAGGGGCAGACCAGCGACCACAGGTCTGGGCGTTGGCCTCCTTGCTCGTAAACTCGAGCAGGAGGCCCGCGCGAAGAAGGAAAGGGAGGAGGAGGCGTTAAGGAGGATCTTAGATCCTACTGTCCCGCCCCCTCCCCCTTCGGCGAAACAACGGCAGGCGGAGGACAGGGTCATCGAGGAGATCTCGGAGGCCCCTACTCCTGACCTGTCGGCGGGGATGTTGGCGCACGTGGCCACGATTAGAAAGGTGGCTTCGTGCTCCAATAACCTTAAGGGTGACCTGGTCAGGAGGATGAACGAGGCGGTCATCTTCCTGAAGGCAGCCACCACTACCCTGGCGGTTCGTGCCCAGGAAACCGGGCACAATACGAGCCTTGAGGCCCTCCGGAGGGAAATCACTTCCCTTCGCGAGGACAACCGGCGCCTCCAACAGGAGGTGAAGAGGATGCGGGAGGAGAGGCTTGCCCCTCCTCCTCGGGTGGCAGCACCATCGCCACCGCGAAGGATGTCACATCCTCCGCCGCCGCGGTCCCCATCACCGACGGCGAGGACGTGGCGCTCCCCTGTTGGAGGGAGAAGTAGGGAGCGTTCTTCCTCCCCTGCTCCTCCACAAATGGAACAGGAGAGGAAGAAGAAGAAGAGGGGGGGAAGCACTGCTTCCCAAAGTGGGCCCCAGGCCCGGGAGTCCGCCCTTTTCAGGGCGCCTGCGGGGCCTCTGGCCCCAAAAACCGCCCTTCTAAGGGCGTCTTCGGGGCCTTCGGGCTCAAAACCCGCCCCTCTAGGGGCGTCTTCGGGGCCTTCGGGCCGGGAACCCGCCCTTCTAAGGGCGTCTTCGGGGCCTAAGGCCCAGAAATCCGCCCTTTTAAGGGCGACGCCCTCTGCTCCTGCGCCACCTGCCTCCACTCAATCGTGGGCGCAGGTGGTTGGCAGGAAGGCCAAGAGGGCGCAGAAGGTGGCTGCCACCGAGGCCAATGTGCCTCGGCCGGCAGCTAAGAAGGCAGCACCAGCGGCCAAGCCGGTGAAAGCTGCCGTCAAACGGCAGCCAAAGACGGCAGCAATTGCCCTCACTTGCCCCGAGGGCAAATACGCGGACGCTGTCCGCATAGTACGGAGCGAAATTGACCTGCAGACTGTCGGTGTAGACAGCCTGCGGGTCAAACGGGCTTACACCGGGGCTCTATTAATAGAGATTCCCGGCGAGGAGAGGGCGATGAAGGCCGATGCCCTCGCCCATAAAATGAGGGACGCCCTCAAAGACATGGAGGGGGTCAAGGTGGCCCGCCCTGTCAAAATGGGGGAGCTGAGGCTCCGCGGATTGGATCCCTCCGTCACGACGGAGGAGGCTATATCCGCGGTGGCATGTGTTGGGGGCTGTGACCCCACCGCTGTCACCGCGGGTATAATTCGGGCAGCACCCAGGGGTCTCGGGACCCTGTGGGTCAGGTGCCCACTTAGTGCGGCCGTCAAGGCCGTGAAAGCGGGGCCCTTGTCCATTGGTTGGACAAGGGCGAAGGTAGAGATGCTGGAGGCAAGGCCCCTCCAGTGTTTTAGGTGCCTCGAAAAGGGGCACGTAGCGGCAAATTGTAAGAGCGGCCCCGATAGACGGGACCGCTGTTACAGATGCGGTGTGGCGGGGCACATAGCCCGGGACTGCGCCTCCCAAGTGAACTGCGCACTTTGCGCAGACCTTGGGAGGCCGGCCAACCACCGTTTGGGGGGTCCCAAATGCACCCCCCCCAAACGGGGGAAGACGGGAGGGGAAGAGGCGGCGAAAAAGCCCCCGCCAAAAAAGGCGGAGACTTCTTCCAAGCCTAAGGCTCCGCCTAGAGCGGAGAAGATGGAAATGACGCATTAGCGTCTTTTTGTGGCACCATTCGGTGCGATTTTGGGCCAGACCATCGGCCCGGGGGCTGGGGAGTACCACGCGGGGACGTGGCCCCAGCTCCGCTCCCTATTTGGGGGCAGGTGAGGAGGCGTTGGCCCCTCCTCACCAGGGAAGGAGCCCAATCACGGGCTGAGGGGGGGGTATTCACCGGCAACCATTGCCTTGAATGCCCCTCCCTCCGGGTTAGGTTTTATAATGCAGGGGGCTGCCTGGATGTAATAATAAATAGTTCCCGGGCAGTCCCCTAACGCATTGAGGAAGGCCAACCGTCGAGTTTTTAGTGAGTAAGAATCTCACATAACCACCAATCCCTCCCCGGGGGTTGGTGGTATCTTCTAGAAGATTTTCTCGACGTAAAAAAAAAAAAAAAAAAAAAAGGGTTAGAGTGGGTTAGAGTGGGTTAGAGTGGGTTAGAGTGGGTTAGAGTGGGTTAGAGTGGGTTAGAGTGGGTTAGAGTGGGTTAGAGTGGGTTAGAGTGGGTTAGAGTGGGTTAGAGTGGGTTAGAGTGGGTTAGAGTGGGTTAGAGTGGGTTAGAGTGGGTTAGAGTGGGTTAGAGTGGGTTAGAGTGGGTTAGAGTGGGTTAGAGTGGGTTAGAGTGGGTTAGAGTGGGTTAGAGTGGGTTAGAGTGGGTTAGAGTGGGTTAGAGTGGGTTAGAGTGGGTTAGAGTGGGTTAGAGTGGGTTAGAGTGGGTTAGAGTGGGTTAGAGTGGGTTAGAGTGGGTTAGAGTGGGTTAGAGTGGGTTAGAGTGGGTTAGAGTGGGTTAGAGTGGGTTAGAGTGGGTTAGAGTGGGTTAGAGTGGGTTAGAGTGGGTTAGAGTGGGTTAGAGTGGGTTAGAGTGGGTTAGAGTGGGTTAGAGTGGGTTAGAGTGGGTTAGAGTGGGTTAGAGTGGGTTAGAGTGGGTTAGAGTGGGTTAGAGTGGGTTAGAGTGGGTTAGAGTGGGTTAGAGTGGGTTAGAGTGGGTTAGAGTGGGTTAGAGTGGGTTAGAGTGGGTTAGAGTGGGTTAGAGTGGGTTAGAGTGGGTTAGAGTGGGTTAGAGTGGGTTAGAGTGGGTTAGAGTGGGTTAGAGTGGGTTAGAGTGGGTTAGAGTGGGTTAGAGTGGGTTAGAGTGGGTTAGAGTGGGTTAGAGTGGGTTAGAGTGGGTTAGAGTGGGTTAGAGTGGGTTAGAGTGGGTTAGAGTGGGTTAGAGTGGGTTAGAGTGGGTTAGAGTGGGTTAGAGTGGGTTAGAGTGGGTTAGAGTGGGTTAGAGTGGGTTAGAGTGGGTTAGAGTGGGTTAGAGTGGGTTAGAGTGGGTTAGAGTGGGTTAGAGTGGGTTAGAGTGGGTTAGAGTGGGTTAGAGTGGGTTAGAGTGGGTTAGAGTGGGTTAGAGTGGGTTAGAGTGGGTTAGAGTGGGTTAGAGTGGGTTAGAGTGGGTTAGAGTGGGTTAGAGTGGGTTAGAGTGGGTTAGAGTGGGTTAGAGTGGGTTAGAGTGGGTTAGAGTGGGTTAGAGTGGGTTAGAGTGGGTTAGAGTGGGTTAGAGTGGGTTAGAGTGGGTTAGAGTGGGTTAGAGTGGGTTAGAGTGGGTTAGAGTGGGTTAGAGTGGGTTAGAGTGGGTTAGAGTGGGTTAGAGTGGGTTAGAGTGGGTTAGAGTGGGTTAGAGTGGGTTAGAGTGGGTTAGAGTGGGTTAGAGTGGGTTAGAGTGGGTTAGAGTGGGTTAGAGTGGGTTAGAGTGGGTTAGAGTGGGTTAGAGTGGGTTAGAGTGGGTTAGAGTGGGTTAGAGTGGGTTAGAGTGGGTTAGAGTGGGTTAGAGTGGGTTAGAGTGGGTTAGAGTGGGTTAGAGTGGGTTAGAGTGGGTTAGAGTGGGTTAGAGTGGGTTAGAGTGGGTTAGAGTGGGTTAGAGTGGGTTAGAGTGGGTTAGAGTGGGTTAGAGTGGGTTAGAGTGGGTTAGAGTGGGTTAGAGTGGGTTAGAGTGGGTTAGAGTGGGTTAGAGTGGGTTAGAGTGGGTTAGAGTGGGTTAGAGTGGGTTAGAGTGGGTTAGAGTGGGTTAGAGTGGGTTAGAGTGGGTTAGAGTGGGTTAGAGTGGGTTAGAGTGGGTTAGAGTGGGTTAGAGTGGGTTAGAGTGGGTTAGAGTGGGTTAGAGTGGGTTAGAGTGGGTTAGAGTGGGTTAGAGTGGGTTAGAGTGGGTTAGAGTGGGTTAGAGTGGGTTAGAGTGGGTTAGAGTGGGTTAGAGTGGGTTAGAGTGGGTTAGAGTGGGTTAGAGTGGGTTAGAGTGGGTTAGAGTGGGTTAGAGTGGGTTAGAGTGGGTTAGAGTGGGTTAGAGTGGGTTAGAGTGGGTTAGAGTGGGTTAGAGTGGGTTAGAGTGGGTTAGAGTGGGTTAGAGTGGGTTAGAGTGGGTTAGAGTGGGTTAGAGTGGGTTAGAGTGGGTTAGAGTGGGTTAGAGTGGGTTAGAGTGGGTTAGAGTGGGTTAGAGTGGGTTAGAGTGGGTTAGAGTGGGTTAGAGTGGGTTAGAGTGGGTTAGAGTGGGTTAGAGTGGGTTAGAGTGGGTTAGAGTGGGTTAGAGTGGGTTAGAGTGGGTTAGAGTGGGTTAGAGTGGGTTAGAGTGGGTTAGAGTGGGTTAGAGTGGGTTAGAGTGGGTTAGAGTGGGTTAGAGTGGGTTAGAGTGGGTTAGAGTGGGTTAGAGTGGGTTAGAGTGGGTTAGAGTGGGTTAGAGTGGGTTAGAGTGGGTTAGAGTGGGTTAGAGTGGGTTAGAGTGGGTTAGAGTGGGTTAGAGTGGGTTAGAGTGGGTTAGAGTGGGTTAGAGTGGGTTAGAGTGGGTTAGAGTGGGTTAGAGTGGGTTAGAGTGGGTTAGAGTGGGTTAGAGTGGGTTAGAGTGGGTTAGAGTGGGTTAGAGTGGGTTAGAGTGGGTTAGAGTGGGTTAGAGTGGGTTAGAGTGGGTTAGAGTGGGTTAGAGTGGGTTAGAGTGGGTTAGAGTGGGTTAGAGTGGGTTAGAGTGGGTTAGAGTGGGTTAGAGTGGGTTAGAGTGGGTTAGAGTGGGTTAGAGTGGGTTAGAGTGGGTTAGAGTGGGTTAGAGTGGGTTAGAGTGGGTTAGAGTGGGTTAGAGTGGGTTAGAGTGGGTTAGAGTGGGTTAGAGTGGGTTAGAGTGGGTTAGAGTGGGTTAGAGTGGGTTAGAGTGGGTTAGAGTGGGTTAGAGTGGGTTAGAGTGGGTTAGAGTGGGTTAGAGTGGGTTAGAGTGGGTTAGAGTGGGTTAGAGTGGGTTAGAGTGGGTTAGAGTGGGTTAGAGTGGGTTAGAGTGGGTTAGAGTGGGTTAGAGTGGGTTAGAGTGGGTTAGAGTGGGTTAGAGTGGGTTAGAGTGGGTTAGAGTGGGTTAGAGTGGGTTAGAGTGGGTTAGAGTGGGTTAGAGTGGGTTAGAGTGGGTTAGAGTGGGTTAGAGTGGGTTAGAGTGGGTTAGAGTGGGTTAGAGTGGGTTAGAGTGGGTTAGAGTGGGTTAGAGTGGGTTAGAGTGGGTTAGAGTGGGTTAGAGTGGGTTAGAGTGGGTTAGAGTGGGTTAGAGTGGGTTAGAGTGGGTTAGAGTGGGTTAGAGTGGGTTAGAGTGGGTTAGAGTGGGTTAGAGTGGGT